>OX422210.1:592379050-593712384 GCA_949130495.1 Sambucus nigra
TTTCGGGAAATGTCTCTACCGGAGTTTTCTCCGCTATATTATTAGTTGTTCAACAACTCGAGAAAGAACCTTATCGTTTGAACGGTTAGGAAATGTAAACTGCTTGCAGAGTTAATCGTAGATGTCATCTTTGATGGATTGATTAATAAGGTTCCAATTGTCTGCTCCCCCGACCCCCACGTTCATTTTTTCAAATGGCAAACACGGGCTTTAGATCTCATCAGGTAATTTTTTATCACTTTTGGGGTTATTCTCGAAAATAGAGAACCCAATAAGCTTATTTTCATTTGAGCGGAGGTGTTAGGAGCACTGGATGAGGGCGTTGGAGCAATAGGGGTTTGTTGCCTACTGGTACTTGGAGTAGAGCAATGAAGAAAAGGCGGAGTTATGAATTTATCTACCATTGGTGATGAGAATTTTTAATGTTGTGCACGAGATGAGGATCCTCGTTGGGGTGTCACCGCGCTACTTGGTACATTTTGGACATTTCCTCCCGACATTATCTACAAAAATTAAAAACCATACACAACTAAATAGTTATAATAATATGAAATTATAACTAACTAATCAAGTTTATGACTATATATATATACCTTTTCAGAGTAAGACTTTAGAATATGTTCGATGTGTCTGATCTCCTTCCATTCGCCATTAGTTTGTAAAAAACCAATAGATTTTTGCATGCGACCAACTATGAGGAAGCGTATTTATGATTGATGTATCGATATCAGTGACATGAACTCGAAATTCCTTCCTTTTCAACTTGTTGGCAAGATTCAATTTTACGTGTATATGGAGCGAGACATAGAGTCTATGTCAATGCTCTTTGTACGCAATTGTATCCATAATGGGTAAAAAACATTATGCATTCTATGACAACATAAGCAAGGTCAGGGCTATATCATGATTATATGTGTGGAATATATTCTCTATAGCGTCATCCCAATTTTCTGGTAGGGAAAATATAATGCAATCGAATAGTTACTCTTGCTAAAGATCAACTCCATGATTTGCAATGTAATTAAGTTGTTAGATCTTCTTATTTCCATAACTATAAATAGGAGTACCATCTATATGGATCACACCAATAAAAGAGGTATATGTGTGGTCCAATTGCAACCACTCTTACTCTTGTTGCCAGTGATTATCACCGTGCCTCATTTTTCCTGAGCAAAATATACGAGGGCATGAATATGAGTGTTATAAATAAGGGCTCAAATTAATTACTGAATATTTATTCTAACATATGAGGTATAAGGGTATATTAGTTTGATTAAGTTTTTAATTCGCCACTACCCTTCTCTTAACCCCGTGCATGTTGAATCTCACCGAGGTGAAATCCAAACAACAACCAGCGCGTAAGTGTTAAGATACATTTTATTAGGGTTTATTACGAGAGAGTTTAAAAGTATATGTGTATTATTAATCCAAAAATCCAACATACTATCCATCAACCAAACCAGCAACCAATAATTATCCCGTACTCCTTCTATCACCTACATGATAAAACACGACCAATAATCACAATATCTCACGAAAGTATGGTCATTTCTCATTAAACATATACATGGAGATTAAGGTTTTAATTTTAATTGGGGTTAAAATAAATAAATATAAACACATACATGAAGATTAGGCTTTCAATTTTAACTAGGGTTAAAATAAATACACATAAACATAGACATGAAGATTATGGTTTCAATTTTAACTAAGGTTAAAATAAACACACGTTAACATATACTCACTGTTGATACCAAAAATTGTCCATCTACATGAACCGTTCAGATACTGACACATGTTATACAGTGGAAGATTAATCCTAGTCATTAAAGATGGGATACCGACCAACTTCAGGAAGGCCGACCAACATCAGGGATGCCGACCAACGATGACAGGCAAACACCAACAGTTATATACATCAATGATTGTACAGATGTAAATGTCTATGATGTAAAGACATTCCATCCTTTGATATTCCAGCTCTTGTACACCCCCGAGGGGCTATAAATACATTGTAAACACTACATACGGGGACATAAGAAAAGAGGCAATTAAACAAGCCCAAAGCAATACACAATAGTGGACGTAGGCTCTTATCTTAAGCCGAACCATTTTAAAAATCTTTTATCTCTTTTACTTATATTTATATGTGATCAATTAATTAGCCTAGTCTAGTTTTCTGCATAAATAGATTGGCGTCGTCTGTGGGAATGATATTTTTAATCGATCTCATTCGATCAAACATCTAAATGGATGAAATTACTTAATCAAGTCTCAGGAACGAAGGTATTTTTCCTGCTCTTTCTGCTCCTCCATCAACAAATGATTTAACCGGGATTTTGGCCAGTCTTACAAGAGGCTAAGAGGCTATGCAAGATACTATCAGACAACTTACACAATCTCTTCAAGTCGGAGCACCTGCTCTATCTGCTCAAGAAAATATGCCCCCATCCCCACCAAGAGGTGGTCGGCGCAGCCACTCAATATCAACAAGAGATGTCTCCTACCATCCAAGGTCAGTTTCATTACTCATGACATCAAAATATTTTCATACGCAGTCTTATTCTTCAGAGAGGCCAAGTGCCTTAGAAAGATTAATTCGTGCATCTACCTTCGATAGTTTGGGACCCATGGGGAACATAAATGTTTCTAGGGAAAGATCTAGTAATATCAGATGACCATCTGATCAAAGATAAAGCACAACTCAGACTAGATCAAATACTCGATGAACTATTACTCGGACCGAGCAACGGCTTCAGGAAGAAAGCTTAGCAACTAATAAAGTTATAACATATAAATTCGATGCTACCAATGATGTATGGAAAGGCTCCATAAAGAGACTGGAAGATAGATTGGGAGAAATGGCGAAGATAAGAAACCCACTACAAAGAAGTTTTGTAAAAGGGTCTCAATTTGTGCAAGCAATTGTGGATTTCCATACTCCATTAAAATTCAAGGCTCCAGTAGTAACACCCAAATATGATGAAAAAACTAATCCAGTCCTCCATATAGAACAATACCAGGCAACTGCTAATATTTATGCCATCCCCGATGAAATAAGGTGTAGAGCATTTTCTGGAACTATTATCGGATCTGCCGAAATATGGTTTAATGGTCTTCCTCGGGGACAAATTTCTAGCTTCAACCAACTATTCGAACTATTTATTAATAACTTTTGCTTCGGAGCAAAACCTGTGAAAAGGGTAGCACACTTACTTAGTGTGAGACAGAAAGAAGGAGAGAGCACCAGAGATTACATCAATCATTTTAATAATAAGAAACTAGAAGTTGTAGATTATCAGGAGAAGACTGCAATAACTGTCCTCATGAGTGTATTGCTCCCTGAAAAATTGTATTACACTCTCGCCAAGGATCCTCCAAAGACAATGGAAGAATTGATGGCTTAAGAAGCAAAGATCATGAATGCCGAGGAAGCAATGGTAACCAAACGTACCTCAAGTAAAAAAGTTGATGGCAAAAATGATAAGAAATATCATGAAGATCCTAGAGAACATAGGAAATCAAGACAGAAAGGAGTTTTGGAGCGACTCAATAAGTACAACGACTAGACTCCGCTAACTATGGGAATTCACCATGTTTTGGAAAAAATTAAGCATAATAAGGATGCGCGTTGGCCTGATAAGTTAAGAAGTTCCCCGACCAAGAGAGATAAAACTAAATATTACGAATTTCACAAGGATCACGGTCACACGAAGGAATGTTACATAACTCTTCAAAATGAGATTAAAACTTTCATTCGAAGAGAAAAACTGAATCAGAACGTTAATCGGTAGAATAATTAAAAAGGTCAGCGTAAATCAAAATCTCATTGCAAGCCCAGAGAGGAGAAGAAAATAATTTATGAAGATTATCAAAATGATAATGCCTATCTCCCTAAAAAAAACCAACGACCAGAACGTGAGGTATTCTGTATCAATTTTGTTTCTTTTGATTGCCAAGTGATTACAGGTGGAGACGCACGAGGAGGAGATCATACATCAGAGCAAAAAGCTTACCTCCATGAGGCACAAGCTTTCTCGTACATACAGAGGATCAACCTTGAAGAGGAAGATCGACCAAGGAAGGTCAACAAAGACAAACTAGTAATTGGTTTCTCCAAAAATGACCTTTCAGGAGTACTGTATCCTCATGACGTCTCATTAGTAATCAAAGTCAGAAAAGAAGAAATCGTTGTCTCTAGAGTATTAGTAGATAATGGTAGCTCGATAAATATGATAATCTATCCTTGTTTCAACAACTTGGTTTTTAAACTCAGCCAATTAAAACCCTATCATCGATCAATAATAAGCTTTGCAGGTGAGAAAGTCTTCCCTTTGGAAACCATTAAAATGGAGGTGATGATAGGCACCTGACCAGCTAGCCTAATAAAGAAGATCCATTTCCTTGTAATGGATAAAAACATCCATTCATCTTATAATATAATTTTGGGAAGAGTGGGGCTAAAGAAGTTCAAAGCAGTACCATCCACTGTTCATCAGTGTTTAAAATTTCCTACTAACTTTAGTGTGGGAATTGTGAAAGGTGATCAGAAAGTAGCGCGATAGTGTTACTACTCTTCCACCGAGCTAGAAGACTTTGAAGAAATAAAGAAGAAAACCACTACCTACCAAGTGGATACTCCTGAGCTTGATGAAGAATCTGAGGTTGAAACTTTAGATCCAAGAGAGGAAATAGAGCTGGTAAATGGACAAATTGTGCAAGCAACTCAAAGCATTGTGTTAGATGATGGTAAACCAGAATGCTTCACTCAAATAAGGACAACATTGGATCCTATTCTTAAACAGGGACTAGTGAGCTTCCTTAAATAGAGAAAGCATGTATTTGCCTGGAGTCATGAAGATATGCCTGGGATAGATCCCAATTTCCTTTGTCATGAGCTCAACGTAAACAAAGAAGTTAAACCAGCCAAACAGAGGCAAAGAGTGTTCAACCCCGAGAAGAACTAAGCCATATAGGAAGAAGTCGAAAAACTTCAGAAAACATCTTTTATTAATAAAGTGAAATATCCAAATTGGTTAGCCAATGTAGTTATGGTAAAAAAGAAAAACAGCAAGTGGAGAATGTGTGTAGAATTCATGGATTTAAATAAAGCATGCCCAAAAGATAATTTTCCTTTGCCTCGAATAGATTAACTCGTGGATGCGACATCAGGACATGAGTTTCTCAGCTTTATGGATGCTTATTCTGGTTATAATCAGATAAAACTAAAACCCGAGGGCAGGAAAATCACTTCTTTCATCACTCCCTCAGGAACATACTGTTATAATGTTATGCCTTTTAATTTAAAAAATGCAGGTGCTACATATCAAAAGCTGGTCAATAAGGTGTTCGAGGAACAGATAGGCAAGAATATGGAAGTCTACGTAGATGATATTCTTACGAAGAGCAAAAAAGCATCTGATCAAATTATAGACCTCAACCAGACTTTTGATCAACTTGAGAAGCACTAGATGAAGTTGAATCCGACCAAATGTGTTTTTAGAGTGCAAAAGGGAATGTTCCTCAAGTACATAGTAAATAAAAGGGGAATTGAAGAAAATATAGATAAGATCAAGGCACTAATTGAAATGCAATCTCCAACTTATAAAAATTACGTGCAAAGACTGACCATACGAGTAGTAGCCTTGAACAGATTCGTATCCCGAGCTACAGATAGATGTCTCTCGTTCTTCAAGGTGCTCAAAAAAAGCTTTGAATGGAATGAAGAATGTGAAAAAGATTTTGGGTAGTTGAAAAAGTATTTGGGGTCACCTCCATTTCTCTCCCAACTAATCACAGGTGAAAAGTTGTACCTGTAGTTAGATGTTTCTGAATCGGCAGTAAGTTCCGCATTGATTCGAGAAGAGAATGGAGTTCAAAAACCTGTCTACTATACCAGTAAGGCTTTTTGAGGAGCAGAAATTAGATACCCTCATTTGGAAAAATTGAAATTGGCATTGATTGAAGCATTTAGATGCATGAAATCCTATTTCCAAGCCCATACAATTATAGTTAACACTGATATGCCTCTAAGGAAGGCTTTGCATAAACTAGAGAAATCTAGTAGATTAATATACTGGGCTGTGGAATTAGGGGAGTATGATATCATATATGAACCAAGGTCTTCTTTGAAAGGCCAAGTAGTAGCAGATTTCATAGCGGAGTTCACTTACTCTGAGGTCCCCGAACAACAAAGTGAGCATACAAAACAAGAATCAGGAGAAAGTAATGTTACCAAGAAAACTCTCGAGGAACTTTCTTCAGAAGAAGTGAGTGCAGACCTACCAGACCCCTCTTCCTGAACACATGAGATGACCAGAAAGTATAAAAAAGCAAAGAGAAAAATATTCTACTACAAGAATTTGACAGATCAATCATTATATAATAACGTCCCCATATGGAACTTATATGTTGATGGGTCATCTTGTTCAGCCGGCAGTGGAACATGTATAATACTTAATACTCCTGATGGTATTGATATTGAATATGCACTACGTTTTCAATTCCAGGCTTCAAATAATGAGGCAGAGTATGAAGCTCTTATTGTGGGCCTAATTTTAGTCCACTCATTGAGTGCCGAGCAAGTTGTAGCACACAATAACTCTCAGCTGGTTGCAAACCAAACACTGGTTTTATATGGAGCCAAAGGAGAATTGATAACCAGATACTTATCCAAGGCGATGGAAGCCGTTTCAAAATTTCTAGCTATTCAGATGAACAGAATCCTAAGGTTGTAAAATGCCCGAGGTGATTCCCTTGCTTAGCTAGCCTCTGCTACCAGAATTTAACTTCGATGAACTATCCCTATTAAGATTTTGGCCAATAGGAGAATAAATGAAGATTTGATGATAAATTTCATTGCCATAGATATAGGGCCATCCTGGATGGACCCCATAAGAGCATACATTGAAGAAGGAACTCTACCAATAGATATGGTGGAAGAAAAGAAGTTAAAATACAAAGTAGCTCGGTATATATTAGATAAAGGTGTTTTGTACAGGAGAGGACTAATAGTCAATTTTTAGCGTTATGTGCATCCATCATAGGTCCACAATCTAATTCAAGAGGTACAGGGAGGATCATGTGGAGCTCACATAGCATGATTGTACATATGTAAATGTCTATGATATAAAGACATTCCATCCTTTGATATTCCAACTCATGCACACCCCCTGGGGCTATAAATACATTGTAAACCCTACATACGGGGACTCGAAAAAAGAGGCAATTGAACAAGCCCAAATCAATACACAACAGTGGACGTAAGCTCTTTCCTTAAGCCGAACCACTTTAAAAATGTTTTATCGTTCTTACTTATATTTATTTGTGATCAATTAATTAGCCTAGTCTAGTTTTTTGCATCAACACTCACAAATTAGAATTTCAATTTTAATTAGGGTTAAAATAAATACACATTAAAATAAACTTGTTAGGGTTAAAATAAACACCCATTAACCAACACACACACACACACACACACACACACACACACACACACATATATATATATATATATGCACACATACATTGCGTGTATACACACACACACACATAATATATATACACACACTGAATGCACACACACATATACACACAAACTGTACACAAACACACACATATGCATATATATATATATATATATATATATATATATATATATATACGGGACGTCTCTCCGACGGGCTTATTTAACGGGCTTAAATGACGGGCTTAATATCAACCACATGATTTTAGGACCGCTATCATCGTCTTGGACCACCTGGGGGGACCGTTTTGTCTTTTTATGTCTTTTGTCTTTTCTTAATATTTCTGGGAATATAACTTTCCACCCTAATGGTTTCTAAGGTCTTTTAAGCTTATTTTAACGCTTAATTAATCTGGAAGTCTAAGTGTAGAAGTTTCAGGGCTGCTGCTACTTCTTAAGCTTTTTCCGTCACTATCGTACTGGAATTCTGAATAGCGAGGGTTGTCTATATAAACAGTTTCTTCAGGGAGTCTAGAAATTGAAATAGGTTTTGATGGAAAATATTCTAGTCTTAAATACCTTATACGGTATCGTGGATTTATCTGTCTAGTTTCTTTATATATTTGATTAACAATATCAATTATATCGTAATCTATAAATTCGTCTAAATTATTATCACCATAAGATGACAAAAATCTACGGTATGTTCTAGGGGCAGCTGTCTTTACGTTTTTAATAAGAGGGCGGATTCCTCCAGCTCTAATTAAAGTAGCCTTTGTTTCAGCTAACCTTTTACGTCTAACAAATTTTAATACGTCTATACTGTCTTCAAGTATCCTAGTGTATTCTTGATACTTTTCGGGTCTTGATAGTTCTTCTGCAAATTCTTCAGTTCTTAATTTTTGTCTAAAGAGATCACGGATCCCTGTTCTAATTATTTCTATTCTAGGTACTTCTCTTCCTAGCCACTCAATAATCTGGTCTATGTATTTAAATGTACCACCTGCGTATTTTAAAGCAGATTCTATAAGTTCTTTATCTTTAGGGTCTGTAAGAGTCCAGTCTTGAATTTCTCTAGTTAGGTCTAAACTTGTTTGATTAACAAATTCTAAAAAGTCTTTAGTGATTTGTAAGCTCATATAAGATTTTTCTTTAAACAATAATATGTAAAGATAGTTAAGGGTTTGGTTCGAGTTATACCTTCCTTCTGGTCTGCAGTATCTTTATCTTCTTCCCTTTGTCTCTTCAGCTTTGTCACTATTATTCTCCGGTCTCGGCCTCCTACAACTCTCTCTTTATGTGTTGCACCTCAATCCACTACTTTGGCGGCTCACCCGTTTCCTGCCTGTACCCCTTCACGCCTAACGCCCACCTGGCTAACGGCTCACGGCTAATCGGCACCTGACGGCGGTTCACCAGTATAACACCTTGTGTGCTACACCAGAGGTTCAACACAATAGTCCTCTATGAACAGAAAGTTGGAGACAATTTGGAAAATAATAACAACTTAACATAAGAGATTTCTGGAAAAGAAAACACTTTTATTGCATTGCATAAGTAAATACAACTCTCCCCTCTCCCCTAACTATGAGAGGTTTACTCACTCATATACATATTACTACAAGCTTAAAAGTCTTGTTATCTCTCTCTCTCTCTAACTCCTGATGTCTAAAACACAGATGGACGCTCCCTTTTATAGATCAAGGGCACTACAATATGACTGGTAACCGGCTACCAAAAGCAATCCGGTTGAAAGCATCTATTTATTAAAGCAACCTTATCTTCCAGCTGGGTCTTCAAGCTTTTATCGTCTTTTGATAATGGGGGGACCTCTTTCTTTATAAAAGGAAAGGCGTGCCAAGTCTTCATTATGGTCTTGTCGTTTTGTAATAATGCAAGAGCATCAAACAAAGTCTTCAGTCTGGTGGCCCATGTGGGGCAGGCATCTTTTGCTTTATGGAAAGCAGGGTATAGGCAAATGATTCTTCCGTCTTTAATAATTCGTCCACTACTGAGGGGCCCTTCTTTGTTGAGTCTGTGTCTTCTTCTGTCTTGACCTGATTTGGGAGGGTATTATTGAAAAATTCATCAATAAGGCCTACCGTTCTAAGGCTGGCTGGCAAAGCTATCTCTACCATTTCTTTGGATTCTTTCTTGAGCCTTCCATTGAATGACTCATCAGCTTGGATTATCAAGTCTTCTTTGTGGTAGGCAGTGTACCACCTGTCTTCTCCTGTTAATAATTCCATGATCTCAATTATTTCCATTGCCTGAGCGATCTGGAGTTTGGACTTATCAACAATTAAATCTTTAATCTCGTCTTCTGATAGGATCTCAACATCTTCAAAAGTATAATTAGAAAATCTAACAAGTCTAAATCCTTCCACCCTCATTCCTCCGCAGGAACTTGGAGCAATCTGATAGATTCTAGCAAATAAAGGAAGGAAATCTTCTACCTTTTTAACATATTGATGGACTATCTTTCCAAGAGCAACAGAGTCTTCTATAGTCTCAATTCTAATGAGTCCAATGAACCCATAGTCTGCTAGGGTAATCTGGGCAATTTCTGCCTTCCCAGCAAGATAAATCTTTGGGACTTCTTTGAAGAAGCCTTTCATTATTAAGGCATCTCCAATGGTCTCAGATAATAACATATTGAAATGTTCAATAATGCTATTAGATTCTTTCAAATAGTCTTCAGTTAATGGAAGATTATTATGACCAAATGGTATAACAATATTAGTCTTAAAAGTCTTTTTCTGATAACAGAAATTATCAGTGGGTCTAGCTTTGGAGGATTCTCCAAGAGTCTAAGCATAAGTCTGATTCTGAGGTCTAGGCACAGTATTACCACTAAGCTGGGTAACTGCGAGTCTTTGGGTTCTCATAAATCTGGCAATAGCTACCAAATTTTGTTTGAACTCAATCCAAAGTCTATTCTTCACGTTCCACCATATGGCATCTACAAGAGTATTTTCGTCTTCTGAGAATTCTCGTCTAAATTTGATCAAGTCTGGATATCTTTGATCGGGTCTATATTGGGGGAAATACATCTTCCCAATGAGTCTATTTTGAGAAATGATCTCTTGTCTAGATTTTCTAGGAGGAACTAAGATATCATCAAAGTTCTCTAGGATTGGTCTTTCTTGAGGGTCTTGAATATGAGTCTGTCTTTGTGTTACACCAGCATTTGGTCTTACGCGTCTAAGATAGTCTGCAACGTCTTCCCTGTTTAGTCTATTTGTTCCAGAGGAACTCATGTCTTCTAGGTCTTCTGTTTGCAACATAAAACATGAAATTATATTAGTGTTAGCAAACATTGGCTCTCTTGATATAATGTCTGGAATGGTATTTTTACTTCCCTTAATATGAATAACAGAGAAGTCATAACCATTAAGCAATTGCTGCCATCTAATGAGTCTATTAGTCCTTGATTTGGATAAATCTAAGTCTCTGAATTTTACTGCATAAGAAGAGTCTGTATAAACAGTAAAATGTTTAGGTCTAAGAAACAACATATATTTTTCTATTGCCCTTACTATTGCTAAAACTTCTTTTTCATGGGCAGTGTATCTTGTTTCTGGGTCTGTGAAAGTTCCAGAACTATGTCTACACAGTTTCTTCTTTTTTGTCTGATGATCAATGGCAAAGTATACTGCTCCCCATTGCTTATCAGAGGCATCTGTTTCTACTATAAACTGATCTTCTGCATTAGGCAGTTCAAGTAAAGGAATGTTCTTGACTGCATCTTCAATTTGTCTTATTACTTTAAAATCGTCTTCAGTCCAATAAAAGGGATTAGTTTTGTCTGTTCCTTTTAATTTGGATGTTAAGCTTTGTCTTTTTGAAGCAAGGTCTTTAATAAAGTCTGCAGCACAATTAAGCAATCCTAAAAATGATTGTAATTATTTTCTATCTTTGAGTTGGTCTGGGAACTCAAGAATCTTTTTGGTTATGTGTTCTGCTAAGGATAATTTTCCTTTATTAATATGCATTCCCACAAAGTCTATCTCAGTCTGAAATAATTGCATTTTCCTTTCGGAAATAACAATACCATGTTTGTCTAATTCTAGAATAATCTTTTTAAGATGGTCTACATGCTCTATCTCAGTCTTACTGGCTACAAGAATATCATCTATGTAAACAAGACAAAATTCTGAATAAGGTCTAAATATATTATCCATTCTTCTTTGGAAAACTTGAGGAGCATTCAAGTATCCAAATGGCATGACTAGCCATTCGTATTTTCCTTGGGGCACACTAAAGGCTGTCCAAGTAATACTGTCTGGATGCATCTTAATTTGCCAGAAGCCTGATTTGCAATCAAACTTACTGAATATTATTCTATCTTCGATTAAATTAATCAAATTATTCTTGTCTGGTATCTTATAAGAATCAAATTCACAATTCTTATTTAATTGTCTATAATCTATAACCATGCGTCTTTTTCCTCTTTTACGTTCAGATTCATTTTGAACATAGAAGGCTAAGCTATTATGTCTACTTTTACTTTCTCTAATAATGCCTAACTTAAGCATTTCGTCTATGTCTTTCTTGAATTCTTCCCTATCTTCTTGTGAGTATCCTTTCTTATAGGTTCCACCATTAATAGTGGCGTCTGGGTTAATAGGGATGATCTCACAATAGCTTTGGTTTTTATCCCACTTAGCGATGGGATTTTCTCCTAAGGTAGGCTCAGCTAGTTGCCTAATCTTTTCCTTTTCTACTTCTATATCCATTTTCTTCTGTTTGGATATAGCTTGGACCTGTAATAAGGTCTGCTGGGCTTGATCTAAAATGTCTTGTTGTATAAGCGTAATTTGCTTATAACACTTTTGGTCTGGACACTTACACTCTTTTTGTAAGGGTTTAGTTATTTCTAAGGCTTCTTGTTAGGTTGTAGGTCTAGGTCCACCATGCTCAGCTGAAGAACTCTGATGTTTGATGGGTCTATAATTGGGCTTGACCTGCATTAGATCGAAGGCAGTCTTATGATCTATTAGAGGAGCTTTAATATTAAATTCCTCTTGGTCACTAATTAATATTTTATCGTTATACTGAGTATAAGGATGATATTTACCAATAAAATCTTGTCCTAAAATAATGTTTCCTGTGAAACTAGGACGATGATCCATTATCCAAAACTGATGATTAACGGTTTTGTTGGTCTGATTTCCTAATTTAAAATAAATAGGAATAGTCTGGAAATATAAGGTAAATGGATCACCATTAGACACTTTACCATAGATTTCTTGAGTACTTTCTAAAAAGTAGTCTTCAGGGAAGGCATTAGCCTTACAAATACTCTGAGAGCACCCTGTATCTATAAAGGCTGAAAGTCTTTTAGGATAGTCTTTATGTTGAACGAATAATTCTACAAAACAAGCATGCGATTTAGTAGAAATTCCTAAATTATTCTTTTCTAAAATAGATATTCCTTTCTGGGGTTTATCTATAAAATCTAAGGGTATTTGGTCTTCTGAACTATCATCAGAATGGTATTCGTCTAAGTCATAGGAAACTCCTTTTCCTTTGAAGTTTTCATTTTCTTACAATCTTTTGGCTATATTTCTATCAATGTCTTGATAATATGTTTTAATATCTAAGTCTATTTGAGCGTCATACTGGCTAGTATAGATTGCTCTAAATCTAATTCTCCAACAGTCTTCATGGTAGTGCAGTTGACAAACAATACAAACCATAAATAATTCTGTTTGTATAGTCTCAAAACATTCTACACATCTATTGTCTTTCTTGCAACATTTCATCTCAAACGTGCAATAATGTCTTTCATCAAAGTAACATCTAGGTATATAGGTTAGTAGCTCTGGATTACTAATTGTCCATCTTTTCTTCAGAAAGGGGCTTAATATACATTTATACCAAGCGTCTTCAAAGTCTATATATTCATTATCTAGATCGCCTAGATCAGTCTGCATCATATATAAGTCTAAGGTATCCTGAGAGTCTTCATACTCATCAGTATCACTATAGTCTTCTGAATCACTGTCTGTGTAAACACTATAGATACTAGTGTTATCATCATCTTCTATGTCTGATATTTCTATAGCATATAAGATATATAATTCTTGTTGATCTGCATAGTCTAATATTGTATTAATAATTTTAATACTTTCTTTATCTTTCTTATTAGGGCAGTCTTTAGCAAAGTGTCCTTCTTTGCCGCAAGTCCAACACTCTTTGGTGGCAGTCTTAGATTGAGCTACATCTTTTTCTTTCCTATAATTAGGAACCTTCTTATACTTACTAGTATTCTTCTTAAAGTATCTTCTCTGGTTAAATCTATTTTTCTTAGTCTTAGGATTCCTTTCTCTAAAGGTAGTAGATTGTCTAAATTTATACTTCTTTGGAAGTCCTAAAGGTCTAGTCTTAAACTTCCTATGTTTCCATTCTACTTTCCTTTTGAATTTCTTAGATTCACTTCCACATCCCCATTGGATTGGAGCGATGTCTCTTTCGTCTTTGATCGGAGGGATCTGTTTGAAAGTTTCTTCTATTAACTTTCCTTGAGTTATATCACGTCTCTTAGATATGATATAGTCTTTGGCGAAATTGATTCTTTCACCAAGGGAGTTATTCTTAACTCCAGATACTCCTGGCCAATTCCTATATTCATTAATTAGGATTTGTCCTATGGCTGGTATCTTTCTAAAGTATTCATCTTTTAATGTCTCTCCAAATTCTTTAATTTGGTAATATAGCTGTTCATAATTATTGCTATATTTATTTATCTTATCTAACTTGCAAATGCTAAGGAGGGCTAACTTAGTTTTTGCTAGGTCTTGTTAATTGATCTGAGCTAGATGTCCTGCTCCAATGAATTCTGCAGTGAACAATTGAATATATTCTTCAATTGATCGTTCTTCTAGGTTTTCCTTTATCTTCTCAATCTTAGCTAAGGAGTCTTCGTCTGTAGCCTTTCTTAAACTATTTAAGTAGTCTTTTGCAATACCTCTAATGGTTTGCTCCGCGTACTGCTTACATGAACTTGCATCCCATTGTTCATTAGATGCAAAACACATGTTCATCTAATTATGCCATTCGTCTAAGGCTTTCTTCCTATCTTGCACATTGTCTAGGTTGAGGTATATACCTACTGGATTTATGGCTTGGCTTGCCATAGTCTTGACAGGAGTGAAACTCTTGTCACTAGTTGGGAAGTCTTTTATATAATCAGGTTTAGTCTTAACTATGGTGTTAGAGTATATAGGAATATTTATTCCTATTGGTTTACTAAAAAGTCTAGGAGCATCTTCTAGCCTACTACTACTTCCTATCTCTTGTTTGCTAGGCTCTACTTGTGTAGTTGGCATTAGTCTTTGTTCTCCTTCTTTTATTAGTCTTAAGTTTCTAAGAAGTTCTTTAGTATTCTTAGATTCTTTTAGTTTTAATATGCGGTCTTGGGCTATCATATTAAATCTTTCTCTTTCTTGAAACCTAACAGAATGACTTTTCTTAAGGTTGTCTTTAAATGTCTTCATATCCAATTCTGAGGGCTCATGTCCAAAGTTTTGGATCCTAGCTTTTTCTTTAACTAAGTCTTTTTGTTCAAATGATCTTCTAGGTCTAATTGTCGGAGCTTGTCTAAGTAAACTAGCACTAGTCTTACTACTACATTCTCCTTCTGAAGGATCATTGATTATGGCTTCTCCCATTTTACTGAATCTAATTTCTTCGGTCTGGATATTCTTATTGACAATCTTAGGGGGACCAAACTGGATGGTAACATTTCCAGTGACGTCGTCTTGATTAATAAACAAGGGTTTATTTTGTATGATCTTAGTTTCTTGAAATTCTGGCAATTGCCAGAGGGTCTTTGCTTTCTCTTTCATAGGTCCAGTATTCCTAATACTGTAAGTATGATTATAGTCTGATACATTGGTTCTAACTAAGATTTCTTCATTAAGTCTACCGCTAGGAATTCCCGATTGCATTCCTTCATAAGGAAATTGGGAGAACTTCACATAGCTTTGAAATTCTATGTTTATATTAGCGTCTGGGATAATATAGTCTTCATAACCAGTAGCATATAAGATTAACTTAAAATGCTTGGCTGTGTCTACGGTTACTGTAAATGCCGGAATGACATTAAAGTATCCTATGTTGTCTGACATTTCTAATTGGGCTATCCCAATAAGACTTTTCTCAAAGTATTTCCATCTTTTGTCTACTAAACAACATAATATGTTGATATTATTTTGGGGTCTATGTAATCCTTGGATTCTTGCTTGAAAGAGTCCAAAGGTTAGGAATTGGAACTTTCTATCAATTCCTCTAGATCTAAGCCATTCTGAGTCAAATACTTGGAGCTCAGTATAGGATTTGTCTAACACATGATTTCTACAATGGTAGGTCATGTTATAATTGGGAGTCTTAGGAGTGGCACCTTCTTTAAACAAGTCTATATATCTAACGGCTGGAAGTTGTCCATTATGAATGGAGTCTTCAACGATCTTCCAGTCTACTTCACCCCACTCTTTCCATTGGAGGGAATTGGTGAAATTTCTTTCTTTCCACCATGTCCTAACATTGGAGGATGAGTCTTTAAGTCTTTGGAGCATATGATTACTCTGTCCAATATTTGGGATAGAGCTGGCTATCTTGCTAGTCTTATCTAATCCGTCATTTATAACTCGTCTACCTATGGTACTCTTTTCTTTAGTTTCTATGGGAAGGGATTCTTTAAACTTACAGGTGGTTACCTGTTTTTGTTCAAGTCTTTTTTCAATTCTATCTAAGAAGTCTGAATAATCCTTTTGTCTTTTTATTTGATTAAGGATTTCTTCCTTAGAATTCTTATTCTCTTTTCTAATCTTTTCAGAAGTTTCTTCACTATGTCTAGCTAGAGAGTTAACGATGGTTTTTCCAACGTTAGTGATATAGTCTTTTACTTCATTATCTTTTTCTAGTTGTTGCATAGTTCTAACTTCTATGGCTTCTACAGTCTTTTCAATTTTATCTAACCTAGTTAGAATAAAAGGAGAGTCTATTTCTGTTTGGGAAGGTTTATTATATACGACCTTAATTCCGTTTATAATTTCACCGTATTTTTCTTCTACTTGGGCCATGTCTAGTCTAAGTTCATTAATAATGCTATCCATTTTAGATAGATTATGTCTTTCCATATTATTAAGGTAATTTGCTAAATTCTGTTGGAATTTAACAAAGTCTGTGTAGAAGGTAGTTAATCCTTCTGTTTTAGCTTTTAAGTCTAAATGCAAGTCTTTAACAAAGCTACTATTATAGTCTTGGGTAGCTGCTATAGATGTAGAAATTAAATTTAATCTTTCAAGTATAAGTCTAGTTGCCTTAGCTGCGTTGGCAATCTCATTTTCATTTATCTTGTAATAAAATCTATCATCGTTTATCTTTTCTAAAATTCTTTGATAGAATTCGGATAATGTCTGAATGGAGAGGTCTTTTGATACCTCATTCCAGTCTGATCTAACTATCTCCATTAGGAAGATAACTATCAAGTCTAGGGATAAGCTTAGCTTGTTCTTTAGTAAGTTTAATTAGCTCACTGTCTTGATTTTTAATTAAAGTCTTAATTTCTAAAATGTCTTTGTTAATGACTTCTATATGATTAGTCTTAATATTTATTTCTTGTAACACGTGTACTAAGTCTATTGGGATTTGATTATCTATGTCTAATAATCTTTTAGAGATATTTTTTATCTCTGTTTCTAAGGTATGAGTGTCTTTTATTAATTGTCATAATATAAGCAGTATACACTTATTTTGGTCTATTATGCTATTAATAGCACTAGCAGTGACTTGTCTACTGTCTGCGTGTTTGGCTGGGATGTGTTCAATATGTGAACAACCGTCTATGTGTGTGGTTAAACAACCTTCTGAGTCTAAATCAGTTATGGGTATAGGTTGGTAGTCTGGGTTGGATCCAAAAATATCTTGGTAAATGCGGGGGATAAATCCCAAGGGCATTAAAGTCTTTTTACCGTATGTCTAAAAGGAACGTCTTATGGCTCTGATACCAGAATTCGGGTTTGGTCGGAATTTGGTGAGTTTCCAGATTTCTTAAGGTCTTGATACCAATTTGGGTCTAAATTACAAATCTTTTAAATGTGTAGTCTTCAAATGGGGTTTAGTATAAGACGAGGAGGGGACCGTCTGGGAAAATAACAAAAGGTCTTGGGGACCACGAGGGGACCACAGCCGGATAAGGACAAAAGTCCGTAAATCCGTTCTTTAAGGGAGTCCGCTTAAGAGAATGGCTCTCTCTCTCTATATATATATATATATGTGTGTGTGTGTGTGTGTGTGTGTGTGTGTGTATGTACATACACATGCATACACATAGTACACACATACATATACCCACATAAATACACATATACACCCATAAGTACACAAATAATCAAATACACAAATACATAAATCTAAAAAATCTTACCTCTGAGATTGAGAGAGAAGGGAAATCGAAAATCTTTGAGAGAAAGAGACAACAACCGGAGTCCAAGGGTTTTTGAGAGAGAGAGAGAGAGAGAGAGATATTTCAGGTGAAAATGAAGAGGTTGCTTAGGGGTTTTAATAAAAAAACCTGGTCATGGCCCAAAGTCATGACCACATTTTTTTTCCACATCAACAGTTGTGAACATGACATTAAAATAGCACTGGTCACGACTCTTAATCGTGACCCATACCCGTGACCATTTTGAATTGGTTATGGCCCAAATTCGTGACCCAATTGGATGGAATTTTGGCATTGATCACAGACATGGTCATGACCTTAGTTCCTGACCACAATTTGAGGGAATTTTGGGGCGAAATTGGTGCCATAATGGTCACACCTTGGTCTCAGACGAAGGCCATGACCCACATGGTCGAGGCTAAAGGTTGTGATCATCTCTAGCTAGTTCCATGACATTTTAGGGTGATGGAATTGGTCACACCTTTATTGGCTATGGTCACGACTTTGGGCCGTGACCACCTGGTTATGGACCAAATTCGTGACCACTATGCCGTGACTATGCGCCTAATTTCATGTAGTGCATAATTTATATATATTTCAACCCCTATGTGTGTAACCGAACAACATTATTTCCAACGCCAACAACATATATTGAGAAACATAAATCCCAACTAAAACAACATATGCCCAACAACACAAATCCCAACGACAAAATATAATTTGTTACACTCATGTTATCCTCTTTTTATTTTATACATTAATTATTACCTATTGTATGTGTATTACGTGAGTTCCATAATCTCATTCACAATTCCATATACCATAATGCATTATTCATGCAATTTCCTATTCAATTTCAACATATGAGGTTTCATTAATTCGAAGCATATTTCAAGACAAGCAAATGAGTTAATCAATATTATAAGACATGTTAAATTCTCCAAACTTAATTCAATCCCCTTTTTAAATATTCGCACATTTCTAATTTGTCACACTTATTTAATTAGAGTCTATTTTTAAGCCAAATTAATTCAGCCCCTAAACATGAAACTACGTGTGTGCGTGTGTCAAACCATAAATTAAGAAAGCATACGACATGAAATTTCAGAAAAAATCTTCGAAGGGAAAAATCTTATATTTCTAGAACTCTGACAAGTTTACAAGACCATTGACTTACATACCATCTTGCTTTCGCCCACAAGAGTAACACACGATGTCTTTGTCAAATCTCCAAAGCAACGGCTATAAATAAATCAGCAATGGTTCGCACGTAGCTATACCAGTCTAAAATCTTCAAAAGGAATCCCTCCATAATAGCACGCAGTTGTCAGTTGTAGAGCTCTCCCCACAAAGAATGAACAAAAGCAAAGTGTGTTCTTGAACACCAAAACCATTCACCGAAGCATATGAGATTTTTTGTGAATTGAAAACAAAAGGGATAAAAACCCTAAAAGAAGAGGTCAAAAGAATTCTGCAGATTCTTAGTTTTCTGTCTTTCAAAATGCTAGGACTTCTTAATAAAAACGAAACCATTTAATGAGTATTTATAGAAAATCGCGCCGCCTTGATCATTAGAACGAAAATGGGATCTCGCTCGAATGAAGGACACATGTCTTTTGAACGACATCGCACGACATCTCAATATCGCTCGAACGAGATGGGATCTCGCTTGAACTACCCGAGCATCAAAATTGAGGAACGCTACAGGACTTAGAAAATTTATTCAGTCTCAAATTTTGACAAAAAAGTCCACTCCAACACATAGAAAATATTTTTTAAAAAAATATCCCAAAGCTCTAAGTGCAAAGTTAAGGTATTTAAAAAGATTTTACTTTGATAAAATTTGTGAGAAAATCAAAAAAGAGTTTTGTATTTTGTTTTACACCTTTTATGGATAGACACTTAGGATGACCGAGTCACAACATCATTCCATTTTTCATGTGACTATTTGCTAGTGTTTTGAGATAATATATCACGTCATCTTTGTGCTTTATAATGTTTGGAGTCATTAAGATGTAATTAGTTGTTACTTCCTACTTGGTTGACTCGCGATTTCCTTTAATTCACAGTGCAAGGATTTATTTTTTTTGATACAATTTGACTTCTCACGTCGTTAAATTGGTATCAGAGCGGGTTACGCTAATTTATCGCGTGATCCTGATTTTTTAAGGATTTATTTTTTTGATACAATTTGATTTCTCACGTCGCCAAATTAGTATCAGAGCAGGTTGCGCTAATTTATCGCGTATTCCTATTTTCCACAAAATTGTGTGATATTGATTTTTTTAAAATCAATTTTGTGAAAAAACGCAATTTTTCCAATGGAACATTCATTTAATAAGGTGCCTATTTTTTATGGAAAAAATTATGCCTATTGGAAAGCTCGCATGAAATATAGTTTAAAAGCCACTGACGAGCGTGTTTGGTTGCTTTGCGAAAATGGGTGGAATCCTCCCACGATCACCGCTAATAATATCACCTCTTTGAAACCTATGTCGGATTGGACTGAGGATGATTTTAAAATGTCTAATTTTAATTCCCGTGCACTGAGTACTATTTTCGGAGCTGTCACTCCTGATGAGTTTCACCGAATTATGACGTGTACCACGTCTAAAGAGGCTTGGAATATTTTGAAATTGACACATGAGGGTACGCACGCTGTTAAAGAATCAAAATTATAAAATTTGACTACCCAATTTGAGACTATCACCATGTCTGAGTCTGAATGCTTTGACGATTTTTATGCTCGTTTGTCGAACATTGTTAACACCTTTTTTTAATTTGGGTGAGGCGATTGATAACACACGTGTCGTTAAAAATATTTTGAGATCTCTTCCAAAATGTTTTATTCCTAAGGTCACCGTGATAAATTCCATGAGTACTTTAAAAAATCTCAAGTTAGAAGAGTTGGTAGGAGATCTTCAAACCTATGAGATTGACATGTTTCCTGACACCGTTAAGCCTAAAGAGAGAGGTGTTACACTTAGGAAACATTCTAATAGGAGAGAGAAGAAGAAGAAAGTGAGATTTTGTGAGTCCGATTCTGAGGGTGAGTTTGACTTTGATGATGTAGCCATGCTTGCGAATTTTTTAAAAAAGTTTCTCAAAATGAATAAAGAAAATTCTTCCAATAAAAAGAGATCTTTTGAGTCAAATAAAAAGAAAGTGGAGGCCAAAGAAAGTGACAAAGATGATGGGATCATGTGCTTTGAGTGTGAGAGCAAAGGGCCCATGGCTAAAGAGTGTCCTACTAGGATAAGGAGAAAGGAAAAAGAGACTGCTATGCCCACCACACTTAGTGATAGTGAGGGTGATGTGGGTCCGATAAAGGTTTAGCACATGGGATGTGTGTAGCTTTTTCGAGTCGTGTAAGCACACTCACTTTGTCTCACGTTGATAGAGGTCATGAGAGCACCAGTGATAACTCAAGTGTTTATAGTGGAGATGAGAGCGAATTTGAGAGTGGAGATGAAAGTGAGCTCCAAAAAGCCTTTAGATATTTGTACATCGAGACCTTGAAAACAAATAAGTATAATAGAGATTTAGGTCGTTGGATTTTAGATTTGGAGAAAGAGAAAGAAGTTTTAAAAAGGGAAAAGTGTGATTTAACCAACATTGTGTCTAGTCTGACGACACGTGTATCCCAACTCGAGAGTGATCTCGAACGTGCTCGAGAGGTCAAAGTTCCTTCAGAGAACACATTTAAGAAGGCTGAAAAGATGGTTCTCAATCCCATTTTGGTTAAAGGTGAGAAGTTAGGAATAAGTCATGACGGTGCTTCTACTTCCCAATTAGCACCCGAGTCGGTTCCCACTTTAGTGTTAGATTCACGTGAGTCTCACCCTAACCCACCTAGGCGTCCCATTCCTATTAGGAGAGTGCATCCTAGAGTTTTTTAGAGAGGTGTTTCTAGGATTATTTATGTTTGTTCCCATTGCAAGAGGAGAGGTCGCCTTAGGGAATTTTGTTTTAAGTTGGGTTATGTGTCACGTTTTGCTTCTACACGTGTTTCTGCCACACATGCACCCACACATGATACTTTACATGCTACTGGAGACTACATGAGAGAGTTTGCACATTTAGGTGAGCAAGTTAAGTTCACTACACCAAAATGATAAAATTATCACCTTTCAGCCGGCCACCCTTGTCAAGATCATTGACCGTGATAAAAAAATATGCGTTTTGTATCACGGTCATTGACCTTGACACGACCGTGATAAAGAATTGTCACGGCCATTGACCGTGATAATTCTTTAAATATTTATTACGGTCAAAGACCTTGACACGACCGTGACAACTTCTTCAGCAAAAACCCTTTCCCCCCCACCGTTCCCTCCTTTTTACAACTCTCTCTCTAGTTTCAAGTTAATTTTTCTCTCTCTCTCTCTCTTCCATTTATATATAGATGTTTGTGTGTATATATGTGTGTGTGTGTGTGTGTGTGTGTATGTGGTGGGTGAGTATGTGGAAAATAGGGGTTTGTTATATTAGAGGCAAAATATTGATGATTATGTATATAAAATTAGCCTTGTATGGGTATAAGCTAATTTAGATTAATATTGAAAGAAGATTATGTAATAAAATTAGCCGTGACAATTTTTTAAAAAAAGGTCAAGGCTTTGTCACGGTTATGAACCGTGACTAAACTTGTCACGGGCCATGACCGTGACATTTCTAACGAACTTGTCACGGTCAATGGCCGTGACACGTCCGTGACAAAAAAAGTTGTCTCGCCCCGAATTGTCACGGTCATTGACCTTGACAAGTCCAACTTGTCAAGGTCAATGACCGTGACAATTAGGCAGATTTGGTGTAGTGGTTTTTGGTCAAAACTTCACAAAATTTGATCGAGGTTTTTCATAAGTTGGCACCACATTTGGAAAATTCCTTCGCACTTAACGATTGAGGTTTGAATTGTTTACTAGCATAGGATGTTTTCAATGATGTCATTATTTTCCTATTGCTAGTATGTATCATTTTTGTATGTTTTCCATTTTTTTTAGAATTTTTTTGAAAAATACAAAAATATTTTATTCTGATAAAATTTGTGAGAAAATCCAAAAAGAGTTTTGTATTTTGTTTTACACCTTTTATGGATAGACACTTAGGATGACCGAGTCACAACATCATTCCATTTTTCATGTGACTATTTGATAGTGTTTTGAGATAATATATCACATCATCTTTGTGCTTTATAATGTTTGGAGTCATTAAGATGTAATTAGTTGTTACTTCCTACTTGTTTGACTCATGATTTCCTTTAATTCACACGTGCAGGAATTTGTTTGATTATTGTGCTTGTCTTATCACATGTTGGTTGGGTGTTTTCACTTCAATCCTGTCTTTAAAATGAACCAAGCACGATAAAACTTGATAAGAAAGTTGTGCATGTAAGAACCGTTTGTGAGTTTGTGTGCTTTATTTAAAAAATGGGGAAGGGCTGTGAAAGGTTCACATTTGACCTTCGTAAATACTAAGCCACCGTTATATCGGACCTAAAAAATTGTGGTATTTTAATTATCCAGGGTCCAAAGAGGTTAAAAGAGCCCGAAAAGATAGAATTTTAATGCAATAAAAAGAAATTCATGCCAAAAGGGGGCCATTAGGTTAATTCACCAATTCTCCAATGTTTGAGAATTTAGATCACCTCTAAAAGAAAATATATATCAGGGAGTTTGGATGGAAAATTAAAACGGGTTTGCACGTCCTTGAAAGTCTTGAAAAATCACTACATAGTTTTGGACGTTATTGGTGTAAAAATCACTTTGACTTTGATTTGTTGATTTGCTTAAGACGATGTCATCTAAATTCAATAATTTTTACACCTAAGGATACTTTTTATGTTCATTCGTTAGGAGTACACGTACTCATAGTGCACATATGATTGATTGAGTTTATTTACCTATCGAATGTGTATACACCCATTCATTCCATTTCCATGACTTGGTTGTTTTAGTTTAAATCCATGGTGTGATTTTTGGTATCTTATTTTTGTACGAAAAATTTTAAAAATCAAAAATAGTTTGTGGATGTTTTTTTAGATATACCTTTGCATGCACGTAGTTTGATTCATGTTTTCTATGCACTTTATCGTGACAATCCATGTTTAGTTTGTTTCTTCTTATCTGTCTATTTGGGGACATCATACAAAGAGGGAGAACGAATTATGATTTTATGGGGAGTTTTTGCATTACGGGGGAGATTTGATTATATTGATTGATTTATTATTATATCATTTCAAACTCGATGCGTCACGAAGGTGTTTGCTTTATCTCATGTGTTTAGGTATAAAATTGAAGATTGCACACCCTGATGAGAAAAGCTTGGAGCTTTGAAATTTGAAGTTGAAGATTTTTGAAGAAAAGTTTGAGATCTTGCAAATTTATTCATGGGAGGGCAGATTTGTATAGGTCATTTGGTATTTGATAATTCAGATGTTTTTATTTGTACCGGCATAGACATAGGGGAGATTTGTAAGGACTTTATTTTATAAGTCCGTTATCAATTTAGTATGTCGTATACCACTACCCCGTCGAAGATCATTCAAGAACATTCAAGCATCAAAGACGAATCCGAATATCAAGATCTTCAATATTCAAGCCTCCGCGAGATAAGTTTTGATAAGGTTGTGTTTTAATTCCTTAGCATTTCACTTAAAGTGTTGGGATATTTTTAGCAAATATTTTTCTAAAGATTTTGTTATCGAACACCTTTCCGTATAAAAATTATAACTAATTCATAAAAAATAAGAAAAATACGAAACTGGCGGCCACACGTTCGTATCGAAATTATATACAAGCACGCGTGGAATCTAATTTGATAGGTCGTTCAAATGACCTGCCTATGTCGTTAAAACGACATAGCTATCTCGAGAGAAGTTGTCGCGCGATGTCATTTAAACGACAATGCCTTTTCGTTCGAGCGACGCGCCGCCTTAAGTTTTTTATAATTAGGCTTTTCCAACTCCGTTTTTCATAAGAAGACCTGCATATTTACAATAGACGAAACTGCTACTGCAAAAATGATTTTTGTCTTCTTTTTTTAGATTTTTAAACCTTTTGTTTTCAATTCACAAAACATCCCAATCTTTTAGTGAATTATTTTGGAACCCAAGATTCAAGTTTATTGAAACTTTACCTTTGTGGGGAGATCACTACAACCGGAGAGCTGCGTGCTATTATGGAGGGAGTCTGTATGAAGTTACTCTTGTGGGGAGGATAACCTACACCATGAAGACTGCGTGTTCTTATGGTATAGCTGTGTGTGAACCACTGCTGATTTCTAGCCATTACTTTGAAGGTTTAACGAAGGCACCGTGCATTACTCTTATAGGTGATCAAGTTGTATGTAAGTCAAATGTCTTGTAAACTTTTTAAAGTTCTAGAAATAAAATGTTTTGCCCTTCGGGTACTTTTTTTCTGAATTTGGTGTTCCTAATATTTGATCTTGTGATTATTTGATTTTCATATTTAATTCAATCACGTAGTTGCTTGTTTAGGGGTTGTTTATAAATAGAATCTAATTAAATAAGGTTTAATTGGAAACTTGCGAATGAATTAATTTAAATCGGTATCACACACCGTCATATTTTACAAATTGGTATCAGAGCTTTTTTAAGCGATCACCACTTTTACAAAATCTTTTTATAATCAAAATATTTTTATAATATGACGGTGTGTGATACCGATTTAAATTAATTAATTCGCAAGTTTCCAAAACATAACCTTACCAAAGTAAACTTTGCAGAGGCTTTTTGATGAAGAACCTTGATATATTCGGATCCAACTTGATGTAGATTGCTCTTGAACTTCTTCTACGATTGTAACGGTATACGACATAATTAATTGTGACAGACATTTTTAAAAATATGTCCTTACAAATCTCATAAATAACAATGCATTATAGGCGCTCTTACCCAATTAACGTGTTAAATTCACAATTTTAATAATAATTACATAACCTCACTACACAATCCAATTCTTAACATCATGCAACAATAAATTCTATTAACATCTATGAAAAATAGAAAATAATTAGGTCTCACTTTCCTTAATTAAGTCTCTAATCAATTTTATTCAAATTTAAACATGGGTTAGGCAACATCTATTTCATAAAGCACTCAAGGGCAAAAGTAGATAATATTCTTGCCTTATTATGAATTTATTAAATATGGATAAAAAATTTAGTTTTCCTTCCCAAGATTAACAATCTATCTTCTTGGTGTTTCTTCCTATTCCAAATGCAAATGCCCCGAATCATGCATCAAAGCTTAGTTTTAATTAAGTTTTAGCGTTTATAAGGTTTACGTGTTGTAAGTTTAGTATGGGAGAAAATGATGCAAACAAATGAAATCCCGAGCATTTGTCGTTATTTATAAAAATCAAGACAAAACACTTCACGACTGGGCTGCGAGACACAGTCGCGCAACTTATCCTCATGGTCACATGCCTCAGGTTGTGATCGCGCTTGGCTTTACCCTCGGTTGCGAGCCTCCCCTGGCCAGCTGTAATTCCTTCTCTCTCTTCCTCCTATTTCATACTTAGTCACACGCATCACTATATGCAAAATCAATACTCCTCCAAACCCTGACTTGGTTCCCACGATTATCCAAAATATTTCTATGTCCATAGGCTTTCCATCTAATTCACATAATGTAGCCTAATTAAATTGCGTTCAATTCATTCTTTTAATTAGCATAAAATTCATAAAATTTCAGTATTAGTTTAATTTCTCCCATCACAAATCATCTTAATTTATTTTTTCACTTGTAATTTTAATTATTTAAACTCATTAATCAAAATTACGGATTATTATGTTATATAAAATTACACAAACACCCGTATATTCTCTATGTCAAAAATTTGTAGAGTTAAAAACAACACACGTTACCCCACATCTTTTACCATTCTTAATTCAACATTTAAAAAAAAGGAGTTTTTATTTAAACCCAGATTTTATTTTTATAAACCCCACCTTAATCAAACCCACACAAATGGGTTCAAAACCTCTTAAGTCAGCCCACTAAACGGGGTTTATATTTAAAAAAAATTAAACTCCACAAGTTAACTTCTGGGTAGAAAAGCAAAACCTTTACAAATATAAAATCTTGAAAACTTTTTTCTTCACACTAATTGACACTCTAGAGTATTTAAAAAGTGTATGGTTAAAGAATCAACTGACACAATTTTAATGTTGTGGTATAAACCTCCCATAAGGACTAAAAGATGCAATATTATATTTAATACATTTACATTATTTCTAACCCAATTAACTATGATATATTATCTATAGCAGCAACTCTCCATATGTTATGGATAGTAATAGAGATATAACAGGGGATGAAACCCAGTTGAAAAGAAGTCTCAACAGATAACTGTTTCCACTTTAAATATGTTTAGTTAGATTCTCACAAGTTTTGGTTTAAATCGATTGTTGATTCTGAAAATTGTAGACTGGTACACCGGATTTGAGAAAAATCTTGATACCAAATGTGGCATCACACAAGATGAATTATGTATAATTATCAGCACATGAAAGAAATTCCCAGTCAAATTGATGTGCGTAAATGCCCCAAATATCATATATAACGTAATTTGGTTTCAAGAACTGGGGAATTATAAGGTTGCGTTTGTTTTTTCATCTGAATCCGAAGACTGAATCTGAAGTCTGAAATTTGAATCTGAAAAATATGTTTGTTTTTATGTCTGAATGTACATCTTGTATTTAGACTGATTCAGACTTCAGAGGTAACTCTACATCTTAATCATTAAGAGCCAAATATAGCCGTTAGTCTCTTAATCATTTAAAAATAAACACTTTTTGGTACCTCTTAATTTTGAATGGTTCAGATTCAGACTTAAGAGGTAAAAACAAACAACCCCTAAATGGGTTAAAATCATCTTTTAGATTAATTACAATCTTAAAAGTTAAAAACTTATTTACGAGAGACGCAGACAAAAAATATGGTCCATACAAAAACACCTAAAAAAAGGCGAAGGTCATCTGTTTTATGATGAACGAGACCGTCTTAATTGAGCTTAAAAATGTCACGTTTGTACACGACACCATAACACGTGTGGATATTAGTATGAACACATATTTGAAGACAGTGAAGCTAACGCTGAAGGGAAAAAATCTTGCAACTCTTTGATCATCCAAGTGTGAGAGGCAATAATATTCGCTATTATATCCCCTCCCCCACCCATACAACATAAATCTTAAGACTTCGCTAGTGGAAGATATGCCTAGGGTCAAGCCCACATGGGCGGGACATGGGCATTAGTCGTGTTGTTTCTACATTTTGGCAGCACCTCGTTATGTAGACACCATGGACTGCTCTATTGTACTGTTACCGATATGGTTTTAGGATTTCATTTGTACTAAAAATGGGGGCAGTTGGTCTCATAGATACCTTCACGTAAATCACACGAGTTCTACGAGTTTCTGTGTACGATCTACTGAATCGTAATAGTGAACATAAACCTAGGTAAAAGGAATTTGATGTGTTCGTTTGGATATCAATTTCATCTAGTTGGATCATATCCATTTGGGATTTACCCAAAATCTATTACATACTGCAGTTTTCGAGTAAAATAAAAAAAGTTCAAAAATATAAAGAATACAAATAACTATGAAGAATGCAAAACAACCGACCCTTCTCCCCCATCACCACATCAACAAACCCAATCTTCACCCTAATCGTCAAAACCTTCTCCATCTTCCCAAATCAGATATCTTCAAATTAATTCTCCCCCTTTCTACACTATAGTTGGAGCTCCTCATTTCATCTTCGTATGAATCACAAATGGATTATGTTCTAAATTTCAACCCTTTTGGTGCAGAACACAAATTGGTTGAATCTATTCCAAGAAATGGAACTCGTTCAATCATTCTTTGAATGGATATGCACTTATAACCCGTTGTTACAATAATATGATGCATTGGAAACTCTAGGTGCAATGGTTGGTGAAACCCATTGATTATATTATAACCCTTTGTTGAAGATCTAACATGCATTTTTCATGTTGGTAGTAAGGTTCTTTAGATTGTGAGTTTGACTTGGTGTGGTGAGGACAAATATTGAGTAAGTTAAGATTTTTTGGTATAATGGTTCTTGAAAGAAAAAAATATTTTAAGAACTTGAGGTGTCTATCTTTGATTCTTTTTGTTTGATGTATGATGTTGGTTGTTTGATGGTTGGTTGAGCTTTGGTGTTGTTTTTCCTCTTTTAAACCTACATCTCAACCATTTAGACTTGAGAGATATCAAATAGTATTTATTTTTTTAAATGAGGTCTGAATACGAGTCAATGCAGATACGACATGTTAATTGTATCGCGCTTTTGTGTCGGTGTAAAATCACTCTTAAATGATTAAAAGGTTAACGGGAGGTAATTACATCTGAAGTTTGAATTACTCTAAATACATTCATTCAGAAGTTCAGACATAAAAACAAACATATTTTTCAGATTCAGATGAAAAAACAAAGACAACCTATAAAATGAGTTGGTTGTATGTTAAAGACTTATTTTTATAATTAGGGTATATAAGACATGATTTTCAAGGAATAGTTTGACATTAAATTTTGTCATTAATAACTACTATATAATGATGTTCATCATTGGAATAAAATAGACCACAATGTCATCCGCAATTTGAATTGGACTGAAAGATGAAAGTAATACTTAGTAGTAACGGATAATTCTGACGTCACAAAAATATTCATTTTTGGGTGAATAAACATTATGTATAGATTTCTAGAAGAATAGAGACAAATGCGAGGGATTATTAACTTCATCTATACAATCCTAAACCTAAACAAAACGAAAGAGAAAATGAATTCAAGACGCAGATTTACAACACACCATATTAACATTCATATGTATTAGGAACTTTTACCTAATTTCAGCAGCAGTTCCACAGAAGATAGAATGAGGGTATTTAAATGTAGAGTAATGATACTCTTACCGGGTCCAAGTACCGGTTTAGTATCAAATGCGCTTTATTTGATTGTACATTGGTAGGACCTATAGCATTCCCTGACGAGACCCACACCATAGTACAAACAAATAAAGCAATACCGATACTAACACCCGGTGTGTCTAACATTTTCCTTAAATGTATTATCACATCTTTACATTTGTGTAGCTCTATGCTAACAATGTTCATAATTAGTATATCAGGACAAGGGAAGAATCAGAAAATTACACACTAAAAATACACACATATAAACAATCTTCTCCCTCCTCTCATTTTATAGACTCTTTCAGCGCACCGCCATGAAACATCAATGAGAAGCAAATTTGCAACAAATGTGAAAAATAGGGAAGGGACTTGTACTCCCAACCAAAACTAATGGACCTAAGAATATCCTTCTGTTATTTGGCCATTAGCCCCCTTTGCTTTGCTTATTGCGAATTTGGCACTAAAGCAAAATATTTGTTTGACACAAAAAAAAACTACAAACTTTTTCTGATGCTTTTTGAGTATTTATGACATTATTTTATACCAAAGTCACAAAACGCTTATGAAAATGTGCCCAAATGACAAATACCAATTGACCTGATTTTATTTTATTTTTGTTTTCTTTTCCAATCGCGATAAATATTTTTTCCTCGGCATTTATATCTATCTCGGGCCTCGATTGTCTCCTCTAAGCCTTAGTCTCCTCATCGGACGTCCCAATCGTAGCCTTCCCCGATGGCTGAGACTGTCAATATCGCCATCATCATTGTCATCATTACTATCTTGATCGAACGCATCAAAATCACCACCATTCCCTCTATTTGGGCCCGCATTCCCTCTGTGACCCAATGCACGCAATAGGAAAAAAACATTGACCAAACCTACCTCCTTTCCCGTTTCAAATCCCCAATTCCTCCTGAAGGCATCTTCAATAATAAAACCATCTTCATCTTCATCTTCATCTTCATCCTCATCGAAACCATAATGACTCCCTTCTATCACATAGTCACCAAAAATCACCGCCCCTGGCATTGACGACCTTATCGTGCTCATCACATCGTCCCTCTCTCGCTCATGCTCGAGCCGTCGCCATTTTTGTTCGTCAGCAGGGTCCACTTCCCGCGACTTAGCAGAAGGGTGCTCGGCCCTCACATGTTTCTTTAACTCCTTGTAGGTTCCAACATACGAGCACTTATCCTGCGTGCAAGTTCGCTTTCCCATGCTGGCTTCACCACGGTCCACCCTTTCACCTGGCCCCTACAAAGTGGGCACACAAGCTCTGCCACGTCACACTTATCAATTGAGCCATTCAATGGTTGGGTTTGGGCACCTTGCAGTGATGTAACTTTTGCATAGGCCTTCTTGTACTGATCGAGGCAGTTGGAATAGCGGCAACTAGTCCCACACATATAAGGACGACAGCCTTTGTCATGAGAGGAACATAGGAGAAGAACCGCATTGTGGGGATACTCCATACATACAAAACAAGTTACATCTTCCCAGTCTTTCTTCTCCAAGACTTTAGAACATTTCTTTTCGTTTGGGTCCTTCAATACATCATGGCCGCAAGGCAGTAAGGGGTATGGAGCTAGGCGGCACTGTCGTGAAGCAATCCTACATCTTCTCCTTGTGCCTTTTGCCATTACCAGGATAAAGCTGAAAGTATAGTAGATATTTTTTTAACCAAGTGATTCAAAAAAGTAGATATTTTATTAACCAAGTGATTCAAAAAAGGAAAAACAGGAAATCAGTTCAATTATCAAGAAAATATATAGTTTTTTTTGGGTTTAGTCTCATTTCCAAAGTTGGGCTCCCATCCCATGTATTTTTTAAATTGTATTAAGTCTCATAACCATCCAAAACCGCCCCTCTTCCTTTTCGCAGAGAATGACGCTTGTCTCACATTTGTTACTTGTCTCATAATTGTTACATCAGGACCAACAACTAAAAAGATAAATACATGAGAGTGGCTACAAATGACATTTTTTAAATGGGACTAAATACTTAAGATCCCGAAAATATATTGGGGAAAGTGCAAAACAAATGAGCTTTCAAAAATTGAAAAAAATCCAATGACCCCCTTTCTGAGGGACATGTTCAGCGACATATACAAGGTCTTTGCAACAAAATGCATAGTAAGGGGGACGGGAGGGAGGGGGGTGTTCTTGCATTGAAAATAATTTAACGCTTTGCTTTTATCGGTGCAATTTAACCAAACAAATTATTACAAGCAGGAAATAACATATATTGTAATGGGGGTTTGCTCATGAAAATGTGAAACTTATATTCCTTTGGCATACAATACAACAATTGTGTCCTTGTTAAGTTAAAACCTTAATTATAAAGGAGGCCTTGTTTGGGAACTAATAAACTTGCAATTTCAGACATCCCTGCTATTCCATTCTACTAGGCAAAACAGGTACCTAAATTTGCATAGAAATTATGGGTGAAATTCCATGGAAATAAGGGAACACACCAAATAACACAAGCTACATAATGTCTTCCATTTTCTAATCTAGAAAGCAGTGTGTTGTATTACTTTTTTTTACAGCAGGACCTCCTCCATACAGGAAAAATGAACACACCAAATAAACACAAGCTCACTTTAAAGTGGTATTTGTATGAGAAGTTGATTGATTTGAAAAGGATCACTTAAGTAGAATAGCACAAATTTAGATTGAATAGCCTAGATGTAATTCCAACAAGATGCTGGTTATATAATACATCAAATCAAATACATGAAATACTTTGTTCCATAAGAACTTTGAAAAGGTACAATGCAATAAAGTACGTTAATATCACTGTTACTTTCTCTGCAAGGGATGCGTCAGGATGGTGAACAATAAGTGAATGGCCTTTTCATCACACGTGCTCTCCCTATTTCCAAGCGGCCAGCCACACAAAGATAAGAACTCAGAGCAAATCATATGAAAAGGTCCAAACACAAGTAAGGACTCAGAGCAAATCAAACTTTAAAAGGACTTGCAAGAAAAATCCTCCAATTTACAGGGAATCCAAACTCTTTTATCATTTAAATCCTGAGAAATGTGAAACCCAAAAGCAAGAAAAGAGACAGAATCATCAAATTCCCAATCATTGAGGATTCTTCAGAAAGAGAGAAAGAATCCAAGAGCAAGTAAAATCAGAATACCAAGATACCAAAGAATAAATAGGCTTATTTGCATAAATAGATATTCTAGAAGTCTAAAATAAGAAGAGATCAAATATGAATCGAACCCATATATCTTCCCAAAACATATTCTATCCCCTTTGGCCAGAATGAGCCAATAGTGACTAAGTAAAGATGTCAATTCTAAAGAAATGAATTTCCACGGGATACGGAACGGGCCATTCCAGTGCCCTAAGTCTCCATTACCCTCCCAAATAAAATCCTCGTTAGCTTTTCAAGAGATTTTTCCACTTCACAAGGGGGTCAAAAATTGACATGAAGTATATGAGAACACAATTAATAACCAAATGCACTAGAGTAAACTTCCTCCTCTAGAGAAAAAACTCTTCTACCAAACATTTAACTTCATTTTTTAAACAATGGGATCCCATAAGCTCACATTGCAAGCACAAACTACATTTATACCTCCGGTCAGCAGCTGAAATCATATACCTAAGCTAAACCCCTTAATGACCATCCTAGAAGCTATAAATTCCTTCAAATGTCACATCGTTTTAAAGAGAAATAAATACCATATTTATAGGCACTGTGGCTCTTGAAATCATACTTTTTTGAGAATCCAATGTAAACAAAATCCATAAACCCCCGTCACCTATCATAGATATACCCAACAACATGATCACTTTATATATTTATTATAAGGCTCTATGCGTCACAGAAGTTTAATTTAGCATGACTACGTTTATAACCATTGATCACATTATAAAACAATTAAAAATTATATGCTATGGTTCACTTGTCAATTTAAACGAATAAAGCACAAAACCTTTTTTTTCTGAAAGGGTACATTATTTACCCTCGATAAATTAAGCCAAACATTAATGAAGCAAGATGACCAGTTCTGGCTTATTTGACTATGTCGAAGGAAAATAGGCCTCTTCAGTCAGCAAAACAAATGAAATGACACAAACGTAAAGAAAAGCAGAACAATTGTTATATCCATCATCATAACAAGCCACAACAGAATGTCACTCAAAACTGCAGATTACTGTGAAAACAAGACATATTACAGACGATAAATTTTTAAGACGATGGAAGAATAAGTGAGGGTTGGACAAATGCGGGAGTTCTGTTTCTCGCTTCCGTATTCATTAAAAGTAGCACATTCAACAGTTCACATGAAGCATAAAAGTAGCCAGATAGCTCAAACAACAATTCCTTCTAACACATTGAATATCACTAATTTATCTTGATAAGATTTATCGAGTAAATCACCATCTAATGATCAATTGAAGAAGCATTAATAAATAAGTGAAAAAAAATACAAATAGCTAGACAAAATGAATCCTCAGATTAACTTCAGTTTACAAAAAAAACTCGAAATCCAGGGTGAACTGGATAAATATCTTGTGCAAGCATAGTTACCATCCTATGAAACACGTACACGAACAAAGGGACACACGACACAAACTTGAGTACAACACAACAAATTCTTAAAATGAAGGATACAACCACATATGGACAAGTTAATAAAAAGATATCAACTTGCAGCAGCATTTTACATCAGGTAGGAGGACCAGAAGTCCACTGAAACAAAAAAATAAGTACACGAAGGTTGTGATTCCATATAGGAATCTTAACTCTGAGAAACATACAAAATTGAACTGAATTGAATTACATACAACAGCACAACACATAAATTTTTCTTCTATCGGAATACAGGTAAACTGCAAAATTAACACCGAAGTTTTGGATAATTTTCAAATTGGACCAGATGTTTCAAAAGTTGCAACGTTAGCCCTCCATCACCATCTTCATTAGTAGAATTAACGAAATGAATGACATAAGGGAACAGGGTCTCCTAATGAGATGTAACTCTCCTAATAAGATGTAAATGAGGGCTATTTGCACGAATTTTCAAGCATCATGGTTAACATCGCAAGTTTTGAAACATTAAGTACACAATTAAAAATGACCCCAAAGTTGAGGGTTAATTTGGCAATTTACACTAAATTATAATAGTGGGAAAACACGAAATGAAGTCATTAGTGTACTTAAAAACAAGGCTTGTCAAAAAGCAAAACAAGATGGAATTTAAGGTAATTATACTCAATTGATCTACAATCACAAAACTATGACCGGATTGCCTAAATATACCATGATCCATGGGTTGTCTATCAAAAGAAAAAAAAATGTCTAATCATAATCAAGCCAATTATTTGTACATGGGGATATTTATTAAAGCTTAATTCAGCAAGGAAAAAAGTATACCACTCGCGATATGAACAAATCTGGATCTAAGAGAAGTTAGTTGCAGAGAATTATCGTTTTTTAAAATGTGTTAACCATAATACACATAAACAAGCAAGATGAAAATATAAATATGTCTCTAAGGGATGCAACGTGGTGCAACCAAACAACCATGCCAGGACGGTTGTTGGATAATAATAAATTAATGAATTCATTAACTATTAGATTCTTAAACCACAGGTTCTTGACCTTTATTCTTTAACCACACCTGATATATCGGATTTGAATTAATCAATAAAAGTTAAATCGAAGAAAAACAATGTAAATTCAAGCTGTGAAATTAGATTAAGGGTGTGTTTGATAACACTAATTTTTCATGGAAAATGCAATATATGGAGTTATTTTCCATCTTTTGGATGTTTGATAAACAAAATTTTCTATGGAATTGATTTTTTTAAAACAATATGGAATTGATTTCTTTAAAACAAATCACATAACCACTTTTTTCACAAAAGATGGAATTAAAAAACCTCCTCCCACCTTGTTATTCATTTTCTAGGGAAAAGAATTATCACACCCAAAAAATTGATAAAAAATCCAAAAAATGAATAAAAACCCAAAAATAATGAAAAAAAATCCAGAAAGTGAATAAAAATCCAAAATAATAAAAAAAAATCAGAAAGTGAATAAAATCCTAAAAATAATGAAAAAAATCCAAAAAATGAGTAAAAACCCAAAATTAATGAAAAAAACACAGAAAATGAATAAAGCTCCAAAAATAACGAAAAAATACAAAAAATAATAAAAAGTCCAGAAATATTGAAATAAAATTCACAAAATGAATAAAAACCTAAAAATAATGAAAAAAATCCAGAAACCTATTAAAACCCCAGTTATAATGAAAAAAATTCAAAATATGAATAAAAACCCTAAAATAATATAAAAAATCCAGAGAATGAATAAAAACCCAAAAATAATGAAAAAAATATATAAAGTCAATAAAACTCCAAAAATAATGAAAAAAATACAGAATGTGAATAAAACCCCAAAAATAACGAAAAAAATACAGAACGTGATTAAAACCCCAAAAATAATAAAAAAATCCACTAAATGAATAAAAATCCAAAAATAAAGACAAAAAAACCAAAAAGTGAATAAAAACCCAAAAGTAATGAAAAAAAATACAGAAAGTTAATAAAACCCCAAAATTAATGAAAAAAATCCAAAAAATGAAAAAAAACACACCAAAAATAACAAAAAAATACAGAAAGTGAATAAAACTCCAAAAATAATGAAAAAAATACAGAAAATGAATAAAAAACCAAAAATAATGAAAAAAATCGAGAATGCGAATAAAACCCAAAAATAATGAGAAAAAATACAAAAAGTGATTAAAACCCTAAAAATATTTTTAAAAATCTAAAAAGTGAATAAAAATCCCAGAATAATGAAAAAAATATAGAAAGTGAATAAAAACCCAAAAATAATGGAAAAAAATACATAAAGTGAATAAAACCCCAAAAATAATGAAAAAAAATCCAGAAAATGAATAAAAACCAAAAAATAATGAAAAAAATACAGAAAGTGAATAAAAGTCCAAAAAGAATGAAAAAAATCCAGAAAATGAAAAAAACCCAAAAATAATGAAAAAATATAGAAAGTGAATAAAACTCCAAAAATAATGAAAAAAATACGAAAAATGAACAAAAAACGCAAAAATATAGAAAGTGAAAAAAACTCCAAAAATAATGAAAAAAATACAAAAAATGAAAAAAAAAACAAAAATAATGAAAAAAATTCACAAAATGAACAAAGTCCTAAAAATAATGCAAAAAAAATACAGAAAGTGGATAAAAACCCAATAGTAATGAAAAAAAATCCAGAAAGTGAATAAGAATCCAAAAATAAAGAAAAAAATACATATAGTGAATAAAACCCCCAAGATAATGGAAAAAATCCAAAAAATGAATAAAAACCCAAAAATAATGAAACCACATACCGAAAGTGAATAAAACTTAAAAATAATGAAAAAAATCCAGAAATTGAAAAAAATCCAGAAATAATGAAGAAAATCCAGAAAATTCATTATGGGGTAATATTTATTTTCTGTTTTTTATTCATTTTCTGTATTTTTTATTTTTTTTCGTATTTTTTAAATATTATTTGTGGGGTTTGATTCACTTTCTGTATTTTTTTTCATTATTTTTGGGTTTGTATTCACTATCTGGATTTTTTTTTAATTATTTTTGAGATTTTATCCTCCTTTTGTATTTTTTTCATTGTTTTTGGATTTTTATTCCCTTTCTCGATTTTTTTTTCATTATTTTTGGGTATTTATTCTTTTTTGGATTTTTTTTCATTATTTTTGGGGTCTTATTCACTTTTTGTATTTTTTTCACCTTTTGAATTTTTTTCATTATTTTTGGGCTTTTATTCATTTTCTTGATTTTTTTCATTAGCTTGGGCGTTTTATTCACTTTTTGGATTTTTTTCATTATTTTTGGAGTTTTATTCAATTTCTGTATTTTTTTCATTATTTTTGGGTTTGGGTTTTTATTCACTTTCAGTATTTTTTTTTCATTATTTTTGGGTTTTTATTAATTTTATGTATTTTTTTTGCATTATTTTTGGGGCTTTATTCACTTTCTGGATTTTTTTCATTATCTTTGAATTTTTATTCACTTTCTGGATTTTTTCCTTATCTTTGGGGTTTTATTCACATTTTGGATTTATTTATTTATTTATTCTTTGGGATTTTTATTAATTTTCTGGGATTTTTTTTTATTTTTCTATTATATATATATATTTTCTATTTTTTCCCATGAAAAATATTGGAAACCAAACACAAAAGATGGAAAATAGAACATTTTCCACCTGGAAAATATTTGCAATCAAACACCACCAACAAATTTTTTCCATGGAAAATATTTTCAAATTTTCAATTCCATGAAAATCGACTCTTGACGCTTATTTTCCATCTTATTTATCAAACACGCCCTAAGAGAAATCGAATGCTAACTCGAAGAGAGAGAGGTTGATACCAGAAAATTGATGTAAGAGTTGGGGGCTAAAGGAAAAGTAGGGTTTTATAGAAGGAATGAAGAGAACATTGTTATGGGTTTCGTCGACTCATGTCTACTCTATTCTCCTGGTGGGTGGTAGCAATTGGTAGTTACGTACACGTGCGCGCAGAGAGAGAGAGAGAGAGAGAGAGAGAGAGAGAGAGAATGGGACCACACTACAATAAAGGGTGCGGTCATTTAGCACTCCTTTGCATTTTTTGGACACTCATTTTCCTTTTCATCAAAGGCTAAATTACCCCTCTTATTGCTCCATAACATTCTAAATAAAGTAGCATGCATTCTAATTGATAATTTTATAAATTAATTAGCATTTTAATTGATACAATAGCATTCTAAAAACTACTTAGCAATTTTTTTATTTATTAAAAGTTGCTTTATAATTTTTTTTAAGAACAATGTTATTTTTTTATATAACAAACTATTTTAATTGTTAAGAAACTTATTTCTATATAAAAAAAATTAATTTTTTAAAAATAATTGTTTTACTAGTTTTTATACATATTAATAGAAAAAAATGTAAGATTTTTTTTATAAAATAGTTGTCAAAAAAAATTATTTGTACAGTTTTTGTGGGAAAAAATTTGACGTGGTTAGTGGCGTTGACACGGGACCCACATCCATTAAATGATGTATAAGAAACATTTTTTGACTTTCTTTGGAAGAAAACGTTTTTGAAAAAAAAACTTGAACAATTTTTTTTGCCGTGTTTTTTTATTTATAAAAAAGACAATTTTTATATAGAAAACATTTTTTTAAAAACGGTTCTTTTTATAGAACACAGTTTTTTACATAAAAAAATACAGTAGTTTTTATATAAGAAAAAACTAAATACTTGTGATCTAAAAACAAAAATCTGGGGTTTTTTAACTTGTGATCTAAATACTGTCTTTTTAGATCCTTCATTGTGATCTAATTAGCTTTTTTACTTGTATCCTAAATAATGTCTTTTTAGATCCTTCCTTCCTTGCGATAGATCACAAGTATTTAGTTATTTTTTATATAAAAAATACTGTATTTTTTATATAAAAAAATTGTGTTTTATAAAAAAACTACTTTAAAAAAAAAAATGTTTTCTGTATAAAAACTAGGAAACCAATTGTTTTTTTATAAAACAAAATCTTACATTTTTTTCTATTAATATGTATAAAAACTAGGAAAACAATTGTTTTAAAAAAAAATAATTTTTTTATACAGAAATTAGTTTCTTAACAATTAAAACAGTTTGTTATATATAAAAAAATAACATTGTTCTAAAAAAAATTATAAAACAACTTTTTACGTTTTAGAAACAACTTTTAATAAATAAAAAAATCGCTAAGTAGTTTTTAGAATGCTATTGTGTTAATTAAAATGCTATTGTATCAATTAGAATGCTAAGTAATTTTTTAGAATTGTCAATTAGAATGCTATTGTATTTAGAATGCTATGGAGCAATAAGAGGGGCAATTTAGTCTTTGATTTATAGTGAGAGGGAAAATGGAGTGTCTAAAGAATGTGAATGAGTGCTAATAGCTGCTCCCTACAATAAATTGATACCAGAGCATGTAATGACATTTTTATGGTCTAATTCTTTAACGGAATATTTTAAATTTTTTAATCGGATCAAATAAATTTTAAAATAGGTGGATATATTCGTTTTCGATTAATCAAATCAATGTAAATATATAATTCATGTGCTGAATTAACTCGAATATTCAATGAATGATTTGACTGTGTGTTTTTATAATTTTATTTTAATTTTATATTAATATATTTTGACTTTATGTTTTGATTTTGTAACAGGTTGTGTATGTGTATGTTTTGATTGTGTGTTCATATGCGTGTCTTCATGTGTGTGTACTTTATGTATATACAAATTGTTCCTGTAAATACCTTACAGAAAAATTGCAGTAAAGTACACGCAACTTAATATAAAGCACGCGTGATTTTCTAATGATTAATTCTCCTTTGTTTTTTTAAATTAATTTACCATAATGTTAATTTGCATTTACTTTGTTACCGTTGACTCATGATTAATAGAGTAGTCATGTCTTAGTTGGTCATGTGTTTGTGGGTCCACGCCAGCGGCATTAATTAATCTTGAGTTTTAACAAAATTACTTTTCTTTTTTAATTTAATGCAAGTCATAATGGAAAGTTGTAGGATTGCCCGGTGTTCTTATTTGGATAATATGATTTCCATTGAAATATTTGAAGACAGTTCATTAGATTTCATATGCAATGAGTTATGTAGCAGGTTTATGGATTTGAAAGCTAGATCTTTTTCATTGAAGTACGGCTTTGGTGATGAAAGTCGATTCATGTTAGTTTGTGATAAAGATGTCCGTTGTATGTTGCGGTCTTAAGTGATTCTCAAAGTAGATTTTATTTGGATATATGTCTTTAATTCAACAACTTTGGCATGCACGTATAGAATTCGTGAACAGGTTGACCGTAGTTATACAAGTTACGAGAGGGTTGAATACAGTGGTACAAGTAGATAAAGGGTAAACTATATATCATCAACCAATGCGATTGTTATTAGTAGTGGAGTTGAATATGATATTTATATTGGAGGTCACTACACCAAAAAGGCTAAATTGGTACCCTTTAGCCCGCCACTGTGACAAGGTCATGACGAAGTTTGTTACAGTCAATGACCGTGACAAGTCCATGACAAATGTACCTGTCATGGACTTGTCACAGTCATTGACCGTGACAATACTTATAATATTGTCACGGTCAAGGACCGTGACACGTCCGTGATAATTTCTTCAGTAAAAATAGCCCTATGCTTTCTTTATTTCCCACCGTTTTGGTTTTCACTCTCTTTCTCTCTAAGCGATTTCGAGCTCTCTCTCTCTCTCTCTCTAAGGTATGTTTTTTTCCTCTCTTTCTCTTTCATTTCTATATGTGTGTGTATATATGTGTGTGGTGGTATGTGGTGGGGGGAGGGGGCAGGGGGTGGTGGGGGTGGGGTGTGTGTGTACGTGTGTGTGTGTGTGTGTGTGTGTATGCGTGTACGTGTGCGTGTGTGGTGGGGGGAGGGGGAGGGACAGGAGGCTGGGTGGGGGGCAAGGGGTGGTGGTGTGTCACTTGTGTGTGTGTGTGTGTGTGCAGATGTGTGCGTGTGTGTGGTGGGGTGAGAGGGGGCAGGGGGTGGTGGGGTGTATGTATGTGTGTGTGCAGGTGTGTGCGTGTGTGTGTGGTGGGGGGAGGGGGGCAGGGGGTGGTGTGGTGTGTGTGTGTGGTGGGGGAGGGGTGGGGTGTGTGTGGTGGTGGGGTGGGGTGTGTATGTGGTGGGGCAATCTCAACAATTGAAACGGACAAATTGATTAATAAAATATGTATTGCCCCTTTCATATGCAAGTAGGATTGCCCCTCATTAACAGATAATTGTTGAGATTCGAAATAACTTTAATTATATAGCTTTAATAAAATAAATTGTATAGCTTTAATTGTAACTTTAATTGTATAGTTTTATATGAAAGTAAATTAATAATTAGTGCCCATTTCATATGAAAGTAGGATTGCCCCTCATTGTAAATTAGTAAATTAATAATTGTATACTTTAATTGTTAGTTTAATTGATGAAATAAATTAATTGAGTAGATGAATTAGAAAGAGTACGGGATACAGATTTGTTGTTGCGGTTGGATTATAGTGGATCGATGTTGGGTTGGTTAATTTTAAAAGTGGTATGACCACTGGACTAATGTCCATATGGGGGTGGAATTTTTCAACTTTTTTTTTAAATTACTTTGTATCACGAACAATATATATATATATATATATATATATAGTATGATAATTAAATAAAACATACTTGAAATTACATATAGTGCACATAGATACTAGCCTTCTAGTTCTTATGCGTACGCATTCAATAGCCCTTAGACCTGTTCGAGAGTCATTACCCATGTAATGAGATTTCTCGAATAGTCCCGTTTGGACAGTTTGGGACAGCATAATTTTTGTATAATTTTCTTAGTGGCTTAAAGTTGTTACTTTTGGAGGAAGTTCTGTAGTCATATCCTAATGTTCTCTGGGTATATACTACATTGACAAGTGTGATTGTTATTTCAATTGATCAATTGAAATAACAATCACACTTGCCAATCTACGTCGTGTACTTGGAGAACTACGGGGATATGCTGCCGATTTTTTTTCAAATTGTAACAATGTGCACGAGCTGTTAAGTATATTACAGAAAAATGCGATCTTGAATGGGATAGGACCACTCACCCTTTAGAGGAGATGGAGGAAATAGAAATTTCTATTATAAATTGAATTTGAATATTAATAAGACATAATTAAATGAAACATACTATAAATCTAAGTCTTGTTTATACTAATCCATGAATATATGATTCGTACCTTTAATAGGTGATTAGTTGTGGTAGCTGTGATGGGATATCCGAAATACAAAGAGTGGATGGGTGAGACAAATAGAATGGGGGATGTGTTTCGCAGAGGTGCTAACGAATTTGTGAAATATGCAAAGAGATGTCATAATGATGAAGAGTTTCCGTGTACGTGTGCTAGGTGTAATAATGGTAAGGTATTTGAGTGGAAAATGGTTAAACTACATTTGTTAAGATTGAGTATGCAAGATAGTTATCGATTTTGGAGTTTTCACGGTTAATTGAAAGTTCCTTTTGTACCCGACCAACGTCACAACAACCATCAACAAGTAGGATAGATGTAGAAGGGGACGACGTAGATCATAATATGTTAGAGGATTTAGTTGATGATGCGTACAGAGTTTATGAAGCAGAGGAGAATGAGGTTACTGATGATGTAGAAGGTTCAAGTGCTCGTGAAAATATCATGATAAAACTTGACGATGACTACCAAAGTTTAAAATTTAAGGCGACCCAACCGTTATACTCTGGCTGTGAGAAAGATCAAACAACTTTACATGCCATGGTTGGTTTGCACAGTTTGAAGACGCAGTACGGTTTGTTTAGTAATAGCGTGACACGAATTCTGAAATGGGTGAAGGGCTTATTACCCAAGGAGAATACACTTCGAAATAGTTATCCTGTTATGAAGAACAGTTTGAAAGGTTTGGGAATGAAGTATAAATTGATTCATGCTTGTGTGTATGAATGCATACTATACCGAAAGGACTATGAAAATCTCGATCGTTGTCCGGTATGCGATGAACCTAGATATGTCCAATCTACTAGTAAGGAAGGCACAAGCTCAAAAGTGCCTAAAAAAGTATTGAAATATTTTCCCTTTGGGCTTAGATTAAAGCGATTTTTCACAGTACCATGGATAGCAAAGGCAATGACTTGGCATGCTAGGGCAGAAGTAGGGGGTAATATCATGCGTCATCCTATTAATTCTACTACCTGGAGGAGGATGAATTATGAGTATACCGATTTTGGTCGAGAACAATGCAACATTTGTTTGGCTGTATCAACAGATGGTTTCAATACATTTGTAAATCTAAGCACCAATCAGAGTGTATGGCCAGTGATCCTAGCCCCACTCAACCTCCCTCCTTCACAGTGTATGAGACCTGAATTTTTTATGATGGCTTTATTGATACCTGGGCCAAAGGCACCAAGTGATGACATCGACATCTACCTGGCTCCTTTGGTAGAAGAATTAAATGAGTTGTGGGAAGAGGGTGTGCAATCATTTGACTCTTTTAGAAAAAAAGAGTTTACGCTGAAAGCTATGTTGACGTGGACAATTCATGATTTTCCAGCTTATGGGACATTATCCGATTGTGTAGTACATAATTATTCGGGGTGTCCTATTTGTGGAGAGGAGACTGAATCTCTTCGTCTATACTTTAGCTAAAAAATGTATACCATTGCCACAGGAGGTTTTTACCCCCGGCTCATAGTTTCAGATCTGAGAAAGGTTATAATTTTTTATTGGGCGGGGTTGAACATAGGCTACCGTCGAGATAACTTTCGAGTTCAGAAATTGAAAGTAAATCTTCTGAATGTGGCCCTAATATGCCAGGTAAGAATCCCAAATTTAAGAATGTCAAGCATAAGAAGACCCCAACTGGGAATGAAATTGAGACAAGAAAGGCATGGTCTAGGAGGTCAATTTTATTTGACTTGCCTTATTGGAAGAATAACCCGGTGCACCATGTATTGGATGTGATGCATGCAGAGAAGAACTTCGTTGAACATATTATGGGCACTTGCCTTGGGGGGAGTCATTTGAAGGATGAAGAAAATGCACGAAAAGACCTTAAATCGTTGAAACTTAAGCCACAACTATGGTTGAAAGAAGATAATAGGGGAAGGCCAATAATTCCCCCTGGTGCATTTACTTTGACGAGTGGGGAAAGGAAGGTGCTTTTAGACACAATATATTTTGAATGGCCCATCTACTTTTTCGTCCAACTTGCAAAGGATTGTGAATTATGCTACTCATGATCTACACAAGTGTAAGTCCCACGATTGGCATGTGATCATCCAATTGGTTATTCTATTGTTTAATCACTGTTTATCTAAGCACAAGGATTTGCGGAGGGCTATTATGCAAATTAGTATTACCTTCTCACTCTTCTGTGAGAAGGTAGTCAATCGAGAACACTTAGTGGCCGCAAAATTGGCGGTGGCCGAAGCGATTTGTGTGTTGGAGAAGTACTTTCCCCCATCATTCTTTGACATAAGTGTTCAATTGTTGGTACACCAATACGACGAGGCACTTCTTTGTGGTCCAGTTAGATCTCGGTGGATGTATCTGTTTTAAAGATTGATGAAAGTTTTTAAAGATTACGTCAAGAATACACGATACATTGCAGGATCAATTGCAGAGGAATACATCACCGTGGAGTCATCAATATATACTTAGGAATATATGCCTGACTCGACTAGCGTTGATGACACTGATGAGTTCGTCGATGATGGTGGTCATGTGATGAAAAAATGAGTGAAATTAACGAGTTTGCAACATGAACAATTAGCTCGTTATCTATTTGACACACATGAAGATGTCGAAGAATAGAAAAAGTAAGTTTCGATTATTATAATGTTTAACATTATTTTAGATTATTTTATACATGATTAATTTTGTAATATGCAGAAAATATGAAGCCTGTGAGAATAATAAAAGACGAAAAATAGTGGTAAAATCAGACAACGAATTTAGGTTGTGGTTGACACAAGAGGTAATTATAATGAAAATGGTTGTTATATAACGTTACATTACACTCAAACTTTACAACTAATATAATTAATTTATCTATATTCTCAACTCTTAAAGACGGGTGATACAACATCAAGGCTTGCTCGTCTAGCCACTGGATCCTTGTTCATGGCACAAGAGTACAAAAAGTATTAATTGAATGGTTACATTTTCGGCGCTAAAGTGTACGAGGAAAGTACAAATGTATAGAACTCGGGCATTTCATACAAGGCTCTTACTTTCTTTCGAGCGAGCTCAAAAGATAAAAACCTCGTTGAAGCTGAAATGACTTACTATGGTGTAATCCAAAATATATTTGAATTGGATTATATAAGCTTCAAAGAGGTTGTATTTTACTGTGACCGGGTAAAAGTTGAGGATAAAAATGCTTGTAAAGTTGATCCTGTCACCAATTTGATCATGGTTGATTTGTCCAAGTTGAAGAGCAACGACCACGTGAGCAATGAGCCGTTTGTTTGTACATTTCAAAAGGTTAGCCAAGTGTTTTACTCGGAGTATATCAACAACGAGCCATGGTCAATTGTCCAACACGCGCCAAAGCATCTAAATAGTAGTGTGGATGACTTGGCTGCTCCTACCGAATATAAATCCATTTTTGATGATAACCCGAATTTAAAATAATTTTTCAATTTGTAATAAATATTCCAATTTGTATCGAAACATCCATTTTTAATGCTTTTAATTGATTTGCACTTTATCGTTTTCACTCTGTGTAGTGTGCGTGTGTGTGGGAAGTAGGGGTGGGGGTGGGGATGTTTCGCTCTTGTACATATTATGAGCTAAATGCTGTTATTTTGGAATTCAGAATTGAGGTGTTTAACAGTAACAATTCATTTTTATTTGTAGTAATTGTACATATTTGTAGACCTGGCAACGGGTCGTGTTGGGTCGTGTTCGTGTCGTGTTTTAACGTTTTCGTATAAAATCAACCTAACCCGAACACGACCCGTTAGCTTAACGGGTACATAAATTTAAAACCGAACACGACCCAATAATTTTAACGGGTCACACGACCCAAACCGTTAACACCCGTTAGTTAATGGGTGAATTTCGGTCGTGTTTTACTTAACCCATTAACACCCTTTATTTAAACCGTTAACACCCGTTAAGACCCATTACCCGTTAACACCCGCTACCCGATAAGACCCGTTACCCGTTAACACCCATTACCCGTTATTTAATTGTCAATAGTTTGGACTTCCAAGTTCTACCATTAGCAGCACCATTCAACACTATTAGCAGCACCATTCAACACTAAATTTGTATCATTAGTTATATCCATTCAATACAAAAGTATCAGCATTCAACACTAATTACAAGACAACTTCAACACTAATTACAAAAGTAATAACATTCAAAAACTAATTACAAGACTAATTACAAGACAACTTCAACACTAATTACAAAAGTAACAGCATTTACAAAAGTTCCATCATTAGTAACAGCATTTACATTCAAACACTAATTACAAAAGTAACAGCATTTACTAATTACAAAAGTTCCAGCATTTACAAAAGTAACAGCATTCATTCAACACTAAAGTTGGAAACTGTTAACAGCAACGCAACTTCAAAACTGTTGGCAGTAACTCCTCCTTTTTTCAACATATTCTTCCTACAAATTGCAAAATTACAATGAGTTATCTAACATACTATATGAATTAATAAATAAATATTAATGAAAATTTTCTCACCAGTAATCAAAATATATGTAACGACGAATGTCACGAAATGACCAAAATGCGCACATCTCCTTGTAGTAATAGCAACATTTTTCACAGCATTTTTCAGCCATGTGAAACTGTTTAAAAGTGGACAATAATGGATCATTTGTTTCAAATATATATAATACGCTAGATGGTAAAATGAAATGGTAAAATATATGGAAATTACTCACCAAAAAGTGGATTACTTGGAAGATCGCTTGCAATTCCAAAACGCCATAACTGCATATATATCTTGGATGAAACCTGGAAAGTAGAAAATTAGAAAAATTATATACACCAGAATTTAAAGAAAAAGAAAATTTATGTCAAAATTAAATATCAACCTTGTTACTCGTCGATAGAAATAGCAAAATTACAATGCGTTATCTAACATACTTAATACTATATGAATTAATACATAAATATTAATGAAATTTTCTCACCAGTAATCAAAATATATGTAACGGCGGATGTCACGAAATGACCAAAATGTGCACATCTCCTTGTAGTAACAGCAACATTTTTCAGCCATGTAAAACTGTTTAAAAGTGGACAACAATGGATCATTTATTTCAAATATATATAATACACTAGGTGGTAAAATAAAATGGTAAAATATATGAAAATTACTCACCAAAAAAGTGGATTACTCGGAAGAACGCTTGCAATTCAAAAACGCCATAACTGCATATATTTCTTGGATGAAACCTAGAAAGTAGAAAATTAGAAAATTTATATACATCAGAAATTTATAGAAAAAGAAAATTTAGATCAAAATTAAATATCAACCTTGTTACTCGTCGATAGAAATAGTGTTAGAACATTGGGCTGCACTAGATTTTTGGCTTATGTGCAAATTAAAGATATCCTCCGTCAACTCATCCACATCAGAAGCTTCTTCTTTACCTATAGCTGAGGAAATAAAAATTTAATATATTATAAAAGGTAAGGCGGAAAAATGAAAAATAATAGTTGAATATGGCAACTTTACCAATTTTATCAAAAAGCCAATCCCTAGTGCAAAGCAATGCTTGGACAGTTTCGGGCAGAAGAGAACTACGATACTGGTCAAGAACTCTACCTCCAATACTGAATGCAGACTCGGAAGCAACGGTTGAGATTGGAATGGATAATATATCCCGAGCCATACAAGAAAGTATGGGGTAGCGAAATTGTTCCCCCTTCCACCAAGTAAGAATATCTAGATCTTTCTTTCTGCCCAACTTTTCCTCATCAAAATATTTATGCAACTCATTTTTTTTATCTGAAGCACCCTCTTTATAGCAATTATCAAAGTCCTATATTATTTATTTTATGAGTTAGATAAAAAAAAATATGAAGTATGAAAATGCATTAAATGGAAATCAGAGTATCAAAATATGAAGTATGAAAATGCATTAAATGGAAATATGTACCTGAAATATAGAATCCCCAGAAGCGTTATGGGAAGGATGATGAGTATCAAAATCAGAGTTACTTGAACTTACAAGATGCGAGTAATTGAGACTATAGACATCAAAAAGATCAAATAAAGTGTCGCGTACACGGCTAAACTCGTGAGAATCGGTACCATGTAACCTCGCATATGCGAACTCCACAAATTGAATTTTGAACCGCGGGTCCAACATGACAGCAATAGCAAGAATAACACTATATTCAGCCCAATATTTCTCAAATTTTAAGTTCATCTGCACTCCCATTCTACGTAAAAAACTATCCGTCCCTTCCATTGCTTCTTTAAGCTTAAGTTGAATGATAAAAACTTGAGGGAAGAATAAGTTGGCAGTTGGATATTTAGTTCCAGAAAATAAGAGTGTTACTTCATAAAACAAACTCAAAAAGTTGGAAAGTTTTTCGATTCTATCCCATTCTTCTGGAGAAGGACAATGTTTATAGTTGGAATCACTCAACTGTAAATGAATGAAAGCACGACGATAAAAAATCGCACTATCAAGCATTAGATAGGTTGAGTTCCATCTAGTCGGAACATCTTGTCGCAATCCCCTACTACACTGCAACGACACTTGAGAAACACAATCATAGAATTTATATTTTCTTTGGGGTGAACCTTTAATGTATTTCACACTCTCCCTAACTTTAATCGCAGCCTCATCAATTTCTTTCAATCCGTCTTGGACTATAAGGTTCAAAATGTGTGCACAACAACGAATGTGAAAGAACTCACCATTCATTACAAGGGCACCCTTTAAATTCAATTGACTTCTTAAAATATCAATAAAAGCAGTGTTACTTGAAGCATTATCTAATGTGACGGAGAACAGTTTCTTTTCAATCTCCCACTCACTTAACAGTGTATAAATTTTTTCAGACAAAGCAACACCCGTGTGTGGAGGAGGCATGAGACAAAAATTCAGTATTCATTTGTTTAACTTCCAATTGCTATCAACAAAGTGAGCTGTAAGGGTTAGGTACCCGTCAGTGGCTACGGATGTCCATAGATCAGAAGTCAAGCAAATTCGCCCAGACACTGAATTCAGTTGAGCTTGAAGTTTAATTTTCTCTCTTTTAAACATTTTCAGCACTCCTGCCTTAGCTGTATTTCTAGAGGGCAGCTTGATATCCTCAGAAATGTATTTAAAAACAACCCTAAGACCCTCATACTCGACAAAATTAAAAGGCAGGTTATGCTTGATAATTGCCTCAACTAGTAAGTTATGAAACACCTCGATGTCAAATGTGGAAGATTTCAATGACATAGAACCTTTAGTTTGGGACAAAATAAGTTGGCCAATGTCAGTAACTTCATTTTTAATACAATTATTCATATGAGCCAACATATTACCAGTGCCATACTGACTGTCACACAAATAAATTATGCCACATTTACGACATTTAGCTTTCCTTTTGTTATCCTCACCTACCGGTAATTCTTGAAATAAAGTCCAACAACGAGATCTTTTTTTACGAGTTGAGGGAATACCGGATTTTTTCTTCATCTTTTTAGCAACTTGTTGAGTAGCATCTTTTTGTTGTTGAGTAGCCTCTTGTTCATTTATCTCCAATTCAAGAGCTTCACCAACATCATCTTCAGAGAGAGCCATATCCAAAGAAGTTCCAATATCAATTTCCATAGAACCTGAAAAAAATATAAAAGTCAGTCACATAAAAATAAAAATCAGTCACTAAAAAATGAAAAAAATATAAAAGTCAGTCACATAAAATCAGTATTTATCAGTATTTAAAAATCAGTATTTATCAGTATTTAAAAATCAGTATAAAATATATTAGACAAACATAAAAATCAATATCTATCAGTATTTAAAAATCAGTATTTATCACACTATTTAAAAATCAGTATTTATCACACTATTTAAAAATCAGTATTTATCAGTATTGATCAGTATTTAAAAATCAGTATTTATCAGTATTTATCAGTATATAAAAATCAGTATTTATCAGTATTTAAAAATCAGTATTTAAAAATCAGTCATATGAAAAAAACGTATATTAGACAAACATAAAAAAAAATGAAACCCTAATCGTTCATACATAAAAAAATCATACAAAAAAATCATACATAAAAATGACTTACACAGGTCAAATGAAAAATACCACCATTCATACATAAAAAAAATGACTTAGACAAACATATATAAAAAATCGTTTGGAAGTTGAAACCCTATCGTTTGAAAAAAATCATTTGGATCTTGATAAAATCATGCAGGTCTTGGTCTTGAAAAAAAATCGTTTGGATCTTGAGAAAAAGTGTTGGATCTTGAAAAAAATCGTTTGGATCTTCAAAAAAATCGCATGATAAACAGATTACAAGAAGAAAATGTAAAGTTTAAAAGAGATTAGAAGAAAAAAAGGGGGAAAACATACCGAGGAAGCCGCTGCCGTCGTGCCGACCTGGGCTGGGTTAAGGTTTTTTCCCTTAGGCTCTCTTCTCTCTCTCTCTCCAGATGTACGGTGGGTGAACTTCAAATGAAAGTCTTGGAAGATGTATGAGATGAGTCTTGTACTCTTGTCTTGAGTTTTGTGCGAGGATAAGATAAAAGAAAGGGTAAGTGGGACTTAGTGGGGGTAGGTACTAGGGTTATTATAATTACGAACTATATATATATATATATATATATATATATATATATATATATATATATAATATATATAATTATTATTTGTTTATCCATTAACGGGTTATAACGGGCGTAATAGTGTTTCGGGTCACACGACCCAATAAAATCCGAAAACGCTAACGGGTAATAATGGGTATAATCGGGTAGAATCGGGTAAGAGTGCAAACCCAAACCCAACCCGTTATGATAACGTATCTACCGTGTTGACCCGTTAATGACCCAAACCCGATAAGACTAAACCCATTAACTTATAATTTCGTATCGTGCCGTGTCGTGTTATCGTGTCGTGCCTTATTTTGCCAGGTCTACATATTTGCATGTCTTCTTTTAATTCATTTTGATATGTACTAATAACCTTTTTTATAGCAAATGTCTCCTTCAGGTATTAAGGCGAGGATGATGATGCTGGTCATGATGATATCATCTGGGCTCGGTGGTAGCGGAGGCGACGAGGGCTCCTTGGCCCCTAGTCTCCCCAAATATGGAAAATTGGGGATGGCCATCGAGAACAAGTCGGGGCTATTAGCGAGATCCCTCGAGCTGGTAAAGACGATCATCGGTCCGGGGTACATTAGTTGGAAGGAGGTGCCATATGAGCTCAAGTTAGCTTTTTGGGTGGCACTACAGGTAATGTATTTATATTTATATTTATATTTATATTTATATTTATATTTATATTTATATTTATATTTATATTTCAATTTCAATTTCAATTTCAATTTCAATTTCAATTTCAATTTCAATTTCAATTTCAATTTCAATTTCAATTTCAATTTCAATTTCAATTTCAATTTCCTCAATTTCAATTTCAATTTATATTTATTTGCAACTAACATTGTATTTGTTGGATAGGAACAATTCAGCCTGGATCCAAAGCTATGCGATTCCGTCTTGGAGCAGTTGAGGGAGAAACACAAGACGTGGAAGAAAAATATGCGGACCCGATACTTTGGAAAGACACGAGAGTCCATTATCCAAAGGCGTGAATCCGTCCCGTCAAAGGAGCCGATGTCATTGGCACAATGGCAAAGGTTCATTGACAATGAGATCGAGGAGCGAAAATTGGCATCTCGCCAATCGGGAAGGGAAAACCGAGCAAAAAAGACGGACGTGCACTACTCCGCCCGGACGTCTTATGCCGAGGTGGAGCATATGATGATGGTAAGATTTAATTTTTCTATAACTACATAAAATATATTATTCTGCATTATTTTACTTTGCAGGGCCGATACTAATTTTAATTTATTTTATTTCAGGGGATAGGGAGTGGCCCTGGGGGTAGGCCACATAGGCTCGATACTTATGTGGCTCCTTGGACGAAGAAGGGGAAGGACAAGGAGGTGTACCCAAGCGTCGCGGCCACGGTTGTAAGTAATTCGACAGTTTACTTTTTGTTAATTACGTTATAATTTTTAAATTTACTTATTTTACTAATTATGTGCTTTTTGTCGTTTCAGGCAAAGCTTAAGGAAGTGCATGAGTCGCAGTCTGATGCCGACTAGTCATCTTTGTCCACAGACGCACTCAACCAAGTTCTTGGCTCTGATCGCAAGGGGAGGACAAGGGGGGTGAGCTCGCGGGTGGCCAAATCTAGGATTATCGGATTGGAGACGAGCGACACCGGGTTGGCTCGAACGGTGGATTCACATGACGCGAAGCTGTCCCGTTTGGAGGCGACGGTCCAGGATATGTTCTCATTCATGAAGCGTTCGTTGGGAGGAAACCATAAGGGGAAAGGGAAGGAGAAAGCGATGGAGGAGGAGGTGCGGGAGGACGAGGACGAGGATGTGGACCTCGCTGCTTCATCGCCGATACGTGCGGACTTTGATGATCCACTTCCCTATTTGGCTCCTTTCAACAGACCGATGCAGACATTTGGCTGGCCGAGCGTGTTTATAATGGACATATTTGATGGCCAACGGATAGGGCGGGGGTTGAGGGTCCCGAATATCGTCCAGGGTGCACTAGTTCATGGACGTGAGCTTCAAGACATCGAGTCCAAGGTGCTCTTCACGTATGTGATGCCCGGGAAGGAGAACTCCCCATTATGGTTGTGCGAATAATGCGGCACGGTGTATATTAGTGGGTGTGTTAATTCGTATATCATGTGGCCTACTTACCTCCTCAGAGTTAACCATACCCCAGACATTTAGTGACATTGTTTTAAGTTTGAACTGAATTGTTTTAAGGTTGACTTGAATTGGTTTAATTTGTTACATTTGAATTATATTTGGATTATATGGTGATGCATATTCTCTCTATTTTGAATGTGTATTTGCATTATCTCTATTTTATTTGGATATATGATGTTTGAACAGGTACAAAGTTGCTATAATAGGTATAAATATACTGCTGGGCAGTGGCAGTGGCCATACTGCCCATCAGAATTTTTTTCAATTCTGCTCAGAATTGTCACGGTCATTGAAATTGACAATCCTTGACAAAGAAAGTTATCACGGACTTGTCACGGTCAATGATCGTGATAATTTTTTAAAGAATGTCACGGACTTGTCACGATCATTGACCGTGAAAAATCTTATCGCGATCAAGGATTGTGACAATTCTAATAAACTTGTCACGGTAAATTACGGTGACAAGTCTGTGACAAACAAAGTTATCTCGCCCAGAATTATCACGGTCATTGACCTTGACAAGTTGAACTTGTCAAGGTCAATGACCATGACAATTCGACAGATTTGGTGTAGTGGGTGTGGAGCCGAGTCCGTTAAAAGTTTGTCTCTCGAATGATTGGAAGACATATATTAGTCATGAAGAGCAGTGTTTCGAATGAGGTGTGGTTAAGTTCCATGATAAGTTGTGAAAGTATGCCGTTGATGTTGGTTTCAAGTATATATATTTGAAGAATGATAAAACTCGGGTGACAGCATAGTGTTCTAAAAAAAGTACTCAGAATTGCATGTGACGAGTTCATGCTTCATTATCAACAGTAAATAGCTACTTTTATACAAGCAGTCTAAACAATGAGCATACTTGCAGTGGTGTATATCGTAGTCCGTCAAGCAAAATGATGGACTCCAAATTGGTTTCGACATTGCTTGTTGATGAGCTAAGGGATAAACCAATGTTGAGACCAATTTATGTAGTTAGAGATATGAATAATAACTACCGTCTTGATATAGGTTATCATCATGCATGGCATGGAAAAGAGATGGCCGCCTCTGAGTTGCATGGTGATGAGAAAGTTTTCTATGCATTAATCAATGATTATAGGGAACTCCTATTGCATTATAATCCAGGATCGCATTGCATTCTTAACGTGGGGCCGAAGAGCAAATTATTTAATAGAATTTTTATAATGTTTACAAGATCCATTGATGGATTTCAGTACCGTAGGCCTGTATTGTTTCTTGATGGTGCCTTTTTGAAGAGCCGCTACTATGGAACGATTTTGTCGGCAACTGCAAGGAATGAGAACAATGGTAAATGTGAAGCATTGAAATTTACTTTACAATATTATGCCTTTACTTTGGCATTCTTTGTATGTTCTTTCGACAAAATATAAATTACACCCAAGACATTATAAAGTACACGTGAATATATGCGTGTACTTTGTAGTGATATGCGTGTAATTTGAGGTTTGTTTTGGTTATTTGCATAGAATCCCAAAGTACATGCATAAGATTAAAAAGTACACGTGAATTTCTCTTTTGTGTTATGTGTACTTTATAATGCCATCCGTGTACTTTAGGATTCCTTGTTTGTTTTGGACAAACATTGCAAAGTACACGCACATAATTACAAGTACACGTGAACTTTTGATTACAGATTACGTGTACTTTGTAATGTTTTGCGTGTACTTTGGGATTCTTTCTTTATTATATTCAAATTTAATAAAGTACACCCATATATATTAAAGTACAAGCATCATATGTTTATACTTTACGTATGTGTAGCCTATCACTACAAATATATTTATTCTTTTGTATAGCCTACATGCTTAATGGTTCGCGCCAGCGGCACCGTTTTTTGAGTTCATCGTACAATGTGCATGTACTGATATATTTTATTATATTTTCAGGTATTTATCCTCTTGCATATGTAGTTGTTGATTCAGAGACTGAGGATAATTGGATGTGATTTCTTATTAATTTGCATGATGCACTAGCTAACCAAGATCGAAACATCACATTCATATTCGATCGGAACAATGGTCTTATTGAAGGTGTTTTTAAAGTCTTTCTAATGTCTGCACATTCTTACTGTATTCATCATTTGTAGGAAAATATAAAGAAGAAAATACGGGGAGTGGAAACTTTTGTAAGAAGCTTGTGAAAGATTTCATGCGTTGTGCATATACTGTAACAGTTGATGAATTTCAGAAGAACATTGATGCCATGAAGAAGGAAAGTGGAGCTGGTATTACTGATTTTCTTAGTAATTTGCCTCCGAATAATTGTTCTTGTGCATATTTCACTCGTAAATGTTATGGTGACATGGCATCGAGTGTTGCGAAATCATTAAACTCTTGGATCCTAGAGGAATGACATGCAATGAATATACCCACAAAATTCATTTTTAACTCAAAGAAAAACCAAAATACTTAAAAATAATACAACTTAAATTCTCCAAAAATAGTCATCGTAAATTCACATTCAAGAGTCTCAATTCGTAGTGTTTGTGTGCGAAGCCGAGAATTAAACCGCTAACTTCCATCGATTTATCGTTACGTAATTTTTCAAAAATTCATTTTGATTCAATTCTCACGGGATACTCTCATAAATGAATCACTCGAAATGTGGCTAGTTCTCTCGGTGTGCATGATTTTTAAGAGTAAATATAATGGAACACAACTTGAAAGACGAAATATTTGAGGTGAAAATATCTCATCATCGGAATACGATTATTGGAAGACGGGAAACATCGTCTCTTATCAACACCAATTAATCTCTCTTATTATCTTTTCATGCCTCATCTCTCCTCGCAGTAATTAATTTCATTATTCATACTCAGTTAGGACTTTTTCGAGTTATAAGGTGCATTGATTGAAATGGAAATGACTGGAAAATTCGGAGTGGATTTTTTTTCTTACGATGTCCTTAGGTACTTTTCCGAGCTTTTGTTTTTTTTTCCTCTTCTTTTTCTATTTTTTTTCTTCATATTTTCAATTTTTTTCTTGCTATTTTTGTTGAGTTTTTTTCTATTTGGACCTAATTGTTGAATTTTTCGATTTTCACAACTTCGGGATAATTGGGTATTCAGATTAACAAAAAAAAAAAAAAAATTTATTAGGCTCAAAGTGGCTTGCAAAATGTTATTTTTCACAATTTTTTATGGCTAATATTTTTAGGTGACAAACGACGGCCTAACTTCATTTATCTGAATTACTCATCATTTTACCATATGCATCTCGAGATTAAATTTAATTTAGAGATCTTTTTAGTTCGTTTTTAAGATGACATCTCGCTCGTTTCCCATAATCGATTAAAATAAGAACTTAGAGATCTCCAACGACCTAAATAAATGCCGAATTAAACGCTAAGTTAGCCATAACTCAGATTAATTTAAATACTCACAAAAATTGATAGGCTAAAAATCTTATCGAGTTAATAATATCCACACTTATTCGTAAAGTCGTCAATTTTAATTCAATTTTCGTTTTTGATCAATTTCGGATTTGTGCATTTGATTTATATGAATTGAGACTTCAAAAAAAAATTTAGTGATATTTTTGAAAATTTAAAATACCAATGTTTATTTATTTTGAAGAAAGATATTTTTGCCTTTTTTTTTTTAATTTATTTTTGGAAGTTTTTAAAATTTTCTATTTTTTTGGGACTTTTTTGGCACTTTGAAATTTGGGATATTTTTTTAAAAGGACGCACGTGTACCCCCCCCCCCCCCCCCCCCCCCAAATAAAAATAAATAAATAAACTTAGACTTTTGCATTTTCATTAATGAAAAGGACTAAAATCTAAAATAAAAGAAGAGTGCGGGATAAAAAAAATAGCAAAATGCAACTTTTGTTTGTATTAATAGCAATAACCAATTACAATGTGGGAAAGAATGATAGAATTACATAGTTCTTGCGTCCGCTTCATCATACTCTTCTTCCTCCTCCTCCATTTTGACATCCTCCGCCACCGGTGAGATGGGTGAACAACTTCCATTTGTCGCATGCTCCTAGTGAGGAATTATTGTCCAATAGCCTTCGAGAGGCGGCATGTGGCAATCGGTGGGGCAATTTCCGCATCCTTGAGTATAAAACTGACAAACCGGGCATATGGAAGGAATGCCTTGCCAGTCCTATCATAGGCTGTGTGAACAATTTCGATGTAAATAAGCACGCCAAGGTGGATATGGGTTACATTGTCGAGGAGGTGGTAGAGAAAATTAGCTTAGCGGACCCGCAATGCTACTGAAATGTGACATTACTCTTCCTACTAGGGAAGGCTAGGGGTTTAACGGCTTGTTGCATACGCTAAATGCAACATCTTGCCCACGAAAAAGGTATTACATCCCGAATAAGATGTTTTTGCATAAGTGTTTGGCCTTGCATATGATTCTTTTACATTGCTCGGGACGAGCAAAGTTCTAAGCTAGAGGGATTTTGATTCGGCGTAAATTGTTCAAATTTATCCTCGTAATTTAGCTAAATTTATCATCCCGTACGATGTTAATTTATGATTTTATCTCATATCATTGCTACAAACAATTTGGACATATACGCCATGTTTTGTTTATTTTTCATACTTTGTGCAGCTATTCAATATACTTGAAAGCGGTGGAGAAACTGGAATGAAGATTGGAAATTAAAAAGCAAAGTCAAGGGAAAATTATAATTACACAACTGGAATCCAGACATAGGACCTAAAGAGAAGATGGAGCTCATGAGCTCATAAGCGCGTACGAAGAAACAACACCCAAATTCGAGTCCGAGTTGTGAGGTTATGAAGATATGAAGATGATAAGAATCCAAGGAGGAAAGAAGGAAAATTCAAGGTGCGAACCGGGTTGGTCCCAAAGGGAACCGGTTCGGTATTGTTAAAAAGTTTAACTTTGGTACTGGAATTGCGAATCGGTTCGCCCCTTTATTAAGGCCAGATCAACGATCTGACAAAATTTTCTATTATCTCCTTGTAAAATAAGAGTTGTGCATGGTTTTAAATCTTGTAAAAACATGGTAGTTTAATATCTTCTTTATTCTAGAGACAATTTAAATACTTTTTACCATAATTTGAGAGCAAGAAGGAGGCAAGAACCCTAGGAGATTTATTTTCTTAAGCAAGTTACACGATTTTGGATGATATTAAGTCATTTTTCAATATAAGTTGTCTTCGTCTCTCTTGTTCTTAATTAATTATTTAATTTTATGGTATTATTAATAAAGTTGGTGTTATTGATATATATTTGCATGCTTAGATCTAATATCATGGAGAATGTGATTACATGCAACGTATGAATATTGTTAATTAGTGCTTTTACCATGTCCGAAGTTTTTAAGGGTTGGGATACATGAACCAAACCCCAAGGTGTTTCGCATTAATATAGATAATATTCTAGAATTAAATGAATAATTAAAACATGATATTTTATTCATATAACCGTCGTAAGACTTTTAACTTCGTTTGCCATAGGTAACCGGGGTGTTTAAGAGTGTGACATGCATATTGACAATCTTATCACGTGCCTAGATTTTAATCTTGATCCTATATCGTGTGGGTTAATTCCCCCATATATGTGATGCTTGAAAGGAGTTGAAGGTTTCTTTTTAATTAAATGTTTAGTTCTTGATACGTTTATACCCGATGAAATTACTAAGGATCGGAGGAGTGTATCCCAATCTTACTTTTCTCATACAATTTACAATCTTGTTTCTTTAGTCCTTGCATGCATAGTTAGTTTACATCATTTAATTAGTTTGCTTTCATTCATTAGGAAGTTGGTTTCAAATAAATCATCATATTTCCCTTATGTTCAGTGAGTTGAGTGTTAGGTTAATCATCTTCCCTAGTTGTCATTACGCCTTGCATCTTAGTGCCTGAGTTCGATACCCGATTTGATCAGAATGTTACTTACGCGATTGATTTGCACTTGAACCGAAAATAGCACGTACTAGAGATATATTTTGAGTCGCGTCAGAGCACAAAAGGGAGATTGGCTTGGCCAGTATGCAATAAGTAGACACATTCCTTGCATTAAAAGAATGGACCTAAGACATGATACACGGGACATCGTCGTTTCTTGCTGATGAATCATAAATGGCGAGAAAATTTGTCTTCTTTTGATGGTAATAAGGAGCATCGAAAATGACCAAAAGATCTTAGTAATGATGTAATACTTGGTCAATTGGATAAAGTTAGACCTCAAATATATGGTAAAACTTCCAAAAAGAGAAATTATGAGGTGTACAGATTGAATTGGGACAAAGTTAGTATATTTTTTTTATTTACCTTACTGGAAAGATCTTATATTGCATCACAAATTAGATGTCATGCACAATGAGAAAAATGTATCAGAGAGCATTTTAGGAACATCTTCCAAGAAACGAGTCAGAGGACCAGCACAAGGAATTGTTTTTCAAAAGAAACTTGAAAGGGAGGAGAACATTGAAATCATCATCTCGGAGGTGGTATAGTAGGTCGTTTTGCATCTAATTTCAAATTTGAAATAGGCATTATTATTCATGATCACGCTCGATTTAAATTCCGGTTATGGAGTAATATCCCGGAAGAGAGCAAAGAACACATGTGCACACTTATGCGAGTAAGCTTTTACTTATGCCCATATACAGAACATAGCCCCAAAGTTTTAATATTTTTTCTTTTCTTTTAAATATGATAAGTTTCAATTGCTAAATGATGATAACATAAAGTCTGTAGTGATGGATCAACTCCATACTCAATTTCGTAAATTTCGGTCAAAAATGCATTGTGAACACTTCAAACCAAACGACTCTTTAGAACGATCTCTTAAGCATCGTCCGTCGGAATTATCGTCAGGTAATAAATGGATTGATCTTTGTGGGACAAGACACTTGTTAACGTAAAGTACAAGGTTATATTAAATTTTAAATACTTCTTTCTTTCATGCGATTTGATATATTGTTTTATTGAAAATAAATGTCTTGTGTTATTTGCAGAAAAGAAGTTAAATTAACTCGATCAATCGATCAAAGCAACAAATTCTACATTGTAGTGGAACTAAAGGATTTCATCAAGTGGAGTATGAGATGGTACCAAATATTTCTAAAAAACATTATGTTTGGTAATCATTTGATTTGTCTTAGTATTTGGTTATGATACTTCATTTATATTAAAATTTGTATAGCATGATAATGAAACTTGAGATCCTGCGCCTATAATAAAGGGTGGTATATGACTCATTGGAGTAAAAGAAAGGACAATTGGGTTACTCTAAAGGCTGGAAGTGTATGTGTAAGATGTTTTTAAATTTATTTTTATAACAATTTTTTGTAATAATAACATTATATTAAATTATACATTGTTTATAATTGTCAACAAGATAAGTTGAAAGAAATACTTCAATCACAATTTGAAGATGGTGTGGAGATGGATGGATGATGCAGAAGGATTTCAAAATATTTTAAGGTATCACTCTGGCTACGTACGTGTACGAGGGGTTGGTGCTAAGACCACACAATTTGTAGCTATGTAAAGGGAGACATATATTGAGAGGGATATACAAGTTGTCGATGCCATAAGAAAAGCTGATGAGGCGAGAAGGAAAGCTAACGTGACGAGGAGAGAAGCAAATGAAGCTCGAAGGGAGAACACTATAATGAAAGAACGAATGGATGATCTTTTTGAAAATCTGAGGAGTTATCTAATTTTGTAGCCCGTAGGAATACATGAGTAGCGGAAGAGATGCACAAAGTATAAAGGATCAATTGTTTTATATATATTTTCTTTGTACTTTTTTTTTAATTATTTTTGTGAACGGTGAAAAGATTTATTTAATTGGTGTATTTAACCTGATTTTAATGTGAAATAGTTCAAATATTGGTTGTCACAATGAGTATACAATATTATAAATATGTTTCAATTGTTTTGTGAAACAATGAAACATAAAAGTTCTTATTAAATTGTTTTAATTATCTTAAGTATTAAAAATAAAAATTGAATGCATTATGCATTATCGATCAATTATTTTACATAAAAATATGAAAATTGAATGCAAAAACTATTGTTGGTGACAATTTGTCACAAAAAATATATTAAGTGGCAAATTTGAATAGCCACATAACTATCTTTACCTCAAGAAAAAATTTACTTTTTGTAGCAAATATTATATTTGCTACAGAAAGTAACGTTTTAGTGGCAAATAACATGTCTTTTGGTGGAAATTTTCATTTTTTTTTTGGTAGCAAAGTAAATTGTCCGTGAAAGAATATTATTTAGTAGCAACATCTGTTTGCCACTAAATGTGTAACATTTTGTGACAAACGGCTAAATATTGTCACTAAAGGTAGTAGTCGTAGGTCTTTAGTAGCAGAGTGGTGACAAATTTTTTTGCCCCTAAACGATTTAGTGACAAATTTTAAATGATTAGACACAAATTGGCCGTAACCAAGAAATTATATTCGGGTGGGCTGACTTAACACTGATTTCTAGGGCTTTGGGAGCGGGAGCTCCCGAGCCGAATTTTTTTGAGGTTATTTTTGAGTATTTACTTAAAAATAATGAAAAATAATGTTAATTAAAAAATATAGACGCAAAATAATGCCAAAAATAATGGTTCGTATAGTTTTTTTTTTTTTTTTGAAGTGAATGACTGAGGTTTGATTGGTTGGTCGAGCTAATTTTTTTGTTTGTTGGGTGGGCTATGATGTATTGTGCCTTAAAATTTTAACTAATTTTTTTTTTTAAATTGACCCGGGCTTGAGCCCGGCCAAGCCCCCGCTTAGCTACGCCGACACAATGTTTTTTGCAACTAAGGGTCCGTTTGATAGAACAGGCTGGAATTTATTTCCAAGTCATTGAAAAGCTGGAATTCAATTCTTTACCCCTCCCCAAAGAATTGAATTCCATGGCAAATCAACTTTTTGTGCATAAGGTGTTAGTACCTTAGTGTAACTTAGAATTATTTGCCATGGCAAATAAATGCTATCAAATGTGCATAAAAATTGAAAAATGAAAAAGATTCCTTATTTGCCATGGCAAATATTGCTATCAAACGGACCCTAAGAGTTTTTTTTTCTTAAGGAATTGTTGTTGGAGAGAAGAACTCTGTTTGAATTTGAAGGGTCCTTTAAATTTGAGGTCCTTTTAGAGATTATGAAGAAGCGGAGTTGTTTGATGATTGAGAAAAGGTTGTTGAAGGAGACTTATTGAAAGATTCATATTATTTTGACTGTATCTTATTATTTAGATTTAAGAGGAAAACGACAATGAGAAAAATCCAAATTTCATATGAAGAAAACAAATACCAGTAAACTCAAAACAAAAGTGACAAGTGTTGGATATTGTATTTTTTTCTGAAAACATTTAAAAAATTTCAGTCTTGAAAACGTGCATAGTTTTTAAAGGCCATAAATGACTTCGATCTAGCGGATCTTCATGTGATGGCGCAAATCGTGGGATAATATAATTTAGCCTCAAGACATTTAATAAGTCCCTTCATGTAGTTCCCAAAAGCTAGAAACTGGTAAACGGTAGATCCTTTAGCTTCCACATATATCGGTTCCATTTCCCGTAACTATTATTAAGTAATCTAGAGAGACGATGGGGCATGGAGGATCCAAACCAGACGAGTCTCGTGTCTCCGAACGAAAGCAGAAACTATACATTCACCGTCACCATCATCCTGCTCGTGGTAACACCACCACCACCACTACCACTTCGCATACTAAACTCGTCAACGCCGATGATTTCGCTGGCATCGCTCTCATCAACCTCATCTCTGTATGTATACTTCCCACTTTACATACAAACACAAATTCTCTCCATCTCCATATATATAATATAGTTATGTAATTATTGAGGATGACTGCAAGAAATTCTCAATGATAACGCCATCATGATATATCCAAGGGCGGAGCAAGAAATTTAAACTAGGTGGGGCACAATCCATTTACAAAGGTTGAGGGTGGTAGCGCTCGAAAATAAAAATTAAGGTTATTTTTAACTTTTTACAATTATAACTAAAAAAAAATTTGAGTACAATATCTTTTTTGAGGTAAGTTTCTTTTGAATATCAATTTTATCCGTTGGAGACACCATATTTTTGTGAGTTCTTTTATAACATTTTATAATATTTTTTCATAATTGAAATTGCAAGTTTAAATATTAAATTATTAGGGACTTTGAAATTTATGACCTATTGTAATTTGTAATTTGGAAATAGTACAACAAACATTTTATTTATAGTTTTAGTCCCTATTTAGTCCCTTTTTCATTTTCCAATTTTTATGCACATTTATAATATTTTTGTGAGATCATCCTTACATGCTTTATTCAAAAATAAGTCCCCCCACCCCCACCCCCACCCCACAAAGTGGCTCCGCCTAATGATATATCCAAAGCATAAACAAACAGCAAAAATGCCTAACTTTCAAATATACAGAGAGTAAAAACCTCCTTTTGAATTATTTGGGTGAGGGAGGGTACATGAATATTGTTTATCTTTCTCCGCTGTGCTCTCTCCCGTGCAATATTTTTGGTTAATCTATTGTACGTTATCAAGTCAATTTTTGCATACCTCTACCTCCAACGTTATCATTAATACTAATTAAGGTATTATTTGTTTTTACTTCTTAACTTTGAATCTGATTAATTCACATTTAAGAGGTACCAAATACTGTTTATTTTTTTAAATGATTAACATGCTAACGATTATATTTGACTCTGAATAATCTGAAGTGTAAATCAATTTAAATACATTCATTTAGAAGTATATTTGGACATAAAAATAAATATATTTTTCAGATTCAGATGAAACAACAAATACAGCGTAAATCACTATTCCTTATGGGACACCTATTAATTTATGTTTGACACGTCCAAACCATCTTAGCCTATTTTTCTCTCGATTTATCTTCTATAGGAGCTTGCACTCATATGTTAAATTCTAATTTTATCCTTTTGAATTTTACCACATATCTATCTTAACATCTGTATTTTTGCATGCTTATTTTCTACGCATTTTATTTCTTGGTTGTCGATAGGCAGTACATCCCATATAAAATGGCAAGTCTTATGGCCGTTATATAAAACTTCTTCTTTAACTTCAAAGGCATATGCTGATCACAACCGGTAGCACTTTCCCGCATGACTTTAATCATATAATTAACATCATCACTAGTATATCCATCTCTTTGGATAATCAACCTAATAATAAAAATGATGACTTTTAGGTATCTTGTGACCCTCAAGTTTCACCACGCCCTCACTAATCCTCATACTATTATTAAAATTGCACTTCACATACTCTTCTTCAGTCCTACTTATTTTAATTTCTTTTATTTCGAGAGTTTTTCTTCATACTTTCAATCTAACATTAATATCCGGCTTAGTTTCATCCACTAAAACGATATCATCTTCAAATGTTGCCTCACAAAAAATGCTGTGTAATTTTTTTAGCATATTTGGTTGAGTGGAAGCAATGATGTCAAAAAAAGATATTTTTAAAGTAAAAAAATCCGACGGTACAAAATAAAAAACATAAAAAGACTGTTTTCCATAAAATAAAATGGGTGGAAAACAATTTTTTGTTGAAAATAATTTTAATTTGCGGAAAAAAGTTTTTGTTTGGAAACTAAATTTTTTTAATCTTTTTTTTTTGTTGGAAATTAATTTTTTTTTGTAGGAAATCAGTTTTTGGTCTCAAAACAGTTTTTTTTATTTGTTGGAATAATTTTTTTGGGGTGGAAAACAGTTTTTTCTTTCTTTATGAAATCCGTTTTTTTTTCTCGTGGTGTGGGAAGACAAGAGAGGAGTGAGAACAACCTAACCCTATATATATATATATATATATATATATAGAGAGAGAGAGAGAGAGAGAGAGAGAGAGAGAGAGATTAACACATGATGTTTGATCGTGATCGCAGTTCCAACATATATATATACACACTATCGTGTGCCCGTGCCGATGGCACGATGCAAAATAAATTTCTCCCTTGAATACTAAAATTTAATCTTAAAGAGTGTAAAAAATTGTTTGAATAATTATTCTCCAAATATTATAGTATATAAACTCTCAGCTTTAATTATGCAAACACCACAAATCTAACTAATGTATCAAAAAAATAATATAAACATACTGACTCTTTTGCTAGGAATGAATGGAAATGTAAAATGCACTATATTCATTTGATATGAACGAGTGAAGAGTATAAAAAAGGTCACTGAATAACATAATTAGTATAAAAAAGGTCACTGAAGCAACGTGTGATGTTAAAATATAATGAAATATATTAAATTTGGCATTTCACAATAAGTTTTTAAGAACCTTGTCTGATTCTAAACAATGTGCCTTGGAGACCTCTCAAAATTTTCTTGAGCCCGTTATTTTTTATGCCATTAACTTTTTAAGCACTTTCTCCTCTCTCGGACTCTCGGAAGATATGGACTTTGCCAATATCCTGTCAACTCTTTATTACCAAGAGTATAATAGTAATAAAATCATCATATCATTAAAAAAAATTCCAACGCTCAATCACTTGATAAAAAATGAAGTATAATCCCATGATAAAGTTCAGAACCAAAAATATCTGCAAATATAGTGAAACAAAATCTTTCAAAGTAAATTTAGAAACCTATCTATGAAGATAAATCAAATATTTACCCCTGTAAAATAATATGGTTAAAGATGTTGCATAGGAATGAAATATTGTTTTTAATATCATTGATATATAAAGCCATTTTCAGCCATCATAATAGCATTCGTATTGGTGAAGTCTCATGAAAGGTATGTTTGCAAATTGAAAAGCAGGTTTGGCTTTCATGGGGAGTAAGCTTTCACAATGGGGGAGCAACAAAATTTGCAATCAGTGTTCCAACGAGCAACTGATGTTCGTAGGAAATAAAAACATCACTTCTTACGAATTACATTTGTTCGTAGGAATTGTTACGAACTAATGTTGTTCGTAGGAACCCAAATTTATAATAAAAAGGATTATTTATATATGTTACGAATTTCATTTGTTCGTAGAAATTCCTACGAACAAATGAAGTTCGTAGGAAACCTTTACAAATTCTGTAGCTGTTCTGTAAGTTTGGAGAACCATTGCAAATTCTTCTACGGAATTCGTCATTTTCAACCCACCATTGCATCCTGCAAATTTGTAAAGTTGCAATTTTTGTTGGACTCTAGCATCCCCATTGTGGATGCTTTAAGGAACATAAATGATGTAGATCTGTAAAATCTACTTTTAATATAAACTCAAAAAAGTTGAACATGTAAGGTTTTTAAATCCGTTTATGGTGGAGAGAGAGAGAGAGAGAGAGAGAGAGAGAGAGAGAGAGAGAGAATGGGGTTTAAACCCCATAGATGGTTTTAACAGTGAGTAAAAGTCAACTTTTTAAAATATCATTAGCTAAAGATTTACCAATCACACTTACCTATATGAATAAATCGATCTCTTCTTCCACATATCTCTTCCTCCCTAGTTTAAAACACCAAAGAAGGAAAGAATTAGTAAATTGAATTTCCTTATCATTCTTCTCTAATTGGAGTCCTATATATATAGCTCTTACAATGTGTATAAAGGAAACATACAAGCATGATTTGTGCCTAAGATTAAGCCTAAAATAGTCAAATATTTACACCAATGATTCCCATCAACTATGGCATATTTTAAGGAACATGTTTTAGCGAACATGTTTCTATGTTTTAAAGAGTTTTAATACTCCCTCGCAAACTCGATTGTACTGGAGAGATGAGGCTGGACCTTAGCAAAGTAAAACGATGCTTGTGGAGTCCTTTGGTAAAAATATCTGCAAGTTGATCTGGAGATGGGACAAAATGAACTCAATAAGAGTTGTCCATGAGAGGTTCTCGAAAAAAGTGATAGTGCAAGTCACTGTGATTGGTGCGGGCATGAAAAATAGGGTTAGAGGCCATGTAGGTGAGATTATCACAGTAGATGGTGATAGGCTTAGGAGAGGGAACTGCAAGCTCGATGAGGAGGTGGGAAATTCAAGTTGTTTCAGGGCAGACATGGGCTAGAGAGCGGTACTCAGCTTCGGTATTGGAGCAATAAACGATGAGTTATTTCTTAGTAGTTCAAGAGATATGGTTGGAGCCCAAGAAGACGTAGAGGCTAATAGTAGAACGACGGTAGTCAGGACAACCAACCTAGTCAGCATCGGAGTAGTCAGTGATGATAAAGGGGTTAAAAGAAGGGAGAAAATGGGACCATGATCAGGAGAACCTTTGAGGTGGCGAAGGATTCTCTTAGCGGCTATGAGGTGAGAGTGACGGGTTTGACTCATGAATTGAGCCACATGATGACAACGTAGGCTATGTCAGGGCGGGTCCACGTGCCTTTTTGATGTGTTCATTACATATAATTATAGGTTTGAATAGGGAGTGATGTGAGAGAGTGTGATCCTTAAGGACATTTATCTCAATCCTGCGAGGAGAGATGAGATCACACTTTATATGAGCAAGGAGGAATAATTACAAATTAGTTAATGCACATGGGTGCAAATATATTCACATATTCACTTTATCACTGTGTACTGCATTCTGCCGACGTCACTAGGCTAGGTCATGTGGGACTGCTGCTGATGTTAGTTAACGACCTCTCCAATGAATTCTCTCTTTAAGTGAGTCTGGCATTGACTGAGGTCGAGGCTCAGCTCTTTTAAGGATGTCACCCCTTGTCCACCTGATTTGAGGAATACCTCAAAGATGGACGAGGCCGAGCCTTCTGGCCATGTGGCTCTTTTTGGGCGGGCCACTGAGAGCAAATCTTAGGTAGATAAATATGATGAATTTTACGACTCCAACTACATGGGCCAAAGGACAAGAGCTTGTAAGAGTTCACACAACCTATGATGCTAATGTTAAGCTTACGCACTCATGGTTTGATCAATAAGGCTATAAGGTTAAACACAACTAGCTAAGTGACGAGGGATTTTTTTAAATTTAACAAAATTGAGGGTATTTTTTAAATAGAAAAGTACTCTTATGTCTCTCGCAAACAAATTTTAAACATTAAAGGAATTTTGATAAATTTTAAACACTTAGGTCCACTAATTCTTTTCTTGTAGAAGTCCACGATAGTGGCATAACAAGTAACCCTTACTAAATTGTCCTTAAATGTTTAAAAATTGTCAACAAGGAACCTAATTGTAAATTGTCATTTTTTAAATTTCACAAGACTTGCAATAATAATCTAATCGATTTCTCACCTAAAATCAATTGGTGTTAAGGAGGGCAACCCTTCTAATCTTTTACGATTCACTCAACATTATTGTCCTGGGGCAAGGCATTTGTTGGACTCCCATTCCAACACAATCCCCCCAACAAATGAGTTGAACTCGTGACCATTGACTTTGATACCAATAGTCGAATCTCAAGCTGCCATATAACCTAAAACCAATTGGTGTTAAGGAGGCCAAACACTATAATCTTTTGTGGATTAACACAACATTGTTGTCTCGGGGCAAGACATTTGTTGTACTCTCATTCCACCACCACCACCAAACATAAAGAATTCGGGGGGGTTCAAAGGGGCAACTGCTCCCGGACCTTTGTTGCATCCATCCATCCTTATTTGTGTGTTTAAAATTATATTTGAGAATAATATTAATGTTGTTATTGTTTCAGGCAAAGATGGAGTTCAAGGACAAATGGCTTGCTTGTATTTCTCTTGGAGAACAAACTTTTCGCACTGACACATCTGAACAGTAAGTTCAACGATGACTTTTATTTTATATTTTTCTTTAATCATCAAATGCTACACACATGTTAATCTGTGTACACAATATATTTATATAGGGATCACATTATATTTATATAGGGATCACAGGTATTTAGTCCCATTTTTAAAAAATCATTTGTATTCACTCCAATGTTTTTATTTTTTTAATCGTTGGTCATGTTGTAACAACTTTAGGACATGTACCATTCTCTGCAGAGAGAAAGAGAGATGGTTACAAGGCGGTTAAGGGAAGTTTTGGGTAGTTATGGAACTTAATACAATTTAAAAAATACATGGGAGGGGAGCAAAAAAAACATTGGACATGAGACTACACCCCAAAAAAAATAATTTATATATATATATATATATATATGGAGAGGTTCTCTAGTGAACCTAAAACTGAACTTTTTAATGAACCCCATTAATTGTAATTCCTATGTTGTATTTGGTTCGCGCCAGCGGCAACGAAAATGCATGTGATAGACACAGGTCATTTTTTAAAACCCTCCACCCACCCACCTACCCCCCCCCCCCCGCAACCCCATCTACCTAAGACTAATTGCCAAAAGCAACTGACAGAACCCAAAACCCGAATACCCACCTGACAGAATCCAGCTCGGATCCACCCCTACCCGAATCACAACCCGATTCTAAACCCACCATCCACTACCCTCAACCCAGGCCGATTTTTATGGACTCTATGAATGGTGGGTTGGCAAGTAAGATGCTGTCGGAATTGGGTTTTTTGGTCAGAGCAGGTAAGTGGCAGAAGCTACCATGGAGGTTGGTTAGGAGCTTATTGTTGTCGGACAGGAGATCCGCCTGAAGTTTTGGTCAGGTCTAGGTTTCGGGTTGAAACTGGATAAGTGCCTCAATTTCATCTGCTATCCTAATTTTTGCAACTCCGATGTAGGTGGTGGTAGGGTATGATCGAGGGTTTGGGGCAGTTACAATTTGGGGGTGAGGTGGGGGAGGGTAGTGCGTGTGTCATGGTGGGTATGGAGGTTAATGGGTGTTGGGTTTGGTATTGGGGACGCCGAAAATGGTGAAAATGATCGGAGTTGGTTCAACCACTTGCTGGTTGTTGTATGGTCGTGGGTTAGAAAACAGTGGTGGTCGAAGATGATTGGGGTTTGAAGTGGGTCGAGGTAGCCATGGAGATCCAGTGGTTTGGGTGTTGGGTCGAGCAGGGTCTGCGCAAGGTTGAAATCGGAGTAGCGAGCATGAGTCAATGGGGTATGGGGTGACGGTGGTAGGGGGTGGGGGAGGGGGGATATCAACAAACATGTGTATTTTTTTAAAAACACGATTGTCCATTGTCGCTGGCGCGAACTAAATACAACACAAGAGTTACAATTAATTGGGATATTTTTTAATGTTTTGTTAAGTTCATTAAAAAGTTCAGTTTTTAGGTTCTCTCTCTCTCTCTCTCTCTCTCTCTCTATATATATATATATATATATATATATATATATATATATATATATATATATATATATATATATATATAGAGAGAGAGAGAGAGAGAGACCAACTCTCATACATACTTAGTTTACGGACCACAACCGTCCAAGAATTATCTAGGGACCGTTTTGTCTTTTTAGGACCACCTTTTGGGACCGCAATGTCTTTTATCTTTTTCTAAATTTTAGGGAATATAAATTTTTAACCCAATGATTTCTAAGGTTTTTAAGCTTATTTTAACGCTTAATTAATCTGGAAGTCTAAGTGTAGAAGTTTCAGGGCTACTGCTACTTCTCAGGCGTCTTTCGTCACTAACGTACTGGAGTTCTTAATAGCGAGGATCATCTATATAAATAGTTTCTTCAGGAAGTCTAGAAATTGAAAGAGGTTTTGATGGAAAATATTCTAGTCTTAAATACCTTATACGGTATCGTGGGTTTAACAGTCTAGTTTTTTTATATATTTGATTAATAATATCAAATTATATCGTTATCTATAAATTCGTCTAAATTATTATCACCATAAGATGACAAAAATCTACGGTATGTTCTAGGGGCAGCTGTCTCTACATTTTTAAGTAGAGGGCGGATTCATCCGGCTCTAATTAAAATATCCTCTGTTTCAGTTAACCTTTTTCGTCTATTAAATTTTAATACGTCTATACTGTCTTCAAGTATTCTAGTGTATTCTTGATATTTTTCAGGTCTTGATAGTTCTTCTGTAAAATCTTCAGTTCTTAATTTTGGTCTAAAGAGATCATGGATCCCTATTCTAATTAATTCTATTCTAAGTACTTCTCTTCCTAACCATTCAATAATCTGGTCTATATATTTAAAAGTACCACCTGCGTATATTAAAGCAGATTCTATAAGTTCTTTATCTTTCGTGCCTGTAAGAGTCTAATCTTTGATTTCTCTTGTTAAGTATGAATTTGTTTGGTTAACAAATGTTAAAAAGTCTGGGGTGATTTGTAGGGCCATACAAGATTCTTTTAAAATAATAATATGTAAAATAGTTTAGGGTTTGGTTCGAGTTATACCTTCCTTCTGGTCTGCAATATCTTTATATTCCTTCCTTCTTCTCTTCAGCCTTGCTATTATTTTTCTCCGGTCTCGGCCTCCAACAACCCCCTCTTTATGTGTCGCACCTCAATCCACTATTTTGGCATTGAACATGCATGTACGCCTTCACACCTAACGCCCACCTGGCTAACGGCTAATCGACATATGACGGCGGTTCACCAGTATAACACCTTGTGTGCTACACCAGAGGTTCCACACAATAGTCCTCTATGAACAGAAAGTTGGAGATAATTTGAAAAATAATAACTCAACATAAGAGATTTCTGAAAAAGAAAATACTTTTATTGCATTGCATAAGTAAATACAACTCTCCCCTAACTATGAGACGTTTACTCACTCATGTGCATATTACTCCCTACAAGCTTACACACTCTTTCTCGCTTCTAAACTTCGATATCTATTCCTACTCCCTAGCTCTCCTTTTATAGCATAAGGAGGCTTACAGATGACTGAAAACCGATTACAAAAAGTGATCCGGTTGAAAGCATTCAATTATTAAAGAGACATACAATAATTAAAAGTCTAAAGCTTTGGAATCTTTTGAGTCTTTTGCTTTTTCAAAAGCAATCTTAACATTTTGCAATTATCGTGCACCTAATGTCTTCAGCTATCTACTTTTATCTTTATGAAAGGAGGCTGTCTGGGCCCATATGGGGCAGGTCCGAGTTGTCTTCGTCTTTATTCTACAAGGGAATCATCAGTCTAAATAATTAAGTCTTCTTGTCGTCTTGTAATAATGCCTATAATGCAGGGCATCTTCTGTTTTTAATAATTCTTCTATTAACGAGGGGCCCGTCTTTGTTCCGTTCGTGTCTTCTTCTACCTTGTCTTGGCCTGGAAGGGCATTATTGTTGAAAAAATCATCCATGAGGCCCACAATTCTAAGGCTAGCTGGCAAAGTTATCTCTACCATTTCTTTGGCTTCTTTCTAGAGCCTTCCATTGAATGGCTCATCAGCTTGGATTATTAGGTCTTCTTTGTGGTAGGCAGTGTACCATCTGTCTTCGCCTGTCAACAATTCCATGATTTCTATTGTCTCCATAACTTGAGCAATCTGGAGCTTGGACTTATCAACAGTTAGGTCTTTAGTTTCGTCTTCGGATAGAATTTCCACATCTTTGAATGCATAACTAGAAAATCTAATGAGTCTGAATCCCTCAACTCTCATTCCTCTACTGGAACTTGGAGCAATCTGATATATCCTGGCAAACAGGGGAAGAAAGTCTTCTACCTTTTTAATGTACTCATGGACTATTTTTCCAAGAGCAATAGAGTTTTCAATATCCTTTATCTGAACGAGTCCAATGAACCCGTGGTCTGCAAGAGTTATATGAGCCGTATCTGATTTTTCAAAAAGATATATTTTTTTGTAACGTCTTTGAAGAAACCTCTAATCATTAAGGTATTTCCATTTATTTCTGATAATATCATATTAAAATGATTAATAATGTTATTAGTTTCTTTTTGAAAGTCTTCTACTAATGGGAGATTATTATGACCAAATGGTATAACAATCTTAGTCTTAAGTCTTTTTTTGATAACAAAAATTATCAGTTGGCCTATTTTTAGAGGAATCTCCAAGGGTCTGAGCATAAGTCTGGTCTGTGGTCTAGGAGTAAATGAAGACGAAACTAAAGACCTAACTGTTGATAAGTCCAAGCTCCAGATTGCTCAAGTTATGGAGACAATAGAAATCATGGAATTGTTGACAGGCGAAGACAGATGGTACACTGCCTACCACGAAGAAGACCTAATAATCCAAGCTGATGAGCCATTCAATAGAAGGCTCTAGAAAGAAGCCAAAGAAATGGTAGAGATAACTTTGCCAGCTAGCCTTAGAATTTTGGGCCTCATGGATGATTTTTTCAACAATAATGCCCTTCCAGGCCAAGACAAGGTAAAAGAAGACACGAACGGAACAAAGACGGGCCCCTCGTTAATAGAAGAATTATTAAAAACAGAAGATGCCCTGCATTATAGGCATTATTACAAGACGACAAGAAGACTTAATTATTTAGACTGATGATTCCCTTGTAGAATAAAGACGAAGACAACTCGGACCTGCCCCATATGGGCCTAGACAGCCTCCTTTCATAAAGATAAAAGTAGATAGCTGAAGACATTAGGTGCACGATAATTGCAAAATGTTAAGATTGCTTTTGAAAAAGCAAAAGACTCAAAAGATTCCAAAGCTTTAGACTTTTAATTATTGTATGTCTCTTTAATAATTGAATGCTTTCAACCGGATCACTTTTTGTAATCGGTTTCCAGTCATCTGTAAGCCTCCTTATGCTATAAAAGGAGAGCTAGGGAGTAGGAATAGATATCGAAGTTTAGAAGCGAGAAAGAGTGTGTAAGCTTGTAGGGAGTAATATGTACATGAGTGAGTAAACGTCTCATAGTTAGGGGAGAGGGGAGAGGGGAGAGGGGAGAGTTACATTGACTTATGCAATGCAATAAAAGTATTTTCTTTTTCAGAAATCTCTTATGTTGAGTTGTTATTATTTTCCAAATTGTCTCCAACTTTCTGTTTATAGAGGACTATTGTGTGGAACCCCTGATATAGCACACAAGATGTTATACTGTTGAACCGTCGTCAGGTGCCAATTAGCCGTGGGCCGTTAGCCAGGTGAGTATTAGGCGTTAAGGCGTACATGCAGGAAACAAGTACAACGCTAAAATAGTGGATTGAGGTATGACACATAAAGAGAGAGTTGTAGGAGGCCAAGACCGAAGAAGAATAGTAGCAAGACTGGAGAGAAGAAGGAAGGAAGTTAAAGATATTGCAGACCAGAACGAAGGTATAACTCGAACCAAACCCTAACTATTTTACATACTATTGTTTTAAAAGAATCTTGTATGAGCCTACAAATCACCTCAGACTTTTTAACATTTGTTAACCAAACAAATTCATACTTAACAAGAGAAATCAAAGATTAGACTCTTACAGACACTAAAGATGAAGAACTTATAGAATCTGCTTTAATATAAGCAAATGGTACTTTCAAATATATAGACCAGATTATTGAATGGTTAGGAAGAGAAGTACCTAGAATAGAATTAATTAGAACAGGAATCCGTGATCTCTTTAGACAAAATTTAAGAACTGAAGATTTTACAAAAGAATTGTTAAGACCTGAAAAATATCAAGAATATACTTGAAGACAGTATGGACGTTTTAAAATTTATTAGACGAAAAAGATTAGCTGAAACAAAGACTATTTTAATTAGAGTCGGAGAAATCCGCCCTCTCCTTAAAAATGTAGAGACAGCTGCCCCTAGAACATACCGTAGGTTTTTGTCATCTTACGGTGATAATAATTTAGACTAATTCATAGATAACGATATAATTGATATTGTTAATCAAATATATAAAAAAATAACTAGGCTGCTAAAACCACAATACCGTATAAGGTATTTAAGACTAGAATATTTTTCATCAAAACCGTTTGCAATTTTCAGACTCCCTGAGGAAAATATTTATATAGATAATCATCGCTATTCAGAATTTCAATACGATAGTGACTAAAGAAGCCGGAGAACTAGCAGCTCTGAAACTTCCCTTAGACTCCCAAATTAATTAGATAAAGCTTGAAGACGTTAGAAGTTATGGAGTAAAAATTTATATTCCCTAAAACTTAGAAGAAGATAAAAGATATTGCAGTTCCAAAAGATGGTCCTAAAAAGACAAAACGATCCCTAAATAATTCTTGGACGGTAGTGGTCCGTAAACTAAGTTCGTAAACTAGATCCGTATGAGAGCCGATCTTTATATATATATATATTAGGATATGCCCGTGCTTGAAGACACGCTGATAATTTTAAAAAATATAAAGTCGCATATAATGTATAAATAATAAATGTTTTATATATTAGAAGTGTAAATTTTTGAAGTATAGAATCATGTAAATTTTAATCATACAGTTCTTTTATAACTCAATTCTGTAAACAATTTCGAAAATTTGGACAAAATTCCCTTTGTTATTGGGCTATCCATCCCGCTTAAGAAATAAAAAACCTCCAACAACAATAGTAATAGTCCATTTTGGACCTCGTATAAACATCATAATCAATTAAACTCAACTTGTCGAAATACAACTGATGCTTCAATAAATAAATAAAATAGTAATCAATTCATGAAGAAAACGCAAATACATTAATAAATAATAATATTAGCCAGTAATGCGTAAACTTAATTTTGTAGATGAAGTGTATCCAAAACCAACTCACCATCTTATTGCAAATACAAACCTTGGTCATCTTACATAAGAAAAAAAATAAAGGTAAGAAAACAATTATTTATTTTCATAAAAAGAAATAGTTTCCTCTTCTTATATAAGAGGAGTACTGTAATATGCTGGGACAATTACAGGGAAAAACATTTGTCTAACTCCTTCAGACTTTGTAATAGGGAAAATGATTCCGAACGCATCCTACAATGGAAAAAATAGCGTAATGTGTATTAGAATACACACATTAGAATACGCATCGAAATCAATATAGCCCCCAGCCATACTCATTTATGTGATGCATATGGAATTAATAAGCGGCCAACGGCGTAGACAGACACACAAAGAAATGGAGAACCAAGCTCAACGGGCGGGGGTTAAGACAAAAAAGCAAAGCAATTGGTCCATCTAAAAATATGCCCCCGAGGCTCAGATAATCGAAACATGCGTCGCGCATTTCTTTCCTAGCTTGATCCGATGATGCACAGACTGCACCTGCCAATGTATTTAGTATAGATGCCTTGCAACCAACTTCACCAAAACCTATATATACTTACAAAACTCACCATCATATATATATATATATATATATATATATATATATATATATATATATATATATATATATATATATATATATATACTTATAAAACTTTTGTTGCTTGGTTCCGATCAAAGTATGCACTAGTTTAGAAGACAATTTTGCACATTCACCAAAACCTAAACCTTAATCACCCCCTCCCCCCACTTTCGTCCCCTCTCTCTCTACCACCAACCCCTCTCCACCACCAATCACACCATATTGTTACCACGAACAAAACCCTTCAACTCGATTCAAACCAGAACATATTAAAACCATTTAAATCAGACCAAATTCAAATGAAGCCTCCCATGTCCCTCAAATCGATTTAATTAGATTCATCAACTCAAACTCCTAATCGATTACGAACTCTAAACTAGAAAACACCATCCATATTAGAAATCATTACAAGGAGAGGACGAGGGGCAGATATGGCCAGCAGAGGAACAGAGGGGGGCGAATATTGGTTGTTTGAAACACTGAACGACTAGGGTGGGTGGGGGGTGGGGGTTCAAATTGATTTGGCGGTGGAGTTGAATTGGTGTTTCAATTTTATGGGGATGTTTGATTTGATGCTTTGTTTAGGTTTTGTTGGGTTATGGATTTGATTATTGGTAGTGGTGGTGGTGGTGGTGGGTGGGGGCTTTTGGAGTTTTTTTTTCAAATTATTTTTTAATTTAGTAAGCAATTTTTTTTAAATAAAAATAAAAAATAGAAGTTACTAAGGTAGAGCAGTGGCAAGAATCCATCTGGTGAGCAACGGTTGAAGGAAGTGGGATTTTGGAAAGCACCAATCTGCCAAACCCACACCAGAAACCCACCTCGCCGCAACCTCGGGTCACAGAGAGCCGATTTGGCTAGAAAAATTACACCCATAAACTCCGGAGCACTTCCCGACCAGTTATAACCTACTCTGATCAATTCCTTACCAAATTGGGCTTGGATCCAGACTCCGACTAGCAACCACGACGCCTTAAACTCCAAAACACTTCATCCAACAAAGATGAGCCCCTTCGATCATCTTCAAGCACAACGTTGAAGTCGCCGGGCTAGGACGACTCTCGCCTGTGCATAGCGACCCCTTTCGCAGCCTTTCCGGTCCAAATCAACAGTCATCTGCCACAGCAGCAACCAAACATAAGAAAAACCTTTGGATACACCGCAATGAGCCGATCCGACGACCGTTATGCCTTTTCAACCTCCGGTGATGATTTCTTGCCACCCGAGAGCGTCGTCCGACCTCCGTAATCTTCCATGGCTGCTAGGTTTAAAAGTAGAGCAGTGGTTGGTAAGGTTTGTCATGAGGAGAGAGAAAGATGCTAGGGTTTTATTTGATAAAGTTGGTGTTAAGGCCTCGTTTGGGAGAGAAAAGAAAGGAAATGAAAATTTTATTAGGAGAGAAAAGAAAAGAAAAGAAAATTAATATGAGAGAAAAGAAAAGAAGAAAAGAGAAAGGAGTGTATGAGAGAAAATAAAATAATTTTATTTCTTGTGTTTGGGAGTTTGGGAGTTTGGGAGGAAAATAATTTTTTTAAGAGGAAGAAGGAACAATTCATTAAAAAACTTTCCTTTCTCTCCATTTCTTTCCGATTTGGAAATAAAGTTTTGGAGGGAAAGAAAGAGAAAGTTTTTTAAAAATTTTCCTTTCTTTTCTCTCCTCTTAAACTCCCAAACGAGAGAAAGTCACTTTCTTTCCTACTTAAACTCCCAAACGAAGAAAAGGAAACACACTTTCTCTTTCTTTCCTTTCTTTTCTCTTCAAAAATAGAACTCGCAAACGAGGCATAAATGAAGAGTTGGGCATTGAGGCTTATGTGGAGGGGGTGTTGCATAAATGGTCTCTGTATGATCCGATCCAATTTTAAAAAACAAAATTAAAAATATTGTAAAATATTTTATTTTAATCTCAAAAAAAAATTGTCAATTTTATTTTTTTTACCACCAATAAGAGTTCATTTGGTTCGGGATAAAATATGTTTTAATTCAGTGAAAAGTAATACGGTGAAATTCGTTTTCATGTATTTAGAGTTAAATTTTCTTATATATTCTTGTTTAATGTCTCATAATTATAGAGTGCACTTATTCACAATGTCATTCCAACAAAAATTTAATTTTAAATATGTAAAAAATATTTCACCAATTTACTTTTCATCGCGGTTAAAAGTATTTCACCCCAAACCAAACGGACCCTAAAAGAAAAATATTTTGGGTGTAAAATTAAAAGTTCGATTTATTCTAAATATTTATTTAATATGGTATGGACGGATTCAGATTGTAGTATTGGTTTCGAGAGGTTCGTTGAACTGTGATGATGGCTTGGACTTGTTCAATTCAACCCCTCGTGCACGAGATGAGCTTTTCAAAGACGAGGGGAGTGATGCATCCGGATATTTACAAAAAAATGTAAATATTATTATTATAGTTTTTTTAGATATTATATTATGTATTTAGATATTGTTTTAGATTATTATTAGGATTTATCTTTTAATTCATTATCTATTTTAATTAGGTTATTTTGTTATCTAGTTTGAATAGGGGACTTGCTCCCCAAGTTTGGGATTATCTATAATTAAAGTCCTTAGCCTCCCATTGTATATGATGAATTAAATTAAGGGTTGAGAAATGAACCCTATATTGTGCATTTTTATTATTCCGTTGCATTTTACATCATTTAATGAAAGTAGAAAAAAACTTTTTTCGTATTATATATTTTAAAGTTTTTACTCCTATTCCTTATTAGTATGCAACCCACGCGATGCGTGAGCTGGTTATAAATAAAATTATTAGGTTGTAAATGTAAAACATATGTAAAAAGCATTCTTAAACTTCAAAAATCGAAGTGTGGGAGTAATTTTTCAAAAAACGTTATCACGTGAATGGATCCATCAATCTTATACAAATTACTGGAAAAAAAGTGCACCCGCAAACAAAATCTAAAAAATAGGTCAACATCATTAACTAATAGAATAATATGCAAAAAAAAAAAAATTTTGACATAAAATTAAAGGTATTAAACTTATTACAATGTTCTTGCTAAAAAATAATAGTGTGTACAACTATGCTTCTTTTCAATAGGATATCAATTTAAGAGTCATACATGAGTCCAATTGCATTCCTTCCAGCTTCCTCCCAAGCATGTTCGAAGTGCAAGAAGGCATAAACAACACAATTCTCTTGATTTAAAAAAAAAACAATGTTCAAGATAAGAGAGAGAAAAATAGTAAGTATTAAAGAATCATTAACTCCTTTAATACTATCGTATTAGAGGTATATATATATATATATATATAGTCGAATCGAAAAAATCGAAAAAAATTTAAAGCAGAGAAAATCGTAGTACCTCGGGGCGAATACCATCACAACGGATCTACTCAAATTGATCATTAATGAATAAAAATGAGATATGAACAAACCCTATTAGATTTCATATAAGAGGAAAGTACTCTTAGGTCCCTTACAAACAAATTTTAAACACTAAAGGAATTTTGACAAATTTTAAACACTTAAGTCCACTAATTCTCTTCTTGTACAAGTCCACGCTAGTGGCATAACAAGTGGACCTAATAGTAAATTGTCCTTAAATGTTTAAAAATTGTTACCAAGGGAGCTAATTGTAAATTGCCCTAGCCTCGTTTGGGGATGGAATATTGATGGGTTTCGAATTTGTGAAAGATACAAAGGCAAAAATATTAATATGATTATGGTTTGTGAAAGATGCAAATGTAGTTAAGGTAATCCAAAAGACAATGAGATAAAGAGTCATGGAGTTAAATAAGTAGGGTCTCTTCAAATTATGGGACAGAGTAAAATAATTAAAACATTTATGAAGTGTACTCGTGTCATCGTATGAGTGCGATAAATGTCGACATTGGTTCCACTATCAATTTTAGTTTTATAACTTCTAATAATTCTTTATTTATTTTTCATTTTACATCGCATTGATGGTTTACTATTGATATGCAGGACCGACAAGCCTACCTGGAACTCTGTGAGTGTTCTTAAACAAAACCTTACATAAGACTTTCCTGAAGTATTTTACGTGGCACACAAACAGATTTTCATGCTCTTCCTCTTATTTAATTCATTTGCAATCAAATAGAGACTAACGATTACTCTATTGGGATTGACAACCAGTAGACATTATTTTTCATTAAGGGTCCGTTTGGTTGAATTTATTTGCCATGGCAAATAAGTTGGCAAATGAAGTATTTGCCTACAACTTAGTGTGTTTGGTAAAAAAAATTGCTTACAAGTTATTTGTCAATGTGTAGCACCTCCTATGAACAAGCTGTGGGCAAACTTTGCTTACCTATTTGAGTGAGAAATATTTGCCAACAAATTTGTCATCTTCTTAAACGATTTTAACGTTTAAAAAAATAATTTAATAACTGTTTTAAATAACTAAAAAACTGTTATGAATATTTAAAAATTGTTTTGTAATGTTTTAAAAACTGTTTTTAATATTATAAAAAATTATTAAGAAAATATTTTACAAATTTTTAAAAAAAACGTATTAACAAAATATTGTAAAATTTGTTTTTAACATTTTTAAAAACTTTTGTGAATATAATATAAAAACTGTTTTGAAGTTTTAAAAATAATTTTAAAAACTGTTTTAAATAGTTAAAAAAACTGTTATAAATATTTAAAAACAGTTTTGTAATGTTTTAAAAACTGTTTTTAATAGTATAAAAAATTGTTAAGAAAATGTTTTACAAATTTTTTTAAAAATCGTATTATAAAAATAGTGTAAAAACAATTTTTAACATTTTTGAATATAATATAAAAATTATTTTTAAATAAATTAATTGGATTGACTTTTATTTCGCATAATGGTTGTTTGATACCGTCATGTAAAAAAAAATTAGGTAAAATTTGCTTAGGCAAAAGTTTGTCGACAAATTTTGCTATACCCACTCTTTTGTCCATTGTCAACCAAACGGATCTTAATATCTTTGTGATGTTTATATTTTGTTTCTAGGTTTTTGGAGGATTTGTTCTCCTATAACGTGTTGTGACACCCCGACTAATTAAATACCGGGTAGCTACTCCTTTATTAAATTAATTCAAAATGCCAAGTTGGTCCAGTTAATAGCATCACTGTCGAAAACATTTTAATGATTACTAACCACCTAGTATTTAAAAAGTAAGTGCCAAATTTTAATTAAACTCTGATTAACATGCAACAAGTGATATAAGGATAATAACATCATTCACCATAATGAAATAAATAGAATAACCATCATAAAACGTAAATAAAGTCTGGAGGAAAAACTCCTCACTACAAATCCCACAACTGTTAAGTAAACTGAATACTAAATCAATACATGCCAAAGTCTGAAAACTGTAATGGAAATGTAACTCTAATAGAAATGGGCAACATGCCCTACAACTGATAGATAATGAATCTGGAATCCAAGTGAATAGAGGCGTCTACAAGCAAATCCCTGTAGCTTCCACAAACAGCTACAGCTCGTCACCTGAATGAGTATCCTATACTTAGTGTCCTTGTGGCTGGGCACCTAAAATGGTTTTACAAAGAAAAGTAGATTTGAAAGCAAACGGGTCAGAGCCCGAATGTGGAGTTATATTTTAAAAAAACTGCAAGTGCTTTAAAAACATTTAAAACATTAAATGCAAAGTACATGTTAGGACGTGCATTCACATGATATTCTCACCTCTCGTCTAACTGTGCACTCCTAACGTAAGTACCCATCCAGAGTGATACAAACTACTAGCTAAGTGACATCATCTCTAGCTAGACTATCATAGGTCCTACCCATATTACTCGGTTCTATTAACATTATAACGCTCGTAATTAAGTAGGGGTTTAACGTAAACTCATATGCTCAATATGCAATATATATATCACTATCAGTTAACTCGCTTTATTTCTCGAAGCAATACCGTAATTATATTCACAACATTAACATGAAGGTTCCCATTAATTAAGTGTATATTATTCACATCATAAATATACAATATAAGCACCCCGAGAACTAAGCTGCGGTGCACACATACTCTGCTATCCATCCCGGTACATCACGTACATAAGGATTACATATTCCGAATCTCTCAAGAATAGTTCACAGATAACAACATCACAAACAATGGAGGCGAACACAGTCACATCACATAGGTCACGCACATACCTACGCTCCTACGATCAGCGGACTTATTAATATCCCAATAAGTCTTTCTATGACCTATGTTCATCAAGGTAACCAGTCTAAATCCGGGCAACACAAGGATTAAAGGGCCCTAAGCGAACGCAAACCTCCCGTGATAGCAAGTATGGTAGGTATGTCATACACACAATTCATATATCAATACTAAGTAAACACACGTCTTAGTAATCCCGTAGTTTAATCGTAGTACATATCGCTTTCTCGTACTAACTTATAATTATCACAATTTCTACTATTCCGGTTTATAATCATACGCACCATAATTTATTCTCTCGTCGTAGTAGACACTCACGTCTCAACCTAAACCGTCCATTTAATATAACTCTCGTATCTAATTTCCTTCTCATAAATACCCAAAAGTCCCAATTCTATCATTACATCATCATCGGAATGTTATCTATATCCTCGAACAAGTTTACGGGACTCCAAAAATCAAAACAGTCCAAAAAGGCCCAAACTGTCAACTCGTTAGAAGTCTCGTTCAAACGAGACTGTTCGAACGAGATTCCTCTGTCAACTCGTTAGAAGTCTCGTTCGAACGAGACTGTTCGAACGAGATCCAGTTCGTTCGAACGAACTGTACCTTCTAACGAGATCTCGTTCGAACGAAGTTATCGAACGAGACTCCCTTTCGTTAGAACGACTGGTCCATTCGTTAGAAGCTCGTTCGAACGAGTTCATTCGAACGACCTGGGCAGGGGCTTCTAACGACCTACCAGATTCGTCCCAGATTTTCCTAAAACTCGTTTTTCACCATTTTTACTCCTCAAATCTCTTCTAAACTAAGTCCCAACAATCGTTTTAAGGTCTCTAAACAATCCTAAACATATTATAATCACATCCTAACACGTTTTGAAGGATTAATCCATCCTATCATCAACCAAATTTACAAATCTCTACACTTTTTCCCAATTTATCAAGAACATGAACCCTAACTTTTTGAATCATGAATTAATCCAATATAAATCCGTTTTAATTTCTTCCAATCATAAATATTATGGGAATACTCATCTACCTATCATTCTACATGCAATTCTCCTCAAGATTTCAAGTTCTAAGCTTCAAAATACATGGGTTTTCATTATCTTTCAAGAACAATTGATATTTTGCAATTTTCTAACATGGAAGGAACATTCTACGAATTTAAATATAATCAAAACACTTGCCTTGATTGTCTCTGAGTTTGGATGATGGTTTGATGAAGATTTCTGCAGAATTTCTTCTCTTCTCCAAGCTTCTTCTCCAATGGTGGCTTAAGGTCGCTAGGGTTTTCTTTGGGAAAGTTGTAAACCTAATGATAGCCTCCGTAGCTTAATGGGTTAATATGGGTTGGTTAGTGGGTTTAGTGGGTTAAATCCACATCAGATTAAAACTCCCAATTTTCGTCACTTTTAATTCCTCAAAATGTAAAATTACCAAAATACCCTTTAAGTTGCCGGTATGGCCTAAAAATACTCCGGGACCCAAACTACACCCCCGGCTAGTGTTTTCCGACTATCTCGACCCTTCCGGACGCGTTGGCGTACTTAAAACGACCATACGGGTAATAAAAATAAAAATCACTTTTTATAATTAAAATAATATACCATGACGCGGCGGTCTCACGCGTCTCAACAAAATTTCTAAAATGCCGTATATAAATCTCACGACAACTTTCATAATTCCAAATTCATATATAAAAACATGTATGCACATAATCAAATACCAACTCGCATCTCGTTAGTATTTATAACCCGGATTAATTTCCAATTAATACGCATTTAATTAATTAATCCCAAAAATAAATATAGCCAAAAGTACGGGGTATTACACGTGTCTTGTCTCTTATGTATATTGTTTAGTGCCCCTCGTGCTCCCAAAAATAAAAATCATTTACTTTTTTCTTGAAAGGTAAAAATCATTATAGATTAATAAACATGGTATAAATGAAGAGGAATGTTAAAGGCACCGGCTTCAATCCACCGGATTAGCCAACCGGCTGAGGTGGCTGCTGAGGTGGCACCACTCACCAACCAGTTTTAATATATGCGGTTGTCGCTTTCTATGAAAAAAAAAATGAGAAATGCTTTTACAAAAAAAAAAAAAACAGTTTTAACAAAAACAACAAAAAGTAAATTAACGAAAAATATTTTTTTAGCAAAATACATTTTTTTAACTAGTTTTAACACACACAAAAACAATTTTTAGCAAAAAAACAGTTTGACCGAAAAATAAAAAATATTTGTTGTCAAAATAAAAATAGTTTTAACAAAGAAAAAAAACTTTAAAAATGTCAACATCAATTTTTTTCATAAAATGACATTTGATTGGAAAAACAAAAATAATTTTTTTATGCCGACTCATGATTTTTATGTATCGATCGCGACAATAGTTATTGTCGCTGGGGCAGACCCACATTCATAAGACAATAATCAATCGCAACATGTTATGTCAGCGTGTCGCAACCGACACATGATTTGTTAGCGCCACTGGCGCGGACCCACATCCATTAAATGATGCGGATTCGCGCCAACGACAATAACCGATCGTTGATGTATATTTTAACGTATATTTTTTGACATATATTTATATATAGCGTGTATTTAACTTATAGATTTTAGAGTGTATTTAACATATAGATTTTAACAAAAAAAATATTTTTTTGGCTAAAACACACGCTAAATATTTTTTTTGGCTAAAATCTATATGTTTTTATATATAACCTGTATTTAACGTATAGATTTTAGCAAAAAAAAATTAATATTTTTTAAGATCGATTTGTTAGTTCCCCTGTCGCGGACCCACATCCATTAAATGATGCGGATCCGCGCGCAGCGATAATAAATGATCGTTGATGTATATTTTAACATATATTATTTTATATATATTTATATATAGCCAGCGGTACTAACCAATCTAATTGGTTTGTGTTAATAAATAAAAAATCCATAATCGCATTGTATAGTTTTTTAATTGGTTTGTGTTAAGTTAAAAAAACTGATTTTGTGTCTTGTCTTGTTGTATTTTAATACATTGTAATTTTAACATATATTTTTTTACATATATTTATATATAGCGTGTATTTATATTTTCTTATTGGATTTTTTTTTAACTTGAAAGTTATATTTTGCAAAAAAAAAAAATCTATAAGGACAAAACATCATTTAACGGATATGAGTCTGCGCCAACGGCACCGACCACACCAATTTTTTTGCCCATTAAAAAACTGTACGAGTTTTTAAAAACTATTTTGTAAAAAAACATTATTACACTGCTTTCTATAAATATATATAAAAACTAGGAAGATAGTTGTTTTTAAAAAAAATTATAAAGAAAGCAATTTCTTAACCGTTAAGGGAGTTAGTCATATAAAAAATTAGCATTATTTTAAAAAAAATGTTTTCTTCTAAAAAAACACAGTTTTTAAACCATATATTTCAAAAAAAATAAATTAAAAAACACTTTTTTAATAGTTATGACACTTTATTTTTACAAAAACAATTTATTTTTTATATAAAACAATTTTTTATGTTTTAGAAACAACTTTAAATAATTAAAAAAACAGTAAATAATTTTTGGAATGCTAATATGTTAATTAAAATGCTATTGTATTTTTTTTTAATGAACTTGAGGTTTTATTTTTAGTTTGGTAGCAAATAATTTTTTTCAACCGTGGTGGCTTGAATCATTTGAAAAAGAGTTGTTAATGTTTGGTATTTGTTTGGGTTTTTTGCTAGAGACAAGAAAGGATATGTGATATGTGTTTGCTGCCTTTATTTTCAATGCCCGCTCAGTGGCCATGTCACCCGTTTGGTTATTACGGTGCAAGTAAACCGGTACCAAAAGAATTTCTCATAAATGAAATGTGTTTGCGTAAGAAATCACGGATTGTGTGTTCTAGCATCTTAGGTGGCTTCATTTATACATTTCTATTGTAATTGATTGCTTATAAAAAATAAAAATAACATAGGGCCACCTTCAATAGTCCTACTTTAGTAAGCTTTGAAGCACGTATACTGTATTTGGGTCACCGTACCTGGATCGGATACATGGATGCCTGCCTTATATGTATTATGTCTTATTTAAAAAATAATGAATAAATTAGGATAAATGGACACACATTCATCTTGTACGTAAATATGTATCCTGAATCACTTTTTGTATGTTTCATACATGTAAAGAGATATGACGAGATACAATGGGAGCATTTTTATAATTTTTGAATGAGGCCATTATATAATTTTCAACTTGTCCCATAGTTTTTTATCTTCTAGTTTTTTTGCTTCCCAATATCCCTATTGTATTATATAAGATACACGTATCCATATTAGTATTTTGTTACGAGCCTATATAGAGTGATGTAATCCCATTATTTTTAAATTGATTTATGACTTGATAAGCTTTGTGCTTTTTGTCTTGTGTTCCATTACTTGTATGCATCTTATACATTTCTTTTCTTTTTCTCTGCTCCTTCCATAATCTTTGCTTGCTAGTAAGATTTTTTTTTAATGCCGATATCATTAAACAAAAACACGCCTAGGGGAGAAACTTATATACAAAAAAAAACTGAGGGGACAATAAAGCCCCCCAACCCGAGGGTGGCCGCACAAAAAATCAGCCCCTTAACTCCAAATTATCCGAAAAATCAATAGAAGACACGAAAGTATCAACATAATACACCATGGGCAACATCTTAGCTCAAGTCTTGAGCAGCGAGAGCCCTGAATTTTCAAATCATCTTCTGTTCCTCTCTATCCACACCGTCCACATAAAACACAGCCGCATCATTCCAAGCATCATGCTTGATCGTCATAGCCGTAGATGCCCTCCACGCCCACAATATCCCCTCCACCAAGATCGACAATACCCAATGCACCTTAAACAAAGCAAATAATACAATCCACAATCTCCCAGTGAATTCACAATGAAGTAAATGTATGATCCATCGACTCACCATCACACTTGCACAACTGACAATAATCAACCGACACCTTGCTCCTCTTAAATTATTAGAGCTTGTTTGGTTTGCAACTATAATTCTGTTTTCTGTGTTTAAATACAATTCTGGTAAAAATTTGTGTTTGACAATCTGTTTTTAAACGCTGGGCCTGTTTGGTTCACTGTTCTGAAAACTTGATTTAAACGCTGTTTTTAAATACAGTTTTAAAATTCAGTTTTTTGTGTTTATAATTATTGGTGTGCGTTTGGTAAACTTGTTTTTAAATACAGTTTTTTAAAAATTTGACAAAATTGGCAAACATATATATTTATATTATACATATATGTGTATATATATATAAACACATACATTAAACTTTCATACATACATGATACATGAATGTATACATATATACATACATACATACATACATACATCATAAATTATATACATATACATTTAATATCATGTATTTTTATGTATATTTAATGAGGTATGTTAGAGAGTTTAACCACACACACACACACACACACACACACACACACACACACACACACATATATATATATATATATATATATATATATATATATATATATATATATATATGTATATATATATGTATGTATAATGATATTGCATGTATACTTCACAATAAAATTATATACATACATGAATTGATAATATTTTTTAATACATATGTAGTATATGTATATTTTATATTATTCAATACATTAATAATACATGTATAAAACTATATATAAGTAGCATGTATCTATTCATATTATTATTTAACATATGGATCTTAGTATATTATATAATTTAATAATATAACTATACGTAATTTTGTGTACGTGTACACATATATTTTTTTTATTTATAAGACTTGCACATATATTAATGTATTATGTATGTATATTATATATTAAGGTATAAATGCATTAAAATATTAAGAATGTATAATTCTGAGTTGAAAAATAAAAAACAGAAGTTATAAAACACCATTTTGCTGTTTTCTGAAAAACTTGATTATAACACAGAAATATTATAATTCAGTATTTAAAAACAGGTTGTCAAACACAAATTTTTACCAGAATTGTATTTAAACACAGAAAACAGAATTATAGTTGCAAACCAAACAGGTCCTGAATTATAATAATTATGTGTTATAATCAGTTTTTTCAGAAAACAGCAAAATGGTGTTTTATAACTTATGTTTTTTATTTTTCCACTCAGAATTATTCATTCTTAATATTTTAATGCATTTATACCTTAATATATAATATACATGCATAATACATTAATATAGGTGCAATTCTTATAAATAAAAAATATATATGTACACGCACACAAAATTATGTATATTCATATTATTAAATTATATAATATACTAATATCCATATGTTAAATAATAATATGAATAGGTACACGATACTTATATATAGTTTTATACATGTATTATTAATGTATTGAATAATTTAAAATATATACATACACTATATAAGTATTAAAAATTATTATCAATTCATGTATGTATATAATTTTATTGTGAAGTATACATGCAATGTCATTACACACACGCGCGCGCACACACACACACACATATATATAATTAAACTCCTCAGCATACCTCATTAAATATACATAAAAATACATGATATTAAATGTACATGTATATAATTTATGATTGATGTATGTATATATGTATGTATGTATACATTCATATATCATGTATGTATGAAAGTTTTATATATGTATTTATATATATACACATATATGTATAATTATACATGTTTGTCAATTTTATCAAATTTAAAAAAAATTATATTAAAAAATAAATTTATCAAACGCACATCAATAACTAAAAATATAAAAAATTGAATTTTAAAACTATATTTAAATACCATACCTTAAGACCCAGTTTGGTTGCGCAAATTGTTTGATTATGTAAATTGTTTCATTGTGAATTAGTAGATTATAAATGAGTGAATTTGAAATGAGTTAAATCCAATTTTACACGATGTTTGGTAATTTGAAATTGATGTTAAGGTTCTATGAAAAAAATATAAAAACAAATCAAGAGGGAAAGAGAGAGGGAGAGGGGGAGGGGAAGAGGAAGGGGGAGAGGAGACATGCATTTCATGTGACTTCTATTTCAAATGAATTCATTTCACATTTTTTGTGAAATGATCCAATTTCAGATTTTGCACATGAGTTAAAATGGGACAATTAATGAATCATTTCATTAATGAAACCAAACACAATTAATGAGTCAATTTGTAAATGAGACAGTTTATTAATGATACAATTTACAATTTTGGGACAACCAAACAGGACCTAAATGTTTATTAATTGCACTTTTCACAGTTCTGTAAGAGAAAAAGGGCCACTTTCAATGCCACACTCATACACCACACCGCCTTCCGTGGAAAAGAACCCCCTCCTCTCCTACCAACGATGAATAGTACGATCTCACTGAGAATCTCCTTGGAAGGCCTTTCTACCGTTTCTCATCCCTACCTTGGAAGGCCTGCCTTTCCTCTACCTTCTCCACTCCAGCATCGGCTCGGTCAGTAAAATATCTCCTGAAGAACAAATTCCAAATTCTTCTCCCTCCACACCACACAATCCTGTATTGAAGCCCCAACATCCACCGCCAAGAGATATAACTCTGGGAATCTATCCCTCAACAGAACGTCTCCACACAAATTGTGATGCCAAAATCTCACTCTACTTCCACACCACGCTGAACGTCACAAACTTATTAAATTCGCTCCAACGTCTCATGATGTGCTTCCATAACCCAATACCATGGGGTGCTCTCGATTGGCCTGATCCCCACCCATGCAAACCAAGCCCCCACCACTCTCCTCCCTTAGAGGAAGTTGCCAAAACCATTTTCTTAGAGGGCCTTGGTTGAAACAAGACTAATCTTTCACCTCTCATCTCATCCTAAGCTTGTGATCTGCAAACATCATCCTACTTCACAACCTGTCCATATAAAATTCCTCCTGCTCTTTCCAATGTATTCCTCACTGTGGTCGGAATCGGTGAAATTGACAAGTAATACGTGAGAAGACTAGCCACCATACTCTTAATTAAATCTAGTTGCCTCCTCCCCCGAGCGATAGGCCCTCTCTAATATGATAACATCCTCTAGAATAAGATCCCAATTCGAATTGGCCTTCTAACTAGGGGTGATAATTTTTGACACGACACGATAACCGGATACGAACTCGACACGAAGTTAGTGGGCTAGGGCTGACGATTTCTTGACACGAACCCGAATATGACACGACCCGCCAACACGAATAATAAACACGTATAACTCGAAAATGACACGAATATACCCGTTTAACTCATATTTTATGGAGAACATATTAGATGATTTATATATCTTGATAGGCATTCTATAAAATCCATGGAGAATCGGATGATAAATTATTTATGTGTTGCAAGAAGTTGAAATTAATTAAATTTAAGTTATTGTAGGCCTATGAGTGGTATGATTGGTTAAGAGAGAAGAAAAAAATTATTTTATATTTTACTTAATGGGTTATGTGGGTCAACCCGAATACGACACGATAATAAATAGGTCGGGTTAGTGTTTGCTCATCTGACACGATTAGTTAAATGGGTCGGGTTAGAGTTGACTAATACTTAATACGAACTCGACATGACACGACCCGAACACGACACGACGCACACAAATTGCCACCCCTACTTATAACCAGATAAGTATTATGATCATAGAAGGCACTCATGATTTTTAAGAATTACGATCATAGAATTCAGTGCATGAGGACAACGTTCTGGATATCTACAATTACAACTACTCATTGGCCTGTGATGAGGGACCTGTCAACGACACTTGCCGCAATATATGGTATTAAACAAATATTTTCATCAACCTCACAACCAAATTTTCGGCCACACTTGCAAGTTGAGGAAGAGAGGATTAAAATTTGTCAACTCAATTCAAATCCACCTCTCTCAAATTTTGACACCTTCAAATGAGGACCCAACAACAAAGTGAAAAAATAAGAAGAAAAAGGGGGTTGAGAACCTTCGGCCGAGAAATTCCGAAAAGTAGAGTAGAGATTTACTTTATAAAAGAAATGTGGAGTTGGGAACCTACTCCCAAGAAATTCCGAAAAGGGGTTGAGAACTTGCTTTTGAGAAACGATAGAGTTGAGAATCTATTGTATAAAAGGAATAAGGAGTTGAGAACTTACTCCCAAGAATTTTCGGAAAAGAGTCGAGAAGCCGCTCCTAAAAAGAAAGAGAGTAAAGAATTCTCTATATAAAATGAAATATGAACTTGAGAATCTACTCCCAAGAATATCTTAAAAGAGGCTGAGAACTTGCTCCCAAGAAATGATAGAGTTGAGATTCTACTATATAAACCTACTCCCAAGAAATTTCGAAAAAGGTGGTTGGGAACCTGCTCTCGAGAAACAATAGAGTTGAGAATCTACTCTATAAAAAAGAATAGGGAGTTGAGAACCTACTCCTGAAGAATTTCGAAAAAAGGGGGCTGGGAACTTGCTCTCGGGAAGAAATAGAGATGAATCTATAAAAGAAATTTGGAGTTGAGAACCTACTCCCAAGAAATGCCAAAAAAGGGGCTATAGATCTGCTTTAAAAAGAAAATGATTACTATATAATCATGAATTTTACTCAATCATTTACGCCTAAAATAGGCAAAAGCCCACTCAAGCAGTGGTACGACATAGAACAAGTCGACCGCCTATGATTTGACATCAAACCCACTGAAATAGTGGTACGACTTAGAACAAATCGATCGCTTACGATTTGGCATTAAACCCACTCAAGCATTGCTACGACTTAGAAAAAGTCGATCGCCTATGATTTGCTATTAAACCCTCTTAAGCAGTGGTAAGACTTAGAATACGTCGGTCGTGTGCGATTTTTTATTAAACCCACTCAAGTAGTGGTACAACTTAGAAAAAATCAATCGACTACGGTTTGGCATTAATCCCACTCAAGCAGCGATACGATTATGAACAAGCCAGTCGCGTACAATTTGGCATCAAACCCACCAATCAGGTGGCACGACAAGTTGGTGTCGCCTATAGCTCACACTAAACCTACCAATCACGGTGGTGAGATCTTGAACAAATCGGTATCGCGTGATCTTGCCTGTAATAGGTAAAAATCCACCAAGGAACGGGTGGTATGATTAAGAATATATTACTATATCACGCTCAATCTGCTTAGAACAAGTTGTCTCGGCATAAAAGAATTAAGAATAGACTAATAAGCCTAGGGGGGCTAAAGTCAGCTTAGAATAGCTGTATCGATTTTAAATAAATCAAACAATTCCAAAGAGGGAAAAGTTGGCGTAAACAGGTTCGATTAATATTGAATAAAAATTAGCTCGAAATGGCAACATTCGACTTTCTGGGGCCTTATTGGACCGAATACGATCAAATTGAGCCGAAAGGGTTGAGTTGGTCTATGACGACCAACATCAACCTTAAATGGATAAAATTGGCATACAATGGCCATATTTAACCGAAGACAGTCAAATTGATCTATGACGATCAAAATTAACGTAAACTGGTCAAGTTGGTCTACAATGACCAATATAGCCTTAAACGACTAAGATCGGCCTATGGTCGCCTTATTTGACTTGAGACGGTCAAATTCGTCTACTACAGTCAAAATTGAACTAAAATGGTTAAGTTGGTCTACGACAACCAACATTAGCCTTAAACGGTTAGACTTGGCCTATAATGGCCTAATTGACCAATGATGGTCAAATTGATCCGTGATGATCAAAATTGACCTAAAACTGTTAAGTTTGTCTACGACTACCAACATTAGTCTGAAATATCTACATTCGGCCAATTACGGTCTCATTTGACCTAAGACGGTCAAATTGATCTATGTCTATCAAATTGATCTAAAAGGGGCAAGTTAGTATACAATAACCAACATTAGCCTTAGACGGATAAAATCGCCCAACAACTACTTCATTTGACCTAATATGATGAAATTGATCTATTACGATCAAAATTGACCTAAATTGGTCAAGTTAATCTATGACGATCAATATAAGCCTTAAATGGATAAAATCGGCCTACGATGGCCTCATTTTAACCAAAAACGGTTAAATTGATCTATTATGATCAAAATTGACCTCACACAGTCAAGCTGGGTCTAAGATTACCAACACTAGCTTAAGATGACTAAAATCGGTGTACGACGACCTCATCGATTCATGCCGATCCAATCGACCTATATCACTCAAATCAACCCAATCGACCTAAGGGATTCAAGGCATAAAAATGATAAAGGTTGGAGAGATCCTAATAAAGGGAAAGAAGACCATGGAATAAAGAACAGAAGTTTTAAAGTTTAGTCAACTCTTGACCAACTTGTGAATCAAACTGTCAGCATTATACATGGGATAAGATTATCAATTTATAACACTACGAGTGAAACAATTGGGCCTCTCACGGCCTAATTGGTCAATGATGACCTTGACTCGTAATGACCAACGACATCAGACTTACAAGATCAGATTAGCTCTTTACTCCACATTACTCTATCTCTATCTCACCTTAAGATCAACTTGGTTAAACTAAGACTTAGGTGTTATTGTGTGGGGATAAAAATATGCCTCTCACATCGGAAGCAATCTATATATTAAGGAGATTAATGGAGAGGTATAGGGAGAAAAAGAAGGATCTTCATATGATTTTTATAGATTTGGAGAAGGCATATGATAGGATACCCAGAGATATAATATGGTGGCTTCAACATAAAAGAGGAGTGACTCGTAGATATATTGATGTGATCAAGGATATGTATGATGGTGCGATGACTACAGTAAGAACATCAGCCGGAGAAAGTAGTGAATTTTCAATTACGGTAGGTCTACACTAAGATTCAACATTAAGTCCTTATCTCTTTGCTCTTGTTATGGATGCGTTTACTGGACAAATACAAGATGAGGTGCGATGGTGTATGCTATTTGCATATGATATTGTTTTAGTGGATGAGAGTAAGACGGGGATTAATGCTAAGTTGGAATTGTGGAGAGAGACTTTAGAAACAAGAGGATTTAAAATAAGCAGAACTAAAACAGAATATGTGGAGTGCAATTTTAGTTGTAATAGGAGGACAAATGGAGATGTGAAATTAGAAGGTCAAGAGATACCTAGAAATGATCATTTTTGTTATTTAGGATCGATTATCCAAAAAGATGGAGATATTAGTGATGATGTTATTCATAGGATTAGAGCAGGCTGGGTTAAGAGGAGAAGTGCTACCGGCGCTTTGTGTGATAGGCATCTTTGAAGTTAAAAGGAAAATTTTATAGGACGGTCATTAGACCCGCCATGTTATATGGGACAGAGTGTTGGGCAACCAAGAAACAAAATGTGTAGAAAATGAGTGTGGTGGAGATGCGAATGCTAAGATGGATTTGTGGTAAAACTTGAAAGGATAAAATTAAAAATGAACAAATTCGTGAAACGGTAAAAGTAGCTCCTATAGAAGATAAATTAAGAGAAAATCGACTTAGATGGTTTGGACACGTCAAGCGTAAACAAATGGATGCTACTGTAAGGAAGAGTGATTTAGTTAGTATTGATGGTAACACAAGGCATAGAGGTAGGCCTAAATTTACTTGGCGGAATATTATAGAAAAGGACATGATGTCATGTGGTTTAACCGAAGATATTGCACTGGACAGAATGGAATGGAAAAATAGGATTCATCTAGCCGACCCAAAATAATTGGGAAAAGGATTTGTTGAGTTGAGTTGAGTAAGATGTTCTAATATGTGTAAAGGGTACCGTTGTTACACCGTATGCATCATAGATGTCATATTTCATGAAAATATGTAATCCTTTGGTGACTCTAATTCTGCATATTTTACAACGACACCACAGGAGGACTCACATATTATATACCCTATACCTATGTTTGATTCTTATAATATTCTCTCCAGCTACTCAACCTCTCCACTCAACCTCTCCAGGCATATTCTCGTCACCTGTGATCACATATTAATCCATCCTCCCGAGGTAACACTTCTCATTCAATTTTACATGTTGAACATGTTGTTGAGACTTCTAATGAGTGTGCAGACGATAACTTTGTTGCTATAAACCCCGACCCTTGGTACCCCTTTCGGGAGCTTAAAGAGCCTATAAGCTGTGGTCATGCTTGTTCTACAAAACATACTCTCTCCAAGTTTGTCTCTTATAAGTATCAATCCGGTTCTTATCGAGTTTTTTTTTATGGCCACTTCATCCACTCATATTCCAAGGAGTGTTTGTGAAGATTTGCAGGCTTCACAATGGGGATGCTTTACAACGTAATCAAATCTAGGATATAATTTCTTTGCCTAAAGGGACTAAGACAATTGGCCAATTGTAGGTGGGTATACACTTAAGTTCATAGTTGATGGGACAGTGGATAGGTCTAAAGCTCGTCTTGTTGCAAAGCGCTTCACTTAAGTTCAGGGGAAAGATTTTGGGGCTACCCTTCCCCCTTGCTAAACTCAACATTGTTCACATATTGATCTCTTTAGCTGCTTCGTCCTTTTGGATGCCCCACCAACTTGATGTAACAAACACTTTTCTTTAAGGAGACCATAATGAGGTCATCCTTACGGATCCTCCACCCGATATTCTTGGTGAGGGGAATGTGTGGGAAGTCTGCCTATATGGGCTGAAACAGTTATCCTCAGCCTGGTTCTTTAGGTTTAATGAGTCTGTCATTGGATTTGGATTTACTAGGTGCCATTTTGACCATACTAGCTTAGACAACATACGAAAAGAGTGTGATTTTACTTGTTTATATTGATCATATTATTATTATCGAAGATAATTCTATTGGAATTATAGGTTTAGGCTAATTTGGGAAATGAATTTGATGTGAAAGACCTTAGTCAACTTTGATATTTACTGGGCATGGTCTCGTCATGGGATTTCTCTCTGACAGAGAAATTATATTGTGGATCTCCTTGAGGATACTGGGATGATTGGGTGCAAACCAACTTCATCTCCTATGATTTCTAATTTGAAGCTAATGGCTAACGTTGGTGAACTAGGGAAAGATCCGTTTATCTATAGGTCGTCTCATTTACTTAGCCAATTCGATTTGGATGCACTGTATCACATTTTGCAATATCTCAAGTCTTCTCTTGGATTTGGGTTATTTTATATAACATCCTCAGTTGGCGGGTTATAGAGTTAACGCTGATTCAGATTACGGAGGAGCCTGTTATGGTCGATCTACTATTGGCTTCCATACTTTTCATGGGAATCATCTCATATCTCTCGAAAAAGTAAAAAACAAGTTGTCGTTCACATTCCCGAATCATAGCATTGGACACATGTGAGATTATATGGCTTCGTTATCTTCTTGGGGAGTTGGGATGTCTTCTGCATTGTGACAGTAAATGAGCTATTTAACTTGCTTCTGATTTGGTTCTTCAGGAGAAGACATAAGCATATTGAGATAGACGTTCATTTCCTCATAGAAGGTTTGTCATGGGATCATCACCCCGGTGTTTATTTCTTCAGGAGAACAGGTTGCTGCGGGAGAACAGGTTGCTGCTGATGCTCTTAGGAAGCATGTTAGTCCTTCTCTTCTTCGCACTTCTATTGGCAAACTTAGTTTGGTTAATATCTATGCGCCAACTTGAGAGGGAGCGTTGTAATAACTCAGTCTTGTAAGGTTACTTTAGTCATTAAGTCAGGGGCTATTTAATGACTAAGTCTTGTAATTAATTAGTCTTATTACTTTAGTCATGAAGTCATTAGGTTACTTATTGAAGTCCTGTAAGTCATTAGGTTACTTAATGACTTAATCTTGTAAGCGTATACATAGTATAACATAAAAAACACACCCTTTTAAAAGCTTCCTTAATTCTAGTTTATAAAATCAAGAATTTATTTATTAAATTATCTCCACACGCTAATAAAGTATTCGACACGCGCCCGAGAATAATTTATGGTGTCTATCCAATACGTGTCCAACCCAGATGTGTGTCCAACGAATCTGATCTTATGACCACGTGTCTGAGAATATTTTTATAGTGTCTATCCAATACATGTCCAACACATATATATGTCCAAGTATCTCTGCTTATTTTTTCAAATCAATATTATGTTTCCTAGTGAAAAAATAGGCTTTTTTTAGTCCATCTGAACATTTTGTTATCCTTACACAAGAGTGTCCACCAAATCACACATTTTGGATTACCTAACGACCATTTTTAAACGACATTAATATTAACTAAATCATTTTTAAACAATTGACTTTTGAGCCCGACATCGCCTTAAAAATCTGCACAAGTTCCTAACCATTCTTATAGCTATCAATATTGTCTACCAAAAAGAAAAACAGTATCATCTGCAAACTGCAAGTGAGATCCACAAATCATCATCATCATCCTTGCCTTAATCCCATCATATGAGGTCGGCCACATGGATTCTCCTTTTCCATTCTAATCTATTATTTGCATTATTATCATTCAAGTTTAATTCCTTAAGGTCTCTCCTAATAATTTCCTTCCACGATAGTTTAGGGCGACTACTTTTTCTTTTACCCTCTATTTTCAACAATCTTCCTCTTGTTATAGGGGCATCTACTGGTCTACGCAACACATGACCGTACCACCTAAGTTATACTTTTTCTTAATTTATCGCTAATGGGAGCTACTCCTAACTTTTCTCTCATGTATTGATTTTGAATTGTCCTTTTTAGTAATTTCTATCATCTACCGGAGCATCCTCATCTTACTAACATGGAGAATTTGTTCATGTTTTTTCTTTAACGCCGAACCCTCCGCTCCATACAGGATCGCTGGCCTAACAATTGTTCTATAAAATTTTCCTTTTAATTTATTGGTTATCCTCTTATCGCATAACACTCCTGTCGCTTGTCTCCATTTCATCCAAACTTTATTTCTTTCAATTGAGCAAGCCTCCAAGCCACCTTCACACTTCTAATTACTTGGTAATGATATGTGAAATTACCTTTTACAGTTGCTTTATTTTTTACATGATTGTAAGTTTCTTGTCCGGATTACTTAGTGTTATAGACCGTATTCGGATGACCTCTTGTTACTACAATAGAGATATTTATGTATTGTGTTACCACCTTTTTTATACTTTGAATTATCCCTAAAATCCGGCATCATCTCCTACACGGTTTGGAAATTATTTTTATAGAAACCATATTAATCTATTTATGACATTGTTTATTTCACACTGATTGCATCCAATGAGCATTTTTTTTGTATTTTCAACAGGAGAAAAAATTTCTTCTTGAAAGAAATGGGCCTCACATTGCAAGAATATCTGTATACGAGGTGTGTAGCAACTAGCAAGCGAAATTTGATTTTATTGAATGCATTTCTATTGCTTTGTTACACATTGCCTTGAATTCGATGTGTCACTCATTGGCGAATGGGTTTGCTTGCTATTTTTTTATTTTTAAAAATCAACTGTTTCATGCTCTACAGAATGTGGAACATATACATGGTAATGTACTGACAAGAATTATAGTGGTCCTAGTCGAAGACCTCCAGAAAATGGAAGCAATATGATTTTGGGCATAAGGCTACCATTTAGTATTTGACCATTGCTAAAAGGATAAATGCTCTAACTTTGATCATTCAATTCACATGGCTTATGTGGGAAACATACATTATAACAGTTGGATAAAAAATGGACAAGATTAGTAAATAATCATTTATTTTTTCTTTCATAAAAATACTGAAATCTTGTCCAATATAGGCCAAGTATAATTCTTCTGCTTGAATGGTCTATTCAGAAACTTGATTTTGGGTAGTATGTTGTTATAATCTTTCAGTCAGCCAGGGGCAACATTTGTGCCCATATTATGGTAAAATGTTACAAAGGATTCCTTAATTTGCAAAATGCAAGGTCATCTCTCAGTCCTGAGGGCCTAATGCAACAGTATTCCTAATGTTAATGATTTTTTATTTTAATATCCTTTTTGAAGGCCCAAGTGTTTTGATTATCATAAACTATGTTTTTATGTAATGTATCTTTATGTTAGATTGTTATCTTCATATGTTGCAATCCACTTTAAAAACTTACATTGTTATGCAGACTAACATACTACTCAAGAACAATCTCGTCGGGTATTGTGAGATCGATCTGTTTGAATTTCTTATCCGGGTGAGTTATATTAATTATTGAACAAGTTTCACATGTTAGAACTTACTAAGTTATTGTATCTATATTCTAATTCCACATGTCCTTTTGTGTCATGCTTTATGGTAAGTTTAACTCAAGTTTGAGCTTGATGGTAAAGCATTTCAAGCTCGATGAACTGACATTGTCAGAATCGTTAAAAAAATGTTTAGTCAGTAGGTTTTCCAATTCAAAACACTAACAATGAGCTTTATATATGCGACTATATATTCATCAAATTCAAGAACAGAGGTATCCTATTGTTTTTCTAAACATCCTATATGTATACAATGTAGAATTGTGTTGAACAGGACGAAACTCATGCTCCTGTTTAGTTGTAGGAAGATGGGGATGATATTTAGAAAACATATTGAATATAGATTGATAATTAGAAAATTGTGTTCAAAATGTAAAGTTCAAACCAAATTCAATGTTCTATTTTTTTCAGTTCTCCAATTTTCTAAGAAATTTGGAAAACACAAGCAGCTCATATTTTTTTAAAAATGAAACCTACTTTTAAATTTACTAAATCACCACAACCACCCTACACCCACCCCACCATGCATCACCCACCGACCGCTGCACCTCCGACCACTGCACCACCACCCTACTCCACCCCTCCATACCCCCACCCCCACCATTCCCGCACCACCCCACCAGACACACCCCGCCTCGCCTTCACCACATCCACCACCTCCACCGACACCCATACCCACCACCACCGCACCATTACCCTTCCACCACACCACTGTCCCACTGCCACTTCTGCAACCTATACCTCCTCCACCCTCCATCACAACCCCCACTCCCACCTCAACTATCGCCCTGCCACCAGGTAGGGGGAGCAGCGTGCTTGTGGTGGCAATGCCATTGGTAGATTTGGAGCGGTGGTGCGGCGGTGACAGTGATGTGGTGATGGCAGTGAGGACGGTGGTTGTGTTAGTGGGGGGTAGTGGTGTTGGTGTTGGTGGTGATAGCGGTGTCAGTTTTGTTGGTTTTTGGAGAAAAAAATGTTAACGAAATTGAGTGGTCTCTTTAAGTAGTCTTGGCTTTATTACTTTATTCTTATCCAGCAAGTTAACTGAAAATAGCAGACAACCAAAGTGAGTAATAAATACATTTATAAAGCTGAAGATTGAAGCAGCAGCACACCTTACATTTTCTTCCAAATTTTATGAAGATAAACAGGAATAGAAAACCAAGCTGATCCTCAGATTGTGTATTTGCCGTAATGGTTTTTGATTTCTACATACATGCTGTCTTATATAGATCATCATATTCTTTTATTTTAACAATTTTCTTTGTATTACTCATATCGTTACATTGAGTCCGGTATTCGAATACAAAGTAAGTTTAATCTGGTCCTGTGACTGTAGATTGCTTTCAGATTTTACATATCCTCTATTATTACATCTGGTACAATGTTTAGCTGTTTTTGCTACTTTTTCCCTTTGCTCTTAAATAAAATTATCTTGCAGGATTCTGATTCTGACCTTGAGGCATTTGACCTGTTAGATCCATCGTCATCTGATAAAGTTGTCGGAAACATTTCTGTTTCATGTTCTGTTGAGGTGTGCAATAGTAGGATATTTTTCCATTGATTGGTTGTGATTATGACACAAAATTTATTATTTCTATAACAATTAATTTACATTTGCAGGATCCGATTGAAACAGAAAAAAGTTTTGCTAGACGGGTCTTGTCTATAGTGGTATGTTATAGACCATCTTCCATATTGTTGGCATGTGCTATATTCATTGTATTCTGTATAGTTACTCATATAGTTGATGCTGACGTAAACCATCCGTCAAAAGGCTCCTAAAATTATCTAAACACAACTTTTTAGAGAGAGAAAAACTCTATTCTATTTCAAAATTAAAGTCTACCTAATTACAAAAATACCATTACTACTCTTTACCTCTAAATAACAAAGCAAAAAAAAGAAAAATACAATAACAAAATAAAAGAAAAGAAAATGACTAAAAATCCCTAAAATGGGGACCCATTTCAATCACTCTCCCCGTCTTCGAAAAGCTCGTCCTCGAGAATAGGAGATGAACGGTAAGAAAGCAACGCAACCCATTAAAGAGCTCCTCACTAGGAAGAAGAGCCGTTATCGAAAACGCCCCTTGTACCGACTTGCCGTAAATCCCGGGAGAATAGGAACACAATCCTAATGCGGCAGACCAACAAAATCACAACCCGAGATTCTAGCGATGAACCTCCTTAATGCTATGCCACGGAAAATTTCCTCAGAGGCCAATCAAAAGGTACCACAAATGGGTCCACATACCCACTACCAAACACTTCTCCAATATCCAAATCAACCCCAAGAGAGATAACCTCCGATCCAACCTCAACAAACTGATCATCCCCTATATGAAAGATTGAAAAACAATCTCCCAAATCAAATGTTTCCGGCTCACGAAAGTGCGTGCGAGTCACCCAACCATCCTTATAAAAATGCCAAATAAATCCCCAACACTCAATCTAATTTCCTCGTTTATATCTTTCTTGCAATCACCCGGCTTGGGAGGGGAGTTTTTATCATTGATTTTACCCGCTTGGGTGAGTGAGGGAGGAAGAATTATTGGGTAGAGCAACCAATCTTGGACTAGCAGCTTGTGATCTTGAATTGAGCCTCGAGAGTTAATCGGGGCGAATACGTAATTTTTTTTATGATTGGGGTTTGAAAAATGGGTTGTGGGTTGGGGGATTCGGGTTGGTGGTGGAGAAATTTTGTAGGGTTGGAGGCTAGGGTTTGTAAATTGTGGATTGGATTGTAAAATGGTAGGTGAAACTCTAGAAGTTGGTTGTTTTGGATCTTAAATGGAAGGTTTATGGAATGGATTTGGGTTTGGGGGGAAATTAGGGTTCAAGATTTGGGTTTTCGGGTGGTGGGCTTGGTGTAGGGGGTGGGGTAGGGTAGGGATTGTGGGTAGAGATTTCTAGGGTTAGGGTTAGGGTTTTGGAGATGAGTATAGATTTGTTGTTGTGATTGTACCCACTCTCCCGTTCATCTTTGAATCTCCTCGATTAGTTGTTCGGATCTTCTTGGAGCCATTGAAGAGTAGTGTACGATTTGATGAAATAAATACGATACACCAAACACTAATGTGGAGCGACACCCGCTCTGATACCAATTTGATGTAAACCACCCGTCAAAAGGCTCCTAAAATTATCTAAACACCACTTTAGAGATAGAAACATTCTATTCTATTTCAAAATTCAAGTCTACCTCAAATGAGGCTTACAAGTGGGTATTTATAGGGAAGGAGTAGCTTAGGCTCCAAGTTAAGGCACTAATTACAAAAATACCATTACTACTCCTTAGCTCTAAATAACAAAGCAAAAGAATGAAATATACAATAACAAAATAAAGAAAATAAAATGACTAAAAATCCCTAAAATAGGGACCCATTTCCATCATATGCTAATATGTTATCCACGTGAGTTACAATCTCTTTGTTGAAGTAGATATCTTATTAACAGAAACACAGTGATGTTAGATTTTTAGATAGAAGTACTAGACGACTGAAAGGATGTTACAAACATCACCCACCATTTCAAAGTACACCTGATAACTTGTTTAGCGGAAAGTCAGTGATATTTGATCTTTAGATAGAAGTACAGGATGGCTGAACGGATTTTCTGAAAAATATCTGCAACAAACATAGCTGAAGCTGGAAACTCTCTCTCCCCAAATATTCTCTCATTTCGTTGTTACCATACCTATACATAATTTCTTTCTTTCCATCAGAATTTGCTCTACCAGCTCTATTAGGTATTACACTGCTAATTCCCAGATCACAAACCACTTTATTCCATAGGAATGATGAAAATGAGCACCGGTGCAGTTGGTCCAGAATTTTGTCTTCTTTTTTACACATAATTATAACACATGCCCAATTTGACTGCTTTTGAGTTTTAATTAAAACAAACCAAATTAAGGCCTTTTCTTATTAGACTGTTTTATTCGAGAGGTACATTAAGATTAATGAAAATATAGAGGGGTTCTTTTTGCTTTCTTTGTCCCTATAAACCTAAAAATCTTCCTTTCATGTTGCCTCAACTCTAATGCTAGCTATTTTAATCCTGCAGTGGAAGTGTCATAGTTAACTTGTGCAATCCTATGTTCTATGAAAAATGTAGCAACACATTGCACATAATAACTACTATACATTGTGAACATACTTGCATGATTAAACTTGTGAAATTTTATGTTCCCTTCTTTCCTGTTGATTTTTTTGTAAAATGTGGAGCCACAGTTTTTTTAGTACTCTATTAATCCATGCAACAGAATGAGAGATCATATATCATTGTAATGTTTATCCCTAACCTTATTGCTTTACTTAAAAAGGGGCAACACATTTGTCGAGAACATACATATTCTGGTGTAGTATTGTGTAGGTGTTACCCCCCGCCACCTCTTTAATTTATGTTGGTTTGGATGTGTTTAAGGAAAATGAAATACTACTCAGTACACGATAACAAATAACAAGTGAACAAAATCAATACTCAATATTATACCGGATTTGACTATGATGTTTGGTGGTTCTTTTCATAGAACTGAACCCTTTTGCTTTATACAGGATTACGATGAAGATGGAACGCTTTCATTCTCTGAGTTCTCCGATTTAATTAATGCATTTGGCAATGAACTGGCAGCTAACAAGGTTTGAATTTAAATATTGATTTTGTGCTCCAGTTCTTAATCACTTTTTTTTTCCAAAGAGATTGAATTGTCTCAGTGCAGTTGGATTGGGAATTCAGATCTATGCATCCAAGATTAATTGAGTATCGAGAACAGGCCTTCTTCATTTACAGATTTTATACATGGGGGCTCTAAACTTTAACATTAATCTGATCATAATTAACAGGTTACACTTTTATGGTTAGGCTGAAAACAAGTAGATCCCATATATTCCAAACGGTAGCACAAACCCCATGTTATGAAATTGACATATATGCACGTACTTTATCTATCTTGCAATTTTTTTTTACCCTCGGGGGAATCCAAAAGGAATCTCTGTAATTAACCCCAAACCTACTACTTGCCACCACATGCACCCACCATTATCCTCACTGTCACCACCTCATACCACCATTATCATATCTCCACAACCACACTTGCTCAAGGCAAACCTATTGGATTTACTTTTGATTATTGTTTTGATAGATTTTATTTAAGACAATAAATACGAAGCTACGTATAACATATATATATATATATATATATATATATATATATATATATATATATATATGAATCTATAAACAGACGCACACAAACACAAATATACATGTTAAGGTTTTGAAGGCTATAAATATGTATGCATAGACACATACATTAATTGTATATGTATATACAATTTATGATTTGGCTTTCTTTCATGCTTCTTGGTTATGAAATATATGCATATATATATTTGTACTTGTATTGCTTACAAAATTTGCTAGAGAGAGTTTGAGAGAGAGAGTTGGTCATGGTGGTTTGAGAGAGTAGATATGGAAATCACTTGAATAAACGGACCCTTATAAATAAGGTATTTTCAGCTGGTTTTTCTTGGATTTTTAAAAAATAGATAGAAATTGTATTTTGATGTAATTTTTTGAACATGTGTTGATTGGAAGGTTAAATCCATGGGTAAAATAAAAAAGTTGAAAAAAAATATTTTAGGACCTAGAACTAGGTGTGATGTATGGGTGATGTAGGAAGCATGATGTATAGAAGCCTTACTCATATATATACATATAGAGGAAGGCTCTCCTACATCACAATTTATACATCACACCTAGTTCTAGGCCCTACGAAACCTTTTTTTCAATTTTTTTTCTATTGAAATTAACCTTTCAAACAACACATGTTCAAAAAATTAGGTCAAAATACATTTTCGAGCTATTCTTAAAAAATTCACAATCCTGAATATGCATTATGTTTCATATTTTAACGCCTTCAGGGGCTAAAGTTAAACATATCATATTAACATTGCATCTTGAGTGGCCTTAGTTCCAATTCCAATCCTTATAAATCGGCATATGTGAAATATTATCTTATGAAATTAAGTCTTGTAAATTCTTTTTGTCTAAGATTTTTTTTGTCTACTAGAAAGAGGAGCTATTTAAAGCGGCTGATGTGAACGGGGATGGTGTTGTCAGCATGGATGAGTTGGCCAGACTTATTGCTATTCATCAAGAAAAGTAGGGTCCTATGAAATTAATCCAGATTTCATTCGAATTATGAATTTTATCCTGTGTTCTACTACTATGAACTTCACCTCTATTCAAAAGTTTTTCCCTATACATCCTACCTTGGTATTGCGAGCTTAATGTGATTATTTTGTTTAACTAATAGTTATCTGTTATTTGTTGCCATTGCTCCACAACGTAGATGGTAATGATATTTACTCTTTTGGATGTGCTTTCTTTAAATGACATCCATCCTAAGATATTTGATATCATGTTTATCCTTTTTTTGTTCTTAGTTATAGGGGTTTTCTGGTGTATGCTGAGAGGAATATTTACACACACACACACACACGAGGAAATAATAATATTCCTCACTCATTCTCATAGTCATAATAATTGGTTAATGCTAAATGAGAGAATACAACAGGTATTTATAGCCCCACCAAAATTTGGTGGGTAAGCTAAGCTTGATGTCATATGCTTATTGGTCCAATCCAACCCATTATATCACCGTTCCTAACTAAACTAATCTAGAATATTTAAAAGGGATATACATTATTTCACTAATAGTAAATAATAAAATAAAAATACATATGCCAATCAAACTTGCTCCTTGTACTTGGCTCGACACCGCGCACGTTCCAGGCACCCGTACACATCATTCTCCTCGGATAAGAGAAAGCTCGGCCCCGAGTTTTAGGGAAAAATTGGTGCAGCAAATAATAGATACTTGAAAAATATTTTATTGGTCTTTTCTGAGGGCCCATTGAATTTCTCATTTTTCAATCATTGGGTGCGTTTGATAGCATTAGCACTTGCTAATGCACATTTTAATGATTGGCCATGGCAATTTTTTCATTGGGGGTGGGAAAGAAAAAATTTCCAAGGGAAATTTATATGCTATATACAGGCCCTAAAAGTTGGAGGTGTTCCAATGTCCTCAACCCCAATAAAATCAATTTATCATGTTTTGGGATAAAAAACTCAGCCGAACATCTTTTAAATGAAGGCCACAGCAGCTCCAATCTGTTTTTGTCACCCAAAAAAGGACCAAAAATGAACACAACCTCAAGCAGGCCAAACTTTGTTTCTGTTGCACGTACCAATTACTTGTTCTTTTGGGACATACTTGCTATTCGCTACAAAATATCTCTTTGTTGAATTAAGTACTAAATTTTTATCTGTTCATGTTTATTGATTTCCCGTTTTTATAATGGAAGTCATTTTATGAGACGTTTATGTATCCGATTCCGCTGTTTGTTTTAGTCATTTTATTTTCGGCCCCAATTCCCATCAGTGTAGTACAAGTTTTAACTGAAATTTAAGGAAAAAAAAGAGAACCATACTGTAGAAGGTTGTAACCTAGGCTAGGTCATATCGGTGGTGTACTAGTTGCTCTATCTGGCCATATCTGGTTCTATCGACCATGTGAGCTCACCTTGATTAACAAACCTTCAATTTTATCATGCTTTGGCTTTGTTTGCTAACACTTAGCAAGAAAAGTTTTACTCCGCATGCTTTAATCTCCATACAATTTTAGTTAATACCTTACAAATGAGAAGGTTGATTCTTGAAAATCAATTAAGCACAGTTTCTTTTACCTCGTTACTTCCATTTACTAGATAGTATATGCCCATATTGGTAACTATATGGTTCTCAGTACCCTTATCTTTGTTCTGTATTCCTTGTTTGCAGGGAGCCGCTAATTAATTGCTGCCCTGTTTGCGGCGAGATTCTTGAAGTTTCCGAAAATCTGAACAATATGATTCATTTGACCTTGTGTTTTGATGAAGGGACTGGAAACCAGATTATGACTGGAGGATTCTTAACTGATAAACAGGCTGCGTATGGGTAAGATTTTCGGATTCTTTATATAATTGAATAAGAAATTGAATTGAAGGGAAAGGTATCCATTCTAGATTAAGAGGATCCTGAAATATCCTGGCATTCTTTTCCGTCTTTACCCACAAATAGTTGCAAAAAAAGAAAGAGCCAAGATTGAAGCTTTAGAACATTCATTATACTATGGAGATTACTTCCACTTTCATGATAAGTTTCTGTTGCTTGAATAAAATTTAAGATCAGTTTATTTTCCTATAGATGGATGTTTAAACTAAGTGAATGGGCCCATATCTCATCGTACGACATTGGTTTGAACTCAGGGTCAAAGGCTTCACATATTGTGGTGTGCTCTCTCTCTCTCTCTCTCTCCCCCCGATGTAGGAGCTTAGACCCGCCCCTTTTATGGCTTTTTATATTCTTTAGTGTTATTTCATTGTTTATAAGGTTTTTTCTGTCCTTGTGCAGCTTTAGTATTATCAAAGGGCTAGTCTATTAGTGTTGAACCTTTTTTGAATGATAATATATATATATTGACGTAAATGATGTCCAATGGGAGCAAGAAAAGATAATCTCTCTCTAAAATCTCTAAAATCTCAATATCTCAAAGTAGTAGAGTGCCTTAATGAGGCTACAAAAGAGGTATTTAAAGGGAGGAGATTGCTTGGCCACTAAGCTAAGTATCTAATTACAATTATGCCCTTAATGCCAAATAACCTTCCTTCCTCTAAATACAAAATAAAAGGAAAAATACAATGAATACTAAAAATAAAAGTAACTAAAAAAGACGAAAGGGCCCTTATTCACATCACTCTCCCCCCTCTGAAAGAGTTCGTCCTCGAACTCAGAGGGGAAGGCCTTCAGTGTCACCATCAAGGATCGTAATGAGAGCTGGTTGGGGTGGGACCTCCGGTGCCTCCTCAAGGTACTCAGGGTCCCTTGAAGCTAAGAGAGCGCGACGGTGAGGGAGGGATCAAGCTGAGGCTCAATGACCCATCACCCCACAGTTGTAGCATTTGAAGGTGACCGGATGAGCTGGTGCAAGAGGAGTGACCGTGGGAGTAGGAGTAGCTGCAGTGGAGGGAGTCACAGTAGGAGCAGAAGTCACTGGTGCTGGCATGGAACAGCTACGCGGTGGAGGGGCAGTCTGATGGAAGGATTCGACTTTAGTGGCATACTTCACTGCCTTGGCAAAGGAGGTGACGTCACGTAAAGCGAGATCCCGCTGAATATGACTCTGTAGTCCGTGAATATAATGGCTAATCCGCTGCTCCTCACTCGCCGAGGCGGGCACGAGTACGTAGAAGCTAAAAGGGCTCAGTGTAGTCCAAAGCTGTGGTGTTTTGCCTAAGAGACTGGACTAGCAAGAATAAGTGGCGGGGGCAAAGGCTAACATCAACTATGCTCGGAGCTTGGCCCAGGACTTAATAGGAGGGAGACCCTCAAGGACACGTCTCTGGTCCAAACCAAATCATTCCACCAGACACTAGCATAGCCCTGAAACTTGGTCACTGCTAGAAGAAGACATCTACGACCCTTCTGTCGTTTATACTCAAAAATTCGCTCCATGGCGCAGTGTTTTTAAAAGCGCGCTATTGCGAACGCAATAGCGCGCAATAGCGTTTTGCGAATCAAAAAAGCAAAGCAATCTGGGTTGCTATTTGGGATGCTGGAATAGCGTGCGCAATCGAGCGCTATTTGGCGCAAAAGTGCGCAAAAGTGCGCAATTGTGCGCAATTGTGCGCAATCGGACGCTACAGGTGCGCTATCGGAGCTTTTTTTTTAAACCTCATGTCTTAACAAAACGATGTCGTTTTGGTAAGTACATAGGTTTAAAAAAAAAAAAAAAAAAAAATTCTTCACATTTCAGCAGCTATCGAGGCTCTCTCTTACCCGATCTCTAAAAAAAAACCCTAACTCTTCACATAAAACAGCTCCGACCCAGCTATTTGAGTCTCCGGCAGCTATGCAGCTTGTTTTTCCCCACTTTGGCATACTTTCTTTCCCTGGAATCATTTCAGCTTGTGTTTCCCCACTTCGGTAGGTCCGACCCAGCTTGTTTTTGCCCACTTCAACCCATTTCAGCTTGTTTGGTTCACTGATTTACTCATTTACTTTGGTAAGTATTATTTTTTATGTTAGACATAATTGCTTTATTGCTTTACTTATTTTTTATGTTAGACATAATTGCTGTACTCATTTACTTTGGGTTCACTAATTTACTCATTTACTTTTCTTTACTCATTTACTTTGGTAAGTATTATTTTTTTATGTTGTAGTAGTACTTTTGATCTTTGATTGTCCTATGTTTGGAACAATTTGGTCCTATTAGTGTGTTTAATTTCGAATGTTGTAGTACTTTATGTCTTCATAACTATATTTGAAATGATTTGGAGTTACTCTTTGAGCTTATTTATTTATTTATATTTTTTTACATGTTTTTCAAATTAAAAATCTGGAATGCACAAATTGCTCGCGCGATGCGCGACGCGATTTGCGCGACGCGATTTCGGAACCACAACGCGATCCCCTACGCGACCGCGATTTAAAACATTGCCATGGCGGCAAGCCAATCCACAACAGCATCGGGCTGTAAGTGCCCGTCAAACATCGGGACATCCACTCTAATGTCACCCTGCATACTCCGTGAGAGTAACTGTAGCGCCAACTGAGTAATGGCATCACCACCCCGAAGAGCTAGGGAATCCTCACCTAGATCATCATCGCCTGGCGGAGGCTCGGGAAGTAAGGCTCGCTATGGGCGCCTCCGAGGCGGTGGATGAGGAGGGTTAGGAGCTGGGGCTGCAGGAGGAGTGATATGAGGTGGAAGAGTCTCTTGTGGGGGAGGAGGTGGAGCTGGGACCAACGGCTGGCGGTAGGGGCAGTGGTTCATCTGATCCCCCTTCTGATAGCAAAAAAAACAATGGCGTTCAGAGAGAGGGACATAGGGTGTAACCTTCGGATCCAGGGAGTTGAAAGGAGATAGCCACTCCGTAGGAGGGGGTGGCTCAAACGCTGGAGCGGAGTGGGGACAGGGGTGAAGGAGGTAGGGTAATCCACTCCTGTACCCGCTCACGAGAATCAATGGGTGCGGAGTGAAAGGAACGGGTATCTCATGGGGGTGGATGAGGCGGGACATGGAGCGGGTGCCCGAGTGAAAGAGAGGTGTGTAAAATAGGTAGGGGCAGAACCGTGGGAAAAGTGGAATGGGGCGGGTGAGGGTATGTGGTAACAGGTGGAGCAGGGGGTATTTGCGGGTTTTCTAGGTGTGTTTGCGGATGGTGACGAGGGTAAATAGATATAGGGGGCAAGGTGTAGTCATATGGGGACGGAGTGGGAAAATTGGGTGGGTGTGGTGGTGGGGAATGGGAGGGTACAAGAATTCAGGGTGGGGGAAGGTGTGGGGAGGGTAAATAGTGGTGTGTGGATGTGTTTGGAGGTGGAGGGAGAGGTATAGGTAGTGGTGGTGAATTTTGGGGGGTGAAATTAGGGGAATTGTGGGAGGGTTGAAATTCTAGGTTTTGATGGTCAAGATTTGGGTTAAAAGGCATGGAGGACTCATATGTAATTGGAATGGGTACCATTAATTGAGGATTTGCTGAAGTTGTGCCCTTAGCATGCCGAATGTCAAGGATCATTTCTGCAATAGTCGGAGAGTATGTTCCGATCATGGGGGGTACCGTTTGAACACAAATTGGAGAAAGATTGTGCAGAAAAGTACCTTGTTGAATCGGGTGCATTTGTGGGCCCTCGGTGAGCGCGTCAGGCTAGCAAAGAGGACGAGTATGCCCAGTGGGGTCGTCCGGTGCAGTCGGTGGCTGAATCTGGGTCTGTAAGACCTTAGTTTGGACTGTACGGCTGCGTAAGGCATAACCGATGGTTGGTTTTGGAATTCCGACCGAAGGGGGCAGCGCCGATGGCTGTTCGTGTGGATCTTAATGTTGAATTTGTTGTCCGGTGTGTTGGGATGGGTTTGTTAATATTGTCTTCCGACGGATTGGGGTGGAATTTTGGTTGGGTTTTGGCAACGGGTCTTGATGTTAGGATGGTGTTGGTGTTGTATCGGGTCCAGATCAGTTTGTGTGGTTTTGGAATGTAGAGCAAGAGGCTGGTTGGAATTTTCGGTGGATTGTAGCAGTTCGGGGTTAGCGGTAGGAGGGTTTTGGTTGCCAGGGGTTGCGGTGGGGGACATTGGTGATGGAAGGGGCTATTTTGGGTCAACATGGGTGTTTTTTGACTTTTTTTTGGTGTGGTGGTGCAACACCCTCCTCGGTGGTGGTGATTTCTTGGAATAAATTGGGGTTAGGGTTTGAGAAATTAGGGTTTTTTTGGGGTAGAGGTGTAGAATGGGTTGATTTTGGAGAACTAGGGTTAGGGTTTTGAGATGTTACCGGGGCGGTATGGAGGCGGTCCGTGGTGATTGCCGGCGAAGAACCTCGGGCGTCCATCGCATCTACTCGGGCCGTCAATCGGTTGATGACCTCCAAGATTTGATTGAAAGGGTTTTCGTCGGAGGTGTTCATCCCTTCTTGAACCCACCGTGACGTTGTTTACGAGTTTTTGTTTTACAACAACAACAACAACAACCACAACCGGGTGGAGCGACTAGGCCTTGATACCAATTGACGTAAATGACGTCAAATGGGAGCAAGAAAAGATAATCTCTCTCTAAACTCTCTCAAATCTCAATATCTCAAAGTAGTAGAATGCCTTAATGAGGCTACAAAAGAGGTATTTAAATGGAGGAGGTTGCTTGGCCACTAAGCTGAGAATCTAATTACAATTATGCCCTTAATGCCAAATAACCTTCCTTCCTCTAAATAGAAAATAAAAGGAAAAATACAATGAATACTAAAAATAAAAGATATACTAAAAATGACTAAAAACGACGAAAAGGCCCTTATTCACATCATATATATATATATATCATTACAAAACCCTAAATTACAACACCCTTAAATCCATTACAAAAGGCAAAAATATTAAAACCACAAACATAAACCCTTAAAATCATAAACCTAAAATCGATTAAACCTAAAATCAAAACCATAAAACCCTAAATCGAAACTATTCAAACTTACCTGAAAAGAAGAGGCAACGTGGAGAGAGTAGTGCCAAGGAAAGAGGTGCGGCGCAGCGAGGAGAGAGGTTGTGTGGGTGCAGATGGGGGAACGGGAGAAAGTGACTAAATGAGAGAGAGAGAGAGAGAGAGGTTGTGCTTGTGAAATGAGGGTCGGGGAGAGAGAGTGTGGGCTTTGGTAAATTGGTATTTGGCAGCAAGGGTTGATTTCCTATATTATCCATCTATTTGAATTTTCGGTAAGAGGAGGAAAGGAAATGAGGGTTAAAAAGAGGGGGAATTTAAATATTTGAGGGGCAAAAATGGTAAGAGTGGTATTTTAATTTCAACCATTAGATCGTTGCCTTGTTGGCTTCGATCTGAACCGTGAAGTGTCTCCCCATCTTATTAATAGTGAAAACACCATTGTAACTTATTATATATATATATATTTACTAGAGTGTACCCGTGCCGATGGCACGGTTTCAAAAAAATCATGCATAACTAAATGTATGTGTATGTCGGCTAGTGTGTGCCCGTGCCGAAGGAACGATTAAGTTTTGAGTCAGGTCTATTATTTTTTACACGTCAAACTTGAGATTGCAATTAGCTTCTATTAATTAATTTTAAAAACATATTAGGCAACAATGACATGAAATCACAAAATCAACTAAGATACACAAATTTTCTTCATGATTACTTCTCCCCAAAAGAAATCTTACTAATTTATTTAAGATCTCTCGTGAAAGGTTGCCTAGTTAAAATTGAACACATGTAAATTTTAAATTGAGTATTTAAGTTTATAATTAAAAAAGTAAATGGAAAATCCCATTCTTAATTTAAAAGAAACGGACTTAAAATAGTAATATTATTTTTCATCTTCAAAATAATTGATTTAATTTAGAGGAATTCAATAAAAATTTCAATTTCACAAATTCGATGAAAGTATTAGCATGAAGGTCTAAGGCATAATAATGGCATTAAAATGTTGGCATGAAAGTCTAAGGCATGAAATCCAGTTCAGCTACCATGAAATAAATCTGCTAAAATTGTCATCGTATGCAAATCATAAGCCAAAACAGAAAATAATGTAAAGAACTATAAAACTTCTTATAAAGAACATAGACAGTGTGTGTCATAGTATATATCCATGTTTTTCGTATATTTTTTTTATTATTATTAATAATAATTATTGTGTATGTGTCCGCATATATTATTTTTATATATTTTATTACATTATATTTATTATTTGTATTTATTATTTGTATTTATTTCGTGTGTATATGTCCGTGTTTATATGTTATTCTTATTGTAATATACTTGTATCTAACCGACTAACTACCTTTAATCCATAGCCACCTTATGTCTCCCTCACTCGCCCATTAACCGGCCCAGTCCATATTTTTCTACCTGTTAATTTCTTCTCCCTCCTCTACTCCCTATTTATGACCCATCACCCTCAACTAACAAATATTTACTCTTGTACCACCTGTTTTTTTTATGAAGAGTAGGTACAAACCACCAAAATTGTACATCACCAGTTGTCAATATACAAACTCACCTATACCCTACCGCCCCCTCAGGTACCTCTCCTGCCAAACCTAACCCCTAGACCTGTTAAAAGCAGGTATGACATGTTGTCCTTCGTCGAATCGTTCTCCCATACCAGTGCCCTCTCTCTTTCTTCCCTCTAAAACCCTCTCCCTCTCTTTCCCTCTCTCTCTCTCTCAACCCACACGTACATAAACTCTCTCCCCTATCTCTCTGGCATATACCCATTTCAACTTTAAAATGGAATAGTGTGTTGAAATAAGCTGGTGAACATAAAAAAAATCAAAATCCACAAATCAACTAAGAATAAATATTGTGTGTGATAAAGAAGGGGAGAATCTTATAAATATTGTCATTTAACTCAGAAAATATGAATAAACTAAAATTCTCTCACCGGGCACGCCTCAGCAAAGAAACAAAATTTTAAGGCACAATAACTCAAAGTTTTCCTTCAGTTTTCTCCTCACCCCAACAGATATAAAGTTAAGAAACTCACTTTTTTCACTAATATAAAGAAAAGGCAAGAGAAATTTATATTCACAAATGAGGTAAAAACAACAATTATTTATCTTGTAGGAGATCAACCATGCAGGTGCTGGAGGGCTGTGGGCAGAGCTTGTTAGCAAGCGAGGTCATCTCTACATTCTCACATATCTGACCTATTAAAAAGATAAAATGAAAAATACAAAATGCTACATTACATACAACATAAAGAAAGGATTAGGATTTGTGTCGAACCCGTCCCCAAGAAAATAAGTCGTCGTCGCCATATGCCTTCCCCAAGAAAATGAGTTGCTGGAGCAAACACCACATACAAAAAAATTGAGCCCTAAATAAAAAGAAACTTAGTCTTTTGCACTTCTGTCTAAACATCAGAATAGTTTTGCACTTCTGCTAAACATAAACATGTAAATACTACAGAACTAAAAAAAATAGAACTTTCCTTCACCACCTCCTCTTGTGAGCTGAAAAAATAAGAACGTAATATGAGTTACTGTTACCATTTATTCGCAAGACCAAATGACAATGAAAAATTTTAAGTAAAAAATAAAAGGCTGAAAAACAGAGGGGAGTATTACTCTTATTAGTGATACCTGCTCAAAACGGGTGGTATGGGCCCATCTAGATTAGCGGTGGGTAAAAATACCTGCTTATTGGCCTATAATTGCGACTACATTGTTCTTTCAACCCTTTAGATCCCTTCGCACGACCATCCATGTCCACCGAAGAACAGATCGGAGGTTTTGATCAACAAAAAAACAGATACAAAAAGTGTAGATCAGTGAACAAAAAAAGAGCATCTATGAAATACCCAGCAAGAAAAGAGAGATGTAGCCTCACTTACCAAAATGGTGGCTCGAGCTCTCCCTTCGGCAAGAGCTTGCAACTTTTAGAGATGCAAAAAGCATCTATGAAATACCCAGAAAGAAAACCCAGCAAAAAAACCAAGAAAACCCATTCTCAAATCTGTACAGCAAGAAAACAAAGAAAACTTAAAAAACCCATTCTCAGAAAACTCGTGTTATGTCTACTATTTATAAATAACAATTGTACAGAATTATGAACAATTAAAATAATGACATAATAGAAACAGAATAATAGAAATGAAATACTTACTAGAATTTGCAGAAATAATAATAATAATTAGAAAGAAATCCGAGCCCTGTTGAACAGTCTCCTTAAGACAAAATTATTCCTCCAACGTGCTTGAGTTTAATGAATAATTGTCTCCCAAGATAGAACGGATTTTCGGATTTAATCAAGCAGCACAGCAATGAATAATCCCAGCGAACACAATTTCTGTGTTTGTACTCAACAGAACCAAGAACATGCAATGCAGAAATGAAGAAAATAATTTTCTGGGCAGAGGAAATAATGCAGTAGCAATTTCGGAATTTTTCAGTAGTTAAAACTGAGAGGGTAACATTTTATTTATAGTAAATGTCTTGACTGTTGGGAACAGTCAAAACCGAAATTAACTGTCAAAGCAGTTAATTTGGTTAACTGCTGACTCTTGAAATTAACTGATTATCAGTTAATTAAAGATTAAATAATTCCGTAATTAATTAATTAAAGCCCAGAAAGTTAATTAGATTCGGCCCAAAAATTTAAGAATTTTTATAAGCCCAAGCCCAAGCCCAAGCCGGACGGACGCGCGCGCGCGCGTGTGGACTTTTGACCGAAAGTCAACCCGAGCATAGCTTAGGTCATCTCCCCTTCAAAGAGTTGGGATACCCCCAAGGCATCCAAGCCTTAGTCCATACTTGGGGTGTTATTAACTCATCAAAATTCCACTACTCTTCCAATGTGGGACAAGAGTTAAAACACACCCAATTCATTTAACTTTCATTGCTTTGTGAGTCACTTTGGGGACATAATTATCATTCATAACTTATTGAAATTGGACATATGAATATACTACGTTAATCTCCTTGCGGAGGTGAACGCGTTCGTATATGGTCCCACAATTTTCGTAGTGTGGGTCCCACCTAAATTTGAGCTCAAAGTTGCTCAAAAATCTGTCCAGAAAAATCTGGACAGCTTTATAATACCCATTTAAGTTCCAATTTTCCAACAACTCGTACCTGATGCATAAACACAAAAAACCCATGTACCTGATGCATAAACAAAATTGTACCTGTGATGTGGCATGAATAGATCCCATGTACCCGATGCATAAACAAACCCATGAGGTCTCGTATACCTGTGAGCGTCTCAAACCCTCACAAGTTTGAAGTGTGTTTGAGAGAGAGAGAGGCAGCGACGTTAAATGAGAGAAGATGGTGAAAGAGAAGACTTGGTTGTTGTGTGCCCAGAGAGAGAGAGAAATTTTGAGAGAGAGGTTCTCCACATGGTTTTAGATAGAGATGGAGGTAGTGGCTGTGTAAGAGGGATTGGGTGAGAGGCTCGAGACACTGATTGTGTTAGATCCCACGTTGGTACATTGACATAGATATAGATACAAAACTTTGTTTGTATAGGTTTTGTATACAAAACTTATGATGCATGTATTCGGGGACTGGTAGACCGAAATAAGTTTTGTACAGGTGAAGATTTAGTTTGAGAGAAAAGTGGGAAAGGATGGAGTAATGACGGGTGGGAGGCTCGAGGTTCTACAAATTCTAGAATCATTTTTTGGCGTGGGATACATCTGTCTTTGTTGGTGCAGAATCAAAAAGCGTCCACGTGATATAAGATCAAAACTTGTTATACAAATTGATACAAAACATGTTTATATACACAAAATTGTATGATGTGGCAAACACTTTTATTATATGATGTGGCAAAAGTCCCTCCTCCTTTATTATATAGATATATATATATATACATACAGAGAGAGAGAGAGAGAGAGAGACCGAGTGCTTTGAGGCTGCGCCAATTTTTCCCTAGTTGTGGTGTGTAAATGTGTGTTTGTGAACTCTGCAAGGTGGCTGCTAAGGGCAAAATTGAGTGGGCAACTCACCTGTTCAGTTCTTTATGCATAATGTCCAGCCACCCGTTCAATGCTTTAAGAATAATGTCTAACCATTTTTATGATCAAAGTGGTGCCCAGCTTAAAATTTATGGTGCCTTTAGCAACCACTTCTGAAATAAAGATAAAAATCAACAAAACTTCACTCAAAGACTTCTGGACAAAGAATTTCTAAAAAGTAATCCTTATTTTTTCAAATATAAATTAGCTTTGCCTTATGTGTGTTTATAGTTTCCTAAGGTATATGTGATACATCCAATTTCGTCCTTGTTATTTAGTTAACTGTGAATAGAAATAGAGTACAAACTGCTAAACTCATCTGCTTACTTAGTGCTGTAATTCTTCATTCATTTATTTCATTTGCACGGTCCTATAAGTTATTGAAGTCATCACTCACAAATATTTTAGTTTAAGAAAATAATTTGATGATGCAATTATTGTGTTGATGTTTAGGTTTTTGATCGGAGGACAAAGAGGCTAGTGGAGGAAATAATAGATGGAAAGATCGTTTTATCAATGAGGGCCATTTATCAATCTAAAATTGGTCTGGGCCTTATGGACATAGGTACGACTTCTATTCAGGTTAAGGCCTACTACGGCATTTTAGGGTAACCATTTAGTGTGTCTTCAATAGTTTCTCTCTCCTCCTTCTCTCTTTCTCTCTCTCTCTCTCTCTCACACACACACACACATACGCTCTAATTGTTTTTTGTGAAAACTAGTAAACTGCTTCTATTTTGTATAGACACAATTTCTAAGGAATCAAGTCCACTATTTTGCTTAGTGTATAGACAACGTTTCTGAGGAATCAAGCCCACCATGTCTTTTCTTGCTAATCTTATTTCTAATGTTTACAATTGGTTTGTGTCTCCAACTGGATGCAGGGGTAAAAGAACTCTTGCAGAGTATCTCGGAAAAGCAGGGGAGAAAAATGAATTCCATTGAATCTGCTGCAGATATACCCAAGTTCATTGAAATGTTCCAGGCATGCTGATACATTTTTGTTAATATATCACTCTGAAGTTGTCATATTTCAACTTCCAAGTAAAATTATTTCTTGGGGATCGAGTTTAAGCCTAGTGTGGACTTTTCGAGTTGAGTTGTATATGCATTAAGAAATTAGTTATTTCCGAAGAATTTATATTGTTGATTACTTACTAACTCCTTTCGAGAGAAAGGAATTGGATATATCAAAGATAATACGGAAAATGTTCTCAATTTCTTTTGGTTCATCTATATTTATAAAGTAGAAGCCGTAATGCATGCTCATTGTATGCATCTCGATATTTTATTTGAGAACGTACATTGCTGTTAATAATCTATCTGATGAGTATTGTTCATTTCGTTTGTAGCTTTTGCTTTATCTTAAATTATATACTTTTATGCTTGTTTTTATTTTAAAATCACATTTGTTCAAGCTCTCTTGATTTTTCTAATTCCGTTCTTCTTTCATTTTGTAGGATCAAATCAATTTGGCTGAAGCTAAGTACCCTCTGCAGCATTTTAAGGTAGGTCGTCCTTTCCCTCAAATTGGCAGTTCATTTAAGTGATATACAGGTTTTACTTTATTTTTCTTTTTAAAAAGAGTTCTTTTAATCAAAAAAAGAAAAAACCTTAATAAGAAGGTTTATATTCTCACCTCACCATAATTTGGCGGGTTGGGCATATCTGAGAAACAAACATTCACTGAAAATAATTGGTTTACCACACTTTCAAGTTATTTCTATGTAGGTATTTTTGTAGGGATCACTAGGGCCAAAATTTATTAGGTTGGCTTGTTAAAATGAGTAAAATATATAGCTGAAGCAAGTTGTATCTTATGCTTTAATTGGGTATTTGTGTTTTCCTTTTCTAAGTATTTGCATTGAATCCAGTTTGAATTTTCATGTTTACTGAAGAAGTTGTTAAATATTTACTTTTTGCATGGAAAGAAGTTGACTTGTTTGGATATTAAATATAAATCTTATTTGGGCTGACCCAATACAATGTTGATCTGAGGCTGGATCTTTTTGTTTTGACCTGACCCAGTTAGGGTGTCCATAGTGGACCTACGATAATATGGTAATTCACACGATTCACCAACGGTGGTACCAGCAGAGTGCCACCAAGCTAGTTGGCCGTTATTCACTACATGCATGCTGAGTCACATGTGGTAGCTGGGTGGGCGCTGTTTGAGTGCATGCAAAGTGATTACTCATAATTGGAACATATGATAATGATAATGAGAGTCAATATTACACATAATAAGACCATTAACTCTGTTTGGTTTGGAGAGAAGTATTTTTCATTCAAAGTTGTGAGGAATATTTCATCAATTAGGATTTGAAATTTTTGTTTGCATAATTTATTAAGTAGCTTTATAGGCTATAATGATGTGATTTTGAACAAAATTTAACTCCAAATATGGGAAATAATTTTCACTCCGAACCAAGTGAAGCCTTAAAATATCTGCAGTAGATAAGTAGGGCGATGCAGCTCAGTCGAAGTTAGGCGTCACGTTAGTTAGTGAGCATCAAGTAGTCTGCAATGTCCATTACTATTTTGGAAGTTTTATCAGCATTATTGTGATGCAGAACTTGCAACCACTGTCCTTCAATTAAATTGATTCATTATTATTTTTTATGCAGACATTTAATGAATTTTTTGTAAGAGAGTTAAAGCCTGGCATGAGACCAATTGCTAGTATGGAGTGTGATGATGTTGCTGTATGTGCTGCTGATAGCCGATTAATGGCATTTAGAACCGCTGAAGATAGTCTAAGATTTTGGATTAAGGTATTATAAACCACTTGGCCTACCAAAAACTCTCATGCGTGAGGCACAATATTAAACATTTTCAGCTTCACTTGGTTTCTTTTATGCTTTCTCAAATTTTAAAGTCATGATTGCTCAGAGCAAAGTTTGGAAGGAGCAAGTGGTTCCAGTTGAACAACTCATATCACTTTCTTCTTTCACTTGTTTTTCTATTTCATCATTGCTCTCTTAATGTTATCATGCATGGCAAATGCTCATCATTCACAATAACCTACCACCGCTGTAAATATGTTTAGCTGCCCTTCTGATGTTCCCAATGAAATATACAGGTACCAAAGCTATAGTAGCTTTGATTCCAAATGAAATATCGGAGTTCACAGGAATGACTAATATCTCTTAGGCTACTAATTTAAATGTAACTGTATTGAATAGATTTTGAACTGAGATTTATCAGCTAAACAATCCAATGATTAACGATCGTGAGAAGATGATGTGACGTAAATGACGCCAAATGGGTAATAAGAGGAAAATATCTCACACTTCAACCCACAATTCACTAAAATTTCCAAAATGTAGAATGTCCCAAATGAGACTACAATAGGGGTATTTATAGGTGGGAAGTAGCTTAGGCACCAAGCAATCATCGAATTACAAATGTACCCATATTAGCCTTTGCCTTCCTTCCTATAATACCAAGCAATTACTTACTAAAAGAAAATACAACCAAATAAAGAAAATAAAAGGAAAATAACAAAAATGCCACAAAGTCCTAAAAATACTAAAAATAGCCTCTATACTTCTAATTCTCATCATTCTCTCCGCCTTCGAAAAAGCTTGTCCTCGAGCTTTCAAAATTGGAGTTGAGTGTGAATTTCCAAAATATGTGTCCGAAGAGGCAAGGAAAAATAGTGGGTCCCAAAATAATTTTGGCCAAAAGGTAGGGAGGGCCTGAAACTTTATCCTCTAAATTTCCCTCAAAGTTTATCACATCAGAGGACATCCATTCCAGCCCCAAGCAATGCACTAAATAGATACTACTTTCGTTCGTCAAGAGCTGGCCTTAAATGGACGATTATTTCATACACCGAAACACTGCAAATTACTGCCAAGAACCCGACAGGTATCATAAATCCAAGTTGAGCCCAGATGATCACTGCAAGAAACTCCTCAAGTGTGCCATAACCACCTGGCAAGGCAATAAAAGCATCAGAGTGCCTAGCTATCTCTGCTTTCCTTTGGTGCATACCTACTACTGTTTTAACTTCCCCTACCGTGTCACCAGTTAACGCCAAGACACCATTGGTGGAGCGAAGAATCGCAGTGGAGCAGACGTCGAAATATGATGAGGCTGCTTTTATACACAACATGCCTGGAAAGAAAGAAGCAATATGGGCAAGTGAAAGAAAGTTAGGGTTTCTGTACAGAATTATACTTTGTTCCCTTCTTGGAACCTCCGGGATCAAAAACACGCCTAGGGTGGCCGACTACTCTTCCAATCTCTCGCTTGAAAGGGGAAGGGCTTGATTTGAAATGCCCAACTGTTGTAGTCAGCCCCGGTGTGAAAAACTTCTGCTCAGCCTCTATTTGGGATTTCCGATTGGATCCAGCCACTGGATGGGCTTGTTTGCTGCTCGGATCCGGGTCGGAATGTTGGTCGGAGGGGTGGATCGTCGCCTGACGTTGGTCGGTGGAATGGATCGGAGGTCGACCGCCTTGGATGGGGAGATTGGCGGCAGTAGGGCTGTTGTCGGCCACCAGAATGGTGGTCCGACCATGGGGAGAGGGAATCGAGGCCCTGCCGGTGGGTTCTTTCACGTGTGTGTGTGTTTCTGGCGACGGAATTGTTCCAAGAATGTGGGCCGATGGTCGGCCACCTCTGCCTTGGCTTTAGGCAGCCACGAGTGGAGTAGTGGTGGGGCTAGGGTTTGTTATGGTCACTTTTTTGGGGGGTAGAAGGGTGGAAATGGTTGTGGAAGCGTAGGTAAAGGAGTTTTGGGGGGTAGGGTTAGGGTTTCTTGAGTTAGAGTTAGGGTGTAGGGTGGTGGTGGGAGGGAGACGAGCCTCAAGATCCTCAAGTCGCGTCAAGAGGTGGTCCAAGACTCCCACGAATCGATCATAATGAGTTTCAACGGGAGCATAGCTTCTCTTAAAACCTATTTGTCGTTGTTTACGATTTTTTTGTTTTTTTACAACAACAACAACGGGTAGAACCAACGAGGCTCTTATACCAAGTGACATAAATGACGCCAAATGGGTAATACAAGGAAAATATCTCACACTTCAACCCACAATTCACTAAAATCTCCAAAATGTAGAATGTCCCAAATGAGACTACAATAGGGGTATTTATAGGTGGGAAGTAGCTTAGGCACCAAGCAATCATCTAATTACAAATGTACCCCTATTAGCCTTTGCCACTTCCTTCCTATAATACCAAGCAATTACTTACTAAAAGAAAATACAACCAAATAAAGAAAATAAAAGGAAAATAACAAAAATGCCACAAAGTCCTAAAAATACTAAAAATATCATGATGTTTGATCATGATGAAAGCTGTATAACTGATTTTGGAAACATGCCTACAATATCACACCCACCCACCCACCCACCCACCCCAAAAAAATCTTCATCCAATGCAAACGAACAAAGGAACAATGTACGGGGAAATGGTCAACGTCACCTCAATATTCTTACACAATGCACCAACTAGGAGAGTTTCCACGTGATTATGACTCATAAACCTAAGGTTGTTTCCAAGGAAGAACGATCCTGAGGAAACACTATCTGATGTGAAATGCAGCGGACTTGAAACACACATGAACACACGAATAATAATAATAATAATAATAATAATAATAATAATAATAATAATAATAATAATAATAAAACCATATTTTCTCTCAAATCCTCTCTCTCCAATATCACAATTTCATTAATAATAATTCTGATTACAAGAGATGGGATAAATGCCTTATTTATAGATAATCCTAAACTTGGGGAGCAAGTCTCCTAATTAAAAGGGAAACTAAATAACCTGATTAAAATAGATAACTAATTAAAAGATAAATCTTAATAATAATCTAAACAACATCTAAGTAAATAATCTACTATCTAAATAACTAAAAGAATCACTCCCCCTTCTTCGAAAAGCTCGACCCGAGCGCTAAGGCCTTGAATTGAACACGTCCAAACCATCATCACAGTCCAACGAATCTGAATCCACCCATGCCAAGTAAATAGATATATGGAATAAATTGAGCTTTTAATTTGACACCCAAAATAATTTTCTTTTATAGGTGATGAAAAATAATTTTTCTGAAAATTTTGGAGCCCAAATAAAATATTTTTTAAAATTTGGATGTTGCTCAAATTTTTCCACACCTAAAAAATCAATTTTGGGTCCATTAAACACCAACCCAAGTGGTTTGTCATTTAAAATTGGGCCAAAGTCAAATAAAGACCACGTGGGTAATCCATTCTCTTCAAAAGCCTTAAAGCCCACTCTTGTATTTAAAAGTCCCAACTCCACAAATGAAACCCTAGTTACCTCTTTCTCTCCACCACAAATGCTCCCCCACTCGCCCTAGCCACCATGGAAGCGGTCGACGATCGGACAACCCCGATTGTGGTCGGAGATCTTCACCGGCGGTCGGAATCATTGGAGACGAGATCCGATGGATTTGGTCGGAAACACACTTTTCCAGTGCCGGTAGGGGATTCTTGGTGTCGGAAATGGCTGGGGCCTTCGGAATTGCTCCAGCAAGGGTGAAAAGGGATTTTTGTTGCTGGTCGGTGGATGATGCTGAGGTTGGGCGGACTTTTCAGCCTTGGATGCTTTTCCAAGCCTTTTCCGCCTCATAGGGAGCCGAGCCCCACTTCCTTGAACCGTTGCACCCACCGGACGGCTTCTCGCCGCCGTTCGACCTTCAAAATCTCTATTTGTGTGTTCAACTCTTGAAACGCAGTCGTGAAATCAAATCCAGCGATCGTTGATGTTGGCATAACTGTGTTGGTCAGCTTTGGAGTATTGATCGTCGTCGAGTACACGTCCACGATAAGTTGCCCTGAGCGCTTGCCATAGCTCGTGACCTTGATGATACACACACACGAGGGGACACACTTGCGTGAAAAACCGGGTGCGAATGCAGCTCTTATACCAATTTGATGTGAAACGCAGTAGAGTTGACATGCACATGAACATACACGAATAATAGTAATAATCAAACCATATTTTCTCTCAAATCATCTCTCTCCAATCTCATAATTTCATTATTAATAATTCTGATTACAAGAGAGGACCAAATGTCTTATTTATAGATAATCCTAAACTTGGGGAACAAATCTCCTAATTAAAAAGGAAACTAAATAACCTAATTAAAATAGATAACTAATTAAAAGATAAATCCTAATAATAATCTAAAAAATATCTAAATAACTAAAATAATAATAATATTTATATTTTTTAATAAATATCCGGATGCATCACTATCGTTTTTACCTATCTTATTATAATTAATTCCTTTAATTTTACAATACATTTTTCTCTTTTAACACATTTTCCGGTGATGTTTCTGTGAGTTCCCTGAAACTCCACTCTAGCCCTAGGGACTCCATTCTTCTTCAGTTTTGGAGTATTAGAATAAAAATGTGATGTGATTATACATGATCGTTTTGAAGGTTCTTTCTCTAAGGATTAGAGAAGTATTGGACGACACTATATTTCAAAATCAATGGGCTTTTGTAAAGGGTTGATAAATTTGGGATCTTGTGTTGCTTGCCATTGGAATGGTAAAGGAATATAGTTGAAAATCGAGAGGGTGTAGTTTTTAAATTGACTTCAGAAAAGCTTATGATCATGTTGATTGGGGTTCTTGAACCATGTGTTGGAACATTCTTTTTTGAAAAGAAAAATTTGAAATTTTGAATTTTGAAAAGCTTATGATCATGTTGATTAGGTTATAGGCTTGTGAGTGTGAAGCCATTGAAGGTTTCCGGGTTGGGACAGAAAATGTGTTAATGACTCATCTCCAATATGTGAACGATACTAGTACCTTTGAGTCGTGAAGAGGTAGATTGTTTTGAGATTTGGTTGTCTTGGATAAAGTGTTCATCTTCATTTTAGGGCTTAAAATCAATGTCAAGAAGAGTGTTTGCCGATCTCTATACCGAGGATTACTTATGAAGGTTTAACACATGGTGTGGGTTGTGGATTCAACAAGTGTTCACTGTCCTATCTTGGATTTCCACCCTCGACAAAATGAAAAAAAGGGGTGGGAAAGGGGTTCTTCTCCGATGGAGGGATACTTATTCTTAGTCAAGCCGTCTTTTATAGCCTCCTCGTTTACTTTTTATCAATGTTTTAATATTCTCGAAGAAGCGACTTCTATTTTAGAAAAGAGAATAAGATATTTGTTTTATTGGAAGGGTGGGAAAAGGGGAAAAAAGTTCATTTAATAAATAGAAATAAAAGCAAAACAACGAGGGGTTGGGAGTTGGGAAAATTCACTAAGAAATAGAGTATTGGTGAGGAATCTGAAGTATTGGTGGGGAATCTGTAGAGATTACACTTTGAACAAAAATCTTTATGGTAATCCATTATAAGAAGCTAATGGATATTCGTATTTAAAAGATATGTTTCTGTCTAAGTGTGGGATGGCTATCGGTCCATTTTGGGAGGTGGGTTATTTGCCTTTCCAATCTCTCTTTCCCCTGCATAGTATCATTATCTTTAAATCAAGGTGATGCCATTGCTTCATTTGCATCTATTAAAGACTTTAGATGATGTGAGTTGGGTGATTGGTGGTTTCTTGTGTCATCCCTTTTTTTAAAGTGGTATCCTTTTCGGACAAAGTTGAATCTTTTTTTCTTTCAATAGAATCTAGACAGAAGTTACTACACCAATTTAGGATTTCGCTTGACTTGTTGCTCACGAAAAGGAAAACACTTGAATGCCATGCAAACTAAGAGTTCAATATGTGTTTCTCTCTATGCATTGTGCAAAGCAGACAGAAAATTTCTATTTTATCTTGCTGCATTCAATGTTGTTCAAATTATCGTGATAAATATTGCCCTTTTGCCCTTGGACCTGACACAAAATCTTGTACTGATGTGACCTTTTATCTTTGGCGGATGCCTTGCCCCCCATTATCTGATTTCTTATATGTCTTCTATGCTATCTAATAAAAGCTAGTTTCCTGTCCAAAATAAAAAAAATATCTTTTGTAGATGATCATTTGTGTGAGTTGATGAACAGTGTCTGATATAAAGAAAAAACCATTGTTGTGAAATGATTGAAAACATAATGCTGGAAAATTCTACAATTTTTTCTTTCTTCAGAATTGAATAAGAAAGGCGGAATACAAGAATCATTAGATTGATTATGTTAGCGGTGATAGAGCTGCTAACTATATAAATTCATTAAAATTGAAAATCCCCTCGTGTTGTTTATTAGTCGTTATTTAATATTCCATTTTTGTATAGTATCTTATTTCCTGGGATCTTGTTGCCCTTAGGGTCGAAAATTTTCAATCCAAGGTCTTCTGGGGAAGGAAGCATGCTCTAATGCTTTCATTGGTGGTACCTTGGTGATATTCCGCTTGGCACCACAGGTAATTTGTGTTTTAGTTTCCGTTTATTATTTAGTACCCCAAGTGCTCTTTGTTTTCAGTTTTTGCGATTTCTTTGAGACTCAGATTGGTAAATTCATATTTACAATATCAACCTTACGATTGGCATCTTGTGATATAAACTTTTAACATGAATTGTGTAATATATATGTGAAATGAAGTAAGAGTGTAAGATTATAATTAGAAATATAAACTTGAACCATACGATCACTAGAGATTCTACAATAATCTCCAGATTTAGTTTGAAGTTCCATGTCTTCATACTATTGCAGGATTATCATCGTTTCCATGCTCCAGTTTCTGGGACAATTGAGCAGTTTATTGATATCCCTGGGTGCTTATATACGGTATCTGCAGAGAGATCTCTCTCAATTTTAACCTCGTTATTAATGTTCATAGCCCATTTCTTAATTATCTTCAATATCTCCTGATTGATGCTGTATTTTTTTAATCTTCAAGGTCAATCCAATTGCTGTGAATAGCAAGTACTGTAATGTGTTTACAGAGAATAAGAGAATGGTATCTATTATTTCAACAGAAGATTTTGGAAAGGTTTGTTCATATAAAATTGTTAAACACTGTACACTATAATTTTGTGATTTTGGACAAAATAGTGAACACGTTTAACTCTGTCTAAGTGACCCCTAACCAAACAGATCCTCAATTTGAAAAATAACAATTCAAAATTTCCTAGGACAATATGTAATTTAAAGAGGAACCATTCCAACAATTTGGATGCAGGTAGCATTTGTTGCAATTGGAGCAACAATGGTTGGTAGCATCACTTTCTCTAAGAATGAAGGGGACCATGTACAGAAAGGAGAAGAGGTTAATAAATTTTTTATGTAGTTTCTCATTTTTTATTATGTTCACCGTTTAAATTTCTGATTGGTGTTATACTGTCTCAATTTAATTTTCAGTTGGGATATTTCTCATTTGGTGGAAGTACCGTCATTTGCGTCTTTGAAAAGGTGAGTACCCAAGTACCTCTGTTGGATTAAAAAACAATGATTCTTCTTCTTTCTTTCTTTTTTCCTTGTATCTGTTTCAATTTTGTATGTTAAAAAGGTAATAGCTTAATGAAGATATATAATTTTTTTAATTTGAGTGAGTGAGTGAGTATCTTGCATGAGTAGTCACCTAATTTTATTTAAAAAGGAAAAAAAACTCAGCTCTTGTTTACAATATGTGTCCGTTTGGCAATCCAATCCCAAGGTTTGGAATTGGAATTGGAAGGCCAATTTCAATTCCGTGGAATTCAAATTGGCCTTTCAATTCCAATTCCAAGCCTTGGAATTGGGTTGCCAAACGGGCCCTATAAGTATTTGAAAAGAAATTGACTTTCAAGTTCAAATGCTGTGCGGATTTCTAAAGAAGTGAATTTGACAAAGTTGATATGCTAACATGCACCACTTGAGAAGTTATAATATGTAGTGTATCCTATCTATTGACTCGGGGTTTAATGCGTGAAATTGTGCAGGATTCAATAGAGATAGACGAGGACCTCTTGGCAACTAGTGAAAGGTCACTCGAGACTTTAGTTTCCGTTGGAATGACACTGGGTGTCTCCATAAAGAAAAGGACTCAAGTCCAGTTGCCAAATTTGGAAAAGTGTGTTTTAGGGTCATGAGAGAGAGAGAGAGAGAGAGCCTTTAATATGGGTGCCAACGTTTACATTTAATATACTCAGGGTGTTTTTGTATGTTTGGTACCCCATTCTATGCCTTGAATTGCTGAATTTTTATTTCAAGATTTGAACTTTTTGAAATGTCATAGAATTGGGTTTTACAAATGTGTTTTATAAGGTTATTACTTATGGATCAATATATTGATTATTGAGGGCTGAAATATCAAATGTTTGTGGTAATTTTTAATTGTTGAAATATTCAGGCTGAATATTTATCGTTTAATTTGTTGAAATTTTTTATGAAATATTGGGAATGAAACCGTGATTTTTAATAAACTTTTAGATCTGCAATTTTTGAGTAACTTGTTAAATAGTTTAACTATTAGAAATTTGTGTGTTTTATTTTAATGATATTTTAAAAAAATTATTAATTAATTTAGTGAAACTTTACTACTAAAATATAACTTGAATGAGTAATTGTTTATAATACTACTTGAATAAGTATTTGCCATCTGGTAATATATGTTTAGAGCTAAAATTTTGCATAAATATCGAAATAGACCTAAATAAAATTATCTCAATGGCTCTTGCTCTCTACCCCCCCAGCACCACTTGAAACTTTCCCACGCCCTGATAAAAAATCCTGGTTTCATCGCCATAGCTAATGATCAAAGTACTACACCCTAGTTATCATAAAATGCTAATGCCCTAACAATACGCGACAGAGTTCCAAAATATGGTACATTGTCGTTAGGTTTGTTTCTTACGTAAACAAAATAAATAAATAAATAGATACAATGAGTCTCATTCGGTTAGAAGCAACTCAACTCATTTTTTAAAAAGCAAAAGTATAGCACATACCCTTTTCTTGTCAAAAAACTTATCAAGATATAAATAGGCGTAAGCTTTTTGTAAACCTTTTAAAATGTTTTACGTAAATCACACAATTCAATAATTTGTGCAATTAATCACAAAGACTTCCTCCCTAATTAAGCACATCGATGACAATGTGAATTAGGACTCAAAACAAAGACTTCCTCCCTAATCAACCGGACCAGGCGTCTCATGTTGAGGTGGTGGCGGCGGCGGTTTAAAACAAAATCACAATTATAAAAATTATAATATAAACATTTTTTTCAATACATTTAAACAAACGATAATTATAAAACTTATAACATAAGTGTTGTAAATATCTAAATAATGTTATAAAGGGATCTTAATTATCTAGTCCCATATGTGATGATTTAATCCTATCTCATATATTTTTGTTTTTAGTTGCTAGTCCTGTTGAGTGCTAATTAAAAATTTCATGGCACATATGTAATTTTTTAAGAATATAAAGAATGGCGATTGAAGGTGGTTATAAGACTTCTTACAATCTAAAAAGTACATGGAATGTTTGACAAGTAAAACTGTTAAAATGGAACTAAAGCCAAAAAAACTATACAAATTCCTAAAAACGTCGCAAAATAAAGTGTAATAGGTTGGAACAAATTGGGGCCAGAATCTAAATAAAGTTTTATGCATAATAGAGGTTACTCGTTAAGAGTGGAAGAATTGCCATAATCCCCATATAATATGTCAAGACATGTTCACTATGGTTTGGTTTGTCAAACAACCAATTCCTTTCATCTAAATCCACTAGCTTAAATTACATTAAATCCCCTCATCTATTTCGGTATTACAGGTTACCCCTCTAAAAAATGAGACAAACACCCTTAAATTTCTGACCTATTAAAACTAGCCCACTATTTCCAATTTTAGTGTTTGCAGTTATAAAATGTCTGAAATACTCCGGTGTTATTATAACACTATTAAATGACCACATTACATTGTACTAAAGACCACCTAGTATAAAATAAAAATACACTCTTTCAAAATGAAAAACATACACATACACATATCCAAATTCAAATATTTATAAACACACACATTATTCGAAATTAAAATATTGAAACATGAACCTGTACAAATTGAATCCACATATCTCTCCACATGATCGAACCTCGTTCTTTCTCTCCCTTTCTCCTTGTGGACCACCATCGAATCTCTCTAGGCTTTTATACAACTTTTTGCCTTAAGACCCAGTGGATAAAAAATGGGATTATTATATGTAACTCCTATTTGAAAAAGGGCATTTCTAAGGGCACCTCATTTTGTGCTCCAAAATACCACAACTTTATTTTTAGTACAAAATACCACTTAATTCTAAAAGTTACTTCATAATACCACATCAGGGCCACCACATATTTAAAGTTGTAAAAATCATTTACACACTTTCCCTCCATCTCTCTACACATTCAAATCCCCAAACCTTTCATCTTCAACTTCTAAACTTTTCATCTTCAAATCCATTCTCCTTCAACTAAAGATTAACCTTTCATCTTCAACCTTTCAACTTGAATACACTACCCATTTGAATACCCATATATATATATATATATATATATATATATACCCGTTGAATATCATTCCAATCACCCACGAATTACACCCAACATCTCTCTACACATTGCTAAGGATCGAATTACACCATTCTCCCAAATCAAAGGCATCGTACATTGGTCTATCACCCACGATCATCTTCTTTACCTATGATTTGTTCATTAACTTGCAATCCCTGTTAATTTCTTTCGTTTGGACTGTTAAAACGAACTAGGGTTTGGACTATTAAACGAACTTGCAATCCCTGTTCATTTAATGACTGCTAGAAAACGAACTAGGGTTTGGACTGTTAAACATCGTTTGGGCTGTTAAAAATGTTGAAGCCACTGAACTAGGGTTTCATTCGTTATGAACATATCAAATGAACTCTATTTATTCAATATGTTCATGACGAATAATTTTTTTCACTAATAAGGGTTTCATTCATTATATTCATACCGAATTAAGTGTAAGGTTTCGGCATAAACATAGCGAATCGATGGATTTCAAATTAAGCGATCCATTCGTTACATTCATACCGAAATGAGGTCCCTAATTCGCTATGTTTATGCCGAATGCCACTCAATATATTTATGTTTGATTCGTGATGTTTATGCCGAATTAACTTAAACTTTTCGATATGTGTATGCCGAATTAACCACCATAGTTCAGCACCTTTGCCTCGAATGGAATCAATTATTTTCTTATATTTGTTTCTTATGTTTATATTGAATACCTATCAAATGATACATGATTAACTATAATTGTCTGTGTTGAATACCCATCAAATGAATACCTATCAAATGATACATGATTAACTATTATTATCTATGTTGAATACCTATCAAATGATACATGAGTAACTATTATTATGCAGAATTATCTTTGTTTCTTATGTTTATGTTTATAATCATTACATGATTCCCTATGACTCCAAACATTATTATATGTGATTGCATATGATTTGTTACGAATTGACTTATGTTTACAATCAATACATGATTACCTATGATTTGTTACGAATTGACTTATGTTTATAATCAATACATTATGAACAAAGTTCTACAAATTTTGTTATGAATAAACTTATGTTTATAATGAATGCAGGTCAAACATGGATAAACTTGTATCTTAATCTCGCAAGAACTGTAAGTCGTTAACTACCTCAGAGGGGAAGCGTCGAGAACAGATCCATGCTCTGTCTGCTGCTACTGTCCCGGATGTGATGGAGGTGGATCCCTGAGTAGTGGAGATGCATGAGGATGTTACGGTCGAGGTTTAGGACGAGGAGGTTGAGGTTGCGGTTGAGGTTGAGGAAGTCGAGGTTGAGGAGGTCGAGGTTAAGGAGGAGGCAGAGGTTGAGGAGGAGGCCGATGAGGGTCATGAGGCGGCGAACGGGGGTTTCGAGTCGGAGTATGTTGCTCCCTAATGGCCTGAAAACCTGTTTAGCATTTTACACAAGATCGCAGTAGCTTATAACCAGAAGAATAAGGTCCCTGAAGAAGGCACATCTACTCCGGAATACAGGGGCCCCGCCGATCTTAGCCTATTAAAACACTTTAAGCATTGTGTGGCATACGGTATTTGGACTTGATCAGTGGTAATTTCATTTCCCTTAAATGTTATAACATTAATGTTTTCTATTTTGCGTTTCTTTCATAAATCTTTAATACATATTTTTCTTATAGTATAAGTGGAGCGGGTGCCGTTATTATGCATTAATCACTGGACTAAGATCAAGGAGTGGCAATTCAGTGATCTTTCTGCAAGTGTTCAAAAGAGGGGTTAGAGGGCCAAGTTGGGGGGTGGCTTATCTCATCTAGCCATCGTTATTTAGATTACGTCCTTATTTATGCGTTTGTCGAGAGGTGGCATCCGGAGACAAACACATTCCATATGCCCTTTGGGGAGATGGCAATCACCCTCGATGACGTATCGGCGATCTTAGGTGTTCATCTCGTCGGATCACCTTTGCATAACCTATATCCCGAAGATGAGGAGGAGGAGGACGTAGTGGTCCCGTCACTTGTGGAGTTGTTGGTAGAGTTATTAGGAGTGAGTAAGGAAGTTGCATTGGATGAATATGGGGAGCATGCGGCAGTCCGTTTGAATTGGCTCACTTCGAATTTCAAGGAGAGGTTGCGTGACGCGAACGCATCGAGTGAAGATAAAGACTATTGTGCCAGAGCCGACTTGCTATACATTATCGGGTGCACAGTTTTTCCCTACAAGACCAAGAACAAGATTTCCATGGTATACTTTCATGTTCTTAGAGACTTGAAGAAAGCGGGGAAACTAGCATGGGGTATGGGCATCTTAGCACATGTCTATAGGCAGTTGCGACTTGCCTCACGTTCAGGTGTCTAACAAATGAGCCGTTGCCTCTCTCTCATACAGGTAACCAACAACACACGCCATATTTTGTCTACGTATGTTTGTTAATGTCCTTCTTTTTCTAATAAATTTGTAATGTGTGTTTGCTTTGCAGTCATGGATATATGAGAATTTTACAAGGGTTGGTGGATGCGTTGATATGGAGTTTGATGAAATGAAGTCAAGGATCGCACGTTGGTCATTGCAGTCCGCCTCTCAAAAAAATGCATTTATAAACTTAATCAATTTTCGAGAGCAATTGGATGATATGATTGTTGGTGATGGGAGTTAATTCAAATAATTTTTGTAACGTTTTATATTTTCTGACATCAAATTACGTTTTGATATGACTGTTGGTAACATTTTATTTGTAGGTCATTTGGGAACCCTATCGAGATTCTAGGGCTGTTTATCCCTTCCATGAAGCTTCGTGGTATAGCGGGATTATGATTTATTTTGAGGTGGGGGAGCCCTATTACCCTAAAAGATGCCTTGGACAAATGGGATGGCTAAAAATCATACCGCGTGACCCAATGACACCCCAGAAGGACGATAGGGGAGATAAGGAGGCTCAGTACAAAGTTAAATTCGATATGCAAAAATGATACCAAGAAAACTGGCAAGACCACCTCTTATCCGAGAAATCTAGGTATGTGCTGGTATCTAGCCCCTGGGATTGCATCAATGATTATATGGCTTAGTTCATTTCCAAATCCCATCATAGAATCCAAAATTCGAAGTTCCGTAGCGTAAAACAATAACATACATCGTTGGTAAGTTTTTTGTCTAAACTTCATCCGCTACTATATGTGATTATAATACCCTTTTTTACCTAATCTAATCCCACGGTGTTATTAATTGTTTCATAGGCGGACGAGGTGCGTAAGGCTACGGACTTGATGAAGAACAATATTGATGATGGAATTGCAACTGATTTGGCCAATTAATTGCACGCGATGTGCAAGCCTACGATATCTTAGCTGCGGCCATTAAGGTAGGCAGGTTGGTTGTCATTGAGGAGCGGGTGGCGAAGAAAAGAAAGACCAAAGCTAAGGGAAAAGATAAAGTAGCTGAGGGGTCGCATAGAAGTAGAAAAAAGAAATAGGCCAGATATCTTTTAATTTTTGGTTTAATGATAATATTTTTGGGTTGTATGAACGCTTGGTTTAATGATAATATTTTTTTGGTGAATTTGAAATTAATTTATTGTTTGTATAAACATCCCTTATCTTTGGTTGTGTATTACTTTGAAACTTGCATCCTTAATTGTTTGATGTGTATTATATCAATAATGAAAAAAATACGGGACCAATTGTTTGTTGGGTTAAAGTGTAAAATAAAAAATACTATTTTTTATTAAAATTTTGAAAATAATAAAATTTTACAAAAAGGTGTAATAATAAACTAAAAATTATAGAAAATACCAAAAAGATGTCAACTGATGAGACTAAGATCCATTCGAGATGTATATAGCGAAAGAAGTACCATATTTCGGGATGTATATAGCGAACCAGTTATGGTTTAAGTTGGTTTGCTATATACATCACTAACGGAATTCGAGATATAATGGAACATGAGGTCCATTCGAGATGTATATAGCGAAATAAGCACCATATTTTGGGATGTATATAGCGAACCAGTTATGGTTTAAGTTGTTTCGCTATATACATCCCTAACAGAATCCGAGATATAATGGAACATGAGGTCCATTCGGCATGTATATAGCGAAAGAAGCACCATATTTCAGGATGTATATAGCGAACCAGTTATGGTTAAAGTTGGTTTGCTATATACATCCCTAACAGAATCCTATTTGGATTGGCTAATGAGGTCCATTGGGCAAGTATATAGCGAATTAACCACAATATTTCGGGATGTATTTAGCTGACCAGTTCATATAGGATTCATACATCTTTGTTTCAATATCAACAAATTATACAACTAAACTATGGTTCATTAATTATCAATCCATGATTAATTAATCTCAATAAATTATACAACAAATTAAACACCAAATCAAAAAATACAACTTCATTAATTAATCTCAACAAATTATACAACTAAATTCGAATATCATAAAACTTTGTTTCCATATCATATCATACAAGTTCGTTTCACACCATACAAAAACGTGTCATACACCAAACTAGTTGATATGGATAGGCTCATCATTGGTTGCTACATCGTTTGGGCAGATTTTTTGGAACTCCGATACTTGTTGAGCATATTTTTCAATCCACGATTTTGCTTTTGGCAATGAGCAATTATGCAAGTGACTTGCTACTGAAGGAATTGGACAACCGTACTTCAACTTCAAACCTACAAAGTGATTCCCGCATACATGAGCAATCTCTATGAACAAGGGATGCACAGTTAGTCCATATCTCATTGGTAGAAATATGAGACATTGTCTCTTCAAAATAAGGACGCACATGCACTTGTAAGTTTTTGCCAAAAGATAGCTGCACTCGGGCATGATCATACATGACTTGGGCATACATGGGCTAGAATAATCGTCCAACATATGTAGAACAGTGTTTGGAAACCATTTACGAAAATAATGTGCATAGAATTCAGTATTTATCGTGACTTCTTCAATCAAGTCCGATCTCACCTGTCTCCATCCATCGGGGAATCTGAGGCATTTAGGAACGCATCTAAACTTATAATTTCTGTCAGCTTCAACCTCAATGATATCTTCTACCCAATCTTGATAAAAATTGGTATCTCATTGATATATTGTTTATATGTGGGGGAGTAGTTCGAGCACCATGGGGCTGGGCGGGTGAACTCAGTAAAATTAATTTTCTTCTTAGGCCTTTGAACCCCGGTGTGTTCATTTACTGTTGATTGCCTATAAAGTTCAAAGCCTGAGGGATCCCTTTTAGTTGACTTCTTGTTCTTTTGCTCTTTAACAGTTAGTTTTCGACCTCTCAGGCGACCTTTACGATGCTTTAGCATGGATGTCTCAAATAACCTAGCGGTTGTGGGAGACCCGATGTCCTTCAGTTTTCACAACATGGCCCTTTACTCATCGATAGTTGACCGTTCCCACCGTTGTTTAAAAAGTATCATTTCTGGCTCATAGTCAACCATATGGTACTTCGGTAATTCAAGCACCATTGTTAATTTGTGCCAATGTGCATCAACATCCCCCCATAGTATTGCCCTTCCCTCCATCCGGTAGAGGACCAATTCATGAGCGCACGATAGATAATAGATATTGCATGCCAAGTGTAGGCACGATTTAACATCCATGCCAACGGTATCATAAGTCTTCATATCCTCAAGAATTAAGTCAATGGCATAATGAGAAATCCGACCCATGAGCTCTCGCAAAATCAGAATATTGTGCGACTGCTTTAGTTTTTGCAAAGAATCCTCAAACTCCCTCTTGATCTTCGTCACTTGCAACCCAATGTAGTTGCTCATGCCAGCAAAAACCTTGTCAAAAGGAAGTTGAGAACTCTCCAAGTGCCTCTTCAACTTACCATGTGCTCTTTCACAATGGTTAGTTGTTCGATTGCCCCGGTACCTAACCATATTTGTTCACGTATGAACGAAGCTCTCCCTTAGATTGTACCATGTACAATCTATATAATGAAGCATGTTCGAGAACTCATACCAATCATAATGAAAAAGCGTCCACTCTTCGTTAAAATCACTATCGGTGGGTGATTCAACCAAATACATCCAATCCCTCATGAACTTCTTCAATGTATCCTCATATTTGATCTCTTTCCTAGCATGGAGCTCCATATTGCGATGAACGTGGAAGGTGAAAACCATAGTTCTCGCCTCGGGGAACACAACTCACAATGCATTCATGCAGGCATACTCCCAATCTGTGATGAAAACTATGGGACATGCAAACGGGTCGAATAAGGATTTCAAACGTCCCAACGCCCATCTATAGTTCTCCACATTCTCTGTTGCTAAAAAGGCAAAGGCAATATTGAAAGTTCTACTGCACGACATTTTTCCAACCATCTCGAACAAAGGCATCTTGTATCGATTGGTCTTATATATGCAGTCAATAATGACAACGGACGAAAAACACTTGGCTAGTTGGATTGAGTTTGGATGTGCCCAAAAAATGTCTTCGACCTCCATGGTAGACTCATTCGTTCTATACCAATACACGTAATGTTTATCCCCAAACAACTTGATTAACTAGTGCATCTTCGTTCTACCCTCTCGTTCCGAGATCCTCAACTTCCCTTTAGTATTGTATATTGTTTTCATGGTCAAAACATTACGACTTTTAATCATCGTTAGAATGGAGGCCGACTTTACATCGCTCAAGGACATCTCTTCAATAATTTTTTTCCACCGAAGTAAGTCTACCCGCATATGCATGTCCAACTAAGGTTTCTGGCAACGTGTGATTGTGAACGCCGCTAACGACATACAACATCCACTGTCCATTGTCCATCGGAATGCCCTTCAATAAAAATGGACAGTTGCACTTCTGAGTGGCTGTGTCCATCTTCCTACCTTCATTCTCAACATTCTTCCCGTGATGATCGCGGTACTCACCTCCCATCTCACAACTAATGTGTAGACTCCCCTTACGCGTTGTAGTAGATGCATCAGACTTGGTTATGACTATCACTATTTTAACAGACCGGGCTTGCACTTCAACTCAATCAACTAACTCTTGCCTGGTAGGAAATACCTGAGAATTAAGAATATAATGAATCAGTACAACCTAACTACAATATATAAAAATATTACATCGATAATAGACATTATAATTCCTACTCCGTAAAGAACGTCGCACTAACATCTACCAGCATCGCACCACCTTTCGCAATTTGGGGTATATCGATGTTCGCTAAAGCCTAATCAAATAATAACTCATTGAAATCCATGAAAACGTCTTACATAAGTAAAAATATTATTAGTACTCACAACCAATGAACTTGAATAACAATATTGAGAACAAGCTTGCAACGTACTTGATAACATAATCACAACGTATGTTTGAATTACATTGATAACATACTTCATAATATAATTATTAACAATTTGAAGCACAACATGATACGATTTCATAACAAGCTTGCAATGTAGTTAAATTACATGTTATGTTTGAATTACATTATGTCTTTGAATTACATTGGAACCAAACTTGAATTACATTATGTCTTTGAATTACATTGTGTTTGAATTTTATTCGGCATGAATATACCGATTATGTTTCATTATTTCGGGGTGATCCTAACGAATAATGTTAAAGTGGCTCGGGATGTATATAGCGAAAATTGGACAGCCATTCGGGGTAATTATGCCGAATATGTATATCAGGTTCGGCATGATCATAACAAATTAACCTACTTCAATAAAAAAATATACAGTTGGTTCGGGAGGTTTATCCCTAATTTCTGTCATGAAATCGGGGCCCCGATCCCGAACCGACTGTACATTTGCTGCATTTTTTCTAATGTGCAACTCTTATGAAAAAACAAATATATAAGTAATGGGACCCAAATTTTACCTCGTCAATGGGATTTGTAGAGTTGTCATTTGTTTTTGAGGTGTTGTCATTGTATAATGATGGGATATCCATTATATGTGAATATTTAAATAACAAACCCTGGATATTTAATAATGTTGTTGAAGATGGTTGGTGGGGGACAAAACTTTAATAATGATGTGTGGGGACCAAATCTTTAATAATGTTGTTGAAGATGTTGTTGAAGATGATAGGTTATACTAATGGAGACAAATTTGTTGGGTGAAGAGAAGATGAGAAATAGAGAGTTTGGAGTGTAGTGGATAGGGAGAGAAAGTAGGAATTTGGAGTGTAGTGGTATTATGTATTTTAGTTGTGTTTAAAAATATATATATTGAGTGGTGGCCCTTAGCAAAAATCAGGTTTTAAAACCTTGTGGTATTTTGAAGCAATTTTTGTAGTGCCCTTAGTAACTCCCTTGAAAAAGTGTTTTCTTATTTAAGTCCTATCGACTAGTCAATTATTAATTAGGGTAGTTGACTATATGGGGTACATTTGTTTATAATAAGGGTGTTTCTAAGGGCACCACATAAGTTGCTTCAAAATACCACAAGTTAAAAAAAAAGGATTTTTTGCTAAGGGCCACCACAAGTATGTTAATATTTTTTTACTCAACTACAACACAAAATTCACTACACTCCAAACTCTCCCTTTCTCTCTCTATCCACTACACTCTAAACTCTCCCTTTCTCATCTTCACTTCACCCAACAAATTTGTCTCCATTAATCCAACCAACCATCTTCAATAACATTAAAGTGTTGTTTCATTAGTCTCCACACTCCATTATTAAAGTTTTGTCCCAAACCTACCATCAACAACAACATATTTAAATATTCAAATACAAATGGATATTCCATCATTAGACAATGAGAAGACCTTAAAACCAAATGACAGCTCTAAAAATCCCATTTTTGAAGTAAACCTTGGGTCTCATTACATATATATTTGTTTATTCATAAGGATTGAAAATTTTAAAAACCCAGATTATGCACAGTTGGTTCGAGATCAGGCCCCGATTTCGAGGCAGAAACTCGGGGTAAACCTCCCGAACGAACTTTATAATTGTTTCATTCGAAAACAGTCCATTTTTTATAAACCTGCCGAACTGTTCTTGATTTTGTTATCATACTTTTATTGTCTAAAAATTCACAGTGATTCGCTATAAACACAACGAATACATATGCTTTATTCGGTATGTTTGTACCGAATGAAAGTCCATTAAACTCGGAAGGACTTTCATTCGCTATAAACATAACGCATAAATATGCTTCATTCGGTATGTTTATAGCGAAGGGAAGGCCTGCATTATACCTAGATTCATTCGGCATATATATGCTGACATCTTAGAGTCAATCCGGGGTAACAATAGCGAATGAAAACTGGGTAACATGTGATGTGCATTCAGCATAAATATAACGAATGAAACCCTAGTTCATAAAAAAATTATTCAATTGATAATGGATTACTAACGTTCGAACTTTTCTTAAGCAAAAAAAATCGATTTCAAGTAGTAGTGTGTTCAATGGTTCGTTGCTTGTACATTACAACTTTTGGTATTCAAATGGGTAGTGTGTTCAATGTTCCAACCTGATGTTTAATATTTAGTTGAAAGATAATGGATATGAAGATTAAAGATTTGGAAGTTAAAGATGAAAGGTTTGAAGGTTTGAATGTGTAGAGAAATGGAGGGAAAGTGTCTAAATGATTTTAAAATTTTTTAATATGTTGTGGCCATTATGTGGTATTTGAAAGTAACTATTAGAATTAAAGTGGTATTTTGTAGTAAAAATAAATTTGTGGTATTTGGAAGTAAAAAATGAGGTGCCCTTAGAAACACCCTATAATAATTGGGGGTTGGGATACACTAGCTTCCGATATAGTTGGATGGATGTTGTTTTAACGGTTTGTCTACGGACGTGTAACAGCTGTACCCTTTTTCGTCAACTACTTGAAATAACCTCATATCTAATTACCTTTACACCCTTATATCATTTAAAACCCTCAAATCCTATCTTTCTCTCACAACCGGCTAAAACAAACCCTAAAATCCTCTCGCTCTCAGTTGTTCATGATCGGAGGTTTTCATGGCCGGAGGTGTGTTCCCCGAAGGTTTGTTTTCCTTTATTTTCATGGATTTTTCATGGTCGGACGTTCGGAGTTTGTTTTCCTTTTTTTTTTAAAATCATTTTGTTGGCCGAATGTTTGGAGTTTGGGTTTTTTATTTTAAAAATCATTTGGAGTTTCGATTCAATTTGGAGTTTGGGTTTGATGGCCGGAGGTTTTCCTTTTTGTTTGCTGAAGTTTTTTTTGGGTTTTCATTTTGTTGGCCGATGATTCGATTTGGAATTTGGGTTTTCATTATGTTGGTTGGATTTTTTTTTGGAAGTATATTTTTTTTGGTAGAAATTATTTTCTTTGGTAAAAAACGTTTTTTTTTTCTAGAAATGATTTTTTTTGTTTTGAAAACAGTTTTATTTTTATCAAGTGAGAAATGGTTTTTTCTAAAAATAATTTTATTAAGTGAAAAACGTTTCAGGAAATATTTTTTACGTGGATTTTTTTTCTTGAAAAATAATTTTATATCTTGAACATGAATTTTTTTGTATTGAAAATCATTTTGTTGGATGGATATTTTTTTCTTTTGGAAATCAGTTTTATTTTAAAAAAAATTTACTGCAAATATTTTTTTTTGAAGATATATTTTTTTAATTAAAATCTGTTTTATTTTAATATTTTTTTTGCTAGAAGTTATTATATATATATATATATATATATATATATATATATATATTTTAATTGAAATCAGTTTTATTTTAGTATTTTTTTGGCTAGAAATTAGTTTTTTGGAGATATATTTTTTTAATTGAAATCAGTTTTATTTTAGTATTGTTTTGGGTGGAATTTTTTTTTGAAAATATATTTTTTTTTACTAAAATCAGTTTTATTTTTATTTTTAAGCTGGAATTTAGTTTTTTGTTTATGGAAACTATTTTTGGGTTGAAAAAATGTTGTTTTGTTGAAAATCATTTTGTTTCGTGGAAAATATTTTTTATTTCGTGGATTTTTTTTTTTATCGAAATACGATTTATATAGGATTTGGATAAGTGTACTATCTTGAGTTTGATATTATATTCAATGGAGCCACAAATCTACACTATATTCATGTTTTATGACACAATAGGTAGTCTTTGGACTGCTTTAAATCAAAAGTATGCTCACTCCCATAATGATGTCCGTATTTTTGAGTTGTATCAAGAGATTTCCCGTGCCTCTCAAGAGGGGATTAATATAATTGTCCAAGTGTATTATGGGTATTTGCAGTGTCGTTGGGAAGAATTAGCACAATATGAGCCTCTTAGTGAGTTCCCCACGAGGCATCATCTCTTCTTGTTAAGATACTTGACAGGAAACACACGTATCAACTTCTGATGGGTCTACGATTTGAGTTTGATCATCTCAAAACTGAGATCCTAAACTCTTTTCATATGCCATCATTGACATAGGCATTTACTACTATTAATGGAGAGGAACGAAGGCTTCGTCTCCAACGATCTTTACATGTTTCTTCTGCACCGGCACCATCTACTGATCAGATGGATTTTGCTACTGGCTCTGGGTCCTGATTTGGTGATGGGAAGGTTGGTTGCTCCCATTGTGGTACTCCGGGGCACTCTAAGCCCCGCTGCTTCAAACTTCATCCTGAGTTGAAGAAAAAATTCATCCTTAAAAGATCATCTGGTACCACGCGCACCACTGCCATAGGTGGGATTCCTCCTATTGTGACTCCTACACCAACTGTCACGGCCCCACCTACTGTTGCTTCTAAAGACCTCATCCGACTACATGTGAAAACCCCCCTATTCTATTAACGGGTGACCATTTCTCTACTAAAATAAAATTTAAATCCAATATGGTTTCATTCTCAGTATCACTATCGCAACAAGCAATATAAATATAACACGAATAAAAACCAAACAATTAACTGAATAGAATTAATCAACATGCATAAATAAATAAATGTGAACCGAATAAACCATCAGTCACAATAGTAATCATCCAACTAACTAAAAGTTATAAAAACTGAATACTGAAATATCTCTCTGACATAATATAAACTCTTAACCAAACTACGGGCAACACGTCCAAAATGAAACACTAGAAATGATGAAGATCCTATCTAGATAGAAACAACTGAGGCGGGTAAGTCAAATCCTTTAGTGCCCATAGCAACTGCAGCGGTAAGAAGGATCTAACCATGCAATCCCGGATGCTACTGCTACACACCTGGGGCTTTAAAAGAAAACAAGAAAACAAAATTTGCCTGTGGGTCAAAACCAGAAAAGTTTGAAAATATTTTTTTGAGTAATTAAATGTTTTAAATCAATAAAATACGAAATGAATTACTTTCATATTTAATTAACCAGTGGTACTCACATGAGATAAAACATCACCTCTCAACTATAGTGTGCACCTAACGTATTCATTTTTAATATCCTAATTAACCTACCCAGTCTAACTAGGACATATAACTGTTATCCAATCCCAAGCCCTTTAATATTTTCTATTAGCTAAGTATAAACTACCTCACTATATATACGCTCGAACAACCATATCATAGCGACACACGTGCTATAGATAATTATTCACCCAATAATAATAACATATCTACATTCGTGCTATAAGTAGATATACACATATATATTGTGTGTATATATATATATCACTTGCTATATACGTTTAACTGTATCCCCAGAGCATGGACCTCATAGATACATACCTCGTGTGCTATCAGGCTCCAGGCATCACGCATCACACTGAGCCATCGGGTCGGAATCCCATCATCGAACCCAAACGTAAACATATAGAATGGAACCAATCATAAACATAGGTCCGGGGGTCGCAACCATACCACATCACACCCCACCGGTCTCCAAACTAATACCTATCCTCACCCATGGATAATGGCCATGCATCATTACTATGACCCGGGGAATCAATCCGACATCTGCTGGTCAATGCCGGGGTGGTTTGCCCACTACGTGCAACCTCCTAACGATAGAACTACCGAGTAGGTATGTTTAACATAAACAAGTAGCATACACACATACACACACACACACACACACACACACACACACACACATATATATATATATATATATATATATATATATATATACACGTCACTCTAATATGTATATATATAAAAAGTGTCGAGCTCCTACGCACAACCCACATCGCACTAGTCTCCTAATCTCGAAGTTCGAACAAACTTATCGATTAAATATCTGAACGTTCACTCATTTGAATTTTCGGTTCTCCTCACCCAAACGCATCTATTCGTTGGCCTATCACATATACAAAACCCTAAAAAGTATTCCCCAATAGTTCCATAATACCCCGAAAGCCCCTATGGTCATTTCTCAAGCTTCAACAGGTCAAAATAACACACGAACAAAATCTGGGTAGGCCAGTAAACTGAACTGATTCTCTTGGAAGATCAAACCGATTCGGTTGAGTGAACTGATTCGCTCCCCCATTGAACTAGTTCGGTTCACTGGGTTGCCTGCCATCTCCTTCCTCGAGTTTTTCTCTTCCAAACCCTCCAATGAAGGTCCCAAACCACCCCAATCATCAAACCAACATCCTACATAATTATACTAATGTTTCAAAAGTATTATAACATAGAATTATCCCGAATTCCCCTTATCGAAACCCTAGGATTCTAAACCAAACATTAATTCTAACAAACCCAGAATTTTACCCAAATTAGTTTTTAATTAATTCAACTTCCCTATCAATATTCTGCATGCTCAACATTATAAACTCAGATGTAATTTTGAAATTTCTACATGATCCATATCAACTTGTAATCAAATCAAAGCAGAGATTAATTATCATCTACATCTCTTAATTAAATAATCAAAGTTTCAATCTTTAAACTTTTAAATCACATATTTTTACACCATTAACTATGAAAGTGATTAACTACCTAATAATGCATTTTAAAGCAAGTGACTACATGCCTTAGAGGATATAAATTGAAAGTTATGACTGTTGAGATGGTTCTCTTTCCCTCTCTTCTCGAAGCCTTTCTCTTCCCTTTCCTCTTCTTTCTCTTCTCTTAAACTCTCTTTAACTCTCAAATACGCAGAGATTGCAAAGTGGGGCTACGATCCATCCCAATAAACCTTAAATACCTCCTAATTACACCATAATCCCGTTTTCCATTAGTCCCTAGGTGTAAAAAGACCATTATACCCTTTTACGGACCACATTATGTCTAAAAAGCCCTCGAAACCGACTCATAACGCCGGGGTACCTATTTTGGACTATTTCGACCCATTTCGGATCACCGGTGCACTCAAAAAAGTTATACGAGTCACCCAACTATAAATACCAACATCTTATTAACTAGGCCCGACACGTGCGTACAACATGAGTTGCCTATAAAATATACCGATTCGCCGATGTAACACTCAATTGATATATAATAATAAATGATCGATTTTCACTCATACGCGACATATATTAAATCACGTATCTATACACTTATCGCACGCAAATAAATAATAATAATAATAATAAATATTAATCCTTTATCTCGCTAATTAATATTTATCGAAATTTTCCCTAATTAAATTAATAATTATAAGTACACGAAAATTGAATAATTATAAAAGTACAGGGTATTATATTCTCCTCCTAATAACGAAATTTCATCCCCAAAATTTGAACGTACGTACCACGAAGAGGTATGGATCCTTTTTTCGCATGTCATCCTTAGGCTTCCACGTCGACTCGGTAACATTGTGGTGTCCCCACTGTACACGCACTATTGGTACCACCTTTGATCGAATCTTCCTCTAGCTACAGCTCAAAATGGCGATACGTCTCTCCTCGTAAGAAATATTCAATCGCAAGTCAATCTCCTACAACACTATATGTCGGTAAGCCACATCATCCATGAGACACCTCCTTAACGATGACATATAATACAAATTATGAATCCGCTATAAATGCTCTGGTAAGGCGAACCTATACGCAACCGTCCCTACCCTCTCGATGATGGGAAAAGACCCCACATACCTACTCACCAACTCCCCCTTTTCTTGAACCACATCACTCCCTTCATGGGAGATATTTGCATCAATAACTGATCACCCACGTCAAACTCCATTAATCTTCGATTTGCATAGGCATAACTCTTCTGTCGGTCCTGAACTACCCGAATATGACTCCTGATCAAGTCAATCTTTTCTTAGGTCTCCTGAATCAAGTTCGACTCGAGAAGCTTGTTGTCCCCTGATAAGCACCCAAAAATATACATTTTATACCCCGAATAGAGGCATTTTAGTTGCTAATTCTCGACAATAATGGGCTTATGTGCATAAATGTTCAATGTGCAGGCTTGATTGCGTTTGCGGTTCAAAAAGTGTTATTACAAGGCAAATGCGCATCAAATGGAGCTAATTACCAATCCCGTAATCCTAGCCTAGCCTAAACCGAGCCTAAACCTACCACGAACCCCGTGTGTGTTTAGTTTGAGCCTTTTTTATTTTTCTTAGATTTTTAGTTTGATCGTTTTATTTTTAGTATTTAATTTAGATTTATTTAGAATTTATAGGTTTTATTTTCTCTTTTTCTATTTTATTTTTATTAATATAATTTTATTTTATTTTTATTAGTTATTAGTTTTATTTTTATTAGAATTAGTTTTTTTTTAGGATTTCATTTATTTTTAGATTTTACATTTTTTGTTTAATAGATTTCTATTTTTTATTTTTATTGTTATTTCTTTTTAGATTTATCTTTTTATTTTGTGACTTTTATTTTATAGGATTTTATATTTTTAGTAGATATTAATTAATTTTGTTTTTTTTAGTTAGTCAGTATTATTTTTAGGTGTCCAAGTTAAACACAGACACAAACATCCTACACACTCACTTATACCCAATTACCCTATACTCACACACACTTATCCTACACCGCACACTCATCTCACCCTCACCTTATGCCATACACGCTCACAAAACACAAACACAACCTCTCCACTATTCACCTTCTTCCCCACCTCACTCTCTCTCTCCTCTTTCCTCCATTAACACAAACGACATTCACCTTACTACCAAACACCCTCACCACACCCAATCAAGCACCACATCATCTTCCACCTCCCAACCATCCCATTCTTTCTCTCCTCCATAGCCACAACACAAAAACCCACCTTCTCACTATCTTTCCTCATCTTCCATAGCAAAAAATTAACATCTTAACCAACAACATGGTAAAACCCATATACACGCCTAACCCACATCCTCCATCTCGCCGGAGCAACAAAATCTGGCCGACCCACTCACCCCATCGTCGGCGACAAAACCGCGCCCCCATTTCGGTCAGCGACCCAGTTGTGACCCTGCCTCAACCCGCGAGCTTCTTACTCGGGTATAACCTCTTACCCGAGCGCGACCTGAGCTCCATACACGAACCCATTTCAACCCGGTAACCATTTCCTCCATTGAAACCCATCTCACCCAACTCAAAAACAAAAGCCAAAAAAATAGGAACCAAATCAATCCCAAGCCAAAAACTAAATCCCAACAAAATCTCTAAACAAAAACACCAATCCGTGGGTTATAAAACAAGAGAAGGCAACTCTTTAAAAATGGACTCTCATCAGATCAAAAAGAGAGGAGGCGCATAGAGAGAAAAAAAAAACAGTGTATATTATGTACACAGTAGGTACATAAAAAATTTAAAAAAATACAAAAAGAATTAGTTTAGCCTTAGAATAATTTTTAGGTTTAGTTTTTAGTGTTCTTTTTGTAATCAAGTGCTGGAAATTGTGAAAAAGTTGGGACACATGTCAAGGTACATTTCAAGACAGATTTGAGGAAAAAATTGCATATTGTATTACTACATTCTCTTTTCAATTTATTTCCTTCTTAACATATTATTTATTGTTGTTTATGCACACATGAGAATGTTTGGCTAAACACCCCGTTCAATGGGTGGGATGCACTGCGAATGATGTTAATTTAATTAATTGGTTCTATTAATTTTATATTTATAGGTAAATTAATTTTTAACTGTCACTAATTAATTTATGTAACGAGAGTTAGTAAATTAATTGAACAAATTAATGTTTGAATTTAGGAATCGAACTAGAGATAGTTTTTTTTTTAAAATTTGAATATTAATTCGGTATTGAAATTTGAAGATTGCTATTGTTTTCGTTAAATTGATCCTAGCGGGTAATTTTCTAAAAATAGTCTAAGCCCTATTTTTTCATTGTGTGACATTTTTAAATTAATTTTCTGAAAAAGATTTTATTAAATTTATAATTTTAACGAGAGTTAGATTATCGATTTAATACTATCTCGAAATATTTCGAATTAGTAAATTGTGAAATTAAAATAATTGAAAGTGCAGTGTAATCCCATTTCTTGACCTTCTCACATATTTCACACTCAGTTGCACATTCTTTTTTCGTTATTTAGTCATAATTATAATTTTAGCATTAGTTAACTTTTCCCTTGAAATTGTTTAATAAAAAATATATATATATATATATATATATATTTTCATAAAAATTTGAATTGCAAATTTTCACGTCACTTGTTTCACCATTGAAAGTTAGATTGATACCCGTACTTATCGCAATACGAGTTATTTTTAGACAAGTTTTGTAGGTACTCAGGGAATTTTAAGAGTCGCTTTTGAAGACAATGATCGTACGCTAAAAGTCTCTTATCATCCCCCACCTATAACCAACAAGAGAGCGAACGACAAGATCTCTCGTACAAAGCCTCAAACGATCTCATGCCAATAGTGAACTTGTAAGAGTTGTTATATGCAAACTCTACCAAAGGCAAAGTACTGGAGTAAAGGGTGACTAGACTGTGGTGGCATGAGTACTGGAGTTTGAGTCAGGTATTGTTTGATTCGATCGAAGGCTTCTTGGCAGGCCTCATTCCAAACCTTAGTTGAATACTTTCGGAGGAGTTTGAAAATAGGTTCGCATATGGAAGTTAACTGGCTGATGAACCGGTTGATGTATTGTAATTTTCCAAGGAAACCGAGGACTTCTTTCTCTGTTGGGGGGTGGCATCTCAAGTATGGCTTTCAGTTTGGCAGGATCTGCTTTTATCCCTTTCTCACTGATCATGAATCCCAAGAGTTTTCCTTTTGTAACGCCGAAGACGCATTTGTACGGATTGAGTCTCATATGACACTGTCGCAGTCGTTCGAAGAACTTTTTGAGAGCGGGAACATGACCTTTTCTAGTTTTGGATTTGATAATCATATCATCCACATAGACCTTAATTTTTTGTGAATTAGATCGTGCAGGATGGTTGTGGCAGCCCTCTGGTGGGTAGCCCCAGCATTCTTGAGACCAAATGGCATGACAGTGTAGCAAAAGGTTCCCCATAGGGTGATGAATGCGGTTTTTTCTTAGTGATCTGGGTGCATTTTGATTTGGTTGTATCCGACAAACCCATTGATGAATGACTTAAGAGCATGACTGGCTGTGTTGTCCACGATAATGTCGATATTGGGTAGAGTATAATCATCCTTTGGAGAGGCTTTGTTAAAGTCCCGGTAGTCTAAATACATCCGAGCCTTCCCTCCTGATTTTAGTACGGGCACTATGTTGGCTAGCCATGTGGGATATTCGATCAAACGAATGAAGCCTACGTTTAGCTGTTTGACCACCTCTTCTTTGACCTTGAGCGACCATTCGGTGCAGAGCTTTCTCAACTTTTGTTTAATCGGCTTGTAATCTGGAAGAGTGGGGATCTCATATTGAGCAATTTCAGGATCAATGCCGGGAATATCTTCATAGGACCATGCGAAGACATCCACAAATTCCTTTAGCAATTCTTCGAGTTGTGCACACTCATGATCGTCAAAGGTAGCCCCTATCCTTATCTCACGCTGTTGGCCACTAGAACCGAGGTTAACAACAACAGTCTCTTATTCATTAACTTGAACGCGGTTATGTTGTTTATTATTAACCTTATTTAGATCAGTTAAGAATTGTTCATTTGCAAAATTATCATCATCAAAAGTTTGATTAGAATCTAAGCAGTTAATATAAGGCACAACAAGATACCCAAAACCTTCATTTTTTTCATTAATAGGAAAAATAACATTGAGAACCTCATCAAAGGAGGTTTCGATTACATTTGAGCAAGGAGAGATAACAGAAGAAGAAATAGGGTAAATATTGGGATTAAGGAGGATTTGAACAGGTAGAACCGGCGCAACATGACAATTGAGGAGAGGTATATCAGCATATTTAATCATGTGGGATGGATCCAGTGATGTAGTGCCTGAGTGAACCATGCAGAGTGTCAGCCCCAGTGTCTATAAATTGAATGAATCCTCGGAGTCACCTTCCTCAGAATCTTCAGTATCTTTGATGAGCGGTTGTACCTGGTGTTAGGAACTTTTGGCCCATAGGTAGCTGTCTTGGAAAAAGATCTCCATTCGAAGCTTTATCTTCTTGTTTGTATGGTCATACCATTGTTTTAAAAAGCCGCAAAAGGGGAAGTCTTCACCCTCTTTGATGAATCGTTCATTCAAGGAGTCACCTCGGATAGTCTGGATGCAGTCTAGTCCTCTCTTTGGTCGAGACTGGCGGATCATTCTAAGCTCTTATTTTGATGGTTGATACCCAAACGACAAGGAGGGAAAGCTTTCTTCAGTTCAATAGGCTCAAGTATCCCTTGCTGTCTTTATCCTAGCCCCAGTCCGGGCATGAAGTTCATGTTTCTGAACATCTGAATCGCATTGACGTTTCCATAAGGGACGTATTCTGTATAAACCCTTTCTTTTAAGTCATCTCCTGCCGGGAGTAGAAGTGGCTCAACTCAGAATCCTGATAGGAGCATATCATTTAACTCGTGTTGTATCTTAAAGATCAGACTGCTGGTACTTTCACCCTCGGTATTGTCGTTGTCACCCAAAATGGTGATGACTCATTTGTTGGCAAAGAACTTCAATTTTTGATAGAGAGAGGAAGACACACCCTTGATACTGTGGAGCCAAGGTCGTCCTAGTAACAAGTTGAAACAAGATGGGATGTCAACAACTTGGAATTCGATGACAAGGTTTATAGGGCCAGACCCTATTATAAGTTTTATGGATACCATCACCTCCCGACGGGTATTATCGTAGGCACGTACAACAACAGAGGTTAGAGCGAGGTCACTTTAGTTCAGGCCTAAACATCTGAAGGTTCTTAATGGGAAGACATTCAAGGTGGATCCATTATCGATAAGAGAGAGTGGTACGATTTTCCCCATAACTTCGACGGAGATGTTGAGTGCATGATTGTGGTTTGGCCCAATTCTGGGGATTTCTTCTTTGAAAAAGGATAGCATTCGGGTAGAGGTTAAGGATCTGACCAAATTTACCACTTCTTCTGGTGTAGTAGAGGGAGGAACTATGGGTCCAGTGAGCAACTTGATCAAAGCATTTATGTGCAACTGAGAAGACATGAAGAGCCCCCATAGGGTGATGTTAGCCTGAGTTTTCTTTAATTGATCGAGGATCTTGCTTTCCTCTATGGTTATTTCTGCCATAGGAAGGTTTTCAACGCCCTTCCCTTTGTCATTGGCTGGTAGTGATCTTGGGATCTGGTAATGCCTCCCTGATCTGGTCATGTGATTTATAGAAGAAGGGAAGAATATGAATCCCGTTTTCTGGTCAATCTCGAGTTGTTCTGCCACCTTATTTATTTCTTTGAGGAGTTATTTAAATGATATCATCCCACACATGTCGGCTACCGGGCCAGTTTTCTCTGAAGCTTGCTCTTCGTTCGAATCTTTAAATTCTTCCCTCCATCCGGTGGCAATAATTCTGTCTTTCTATGTAAAGTCGATGCATTCCAAAACTTTGACAGCTTCTTCATACAGATCATCCCATTCTGTGGGGATGTGTAAGGGTGAAGGGACCAGGCATCCTTGTAACTTTATAGCATCAAGTAACCCGGTCATATTGCAAATGTTATTGGTTTGCCTGAATAATTCTGCCATGATCTGGACAAATCATCCAAGCTGACTTCATCGGTCGATACCACCCAACTGTCTGACTCTCGAGCCCATTTTCATGCTTCCAAGAACAGCGTACTGAACCTCTGGAAATTAATGATCATTTGTGAGGGCAATTTCAGCCCGAACTCTAAGAGTTGGTTTAAGACTTCTGATAATTCCAAGCTTCCATTTTCAAAACGAGTACGAACAGCAATGCATACTCTAGTAAGGAGTGACAGTACCTGGTCAGCGAGGCTAGTAGGGTGTAGGAGGAAATATGGGCAGGTTTGGAGAGATTTAGGAAAGTATATGGGTGTGATTTGAGTTGAGGGATCAAATTCATGGTTCTCTTCCGGAAAGATAACATTGGCATGATTTGGGAGTGGGTTGTGAGTAGTGTTTGGTTTAGGATTGGCTGGTGGGGTAATGGTACCCTGGTCAATTAGACCTTGGATTATGTTTCGGAGGTGAAAGCATTGGCCGGTGGTATGGATAGAAGTTTGGTGAAAGGCGCAATGGGCATCTGCCTTAAAGTTTTTTGGGAGTGGATTTGGTAATAGACGGGGATCCAAGGAAGGTTTCGGCTTAACAGGGCTTGATAAACTTTGGAGAGAGGAGCATGGAGCTTAGTGTATTCTTTTTGGACTGGGACATGATAGATTTCTGGTGCCCATGAAGTGGTTGGTTGAGAGATGTTGTTGATGGTTGAGACTGTAGCACTGGCAGGCTTATCACATTTTCTGGGGGTGAACTGTCCGGACACCTTCTTTGGTTCAACCTCTATTTTAGAAAGACCTTCCTTGATTTCTACTCCTACCTCTCTGAGATCCCGAAAGTGGGGATAGTATTGTCCTCCCATGGTTGCTAGGACATAGGGCAAGAAGTTCTTCTTCACTATGCAGATTTGTTCTTCCTCGGAAGGCCGATTAGTCATAGTGGCTGCCTTTTCCCTCCATCGGGCTATGAAGTTACTGACCAGAGTTCTTTTTGAGCAGCTTTAAATCGCGGGGAGTGACCTCAAGCTCTTCATTGTATTTATACTGCGACATGAATTTTCGGGCCACATCCTCCTAACTACGAATTCTGGACTCGTCGAGAGATAAAAACTATCGGAGGGAGATATCCTTTAGAGTTTGCTGAAATAATTGGGCCATCACTTCTTCAGAAGCCCCTAGTAGAGTCATGGAACGGTGATAACTACGGAGATGAACAATCGGGGGTCCACTTCCTTTGAATTTCTCGATATTTGGCATCTTGAACTTTTCGAGTAACCTCGCCTTAGGATAGGGAGACATGTGGGTGTAGTCTTCCCAGAGATTTTGACTTGGTTAAACTTCTTAGTTAGCATCTTGAGGTCTTCTTTGACTTTATTCAACTCTTAATCTTTTGGATCAATGATCATAGGAAAGTTGGCCCCAGGCTGGGCAAGGTTCGCCATCGAAAGCTGGGTTGACGACGACCCATTAGCAGGAGGGGCACGTGGAGTGTGATTATATTCTTCGAGAATCGAGATAGGCTCGGGTGGACCCATAGCGCGAGGAAATAGGGCCTTGAGCTTTTGAGGAATGGGAACCTGGTTTCGTTGCATCTCTCAGTCCTCAGTCTGGAGGTTGTCAATCTTGGACACGAGCTGAGCTAGGACTGCCGTCAGATTCGGCTGCAAAATGGGTACTTAATTTGTGTTCTCCATAGAAAGAGGATGGATTTCGGACTCAGAATAAGTAGTAGGGGAATGGACGGAACTCCGGGGTGATTTGACTGAAGATCGAAGCCAATAAGGAGCCAGGCCAAGGGCGTGCGATCTACCTGAGAAGGCGTAAAATGGGATTTGTTTTTTAGAAAAAGGGATGCAAATATTTTTGACATTTTTTTTTAGATTGAAAGACAAAATATTTTTGGCTTTTTGATAAAGAGAGGAGAAATGTTTTTGGATTTTTGATAAAGAAGGGAGAAATGTTTTTAAATTTTTGATAAAGAAAAGAGAAATGTTTTTGGGAGACGATCTCAACATGATTATTATAATTATTATGTTTTCACTTGTATTTAATTCTCCTAAATTCAAAATAAAATGTCAGACGGGGCCCGAGCCTAGAAAATTTGAGTTGGTAATATACGCAAAGCTATGACTGGACTTGTGACCAGGCTCAGGGATAGGGTCCCATTTTAAAAATGCGTGAAAATTTAGGCGGCAGGCCAACCCGAAATTTCAATAGAGTTTCGGGTTGAAAACGATAATCTTATATGTGTGTCCTAGGCTTGACACCTATATGCGGGTATACAGTTGGTTGGGTGAATCGAAAACGGTTCCCCCCTTCGGTGTGACTTCCATGATATACGTCTTGCTCTTACGGGCAATCGGTACGTGTGGACAAGCCATTTGATACAGATGAGTGTACTTGAATTGCCTCACCATATATCTCGTGGGGATCGTACGTGTGAGAGTGAATTCTATATACTCGGCGTACGTGAACGAGTTCCCTGCGATGTACCTCCCATCATGACTTTAATCAAGCGGTACGATACGGGGGAACCGTTCGATACACATCGAAGGTACTTGGCCAATGGAAGGTAAGAGTCATATCGCTTAGGCTAACTGCGCCCTGTCGAACCAGCGCCCATCACGAAGTGACCCTCCAGTTACTGGACAAAATTTAGTCAATCACAATACTCTTTGGTGATATCGTGTGAATCATGCATGATCCTCTTATTAGTATCTTATGATGAGAGTATCTTTCTTGATCATGCCCAATAGGGAGCCAAGTATGAGTACCAATGGTATACCAAGTATGGGTGGGTGATGCGTGCAACATGTGGATATATGTGATCCTAGGTGCACGTGGTGCGAAGTGTACATGGAGAATTTTCTACAAGTGTGTGAATAAAAGCATAAGTATGGGGGACACGTGGAAAAAGGGGAACATGCGAAAATGAGGGAAATTATAAACAAACATAACACCCATGTAATAGAGTCTAGCCCTCAAAATAAAGTCCCCAGCGGAGACGCCACTGTGGCCATCCCCGATCCTCACGGCGGGCGGGAGAGAGAGGATCCTAGGTCCCGCCCATCCCTCTCGGGAGTGCTTCGGTCGGCATCATTGATAAGGTGAAAAAAGTAGAGAGATGGAGTCGTCAGTTTATTTTACTCAAAATAGACAAAAGAAAAGGAACCATCCCGAAGGACATCATCCAAAGACATATTGATGCATGCAAAACTAAAATGATTCGAAAAGGGTCCAAATGTTAAGTTACGAAATGGGAAGGTGTTGGGCACCCATTCCGCCCTTACGGTCTCTCATGGGTTTTTTGCTATTTTCCCTGTAATATGTGTGCATGTGTATATATAGTGGAGATAGGAATCCTGGACTTGTATCATGGAAGAGATAAAGCAAGTCATCCGTAGGAAGGTTCATAAAAATAAAATTAGAAAATAGGATTTACGTGATTATCCTTGCGTTGATCGTTATAATGGAACGATAACATATGTGGAATAATACGGCACTAAGAACAAATATATGCATATATAAATATATGTAATCTAAGAGAGTTGAGTTTAGAGAAAATAGAAAATGAGAGAAAAAGTGAGAATAGGGCTCGAGTCTCGGGTTTTACACCGAGACGCCTACGTAGCCTATAGAGGCATCAAAGTCCACGTAGTTCGCATGCAAAACGAGGGGGTGGGGTTTATCCCATAAATCCAATCGGGGACTTCTCTTATTTATGTGTGTGTGTGTGTGTAAAAAAGTGTTTTAGTTGTGAGAGAAGAGTAAGAAAAGTGTGAGAACTCCTATTTGGAATTTATGGGCAAACCCTCTTTTTCTTATTTTTTGGGTTTTTATTCGTATGAAAATAAGAGATGTGCAATAATAATAAATAAAAATTATATTAGGATATGTGAGATGAGAGAATAAAAGTTCTAAGTAATAAAACAAGTTAATGGGAATTTATGAGAATTTAAGGAGAGAATTGAGAAAATTGGACCTTCTTGAAGATCTTGAGCTTGATCTTGAATGTTGGAGAGCAGCCCTTGCACTTGGATGATGATGGAGGGTAGTGAATTAACCAAGTTTGATGAAAAGGATGATGAAAAGTGAAGGTTGGAAAGGGATTTGGATGTGGAAATCATGCTGACTTCGAGAGAGGTTTTCTGGATTTGCTGAGAGTGATGTCTTTCCCGATCTGGGCACCCCATTTGCAATGAGGTCAAGGCCTCCTTTTTATAGGCCCATGGCTTTGCCGATCGGCATATACCTGGTCCTACCAATCGGCAGGTGCGTTTAGGCACACTGCCGATAGGTAGGGTCTGGGACCTGGCGTTTGGCAGTGTTTTTCAGGCCTTTTTGGAAAATCGGTCGCTGAGCGTAAACCGTAGATTCGAATTGTGTATGGGGTGGACCGTTGGAAAATTAATTCAGAGACCTTCAAAATTCCTTTGGACTGCTCTAGGGCTAGGGAGTAGACTTTGGGTCAACTGTGGCTCGAAAGCGCTCGTCGATCCTTTGGACAGAAAAACTTTGGACGCAAACGGATTGTTTGTCCGCATGGTAAGTCAGAATCGCACACGGGGTGGTCTGTTGGAAATTTTAGGATATGTACTTCGACATTCCAAAGATTTTGACCCATTTTGGGGAGTTGACTTTGGTCAACCGGGCCCTGGCAGCATTTGGTGACCTCTCGGAGTAAAATGGAACGTTCGTCCGTAACGCAAGTCAGAATCGTGCACGGAGTGGACCATTAAAAAGGGGTTTCAGTGCCCTTTGAGGATTCATTCAGTCTCGGTCGATCTGAAGAGTTGACTTAGGTCAAACAGAGCTCGAGAGCTCCCTGTGGCCTCTAGATCTGGTTTCGGGGGAAAACGGGACGTTCATCCGCATGCTAAGTCAGAATCGTACACAGGATGGATCGTTGGAAAGGAGTTTCAGTGCCCTTTGAAGATTCATTCAGTCTCGATCGAGCTGAAGAGTTTGACTTTTTGGTCAAACGAAGCCTGAGAGCTCCCGGTGGCCTCTAGGTCAGTACTCGGGGTATGACTTGGGTTTGAAATTATGAAGGGAGGTGCTAGGGACCTTAGGAGGAGTTAGAGGGTATTAGAATAGGGTGTCTACACTTACGTAATACATAACAAGGCATTTTACACCATGAATTTCTAGACTCAACAAAATTTGCGCACTTATCAAGTCACTGCGGTTTAGAGTTGAAGAGTACTATAATTCTCATGAAAACCTTAAGGATCACTAGTGGAAACTTTAGCTTGTGAGATTCGTGCCTTTCACCCTTTTTGAGTGTTTTACGCAATCTCTGAGTCACAAGTTTATTCAACTTCTTTTGGGTCCGCACTTAATCGTTGTATGATCTCATTATTCTTCATTTTTTGGCTTGATCACTGATAATGACATCACTTTCGAGTTGTAAGAAATGCGTGTCTTGAAATTTATCCTGATCATTAGATTTTCACCCATTCAATTCACCCATTACATTACCATATTCTACCCTATTCACATATATTCCCCACACCCTCACCTATCATCTCCATTTAAATTTCATCCATCATTTTTTGAGAAAAAGAGTGTTGATTCCAAATGTAAAATGTCTTCAGTGTTGAGAGTATAAAAAAAAAAAGAGAAAAACAAAAATAATAGAAAAATAGCAAAAAGAAAAAAATATATAGAAAAGAAAAATAAAAAAAAGAAAAAAAAAAGAAAAGAAAAGAAAAGAAAGAGATTTTATAGTTAGTAGTTAGTTTTGAAATAGAGACATCTGTTCTTCAAGTGCTATACACTCTTCTCAATCTTATCGCATATCCATCCATTTTACATCCATCATTTCACACATCCATCATTTCACACATCCATCACTCATCATTCATATCATTATCCTACTTCACCTCATTCTCATCCCATTTCATTTTTCCTTCACCCATATACATCCATATTTCCCCTAGGTGTTCGGGCAAATGATAGTCAACTTGGTGAATAACTCGACATTCTCACTATAGTGATTAGCATTTCTTTCATGATATCATTTTCTTTCTTATTGTACGTTCTTTCTTATGTGTGTGTGAGACTTTTGAACTTGTTTACATTTACTCACCTCCTCACACATAAAGGCGATACACTTACCCTAATCTCGAGAGTTCGTTTGAGAGAGTTATATCCAGTGAGATTTTGAAGTTGAAGCGTTGATTCCGATAAGGCAATCTAGGAATTACTCTAGTGATACTCAACCCATTTTGATTGATTCACACTACACACGTTGAGTTATAGGAAGGATGCTCCTTGAGTATTTACTTAGCTAAATTTTTACGCATTCTAGCTTGTATTTCCCAAAATATTTCTCATGTCATGGATTGTGCGATTATTCTACATCTAATAAGAGATTGATTGCCGTTGCAAATAAGAATTTTGTGGGTATATTCCCTGGAAACCCTTACGTGACACAACTCGTCCTGTAGGGCAACCTATAGGTTTAAAGGCTTGTTGCACATGCTAAGTGCAACCGCAAGCGCCTGCGAAAGAACTTTTGGTTTTTTATCTTTCTCTTTCTCTCTATCTTATTGCTCGAGGACTAGAAACACTCTGTTTGGGGGTGATGTGATAAGCACCCAAAAGTGTACATTTTATACCCCTAATAGACGCATTTTAGTTGCTAATTCTCGGCAATAATGGTCTTATGTGCGTAAATATTCAATGTGCAGGCTTGATTGCGTTTGCGGTTGAAAAAGTGTTATTACAAGGCAAATGCGCATCAAATGGAGCTAATTACCAATCCAGTAACCCTAGCCTAGCCTAAACATACCACGAACCCCGTGTGTGTTTAGTTTGTGCCTTTTTATTTTTCTTAGATTTTTAGTTTGAGTCGTTTTATTTTTAGTATTTATTTTAGATTTATTTAGAATTTATAGGTTTTATTTTCTATTTTTCTATTTTATTTTTATTAATATAATTTTATTTTATTTTTATTTTTATTAGTTATTAGTTTTATTTTTATTAGAATTAGTTTTTTTTTGGGATTTCATTTATTTTTAGATTTATTAGATTTTACATTTTTTGTTTAAGAGATTTCTATTTCTATTTTTATTTTTATTGTTATTTCTTTTTAGATTTATCTTTTTATTTTGTGTCTTTCATTTTATAGGATTTTATATTTTTAGTAGATATTAATTAATTTTATTTTTTTTAGGTGGTCAGTATTATTTTTAGGTGTCCAAGTTAAACAGTCACACAAACATCCTACACACTCTACTATACCCAATTACCCTATACTCACACACACTTATCCTACACCACACACTTATCTCACCCTCACCTTATGCCATACACCCTCACAACACACAAACACAACCTCTCCATTATTCACCTTCTTCCCCACCTAACTCTCTCTCTCTCCCCTATTTCCTCCATTAACACAAACAACATTCACCTTACTACCAAACACCCTCACCACACCTAATCAAACACCACATCATCTTCCACCTCCCAACCATCCCATTCTTTCTCTCCTCCATAGCCACAACACAAAAACCCACCTTTATATCCAATACCTACAAAAGCACAATTAACCCATGCAAAACATGTATATATCCAAATCTCTGGTTAATGAGAATAAATACAGGCATTAAGAACCGTAAAAGAGCTAGAATGCATAAAGATATAGGGTGGAAATATGCAATATTTTATACTAATCACCCCCCCCCCCCCCCGATACACTACTCCTTGACAATCTTGATCGTCGGGATCTATTATGCCCTCAACACACATCCTATAACCTCAGCTACTTATTTTCAGTACCATCTCTAAGTACACAAGTAGGATCTCTCCTAAACTCTTTGTGGTCTATATAACAACCTTAGTCACTAAGTACGATCGTTTAACCCTAACAAGGTAGTACACCTAATCACATAAAATGTACATCTTATAATACTCATATCACATTCACCTATAGGATATATATCATTACTCTAGATATATAATGCCATCATTTAATCCTATAACCATGTACACATACCACACATAATGCGCACTTTAAAATACTCATAACATATACGGTTATAGGACATAAAAATACTTCACAATGCTATCATCTTCCAGGTATTACTCACTTTATCCCGGGTTACCATATATCGGATTATTATAACACCTCCATGGTAATAAAATAAATCATAACATAGGGGAAACAGTCATAGCTCCGAACTTGCAGGTGAGAACGAATCATACCCAAGACTTCTCACCCCAGAATAAAATCACACAAATAATAATGAACGACTATGACCTTCCTCAAGCCAAAGGCCTCACTCACATCGCGCAACTTTCCATGATAGCATGTGCTGGGTATGCTCACACAATAAGTATATATATCATTCACACTACAAATATATATACACGCAATCACATCATATGTACAAGCCATCACACAAGGTTTATGCATTCACGCCATATATACACCCATTTAAATATATATCTATATATATATATATACACACACACATACTATCTCTAATCCATATGTATAAGGGAAATGAATTCATCTTCATCTATATATAACCCCCATTATATTAATCGTCGCTATAACGCATACCTTCCCAATGAATTTTAAATAATGCGGTCTCTCACTTGAAACTTACTCATCCATTACCTATTATAGGAATAGTCTCCCAATTAAATCCTCATTCACACACCATCTATATCCGTATGCACGCCGGTATACCATAATTATCCCTGCTATAAGTATGCACATAACTAATAGTCGGTAAACCTCAAGCTCAATATTAAATTCATTTCATGATCCCATCACACATTAGAATACTTCTCATTAATCACCCATAGATGTACAGTAGTTATTCCGACTATATATGAACAAAACTTATTCTAATTGATAATGCGTTCTATTATCATCAATTTAAACTACGGTTCAGTTACTCATGTGAACCCTTAATGATACCGCATTTCAAATTAAATTCCTAATATATCGTCACTAAGGATGTACGACCTCTCTCTCATTAGTCTACCCCAATTATATCTAGATAAAGTCCTATCGCTAGAAGGATTCGACACAAAAGTCGGCATATAAATTTCACGTCATAGCTTCACAACTTCCTCGAAGAATCATCAACCTTACATCAAAGATTAACTCACCTCTAATCTCTATATATACTCCCATCCCTAATGAAATTCCCCACTACATCGATGTGACAAACTACAATACATATGGATGTATGTTCCCAAACTAGTTCGATATGTCCCCACGATCATATCATGTGAGAAACCCCCAATAATTCTCCAAAACGTATCTTTCGCATTATATATATATATATATATATATATTCCAAATCAAGAAACCCAACCGAAATGGAGTAAAACTCATTTTAGAAAAATTTCTCAAAGCAGCCCTATTTCCGAATCGATTCGGCCTGGCCCGAATCGATTCGGTACCAAAGGCAAATCGATTCGCCCATTATGTGAATCGATTTGGTCCAAAGGACCTGTAAGTCTGTCTTAACCCGAATCGATTCGGCTTTGGATCCGAATCGATTCGGTCACTCAGACTTGTAAGTCTGCAACATTCCGAATCAATTCAGAGAGGGCACTGAATCCATTCGGCCTGTTCAGCAACTACGAAATGGCTTATTTCTTTAAAAACTCTAACTTCCAAAATCCAAATATATTATCTCCCAACCATAAATCTTCACCCCAAATCATATTTCTAACATCAAAACTCATATATATAACAACTCCATTCATTATACAACCTTAAATCCCTATCTAAACATCAAATGCAAGATTTAACCCACAAAATCTAGGTTTTGATATTTATACCCAAAATCCATACTTTTATCCACAATTCATGAAATAAAATACACATATGAATTATTTAGCAAGATTAAACACTTGCCTCGAAGTTGTAGAGGTTGAATCGTCCTCAAGATCGCGTATTGGCCGGAAATCTCCAAGTTTCTCCTCTCTTCTTCCTTTCTTCTTCTCTCTCTCTCTCTCTCTCTCTCTCTCTTCTAGCTCTCTCTCTTTCTCACAAAGGATATTGGCTGATTTCGTAAGCCTCTTACACCTTTAAATCCTAAATCCCAATCTTAAATGATAATACACACTTTAAATGACTCGTTTACTCCAATTCGAGTCAAACTAATTTAAAATATTCCGAAACCAAAATAAATTTCAAGGACGGTCATTTTGACTATCTTGACCCATCCGAAATCAACCGTACACTCCGAATCGTCATTCGAATTACTTTATATCATCTTCAAATTTTGACCTCAATTGCCAAATTTTAAAATTCTTCGATTTAAATAAATTTTATTTCTCCCAAATAAATTAAATTCTACGTCCTAAAATCACGGGGTATTACAGACTTCCCCCTTATAAGAATTTCGTCCTCGAAATTAAGTTAAGCCTAGGACTCAGAACCTCAACTAGTTCTTATGTCACCTACCCTCAAAATTACTATACATATTTCTCCCACTTCTCTCGGCTAATTACTTTAACTTTAAAAAAAAAAAAAGATTAGCTAACTAGGGCGCGCATACACCCTGCGCCCGAGCTTAACTCGTATATACATTACCCGGCTCCACTAGCCTTAAATCAATATATAACGCTCAACAAATTAATCTACAACATCGTAATAAGTATATAAAATTTTGAGATTTCTAATGATTGAAGTCTTCTCAATTTCTGACATTCGCTACTTTCATGCGGGGGAGGTCTTGCAAGCGAAATCCAAACAAGGAACCCTCCCAATACACTATTGTATAGCTCTGTCGGGAATTGAGATCAGTTAAATTAGGACTAAGGTTTTGTAAAAGATTTTTGAACCATAGATATTGCCCGAAGGCCTATACAATAATATAATATAAAATAGTTTTGTGTCTTTCGACACACCAAATCGAACACCTTATGTTCAAAACACAAGGCATCCACAAATACAATACTCTTAGTAACCCCTAGTTCTCAAAACTAACACAACCATGAGCTAAACTCCTCGCTCAACAAGGATCCTGCTTAACCCTGAATCTTCTCAGAAATAAAAATCCTTTACATCACGTGCAAGCATCGCCATAAGATAGGCCCTTGCATAATTGGAACAATACTCTCACGCGCATCTAGCCTAGGTATAAAAATGATAACCTTACCGATTACCACCAAACACGTATTAGCAGTTCTCACTCCCAAAAACCAAAAATACGACTCTTTACTAGCCTCTTGCAAAACATCAATTCTCTTGAAAGATACCATCTAAGTGTCACTCTTACTCACTCCTTCCTCCAAGGAAATTTTATACACAATATGGTTATAACAGCTAACCACTCACTAAACCTTATATGCGGCACTCCCAATACCGCTCCAAACATGACCTAAGAACAAAGGGAAATAATTTACATATTACTTCCATACTCGAACTGCCTTGCTTCATCAATGGGTCCCATTCAAAGTTCTCTTGCCCAAACGGGCCTAGGAACTGTTATAGAAATTGCACGTCCAAGACCTCCTCAAAAGTTTCCCTCTACTTCTTCCAGGACAATCCCTCTTCCTAAGGTTTATTTCTCCACAACAGAAACATCTCCCCGAAAATCCTTCCTGTCCAACCTGAAGGATAAAGCGTTATTGTGGCCCTCGACCATCCTGCCTAAAACCCTATCGTGGTGATGATCTTGCACCGCTGGCATCATCTCCTCCAATCCTACTTCATGAACCCAAGTCCCCAAATTTCTTACTCCCTTTAAATAAAGATGATGCTCCTGACAGTTTAACAATTCCATATTCATCATATCGATAAAATTCAGAACTACCGGGTTCCCTAACAAATGCTACCGAATTCACCAATCTCATCCTCCCAAGAACTTCACTATTTGTTCCTCCTTTGTATATACCTCATCGGGCATAAAATTCACCAATCGAATAAATTCTTCTTCGTACTCAACCATCGTTCGATCACCGTGAATCATCTTTATAACTCTCTTCCTCATCTCCGTTTAAATCGCAGAAGGAAAATACCTCTAGTCATAGTGTACCCAAAAATCGGATATGGACATTGCAAATCTATCTGCTCCGACGTGGTGGTTGACTCCCACCATTAGGGAGCTGCACCCATTAGTTTAAAGGTGGCGAGTACTTGCTTCTGCACCTCAGTGCATTCAACCATCCGAAGGTGCCTTTTTATAACCCTCTTCCACTGACTCGCAATAATTGCATCAGCTTCCCTCCCTCAAAATATCTGGAGGATGTCCTTTCTTAAAGGCTTCTCATACTTTTTCCCACGTAGGTGGCCTTGGGTGGTCTTGAGCTATCGAAACTGTCGGATGATGTGCCATCATAGCAATGGCATCATCAACAGCTTATGCCACCATATCGGTAACCTCAGTTGCAGTCACAGTCTTTTGAGGCATGTGGGGTTCTATGTTCTCTGCCCCTCTAATTGCCCTGCCTGGATGACCTCTTCTCGGTTATGTCTGAGACGAGAGAAAATGTATCGGAACGCCATTCAAGTGACTACACATCGCAGAAGAAAGTATAAGCGTAGTGAATACAACAATCCAAATGATAGGGCTCTACATCATGAACGCTAACGAAAGAACGCAGAAAACCCGCACAGATCCTAAGACACTAGAACTTAATGCTCTGATACCAATTGTGACACCCTGTTTAAAATAGTAACGGGTGGCCATCCCTATACTAAATTAAATCAGGAATCTCAAGTGGATCATTCTTAGCATCTACTGTCGATACTAAAATAAATACTTATAACTACCCAATACCATAATAAGCGGATGCCAAAACTTTAAAAACATACAATGAACATCATGCCAACAATAAAATAACTACTGAGCAAGATAAAAAAAGGCACTCACGTACAACAATAAAAGGATGTACTAATATAAAACATAACAACTACAATAAAAGAAGTATACCCGAATATGCTGTCGGGTAACAGATAATACAGCAAACCAGAGGAGAGAAACATAAAAATGCTAAATGTAACTCTTGGGTATAAACACGTTACACAAAATGAATCATATCTAGATTTACAAACGGTAGGAAGTGACTATAACAAAATCCCATAACAGTCTGCATCTACTATGGCTCCCAAGACACTGGATAGAAAATCATCATCGGTATCCTTACAGTGGGACACCTGTTATATACAATATATATATATGGCAAGAGAGAAAGATAAACGGGTCAGAGCCCGAGGTGTGAAAACGTTTATAGCAAGTGTATAAAATACATAATAATTATAAATGCATAATTTCATAAACAAAGTGGAGTCGCACTCTCGTGGAACTCAAACTCACCCCTCAACTAAAGCGTGCACCTAAATGTATGCATTTGAACCTAAATTTATTTCCCCTACACCTTCTAAGGGTATCTCCATCTTAATCTCCGCATGGTCTACATCTGCGTAACCCTCGATTTCAAGTACAACCCAAAATCCTCTCATTCTATCATACTCTAAGTTTACGCCCAAACTTATATATATAATAACATATACGCATAGACATATACCTGACTAGAGTCCATCCGATTTTAATTATTAACTTAAACAAGTCCTTAATAACAGAATAGGTACACATTAACTTCCTATTCTTATAAAACATTATGTCACCATTCAACACATACCCGAGTACCAAGGATTAAACTTCTCCCCACTCCTAACATTGCGCTACGTTTTGCGCGTGGGACTTCTCGCAAATTGAAATCCAAATAAGGAACCCCTCCGATACACTACTCCTTAACAATGTTGATCGTCAGGATCCATTATTCCCTCAACACACATCCTATAACCTCAGCTACTTATTTTTAGTACCATCTCTAAGTACACAAGTAGGATCTCTCCTAAAATCTTTGGGGTCTATATAACAACCTTAGTCACTAAATACGATCGTTTAACCCTAACAAGGTAGTACACCTAATCACATAAAATGTACATCTTAGAATACTCATATAACATTCACCTATAGGATATATATCATTACTCTAGATATATGATACCATCATTCAATCTTATAACCATGTACACATACCACACATAATGCGCACTTTAAAATACTCATAACATATACGGTTATAGAACATAAAAATACTTCACAATGCTATCATCTTCCAGGAATTACTCACTTTATCCCGGGTTACCATATATCGGATTATTATCACACCGCCATGGTAATAAAATAAATCACAACATAGGGGAAGCAGTCATAGCTCCGAACGTGCAGGTGAGAACGAATCATAACCAAGACTTCTCACCCCAGAATAAAATCACACAAATAATAATGAACGACTATGACCTGGGGACTATGCGCACCCTTCTCCTCAAGCCAAAGGCCTCACCCACATCGCGCAACTTTCCATGATAGCATATGCTGGGTATGCTCACACAATAAGTATATATATCATTCACACTATACACGCAATCACATCATGTGTACAAGCCATCACACAAGGTTTATGCATTGACGCCATATATACACCCATTTAAATATATATATATATATATATATATATATATATATATATATACACACACACATACTATCTCCAATCCATATGTATAAGGGAAATGAATTCAGCTTCATCTATATATAACCCCCATTATATTAACCGTCCCTATAACGCATACCTTCCCAATGCATTTTAAATAATGCGGTCTCTCACTTGAAACTTACTCATCCATTACCTATTATTGGAATAGTCTCCTATTTAAATCCTCATTCACACACCATCTATATCTGTATGCACATCGGTATACCATAATTATCCCTGCTATAGGTATGCACATAACTCATAGTTGGTAAACCTCAAGATCAATCTTAAATTCATTTCATGATCCCATCACACATTGGAATACTTCTCATTAATCACCCATAGATGTACAGTAGTTATTCCGACTATATATGAACACAACTTATTCTAATTGATAATGTGTTATATTATCCTCAATTTAAACTACGGTTCAGTTACTCATGTGAACCCTTAATGATACCGCATTTCAAATTAAATTCCGAAGATATCGTCACTAAGGATGTACGACCTCTCTCTCATTGGTCTCCCCCAATCATATCTAGATAAAGTCCTATCGCTAGAAGGATTCGACCCAAAAGTCGGCATACAAATTTCATGTCATACCTTCACGACATCCTTGAAGAATACTCAACCTTACATCAAAGATTAACTCACCTCTAATGTCTAAATAGGACTCCCATCCCTAATGAAATTCCCCACTACATCGATGCGACAAACTCTAATACATATGGATGTATGTTCCCAAACTAGTTCGATACGTCCCCACGATCATATCATGTGAGAAACCCCCAATAATTCTCCAAAACGTATCTTTCGCATCATATATATATATATATATATATATATATATATATATATATTCCAAATTGAGAAACCCAACCGAAATGGCGTAAAACTCGTTCTAAAAAAATTTCTCAAAGCATCCCTATTTCCGAATCGATTCGGCCTGGCCCAAATCGATTCGGTACCAAAGGTGAATCGATTCACCCATTATGCAAATCGATTCGGTCCGAAGGACCTATAAGTATGTCTTAGCCCGAATCGATTCGGCTTTGGGTCCGAATCGATTCGATCACTCAGACCTGTAAGTTTGTAACATTTCGAATCGATTCGGAAAGGGAGCCGAATCGATTCGGCCTGTTCAGTAGCTACGAAATGACTTATTTCTTCAAAAACCCTAACTTCCAAAATTCAAATATATCATCTCCCAACCATAAATCTTCACCCCAAATCATATTTCTAATATCAAAACTCATATATATAACAACTCCACTCATTATACAACCTTAAATCCCTATCTAAACATCAAATGCAAGATTTAACCCACAAAATCTAGGTTTTGATATTTATACCCAAAATCCATACTTTTATCCACAATTTATGAAATCAAATACACATATGAATTATTTAGCAAGATTAAACACTTGCCTCAAAGTTGTAGAGGTTGAATCGTCCTCGAGATCGCATATTGTCCAGAAATCTCCAAGATTTCTCCTCTCTCTTCTTCCTTTCTTCTCTCTCTCTCTCTCTTTCTAGCTCACTCTCTTTCTCATAAATAATATTGGCTGAGGCCGTGGCAGCTGAGTGTTGGCTCTTTCCTTAGTTTGGTTGGGAAAAATATGAGCTGGGCCCAAATGAGCTACACTTGGGTATATCAATCACCCCACTCCTTGTCTTCGATATTAGGAGGAGGCTAAGGTGCAATAATGTCTAAAGACGAGGAGTTGATAATGCTCATTGATATGATACATGGCAATCGATTGGTGGCTTGCAGGCTTTATTGGTCACCTGTCATAATTTATATTGGGTAGCGTCTACTTCTAGACTAAATGATGACTGATGCGCTTAGGGTTTAGTGCCTAAAATGATTATTCCTTTTGGGAAATGTGCAAAATCATTGTTTGGCATTTAAACCAAGATTTTTCTTTCTCTTTCCCTCTTGCCAAAACCGTTCCCGCCTCAGCCTTCCTGCTCCAAACCGCCATTGACACCCTTTGAGCTTTCTCCATTCTCACTGTTAAGTCCCTTTCCTTATTTTATTCCTATTTCAGGTGATTTCTCTCTTTCAGATATTTCTTCTCTATCAAGATCCTTTTTATTTGCTTTTAGAATAGTCTAGTTTTTTTATTTTTATTTTTCGACAACTGTTGCACTTTTCGGTGAGTTTTTCGGGAGATGTTTGGGCTTAGTCCTTGATGTTCTAGAGTTTTTTTAGGCTTAGAGTGGTGTTCCCTGCTTAGTTTAGGCATTTTAGGTCTTTAGTCGCTCAATTTGGGGTTATGGTGATTCTCCGATTGAGTTCTCACCGTTTTCTATTTTAGTTCCTATACAGTTCTTGAAACTATACCTTGAAACGATATGACTTCCCCTTTTTTGATCTTGTGGTCAACTTGGTCAATTCTCACCTTTGTTTGAATGTTAAGGCCTTTATATAAATTAGCCAAGGAATTACTAACACATAGGGAGAGGTGTTTTAAGGAGATACGAAAGTACAAAGGTGAGGACGCCGCCAAGCGTAAAGACGAGGCCTTTCTTCTTCGTCCAATCTGCCCTATTCCCCTTGTCGTTATTCGTCCTCCCATTGTAGAAGTTTGTGACTCAATGTCTGAGTTATCTGCCTCTGTAGACGACAATCCATCCGTCTCCCACACCACCAAGGGTGTGGATTCCTTTGATGAGGCCATGAGACTCCCTACTAATGGGTTTAAAGAAATTGAGGATTCTTCTAAAGCCTCATCCTCTAATCAATACGAGTCTTCTAATTAGTCTGACTCTTCAGTATAAGTTCTTTCATCTCACAATGAGCCGAGAGTAGGAGTTACAATTCCATCCCCTCTTATGATTATCCCTTTATCTACCATTCCAGGGCAACACTTTGTAAAAAGTGCTCCAGGTTTCATCCCGACTGATAATCCAAACGATGATAAGCGTGAAGCCGAGGATACAATCGACGCTTTTTATGTTGGATCTTATGTCAGCACAGTCACTGAGGTAGATCTTCTAGTTAGGAAACATATATATGGCATAGGGCCGTCAATTACTACGAGGGTACCTTATGAGGACGAGAGATCCTTTGACGATCGAGAGGGCGAGGTCTGCATTTATGAAAAAATGTTTAAGGTCGACTTTGGGCTACTTGTGCATCCGACAGTACCAGCCATATTAGCAAGACTAGGTCTTGGTTCTACTCAGCTTTCACCTAATGCTTAGAGGGTTATTCTCAGATTCGTTGCTATCTGGAAGTTGGTTCATCATAAAGACCTTTCAGTTAGCATTTTCAGGGGATGCTATACTGTATCGTCCCCTATAACTCAACCTGGCTACTACCATCTCATAGCCACGAAACTACAAAGAAATCTCTACTTGTTACTCCGACCTCCAACCATAATTTAAAACCTCGCTACTTTTTTATATCTAGGGCATGGGAATTCGGCCTTGATGCCTCCTGTAGAGCCTCTGAGCCCCAAGTCCCTTAACGATGGGAAAATGCCCCAATATCGGCCAAATTGGATCCAATCTTAAGCGTTGATACCACCAATGACGTGGAAAAAGTTAGGAAATAGGTCGAGGAGGGGCGCCTTATAAGATTTTAGCAATTAATGACCCCATATTTTTAAGAGCAGACGGGTCTAGGGTTGGACCCCCAACTGAGTTATGTAAGTGTTCCACTTTTTCTAACTGATGTGTCACACTTTTTATATCTGAATTATTGATCTCATCTTTTCCATTACAGACCAAACCCCTAACACATCTGAAGCCGTTTAGAGGATAGTAGCCCTAAGTTTGGCTAGCTTGCTGAAGCGGGTGGGCAAGAAGACGGTGCCCACTCCTCATAATAAAAAATTAACGATTATCAACCCAAGCCAAGTTGAGGGGTCGAAGAAATGGAATGAAGTTCAAGAAGATATCCCCACGTCTTAGAAAAATAAGAAGAGCAAAGACGACTCGTCCGAAACAAGGATGAATGAGGCCATCCCCATCTCTTCTGAGGACACTCTGGAAACTCGTCTAGAGAACCTCAAAATTAGCTCAATTCCCTTCTGGGAAATAAGACTAAAACGTTTGATGCTCGCTTTTATAAATTCTAAGTCTGACATCTAATTTTTGGAAGCCACCAACATATCTCTCATCAATGACTTCGCCTTTCACATGGCTATCCAGGTAAATTCCTATGTCCTTTTTTATTCTTTTATCTTTATCTGTGATGTCATCTCGTATTGATGTTTCTTCTTCTATGCAGACCAACCTCTGCCTATAAAAGGTCCATTAATGGATCAAATGGAAAATCCCTGAAATTCGACTGGCTCATCGTGCCATTAAAAATGACGAGACAAAAAAAATTGCATCACAAATTTAGAGTCTGAGATTAACAGCTTGAAGAGTCAACATATTGAGTCTATCAACAAGTTAAACACTAACTATACTGAGGCAGATTTAAACGACAAACATGATACCGAATTTACTGAGAAGCTGAAATTCGTCATTAACAAGACGCTAGAAGAGGCTAAGAAGAAGGTTATGGAAGACTTTTAGTCTTCAGAGGAGTTCTTAGCATATAGTTTGCAACACCTTGTAAGAGGAGCCCATACTACCCGGCAGTGGGCCACACTAAAATTTCCTCACATCTCCCACTTGTCAGAGCAGCTGGAAGTCTTTAGTCTGCATAACCATTTGGTAATGACTGCCCTGAGCTAAATTGAAGGGTTAGCGTAACTGGAGTCGACGACTCAGATGGCTAACAAGGTAAAAGAGACTGAGCCGACAGGTGACGCTGAGGCTGAAAGTAATGCTGTCGGGGATGGGTTGGTCCTTACCATGACTAAGACTCCCACTATGAATGAGACGAACCCAAGCTCATAGTCCTTAGGTATTTTTATTTATCTGGGCGGTCGTCTGTCGCTTAATGCCCTTTTTGATGTAACACTTTGACAATTATGATCTTTGGTTTTTGTACTCTGATGTTAAGCCTATGAACATCTTTTATATTTGAATAATTTGGTTAGACCTTTGAATGAAAAATTCATAAATTTCTTGTTTTCGCCATCCTCTCTTATTATGTCATGTTTTCTTATCTTAGCTTTACACTATTTGTTTGTCTGGCCAAAAGCTACTGATGTTTAACAAGTAAATATAATGAAATGTTTTTAACCTGAGATCACCAGTTAATGACATTCTTCTCACATCTCTTCTCGTCCTTAGCCGAGATAAGCATAACCACGTAAATGATTTTTCTAATATGAATTCACCAAATTATTTTGTTTTATCGTAAGTACCCTCTCGTCGTTTTGAGAGTATGGACGAGACATCTTGTCCCACACTGTCATTTCGATCGAGAGAGGTTTTCACCAAATTAATGATGTTAAGGTAAACCACAATAAAATTATTTTTGAATTTGAATTCACAAAATTATGGTGTTTAATCATGTCCTCTCTCGTCGTTTTGAGAGTGTATGGATGAGGCATCTCGTCCTACACTGTCGTCTCGGTCGAGAGAGTTTTTTGCCAAATTAATGATGTTGAGGAAAACCATACTTAAATGATTTTAGAATTTGAATTCACCAAATTATGGTGTTTAATCATGTCCCCTCTAATCGTTTTGAGAGTGTATGGACGAGACATCTTATCCTACACTATCGTCTCGACTGAGAGAGTTTTTCACCAAATTAATAATGTTAAGGCAAACCATACTTAAATGATTTTTGGATTTGAATTCACCAAATTATGGTGTTTAATCATGTCCCCTCTCATCATTTTGAGAGTGTATGTCGTCCTACACTATCATCTCGACCGAGAGAGTTTTTACCATCAAATATGATATTTTCACACTATTCCCCGCTCTTGGTGTTATTGAGAATCCATGGACGAGGTTATCCCCATCCGGATTGTCATGCACCGAGATCAAGTTAATGATACTTCATCACATAAGTGGTGTTCTATAGCTTAGGATGAGTTGAAACATACAATTTAAATAATTCATTCATCAAGAATAGGAGAGAACACTTACAATTTTTGATTCATAATTTTTTCAGTACATCTCTCATACATTTGTAAAGCAAAATGTGTAAAATCTCCTGTTGATAATATTTCTTTAGATGATCAGCATTCCAGGGGTTTGATAATGGCTCTCCCTTCAAATGTTTGAGCTGATAGGTGCCTGGGAAAATTTCCTCTGTGACTCTGTATGGGCCGTGCAATTTGCATGGAGCTTGTTCGATTTTTTCCAAGTCTTCTTCAGTACCAAGTCTCCAGTGGATATTGACCTAGCCTTTTCCCTCTTATTATAAAACTTCGCAGTTCTCTGCTAATAGGCATCTTGCCTGACCTTTACGTCCTCTCTTCTTTCTTCTATCAGGTCTAGATCCAATCTTCGCTCTTTAGTATTCTTCTATCAGGGGGTGAGGCAAAGAGGAGAAAAACAACAATATAAGTGGTTCAGCCTATATAGGCCTACTCCACTGTGCATGTGAGTGGATGTTTACGATCAAACTAGGCTCTAATAGCTTTGGATTACAATGCATTCAACTTTTCTCTCTCTATAACTATTTTAGCAGAGTTTCACTATGGTTTCGAATTAATGTCCTTCTCAAGGTAGAAGAACGCAAGTATTTATATTATTGGGGTGGTATAGTGTGTACCCCATGCATGCACCAGACGTGTGTAGTTTTCATTGACCAATGAGTAATCGCCACCTATCACTTATGCAAGTGGATCATGATGATAAAATATTCTCCCCACGTGCACATATGATACGGTTGTAACTGCCCATCCACATGGGATGATGATGCTAGATATCTTTCTTATGCATGGTAAAGTGGTCGTCCAAGTAGGTCTCGGCTTGGCCGAGTATGAGACACACGTGGTTTTATTCAATCATAGTCCGAAGAGTACGGTTTCGGCATAGTAGACATCAAACCGAGTACGGTCTCGATTGTTTGGTGTGCCGAACGAGTCATTAAGAATGAGGTCCTGACTGGCAGAAGGTCTCGGCCACAAATAAGGAGATGAGGCTGAGGCAATTGAGTGTTGGCTCCTCATGTGAGCTTGCTTGGCTAGGTCGGTTGGACCGAATATGAGCTGGGCCCAGACGAGGCTACACTTAGGCATATCATAGTACGCACCTAATGCATCCATTTTATTATCCTAATTAAACTACCTGGTTTAACTAGGACATAAAATTTCTATGCTAGCCCAATCCCTCTAATATTTTCTATTAGCTAAGTATAGACTACCCTTTACTAGGTAGACGTTCATAAACTATATCTTAGCAACACACCTGCTATTAATATATATTCACATGATTATAATAACATAGCTACAACCGTGTTATAAGTATATATACACACTATACCGTATAGACATATATATATGTACACACACACACACATATACCTACTGTTAGGCTCTCCAACATACATGTCAACAACATATCTATGGACATACCCTTTTTTTAAAATAGTAAAAAATACTCGTAGGTCCCTCACAAACAAATTTTAAACTAAAGGAATTTTTGGCAAATTTTAAACACTTTGGTACACTAATTCTCTTCTTGTAGAAGTCCACGCTATTGGCGTAACAAGTGGACATAATAGTAAATTGTCCTTAAATGTTTAAAATTGTTAACAAGGGACTTAATTTTAAATTTCACTTTTTTACGTGGGTTCATGACATTTTAGTGTGCCCGTGTAAAAAAACTCAACTAAAAATAATGTGTTTTGCTATTTTTAAAAAATATGTGAAAAAACTAACAGTTTTACCATTTAAAATTATCAGTTTTTAATTATTTTTTAAAAATAACAAAACACATTATTTTGATCTGAATATTTTTACAGGCACACATTGAAATATCATAAACTCATATAAAAAAAACCAACTCAAAATTATTTTTTTTACTATTTAAAAAAAAAATAGGATGTTCATTGGTATGTTTAATGAGGTATGTTGGAGAGCCTGACTACATATAACTATATAACTAATTCATATATATATATATATATATATATATATATATATATATATATCGAGGTCCAATAGCATGGACCTCATGGATACATTCCTCTAAGCCACCGGGTCAGAATCTCACCACTGAACCCAAACGTAAACACATACAATAGAGGCAGTTATAAACACACGTATAGGGGTTGCAACCATACCACATCTCACTCCAGCAGTCTCCAAACCAATACCTATACTCACATATGATAGTGGCCATGCAACAATAGTCTGACCCAGGGAATCAATCCGACACTTGCTGGTCAACGTTAGCGTAGATTGCCACTACACGCAACCTCCTAACAACATCACTACACACTAGGTATGTTTAATATAAACAAGTAGCATACAAACACATATATCTATATAAACGCACTCTAATATATATATATATATATATATATATATCGAGCTCGTATCCAAATCTCACTGTGCACAAGTCTCATAATACCCAAGTTCAAACCAATTCTCGGTTAAATATTTAAATAATCACTGACTTGAATTCATAGTTCTCCTCACTCGAACCCATCTATTCGTTGGTCTATCGCACATACCAAACCCTGTAAAGCATTTCCCAGTAGCCCCATAGGGTCATTTTTCAAGCTCCAACGGGTCAAAACAAGACACGAACAAAATCTAGGTAGGCAAGAAAATCTAATCGTTTCACTTGGCAAACCAAACCAGTTCGGTCCCCAAGCAAACCGGTTCAGTTCACTGGGTTGCCTTTCATCTTCTTCCTTGGGTTTTTTCTTTTCCAAACCTTCCAATGGAGGTCCCAATCATCAAATTGACACCCTACGTCATTATACTAATATTCTATAAGTATTATAACATAGAATTGGCTCTGAATACCTTATCGAGACCCTAAGATTATAAACCAAACATCAATTCTAACAAACCCATAATTTTCCCGAATTAGATTTTCATTAATTCAACCTCCCTATCAATATTCTACATGCTCAACATTATAAACCCATATTTAATTTCAAAATTCCTACATGATCAATATCAACTAGTAATCAATTTAAATAAGAGATTAATTATCACTTACATATCTAAATTAAATAATTAAAGTTCCAATCTTTAAAACCTTAAGTCACAAATTTTACACCATTAACTATGAAAGTGATTAACTACCTAATCATGAAATTTAAACCAAGTAATTACTTGACTTATAGGATTTAAATCTAAAGTTCTAATTGTTCTAATGGTTTGAATCTGAAGATGGTTTCCTTTCCCTCTCTTCTCCAAGCCTATCTCTTCCCTTTCCTCTTCTTTCTCTTGTTTTAAACTCTCTCTAACTCTCAAATATGTAGAGATTGCAAAGTGGGGTTTCCATCCACCCCTCTAAACCTTAAATCCCTCCTACTTACACCCTAATATCATTTCCATAAAACCCTAGGTATAAAAAGACCATCCTACCCTTATACGGATCCTGTTATGTCTAAAAAGTCTTGAAACCCAATCATAACACTCGGGTACCTATTCTGGACTATTTCGGCCCATTCCGAATCACCGATGAACTAAAAAAGGTCATCCGAGTCACCAAACTATAAATATACCAATATCTCATTAACTGAGCCTGAGATGTGCATAAAGTACATGTTGCCCTAAAATATACGGATTCGTTGATGCAACGCTCTATCGACGTATAATAATAAACCGTCAGCTTTCACTCATACGTGACATGTAATAAATCACATATATATTTACTTATCACACACAAGTAAATAATAATAATAATAGTAATAATAATAATAATAGTGATAATAACAAAAAAATATTAATCATTTACCTCGCTAATTAATATTTGACGAAACCCAATTCAATTTTCCCAAATTAAATTAATAATTATAAGCATACGAAAATTAAATAATTCATAAAAGAACATGGCTCAGATTGGCCTCCTCTAAGAGTAGTTTGGATCTTTATCTTCCAGAGTGGGATCTTCCACCTCTACCGCCACTATTGCTAAAGGTACACCCTCTATTTCTCATGTAAGGGCTTACAAGCCTAGTTGAGTTCTGGACTCAGAGTCTAGTGATCATATGATTGGAGAGTCGTCTATTCTTTCTTTCATGACTTCTATTAGTCATTATGTCTACCTTGTTGATGGATATTTCGTCTATGTTAAAAGCAAAGGAGATATTTTCTTAACCCCATCTATTACCCTCTCATTTGTTCTTCTTATAACTAATTTTGACTTTAACTTATTATCAGTTAGTCGTCTTGCCAAAGATCAAAATTGTGTTGTCATTTTCTTCCCTACACATTGCCTTTTGTAGGACCTGAGTTAAGTGAAGATTTTGGGAGGGAAATCGAGCGTGACGGGATTTACTACTTTGGGGAGTCGTCCCCACAAACATCTGAAAAACTAGGATGCCTTTATCATAAACGTGAGAAGACCAAAAACCCTTTTAACTCTTTGATAAAAACTAGATTAAAAATTTATGGTTGAAACCCAAACTTAACTAAAAAAAATATTTTATATTATTGGCAATATGTCAGAGATAAGAATGGAACAAAATATAATCATACATAGATAGAGGGGAGGAAAAGAGGATAACACGGTCATATGGGTGACGAAGAAAAACCAAAACAATTGGAGAACCAGAGTCACAAGGAGCGCACACACACACACAGCTAAGTCAACTAAACAATCATTCTATTATAGTCTGTTTATTACAACAAGTGTAAATGAAAAACAAAACAAATCCAATACCACCAGTATACTAAGGCTATATCTACTCAACCCCATAAGTAATAAAACACTACCAAAACTCACCTAAAGATACTAAAAGTGTAGGAAGTAAGTTTACACACAAAACAAGTGTCTCAACAAACATCCAGAAGCAAAATCAGTGAGATGTAGAACGATATCTAAGGGTATCAAAGAAAAAGGGGATAGTTGGATCTATCTACTCCAAAGCCACCATAAGATGCTCATTGAATAGACCTATCAAACTATCACACAAAAGTAAATGAAGAAAATCAAATGAACATGTTTATTATAAAGATATAAAACTGATTCAAATCAAAACGTGCATCAGTAGTAACACTATCTCTAAATAAACATGTGGAAAAGGACATGGAAAGTTTTAAACATATTTAAAAGACATATCAAGAACACATATTAAAAGAGATGTGGGGTTTTTAAAAATGGGGACAAAAATCTACAAAAGATAAAGTAAGACAAAAGATTTCAGAAAGTTACCTATGTAGAAAAAAGGAAAGCAAAAGTTACAAAGGGACACCATGGATGCTAACTTTCCAAACATCTCTAGCCAAGTGAAAATCCATCCACAACAGTGTAAAGAACCCCAAAATATTTTTATGTTCTCCCCCTTAAATCATCAACTTCATTTAAAAGGATTTAACACTCAAAAATATCTAGAGATATGTAAGGAACTCACTCAGAAAAGATAAACAGGAGTGAGAAAGGATTTTGAGGTTAAACATTGGTGAGAAGAAATTTTGGCACCATAGCGGCAAGTTAATCTCTCAATTCCTCTCACTCAAACAACGAAACATAGGTCTCATATACATAGGGGACGATGGAAGGCTCAGGAACCAGCCTGGTAAATTTGTAATTACCGCATGTTAAAGGGTATAATGGTAACCAACTATAGGAATATATGGGGCAACCATGGAACCAACAAAATAATGGCATATGTGTAATCTACCAAGTGCAATCCAGCAAAAAATAAATAAAATGAGAGACTGACAAACACTAATCGAGGAAAATCGTTTGTGCACAATGCGTAGTAAAACGCATGTGGTAAATGAAGCCATTTGATTGGCCAAAGACAAGCGACGAGGTTCAACTAAAAAACACACGAAATGTTGCCGTTTTTATTTTGTAAATTTTTTTTTAAATTAAACAATTTTAAATGTTTAACTAAAGGCATTTTCAACATTTAAAAATTAAGAAAAAATTAATAAAATTTGGGGAAAACCAGGAAAAGTTATCAAACATGTTTTAAAATCAAACTAAAATATTTTTACACAAAATACATAGAATATATATTAAATGAAAAACAAAATATTTAAAAAAATATAAATAGGAGAATTGTTTATAAAACCCTGATAAAAAATAAAGAAAAAAGAAAATTAAGAAATAAAAGAAAAATAAAATAAAAACATATAAAGAATATAGAGGTGTAGTTGAGTGGCAAGAAATAGCCAAGGTAATGTTTACATAGGGACATTTGTTCCAAAATTAAGCCAACCATAAGGAGAAGGTTTATTTTGAAAATAAAACATAAAGCTTCAATCTCCCCCTTTGGCCAAGTTTGGGACAAATGCAAAAGAGACTCAAAAAGACGCAAGCATTACATAAGTCAATTAACAACAATTGTTTCTAACACATAATTACAACATAGAATGGGAAAGTTGCCATAAAAACAATATAAAAAATAAAGACTGCATAACAACAGCAAAGTGCAGGAGTCTCATTCTCCCCTTTTTGTCTCAATATGGGCAAATGGAGCTACCCGTGCAAAAACATATTAATACCACATATAATAATAAAGATATTTAAAACAAGGTACGGAACATGTAAATGAGCCAGAATGGTTGCTTGGGATAGGAATAAACACCTATAGACATCCTAAGAGTTTCAAATAGATTATTGTCTAAGGGTTGGGTAAATAAATATGCTAATTTATCTTTTGTGTTGATATAGTCAATTTCAATTTCTTTCTTTTCAATCAACTCTCTAATGAAGTGTTCACGCATTTTGATATGTTTAGTACGAGAGTGAAGAACATGATTCTTAGAGATTCCAAGGGCGCTTTGGTTATCACACAAAATTAGAGCAGATTGATCTGGAAGACCATAGTCACTAAGGATTTGTTTCATCCACAATATCTGAGTACAACGACTACCTGTGGTAATGCACTCGGCTTCTGCTGGTGATAAAGATGAAAAATTTTATTTCTTAGATAACCAGGAGACTAAGTTATGATCGAGATAAAAGCATCCACCAGATATACTTTTGCCATCGTTAGTAAATTCGGCCCAGTCAGCATCACTGTATCTTATGATATTAGAGTTTGTGTCAAATATGTGAACTATACCATAATTAATAGTTCCACTTATGTATTTTATTATTCTCTGACAGTATTTAAGTGGTAATATTTGGGATCGCATTAGTATCTAGAACATACACATACACTATGCATAATATCTGGTCTACTTGCAGTTAAATAAAGAAACTTCCTATCATGCTGTAATATAAAGTGACGTTAACTTTCTTTCCATATAAATTTTTACTAAGTAATTGAAGAACTCACGGGTGTCCTAGCAGTTTTAGAAGTAGAAAGACCAAATCTTTTTATAAATTTTGTTGCATATTTTGTTTGAGAGATAAAAATGTGGTCAGTCTTTTTTTAAACTTGGAGACCCGGGAAAAAATGTAACTCTCCCATCATGGACATTTTGAACTCAGACTTCATTATGTTAGCAAACGATTGAGCTTCTAAGGGAGAGGTTGATCCAAATACAATATCATCAACATAGAATTGAGCAATTAATAAACAGTTTGACTGACGTTTGACGAACTTCGTGAGATTAGCTCCTCATCGTATGAACCCATTTCTCATTAAAAAAGTAGCTAACTTCTCGTACCAAGCACGAGGAGCCTGTTTTAATCCATGAAGAGACTTTTTCAATTGAAAAACATGGTTTGGAAAGAATGGATTAGTAAATCCTTTTGGTTGTTCAACAAACACTTTTTCCTTTAAATTTTCATTGATGTCTATTTGGTATAGTTTAAACTTAAAATGACACAAAATAGCAAATAATGATCTGATAGACTCTAAGCGTGCAACTGGTGCAAAGGTATCATATAAATCAATTCCATCTTTTTGTGTATAATCTTATGCAACTCGACGTGCTTTATTTCTTATGACATTGCCAGTTTCATCATATTTATTTTTAAAATTACATTTAGTGCCTACAACATTTGTGTGTGTAGGACATGGAACAAGTAACAAAACATCATGGACTTTGAATTGCCCTAACTCTTCTTGCATATCAAATAACCAAGATTCATCAAGTAAAGATTCTTTAGCATGCTTGGGTTCAATTAAGGATACAAAACAAGACAACATGGCAGATATAGTTTGCGACCTTATTCTGATGGGATCTAACACATTACCAACAATGTTATTTTTTTGGTTGATTGTCTTTGACCCAGTTGGGCACATCAAGATCAGCTGGTGGAAAAGAACCCAAGTTACCATTAGTTGAGTTTTCATTAAGAGAATTTTCAAAAACATTTTCCATAACTGGAGGTACAAACTCATTCTCTTTCACTAGACAAAAACTACCATTGATCGCAATATTAATTAACTCCATGATAGTCTTTGTTCGTAATTATATACTCTATAGGCACAACTGTTTTGGGAGTAACCTAAAAATATGGCTTTGTCACCTTTAGTGTCAAACTTTGAAAGTTGGTTTCTATCATTACACACATAATATTCACTATCAAAAACTCTCAAATGTTTCAAATTAAGTTGTTTTTCATACCATAATTCATATGAAGTCTTTTTTGTGTTCTTTCTAAGATAAACTCGATTACTAACATGACATGCCATTTGAGTTATTTCAACCAAGAAATACTTAGGTAAATTTTTAACTTGGATTAAAACGCGTGCCATTTCCTAAGTAGAACGATTTTTTCTTTCAATAATTCCATTTTATTGTGGGGTCCTAGGTGCACTAAACTCGTGTTTGTATCCATTACCTACACAGTATTCTACAACTCCTGTATCTTTGAATTAACCACCTATTTCACTTCTTATTCAAGACACTTGGATGTCCTTTCCATTTTCAATTCTCAAAAGCATTTTAAGAAAGTGTTTAAAATTTTCTGACGTTTCTTTTATAAAGGCAACCTGAGTGAATCTTGAAAAATCATCAACAATGACAAGGATGTATGAACTGCCACATAAACTAACTGTCCTGGAAGGTCCCATTAGGTCCATATGCATTAATTCTAAAGGCTAGGCTGTAAGAACGTCTTCAGTTTTTTTATAAGGGGCTTTATGCATTTTTCCTATTTGACATGGTCCGTAAGCAAAATATTTGTCTTTTGACAATTTGGTCAGACCATGTATTAGTTGTTGACTATTCAACCTAGATAGGTTTTCATCGTTAATATACCCAAGCTTCTTATGCCACAAGTCAATATCACTAACTCTAGTAGACAATCACTTTTTAATTTTAGCATTCTGAATTACAGAATAACAGTTATCTGGAGTTATCTCACCACTTAAAATTAATTTCCCATCAGTGTCTAAAATTTAATCAAGTTTTGAAAAATTAACAGTGTGTTCAGTATCACAAAACTGACTTATGCTTAACAAATTTGATTTTAATCCTTCAACTAAAATAACCTTCGAAAGGATAAGTAACCCTTCACACTGGATGGTCCCTTCACTTATGATCGAGGCTTTTTGTCTATCTCCAAAAGTTACATTTCCTCTAAAAAAAAGGAATGAGGGAGGAAAACTTGAACTTATCCCCAACCATATGTCTAGAGTAACTAGAGTAAAGGTACTACCAACAGGTTTATATGAGATATTTAAAGGAGTGATAACAACATTACATGTTAACTGATTAACTTCACCCTTACTAATCCAAACAGCCTTGGTTTTAGACACATTTTCAATGGGCTTTGGTTTAGACAAGGTGGGATTCAAAACAGATATCTTTCCTAATTTTCTATCCTTATTAGATCCTTTAAATCAATATTTCTTTAAGTGCCTTTTTTTTACCACAAAAGGTACAAACATAGACAAACCTATCTAAGGATTTCACATTTATATTGGCAACAATATGTAAAAAATATGCATTAGTACCAGAAGATTCAGGTATATTTAAAATAGGATTAATAGCTTTCCTATCACAAACATTGCAAACATGTGGAGCAGGTAATTTCACATTAGTAGGTTCAGGTATTTCTAATACAGGGTTAATAAAAACAGTTTCACCTACTATATCACCTCTATAAGCAAGGCCTATAATTCTATCACATCTACTTGTTAACATCTCATTAAGAGTTTGTTGAGATTTGAAAAAAGATCCATTAAATTTCTTTTCATATTTTAACTCATTTCCAAGATAAAATGGTGTATTCAGTTAAATCAGCAATAGTTTTCTCAAACTCTTGTTTTTCAATTTCATAGACATGGGTTTGCATTGAAAATTCCTCAATCATATATCTAATCTGTTTATTCAAGTCATCTATCTTAAACATTAATCTAGAATTAACCAATTTTGGCATATTTGATTCCTCACTAGCACTAAACTGACCAATTTCTCAATTCCATTCACATTTTTAAAGAAAAGACTATCAAAGTAAGGAGCAAAATCAAGATCATGTAAAGCATCCCAATCAGGAGTGACAATATTACTACTTTATGATATGGAAGAAAGAGAAGCAATTTGATCAACAGTAGTATCACACACAAATTCAGTAGACGGTGCAATACCATAATCATCAACACATATTTCAAACTCATCAGAAAAAATAGAAGCATTTTCAGTAAAAAAATTCAAATTCAAGCATGCATTGAGAAGTAAAAGTCATCAAGTGATTATTAGATTCATCTATTTCACTACCACTATCTGAACTATCATCCCAAGTTTTAGAGATATGAGCCTTTTGAGTTGGTTGCCACTTAGGTTCTAAAAAATATTTGTTAGTATAGTGACCATACTCATTACATTTCCTGCACTTTATATGACTCAAATCTTTACTATGTTCCTTTTTATTAAAAGATTTATTTTCAGAACTACTTTCATGTGGTCTGTTTGAGTAATTAGGTTGACTTTGTTTAGACACAAACTTGTTTATAAACTTAACAAACTTCTTGAAATGTTTTGAGATTAAATCAATTTCATTATCGAAGTACTCAAGATAAATATAATCATCATCCACATCAGTTAAAGAAGACACAAAAGCAAGAGTACTAACAAAAGATCTAAAAGCTAACGAGGTCTGTGTATTATGTGCTTTTGATTTTCCTCTTTCATTATCACTAAGCATAGTGTTTAATTCAAATGTTCTCATTCTACTAGATAATAGTTCAGGGGTCATACTGGTGTCATCCATTTCTCTAATTATATTTTTTTTTCACATCAAACTTATGGGGCAAAGATCTTAATATCTTTAAACAAATTTCAGAATCAATGTATATTATACCATTAGTATGCGATTGACTTATTATGTCTTGCAATCGTAAATAGAGATAATTAATTTTTTCATCATCATGCATGAACATGGTATCATAAGTATAAACTACCAGTTGTGATTTAGCTTTCTTAACACGTCCATCACCCTCATGTGTAGATATTAAAATGTTCCAAGCTACTTTGGAGGTGGTGCAAGTTGAACTTTGTTTGAACTCAGACTCACTAAGAGCCTAAAAAATGGCATTATTGCCTTTGTTGTTGTGCTGAGAGCTAAGCTTCTCATCTTTTGTCCGTTGTGAGAGAGGCTTACGTTGTACTTCCTTCTGAGAATCACCAACACTAACAATATGGGTAGGGGTTGTAAAACCAATGTTAACCATGTGCCACACATCATCAGCTAACTGCTAAAGGCGAGCAATCATTCTTACTTTCTAGTAATAAAAATTGGCACCATCAAAGTGAGGTGGACGAATAGAACTACCATTTTGGATATTTTTATAACACTTAGTAAAACAAAAGTCCTAAAAGCTCTGATACCACTTAAAAAACTAGGAGGCCTATATCACAAAGGTGAGAAGACCAAAAACTCTTTGATAAAATCAGATTAAAAATTTATAGTTAAAACCCAAACTTAACTCACACAAAAAAAATATTTTATATTATTGGCAAGATGTCAGAGATAAGAATAGCACAAAATGTAATCATAAACAGATAGGGTGACCCAAAGAGACTAAATGTTTAGGAAGCAAGTTTACACACAACATAAGCGTCTCAGCAAACATGCAAAAGCAGAATAAGTAAGATATAGGAGGATATCTAAGCATATCAAAGAAAAAGGGGATTTTCGGATCTATTTATTCTAAAGCCACTATAAGATGCTCATAGAATAGACCTATCAAACTATCACACACAAGCAAATGAAGAAAATCACAGGATTAGGTTTATTATAAAGATATAAAAGTGATTCAAATCAAAATGTGAATTAGTAGTAACACTATATCTATATAAACATGTACAAAAGGATATTCAAAGTTTTAAACATATTTAAAAGGCATAACAATAACACATATTAAAAGAGATGCTGGGTTTTTACAAATAGGGACGAAAATCTACAAAAGATAAAGTAAGATAATAAGATTTTAGAAAGTTACCCACTTAGAAAAAACTGGAAAGCAAAAGTTCCAAAGGGCCACCATGCTAACTTTCCAAACGTCTCTAGCCAAGTAAAAATCTAGACACAACAGTGTAAATAACCCTAAAATATTTTTATGTTCTCCCCCTCAAATCATCAACTCCGTTTAAAAGGATTTAACACTCAAAAATATCTAGAGATATGTAAATAGGAGTGAGAAAGGTTTTTGAGGTTAAACATGAATGAGAAGAAATTTTGGCAGCATAACGACAAGTTAATCTCTCAATTTCTCTCTCTCAAAAAATGAAACATAGGTCTAATATATATAGGGGATGATGGAAGCCTCTGGAACCAGCCTGATAAATTTGCAATTACCACACATTTAAGGGTATAATGGTAACCAACCATAGGAATCTAGGGCAACCATGGAACCAGCAAAATAAAGGCACATGTCTAATTTGCCAGGGACAAACCAGGGACAAATATTTAAAATGAGAGGTTGACAAAAACTGATCGAGGAAAACCTTCTGCACACAATGCATAATTAAAACGCGTGTGGTAAACAAAGCCATGTGATTTACCAAAGACCAGTGTCGAGAATCAAAATAAAACACACATGAAATGTTGTTGTTTTTATTTGTCAAATTTTTTTAGATTAAACAATTTTAAATGTTTAACTAAAGGCATTTTTAACATTTAAAAATCAAGAAAAAAATAATAAATTTAGGAAAAATGAGGAAGAGTTATAAAACATATTTTAAAATCAAAATAAATATTTTTACACAAAATACATAGAATATGTATTAAACGAAAATTTTAAAAATTAAATAGGATAATTGTTTATAAAACCCCGATAAAAGATAAAGAAAAATAAAATTAAGAAATAAAAGAAAAAAAACATATGAAAAACATAGAGGTGCGGTGGAGTGATTCGACATAGCGAAAGTAATGTTTGCATAGAGACATTTGTTCCAAAATTGAGCCAATAAAAAGGAGAAGGTTTCTTTTTAAAACAAAAGATGAAACTTCAACATCCAATCTTCAAGCTTTCGTCATACCTAAATCCAATTCCTATGAATTTTCTCAAAAGACTCTAAGTCTTTGGCACTCTCAGTTAGGTCATGTCAATTTTTAATATTTATGTTTATTATTTCGTTCGTTAGTTAATGCTTGTAAAGACAATAAGTTTTATTGTGAACTTTATGAACTTTCTAACCATACTAGGACAAGTTATATTCTCTTATGCATCGTTCTCTATAAATGTTTGATTTGATTCACTCAGATGTGTGGGGTCATTCCTCGATTACTGTATTTTCTAGCCATAGATGTTATGTAACCTTTATTGATAATTATTCTCGTTGGTCTATCTCCTTAAAAAAAGTCTGAAGTTCTACCTTAGTTTGCCAGTTTCTTCAAATGGTTAAAACTCATTTCAAAACCATTAATCGTAATATTCTATCCGATAATGGGCGTGAGTATATATCCAATGAGTTTCACTCTCAATACGGTCAAAAAGGAATTTTATATCAGCTCATGTGTCCTTACACCCCTAAATCGTAAAAATAGACACCTTATGTTTGTTGTTCGATGCTTTTTAAGTGTTATGAAAGTGTCCAAGTACTATTGGCACCTTGCTATCTTAACAACCACTTTTTTATTAGCTGTGCCCCTAGTCGGGTGTTGGATAGTAAGGCAACTCTTCAGTGTCTTAAACCTGATTATACTCTTTTTTATACTCCCTCGAGTGTTCGGATGAACATGTTTTGTTCACAATCAAAGTCCCTCTCGTCATAAGTTGGATACTTAATTCATTAAATGCATTTTTCTGGGGTACTCATTAATGTCTAAAGGGTATTATTGTTACGATCCTGAGTCAAAACATATGTATCATTCTGTTGATGTTACTTTTTATAAGAATATTCTCTTTTATGGTGATAAAAATGTGCTGTGGGAATTGGGTCCATCCACCTAAGAGGATGGGGATTCATTTTTTATTCTCCTCATTCCCTTATTTGATGAGAAACCTATGTCTGAGGAATCTTTATCCATTCCCTCTGACCCCCTCCCCCTACAAGTGTAATATCATTGCCCTCAGCCTCCCCTATAAAAATCTCTTTCAGACTCTATAAACCTAGGTAACCTGGGTAACTCTATATCTCCCTCATCTCCTACTATACATGAATCCACTCACCAATACCCTTCGCATTCTCAATACCCTCTTAATTCAGATGTTTTTTAGCACTTCTCATCCTATTTCCCAGTATCTATCCTATAATAAAATTTCAGGTTTATATAAAGCTTTTCTTGGTAAGATTGACTCAGTTCCAAAAAAACCGTATTTAAGGCTCTACAGAATCAAAATTGGGAAGTTATCATGCAAGCAGAAATGGATGTAATTCAGCTTAATGGTACTTTGGATCTCATCTCATTGAAATACCTTACAGGTGACTCTATTGATCTGTATAAATCCTGACTAGTAGCAAAATGATTCACACGGGTCTATGGTAAATACTTTGGTGTAACCTTTACTCCCATTGTGAAATTGACATCAGTACGACTCATCATGTTCCTTGTAGCTTCTCATTCTCGGTCTCTCCATCAGCTATATGTCAAGAATGCCTTTCTTAATGGAGATCTCACTGAGATAATTTATATGGATACTCCTCCTAGTTTTCGGGTTGAGGGGGAGTATTCATGGAAAGTCTTTCAGCTACGAAAATCCCTTTTATGACCTTATGCAGTCTCCCCGATATTAGTTCAATCGTTACATGGACGAGATTATATCTGTGTATTTTGTCCAATGTCATTCGGATCATATATGATTTACCGTCTTCAAATCGATGCTAAATGTATTATTTTATTAGTGTATGTTGATGATATTATAATCACGGGAGATGATATTATTGGAATTGATCAGGTAAAACATAACATTAGAAAATCATTTGATGTGAAGAACTTGGGTCGTCTTCATTATTTTCTTGGGATTGAGGTCGCTAGATCTCGTAATAGGATCTCTTTATCCAAATGAAAATACACTTTAGATATTCTCAAGGGCACTAGGATGATGAGTTGTTGTCCTGCATTGACCCTTATGGTCCCTTAGCTCAAGATCTTGGCAGAAACTGGTGATTTACTCTTGGGTCCTTTGATTTATCAGAGACTTGTTGTCCGTATTATCTACCTGACCCAAACTAGGCTAGAATTGGCCTTTGTCGTCAGTATAGTTAGTCATTTTATGCATTCTCCTCGCATAGCTCATATGGATGCGGTCTATCATATTTTGAGGTACCTCAAGTCCGGTCCATGACTGGGGTTACTCAACACTTTTGGGAGACAGTCTACTCTTTCCTGCTTCACTGAGGCAGGCTATGATGGTATCAAAATTGATAGACACTCTCTGCACTTTTTATGGTTCCCATCTTATTTTATGGAAGAGAAAAAGCAGGCCGTCGTTTCTTGTTCTTAAGTGAAAGATGAGTATCGATCTATGGCTCAAGGGACTTGTGAACTTTTGTAGCTTCGTTCATTTTTGTGTGAGATGGATTTTGCAAAAAAAAGGTCGTCTAAATTGTTTTGTGATAATAAATTTGCAATTATGCTTGCTTTCGATTTCGTGCTTCACAAAATAACTAAACATGTGGAAGTTGATATTCACTTTATTAGTGAGAAAGTTCGAACTGGCATCATTTATCTGACTTTCATCTCTTCTTCAAATCAGGCTGTAGACTTTTTCACCAAATTAGTTGGACCTTCTCTTCTCAAAACATCTATTTCCATGTTGTGCTTGATTGACATTTATGCTCCAGCTTGAGGGGGAGGGTTGAGAAACTTTTTTTTTTGGATTAGGTTATAGTTTTATTTTCTTTATTTCAGCCTTATATTTTCGTATCCTATGTTATATTTCAGCCTTTAATTTTGGTATTTTATTTAACATCAATTCAGAAATCCTATGAACCATTTTGGCCTTAGATTTTGGTATCCTATGCAACATCGTATCAACCTTAGATTTTGGTATCCTATGTAATATTCCTTTATTATATTTTGGTATCATATATAATATCTTATACTCATATAAATATAATTTTTAATATAGTTCACCATTTAAATTTCTGATTGGTGTTCTGCGTCACCAATTTAATTTTAAGTTTGATATTTCTCATTTGGTGGAAGTACTTTCATTTGCATCTTTGAATAGGTGAGTATCCAAGTACCTCTATTGGATTAAAAACGAATGATTCTTCTTTTTTTCTTTCTTTATCTTTAATGTTGAAAGAAAAATTACACCATGGCTTTTGAGTGCTCCATGTGACCTATGTACTAGCCTTATCAAGATAATTAAATTGGCCTATAAATATAACCTTAAATTGTATTTGTTCAATTTTGTATGTTAAAAAAGTTTAACTTAATGAAAACATGGGCTTTTTTGCATATAAATAGAGTTTAACTTAATGTAGATATATCATTTTTTAGTTTTAGTGAGTTAGTATCTTGCATGAGTACTCACTTAATTTTATTTAAAAAGAAAAAAAAGTCAACTCTTGTTCACAATAGTAGTATATGAAATGAAACCGACTTTCAAGTTCGAATACTGTGCGGATTTCTAAAAAAAGCCAATTTTTAGTTAATAAGTTCACATGAACCAATTCTGAAATTATAATATGTATTGCCTCCTATGTATTGACTGGGGGTTTAATGCCTGAAATTGTGCAGAATGAAATAGATATAGACGAGCACATATTGGCAAGTGGTGCAAGGTCACTCGAGACTTTAGTTTTCGTTGGAATGAAACTGGGTGTCTCCATAAATAAAAGTACTAAAGTTCGGTTGCCAAATTTGGAAAAATGTGTTTTAGCTTAAAGTCCCAATATGCGGTGGGGTGAAAATATGGGTGCGCGAAGGTGTCGATGATTGAAATATGTATAAGTCATTGTGACACGAGTGCGACGAGATTAATATGATATTATACATATACATGGATTTAATTATCTACTATTTTGTATCTTTGTGTAAATTATATAATACATTTTTTGAATTTTCATTTATGTATGCATGCAAGGTAATCATATGAGGCTGTTAATTGTTACCAAAATTGTTATCATTCCCCTCCCAAAAGGCTTCCCTTTGCCTTGGGATTAAAAGCTTCATTGCCACTCTTCCCATTTATTATTTTGACATCCCACGTCGATTGAGAGTATAACTTAGTTCCATTTCTAGCATGAATAATATAATTATTTTACCGTTCAATGAATGTTCAGTTGTCGTTGAATGTCACAAATTCCAAAAAATGCTTCCTGTAAGTTCAAAGTTTTCTTTCAAATGCAAGTCTGCTCTCATGTGAGGATGTTAATATTCGAGAATTGACCATAATAGTGTGCGATCTTGACATAGTTAATTTTTGAATTATAGTTAAATTCAAACAGAATCCTCAAATTCGTGATTTGAGGTCGTATTCGTTACACCTACGGTTCGAATTGGTGTGCTAAAAAAGAAATAATGGACTCTTAATTTGGGATGAAGGGAGTGTTACATTTCATATTTATCACCTATAGTAAATATTATTATGTTTTATGCACAAGTTGAACAAGTAGCAAATATATTACATGTTTTCTAATGGGATCTATTGAAAAAAAATGTTTTTAATAGGATCAAGTTGGGCGAAATCTTCATGTATAGTAGTATTTCTTGAGTTCAAGATTGGGTGCCCTAATTCAAACTTTTATTTGGTGACCCTAGTTTGTGCTTATGTGGCCTTGGATGCCAAAGTGTATATTAACATCCTTTGACCAATAAATGTGTTGTAAATACTTAAATAACATTATAAAAAATTCCTAAAATATGTGACAAAGCCATTGGTTGTCAAAGGCATATTATTACAAACTTTTGATCCTAAAGTGTAATAGGTTGGAACAAATTGGGGCCAGAATTCAAATACAGTCTGATATATAACAATGGTTAATTATTAAGGGGAGAGAATTGTCATATCCCCTATAAAACCTGTTAAGATATATCCAATATGTTTAGTCAAACAACTAAGTCCTTTCATCTAACTTCATTAGCCTAAATTACATTAAATCTCTTGATCTATTTTGGCATTACGGGTTACCCCCTAATTAAAAAACACGACAAACACCCCCTAAATTTTTAACACGTTACAACTAACCCAATATTTCTAGTTTTGGTGGTTGTAAAATGTCTAAAATACACTAGTATTATTTTAGCACTATTAAATGACCAAATTACCCGTTACAAAAGACCACGAAAACATCTTAATGCATATATTCATCAAAACACATGCACAATTTTTGAAAGAAAAATATAAAACATGCATTTGAAAAATTGAATCTATTTATATCTCAGCGTGATCGAACCCTCACTCTCTATGGCCCACCATATAACCTCTCTAGTTAATGCTCATTATAAACTTTGATGATACCTTTTGCTGAAATATAATCACCACAAGACCGAGTGGAAAAAAAATCAAGGACAAAATGGATATTGTAAGCTTAGACACTATTGATTACAAGTCACCGTTTTAGGTGCTCTGCACCATCTTCTACAATGTTTTGGAATGTAATTTTAGATCATATTTTTTGTGGTAAGATTTCCCGCTTTCAAGTAGAATAAGTACAATTACGATGATTTGAGGTACCTTATCCACCCACGTTATTAATGAGAAAAAGATGTGTGTTATAATTGTGATGTGAATCTCATGTTTTCTACTAAAAAATAACCCTTATGTGTTGGATTGTGTAGAACCCATGATAGGAATCTTCGGGGATCGCTCACCCATACTAGGCATAGTCTCAGGTTGTCCCAGCCATCAGACCTCATCACTATCAAAGGATAAATCACTACGTCTGCCCATCATGCATATAACCCACCATACTAAAGGCCATACTATAAAATCTCTTTGTGAGTCCTCTCGGTACACATATACCTAGAAGTAGGACATTGGGGCAAAATGACCATGACAAACTCGTATAGTCACCGAGGCTCCATCATAGTATGCATCGTACGTTCCCTATAGTGGAATCCCTCCTAGTATGTTACCGTGAGTATATAACACATAAAACAGACATTAAAATGTAACCCCTGTTAACGGGTTAAATCAAATAGATATATAAACATACCGAACCAACGCTACTAGATTACATTTACAATCCCGATTAATAAGATACAACATCATAACGTATACAATCCTTACTAACGGGTTAAAATAAATCACATACACATTCCAACCCTAACGTTACTGGGTCATACTAGCATCTCTATTATAAAAAGGTATATCACATATATAACTTTGTATCATCCCATATTACATTAACCATAACCTCTCGGGTTCCCAATTCTAGGTGTAGTCTTACCCTATCTCACAATAAAAACCATATATCGACTATATTCAATCTTAATTAGCCCAAGTCTATTATCTTAATGCATCACGTCAATGTATAATCACACCTAATTTAAATGAAATCACATAACAAAATAACTACCTCACTTATGTAAGTTATAACCCAAACCTTATCTTACCCAAAGGATATTCACGCCACTCGTATATCACAACGATTCAAATCAGTCCCGACCAACAATCCCAAATCCTCCAACTTAGAAATTTTCAATCAATAAATCCATTATATACTCAGGTCTACCCTCGAATGCCAAATCATCCATTCAGCCCCTTTAAATCAATGATTTCCAAAATATTCAAGTACCCCAAATATCAATTTCCAATAATTTGAATCACAAGAATATATATCTATTCTATGAGCACATAAAAATTATAGGCTAGAAAATCTTAGCCCTAGTCTAAAATCCAAAATTCCAATCAATATCACAAAGGCCCCTCACTTAGGTTATATCTAAGACCACCGGTTAACCGGGGCCCTCGGACCGGTCGAGCGTTTAACATAGTGATTTCCAAACCATTACGAGTGTCTTCATCTTTATCCCCAATTTTTCTCTCTCCAAACTCCATTATTGAATACAAAAGCTTTCTTTAAGCACCCAATCAACATCAAAACGATAACAACATATTAAAACAATTATAGAAACCTAATCCCATCATCAAATACCGAATTTACAACAAAATTCATATGAAAAACCAACTTATAAATCAAAAACCATAGATTGTCCAATTTTACAATTTCTCATGGATTGATTCAAGTAAACATAGGGGTTTTATGAGATTAACACTATAAAAAAGACATCATCCATTAGTTTTGATACAAGTTCATGAAGTAATTAATCATTATAGAGGGGAAATCAACCTAATTTATATCTCGATTAAGTTAATTACAAAAATTACTAATTAATTATCTAAAATAAGATTTACAACCTAATATGATTTAGATTTGCAATATGAAATAAATACAATGTTTGCGCACATACAATCATAATCATATTATATATAGAACTGGTCTTGTGAATTGATTGAGAAATTAATCCCTAATTCCTCCAAATCTTCATTTCCACTTTGTGCTTTCTCTCTCTAGCCCGTTTAGTGTTTCTCCGTTGTATTTGTGATAAAATGAGATACCTAATGACCTCTTGCACCCTTTAAATCCCAAAACAACTCTAAATGACTTAAAATCAAGCCCGGGTCTTATACTAACCCAATAGGCCTTTAAACCATCATTTTAAAATATAAACAAACATTCTACGCGTCCCAAGATACAATTACCAAATCTACTCAAAACAAATAACTAACAACTCAATTATTTAATAATTACCTGGTATGAGTCCAAATATTAATAAATTTAATTACTTAATCATCGTGTCTTAAGTCTAAATTCCAAATCAATTTAAATAACACATAAAAATATAAATAGAGACGTATCTAGTCAAAACAAGCACAAATAATTAATTTTCACAATTTAATTAATTAAATAATATTTAAAAAAATATGGGGTATTACAGTTGATGTATTCAAGTAGCAAGAGTGTCGAATTGGAATGCTCGCCACGAATAGACAAAGGCCTCCTCAAATTCCAAACTTGACTAGTTCGATGAAATTGACGTGAGAGGCGGTATGCTCTTTTTTCCTTATAGCTTTTGCATAAAACAAAGAAAAAGGAATGTTAGCAAAAAAATTATGTGAAGCTTGGGTCGATCAAAACAAAATATAGTTGGAAGCAACAATAGACATATTTTGTTTTGTCTACTAGGGAACCTAAAACCCACATAGGGCTCACCACCCTTAGGAATTGGTGGATGCTCCCACTCCCTCACAATAACATAATTCTATTCGAAGCTTAGTCGACCAAAATAAAATACAGTTAGAAGCAACAATAGACCTATATTGTGCCCTTTATCGGGGAACCTAAAATATACATAGATCACGCCACTCTTAGGAATCGGTTGTTGATCCCACTCCCTCATAATAAAGCCATGGGACCACAATACCTTATTTAAATCAGGGAGGTTTACCACCAGCACTCGGTGTTCCCTCCCGCCTTCAAATAAAAGGTGTTGTCATTCGTTTTCACTAAAGTATAACAATATCTAATTTGAGGAATTCATATTTGAGTTTGGTACAACTCATTAATCCTATGAAATCCGTTCACAATCCTCCATGTACTCGGATTGCATTGAGCAAACACTATTCTAAAGTACTCACAAAACTATAGAGATAATTGGCTAGGGGAAAGTGATTATACCCTCAACAATATATTTGGTATGCAATCAGTGACCCCTCTACATTATAGTAGTCATCAGGCTCCTCATCACACTCTATAATGACCCAATCGGGAATGGAAAACTTTTTTCTAAACTCGCCTATGGGTCTCTCACTCACCGTGTACACCATCATTCGGTTTAAAGAAAATGAATGGTAGAAAATATGAAAAAACTAAGAAGAGAAGATGAACGTTTGAAGAAATTATAGTAAATAATAAGAGACGAGAAAAAAGAAAGGAGACTTATAGGTAATGAAGGAGGCAGAGGCTCATAACAGTGGCTTCTTTCCTTCATGGCCTTTAAAAATTGCTTGGATTAATTGTCTCCATAAAATATCACATATGAACTTCAAATGCTCGCACATCTATAGAGAAGGGAATTGCCCTGCTAATAAGCTTGCCAACCTAGGTCTGGCCCATAACAATGGTCTATAGTTATACCAATGCCCCAAAGATCTCTTCAGTTCTGTCTTCAATGACTTCATGGATATGCCCTCTTATAGGTTTCATTAAGACTAGAGAATTTTTTGCTTTCATTCTCCTGTGTATCTTTTATTTTATTTTCATTGTAATCTCTCCTTGTACTCTTCTTGTTTTGTTTAAATAAAATTTTCTTGTTTTGATAAAAAAAAGGAGGCAGAGGCTCTGACTTTCTTGAATAATGGAAGTAAGGATGCAAAATTGTGGTAGGGGAAGTCTTTGAACAATTTGGTTTAACTTACAATGCAATTCATCATTTAGAACGGTACCCTAGGTAACGGCTAACATACGTGTCTTACCTTTTGGTTCCCTCAGTGTGCGAATCAACATACCCTTGAAAGATCAGGGCAAATTACAATTGTGCCCTTGAAACTAAATGGGTGGAACAAAAGTGAATTTTCATTTCACAAAACTGTAAGTGTTGATGTTCTTCAACTTCATCTTCAACAAACGATCAAATGTCACTCAACCAACATCAAAGTCCATCATCAATCAAACCTCTCCACCCCCATTCGAACCGTAAAGCTTTGGGGGCAATTATGGAGACATTATCTGACTTATCCAAACAACTCAGAGGAATTGACATGTGTCCGGCATCTTAGATAAACGATAATAGCTTGAACTTAAGAGCCAAAAGAGATATGATCAATAGGTATCTCGGGGTTGGATCTGTTCGATCGTATCACAACTACATCCAAAGGCCCCAGAGTCCCATACAACTCATTCTTTTTTTGTTCACTATAAATGTAACCCTCACCCCTTATAAAAGGGAGATATAATTCTTATTGTTGCAAAATAATAAATATGAAAAGAGAGAAATACCCCATGGACGTAGACACATTGCCAAATGACGTATATTTTGTGTTGTGTTATGTTGTGAGATCTTCCTTTATTACTCGGCTTTATTTGCTTGGAATTAACCTAAGTAGGATTTTACACCTACAGTGAGTATACCGCATTATACTCCTCATAGAGTAGAATGTGGTGCAACTTGAAACCTTATGTAACAACCCCCATCCACATAAAGGTTGGCTAAACACATTACACCAAAGACGGGGCTTGTCTAACAATCTATACCATTCTCAACATCGAACAATAATATGACATTTTATTTAAAAGATACACGTCTAATAAAATGATATGAAGTAATAACTAATAATAAATAAATTCCAACTCCGATAAGTCATAAAGCATCCACCTCAAGTGTAACTGGAAAATAAATGACTAAAATAATAGACCACGGGTTTATCCCAATACAATCTCTGAAATAAATAAAAAGACTGAAATAAAGAATATAAACATATGCTAGAATCAATTGAATCCAATCCGCTAACAATCAAATGCGACGATAACTCTTATCTCCTGCTAGCCTCGTTGTCCCTATCTAGGCAAACCTGGGGGAAAACATTTTATAATTTGGGTCAGTGCCCTAAACTTTCAAGAATTAACTTACAAAATCAATATATAATTATGCAGTCAATTCACATTACACGCTACCCATCGGCACTCGCACGTAGTAAGTATCTCACCTCTCATCTAAGTGTGATATTATATGAATTTCAACCCAAGTTAATATGTGAAGTCCGATATCTACACTAACATGATAATATCAAAGGCATCTATCACATATATTAAACGGGAGCTAAGAATATACACACATGATTCAGTCCCACGAATAACCACACAATACTACCCCCAAGAAATATCATATCATCACATTATGTATTTTACGTTGCATTATTTTTATTAGCAGTTGTCTGTATCATTTAGACTACATTAGTTTATTCTCTATTAATTTATATAAATATACATGTCCTTGCGTATATAAAACACACGAAGGTATCTACCCTCGGTGTGTAGTTCATGCTCTATTGGTACATCTGGAGGAGTCCCTCATCAAACGGGCATAAACCAAACACATATAAGCAGGGCGGTCCCGACGTAGTACACTATTATAAGGTCTATACCCCCGACGATGACAATGGATCCGGCTATCTCACTTACCTCATCGCAAGAGATTACACCATTGTAGGACCCTAGATAATGATCTACACAACTCCTAGCCCACTTGTGTCGATGCGTACTACGGCCCGAAGACGTACAAAACCCCGACCGATAGGCCATCCCCAAACACTAGTATGTTCACACAAATAATATATATATATATATATATATATATATGCAACACATAATACGTATGGATAGTTACCCTTATAACCACCACAACCAAATTCATCAATCTCGAGATAGTATCCTTGTCTTAAGAATTGACACTTTAATTAATTATTAAATTCCCTAATTGATGAATATCAACACTAATATATTTGTAATTAAATATTCACTCACTTGGATAACCTCCCTCATGCTTGCTTGAGTTTATAAAAATCCCCTGATTAATTCCACGGTCCAACCCTGACCCAAGATCAGGAGCCAAATTGATTTTCTCTTAGGGCCGAATCGATTCTCCCCAGACCGAATCAATTTGCCTTGAAGGCCGAACCAATTCGATTTTTGGCAGAACCCCAGATCTGTTGTGTTTTCCTAAACGAGTGTCATTCCCAAAAGCCCAACTTTGTTCTAATGTTATATCCACTTCAATGTTAAGAGCTATAATCCCACTATGGTCAAGAAAACACAATTATGTAATTATCTACTTAATCTAGTTATGATCAATCCCCATAATTTCAAGTATTCGAATCTAAACATTAGAGGTTATCTAATTCAAGATCAAAAATTTTATCTAAAAATTTCCAGATTAAAGGAATCAACACGTGATTTGAAATTATCTAAAAAAATAACAATCCTATCACATGGATTCTAACAGTTAATTTATCAACAAAACGACACCAATTGCGAGTTTGTCACCTAATTGTTTAATGTTGATGAATGTTTTTACAATGGTATGGGTGAAAATGAATTAAGTGCTAAAACGTGAAAGATTTTTGGTATAAAGTCAATGTGTGTGTGAATTAAGGACTTAAAGGAGAAAGTAATAATTTTCCAAGTGTTAATGGAAAAATGGACAATTAAGTCGGGACTTTTGACTTCAGCCTGTAAATGTTAAATAATGTGATCATTGGGAATGTTGAGCACATTGAAAAGATAATGGAATATTTGGATGATGTTAGAGAAATAATTAAGCAGTGCATAATGTCTCTAGTAGTGAAAGACTCCAAAGTAACTGCAATAGCATATGGTGGCGGAGACTGGTGGTGAGAGTCCATGAAGTCCATGGTTGTTGGCTAAATCATAAAGATAATGCTGTAATCAGGAATATGATAAGAAATGGGTTATAAAATAAAAATAGCCTAACTTGTGTGAGTGATTAAAGTTTCGATTAACGAATGTGGACAAGTAAATTGAGAATAACGGCAAATGTCCATATGGAAAGTGGAATGGTTAAGCAGGGAGACTTAATGGGTAGTTACGCTACCTAATGAGGTTTAAACCCATGATAACACAAGTGTGCCTGTTATATAAGGCTTTCAATGCTAATGAATATTCTCTAACATGATATCCGCGTTTGTTAAAGGAAAGTCTTACGTAGAGATTAAGCAACTCTGGTGTAAGTTAATAAACATTGAGTAATAAACGTTTGAAAGTGAATGAAATACTTTCAATAATTATAAATTGTTTAATTAGGTGAGTTAATGGGCAGAATATGCTGGTTTTAAGTATAAAATACAAAATAATTATTTTGTAAAGACAAGAAGAACATACGGTATCAAATGATATTTTATAAATAAAATGTCTTAATACATTGGGACATGTATTTTCAAAGGTATATATGTAGATATTTATGTATTTTCACATGCATGTAGTAGTAGCGTGTTAGTGTTCTTTCTGTCGTTCGTTCCATACTGCATTTGTATAAGTTCTCACTGAGCATTTGGCTCACATCCCTCCTTTTTGTTATGGCAAGTTATATGATGTTCCGTATTTTGAGAGTGTTGTACATGTAAGTAATTATTTTCATTTATGATTAGTAACACTGTCTACTAGGCCTTGGGGGCACTTCCCTTGGGTCCTATCACGTAGTTGATGAAAGTTAGAATCACATGCTAACAAGAATAACGTTAAATAAATAATAAAATTTGATTAGGAACATTATTTAGGTTGTTCCATTGCACTTCACATTTAATGTACGAGCCGAGTCGGGTTGATCCTTTATTAACCCTTAAATTCAGTTCGAGGCATTACAATTTGGTATGAGAGCTTTAGGCTTAATGTTCCTTTCGGGTGTGATGTGGTGAGGTCGGTAGTTGATCTTCTCGACGTTGATGTTAGTTTGGACCGGTCACACTGGATTAGTGACATTTTCGGTTCGTACCCTATACGGTGAAGTCAAGGACATTAGCATGATGTGAAACTCCTTATGATATGGTAAACGGATAAGTTTTTAGTCCCTTATGTTCCGTTGCATTTGTTATGTATGTGTGTTGGTAATTCATCGGTGTCAGTGTAGGCGAATAGTCAACGCCGTGATCTTTTATATTAGATGTATTGTGTGGCAATTTTAATGATGAGAGTAGCCTTAGTAATAGCAGCAACATCGGATAGTGTTTATTGCGGACTAAATGTGGAGGTTGTATATTTCATCTATGGAGGTTAGGTGATTGAGTGTCATTCATAAGTATTGATTCTGCGATGAGAACATATTGGGTTCCTTAGTTGAGGATTTGGATTTAGTGTATCGTGACTAAACTTGGGTCTAGATAATTATGATGATTTGAAGTGACCTAGGAGTTAACCTAGAAAATTTTGCCGAGTTAGTACTGAGTAATAGAGTCATAATGTTCTAGAATAGGACCTCTTGCAGCGTCACTAGGGTGAGTCTTTTCTTACGAAACACCCGATGTCCTGTGTCCTACTAAAACTCTGGTGGTATAAATTTATAGTTTTAGAGATAATAATGTGGTATCCGGGAATAGGATCCCTTGTAGCATCCGTGGTGTGGGTCTTGGTGCTTAAAGGCAATACCCGATGTCCCGTATCCGACCAAAATATATAGTTATGTTAGTTTGTATATTAGTACATAGTATGGTGTTTACATAGCGAGACAATTTAGTTATCGTGGTTAAACACTCATTGATAATCAAATGATGTAGTCTAGTGAATTTAACTACAGGTTGGCATTTGGCAAATGAGTTGCGTTAAATTCTCTTTGGAGATAAGTAATAAAGTGGTTTGATTAAATTGACCTTGGGTTAGTACTTTGGATAGACATGTAAATCGGTATTGATAATTCCTTGGAGTTGTATACTAAGGTTTAACTATAGAGATGTTAGATATTCCTTAGTCATAGTGAGCTTAAGGTTGAGTACCTTGCATTACGATGACAATGATGTATTTCCATGAAACTTTGGGATTCCTTATGATGTCAAGGATATAGACTTTTGGTTGGTATAACATGTAGTGGCTAGGATTGAAGCTTTGAGGTTACGAGTTGGTGGTCGCATCAGTTGTCGTATAGGACCCTGCCATAACGACTCTTACACTGGGATGTGTATGTCCATTTTGGGGGATGATTAAATTGGTGTATTTTCTATGAAACATCTAGGAGAATCATTATTTCATCGAGGTTAATGCGGTGATATACATTTCATAGTAGTAAATTCGAGGTTATATAAGTTCACGATAAGACTTGTGATTTCTCATAATATATGTGTAAGTTGTTAGAGAGATGATTGAGTTCGATGACTGTCACCCAAGAAGCATTTGGGAATCATTGTTGCTCAAAGTTTTATGTGATGATGGTAAATTATTGGTAATTGTAGTATGTTTATGTCATGTTGACTTATGGGAGTACTTTAAAGTTAGTACCACGACCTTTATTTATAAGCATGTGTCATGATATGACCTTCGAGGATAATGTCGATAGTCGGTTGATAAGTGCTAGATAACGCACCTGGGATACTTAGAACACAATGATTTTCATCGTGGTTTTGGATATAACACTTGGAATGGAGTGTTAAGATCGATTATAGCGCCTGCGTGTGCTACCTGTGTGCTTGGGTGTAACACTAGTGAAGGAAATCATTAGGTCTTAGGCATGGATAGTGGTTGAAAGTTTGAGATGTCATTAGAATAATTATGATTTGGGATCATGTAGGATGTTGCTAAGAGTCGTAACAGTGGTCCATGAGTTGAATGTTTGAAACCATGTGAGCATTGTGTTTCATTTGATGAGAGGAATCTCAGAAACTGAGGTTAGCTATCACGTGTTGAAATTATAGAGGCCTAAGTACGATGGTTCAGTGATTGGCGATAAACCCTAGAGATGTAACTTCGCATTGATTTGCTAATGCTTACCAATTATGGAATATGTAGTATTGGTCTTAAAGCGAGAAGCCTAATGTCTTAGATTCCCAAAGGAATTGACTTTGTGTTCCGTTCTTCTAGAAAGGATTGATGAATAATGGTTAGGACTCGTCAGGGTTAATGGGTCAAGTCAAGGTATGTGGCAAGGCTAAGACTTTAGCGGATGTCGGTGAGGTTTATAGACTTTAAGGGTAAGTTGTGGTATTGTACTTCATGTGGCATAATTCGTTGTCACAAATTGATTATTTTCTTTTGGCGTGGCAGTTGCCTGATTCATTGCATTCCTTGTGTCTTCTTTGATCCCGGTAATAGGAGTTTGTTGATCAGTTGTGATTCGAGTTTAACGCTGCATAAGCTCAGTAGTGATGCGGGTAAAGTCGATTGTGGCTGATGCGTCATGGTAAACGAGTGCGCTCATCTTTGGAAGCACCTTTGTTATACACTAGTTTATGTGTAAACATGGTCTCACATTTGTTATATGTAGTTGCATGTGTTACTTGATTACTTTTCTTTAGGTTAACATCTAACATTATTTAATCAGTATAGCTAGTTACGAACTGGTTATGCGTCCCGAGGTTAAGACTTAAGAATATTATGAAGTATTAAAACGTAATAAAATAATAGATAGTAGTGATTTAATTTGTTAAAAGTGTGCAGATTGAGGATGTAATCGTTGGTATATGTGTGTGTTGTGACACCTAGGATGACTCTAGGTTAGATGATCATTTCATGACTTATGATGTCATGTCTAGTGATGATGAGGACGTGTCAGTCTATACTCGGCGTGATCCAAGGTTACTTGAGGAAATGTAGGTTGTAAATCCTAATGTAGGATTAATCCACGATAATGAGTTCATTAGTTATAGTGAGATATTTGGCGAGTATCAATCACCTCGAGGTTTTATTTAGATGGACATTTCAGGCACGCTTAAGAATTAGCAATGAGATCTTAGGCTTCGTCGTGATTGAGTTAAACATAGTTATTGGTGAAAATGAAATCTTTGGGTTTTAGACCATAGTGTTGAGGATGCCCTTGGATTGGAAACTAGTTGAAGATAATTGGATTTTAAGCTTGATGACCAAGAATTTCGAGGACGAAATTTCCTAAGGAGGGAAGAATTTAATACCCCGCCCTAGAAAATAGATAATGAATAATAAATTGAGTATTTCATTGAGAAATATAATTGGAGAAACAAATACAAAAGTATTCAACCAAAATTATACACAAAGTGACGCGTCGCGCGTAGGGTTTAAAAAGGAAATTTTACGTTGCATGGCCCATATGGATGGACATTTGAGTTCAAATGGTCATAATTATTATATTGGTGAAGTATGACACAAATTAGTTAAGGAACAGATGTGACACGGATATGGTTAGAATAATGAGATTTTTGGCATTACGGGACAAAGAAAAAATGAAACTAGCTTGTGCGACTTTTGTAGGGCTATTGGTTGGGGATAAAAATAATTTGAAAATTTATTTGGGGTCCTAAAAATATATATATCAAAATACCACATCAAAAAAATTATGAAAAAAGAGCCCTTGTTGTACTAGAACCGGTTGATCACGGCTCCTAGGCCGATCGACCGCGCCTCCCAGGTCTGCCCACGGTGGGAAAAGTTTTTATGCTGTCACACTTTCGTCCGTTGGATTTCTATGAGATGTCAACAATTTAGAGTGTCCAGACCAAGGGTATTTCAGGGTTAAGCTTCTTTTGTGGTATAAAAACCTAAGGGGTGTGATACGGTTTCAAAAACCCTCCCCTCCTTTATAGGCTCTCTCTCTCTCTCTCTCTCTCTTTCAGTTGGAGCTTCCATACACGGTGTTCTATCCTAGAATTATTAGGGCTGAAACCACAAACAAACACCAATATTTCCTCCATGAAATCACAATTATTAGGCCTCAAACTATCTTACAACATTATACAAAACCTTAGACGGATTTATTGGGTAAAAGAAGAGGGTATTATTGGAGTTGGGTGTAGGTTTGAAGGGGGTGTTCTTAGAGGAAGAAGATGGATTTTGTGGAGCATTCATGGAGTATTTTTGGAACTTCTATTGCAGCTAGTATGGTGGATATTTTGTGACTCCCTTTAAGGCCACCTTTGGAGGTGGGGGAGTCACCCATCGTATCCACTACCACCACCATTTTGGAGTCTTTGAGGTGGGAAAACCTTACCTTGTTAGAGGTTTAAAGTTTGATGAATTTTCAACAAGTTTTATTACATGTATTTGGTTTAATATATGTAGGGTGTGTGTTAAATGGTAACCACGGGTTAATTGGTTTAATTCTCATGATTTTGTATGGAAATGGTTTACAAAGAATAACTTAAAATGGGTCTTTAAAATGTGAAAAAAAATTCAAAATATATATTTTGAACATTTTATGAAATAAAATGTGTTTAAATAGTGTTTCAAAGATAGATAATGTGACTTCATGTTTAGAAATATATTGGGCTTGTGTAGACCATTTTTATAAAATAAAAGTGGGGTTTCTTACTTAAAATAATGAATAGAAGAAGAAGATAAACTATTACTTAAATGGGTTTTTAAAGTGTTGGAAATTTATGAACAATAGTCATGGACATTTTATGAAATAACATGTGTTAAAAGTGGATTTTAATGAAGGAAATTGATTTCTATGAAAAGTAATGCTTGAAACTTATTCATGTCATTTGATAAATTGAATATATATTTTCCTACAATAGATGGAGAGAGAGCTTTATGTGTAAAGAAATGTTTTCAGTTTAAAAGGGTATTTTAAAGTGTGTAAACTCATAATAAGAAAATAGTATAAGTTAAGGTGTAAATGTTGGGGAAATGGGTGCTAAGATATAAAAACCCCCAAATAAAGTGTGTTTATCAAATTTGTGGGAAATGAGGCTTTATATAAAATTTATGAACTTATATATTAAAAATCTGTAAAGAGCAAAATATGAAAGTTGAGTGAAGTATGGAAATGAACAAGTGTTTTAATGGTTAAACGTGTTTAAGTATTGAATTGAAGACTTAAACTACTTTTTGAAAAATGGCACTTGTTAAAGGACTAAATTGCAAGTTTGGCAATGAAAATGGTAAATTGATAATTTACTTAAAGTGGAACATTTTTATGAATTAAAAATATTGATGAATGTTTTTACACTGGTACGGGTGAAAATGAATTAAGTCCTAAAACGTGAATGATTTTTGGTATAAATCAACGCGTGTGTGAATAAAGGACTTAAAGGATAAAGTAATAATTTTCCGAGTGTTAATGGAAAAATGGACAGTTAAGTCCGGACTTTTGGCTTCGGCCTGTAAATGTTGAATAATGTGAATATTGGGCATGTTGATCACATTGAAAAGATAATGGAATAATCCGATGATGCAGGAGAAATAATTAAGTAAGTCATGACGTCCTTAGTGGTGAAAGACCCCAAAGTAACTGCAGTAGCATATGGTAACGGAGACCGGTGGTGAGAGGCCACAAAGTCCATGGTTTTTGGATAAATACCAAAGATAATGATGTAATTGGGAACATAATAATAAATGGATTATAAGATAAAAATAACCTAACTTGTGTGAGTGATTAACGTTCTAATTAACGAATGTGGACAAGTAAATTGAGAATAATGACAAATATCCATAAGGAAACTTAAATGATTAAGCAAGGTGACTTAATGGGTAATTAATCTACCTAATGAGATTTAAACCCATGATAACACAAGTGTGCGTGTTATACAAGGCTTTCAATATTAATGAATATTCTCTAACACGATATGCACGTGTGTTGAAAGAAAGTCTTAAGTGAAGATTAAACAACTTTGGTGTGAGTTAATGAACGTTGAGTAATAAACATTTGAAAGTGAATGAAAGATTTTTCCAATAATTGTAAATTGTTTAACTGGGCGAGTTAATGGGAAGAATATGATAGTTTTAAGCAAAAAATATAAAATATTTATTTTGTAAAGACAAGGAGAACAAACGGTATCAAAAAATAACGTTTTTGAAATAAAACGGCTTAATGCAATGGGACATGTATTTCCAAAGGTGTATATATATGTGTGTGTGTGTGTGTGTGTGTGTGTGTGTGTGTATACACACACATATATATACACATGCATGTAGTGGTAGCGTGTGAGTGTTCTTTCTGTCGTCCGTTTCTATACTGCATTTGTATAAGTTCCCACTGAGCATTTGGCTCACATCCCTCCTTTTCGTTATGGCAGGTTGTATGATGTTCGGCATTTTGAGAGTGTTGTACAGGTAAGTAATTATTTGTATATACGTGTGACACATCGCTTACTTTAATCACGAGTGATCAGTCCTTTATAAAAATAAACAGGAATCGCATTTGGTTCTTTCTTAGCATCATTGTCGAAAACCATTTAAATTATTAGCCACCTATGTTAAATTAAGCCGGTGCCAAATTTTATCTTTTCATAACTTAACAACATGCGAAATAAAACTAAATAATCAAACCATCCACATAATAATAGTGTGAATCAATTACACGACAGATGGATGAATAAATATTACTGAATAAACCATCATTCCCAAAATAAATCCAGGTACATCGTCTGATAAATAAAACTCAAATGTAACTACTGAATGAAACTCTTGACCTAGGAATGAATAACTGAAGCGTCTAAAGCAAATCCTGTAAGCTTCTACAATGCTACAACTACGCATCCCTGGAAAGAATCATCAAGTTGGGCGTCCCTGTGGCTGGACACCTAAAATTGTTTTGGAAAATATTTTCAAGCGGGTCAGAGCCAAAAAACCATTTGAAAATATTTTGCAAATAAATAAAGTGATACAATTTAAGTATTCATTTACATTTTTAATATTTAAGCAGGTGTCGTACTCTCTTGAGATATTACTCACCTCTCAACTATTGTGCACACCTAACACAGACTCTTAACAAAGCTAGTTATTTTATCCCACCTAACTAGTCCTGTTACATATCTTAGTGTCACTTTACATTATCCCAAATGTTCCCTTCTTTTTGTTTCCTAAGTTATTTTACCCTCTAACTTAGTTAATCTTTTCCACTTTAACTGATGATATAACATTCACACCAGTTACATAAATACTACATTCACACCTTGTAGTTTCAACCCGTATATAATTTATCTACACTATTATATATGTATGAATATACTATAACAATCACAAAAATGTGGAGTATATAACCATCCTTCCGAGCACTAACTCACTGGATGCTTGTCTCTAAAATGCTGCCATCCTAAATTTTCTCACTTAAACCCAGTTACCATAAGTCGGTTAACTCACACCGAAATAGGTAATAAAAATCGCAAACGTAGTGGAGGCGGTCATATCTCCCCGAGAGTGAGATCGAATCATACCCAAAACGTCCCACCTCAAAAATAAATCACACAAGAAAAAATACTGGACAACATGACCTGGGGACTATACTCTCCCTGCATTCACTAGGTAGGGGATTCTCCCACATTGTGCAACCTCCTACGATAGCACTAGAGGGGCATGTATTCACATAAATATATAATACCGATATTTATAAAGCACACAAGTATATATATATATCACATCTTTCATATATATATAATTAAATTAAATTCGGTTAACCTTTGCCTAACTCCCATAGCACATTCACATAATACCCGAGTTTATTTCCCCGACTCTTATTTATTTAATTTCACATCCATTAAATAAATTAGCGTAGTTTCACTTATTAAGATACTTGGACTCACCCAATCGACCCATATTTAAATATTCACTAATTAAATTCACTTAATTCGTCTACTAAATAATCACACCTTTATGCTCCCATATGAATCATTATAGATATCCTCATGCATCCCTAAGCATGAGATTCCATTTAATCTTCAATAATTAAATAAGAATTAAACATCCCCAAAAAGAAATAAGGGTTAGTTTTGAAAATAAGCGAATCTGCCATAAAATAGGCATGATCGGTTGATCGATCCTGGGCGCACAACCTTCTTCCCCGACACTATTTTCCAACATTTTTATACACCAAACCTTCGTAAATTCAACCCAAACCTCAACTAAAGTATACCCAATGTTTAATACATGTTTTAACCAGTCTCTAATCATCTTAAACATCATTAAACATCAACAATTTCAACTTTAATCAGTAAATCTACGAATTGGGTTTTCTCATTTTCAGTCAACCTCACATTCAATTTGATCTCTATAACTCAAATTATTAACTACTAGGATTTAACTCTAAATCAGATTCCAATACCACATGATAGTATCTCATCATCAATTCAGCATTAATTTCACATATAATGCCTAAAATCCTTAAAACCCACTTAACATGTGACAACCCTCCCAAAAACGGATTTGTCTACACCTACGCTGATATGGACATGAGTTTTTGCAATTAAAATTAGAAGAAATATAATCACTTACCTTTCAATGTTTGTAGAATCTGATTACACGTTGTAGACGACGAATCCAAGGATCGAACTCTTACATCTCCTTTGATTTTGACTCCTAAGGCTTCTCCCTTTTCTTCCTTCTTCCCTCTCTCAATTAGGCTAATGGGTCAAGCCCAAATGACCCGAATATCCCCTTATGGGCTTGATTATGTCCACCTCGGGACCTAATTACTATCCCGAGTACACTATTTTCACTATCTCAACCCTTTCGGAACCAACCGTGACCTCAAAATCTCCATCCGAGTCACCCTACAATAATTTTCTATCTCGACCTCATATAGTCTATATGCAACTCCCGATTGAGATATAATACTGTCACGTCACTATCACTCGCTATGACATAAAATAACCATTTACTATTCACTTAGTAATTATATTGCATAAATATTAATTATTATCTCTTCCGATTAATATTTTAATAACCACATAATAATTAATTCAATTAAATTACGGCACATATGTAATTTAAAATATCCGAATTAATTAAATAATAAATACTCAAAAATATAGGGTGTTACATACTTCCCCCATTACAAAGGAGTTTTTCCCTTGAAATGGGGACATACATGCGGTGAATAACTCGGGATACTACTCACGCATGTCATTCTCCCGCTCCAATATCAACTCGATAATATTGTGGTGCCCCACTGGACTCTAACCAAGGGTACCACCTTGGACCGCAGCTTACGCTCACTACGATCAAGAATCGCTACCGGTCCCTCCTCATACGATATATCTAAATGCAAGTCTATCTTCTTTAAGGGAACATGCCAAAAATCCCTCTTGCTCCTCTGGTACCTCTTCAGTGATGACACGTGGAACACGTCGTGAATCCGTTGTAAGTGCTCCAGTAGTCCCAACCTATATGCCACTGGTCCCACCATCTCGATAATCGAAAATGGTCTCACATATCTCGCCGAGCTTCCCTTTCTTTCTGAATCTCATATCCCCCTTCATAGGAGACACCCGCACCAAAACCTGGTCACCAACCTCTAACTCTATGTGCCTCATGTCTGCATCGACGTAGCTCTTCTACCTAACCTGAGCTATCCGACTATGCCCTTGGGTCAACTCAATCTTGGCAGTGGTGTCTTAAATCATCTCTATTCCTAATAGCTTGTTGTCCCCCACCTCTAACCAGAAAATGGGTGAACGATAAGGTCGTCCATATAGTGTGTCAAATGGTGCCATGCTGATGGTGAACTGGTACGAGTTGTTATACGTAAACTCCACCAATGGAAGATACTACTCCCATCCTTCCCCGAAGTCAAGTATGCGCATCCTCAGCATATCCTCAAGCATCCGATTAACTCTCTCTGTCTGCCCATCTGTTTATGGATGATATGCTGTGCTCAACCGTAAATTCGTGCCCATGGCCTCCTAAAATCTCTGCCAGAAGTGGGACACAAAAATCTTATCCCAATCCAAAACAACATTAATCAGAATGTCGTGCAATTGCACTATCTCAACAATAAAGAACTGCGCATACTGCCTCATCTCAAAATTCGTACGAACCGATAGAAAGTGGGCCATCTTAGTCAACCAATCCACTATCACCCAAATGGAATTATGACCTCACTGCAATAATGGTAACCCGATAATGAAATCCATGGAGATGCTCTCCCACTTTCATACTGGAATCTCCAGTGGCTGCAACATCCCCGTCAGTTTCTAGTGGTCTACCTTTACTAGATGGAAGGTAGAACACTTTGATACAAACTCAGTTATGTCCCGCTTCATCCCCGACCACCAATATTGCCTACGCATATCCTAATACATCTTATCCCATATATTGGGACGTACTGCAAATCTCGACCCGTGAGGCTCTGACATCACTGTATGACTAAAATCCTCATCCTCTGGAACCACGAGTCTCCCATTAAAGCGTAAGCTTCCCTAGAAACTAATGGAATAAGACTCCTCCCCATTAGCTGACAACTGGAAAACTCAGTTCTGGCAATACTGATCACCTACCTGTGCTTTCACCACCCTCATAATAACCTCGGGCGTGATAGCTAATACGAACATATAGGCTTTGGCAACCTCATCATCGTGTTGAAGCTCTTTCCACTTTGCCTTATGCTATCTCCCCAGCAGGTCGTCAGCTCAACGCGTCTGCCACCACGTTAGCTTTTCCATGATGATATTGGATATCAAACTGGTAATCCTTTAAGAAGTCTAACCCTCTCCTCTGACTCGTGTTCAAATCCTTCTGCGTGAACAGATACTGAAGTGATTTATGGTCCGTGAATAATGTAAACTTCACCCCCAAAAGATAGTGCGTCCAAATCCTCAAGGAAAACATAACTGCGGCTAACTCCAAGTCATGCGTGGGGTAATCCCCTCTCGTGGGGCTTAAGCTTACGAGATGCATAAGCTATAGCCCTCTCCTCCTACTGTAGTGATCAAGTCCCTACAAGTATGCATCTTTGTAAATACAGTACTCCACTCCTCCCCTAGGCAGTACAAGTATAGGTGTTGAGGTTAATTTTTCCTTTAGCTCATCGAAAGCTAACTGACAATGGTCGTCCCAAACAAATGGCACCCCCTTGCGAGTTAGGTTCGTCAATATACCCGTAATATTCGAGAAACCCTTAATGAACCACTGATAATATCTTACCAGCCCCAAAAAACTGTGAACCTCGGTCAGTGTCATGGGTTGTCCCCACTCTCTCCCCATCGATACCTTACTCAAATCAACAACAATACCCTTATCAGATATAATGTGGACCATAAACTGCACCTACCGAAGCTAAAACCCATACTTCTTAAACTTTGCGTATAACTGGTGATCCCGTAGTGTCCATAAAACTATCCACAAATGCTCAGAATGCACATCCTCAGAACGAGAGTAGACCAGAATGTCATCGATGAACACAATCATGAACTGGTCAATGAACTCTCTGAAAACCCAGTTCATCAGATCCATGAACACTACTGGAGCATTGGTGATCTCAAATGGCATCACCCTAAACTCGTAGGACCCATATCCTGTTAGAAAAGTAGTCCTAGGAACGTCCTCCTCCCTGACGCGCAACTGATGATAACCAGACCTCAAATCAATCTAGAGAAGTAAGCTGCTCCCCTCAACTCGTCGAACAGATCATCGATCCGAGGTAATGGGTACTTATTCCAGATCCTGACCTTATTCATCTCCCTGTAATCAATATATAATCGAAGAGATCCATCCCTCTTCTTAACGAACAACACCGGCGCACCCCACAGTGATGTACTTCGTCTAATGAAACCATACCCAAGAAGCTGCTGAATCTTCTCCCTCATCTCGAATGGGGCTATACGATAAGGTGCTCGGGCGATAGGCCCTGTACCCGATGCTAAATCAATAATGAACTCAATTTCCCTGCTAGGGGACAGCCCGAGTATCTCCTGAAACACGTCCTCAAACTCCCCCACCACTGGAATCGAGTTTAAAGAAACAACCACCTACTGCGAGGTCTCCTTCTCAATGTAATATAAATGTGTGCTCGACCCTCCCTCTGGAAGAGGCATCACCACTAAGAGCATCTCCTTCCCTGGGATAGAGAACACAATGGTCCTCCCGAAACAATCTACCATCGCTCGATATCTCGCTAAGTAATCCATACCCAAGATAACGTTGTAACCCTCCATATCTAACACTAGGAGGTCGGCGACTAAGCATACCCCCCCCACACACACACATTAATATCCACACCCCTACAAATCGAGTGTATAAAGAACCCACTACCCAACGGTGACTCCACAGACATAGGGAGACTACCGGTTGTCTCTAGAAGGTTGAAAACTCGTGCAAATCTGGTCTTTATGAAAGAGTGTGATACTCATGTATCAAATAAAATCCTACCCTCAAGCCCGTGAAAAAGAAACGTACCTTATACTGCTGGTGGTGCCTGTGGGGCCTGTTGTATGGTTGCATCTTGTACGTTATAGACCCGTATGTACTATAATTACCCCTGTTGCGGTGGGGCTGGTGCTGTCGGGGCTAACTGCGCCTATTTCCCCTACTGGGCACCCTACTGTTATGGTCCTCTACCCCTCTATGAACACTCTCTCTTCATGTGACCTATTTTCCCGCACACAAAGCAATGCCCCTGGAAGTTACCCAGCCTCTGGTCCTGTCAAGACTGTTCCTGCTGTTGGCCCTAGTGGCCTCAAACCTGATGGCCTCTCCCATTGTTCCCATGGCCTTACTGTCCCTAAGGAATGTGTTTTTGCTGCTGCTGAGGACCCTGATGGCCCTGCCTGAAACCTCCCTCGGGTCAATAACCCCCGGATCTAAATCTCTTGGTAGAATCCCCTTGTTGGGAATTCTTCCCTTACTGTCTGTCTGTCTGCTGTTGCGGTGCTCCACTAGCACCAATCCTACCTCCCTTGTCCTGTTGGCTAGGATCACTCCCCCTCTTACTTCCCATCAGATAGAAGGGATGGTCATAGCAGTGTAAAAGTGAGTCATTTATGACGTCTGTATAAATCACCAATGCGGGGTCACCCTGAGTCACCGCAATGAACCTCTTCTGTATCTCTGTTTCCACGGCTAGCGAAAAGTACTTGCGATAAAATCGCACCTAAAACTTGGAAATGGGAATCGTATTCCTCTCCTCAGCAGTGGTAACAGACTCCCACCACTGTAAAGCCGCCTTGATAAGTATAAAAGTGGCCAAAATCTGCTTCTGCACATCGCTTCATTCAATCATGCATAGGTGGTGCTGAATATCTTTCCTCCACTGGCACGTTAGGATCACGTTATAACTCCCCACAAACTCGGGTGGGCGGCCCTTCTAAAGCGCCTACCTTACTTCCTGCCAATCTGAGGGCCCTGGGTGGGCCTGGACAACTGGTGCCACTAGCTACTGTGCCTGAGGGAAGTGAAGGGCCATGGCAGTTATAGTGGCATTAACTGCCTATGCCATGATAACGGCCACCTCTGCCGCCGTAACTATCCTCTACTGTGGCTGTCGTTGTGAAGTTTTTGGCTCCTACCGAACCTCTCTCATCGGCTCTCGCTGCTTCTCTCGATGATCGTCCTTTCCCGGGTGGCATCTGAAACCAGATCGAATTGTATGCGTCCATAGTTAATATAAATATAATAATAGAAGAACGTAATCTCAAATACGAAAGCATGAATGCAACAATCCTAATAATAGGGCTCTATGTCAAAGAATGCTATGCTGTAATCATAATAAGACACACAGATACTATGGACACTAGAACCTGGGTATGATACCATCTATGATACCCCGCCTACTTTAATCACGGGTGATTAGTCCTTTATTAAAATAATCAGAAATCGCATTTGGTTCATTTTTAGCATCGCTGCCGAAAACCATTTAAATTACCAACCACCTATGTTAAATTAAGTTAAGTCGGTGCTAAATTTTATCTTTTCATTAACAAACAACATGCGAAATAAAACTAAGACAACCAAACCATCCACACAATAATAGTCTAAATCAATTACACGACAGATAGATGAATAAATAGTATCGAATAAACCATCGCTTCCCAAAATATATCCAAATATAAGTCTAGAATAATAAAATAAATCCAGGTACATCATTTGATAAATAAAACTCAAATGTATCAACTAAAAGGGGCAACATGATCAAATGAAACTCCTGAATTAGGAATGAATAACTGAAGTGTCTAAAGCAAATCCTGCAAGCCTCCACAACGTTGCAGCTACGCATCCTTGGAAAGATTCATCAAGCTGGGCGTCCTTATGGTTGGACACCTAAAATTGTTTTCTAAAATATTTTGACACGGGTCAGAGCCCAAAACCATTTGAAAAATATTTTGCAAGTAATTAAAATGAAATAATTTAAGTATGCATTAACACTTTTCATATTTAAGCGAGTATCGCACTCTCTTGAGATATTACAATTATATGCGTATGAATATACTATAACAATCACATAATTGTCACGTATAATAATCATCCTTCCGAGCACTAACTCACTGGATGCTTGTCTCTAAAATTCTATCATCTCAGGTATGCTCACTCTAACTCTGTTACCATAAGTCGGTTAACTCACATTAAAATAGGTAATAAATTTCGCAAACGTAGTGGAGGCAGTCATATTTCCCCGAGTGTGAGATCGAATCATACCCAAAACGTCCAACGTCGGAAATAAATCACACAATAAAAAATACCGGACGATATGACCCTGTGGACTATACTCTCCTTGCATTCACTAGTCAATGGATTCACCCACATCGCGCAACCTCCTATGATAGCGCTAGAGGGGTATGTATTCACATAAATATCTAATACCGATATATATAAAGCACACAAGTATATATATACTATCACATCTTCCGTATATATATAATTAAATTATATTCGGCTAAACCGTGCCTAACTTCCGTAGCACTAGCCCATAATACCCAAGTCTATTTCTTCGACTCCTATTTTATTTAATTTCACATCCATTAAATAAATTAAAGTGACTACACTTGCTAAGATATCCGAACTCACACAATCGACCTGACACTCTAATTTAGGTTAAATATCCCTAATCTCGAAATTAGGCTAACGGGCCAAGCCCAAATGACCCGAATACCCTCGCGTGGGCCCGATTATGTCTAAAAAGGCCACATGACCCAATTACTAATCCGGGTACAATATTTTGACTATCTCGACCCTTTCAAAACCAACTGTGACCTCGAAATTTCCTTTCGAGTCACCCTACAATAATTTCCTATCTCAACCTCATATAGTCTATAAGCTACTCCCGGTTGAGATATAATATTATCACGTCACTATCAGTCGCTATGACATAAAATAATCATTTACTATTCACTCGGTAATTATATTGCATAACTATTAATCATTATCTCTCCCTACTTATATTTTAATATTCAATTAAACTACGACACACATGTAATTTAAAATATTCGAATTAATTAAAAAATAAATACTCAGAAATATAGGGTGTTATATTACGATTAGTAGTTCTGTTTACTTGGCCTTGGGGGCACTTCCGTTGGGTCCTATCATGTAGTTGATGATGAAGAGGTGGAATCCTCGGGTTTTAAATTTTCTTTAATTAAAATCACAAACTTGTAATTTCCTTTTTTAATGTAAACTCAATAGAGATGATGCGGAAGCGTTGTAAAACAGGTGATGGTTCAACTTTCAAAATAACAACAAGTTTTAATTTCTCAAAACAAATTAAAACATAATTCAAGTCCTAGAATTTGCCTAAGTCATGATTATTCATTTAAAGAAAGTTGGGCGAAACCAATTTTAGCAAATGACTTGAATAAACCAAATTTACCCAATATTTAATTTAAGTCCCAAATTAAATGAGTGTGAAAATTAAACCAAATTTTATCTTGAAATTATCCTAAGCATGGATTCTAAATTAATGAGAAAGATAAAATAAACAATGTCACACTACGCCGAGATGTACGAGGAAAAACCCAAGACGGGAAACAACCTCGGACGGCCCTAGCCACAAGTCCACTAGATACGGAATTACAATTACAAGATAGATAGACTTACAACGACTGACTCGATCCCTCTCAAGCCTCGATGCTCCTTCTCGTAGAAACCTCTTCCTAGCGGACAACCTCGGAACACCACCGCGGTCTCGGAATCCACCGATGGGACTTTATATGGTCACCGTCACCCAAGCATGGAGCCTTTCTCCGTGTGGGTAGAATCTCAACAAAAGTCTTCTTTATGATGGGGTGTAGAAGCAAACCCGAAACGTCTCTTGAATTGGGTAGAGAAAACCGGTGCCAAAAACTCCAAGTAAAGATATGTATATACAGAACTTGGAATAAACAACAATGGGTGTAAACTAAGTGTTTAAAGATTTTTCTTTAAGTTGAAGAACACTCAAACATGAACATTTTCCTTTTTAAAATGATCTCTCAAACTCTCTCTAGGAGATGTATTATGATGGAAAAGTTGTCTTGGAAAATGTGTTTCCCGCACATAATAATGTATGAAAAAGGTTGGTTGAAAACCAAGTGGAGGAGTGGGGAAAAACTGCAAAAAAACTGCCAAATAACTGTTCCCGCTGGAATCTCGTTCGAACGAACTTGATTCTCGTTCGAACGATACTTTTAACGAGTGACCAGCCTGGGCTCGTTAGAAGTTCGTTAGATACCTCGTTAGAACGAACATTCGTTCGAACGACATATCGAACGACTGACCAGTTAGGGTCGTTGGCAAAACTCGTTCGAACGAAACTGGTTCGAACGACAAAACTCGTTCGAACGAAATCTGGTTCGAACGAAAAAACTCGTTCGAACGACATTTCTAACGAACGACCAGAAAGTTTGTAAATTTCAATTTTGGCCCAGAAACTTTTATATACTTATTTTAAAGTTCTATTTGATTCTTTCTGAAAATAAAAAGCAGTTTTTATTACACCTAACACCCAATACAAATTGTTCCAAGCTCCTATACAAATATAATTACATTCATACCTTGGGAGCATGGAACCTTAGTTGATGACGTAGAAACGAGGCACACGAACCGGCATTTTGATGAAGCTTTAAATTCTTTGCCGCTACGTCTTCAACACACACTTCATAGGCTTGAGAATATTACAATAAATCACTAACCTATGAATAAATGTTTTTGTCCGGAATTGAGCCAAAACTATATATGGACTCAATTGGAAATTTGTGTCCTTACAGATGAAAATTGGAATCACATGCTAACAAGAATAACATTAAATAAATAATAAATTGGATTAGGAACATTATTTAGGTTGTTCCATTGCATTCCAAATTTAACGTACGAGCCGGGTCGGGCTGATTCTTTATTAACCCTTAAATTCGGGTTGGGATATTACATTGTCTAGAACAAACAAGGAATCATAGAGTACACACAAATACTACAAAGTACACGTACAACATTACAGAAGTTCATGTGGACTTTGTAACTCTATGCATATACTTTGCTTTATTCACATATACTAAACCAATATTCTCAAAGTACACGCATGACATTACAAGGTACACATAAAAATAAAAAAGAATTACACATGTACAACATTTTATCCAAAGAATTTCACGTGTACACTCATATACTACACAATTTATTAATTCAACATCTGTCAAATACATTCAAACGTTGAAAGTTTATACGTTATTTAGTTCGTTTATTAATACAACCACCACCTACCATAAATATTAGGCTCAAAACCCTAAACCTTACTTGGCCTATAAAAACATAACATTGTTGTAATCATTATCATTCTAACTTAAAATACAAAAACGTCAAAATGGTTGTACTAGCAGAGTCTTTGAGAGAAGCTATTGAAAATGCAAACAATTATAGGAAAAAATTACAAATGATTGAGGAAGACATTTCCTATATCATTCGAGCAATTGATGACTTTAACAATTACGTTAAAGAAGGCTCCCTCAGACTCCCACTCATCCTGTACGACTTATTTCAAGAGGATGTGCCATCGCCAGAAACCCACGAAGCCCTCATCAATTTCTACACCTACCAGGTCAAAACACTTCCGAAAAATTATATGAACGACAACGATTATACGACTCAAGTCCTTTATGTAATACCCCGTATTTTCATGATATATTAATTTGGGGATTTATTAAATTTAATGTGAGTTAATTATTTAATAAAAATCCGGAAATTAATTATGTTATAATTATTAACGTGACGAGAGTTAGTAATTATATGAAATTTGTTGAATATTACTAATGAGCAAAGTAATATATTATATTGATTATGTTGAATGTCAGGAGTGAATAAAATGACAATTTCGGAAATTTAAGTCGGGACGTGCTCGTGTCGCGTTGGGACTAAATTTTGATAAATAAAAGTGAATATTTTATAAGTTGTCCGTATGGTCATTTTGAGTGCGCCAACGCGTCCGGAAGGGTCGAGATAGTCAGAAAAGTTTACCCGGGGGTTTAGTTTGGGTCTCGGGGCGTTTTTAGGCCTAATTAGTAACCCGGGAGGGCATTTTGGTCATTTTACATTTTTGGGTAATTAAATCCACGAAAATTAGAGGGGTTACATCAGATATTTGGGTTGTCACCTAGGGTTAGAATACCCAAAAGCCTAGAATGGACATTGGATAAGAGAGGAGAGAGCTCTCAAGGGATTCCAAGGCTCAAAACTCAACGGTTTGCACCGCCGCCACCACCAACGCGTAGATCGCGAGACGGGGAACGCAACCACGCCGAATTCGGCACCAAACCAGACCTCTGAAAATCTCGGGCAAGTGTTTATCTTGCTATTTCATTGATGCATCATTCGTATTAGTTTAGTAGTAATTAGGATGAGTTTTAATGGAAGAAAACCCGATTTATGATAGGAAAATCCATGTAGTTTTGGTTTAAATGATAATTCTGGAAACCCTTGCCATGTAGAGGAATTTAACCACGAAATTATGTTAATTATAAGAAGGAATTACTGGAGAAAATTTGTTAGAAACATGTTTAAGAAAATTCTAGGGTTCTTGATAATTAGATAAAATTTTGGGTTGATAATCCATGTTTAATGATCGAAATACACATGCCTTACGTTGGAAGTATCTGGTATATTGTTATAATGTTAGTAGTAGAATTTTTGGGACGTTTGGGATTGGAAAATATGGATTTGGATGAAGATAGGTGGTAGAACCCGTAACTGCAATTCTGCAGAAATCGAAATACCTGCTTGATCGATCGATCGAGACTAGAGCTTCGATCGATCGAGCCCCAAACCTCGATCGATCGACCCCTCCTGGAAGACTCCTATTTCCCTTGTTAAATTAGTTAAATTTAATTTATTGTGAAATAATTCTTGGGCATACTTAATAAGATGTTTTGGGAGATATGAAAGACCAGTAGGACATGTGAATAATTTCGGAGACTTTTAATGTGGACCGAGAATTGCATTTTGGGATAATTACTTATAAATCGATTAATTTATGTATTAAAGGGTGAGGTGCGTAAGAGAGTTACGTTGGAACATAATAAGGTCACCTACTGAATTTTATACTTGGGAGGTTAGAGTCCACGAGTGTCACGTAATGAGTTGGAGAAACCCTTAGAGTTAAGGTTAGAGACGAACCCTTATAAGAAATACTTAATGTGAAAATCAAGGATAAATATTGTAATTATGGGTGATGAGAGAAACCTATATTGATATGATAACAAGTGGTATATTTATATGGTTGTGTATGCATATATTATATACGTGTGAAAAACGTACCCGCGCTACTTGCTATCCCCGAGGTTACCGCGCTGGGACGATCTTATCCTGTGTTGCCTTATGGGGGATATTGACTCGTACCATAGGAGATAGATATCCTTGGTTCAGGCTATCGAATCGATAGTTCAGACGGTCCTAAGAGATGTGAGGGTATGTACTGGCCTCTTAGAGACTTGGAATCTATGCTTCGGCTCAATGTTGTTTTGTATATGTTGATACAGTTCGAGAGTGATTTCGAACTTGTATTTCCCTTAGTGTGAGCGATACGGGGATTGGATAACAGAGTATGCCCGCACCATAGTTTTATTTGGGGTGCTGTTATAATATATATATTATACGAGAATTTAATATATATATGAAATTATAAAATCTGGAGCTGCCTACTGTGATTTGTTAAGTAGGGCATGTTGATGACTCAAATTGTGAATGCTTGTATTGAAAAGTATAATCTGACACTGAGAAACTTGTTAGCAAATAAAGTAAAATGAGAGCATTATTACTAATTGAAATCCGCCTTTAAAACAATTATATTGTTCGATTTTGAAAGCTTACGAGTAATCTAAGATAAATAAAATCATTGGGAAGATTAGTGCGATAAATGATAAGATAAACCGTTGGGAAGGTTAGTACGATAGGCGTGCACATTAGAAGAGAGGTGAGAATTTCTCAAGAGAGTGTCGCACTAATATGTTGTTGCATTAGCCTGTATCAATTTAAATACTTGCTAAACGAATTTTAAATCATACACACTATCGGGCTCTGACCCATTTCTATTTCTCTTTTCTCTTTTGTATATATATGTATATATTACAGGTGCCCAGCCACAGGGGCGTCTTGCTTAGGATCCCTTGAAAGGAACGTGCTGCAGCTTAGGTGGGAGTTGCAGGCCACTTGCGTAGACGGCTTCATTTATTGATTCCACTTCTATCATTCTCATTTATTGGGCATGTGTCGCCCCTTCCATTATTGATCTGTTTTATTTGGGACATTTGTATTTCAGTTATTTCTAGTTTTGTTACTATGGGATTCATTCAGTATGGATATGTTACTTTAAATTTTACTTGTTGGGATTCGATTGACGAATGCTTTAAATTAATTGGATAGGATTATTGTGGTGTGACTCTTACTAATTGTAATGTTGTTAATAAATAAATAAATACTTTTTCTTTAAATAAAATTTGGAAGTAATGTTATAAAATGGTTTTGACACTTAGCTTAATTAATTAGGGTGTTTAATTGAAATTTTTTGTTTTCGACAGTGATGCTGAGAATGAACCAACTGTTCACCTTGATTTAATTTAATAAAGGAGTGATCGCCCGGTATTTAATTAGGCGGGGTGTCACAGGTGGTATCAGAGCATCAGGTTCTAGTGTCCATAGGATCTGTACGGCTTATTTTCGCTTTCAGCTTAACGTTTTTGCTATAGAGCCCTATTTTTAGGATTGGTGTACTCTTGCTTTTACGTTTAAGTCTTCAGCTATTTGAGATTTGATAATAACTGTAGACTAATAAACTTTTTCACGTTTCAGATGCCTCCGAGACGTGCTCCGAAGGATAGGCGTGCCCAGGTCGAGCAGCCAGCTGCTCTGGCACAGGGTACTATAAATGCCAATGAGGTAGCCGCCATTGTTGCTCAGGCGGTGAATGCCGCACTAGCGGTGGTTCAGCAGGCTCCACCCCAGGTTCAGGCAGTGGCGCCAGTACCAACACAACTTCCATCTTCATGGGAGAGGGTTAGGGATGCTTTTCAGAAGGCGCATCCCCCTGAGTTCTCTGGTAGCTCGGATATCGTGACAGTCAGCCAATAGAAGAAAGACATCCAGCGGCATCTTCGAATGTATGAGTGCACCGATGTACAGAAACATTTGTTGGCTTCCTTTAAGCTGGTGGGAGCCGCTTTGAAGTGGTGGGAGTCCACTACCACCTTGGAAGAGAGGGACACAATCCCTATTCAGTCGTTCTGGGAGCGGTTTGACCGCAAGTACTTTCCACCCGCAGTGCAGACTGAGATGAGGCAGAAATTACTAAATCTGAAGCAGGAGAATTCTACCGTAGCTGAGTATGAGGAGGATTTCACGAGACTTCTCACCATCGTGCCAGATGAGGCACCCATTGAGAGCAAGAAGATTATGTTGTTTGTCGACGGGTTAGCTTGGAGGATCCGTCAGCACCTTATAGGGAATTTATCCCTGAGTACTTTCACTGATGTACTCAATGCTGTGTTACTACATTGCCAGGATCACCACTTCCATCTTCAGGGAAGCAAGAGAGCAGGAGAGTCCAGCCAGCAGGGCAGGACCGGGGGTAATAGTGCCAGTGGGGCACCATCTCATGGACAGACTCGTCAGCACGAGCAGAGTTTCCATCAGGGGACCCTGCTAAACGATTCCGTTCAGGTGATTCTAGGCAGGGATATGGGGGCTATAGGCAGGGCCAACAAGGCCAGCCTAATCAGCAGGTCCAGCAAGGCCAACACCGACAGCAGGGTCAGCAACAGGGCCAACAGCGTACTCATCAGGGCCAACAGGGCCAGTGGCGGGGAGGTAACGGCCAGCAGGGTCGTGGTTAGCAGGGACAGAGGGGAGGTAACTTCAGAGGCCGGTGTTTTGTGTGTGGTAAGCACGACCATAAGCGTCAGGATTGTCCGGAGGGTGATAGGGCCCCACAGCAGAAGGGAGCCCGTAATGAGCCACAGAGACCACTTTTTCCACCTGCCCTCCCAGCTCCAGCCCAGGTGCCAGCCCTACCAGCCATCTCAGCAGCTCCAGTGCAGCATGGGCAGTTACAGTATGGACGGGTCTATAACGTCCACTAGGCAGCAGCTCCACGGGCACCACTCGCGATTGAGGGCATGTTTCCTATCCATGGTACTATGGGTCGGGTTTTGTTTGATACTGGGGCGACGCATTATTTTATAGCTACGCATTTTGCGAAGGCCTTAGGGTTGTTAGCCACAGCAGAGAGCACAGTGACGTGTGTAGACTCACCACTGGGGAGTCGGTCGCTTATTTTCACCACTAAGCTGCAGTGCACACATACTCTGCTATCAAATCCCAGTACATCACGCACATAAGGACCACGTATTCCGAATCTCTCAGGAACCGTTTCGATAAGTAACAAACACACATAATGGAGGCGAACATACTTCACATCACATGGGTCACGCACATACCTACGTTCCCATGATCAGGCGACTTATTAACTCCCCAATAAGTCATTCTCTGACCTATGTCCTCGAGGTACCAATCTAAATCCCCCCCCCCCCCCCGTAGGCACACAAAGATTAGATGGCCCTGATCGAAGGCCGACCTCCCGTGATAGCAAGTATGGTAGGTATGTTATACACAAATAACCACATATACTAAGCATTCACACATCTTAGATATCTTATAATATTAATAGAGGTATATTTCACGTTCCTATACCGTCATTAATGTAGTGCATTTACAACTCTCGGATAATATACAATATAGATCGCCAACACTTCTCACGTCGCAAATTCAAGTACTTACAACCTAACCCATAGAAGTCACCCGGTATATTATATAATTCTAAGTTTCAATCCCCAGCGTACTCCAATATCACAATTATGCCCACTAATCAACAAGGGAAGAGTCACACTTAATTAAATAAGTCTACGGAAAGTTCGAACTCAAATTGGCCAAATAAGGTCATTCTGTCAACTCGTTAGAAATATCGTTCAAACGAGGTGGTTCGAATGAGTGTCGTTCGAACGAATGGATTCGAATGAACTCATTAAAAGGGGTACCAAAATCTCGTTAGAAGCTCGTTCGAACGAGGTCGTTCGAAAGACCTGGGTTGGTCTTCTAACGAGATGGTAGAGAACGCCCAGAAATTTCCCAACTTCATTTTTCTTCAATTTCTCTTCTCTAAATCCAGCCTAAGATCATCCCAATTAAGTTTTAATGTTTTTAAACTACTCTAAGTCCTCCTAGGTCGCTTCTTGACATATTTTTGGGGTCAAATCCTCCTAATCAACATGCAATTATCATAAATTCCCAATTTTTGCCCCAAACCCTATGAACATGAACACATAATTTTATTTCACTTAAATACTCATCATTAATCCGTTTTTAAATCATCAAAGTTAAGTATTTTTGGGCGCTAATTTCATCCAAAATCATTCTACATGCAATCCCTATCCAAACTTATGAGTTCCATGACAATTACATTAGGTTTTCATCAAAAATTTCAAGGTATATAAAGTTTCAACACTAAACATGGAGGAAATATTCATTGAAATTAATAACATCAAATCACTTGCCTTAGGTTTGTTCTTAAGATTTGTTGTCGGTGATTATAGGCTGATTCTCTCCTCTTTCTAGTTGTAATTCCTTCCAAAATGATGGTGATGGGAGATAGTTTGGTTTGAAACCTCCTTTAACCTCTCTCTAACTTCTTTCAAAATCCCCGTAGCCCACTCCCTTGATTTTTGGCTGATAATGGCCCTAGTGGCCCCTATAATAATATCTAATTTAACTCTAAAATTCTTGGATTTTAATTCCTCAATTTTTGAAATTACCAAAATACCCTTCTGGGTTATCGGTTTGGCCTAAAAGTGCCCCGGGACCCAAACTAAACTCCCGGCTAGTGCTTTCTGACTATTTCGACCCTTTCGGACGCATTGGCGCACTCAAAATATCCATTTGGTTGATAGAAATATAATTTAATTTTTAACCTAATTAATTTCATTCCTGACGCGACTGACACACACTTCCCAACTTAATTTTCCAAATTGTCGTATTTCTGACTCGCGACAATTTTAATATTTTCAATACTCATATATTACCATATATACTCAGTAATATTTAATTTTAACATCATACTCAAATACCAACTCACGTCTCGCTAGTATTTAAATTCGAATTAATTTTCCAATTAATTATCCCAAATTAATTTAATAAATCCCAGAATTAAAAGTAATTCGATTTAATTAATCTCATAATTAAAAGCCATAAAAATACGGGGTATTACATACTTCCCCCCTAATAACGGAATTTCGTCCCGAAATTCAGAAAAGTAAGGCATACCTGAAAAATTAGGTATCCTTCGGTACTCAAACAAAATATAAGGAAAGGCCCAATCACTAAAGCCCTCGCTTCACAACAAGCGTGTTTAACAGTCTTGATACTTTATTAGATTACACTACAATAGATGTACTTCACGTTGTGCTCTTACTAAACAACATTCGAATAAAAATAGCCTATACATCATTGGCCGCATTATCTCAATAAAATTTTTAGTCCGCACCTCACTACGCATTAACTCCCGCGTTTAACAACACACCAAACTCCCATCCTGGAAGAAATCAATAACACATCTGACTACTCTTTCCCATTCTTTGTATCTCTATTTTCGGCGTTGTGACCTTTACACAAGGGAAAACCACTTCAGCCGGTTAGTGTTACACAACACATTTGTAAGCACCTTATCCACTATAAATGGATACGGGTGCTCCCTCCCCCCCCCCCCCAACTCTACCATCAGGTAATATCTTCTTCCCATTACTACAATATACCTCACTTACTAGTTATACTCGATTTGGAAATGAAAAAGATGACAATGAATCCAAAATTTCTTTCATACAATCTACCAGTCGTGAATCACCTTGCGCCTACACCTCGGGCTATAGGTGATACAACCTTCTCCAACGAAACATATTTCTACTACTTCTTGCTACCCCACGTTGAAGGTGAATTTCGGGGATCTCCTCTTAGTTCTAAATAATACTACTTCGAACCACGTACTGGCGTGTTCACTATCTAATAGTGTAAATCACGAAGGTATATAACAATTTCTCTCCTTCTGGACAACATGTCCCACATATTCGAAGGATCTCGATATTTATCTATAAGTTGGCATCCCCTTAAGGAAATTTACCAACCTGACTCTTCCATCCCTGGATTTGTCGGCTTGATACAATATTATCTGTTTGATCATCTTACCCCAACCGATCTACTACTTACTATACCCATTTCAATGCCGATTTTCACGTATGATATTTCCCGTTAAGTGATACTTAAAGTTCTCCTCTCGACGTATACCAAAAGTTTCGACCCTTACAATTTTCACCACGTTGTGCACATCTGGACCCATTATACCCTATTGACATCCTCATTCTATTTACTCTTGAGTCACCCTAACATTCGATTGGTCGGATCTCTACTTCAAATTGTCCATAATAATTAAATATTTGCCTTCTCAAGGGACACCCCTTATTAAATGGCTTTTCACTGCCTTTTCACCAAATTCGGACTCGCTACATTGGTTGCACATGATATTCATTAATAATTTCACTAGTGACGTTTAATCCAATCTACATCCCTTCTTCCGTCGATTACTACATTAGCAAAACAAGATGTCTACACCCCTTATAACCCACTCATACGGTTTTAAACATTATCTACGCTTTATACGATTCCAAACTCTTTATTTCCGCTGCATTTTCAACGTGGCTATACCACTTGGGCGTTCCCAATCACCTCTGAATTTTAAATCCTAAATCCTCCTTAACCTCAATGCATCCATCAACCCGTCGTAACAAAACCAACATTATCAGTACTTCTTTACTAACAACTGGCTCTACTCGCATTACATCGTAATTTACCTTGTTAACTTCCCGTTATAACTACTTTCCTACATAACGATCGAGGTATCCAATTTATAGACGAATGGTCAAACATCTCCCTATTACCAACCTTACGTTAAGTTTCATGCGTGGGATGTCTCGTAAAGCGAAATCCAAACAAGGAACCCCCCCGATACACTACTACCTAACATTATCGGTCATCGGGATCCGTTAAGCCCTCAGTCCATAACATGTACCCCTATATTCCCGTCTCTTAACAACAAAGTTACATCTCTTTCCTTAATTACACTTAAACAAGTAACTCTTTTCGAAAGACATTTTCTCTTGACATTGATGGTAATCACACTTCATATACATCATGCAAATATAATCGGGGTTCTCAAAATCCCGTCCCCAGACACACAACTATGAGTATAAACTACCAAATCTCTAAAGGGTGATAAAACAATGCACTCTTCTTATTACAACATCCTGAGCGTTAATATAATAATGAACTAAGTCTTTTCGCTCACTAGCAAACCAATTGCTTACAAATCATATCAATTTAAATCCCTACACATGCTGGGATTAAATATCCGAGACTATTATACCTTTTTGCAATCACAACAATATATATAATTATATACGTATATACAAAAGTATAATTGCGAGCCCGGCCCTCTCACAGATGAGACCTCGCCAGAATCAAAACATTTTACACCAAGGTAGTAACCCCGATAAGCTTATAATACCAGCACACTATCGGTACAATTATATATAAAACCACAATTAGGATATTATCATCCTCGTATAGAACAACACTAAAATAAGTAATTTCAATCAAGTATATACCGCCATCAATATACTCATTCATCCTCCACGGATGACAATACAGGTAACCCCACACTATCAGGGAAGATATTCACATAAATAATAAAATTGTCGATACTCACTAAACTCGACTCTCCAGCAAAAATAACAATAATAACAATTGTAGCAACTCGTTTATGCCACAAACAACATGCAACATCATCTGAGGATATAACTCATACTTCTATCCTGACAATCATCCTGACTGCTCAAATGGTTCCTGGACTTAACACACCTGTCCGTACCAAAACAAATATTTCAATAACTGATGCCCTTACCAGGAACAATACCTTTATCCTTACACTTGCATCGAAAAACATTTATAATGCACAGGTTTCACTTCCCACAAAATACCTCTACACATACTCCATTTATCTTTGGTCACACTGACCATGTTAAGGTGGTCCTTCTCTTGGACGTTGGTAGTCTCGGCTCTGTTGACTACCTCCATTGTTCCCTTAGCTTAACGAACCTAAGGAACACGCTACTAGTTTCCACATCTCTTACTGAAATCACCATCTTTCGGTAATAATTCAGTTATTCGAATCATTTTAACGGGTTCCCCGTTGAGTCTTCCCCTTGTGGCGCTTCTCCAACACCATTTTCCCAGTCTTACTCTATAAAGATCCTCGATTCTTGCATCTCCCCCACCCAAGGAAACGTTTACCTCCAAATTAACACAATGCGACATTATTACCATCTGCATTGTCCGTCCAAGCAGAATTCCCCAGAACAGTTAACAATTCTTTTTGTATGTAATTTCTCCCTTAATATCCTCTTCTCCTTTTCACCTACTTCACCTGGTGTAAGGTTCGCTAAATAATTAAATTTCTTCTCACAAAGTGACCTCTGTCCGGCCCTCTTGTGTGAGTTCAGAACAACATTTTCATCTTATCCTGAACATCTGATGAAGGAACTTATGGTCAGACTGTACCAATGCTCCTTCTCTTGACAAAACATTCCACTCTAAGTGTGGTGGTTGCCTCACACCATTGTAACTCTTCTCTTACGAGTTTAGAAAAAATTTACCTCAAATTTTCATTCCCTATTAGCCAAATTCAAACATATGCCCGTGCCATTGGATATTCTTCCTTCGTTCACATGCCATCTCCGCATTTTTAGTATCTCCACTGTTGGTTCCTTTGAATGTTTCACCTAACTCTTTCTCTCCCATTCCTACCTTATTGGGTGAGTCTCATTTGACCCCACTCTTGCTATAGTTGTACCTGGAAGTCGCAAATCGCGCCTTAGCCATCTATACCGTCCTGGACTTCCGTGCCATAATATGGGTGACTTCAACTACGGTCATTTTTCTTTTATAAGTATAAATAACCTCAACTAATCTTTACCTCTTGTTGTTCGCCCTACAGTCTTCGCCGAATGTACTGCATTGTTCGGCACCCGAACACACCCGAATGCAAATAAGATTCACTTTTGTATATATCATATCCGGAGAAAGAAATCTCACCAAAGAAATCAACAATCCTAAACATAGAGCTCTATCTCAAAGAAAGCTACGCTTGGAAGCATAATAAGCCGCACAGATCCTAAAGGACACTAGAACCTGATGCTCTGATACCACTTGTGACACCCCTACTAATTAAATACCGGGTAGCTACTCCTTTATTCAAATTAATACAAAATGTCAAGTTGGTTCAGTTCATAGCATCACTGTTGAAAAGTATTTTAACAATTACTAGCCACCTAATATTTAAAAAGTGAGCTGTCAATTTTAATTAAATTAGACTAACATACAACCAATTTAAATTAAGAAATGCTAATACCACAACCAGGTCATAGTCATAATAGAATAATCAAAGAAATAAAATGAATCTGGAGGAATACTCCTCAGAATAATCCGAACACTGAATAAAACCGAATATAAAGTCTAAATCACTAATTAATTACAACCAAACTGAAATAAAACTGAATAAATAAACTGTCTCTAAGAGAAAAGGGGCGACATGCCCTGCAGATAAATAAGTATGAAATGGAATCAAGGTAGAAAGTGGAGGCGTCTAAAATCGAGGTCCTGTAACTTCCCCAGCAGCTACAGCATGTCACTGGAATGGAACTTCTAAGCTTGGTGTCCTTGTGGCTAGGCACCTAAAAGGTTTTTACAAAAAAATAGATTTGAAAGCAAACGGGTCAGAGCCAGATTATGAAAACAGTTTAAAATATAGCAAGTGCTTAATGTCATTAAACAGTGAATATAAAATACATGATAGTGCGTGCTCCCACATGAGTTCCTCACCTCTCAACTAATTGTGCACGCCTATCGTACCCGTACCCGTACCCGTACCCGTTCTAGTTATTTTACTATCTAATTAGTCCAATCCGTAACCTAACTTTACTTTCCCGTTTAGAATTCAATTCTTGATATCTTAATATAAGCTAAGAGTCTTACTTTGTGTTTGTCCGAACTAGTTAAAATAATTACTAAGAAGTTCCCATTTTTAACTCTACAAAAATGATACAAGTTATTCACATTTACACTTATATAAGCAATCCATTTCAATTATCAGTATTTAATCTCATCGTAAATATACAATAATGGAACCCCTAGGCTAAGCTGCGGTGCACACATACTCTGCTATCAAATCCCAGTACATCACGTACATAAGTACCACGTATTCCGAATCTCTCAGGAATCGTTTCGATAAGTAACAATCACATACAATGGAGGCGAACATAGTTCACATTACATAGGTCACGCACATACCTACGTTCCCATGATTAGCCGACTTATTAACTCCCCAATAAGTCATTCTCTGACCTATGTCCTCGAGGTACCAATCTAAATCCCCCCCGTAGGCACACAAAGATTAGATGGCCCTGATCGAACAGCGACCTCCCGTGATAGCAAGTATGTTAGGTGTGTTATACACAGATAACCACATATACTAAGCATTCACACATCTTAGATATCTTATTATATTAATAGAGGTATATTTCACGTTCATATACCTTCATTAATGTAGTGTATTTACAACTCTCGGATAATATACAATATAGATCGCCAACACTTCTCACGTCACAAATTCGAGTACTTACAACCTAACCCATAGAAGTCACCCGGTCTATTATATAATTCTAAGTTTGAATCACCAACGTACTCCAATCTCACAATTATGCCCACTAATCAACAAGGGAAGAGTCACACTTAATTAAATAAGTCTACGGAAAGTTCGAACTCAAATCTGCCAAATAAGGTCATTCTGTCAACTCGTTAGAACGAGGTGGTTCGAACGAGTGTCGTTCGAACGAAGGGCTTCTAACGAACTCATTAAAAGGGGTACCGGAATCTCGTTAGAAGCTCATTCTAATGAGGTCGTTCGAACGACCTGGGTTGGTCTTCTAATGAGATGGCAGAGAACGCCCAGAAATTTCCTAACTTCGTTTTTCTTCAATTTCTCTTCTCTAAATCCAGCCTAAGATCATCCCAATTAAGTTTTAATGTTTTTAAACTAATCTAAGTCCTCTTAGGTCGCTTCTTGACATATTTTTGGGGTCAAATCCTCCTAATCAACATGCAATTATAATAAATTCCCAATTTTTGCCCCAAACCCTATGAACATGAACACGTAATTTTATTTCACTTAAATACTTATCATTAATCCATTTTTAAATCATCAAAGTTAAGTATTTTTGGGCGCTAATTTCATCCAAAATCATTCTACATGCAATCCTTATCCAAACTTATGAGTTCCATGACAATTACATTGGGTTTTCATCAAAACTTTCAAGGAATATAAAGTTTCAACACTAAACATGGAGGAAATATTCATTGAAATTAATAACATCAAATCACTTGCCTTAGGTTTGTTCTTCAGATTTGTTGTTGGTGATTATAGGCTGATTCTCTCCTCTTTCTGGTTGTAATTCCTTCCAAAATGATGGTGATGGGAGATGGTTTGGTTTGAAACCTCCTTTAACCTCTCTCTAACTTCTCTCAAAATCCCTGTAGCCCACTCCCTTGATTTTTGGCTGATAATGGCCCTAGTGGACCCTCTAATAATATCTAATTTAACTCTAAAATTCGTGGGTTTTAATTCCTCAATTTTTGAAATTACCAAAATACCCTTATGGGTTGCCGGTTTGGCCTAAAAGTGCCCCGGGACCCAAACTAAACTCCCGGCTAGTGTTTTCTAACTATTTCGACCCTTCCGGACACGTTGGCGCACTCAAAATGGCCATTCGGTTGATAAAAATATAATTTACTTTTTAATCTAAATAATTTCATTCCTGACGCGACTGACCCGCGCGTCCCAACTTAATTTCCCAAATTGTCGTATTTCTGACTCGCGATAATTTTAATATTTTCAATACTCATATATTACCATATATACTTAGTAATATTTAATTTTAACATCATACTCAAATACCAACTCACATCTCGCTAGTATTTAAATCCGAATTAATTTTCCAATTAATTATCCCAAATTAATTTAATAAATCCCAGAATTAAAAGTAATTCCATATAATTAACCTCATAATTAAAAGCCATAAAAATACTGGGTATTACAGCTACGGTTTATATTCTGAGCTTTTGGTGGCCTAGTTAAAACAGGGTCTATAGGGGCTTTCCTCTTCTTGGTAGCAGCATCGGCCTTAGATGTGCCGACCCCCTTTTTCGTTTGAACTCGGGGAGGGACATTATTTCTGTCGCATCTATCGATGAGATTGGAAAGGTTAGGGGACAACATCTCCCAAAGGTCAGCTAAGATACCGTTTGGACGCTCTGCAAAAGGAGAAGTCTCGGAGTTAGCATCTCAGATAAATAAAAAGTACGATACATAACTTGGTAATAAAATTTTAAAACTTACGAAGCTCTTCTAAAGGACCAACCCCTAAACCTGTCTGAGAAAGGTAATAGGGGGTCATCAGATGCTCATACTTGACGAGACGACCATTCTTGCCTTATTCATGAAGGTCGGTGATGGCTTTGGTGTTGTCAGGACTTAAACCAGGGTCGGCCTTAGCCGATAAAGAGGCTTTGGCCTATCTGAGAGATATCCTCGGTTCAAAGGCTCTACATGCCTGGTTTGGACCAAATTCCCGGGCACCTGACATAAAGAAATATCGGGCTTTCCAGTTATGGTTTGAAGTCTGAGTGACTAAGAATAGTTTCTTCTCAAACTTTCTAGCTACGAAGTGATAGTAGCTAGGATAAGTTTTAGAAGAATAGGGGGTATAGCAACCTATGAAAACTCTAACTGGAAGGTCGGTATGATGAACAGCCTTCCAGAGGACGATAGCTCCTATTATGACCCTCCACACATTGGGAGATAGTTGGGAAGGGGCAAGATTTATGTATGAATGGATGGCTCGGATGGTGGGATGAATGGGTAAGTGAAAACCCAACTTGAACATCTGCTCATTGACGCAGATCTCACCCTCCCGGCCATCAAACACCCTCTCATCTTTCAAAGGCTTCCTCAAGGAGATTGAAGAAGGAATGCCATATAAATGTCTGAAGACTAAAAGGTCATACTTGGTAACAGATTTTTCATACTCAGCGGCTATAGAGGTGTCGACTTTATTATCCTCACCATCGCTTCTACAACAAACTCGGCCTGAGCATCAGTGGGTATACCACCAGGAAACCTCTCTGTGAACTCATCCCCTATGGCAGCTGATAGAGGAATGGCATCAATTGAGGGAAGAAAGGCGACGCTAGGCTCTAAAATGTTTACAGAGGTAGAGCGTCGTGAGGGACCAGTGTCCTTAGAAGACGAGGCACGGGAACAAACTTCCTCATCCGCAGAACCTCCATTTCATTTAGGGGAGTAGTCCATAGCCTCCTGAAAATAATCCACACTCTCAGCAGGCTCAGAGGTGGACATGGGGTCTGCAGCAGATGACTCCGACATAGTGTCACAGACCTTAACAGGCTCAGGGTGTAAGACAGCCAAGTGAGGTGGAAAGATAGATCGAAGAGGTAAAACCTCGGCCTCACAAGCCTCGTCTTGGGCTAACTCTACTTGTCAATTTTTTTTCGAAACACTTCTCTCTTAAGGATGAAAACTCCTCTGCAAGTTTATACAGAGGCTGCAACATCCGAAGTTATGAGACTACACTTCTAATAAAAGGCAAACAGGTAAACAACTCATAATACTTAAATAAACGGATCAAAACATGGAATTCAAAAGGGTTTTTATGAAGAACACCAAGAACAGTGATGAAGCAGCACACCGTAGATGGTGGCCGGAATGTCACCGGAGAACCCAAAAATGGGAAATTTCAACCTAAATCAACCTCAGAACAACCAAAGATAGCCTAAGGGTCAGCAAACACCCACTGGACAAACCTTAAAACCACCAAACAGTGGTGGAAAGGCTCACCGAAAAAAAAGAAACTCACCGAAAAAGCTAAATAAAGAAAACCAAAAACCAACAATGCAAGTCAAAGGTAGAGGGAAATACCTGAATGGAAATAGATGTTGGAAGAAGAAGGCTTAAGGCTGGAGAGCTTGAGTTTACCGGCGAGATTGGAGGTAGGCTATGAAGGATTCGAGATTTCGCAGAGAACACACAAGCGGGAAAATAAATTGGGGAATAAAGTGAAGAAGAAAGAGAAAAGCCTTTAAATATCAATGCAATGATTACGCGTGAAGTCCAAGGTGCCTCATCATTTCTCCTTGAAACCCTTAATGTGCAGCTACATCATTCATTACCTTGGGGAAAACGTCATCTAGTTCCATGGATGACATGTGTCCTAATGACAATCCCCATACCATCAAATAGTTAGAAGTGTCCATTCATCAGTCGAGCATATACACCCCTCAGCTACCTACTCATATAAAAGGCTAGGGGCTAGGGGTGATTGATATGACCAAAGTGAACCTTCGTAGGATAAGGTCTAGGGGTGATTGATATGACCAAAGTGAACCTTTGTACTTTGAGCAGCAACATCGTCCTATCTCATGGCCGAGTTGTCAGAAGAGCCCCGCTAGTCAGCAATAAGGTCGTCCCTGATAAGGTCGGCCTCATAAGTACCAACCTCGGTCGAGCAGCAGCCGAGATCAGCAACAGCTTTATGGGTGCAACCTAAACTAGTCTCATACTATGCTTAGGCTGATAGCACGAATGAGCTCGATTACTTAATCTCGGCTAGCCTATCCGACCGAGGTTATACTCGTGATTGGAGGATTAATGGCCTTATCGGAGTCGTCAACCTCGTATGGAGCTAGGTTGAGGTTCTAGTCGATGATGTCACCAGTCTGAGCATATGCAAGTATAAAGAAACCTGAAACACATGGACAAAACCGTTATAACTAGATTATTCCCCATGTGAGGGAATATTTGGTCATTATGAACTGCATGTGGCACAGCTAGGTGTCTACATGGGATTAGCTAGATCATCCTACACATGCTCATTGCATGTTTGGGGGGTACACTACGCCCCTTAAGCACTATATATACCATCTATCTTCTTCCTTTAAGGGGATCGTATATTACAAACCCTAGCTGGAGCTCTGTCAAAATATACTATAGAGAGAGAGAGTGTGAGTACTGTATCACAAGGCCATTAGTGCCCTTCTTTTATAGTGAAGATCACTCACCTGCAGAGTGGACGTAGGCTTATATAGGCTGAACCACTTATATTGATATCTTTCTCCTCTTTTCCTCAACTCATTCTATATTTATATTGCTAATGTGCTTCCATTGTTATACCTGTTTGAGCTCTCCAACACCTTGATTTGGTGGTACTATTTTCAGCATCATCACTTTATATTATGTCCAAAGCATATACCAAGAATGCCAAAGTAAAGGCATAATATTGTAAAGTAAACTTCAATACTTCATATTTATAATTGTTCCCATTCCTTGCAGTTGCTGACAAAATCGTTCCACCATAGTGGCTCTTCAAAAAGGCACCATTAAGAAATAAAACAAGCATGCAATACTAAAATCCATCAATGGATTCTGCAAACATTAAAAAAATTCTCTTGAATAATTTGTTCTTCGGTTACACATCAAGAATGCATTGCGATCCTGGATTATACTACAATAGAAGTTCCCTATAATCATTGATTAATGCATAGGGAACCTTCTCATCACCATACAACTCAACAGCAACCATCTCTTTCCCATGCCATGCATATGATGATAACCTATATCAAGACCATAGTTCTTCTTCATATATCTAATTACATCAATTGGTCTCACCAATGGTTTATCCCTTAGCTCATCAACAAGCAATGTCTAAACCAACTTGGAGTCCGTCATTTTGGTTGACGGAGTACGATTAACCATTTACTGTCGATAATAAAGCATGAACTCGCTACATGCAATTCTTAATACTCCTTTTAGAACACTCTGCTATCACTCGAGTTTTATCATTCTTAAAATATAAATACTTGAAACCAACCTCAACAACATACTTTCGCAACTTATCCCAAAACTCAACCACACCCCCCTTCAAATTACTGCTCTTCATGTCTAATATATGTCTTCCAATCATTGGAGAGAAAAACTTTTGACGTACTCAGCTTCACACCTCCAATATAAACATCATTTACAACTCCACTACTAATATCAATCGCAGTGGTTGAGGATATATAGTCTATTATTTCTCTACTTGTACCACTGTATTCAACACTCTCGCAACTTGTATAACTGTGGTCAACCCATTCACGAATTCTATAAGTGCATTCAATCCATTCGTGAATTGTATTATTGGCCAAAACTAGTGAATCAAAGACATATATCCAAATAAATCAGCTTTGAGAATCACATGAGATCGCAACATACAACGAACATCTTTATCACAAACCAATATGAACCGACTTTCATCTCCAAAGCCATACTTCAATGAAAGAGATCCAACTTTCAAATCCATAAACCTGTTATATAACTTATTGCTTATGAAATCTAATTAGCTGTCTTCAAATATTTCAATGCAAGCCATATTATCCAAATAACAACATTGGGCAATCCTATAACTTTTCATTATGACATGTATTAAATTAAAACAGAAAAATACTTTTATTAAAGCTCAAGATTAATTAATGCCGCTGGTGCGGACCCACAAGAATATGCCCAACTAAGATACGACTAGTCTATTAAGTCATGAAACAAAGTAATAACGTAAATGACATTAACATTATACTAAATTAAAATAAAAAAATAAGATGAGAATAAAAAAGGATAAATTCACGTGTACTTTATATCAAATTGCGTATATTTTACTGCAAATTTTTTATGAGCTAAATGTACTTTTGTTAATTTTCAAGATTGGGCAATGTCGCTAGCGCAGACTGACAAACACATGCCCAACTAACACATGACAAGTCTATTAAGTCATGAGTAAAAAATAATAAAGTAAATGCACATTAACATTATGCCAAATTAAAGTTAAAACATAAAATGATAATTAATCATTAGAAATTCACGTGTACTTTATATTAAATTGCGTGTATCTTACTATAATTTTTTTGTGAGTATACACAAATGACTTTGATGTCGTTAAAACTCAAGATTGATCAATGCCGTTGACGCGGACCCACAAAGACATGCCTAACTAATACATAATAAGTCTATTAAGCATGAGTCAACAGTAACAAAGTAAATACACATTAACATTATGCCAAATTAAATTCAAAAGACAAAATGAAAATAAATCATTAGAAATTCACAAGTACTTTATATCAAACTGCGTGTACTTTACTGCAATTTTTGCTGCGAGGTATATACAAATGATTGTACTTTTGTTTAACCTCAAGATTGGTCAATGCCGCTGACATGGATCCACAAACATATGCCCAACTAACACATAAAAAGTCTATTAAGTCATGAGTCAAAAGAAACAAAGTAAATGCACATTAACATTATGCTAAATTAAAGTTAAAACACAAAATGAGAATTAATCATTAGAAATTCACATGTACTTTATATCAAATTATGTGTAATTTAATGTAATTTTGCTGTGAGGTATATACATGAACAACATGTATATACATAAAGTACACACACATGAACACATAATCAAAACATATACATACACAACCTGTTACAAAATTAAAGCACAAAATCAAAATATATTCATATAAAATTAATTAATTTTATTAAAACACACAATCAAATCATTCATTCAATATTCGAGTTAATTCAGCACATGGATTACACAATTACAATAACTTGAATTAATCGAAAACAGGTACGTACACCTATTTTAATTGAGCGACATGCAAAACATGTCTTGATAACATGTATAAACTTACAAATGATCGAATTAATGCAAAGGTAAATCTACGCTAAATGGAAACGGAAAGAATTGATTTCTTCAAATGAATTGATACCTTATTTCTTGGAGAGAACAAAGCTGGTTGAACAAAAGTGGAAAAAAAGAAAAAGATCCTAAGTTATTAGAGGAGCTGTCAATCGCTAATTAGGTTAATTCTTCAAAAAATTATTGGAGAGAACAAAGCTGTTTGATAGAAGTGAAAAGAAGACAGAGAAGATCATAACTTATTGGAAAAGTTGTCAATCGCTAATTAGGTTAATGATAACAAAAGCCAGTGGGGGAGGATAAATAGGACGAATAGGAAATGCCTCGACTTCCTCAACCTCTACCCTCCTAATTTCTTAAAAATACCTCTCTCTGGGACATGAAAACTCCTCGGCTAGTTTGTACAATTGCCTTAACATTAACAGGACGAGACTCAACTTGGGTGAAAAATAGAAAACAAGGATAAACAAGATATAAGCTTACTTTTATTGACTAAAGGATCAAAAGCTAGAAGATTAATTGTTCTGCTCAACAACAACCAAATAACAGGAAGTAGTGCTACGGGAGAAGATGACCGGAGCTTTGCAAGAAAAATCACTAAGGGGCAAAACTACCAGGAAAAGGGGAGAGAAACCATAAGACTACCACAACCCTACCACGAACCACTCCCTACAGGAGCTAAAGCCACCAGTGGGGGTCACCGAAGGTCTAAAAACTCGCCAAAAAAATAAACAAACATATAATTAACCTAAATAAGTGAAAAGAATCATAAAGGAAGATAAAAGAGGTTACCTGGAAGTGAATCGTGCTCGAAAAAAAAACCCTAAGAATGGTTGAAGAACGCTTGAGAATGGAAGAGAGATATGGTTGCTAGAAAACTGGAAATTTTAAAGAGAGAGGGTGATTGAGCGCGTAATGAGGAGAGTGGCTGAAATGGGGTTTAAATCATTTTTAAACATCATAATGATTAAGCACGAGTTCCAAGGTCCATCATTAAGGGCACAAAGCCCTACGCGCCCAGTCGTTAAATCAACTTGGGGCAGACACTATCCAATCATAACATATACACGTGTCACTCTCCCAACCTATAACCAATGATCCTCATACACCTCAGAAAAGTCTCATTAAGACTGTTCCTACTCATATCCCTCAACCACCTATTCTCATAGATGGCTAAGGGCTAGGGGTGATTGATATGGCTAAGTGTGACCTCGTCCTAGGACGAGGGACAACAACATCCATGACCGAGTCCCCAAAGAACCTCATTAAGTCCTACCAAAGACTCGTCCAGATTAAGGTCGTCCTCGTCATCCATAATTTTGACCATCTTATGAGCTGAAACCCCAGGGGAGCATTTCTTCAGCGAAGATATGTCTCGTCCTCTATTTCAGCCAATACCTGGTAATAACTTGTATAGCACGTCTCGGCCTGACACATTCAACCGAGACCACATTTGATACCTTACTAGCATGTAATCCTTCACTACATCAGCGGGCTCGTACTCGACCAGGCCGAGACCTCCCCAGACGATATTTACTGTACGAGCAGTACAAAGTTCCAAGATGGAAAATCCAACGTGGACAAGTCTGTTACAACAAGATTATTCCTTCACGTGAGGGAGTATTACTTCATGATTAGCTACATGTGTAAAGGACATGTGTCAACTCATTATTGGGAGCCTTCCCATGCACATGCTGATTACATGCATGGGGGTACATTACACTCACAAGACACTATAAATACACTTCATCTTCTACACTATAAATGATCGATTATTCACAACCCTAGTAGAACTCTTTCAAATTGCTTAGTGAGAGAGAAAAACGTGAGTGTTGTATTTCACAGGCATTAGTACCATTGTTATAGTGAAAACCTCCATTCTCACTGCACAGTGGACGTATGCTCCGATCGAACCACTTAAACACTAGTGTTCTTATTCTTTGCCTCATCTTTCTCTATTGTTATATTGCTTTATTTATGTCATTATTGTATTGTTATGTGGTATCATCATACTTTACTGCAATTTTGTTGTGAGGTATATACATGAACAACATGCATATACATAAAGTACACACACATGAACATTCACATGAACACACATGAAGACACACGTGAACACACAATCAAAACATATACATACATATCTTGTTACAAAATCAAAACACAAAATCAAAATATATTCATATAAAATAAAAAAAATATTAAAACACACAATCAAATCATTCATTTAATATTCGAGTTAATTCAGCACATAAATTACACAATTACAATAACTTGAATTAATCGAAAACAGATACATACACCTATTTTAATTGACTAACATGCAAAACGTTTCTTGATAACAAGTATAAACTTACAAATGGTCGAATTAATGCAAGGGTAAATCTAGGTTAAATAGAAGCGGAGATAGTTGATTTCTTCGAATGAATTAATACCTTATTTCTTGGAGAGAACAAAGCTGGTTGAACAAAAGTAAAAACAAGAAAAAAAAATACTAAGGCCCAGTTTGGTTGCGTAAATTGTTTGATTATGTAAATTGGTTCATTGTGAATTAGTGAATTGTAAATTAATGAATTTGAAATTAGTTAAATCCAATTTTACGTGATGTTTGGTAATTTGAAATTGATGTTAAGGTTCTATGAAAAAAAGGTAAAAACATATCGAGAGAGAGAGAGGGGGGGAGGGAAAATAGAGAGGGGGATAGGGAGATGAGACATGCACTTTTATGTGAATCCTATTTCAAATGGATTCATTTCACGTTTTTTGTGAAATGATCCAATTTTAGAGTTTGCACATTAGCTAAAATGGAGCAATTAATGAATCCTTTTATTAATGAAACCAAACATAATTAATGGGTCAATTTGTAAATGGATCAATTTATTAATGATCCAATTTACAATTTTGGGACAACCAAAGGGGGCTAAGTTATTAAAGGAGTTGCCAATCGCTAATTATGTTAATTCTTCAAAAAATTGTTGAAGAGAACGAATCTGTTTGATAGAAGTGAAAAGAAGAAAGAGAAAATTATAACTTATTGAAAAAACTGTTAATCGCTAATTAGGTCAATGATAACAAAAATGACTAAAAAAAGTATATTTATATGAATCTAATTATTTAAAATTTATTCGACTAGATTAAAAACCGTAAAAACCTAAACTTCGAATGACCCATCTATTGATAGTAAAAGCATACCCAAACTATGAAAACTCTAGTTTGAATGAAGAAGCTAGAGTCTTAATGACATTTTGAGAATTAAAGCATGATACGGTTATGATTGGATGGTACATGTAGTAATGATTTCCAATGTTGTCGTAAGCAAAGGCAACTTTTTATACTTATCCAAGAGTGGTATAAAAAAAATAAATAGATAAGGTAACATTATCCGTAATAATTGGGTTTGTATGGTTGGATGGCGAGAGATGTAGACAATAGAGAGTGAGTGAATTAATGTGGGGGAGGACAGAACGAATGAGAGAAGAACAAGTGGGATTAGAACGTGTGGTACTGAGCACTCACTCACTCCCAAAAGCTAGGGTCAACGCTACCTTCCACATACATCATTTCCATTTCCATTTCCATTGAGGGATCTAGAGAAGAGAGACGATGGGGCATGGAAAATCCAAACCAAGCGTTGAGTCTCCGACTACACAAGGTTCAGACGAGTCTCGTGTCTCCGAACTAAAACAGAAGCTATACATTTACCGTCACCATCATCCAGCTCGTGGTAACACCAACACCACCACTTCGCATTCTAAACTCGTCAACGCCGATGATTTCGTTGGCATCGCTCTCCTCACACTCATCTCTGTATGTTTCACACTTTACATTATTACATACAATTAAAACATTTCACGCCGTTTTTGTTTTTAAACACTGTGTTAATATACATAATTAACATTCATTCAAATTCATGCTTAGTTAAAATTATAATAATGAACAATTTGTTAAATTTTATTTTGTATCTTGTTTTGAATTTTTAAGATTCTCTCGTGAATGGATAAATTCACCGCAAACCTCCAATATTATACCAAACAATTAAATTCTATTTTTGCGCGCGATTAAAATTCACCATAAAAGTGTGATTTAATCTACCATAAAAATTATACTTTTGTTTGGTACATTATACCCAATGTATAAAATTAAAACTATATGTTTGCTCACGATGAAAATTCGACATAAAAGTATAATGTAATATTGATAATTAATTTAATTGTTTAGTATAATATTGGAAGTATGTGGTGAGTTTTCAGGAAAAAAAAAACTGATTTAAAAAAAATCATTAAAAACTATAATTTTCAGAAAGAAAACTGTTTTCCACAAAATAAAATGGGTGGAAAACAATTTTTTGTTGAAAATAATTTTAATTTGTGGAAAACAGTTTTTGTTTGGAAATTAAATTTTTTTAATGATTTTTTCTTAGTTGAAAATTGTTTTTTGTAGGAAATCATTTTTTGGGTGGAAAACAGTTTTTTATTTATTGAAATTCATTTTTTTTTTTAAGACAGTTTTTTTCTTTCTTTCTGAAATCCGTTTTTTTGTTGGAAATCATTTTTTTGGGGTGGAATACAGTTTTTTTTTCCTGTTAGATATCATTTTTAAATATCTATTAGTATTTTTCAGAGTTTTTTCGTAAAACTCTAAACGATGCTTGTTGAGTCCTTTGGTAAAAATATTCGCAAGTTGATCCGAAGAGAGGACCGAATGAACTCGTTGAGAGCCGACCGTGACACGTCCTCGAATGAAGTGATAGTCCAACTCAATGTGTTTGGTGCGGGCATGATAAATAGGGTTGGAGGCCATATAGGTGGTGCTGAGATTATCACAGTAGAGGGTGATAGGCTTAGGGGAGGGAACTACAAGCTCGGTGAAGAGATGGGAAATCAAAGTCGTTTCAGCAGAGACACGGGGTAGGGAGCGGTACGCGGCTTCAGCACTTGAGCGGGAAACGGTGGGCTGCTTCTTAGCAGTCCAGGAGATAAGGTTAGAGCCCAAAAAGACGCAGAGGCAAATATTGGAACAGCGGGAGTTAGGGCACCCAACCCAATCAGCATTGGAGTAGATAGTGATGATAAAGTGGCTGGAGGAAGGGCGAAAGAGGAGACCATGATCAGGTCAACCTTTGAGTTAGTGAATGATTCTTTTTGACAAGGCAAACATGATCAGGATGTGCAAAATCAGTAAAGCTAGGAGGTTGACTCATGTAGACAGTCTCTTTAAGGATCCCATAGAGAAAGGCATTTTTCACATCAAGTTGGTGAAGAGACCAGTCCTGTGAGATAGCAAGGTTGAGAACTGTGCGAACTGTAGTGGACTTGATGACCGGGTTAAAAATTTCCTCGAAATCAATACCGGCATGTTAGTGGAAACCCTTTGCAATCAAACGAGCCTTATGGTGCTCAATGGAACCATTAGCACAACGCTTTAGCTTAAACACACATTTGTAGCCAACTACATGTTGAGCAAGATCTGGAGGAACTAGAATCCAAGTAGAGTTCTTAAGTAAGGCATTGAACTCCGTAGTCATGTCCTGATGCATTAGGGAATGCGGGAGGCTTGAGAGTAACATGTGGGTTCGAAGGTAGAGGTGGGTAGGTGAGCCAGAAGAGCTTTGAGAAGGGGATAATTGATGGTGCCATCTGTTCGGTGGAGGGGATTATGGATACCGATTTGCTATTGGGTGATCACGGGATGTCGGGTGGGGGTAGAGGAGGGAATGTCTACGGGGTTGGAGGGCGGGGCAGGGGTGTCTGGAGGTGGTTGGGTGGAGTGACAGTGATACTATATAGGATATGGTTCATGAGGAGAAGGTCAAGGAATGGGTGGGGATAAGGAAGGGGAAGGTGCGGAAGGGCAGGAGGGATAAGGGGTATGGATATTTAGGGAGAAAGGGTGGAGGTGGGGGTAGTAGTACAAAAAGGAAAATGGTGTTCATTGAAACGAACGTGGCAGGATATGTCGACATGGCCTGTCGAGCGATCCAAGCAACGATATCCTTTGTGTTATGAGATGTAACCTAATAATACACATTTGACAGTTTTTAGCAATAATTTGTTCGTGAAATAAGCACCCAAATGCGGGTAACAGACACAACCAAAAACATGGTGGCGGAGTACAAGGGGGAACGCCCATAGAGACATAAGAAGGGGGAAGCCCAATTAAGAACGGGAGAGGGGAGACGATTGATAGGATGAACAGAGGTGGTGACAGCTTCATGCAAGTGGCAAAGGGGTACGTGACTAGAGAGAAGGAGAGTGCGGGACATGTTCCCGATGTGACGCTGATTTTGTACAGCAAGACCATTACGTGCGGGTGTGTGAGGGCAAGAAAGACGGTGATGAATGCCGATGGACGTACAAAATTCCTAAAAAGGGCCTTCATATTTTCCCCGCCATCACTTTGAAATTGTTTGATGGAAGTGGATAATTGTGTCTGTGTGTTGGTGACAAAATTCTTAAAGTGCCTAAGAACTTTTGATTTGCATTTCATAAAATATAACCCGGAAAAACGAGTATAATCGTCAGTAAAAATCACATAGTATTTTTAACCAGAGACAGAGAGATTATGAGATTGCCAAACATCAGAATGTATTGAAGAAAAAGGAGCTTAACACTTCTTATTTCATTTGATTTGGGAAAAGGGGAGGTGTGTGGATTTTTCCAATAAGAATTAGTCCGATAAAAATTTATGCGAGCCTAAATAAGAAATGACTTTGGTAGAGGGGTGGTCAAGTCTGTGATGCCACAATGTAGAGGAACTAGGCAGAGAGAGCTTGAGTACGGGATGGAAGAGCAGGAAGCTTGTAGAGATCATCCTTACATAGGCCCTGATAAAGAAGAGACCCAATAGTGAGATCAAATATATAAAAGTGATGGATATCAAAAGCACAAATAACTTTATTTTATTATCTTTACATAATTGAGCGATAGATAATAGATTATTGTGCATGGAAAGAACAATATAGACATTGTGAAGATGAAAAGAGAAGAACCAAGAGAAAGTGCCATTTACCCGTATAAGTGATGGGGAGATGATTACTATTGCCAAGCTGAATGGTATCTGGTCCAAAATAGAGATGACGTTGTTGAAGGAGCGCATGATTGCCATTCATGTGGGTGGAGGCTCCGGTGTCAGGATACCAACTGGGGTCATAGGAGGGTTGTGGAGATTGGGCTATCTGAAGTCCAGCAAAGACGGAGTTGAGGGAGTGGGGCACTAATGGCTGGGTAAAGGTGGAGAGGCGGGAGCAAGTACGAGCTAAGTAACCAAAGCCAGAGCAGAGTTGATATTGGGGCATGGGTTGATATGTAGGACCAGATCCAAGAACGCCATGCTGAGGATAACAAGTGTTGTTGGTATAGGAGCAGTTTGGGATCCGTCGTCCTTTCTGACGATCATTGTTGTTCCGATAGGTGGTATGAGAAAGAGAGGCATGCTGAGAGGCTAGGAGGGCAGCAGGTAGTTCAGCAAACGAGACCGGAGTTTGGAAGAATCAGGGAGAGCATTAAAGCTCTCAATAGCAGTGACAAGAATCTCGAACTCAGGGTCCAGACCATTTAGAACAGAGCTGGAAAGATCCGTGTTAGAGACGGGTTCACCAATAGTGGCAAGAGTATCATCAATGGACTTGGCTTTCCGAAGGTAGTCCGTAATGGAGCGGATGCCGCGATTGAGACTTGTGAACCTTTTTCGATAGAGCGAGGCATTTGCAACTGAGAGAAGTGAATCTTAATAATGGCCCAAAATTCGGGAGAGGTTGAGCATCCAATCGCAGTAGCCAGTAGAGATTCAGAAAGTGTAGCGGAGATGATATTGACCAGAGTTTTGTTAGTACGGAGCCAGGCGGTTCATTCTGGTTTAGAGGTGGGGTGAGGAGAAGAGCCATCAACAAAACGAAAATAATCTTGCCCATAGAGAGGCTTTAATTTGATGGGATTGCAAAAGGAAATTGTCGTCGGGTAGTTTGACTGTGATAAGATGGGTATTAGTGGGGATTTGGATATGAGTAGGAGGGTTTGGGGCAGAGGAGATTTTTGTAGTATTGGTTGACATATTTGGGGCTGAAATTGCGAAAGAGTATTTTTTTTAAAATCGGATTTGAGATAATGGGCTGTCTTGTGAACAATGTTGCGATAAAAATAACACAGAGAACAATAACAAAGTGAACAGTAACACAGTGTACAATATTGGAATGAATAGTACCGCGAAGATCAATACCGTGGAGAAGAGGCAGGAGGTGGTGCAGTGTGGTCGCTGCGCTGTGGAAGAGTGAGGAGTTGTGGTTGGGTTTGGAGAAGAAGAAGAAGGAGTGAAGAGGTTGCTGCCTGGGAGAGAGAGGATCGTGGGTTAGGCTGATACCATGAAAGAATTGGTAAATTTAGGGCCTATATATATGGCTCTTACAATGTGTATAAAGGATATATAAGCATGATTTATGCCTAAGATTAAGCCTAAGATAGTCAAATATTTACACCAATGATTCCCATAAACTATGGCATGTTTTACGGAACATGTTTCCATGTTTTAAGGATCTTTAACAAAGAAAATATACATTTGTACTATTTCATCAATATATATACACAAATTAGTTAATGAACATTCACACGTCTCTCCCTCCCTGCCTATATATGTAAACACAATTTTTGCTTATAAAGCTTCACATGTATTTGTACATTTTCATATGGAAAATAGTAATCAATATACCATGACCTGTCAATGAGAAGAGAAAACAGAAAATAAAGCAAAAAAAAGTTTAAAAGGAGCAAACCTTAGTTTTCATCATTGAGTTCATTAATGGCGGTGGTCTTGGAGAGCGAGGTGGTAGCGGTGGATAAAAGTTGGAAACCTAGGGTGGGCAAAGAGAAAGAAAAAGAGAGAATGTTCAATGGGTTTAGAAAGTTCAGAGGTGATTGAGGGGTATGATGAAGATGGGGTGGGTGAAGTAGGAGTTGCTGTGTTTGCAGGGGTAATACACCCTGGTTAACGTACATGCCGAAGTTGATTTTAGAGTGAGAGAGGGGGGAGAGAGAATAGGAGTGCTGTTTTGAAACAGGTACATTTTGATAAAGTATGGTGGATTTGAGGAGTGGCTCATAGATGGAGAGAGTCAGAAATTAAACTGGAAGTTTTATGGGCTTGAGGGACAATGTTGGACAGAATTTAAAGCAATTTGAACCGTTAGATGTAAATTCCCCACATTTAATCTGGACCACCAGTTGGGGGAGACCAAAACCCCCGCCTCCTTTATTATATAGATATGTGTAAAGATGAATTCAATAAATCCAATCCAGTTGTAAGTCAAAAGTGAAATAATAGAGCAATTATGTTGTTCCTAAGAGAAAGAGGAAACTTACAACAAAACAAGTATAAATACAAAAAATGGAATCCGAAATCGTATCTTCTCAAATGGAATCAAACAACAAAAAAACCCTAACTTTCAAATAACCTTAAATTTCATTAAATGATGGTAGATTGGTTATTAATTAAGAAATATAAAACCTTTAAAGCGCTATTGCATCAACCAACAAATTTGACATGCTTTTTTTTTCGAGCTTGTACGTGTGATCATGCTAGAGAGAATGGTAGGCTGAGATGAATACTTTGTTAGGGAATTATGCCTTTAATTTGACTGCTTTTCTAACAACTCGATCTCTAGAGAATTGTGCCTTAAAATTGATTGCTCATATAACAATTGAATCTTTAATACCTTGAGATCTCTCAATCCTTGGCCTTGCCCCCTAAGGAAAAAAAGAAGAGTGTGCAATATTAAATAATATTAAACAACATTTTTTTATTGATAGGATGTTACCTATTGAGATGCCATACATAATTATGTGCAATATTAAATAATATATAAAAAATAATAATATTTAGATGTTGAGAAATGTTAATATTTTAAAAACAATTAAGTGAATTTGATTTTCATTCTAGGTATATTAGTTGCCAGTGGGAAACACCACAAAATTTTGACATTTTGACTTGAAGAACACGAAAAAGGCGACTTTGAATTTTTAATTATCATTCCATAATCTTAGAGATCAATGATTTGAAGGTCTGATGAAGAGTTTAACCAACACTTAACATCAGTGAACTCCACAAAGCATAGATCATTAGAAGTTTAACAATTGACATAAAAGGCATCTCTTTAACATATTGGGTATTTATGAACAACATTAATTTATCTGTAGGATGAAAAGGATGGGATTCAAAGACCTTTAATTTATCTAAATTTTTCTTAAACATCTAGCATTTCCCAAAGAGACACAACTTTTTCCAAAACATATCATTATTATGATTCTTCTTCTTTTCTACGTTCCTCAAATGACATTTTTCTCTGATAATTTACAAATATGGTAAAAAATACTAATTTACAAATATGGTAAAAATATAACTCTATTTTGAACGAATGATACATATTCATTGGTGTATAAAAAAAATTAGAAATTTGGAAGTGTGTAAAATAATTGGAAGAGTGTTGGAAAAGATTCTGTCTACATATATAACAAAATATTCTCGTAGATATTATATCATAGTTCTTACATATACAAAATGAGATACACACACATGCATATAGATATCTCCATCAAATGTACAGAGGGAAGTATACAATTTATCATCATTGTCTCACTAACATTAGGAAACAAAACAGGACACTAAAAATTTCCAACGACAGACAATGAAAAAGGGAACAAAATTTGACTGTTGAATCTCACAATCTTTAACAATGAATTAACCTTCAGACTTGGTCTAGTGGTAGCGCACTAGTACTAAATAGGGGTGGCCGTGGGCCGGGCCTCGGCAGGCCCGGTCGGGCTCGGGCCGGGCTTGAAAAATTAAGTGCTATCCCAAGCCCGCTCGGGCCCAGATCGGGCCTTATTATGTAATCCCAAGCCCGCCCAGATTTGAAAGCTCTTTACCCAGGCCCGCTCGATCGGGCCTTATTATGTTAATTAAAAGATTTTTTTTTTAAATTAAAATACCTATTTTTTTATTTAAAGACCAATTTTTTTAATTAAAAATTTGTTTTAAACTCCATATATTACAAAGTCCATATATAAAGTTTCCCACTCCACATGAAAAGACTTAGTATACATTTTTATATTTATAAAATCCCCCCCCCCCCCATATATATATATATATTTTTTTTCGGGCCTCGGGCCGGGCCGGGCCTCATCGGGCTTAAGAACTCATTCCCAAGCCCGCCCGAAAAAAAATCGGGCCTATAAAATTTTGCCAAGCCCGCTTTGCGGGCCTATTCACCTTACCCAAGCCCTATTTTTTTATTGGGCGGGCTGGGCGGGCTTGGCGGGCCTCGGGCCTATGGCCACCCCTAGTACTAAAGCTCCGGGCTCGACTGGGTTTGCTCCCCAGTTCGAGTCTTGGCAGCTGCAAACAATCTGGGGGCCAGCGGCTGGCCACTGATCTGCGAGTGGGGATTAGTCGAGGTGCGCGTAAGCTGGCCCGGGCACCTCATGGTACCTCTAAAATGGGGGAATAAACCAAAAAAAAAAAAAAAAAAACAATGAATTACCATTTTCAATCACATTTGAATGCCTTGCCATATATCTTTGACAATAAATTACCATATTCAATCTCATCGGTGTCGTCGGCGCAGAGACGGTGGAGGAACCAAATGAGGAGTTTGGTAGTGTGGCCGGGGGAGGAGGCTGGGGGAGGAACCAAAGTCATGTCAGCCGGTGTCTCCACCATGACTTTGGCATGGGGAACATAGGATCTTGTTGAAGCGGGACTTTGTCGCCGTTGTGAACATGCATCGGAGGCTATGGAAGAGTGAGCTTTGCAAACCCTCCCAAACCCATTAATTAGTCTGAAACATTTATGTTTAAATGCGAACATTTATTTTTATATTTTATGATTGAGATGGGAATGTCTCTCGTGGGTTTTATAGGTGTGTTCATGGGTATAGAATAGGAAGAGAGAGGGATGGAAGCTGAAGTGGTATCTTTTAGGATATTCTGTTTTTTTCTCGTGAAGGTGGAAAGATGAAAGGGGAGGTAAAAAGCCATCTCATATTTTGGGAGTCAAAAGTGTGCTGGGAGACAGAGGGACTAAGAATTTTAATGAGAGAGAGAGAGAGATTAGAGACTAAAAGCTGGCTCGTTCATGACATTTTGTAGCGATGCCACGTGGCATAGCTATTGTGTTGGTAGACATTAATGGAGTCTTCCACTTTATAATATTTATATAGGTTGTGTGACATGACACTGTTATATAACAATGCAGACATGTTACATTACAGTATGAAATTTTCATATTATGAGATATTTCTATTATAGTAGCCCTCACGTATCGCACACAACTCACTTGAGGGACAGTACGCTGGTTCTCTAAGAAAAGAAAAGAAATTGTAACCCCATGCCCAAGTACTTGTTTGAGAGCGTTGGCAAAGTGGAGGAGGTGTGGTACTGTTATATACAATGCCAACCTGATAATGGACTCATTCAATATGATGGCAAAGCAACCTGAGCGTGTATGTCAGAATTTAGTATGAGACCAATTTAAGCTCCGAGCTACTAATTATCTAACATTTAAACAATTAAAGATGCAATGAACTCAAATTAAACTAAAATGAAGAGAATGAAAGAGATAAGTTCCGAATTAAATACATCCACAGGTGGTGCTCTCTTCACTAAATCAAATTGAATAATCCATATGGGAGCACGATTACTAGCTGTCTCTCCCTCAATACTCACTCGGACAGCATAACAACTGAAAGTGCAATACCACATGCCTTTTTGATACACATAATTATAGGTTTGAATATGGTGCGTGAGAGAGTGTGGTCCTTAGGGGCATTTATCTCAATCCTACTAGGAGAGATGAGATCACACTTTATATGAGGAGGAATAATTACAAATTAGTTAGTGTACATGGGTTTACATATATTCTATCTTCACTTTATCTTTGTGTACTGTATTCTGCCGACGTCACTAGGTTAGGTCATGTGGGACTGCTGCTGCTGATGTTAACGACCTTTCCAATGAATTTTCTCTCTCTTGAAGTGAGTTTGGCGTTGACTGAGGCCGAGGCTGAGCTCTTTTAAGGATGGCCCCCCATGTCCACCTGATAAGAGGATTACCTCAATGATGGACGAAGCCGAGCCTTCTGGCCATGTGGCTCTTTTTGTGTGGGCCACGTGTTCCAACACTGAGAGCAAATCTTGGGTAGAAGGATATGATTAATTTTACTAATTAAACTACCTGGGCCGAATGACAAGAGCTTGTAAGAGTTCACACAACCTATGATGCTAATGTTAAGCTTAAGCACTCATGGTTTGATCAATGAGGCTATTAGGCTAAACAAACACAACTAGCTAAGTATTTTTTTAAATCTCACAAGGCTTGTAATAATAATCTAATCGGTTTCTCACCTAAAACCAATTGGTGTTAAGGAGGGCAAACCTTCTAATCTTTTACGGGTTCACTCAACATTGTTATCCTGGGGTAAGGCAATTGTTGGACTCCCATTCCAACACAATCCTCCCAACAAATGACACGAACAAGAGTCGAACTCATGACCATTGCCTTTGATACCACTAGTCGGATCTCAAGCTACCATATAACCTAAAACCAATTGGTGTTAAGGACGGCAAACATTTCAATCTTTTGCGGATTCACTCAACATTGTTGTCCCGGGGCAAGGCATTTGTTGTACTCTCATTCCACCACCACCAATAACATAAAGTATTTAGGAGGGGTTCAAAGGGGCAACTGCTCCCAGACCTTTGCTGCATCCATCCTTGTTTCTGTGTTTAAAATTATATTTGAGGACGATATTAATGCTGTTATTGTTTCAGGCAAAGATGAAGTTCGAGGACAAATGGTTTGCTTGTATTTCTCTTGGAGAACAGACTTTCCGCACCGGCACATCTGAACAGTTAAGTTCAACGATGATTTATAGTTTATGCTTTTCTTTAATCATCAAATGCTACACACATGTTAATCTTTGATATATCTCCATCCCCACCATTGTGTACAATATATATATATATATATATATACTAGCGTATTGCCCGTATCTGAAGGCGCAAAGAAAATTTTACAAAGTATTAAATTATGTATAATTTAAGATGAAAATGTTTTTTATATAACACAAATAATTGTAAAATATCTATATTTTAAGTTAAAATATCTATATAATAAATGTAATTTGAAATTCTCACATCACATGATGAGAATATGCACTTTGACACTATGTGTTCACATGAACCAAACCTATATACACACTATTAGTTTTTGTGTAATTGATTAGACTTGTCAAGTGGTCATATTGAATCGTGTTCATTCTGCGCGAAGTTTGCCAAATTAAGTTGGCAGCTATATACCACATTGTCAACTGTATGCAACATTTAGTTGGAAAAAATTGCTTAATATGATGAAAACTCAATAAATAGAAACTTAAGTTGTTGGCAGCAACATAAGATGTTTGTCAAATTTGAATCACACAGTTGCTCACATTTAACTACAAACATAAAAGGAAAATTAGAAGTAATCATAAATTACTGCATTAACACGAATTCAAAAATAAAATTAGAAAGTTGTAATTTTGCTCACATTTAACTATGGAGCTGTTCGTCCTGCTAAGAACGTAACCGAGTACATCTTTCACAAATGAAAAGAAACAACACAAAAGGAATAAAACTAAGTGAGAAAAAAATCATTAATGAGCACCAAAAATAATACGGTCCATTCCAACTACAACGATAAATAAAGTTTACAACACGTGGAGGTGTCAAGTTTGAGAAACTAGTGCATATGTAAACACTTCTCAACACCCAAAGATATATTAACAAAGAAAATTTTATATTGAAAAAAAGTACCAAGTTGTTGCATATGTGCACACTTCTAAACACACTTATGCATATGTACAATGTAATTGGCCAAGCTGCTGTTGTCGGTGACCAAGATGATGTAGGTGGACAAGCTGCTGTTGTAGGTGGCTACGTTACAGTTGCAAATGTCATAGCAGCCCAAGCTGCTGTATGTGGCCGAGCTGCTGCAGTTGTAAGTGATTGAGTTGGTCAAGCTTCTATTACTGTAATTGGCCGAACTGGTCAAGCTATTGTAGATGTAAGTGTCCGACATGGTCACATTGATGTAGCTGTAAGTGTCCGAGATGAGCAAGTTAATTCCAGTACTCTAGGAAGTCATCCAGATCCCCTTCAAACAAAAAGCGAAATTGCTTTATATTCATAAACCAATCAAAAAGTAGCCTACTTTAGATTAAGAATGCTATAGTGGCTACCTATGAGAACCTGTTTCTTGATCATCTTCAGTAACGCATTTTATTATTGGGATCCCAAAAGCTAATGTCTTCCCTGTCCCAGTCTTAGCGCGAGCAATTATGTCTCGCCCTTCCAATATAGGCATTAACACAGCTCTCTACCCAATCACAAGAAGATAAGGAGAAAAAGTGATGTTAAACTTAAATGAAATTCACTATATCATTCCCTAAATAGAACTCTATACCCAAATAAATACACCAAACCAATATCCAAATAACTACCCTTCCATATCCTAACATGAGTAGATGTGGACAATGAACACAACAACAATCTAAAAAAACTTTTCATGCGTTCACTTTTTTCTTGTCATATACAAAAATCATTAAAAAAAAATCTCTTAGTAAGAGGGTGAATTCTATATCCAGTATAAAGATTCAATTAAATGTTTACAAAGTAACTGACAAATCTAGAGAAATATGAAAGGTCCAGAAGGCACTTCTTTTTTTTTTTAGCCGGGGTCAAAAGGAACGGTAAAGAGACATCCACACGATAAGATCACTCACCAAATTTTTATTTGATCAGCCACACTTGCATTATAATTTCGTATTACTGCATTCACTCCTCAAGGAACTCTCATACACATCATGTAAGTGACTTGTTTATAATACATCTCGAAATGTACACTGCTACTCATTGCTAGTCAGAGTAACTAATGCTTGGAATTCTCCTTGCTCACTATCATCCAAAACATCATTCCCATCCTTCTTTTATTAAAACATGGAGATATATTTCATATTCTAAACATTAGTGAATTTATTAAATGCTTTTGTAGTAGGTCCAACTCACCCAATATCAAAACATGGAGATATATTTCATATTCTACACAAAAATGCAGAACTAAATAAATGGATGCAACTCAACAACATAGTACATAAAACTCATTAATATAAATAGGATATACTTGATTCATGATGTCCATTAGAATACAAAGCGCAATCAGTTAATGCTCAATGGATAGAAGTGTAAAGAAGCCATGCCCATAAGTAAATTTCATCTTTACTGTTATGGCATGGATGGGGGATAATATAATCTAAGATAAATGAAGAGATATATTGACATTTTAACACTCAGGGTAAATTTAAGCATATTTTGAAAAACTATCAATATATTGTCAGCTCTTTCTTAGAACTATTTTGTCAGCTCTTTTGCATTCTGCCCATCACATCTGAAATCTGTACAACATTGCCATATCTCACTATTAACAACGCCTAGTTAACAAAGGTCTGCCGACAAATATAAACTTTTCTATACTTATTTCATCAGGCATAAACTATTTGTGAGTTCAGTAAAGTATATTTAAAACAGTATTTATGAGGAAACATGGCCCCTTCTAGCATACAAAAACCCTATTTTTGAAAAGGAAAAAAACATGAACTGTGTTTTCAATGCAACAATAAGAAAGAAAGGATTGAGGAAAACAAATAGACCCTAAAAAATATTATTAAGAAACAAACCTAGAGAGAAAAAAAACTTACCTTCCACTCTCTTTATTTTCTTCAATCTAAGCCAACAGTATACACAATAAACCACCCATCATAGTTAACTTGGAGAGAGGTTGTGAGTTCAGTAAAGTATATTTAAAACAGTATTTATGAGGAAACATGGCCCCTTCTAGCATACAAAAACCCTATTTTTGAAAAGGAAAAAAAACATCAACTGTGTTTTCAATGCAACAATAAGAAAGAAAGGATTGAGGAAAACAAATAGACCCTAAAAAATATTATTAAGAAACAAACCTAGAGAGAAAAAAAACTTACCTGCCACTCTGTTTATTTTCTTCAATCTAAGCCAACAGTATACACAATAAACCACCCATCATAGTTAACTTGGAGAGAGGTTGAGGTGCCATAGAACTAGCAAAAAGAAAACCATAAAAGTTTGACAACTTTCTAGCTGAATGTCCGAATAAAGCTCACGATCAACAACAGCATATCAATAGTTATAAAGAATGAAGCTGTACAATTTTCTCTAAAGAATCAACAACAACAGCATATTAAGTAAAGAAGGTCCAAGTTAATGATTCATACAATTATAGATGAGAATGGAATGTGGTTGACTGATCATGGTGATATAAAGAATGAAGCTGTGCATTTTTTCTCTAAAGAATTCACTGATAACAAAACATCTCATAATTTCTCTTTTTTAATGTCATTCCAATTTGGTGACTAATTTTGATAATGAGTTGTTGATAACACCCTTTTAAAGTGGGCATATCAGATTATCACGGGCTTCTAATACTTGGAAAAGATTGATGAGAGTTAGAGATATTGTAAAGTGGGCATATCAGATTATCAGGAGTACTTGTAAGATATGCACCTTTTCCTTCCAAATAATTAAGATGAAAAAATTGAACTTTATGTACAAATCTTAGTTCCCAGTTGAGATTCTTGCAATTTACCTGCCACGGTATTTCTATGTAGACTTTGTTGCATATGCCAGTGCATAAATTTTTTGACTGCCCTGACTGGTACACCTAACGGGAACAAATTAGAGTGTTAAAAAAATGAGATTATAGTTTCATATTCATAATTCAAATTAATGAGCATGATTTCCAACATGTTCTAATAGTTTTTTAAATCATAAACATTAACCAATCACAAATCAATTCTAGTCGTAGCAACTGAATTATTATTCAAAGAATAATCACCCTCATGTCAAAGAAGTAGCAACTGAATTGATTTTTACCATTTGGAAAAAGTCAGCATCTATATCAATAAAGTGAATTAAGGATTCTATTTAATTGCGGTATATTGAGTGCAACATCTCCTTAAAAGATATTCTATGTGAAATAAAACACAGTGCGAAACAAAACAGAGAAACAACATGTAATACATGTCTTCCACAACATGAGCAATCAAACTTACCTACCAGTTTCACTGATGAGTCAGGAGAACATAAAAAGAAAAAAAATAACAGAACCATTATCACAACAAAGAACAAATGAACAAAAAAACAGAACATTATGAGTTAGAGTAACCAACAAACAAACTACAAAACATAAAGTATGACATTCAACTAATAATAAGAAATAGACTGGAGAATTAAAACTAAAAAGAAAACAAAGATAACTAAAACAAAAGAAGTAATAAATTCTCTCGCACGCAATGGATTAGTGAAATACAATTATACAATACCATACGACATCAATGAACCAAATGACCTTAAATCCCACAACAAAATACCTGATGGTTATGAGATGAAAGAATGCGTATGGTTCCATACACCCAATGTTTAAAAAGGCACGAGGCGAGGCGTTTGGCTTCAGCATATTGAAGCGTAAGCCTCACTAAAAAAAGGGAGCAAAATAATATTAAAAAAAATACTAATAAAACCATAAAAAATAAAGTAACAAAGAAATATAAAATAAAACTGCAAAAAAAACATCTTTGAGGACTTTCTCACAAAGTTAAACATTTTTTTGTTCCCCCGAGATGACTTTTTTACATATTGTTAATTTTTTAATATGACAATAAATTAATTAATGCAAAATCAAATTGAGGAAATCATTTTTTTAGTTTCATTCACATTGGTTATTTTATAATATGACAAAAAATTAATCAATGCAAAATCAAATTGACTAAATCAGTTTTGTAAGTTTCATTCACATATTGGTTATTTTTTAAAAATTTCTTTCAAGTTACAATAGTAAATAGTATAAGTCAAGTGCAATTAAAAAAAATAAAATAAGAGTTAGTAGATTAAAACAACATTTTTTTAAGTTAAATGCAATTTTAGAAAAATGAAGAACTTTAACCTTTAAAAAACAGACTTCGCGAAGGAAGAAAAAGAGTTTTTTTTTTCCGCGCCTCAGCAAAAAGGCGTCGGGCGCATCGAGGCGTAAACCTCAAATTCAACCATGAGGCTTAAGCCTCGAGACATTTTTTGCCCGCCTCGCCTTGAGGTGTAAGCCTTAAACGCCTTTCTAAACATTGCATACACCAAAATTTTAAGGCTCCTTTATTATAAAATACAACTTTGTGATGGTTCCATGCTACAGCACCTTCGATTCGGACTTATTCATGTAGTCCATCAAGTAAACCTTAGCTTGCATGACATTTATTGGAGAAACACCAAAGTGGATCAATACCAAGAAATTTATTTTCTTGTAAAGTTAGATAAAAAAATATTGTTTAAAGCACGGGTAGTACATGATAAAAATATTGTGGGGTTGATCTATCTACGAAGGTATCCAAATATACAACACAAAGGGAAAACAGATAGTATACAGACAAAAGGAAAAAACATAACACAAATACATAATCTAAAGATATTATAAAACAGACTTACATCACTAATCTTACAAATCAAAACCCAACAAAACTTCTTATTGTACCTTAAATCCTAACATACCTGCAAAAAAGTGTAAAGAGCATTGACCTTAAAAGCACACTACTACAAAAATCAATAGATAGGAAAAAATCATTAGCACCTCAAAAAAGAGTAAAGAGCATTGACCTTAAAGGTAACCTAGAGTTGAATGAGAAAAATACTATGAAAAATTCTATGAGAAAAATAAGTAAGATCCAAACTCAAAACCACAAATTAAACTCAGCAATACCCAAAGCTCCAACTGTAGCCTAAAGTTTGAGTAAAAAAACACTCACCCATATACACAAAGAAGCAGTCGGATCTGCAACACATTCTTCTTAATTTGTCTACCAAAGAAGCAATCGAATTTGCAACACAAATGCATAGAGTGCAAACATAGAAATAATTAGTTGTGAGAAATAATCGGATGTGAGGAATTTCGGAAACCAAAAAATCAGACAACGAAAACTGTGTAGGCAACAAAGAAAAGGATTAAAGATTAACTATTTTAAACCCCTCGGATGTTAACTCAACATTTTCTTCATCAGCCTTGGACTTCCTTCCCCCACACTGACCCCCGTTGCATCATAAATTGCTACAGCTTCATTCACAAAAATTAAAAGCAAAAATAATGAGACCATTAAAACCAATGCCCATTCTTTAAAACCTAATTCCACGCACACACACAGAGAGATTTACCGGTCGATTTGGGTTGAGTATCTACTTCAATAGTAATGAAGATAGTGGCTAATAGATACTTTGGTCGTGATGAAGACAGTGGCGGAAAACATCCGGGTTTTCTTTGGTTTCAAATTCAATGGTTGTGGATTTGGGTTTCCTCAAGATGTTGCTTTGGTAAAAGCTCTGCATGAGCATCGAGAATGGGATAAGTTCAAATTAAAGTGACAATTGTTTGTGAGGTGTAATGATGAGAATTAGGATGCGGAAGCGTAAAATAAATAAGTTAACTACACAACAACAACAACAACAACAACAACATGGAAAATGTAGGAGGTTCTATTATTTCTCTCTATAATCTCTTAATCTCAAATGGTCAAAAGTGATACAATGAGGGCCTCAATAGCTATTTATATTAAGGCTAAAAAAAGGGAAAATAACGAATAAATGCTAAAAAGACAACTATATCCCTATGCTCCTGCATCATTCTCCCCTCTTGAGAGGAATCCATATATGCAGAGTTATGGCGAAAGAAGTTAGGATTAACATGTTGTAATGTCGCCTCAATAATCCACGAGTCCTCGGCTGCAGGACGTCTAACCCGATGGACCAAATAGCTTGTGTAATCACCGGAGGCAGAGGAGACAAAGGCAGAGTCAAGTATGCCCTCAATATGATCAACATAAGAACGGACTGGCTGAGCCGACGAGGATGGAAGAGGGATAGGAGGAGGATGGGTACCCCGAAAAGGAGAAAGATCCGCCACATTAAATGTATGATGCATGCGAAACTCCGGAGGAAGATCAACCTCGTATGCATTCGGCGCACAAGCGCGAACAATAGGAAACGACGCATAAGAAGCTTGTTGCCTTTGCTGGCACGTCGTGGTTTCTGGAGGTAAACCATGACCAAATCACCGGGCTGGTATGAAATAAAACGACGATACGCATCAGCCGCCTCTTTGTAAGAAGCGTAAATGGACTGGAGACAAGAACGGACATCGGCCTGTACGGAAGTCAAATGGGCTGCAAACTCCTCAGTAGAAGGGCACGTAGGAACTTTCGGCGGGAGCTCGACGAGGTCAATAAGCATAGTGGGGGACTGGCCCAACACAATCCGGAAAGGGGAGAAACTGGTAGAACGGTTGACGACATTGTTGAAAGAAAATTCTTCTTGAGCAATCACCAGATCCCACCTACGGCGGTGCTCAGACGACAAACAACGCAAAAGATCTCCCACACTCCTGTTGACCACCTCTGTATGGCCGTTTGTCTTAGGATGAAAGCAGTGGAAAATTGGAGCTCCATCCGTAGTACGCGCCATAATGTCCGCCAGAAATGTCATGTAAAGCGGACATCGCGATCGTAAGTAATGCTCTGGGGGACGCCGTGCAAGCGGACAATCTCGTGGAAGTATAAGGTTACTACATGAGAGACATCAGTCGTGCGAGAGCACAGAATGAAATGTGACATCTTGGAGAATCTGTTAACGACCACCATAATGGAATCATGCCCACTGGAAGTACGGGGGACGCCCATAATGAAATCCATCAAAACGTCCTGCCACGGGCGCTCAGGTATCGGTAGGGGAGTGTACAATCCCGCATTGGAGTGTTATCCCTTAGCCGTCTGACAAGTATAACAACGGCGGATGAAGGCATTAGTATCCTGTCTCATGGGAGGCCAATAAAATCGGCCTCATAACAAAGCACGGGTGCGGGCCTGCCCCAAGTGACCTGCTAAACCTCCTCCGTGAACCTCAGAAATAATCTTCTCTCTCAAGGAGGTAGAAGGAATACACAAAGTTGTCCCCTGGTGCAAAAGCCCATCTTGTAATAAGTACTCGCATGATGCGCCATTGCCCTGCTGGCAAGTGCATAAATGGGCCCTATCTCCACGTCGGTCAGGTGGAGGTCGCGAATCTCATCGAACCCAAAAAACTGACTCTGCAAGGTCATTAATGCGTGAGCATGCCGGCTAAGTGCATCCGCTACTATGTTCTCCTTCCCAGGCTTGTACTAAAGGTGGAAGGTATAATGTTGAAGGTAGGCTATCCACTTGGCATGTCGATCACTAACACGCCGCTAGCTAAGGAGGAATCGTAGGGCCTTATGGTCTGATTTGATCACAAACTCCTTATGTAGGAGGTAGAGTGACCAAAACTTCACGGCTTTCATAATTGCATAGAACTCCAAGTCATAGGTAGAATAGTGTAATGCCGCTCCCGTCAATTTCTGGCTAAAAACGCAATGGGCTTCCCATTCTGGCTCAAGACAGTGCCCACCCCTGTCTTGCAAGCATCGATCAGTCTGGCAAGGAAAGAATAGGAGCAGTCGTCATCAACTCCTTAATACGCGCGAAAGCTCGATCAACCTCCTCAGTCCATCTGAACTCAACTCTCGAAGAAGTGCCCATCAAATCTGTGAGTGGAGCCATGACAATGCTGAACCCCGCTATGAAATGTCGATAGAACCCCGCAAGTCCATAAAAACTACGAACCTGCGTCACCGAAGTGGGGGTGGGCCAATCCACGATTGTCTGAATCTTGGCGTCGTCCACCCGAACGCCATCTTCCGATACGACATATCCCAAAAAAGTCACGGATGGAACCATAAATGCACACTTTTTTAACGTGAGGAAAAAGTGTTCGTCTCGTAAAACCTCCAGAATCTGAGTCACATGTCGCAAGTGCTCCTCCTCGAACCGGCTATAAATCAAGATATCATCAAAATACACCACAATGAACTTGCTCGAGAATGGGCGCAAAATATGAATCATCACCCGCATGAACGTGGATGGGGCGTTGGATAGACCAAAAGGCATCACAGTCCACTCATAAAGTCCATCCTTGGTTTTAAAGGTTGTCTTCCATTCATCACCCGACCTCATACGTATCTAGTGATACCCACTCTTCAAGTCTAACTTGGAGAATATCGTTGCTCCATGGAGTTGGTCCAACATATCCTCGAGCCGGGGAATTGAAAACCGATACTTCACCGTGATTTTATTAATGGCACGACTATCCACGCACATACGCCAACTCCCATCCTTCTTAGGTGCTAGAAGTGTCGAGACCGCACAAGGAGACATGCTCTCCCGTATATACCCCTTGTCACACAACTCGGTGACCTGCCTCTGTAGCTCCACATGCTCTGTAGGGGACATGCAATAGTGGGGAAGGTTGGGGAGCTGCGGCCCAGGGATGAAGTCAATCACATGATGTATGTCCCGAAGGGGAGGAAGCTCGTCTGGGGGAGTGCGCACATCACTATTAGAATCCAATAAACGCTCAACACATGGCGGAACGGATGCCTCGGGAGTGGTGATGGGACTAATGAGAGCATAACACACACCCGTCTCCGCGGCCTCGGTGGCTAACTCCTCATGGGAAACAAGTAGGGTCGAGTCATCGAAAACGGCCGCATGGGACGAAGAAGAAAATTTCGCCCTCCATGTGTAAAAGAGTAAGTGTTGGCTCGATCATTATGCATACTACTATGGTCAAACTGCCATGGCCTCCCCAAAAGCAAACGGTGCACAGAACCTCGTTATGATAGTCCCCAATGGAGAAAGCTACTCGACACTGTCGGCTAGGGGCAAGTGTGGCTCTACTACCTAACCATCCAATACGGCACGGTGTAGCCAATAACTCCGTGGGAAGCTTTAGTTTATCTACCATCTCTTGTGCAATCAAGTTATCACTGGCTCCCCGTCTATGATCACAGTGCATTCCCACCCTTTGTGGTGTAACGAGTAAAAAAATGCTCGTTCGAATCCATGCATCATCACTTGGAAGAGGTGACTCGACATCCACCGAGGTTGTAATCATAACGGTATGGGTATAGGCGGTAGAGACGTCTGCGAGCGTCGCTTGAGAATGGCAATAAGGGTCGCGTTGACGACAAATGGATTGTGCGGTGGCTAAAGGCACATTGAGTGGGATGGGTAGGATGCCCAAAGAGGCGCATCCTTTGTATAAAGAATTAGGGTTTTTAGGAGGCATAAGGGTTAGGGTTTCTTGGGAAGGAAGCAAAGATGATTTGGATTTGATTTTGTGTTGGGGAACTTGATTAGGGTTTGAATTGGGGTCAATCTTGGGTTTAATTTCTGAATTGGAGTCTTCAATTGGGGTTTCAGCTGATTTGGATCCAAACTGAGGCTGAATGGTGTGAATCGATGCCAACGAGCATGGTCCTTTTTTTTTTGGCCGGAATCTTCTTTAACAGCCCCTAGGGCTTCGACGCACCGTAGTGAATTTTCTTGGGCCTCAGCTTGAGTCGCTGGGCTGGAATCTTGGGCTAGCAAGGGTCGACCGAGACAGGCGGACCTTTCTGTGGGCTTTCCGGCAGCTGGGAAGGCCGGCGTAGGGTTGGTGTCACACCCCGCTAAATCCTGGCGTCGACCGCCACCAAAACTAAGCCGGGTGCGAGTAACTAAAATACCATTCTTAGCATGTGACAGATGTGACACCCCGACTAATTAAATACCGGGTAGCTACTCCTTTATTAAATTAATTCAAAATGCCAAGTTGGCTCAGTTAATAGCATCACTGTCGAAAACCATTTAAAGATTACTAACCACCTAGTATTTAAAAAGTAAGTTGCCAAATTTTAATTTAAGTCTGATTAACATGCAACAAGTGCAAAGAAGAAATAAATAACACCATTCACCATACTGAAGTAAAACGAATAACCATCACAATAGAGTAAATAAAGTCTGGAGGAAAACTCCTCACTACAATCCCATAACTGAAATGAATAACCGAATACTGAAAGAGTACATGTTAAAGTCTGAGAACTGAAATGTAAAAGATGTCTCTAAATAGAAATGGGCAACATGCCCTACAACTGATAGATAGTGACTCTGGAATCCAAAAGATAGAAGCGTCTACATGCGAATCCCTGTAGCTTCCACAACCAGCTACAGCTCGTCACCTGAATGAGTATCCTATGCTTGGTGTCCCTGTGGCTGGGCACCTAAAATGGTTTTACAAGAAAAAGATTTGAAAAGCAAACGGGTCAGAGCCCGAATGTGGAGTTATATTTTTAAAAACCTGCAAGTGCTTTAAAAACATTTAAAACATTAAATGCAAAGTACATGTTAGGACGTACACTCACATGATATTCTCACCTCTCGTCTAACTGTGCACTCCTAACGTAAGTACCCATCTACAATGATATAAACCGCTAGCTAAGTGACATCATAACCAGCTAGACTGTAATAGTTCCTACCCTTATTACCCGGTCCTATTAACATATAACGCTCGTAATTAGATAGGGATTTAATGTAAACTCAGATGCTCAATATGCAATATATTTCTCTATCAGCTAACTCATTATGTTTCTCGGAACAATACCGTAATTATTTATACAACATTAACATGAATGTTCTCATTAATTAAGTGTATATTATTCACATCATAAATATACAATGCAAGCACCCTGAGAACTAAGCTGCGGTGCACACATACTCTGCTATCCATCCCGGTACATCACGTACATAAGGATCACACATTCCGAATCTCTCAGGAATAGTTCAGATAACACAAATCACAAATAGTGGAGGCGAACACAGTCACATCACATGGGTCACGCACATACCTACGCTCCCACGATCAGCGGACTTATTAACATCCCAATAAGTCTTTCTCTGACCTATGTTCATCGAGGTACCAGTCTATATCCCCCCCGTAGGCACACAAGGATTAGAGGGTCCTAAGCGAACGCAACCTCCCGTGATAGCAAGTATGGTAGGTATGTCATACACACAATTCATATACCAATACTAAGTAAACACACATCTTAGTAATACCGTATTTTAATCGTAGTACATATTGCACTCTCGTACTAACTATAATTATCACAATTTGTACTATCCCGGTTTGTAATTATACGCGCCATAATTTCTCACGTCGTAGTAGACACTCACGTCTCAACCCAAACCGTCCATGTAATACAACTCTCGTATGTAAATTCCTTCTCATAAATACTCAAATGTCCCAATTCTTATCATTACTACATCTACGGAATGATATCTATAACCTCGAATAAGTTTACGGAACTCCAAAAATCAAAACAGTCCAAAATGGCCCAAACTGCCAGCTCGTTAGAAGTCTCGTTCGAACGAGACTGTTCGAACGAGTTTGGACTGTCAGCTCGTTAGAAGTCTCGTTCGAACGAGACTGTTCGAACGAGATCCAGTTCGTTCGAACGAACTGCACCTTCTAACGATATCTCGTTCGAACGAGATATCGAACGAAACTACCCCTCGTTAGAAGCGACTGGTCAATTCGTTAGAAGCTCGTTCGAACGACCTGGGAATGGTTTCTAACGAACGACCAGTTCAAGCCCAGATTTTCCCAAAAATCGTTTTTCACCATTTTTACTCCTCAAGTCTCTTCTAAAATTCGTTCCAACAATGTATTAAGTCCTCTAATCATGCTAAGGAGATATACTAACATCTTTTAAGGGTTTAATATCTTCTAAACATCAATAAATCACAAGTTTCTACATTATTCCCAAATTTTCTTCAAGAACATAAACCCTAGATTTTTCTCATCATAATTTCCCAGATTTTAATCCGTTTATACATCACATAGATATGAAATCTCTGAATTCAATCTTCAAACAATGTTTCTACATGCAAACCTATCCCAAAATTAAATAATAACTTCCAATTTCATGGGTTTTCATTTAACTCTTATATAAGATTGATTATCAAGGTTTCTAACATGGAAGAAGCATTCACTGCTTAAGGAATGTAATTTAAATCACTTGCCTTGGTTTGATTTCTGATTTTGGTGTAGGTTTGATGAAGTTTTCTGCAGAAATTCCTCTCTCCAAGCTCCTTCTCTAATGGTAGCTTAAGGTGGCTAGGGTTTGATTTGGGGAACTTAGAAAACCTAAATGATAACCTACGTAGCCTTCTAGGTTAATATGGGTTGGTTATGGGCTTAGTGGGTCAAATCCACATCAGATTTAATTAACCAATTTTCGTCACTTTTAATTCCTCAAAATGTAAAATTACCAAAATCCCTTTAAGTTACCGGTATGGCCTAAAAATATCCCGGGACCCAAACTATACCCCCGGCTAGTGTTTTCTGACTATCTCGACCCTTCCGGACGCGTTGGCGCACTCAAAACGACCATACGGATTATAGATTTTAAATTCACTTTTATTATCAAAATATTTCACCGTGACGCGGCGGTCCCATGCGTCTCAACAAAATTTATAAAATGTCGTATATAAATCTCACGACAACTTTTATACTACCAAATACATATATCAAAACACGTATGCACATAATCAAATACCAACTCGCATCTCATTAGTATTTATAACCCGGATTAATTTCCAATTAATACGCATTTAATTAATTAAACCCAAAAATAAATATAGCCAAAAGTACGGGGTATTACAACAGATATGAGACATTTAAAAAATAAATCCACAAGATAAATAATTTAATCAATCCCAAATGATAATAACCAACTATGCGATAAAAGATCCATCACCGTGCTAAACTCCAAATAATAAACTAAGCTCCAATAGTATAAAACTGAATAAACTCCAACTGAATTCATAATGAAATATCTGAATAAAACCCATACAACTTTTGAACCGAATGGCCCAACAAAACCATAAACCGAGTCTCAATGTTAATACGAAGGAAAGGAAACTAAACTAAACTAATACGCATAAAGTAAATATCTCTAGCTGCTCCTCCAAGAAAGTCTCCAAATAATCCTATGCAGCTTCTCCAAACTTATTCCTGAAAAGGTTAGTCAACGCACGAGGTCAGAGCCCCTAGCATGAATACACATTACTCCCCTCAAATAGAATCCTTGAATCCAGACAGTAGCATTATACATGATAAATGTCACAATAGAATATTTTAATTAATACGAGATAATTAAACGCAAGAAATATAAATCACTCCCCCCCCCCCCCCCCAAAGATTCTTTATAAAGTTTACACCAATATCATTTTAAATATCCCACGGTACCAAAGAGCTAATTTAATTAAATTAACCTAAATTATCTTATTTCTCAATTCTTACTTTAATTAAATATAGCGGTCATCCCGCCTCGGGTGATTTCTCCACCAAAATACACATCCCCTCGTGAAAACGCCAACTGATCTGTTTAAACTGTCGACCCCTGCTGATTGACAAGGTTCCACACACGACACGACATAAAACGTCGGCCGGCTCGTTTAAATTGTCGGCCCTCGTTGATTATGTCGCCAATATATTTTAATACCCGTCTTATTATCTTAGGTATTAATTCTCAATTTCATAATTTTCAAATTACCCCACCCTTTTAATCGACGTGAGATCCTCAATTTACCCCTTAGTCCCATACCTACGGGTCATCAAGTACACACACGTCCTATCCTACATATAGGATGAATCACCAACAAAAAAAAATGTCCTAGTCTCATGCCTAGGCTAACGAAATGACGATATAACGTAAAAATCTTCCCCAACCCCAAATATAAAATCCCCACGAATTTACACTAATTAGTCCCATACCCAGCAAGCATAAATTTTAACCAAGACCTACCCACTAGTCCCATACCTAGTAAGCATCCTAAATTAGGGTTGAGCAATAAACTACCCAAAAGCCCCTCGTCCCCGCGATGGCAAAAGTGACTAAAACAATTCACACAAAACTCAATTTAATATGCACAACATAGCAATTTAATCATAAGGGTCCCAATTTAATTTAAATCCATTAATAACACCATCGTTAATTTCTACACCATTAATTCCATTCAATAATGCCAAATTAACTAACATGCAAAAATTTTCAATAAGACATAACCTCTTTCTTTTATAAATCAACTATTTTTTTTTCTAAGTATGAACGCGTCCCATTAACCATATTAATAATCCCCATAAACTCTACATGAGAACCTACACCCAAAACCATAAAAACCCAAAAATCTAATCTACGCACACAAGGGTTTCAAGGATTAAATCATATTTGAAATTTTCACAAAAACATTCCCATAATTAAGTGTCCACTTTCTCTAATTAAGTTACTAATTGATTTTAATCAAAAACACATTATTAAGGGTTTAGGCGACACTTAAAGCGTATAATAATAAAGGAGAGGAATAGAGTATTCATGCCTGTGATTTAAATGAAGAAGATCTGAGTTGACAGTTGGATTCCTCCCGAAAAATAAGCAAAGAGTCGTTCTTGAACAATCTTGAGAAAACACCAATTAAGCCTTCAAATATTAAGTCAAACACTTGATTAAGTTTGGAGCTAAAGTTTGTAGATGAAAGGGAATAATTTTGGAGAGGTTTACGGTTGAAAAGTTGATGAAAAAGTGATTTGAAAAGCCAAGCCACGAATTTGTTGTCATATATAAAGGATTAAGAGTTTGACTAGGAAAAGAGTTCTAATCAGATACAAACACTAAAAAAACATTTCGGACGATCGTACCGTTGGAATTGGCTGAAATTTGGGGGCGTAGTAGCTGAAGACAAGAGGAAGTTGTGCAAAAAATTTCAGCTCAATCGGACGGTCGAATTTTTTTATATATCTTTTTTCTAGAGAGTTTTATGATTTAAGGACTCTTAAAGAGTTTTATGTTTTGAGGACTCTTCTAAACGGCCCAAGACTTATATATACTCATATTAGGAGTCTTGTAATCTAGCTTTCCGAATTTCGAATATAAAAGCCAACATATTTAATAATTAAAAATAATTAAATCCAAAATTTTATTTTTCTCTAATTTTCGAATTAATTAATAAAAACATGGGGTGTTATAGTTGGGTAGGCTCGGTTGGGGTGTCCGACGAAAAAGGGAGGGTTCCGGTGGGTTTTGATAGGGTGTGGATAACCATGGGGGAATCTAGGGTTTTGGTTTGGGTATTAGGGTTTGGTCGAAATTCATTCGGGTGAATCCAATTTGAGTCCCAATCTTCAATAAGCATGGTTGATCCAAGAACAAACCTACCTCACTCTGATACCAATTTGATGCGAATTAGGATGCGGAAGCGTAAAATAAAGAAGTTAACTTCACAACAACAACAACAACATGGAAAATGTAAGAGGTTCTATTATTTCTCTCTTTAATCTCTTAATCACAAATGGTCAAAAGTGATACAATGAGGGCCTTCATAGCTATTTATACTAAGAGGCTAAATAAAAGGAAAATAACGAATAATGCTAAAAAGACAACTATATCCCTATACTCCTGCATCATGTAATGTTAGAGAGCCAAGCGTGGGCGTGTATCCGTGAATTGAGAGGAAATGTGAGTGAGGCGAGAGAAAAGTCCTAAGTTAAAAATTGGGGGAAACAAAAAGCAAAAAAAGTATGGGGGTAAATAAAAAACTAAATAAATTTTGAAATCAATGGAGAGAGAGCTGATCTCAACCCTCCATTTTGTAAAAATATGTAAGGAGGTGGCATTGATCTTCACCATTAAAATGTATAGACAATTCAAAAAACTTCCCTATCATATTATATATATATATATACACACATACACATATAAAACTTTTGTTGCTTGGTTCCGATCAATAGTGGTATGCGCAACTGATTTAGAAGACACAATTTTGCACATTCATCAAAACCTAAACCTTAATCACCACCCCACTTTCGTCCTCTCTCTCTCCACCACCAGCCAAACCCCCCCGCCACCACCAATCAAATCACATTGTTACCACCAGCAAAATACCTCGAATCAATTCAAACCACGCATATTAAAACCATTCAAATCAGACCAGATTCAAATGAAGCAACACATGTCTCTCTAATTGATTCAATCAGATTCATCAACTCAAACTCCTAATCAATTAAAAACTCCAAACTAGAAACCACCATCCAAATTAGAAATTGTTACACGGAGAGGACGAGGGGCAGATATGGCTAGAGAAGGAAGAGAGGGTCGAATCTGGGTTGTCTAAAACAATGAACAACTACGTGCGACTGATTTAGAAGACACAATTTTGCACATTCTTCAAGTTGGTCCATTATTCTTCAAAGATAATTGAAGGCAGAGAAGTAAACAAGGGTTTTAAAACGAAATAAGATTATATCTTAAATGAAAGGACACATGGAAATTGGTGAATAAATGGGACAAGAAAAGAAAGTAATTAATATGTAAAATGTCTTTATAGATACGAAAGTAAAATGATGAGAGATTTTAAGAGATTTAGTGATTGAGTTATCACTTTTTTTGGTTCTCTCTTGTTGTTTTGAGCCTGAGCTTTGCTGCCATTTTATATCATTGAAACACAAAATGAAGAAAAAATACAAGAAAAGAGGAGCCTTTAGAAAGATTGAATGATAGGAAAAGTGATTTTCAAGGTTGGGTGGGATGTAAATTTGTTAAAGAGCCCGAAGGGGTTAAGTAAAAAACGGAAGTATTGAACGGGTAAGTTTTTAGTAATCTAACGTGCAAAAAGGTTCAGTTTTGCTAAGAAATAATGAGTGGGAGGAAGAGGGTAATAGGCCGAATAGTTAGGTGATACCACTAACATATTTCTCCCTTGAGGTGGTCACGGAAGCTTCGATGGATAAAACTGAACCTTTTGTGGGTAAAGGTCCTTGGTTCAAGTGAATCTAGTAGCTTAGATTTCACTGAGGTTTTAGAGGAGCAAACAAAAGTCCTCGGTCATTTGACGCAAACAAAATCGTATCAAGCAACATTAAAATTCGACCTTAATGGTCAAGTAAAATGCTACAAGGTCTGGGACAAACAATAACAGTAGCAACAAGTTTTAAGATTTTCCACTCCCCACACAGCAGAACAATAATCGTAACCTCGAGATGAACTAACGCTAACAATAGAAAGTCATAGCAAAGATGAACCAAAGAGGACAAGGCCCTTTGCCGATGTAGAACCAACAAATCAGATATTTGCAACAAGATTAAAGATAGCCATTGTGACCTAAAACGACCAATGGCACATGAGGAAGCACAAATTAAGAACTCTCTCTCTTTTACATTTCTTTTTTTTTTCTGGCTAAGTCATCTTGCCAGCCAAAATAATCGTAAAAGGTAAAAAGAAAGACTTAAGAGGGCACTTTAAGAATTTTCAATGGAATAATACCCCCTACCTAAAATACTATAAAAACAAGGAAATAAAATAAAAGCTAAACAAACTAAAAGAGTACATTTTGAACATAGTACAACAACCCTTTAACACTAAAAAATTCTCATCACATCGGGTGAAAAACACATAGCAAAATGCTTAAATGAACACATTTTAGGTTTTTGGTCAACCAGAGGAGGAGCACCTTTTGGTGCTGTTGCTACCCCCTAGTGACTTGTTGACATTATGCTGATTCGGTTATCTCTTTTGTGTGTGTTTGTGTTGTTATCTAAGGTACAAAAAGGTGGAGGTCTGATATTTCCCATTTTATGAGCCGTTCGGAGTTTTTCTCTTTAACTTGGATATGCATCGGCGTATCTTTTTGTAGTTAATGTGTTGCGTTTGACCAAGTGATAATTGTGACTGTGATGTGTTTCCATCCCATTGTAAGATTGTAATATGTCCGAAAGATGTTTTTCTTATACTTAATGGGGTGACAACATATTATTCACTCTAAGATTAAAATATATTTATTGAAGCTTAGAGATGGTTATTCTTTATAGGGCCATTTAGACTTCAATACGTTACTAATTTTGATTTTAAACATATACAATTTAATTCAAAAATTAGACTTTATCCACTTTCTGTTAATGTAGTGTTAAAGTTGTCTGCCACCTCCAATTTTAAAAAATAAAATAACAAAAATGATTTGAAAAATCTCAAAAAATAAAATAAAACAAGTAAACAAAACAAAAAACAAAAAGGAAATAAACCACCACCACCCCAGCCCACTTTCGTCCTCTTTCTCTCTATCACCAGCCAAACCCCTCCGCCACCACCAATCAAATCACATTGTTACCAACTTCCCTTGAATCGATTCAAACTAGAGCACATTAAAACCATTCAAATTTGACCAAATTCAAACGAAGCCTCACATGTCCCACGAATCGATTCAATCAGATTCATCCACTCAAACTCCAAATCTATTACAAACTCTTAACTAGAAACCACCATCCAAATTAGAAATCGATACAAGGAGAGGACGAGGGGCAGATATGGCCAGAGAAGGTCGAGTTTGGATTGTCTTAAACACTGTACAACTAGGGTTGGTGGGTGGGGTATGGAGGTTCAAATTGAATTGGGGGTGGAGTTGAATTGGTGTTTCAATTTTATGGGATGTTTGATTTGATGCTTTGTTTAGGTTTTGTTGGGCTATGGTTTTGATTATTGGTGGTGGTGGTGGTTGGGGATAGTGGTGGTGGTTTTGTTTTTGATTGGTGGTGGTTGTTGAGGGCTATTGGTGGTGGTTTTGATTTAGGGAAGTGGTGGTGGGTGTTGGGGGCTTTTGAAAAATAGAGGTTATGAAGGTAGATCGGCAGCGAGAATCCATTGGGCGAGTGCAACGGTTCAAATAAGTGGGATTTTGGCGACCCATGAGGCGGGTAAGGCTTGGAAAACCCCAACCTGCCAAGCCCACACCAGCCGCAACCTCAGCTCCCACAGAGCAGATCCGGCTTGAAAAATTACACCCATCAACTCCGGAGCCCTTCCCGACAAGTTCTAACCCACTCCGATCCATTCCCGACCAGATTCGGCTTGAATTTTGTCTCCAACTAGCAACCATGACACCCTTAAACTCCAAAACCCCTCATCGAGCAAAAATGAGCCCCTCTGATCAACTTTTCGGCACAAAGTTGAAGTTGTCGGGCTAGGGCGACTCTCGCCTGAGCATTGCGACCCCTGTGTCGTAGCCTCTCCGGTCCAATTCAATAGCCATCTAGCCCCACAGCAATAACCAAACATAAGGAAAACTCTTGGATGCACCGCGATGAGCCGATACGACGGCCGTTATGCCTTGCCAACCTGCGGTGATGGTTTCCGACCACCCGAGAGTTTTGTCCGACCTCCGGAAGCTTCCATGGCTGTTGGGTTTAAACGTAGAGGAGTGGTTGGTAAGGTTTGTGATGAAGAGAAAGAGAAAGCATATGCTAGGGTTTTATTTGTTAAGTTGAGGGTTTTAAATGAAGAGTTGTTCATTGAGGCTTTTGAGGAGTGTGGGTTGCATAAGTGGTCCCTATTTGACTTTGGTCCAATTTTAAAAGACAAAACACTCAGGTTGAAGGTTAAAAGGGCAAACCCAGTGCACGAGGCTCCCGCCACTGCGGGGTACTGGGGGGGTTGGATGTACGCAGCCTTACCCCTGCATACACAAAGAGGCTGTTTCCGTGACTCGAACCCGTGACCTCCAGGTCACAGCTGAGGCAACCTTACCGTTGAAGGTTAATGGACCAAAAATTGATTTTTGGGTGCGGAAAATTTTGGGCAATGACCAAAATTAAAAATGCTGCAAAATATTTTCTTTAAGCCTTAAAATTAAAAAATAAAATTATTTTTCACCACCAATAAAATAAAAATATTTTGGGTGCCAAATTAAAAGCGCGATTTATTTCAAATATTTATTTAGGGCGGATTCAGATTGTTATGTCACTTCGAGAGGTTCCTTGGACTGTGATGATGGCTTGGGCGTGTTCAATTCAACCCTCTAGTGCTCGGAACGAGCTTTTTGAAGAAGGGGGGAGTGATGCATCCTGATATTTACAAAAAATATAAATATTATTATTATTATTATAGTTATTTAGATATTAGATTATTATTAGGATTTATCGTTTCATTTGTAATCTATTTTAATTAGGTTATTTTGTTATCTAGTTTGATTAGGGGACTTGCTCCCTAAGTTTAGGATTATCTATAAATAAGGCCCTTGGCCTCCCATTATATTCAGATTATTAATATGATGAATAAAATTGATGGTTGAGAGGTAAAGCCTAAATTGTGCATTTTTATTACTCCGCTGCATTTTACATCATTTAATGAAAGTAAAAAATCTTTTTTCATATTATATATATTTTAATTTTTTTACTTTTATTGCTTGTAAGTAATTCCAATAATTCTTTATTTATTTTTCATTTTATATCTCATTGATGGTTTACTATTGATGTGCAGGACCGACAAGCCTACCTGGAACTCTGTGAGTGTTCTTAAACAAAACCTTTACATAAGACTTTCCTGAAGTGTTTTTCTGTGGCACAAACAGATTTTCATTCTCTTCCTTCTATTTAATTCATTTGCTGTCAAATAGTGAGTACTGAGTACTGAGTACTCTACTGGGATAGACGACCGGTAGCCATTGTTTTTCATTAATAGCTTTGTGATTTTTTTATTTTGTTTCTAGGTCTTTGGAGGATTTGTTCTCCTATATTGTGTCTTGTCTCTTACGTATCAGTAGTAATATTTTCTTCGTAAAAAAATAGTATAATTGTTTAGTAACCCCGTGCTTCCAAAAATAAAATATCATTCACTTTTTTCTTGAAAGGTAAAAATTATTACCGATTAATAAGCATGGTATACATGAAATGTGTTTGCATAACAAATCAAGGAAATATGTGTTTTAATGGTGATAATTCACGAAGTCTATTAAGACAAGGGTACATCACAATCATTGTGCTTCAAGTTGTATAGCTAAATTTGCAGACTTAATGCCTACTAAATTTGGTTGCCTTGATGGATAAGATTCTGGTCCACCAAGGTTTGGGGTGACTGCCCTTTAAGCTATCTATATTATATACTCCCTCTGACCCAAATTAATAGCCTTACTTTTTTCTGTCTATATTATATACTCTCTCCATCCCAAATTAATAGTCCTACTTTTTTTTAGGGTGGCCCAAATTAAGAGTCCATTTTCCTTTTTTGGACGTAATTAACGAATCAAATACATGATAGTGAACAAGTCTTGATCTTGGCGGAGTGTATCCTTAGAAACCGTCATTTTAAACAGGGACTATCAATTTGGGACATAGAAAGTAATTATTATAACTGTTCTATTCTTCTCTCACATTCAAAACATTTCTATAAAATGCATAGGGATTGTGAAATAAAAATACAGTTGAATGAGTTGTAGGGTGTCATTTAGTTTAGAAACATATGTTTGCTGCTTGGCTTAGTAATTTTAACTTTTACCTGATGCTGATATTAAAGGTTCAAGGAGGAGTATTCGTCATCGGTTTTGTCCTTTGTAGATTTTTTTGCAGATCCTTGACAGAAGGATTAGTGTTTTATTTTGTCAACATTTTTTATCCCGAGAGGGGCTGGTTTTGTGATATTCCCTATTTTGCATTCTTTAATTGTCTTTTTATATATTATATGAGTTCTAGCCTCCATGGGTGGCTTCATTTATACAATTCTACTGTAATTGATTGCTTATAAAAATGAAAATAACACAGACCACCCTTCAATAGACCTACTTTAGTAGGCTATGAAGCACACATACTGTATTTGGGTACCGTACCTGGATCGGATACACGGATGTCTGCCTTGTATGTATTGTGCCATATTTAAAAAATAACAAGTAAATTTGGATAAATGGGCACATATACATCTCATATGTAAATTTGTATCCTGAATCATTTTTTTTAAGTTTCGTGCATGTAAAGAGATATGGCAAGATACAATGGATGCATTTTTGTAATTTTTGAATGAGGCCATTTTATAATTTTTTTTTCGCTTCTCAATATCCCTATTGTAGCATATAAGATACACATATTAATATTTGTGCTTCCTAGGTAGTATTTTGTTATGAGCCTATATATAGTGATGTAATCCCATTTTTTTTTAAATGAGTTGATTTATGACTTGATAAGCTTTGTGTTTTTGTCTTGTGTGCCATTACTTCTAGGTATCCTGAATCATTTTATAATATTTGCCTGCTCGTAGGATTTTTTTTAAATATCGATATCATTAAACAAAAACACGCCGAAGGGGAGAAACCTGTATACAAAAAACTATGAGGGGACAATAAAGCCCCCCAAAGTGAGGGTGGCCCTGGCCCCTCAAAAAATCAGCCCCTTAACCTCAAATTGTCTAAAAAATCAATAAAAGACACGAAAGTATCAACATAATACACCATGGGCGACATCTTGGCTCAAGTCTTTAGCATTGAGAGCTCAAACATACACCGCCAAGTGATATAATTCCATAAACCCTCCACCTCCTCCAGCACCCACCCGGTCATTAAACTATCGCCTAAAGGACAAATTCCAAATTCTTCTCCGTCCACTCTACCCTACACAATCCTCTATTGAATCCCAAACATCCACCGCCAAGAGATATAACTTTGGGAATTTATCTCTCAACATAACGTCTCCACATAAATTATCATGCCAAAATCTCACTCTACTTCTAGCACCACCCTGAACGTCACAAATTCGCTCTAACCTCCCATGATGTGCTTCCATAACTCAATACCATGGGGTGCTCTCGTGTAACACCCCGCGCATTCTGATAAACGAGGTGGCTAGCCGCCGCAGCCAAACTACGCAAAGCGTCACTAAATAAGTTATCATTCTCAGCATATGACAGATATATGAGACACTAAAAAATTTTCCACAAGATATAATCAAATTTATCCAACAAATATAAACATTCATGCAAATAAAGATCCATCACCATGCTATCTCCAAAATAAGTCCAACTCCAAATAAATATAAAACCCAAATGAAAATCCGACTATAAGTATTTGACTGAAACCATAAACAACTGTTGAATCGATTGGCCCACCAAATCCATAAATAGAAGTCTCATAATAAAGTGACAGAATGAAAAGTAAACCCAAACTACTAAAGCAAGTAAAATAAATCTCCAGCTACACTCCCAAAAATATCTCCAACCACTCTTTTGCAGCTACTCCAACACTATACCTAAAATGTTAGTCAAAGCAATGGGTCAGAGCCCACCGCATGAATACTAGCTACTCCTCCTAATTAGGGTCCGTAAATCTAGACAATAGCATTATACATGATAAACATCACAATAGAGTTTTTTAAATTTAAACGAGATATATATCAACATGCGAGTCAAAATAAACTACCACTATCTACCCACATAACTAAGCCACCCCAAGTGTTTAAGTTCAATTATTCCATTTCAACTAGCTCTTATTCTTACTTAATTTAATTATCCAATTGTTTTTATTCATGCGACACCACTATGGCCAGTCGACCCCTTATTGGTCCTGCACACTCTTGGCGCGCTTAAGGTTCTACACATCACACCCATTCTCCTCACTATAGCCAGTCAATCCGATTTCTGTCAGCTCTGCACATACTCGTGAGGTTCCACGCACGACACGTCACTCTAGCCAGTCAGCCCATATTCTGTCAGCCTCGCACATACTCGTGATGCCAACATACACCCACGTCGCTATAGCCAGTCAACCCGATAACTATCAACCCTGCAAATACTTGCGACGCACTAATTCTCAATTTTAATACCCGTTTATTATCTTAGGCATTAATTCTCAATTTTCTCAAGTCTTATTATTATCAATTAGCCCCACCTTTTAATCGAGCATAAATTTTCAAACCACCCCTAGTCTCATATGCAGAGGTCTCGAAACACAAGTATATCCTAACCTAGCGTTGAGGAAGAATACCGACCCGCAAATACCACCTAGTCTCGTACTTGGGCTAACGGAACAACGGAAAAGTGTACTACTTAGCCCCACCCCGGAAATAACCATCTGCAAAAACCTACACTCGCTAGTCCCATACCTAGAAGGTGTTAACAACAACAAAGGCCTACCCACGAATCCCATACCTAGCAAGTAACCTAAAGGTAAGGTGAAAGCAATAACTACCCCAACAATCCCGTCGTCCACTTGGTGTCGAATATTTACATAATTAACGATCTCATAAGGCATATTTTCATCCAATCACATCCATTCTTTAATATATCACAAGATTACAATTTATCCAATTTATGTCCGTTTAATTATAAAATTAATAAAACAATTCATTTTTCAACCACTTATACAATTATCCATTAACATGCTTATTATCGGGGCATACCACAATAAATTTCTATTTTACAAGATATACGTAAACAACATGATTCTACGAGTCGAAGTCAGATTATATAAATCTCCATTAACATGCGCATGTCCCTATATTCTAACATAATCTCAACCTCTAATCTAAGTATGCGAGAGTTTTGAGTATTAATTCGTATTAAATAATTGCATAAAAATAGTCCCAAATTTAGTTTCACTTTCCCTAATTAGTATTACTAATTTATTTTGAGAAAACAATGATTATTAGTGTCTAGGCAACATTCAAAACACATAATACCAAAGGGGAACAATAGAAGTATTCATGCCCGTAAAAGACTTGCTTGAAAAATCTGATTGGATGGTTGCATTTGTCTCAAGAAACAACAAAAATACGTTCTTGAACGATCAAGAGAAAACCCGGTTTGAACCTTCAAATCTTGGGTTGAAAGTTGAGTTAAATGTGGTTAGGGTTTTGTAGGTGAAAGGAGATGTAAACAAGGGAGGCTATTGCTCTTAGAGTTGATATGAATGTGTTTGAAAAATTCTTAACCCCGAATTATATTTATATTAAGAAGTGAGAGTTTTAATATAACACAACTTTAAAAACTAGCAAAACTGTCGGCACTGCGCCCCGACCGAATCGATTAGCCCCCAGGGTCGAATTGATTCCGACCTGAGCAGCAGCCAGGTCGCCACCAAAATAAATTAAGTGTATAAAAAACTATATTTTTCCCTCGATTTCAATTCCGATTAAAATTCCATCTTTCCAATAAAACCAACATTTTAAATGTAAAAAACAATTCAAATTAAAATGAAATATTTTTTTGACTTTTTATTACGACGGTTTAAATTAACAGTTTAAAAACTACGGGGTTTTGCATACTTCCCCACTAGGATATAAATTTCGTCCTCGAAATTTAGCAAAGCATCAGCAAAAGACATCGAGCAATAATGTAAGGCTCACATATGCCTACCCGTAGAATGCCACAATTGGGCGCCCATATACCCAATCCTACACGCACCTACCCCGCGAACGAAATGCCAGATATTTATCAACTATATATATATAAACATATATACGAAAATAATACGTACCGTGCTACCCCACTAGCCACATCTTGGCTCCTGCTACGCCTGCCCTACCTGAGGCTCTCGAGTCGGAAGTAAATAACACTTACACACTGCGTATGTTGCTGGCGCTCGTTGCGCACCTAGTGCTGCGGTTGCTGGAGGCCCTTGGCCCTGCTGGCCTTGTGCTCCTTGGCCTGCTGGCCCTGCTGGCCCTGCGCTCCTTGGTCCGGATGGCCTTACACTTTCGGACACCTAGAAGCTCGGTTACCTACCTCTCCACAACTGAAATATGTGCCTCTAAAATGTCCATACTGTTTATTTAGCGCTCGCTCCCACTTCTGTTCCTGCCCCTATCCCTGAGGGCCCTGTGGTGCACCATTGCCTTGCGGAACGGCTTGCTGCTCTCATCCTGATCACTGCCTCTTCCACGGTTGATCATTGCGACCCTTGTTCTCCCCTCCTTGACCATTTGAGTCATGTCTCTTACCCAACTTCTTTTTGTAATTCACTTTCTCCTACCATAATAACAACGCAACTTCCACCACCTGAGTGTAAGTAGTGTATGCCGGATTTCCCAACACTATTTGCTTAATAGACCATGACAAACCCTTGATGAAACACTCCATCTTCTTCGCCTCGGTATTCACCTTCAAATCTTGGGTTGAAAGTTGAGTTAAATGAGGTTAGAGTTTTGTAAGTGAAAAGATGTAAACAAGGGAGGCTACTGCTCTTAGGGTTGATATGAATGTGTTTGAAAAAGTCTAACCCCGAATTATATTTCTATTAAGAAGTGAAAGAGTTTTAATGTAACACAACTCTTAAAAACTAGCAAAACTGTCGGCACTGCCCCGACGAATCGATTCGCCCCCCGGCCCGAATCGATTCGGACCTGAGCAACTGCCAGGTCACTCCCAAAATAAATATAAGTGTATAACAAGCCTGATTTTTTTCCCCGATTTCAATTCCGATTAAAATTCCATCTTTCCAATAATAAAACTAACATTTTAAATGTCAAAAATAATTCAAATTAAAATAAAATAAAAAAATTCAACTTTTTATTACGATGGTTTAAATTAACGGTTTAAAAACTACGGGGTGTTACTTCTCGATTGGCCAGATCTCCACCCATGCAAACCTTCACCAAACCTAGCCACTATCACCACTCCTACAACTCTCCCCACCTGTAGAGGAAGGTGCCAAGACCATTTTCTTAGAGAGGCTTAGTTGAAACAAGATTAATCCTTCACCTCTCATCCTAAGCTTATGGTCTACAAGCATCATCCCATCCTACGTCACAACTTGTCCATATAAAATTCCTCGTGCTCTTTTCCAATATATTCCTCATTTTGGCCGGAATCAGTGAAATTGCTAAGCAATGAGACGACTAGCCAATTTACTCTTAATTAAATCTAGTCACCCCCTTTGAGTGTTAGGCCCTCTCCAATTTGATAACCTCCTCTAGAATATGATCCCAACTCGAATTGGCCTTATAACTAGCAATGAGAGGCTACCCCAGATAAGTATTATGATCATAGAAGACACTCATGATTTTTAAGAATTACGATCATAAAATTCAGTTCACGAGGACAACTTACTGGATATCTACAATTACAACCACTCATTGGCTTGTGATAAGGCAACTGTCAATGACACTCGCCGCAATAGATGGTATTAAATAAAGATTTTCATCAACCTCAATACCAAATTTTCGAGCACACTTGCAAGTTGAGGAAGAGAGGGTTAAAAATTTGTCCACTCAATTCAAATCCTCCTCTCAACTTTTGACACCTTCAAATAAGGACCCAACAACAAAGTGAAAAAATAAGAAGAAATGGGGGCTGAGAACCGTCGCTAAAGAAATTCCAAAAAATAGAGTAGAGATTTACTTTATCAAAAGAAACATGGAGTTGGGAACCTACTACCAAGAAATTCTGAAAAGGGGTTGAGAACTTGCTTTCGAGAAACGATAGAGTTGAGAATCTATAAAAGGAATAAGGAGTTGAGAACTTGCTCCCAAGAATTTTCGAAAAAGGGGCCAAGAACCCGCTCTTGAAAAGAAAGAGAGTAAAGAATCTACTATATAAAAAGAAATATGAAGTTGAGAATCTACTCCCATGAAATATCCGAAAAGGGGGATGAGAACTTGCTCCCGAAAAACGATAGAGTTGAGATTCTACTCTATAAAGGGATTAAGGAGTTGAGAACCTACTTCTAAGAAATTTCGAAAAAGGGGGTTGGGAACCTGCTCCTGAGAAACAATAGAGTTGAGAATCTACTTTAAGAAAAAGAATAGGGAATTGAGATCCTACTCCCGAATAATTTTGAAAAAGGGGGGTTGGGAACCTGCTCACGAGATGGGAATTTTTCCTATAAAAGAAATTTGGAGTTGAGAACCTACTCCCAAGAAATGCCCAAAAAGGGGCTACGAATCTGCTTTAAAACGAAAATGATTACTGAATAATCATGAATATTACTCAATCATCTCGATTATGCCTAAAATAGGCAAAATCCACTCAATCAGTGGTACAACTTAGAACAAGTCAACCACCTATGATTTGGCATCAAACCCACTGAAATAGTGGTATGACTTAGAATAAGTTGGTCGCGTACGATTTGGCATTAAACCCACTCAAGCAGAGCTACAACTTAGGAAAAGTCGGTCGCTTATGATTTGACATTAAACCCTCTTAAGCGGTGGTAAGACTTAGAATACGTCGGTCGCATGCAATTTGGCATTAAACCCACTCATGTTGTGGTACGACTTAGAAAAAATCGATCGACCACGGTTTGGCATTAATCCCACTTGGTACGTTTTAGAACAAGTTCGTCGCGTGCGATTTGGCATCAAACCCACCAATCACGATGGTGCGATCTTAAACAAATCGGTATCGCCTGGTCTCGCCTGTAATAGGTAAAAATCCACTGAGGAAAGGGTGGTATGATTTAGAACATATTACTATATCACGCTCAATTTGCTTGGAACAAGTTGTCTGTGCACAAAAGAATCAAGAATTGACTAATATAATAAGCCCAAGAGGGCTAAAGTCAGCTTAGAATAGGCCGTACCGATTTTAAATAGATCAAACCATTCCGACGAGGGACAAGTCGGCGTAAAACATGTTCGATTAATCTTGAATAAAAAATAGCCCGAAACGCCAACATTCGGTACTACAGCCTCATTGGACCGAATAAGGTCAAATTTATCAAATTGAGCTGAAAGGGTTGAGTTAGTCTATGACGACCAACTTCAACCTTAAATGGATAAAATGGGCCTACAATGGCCTCATTTAACCGAAGACGGTCAAATTGATCTATGACCATCAAAATTGACGTAAACCGGTCAAGTTGGTCTACAATGATCGACATATCCTTAAACGACTAAAATCAGCCTACAATCACCTTATTTTCCCTGAGACAGACAAATTTATCTACAATGGTCAAAATTGAACTAAAATTGTCAAGTTGGTCTATGACGACCAACATTAGCCTTAAACGGCTAAAATCGACCTATAATAGTCTAATTGACCAATGATGGTCAAATTGATCTATGACGATCAAAATTGACCCAAAACGGTTAAGTTGGTCTACGAAGGCCGACATTAGTCTGAAACGTCCATTTGACCTAAGACGGTCAAATTGATCTGAAAGGATCAAGTTAGTCTACGATTATCAACAATAGCCGTAAACAGATAAAATTGGCCTACAACTTCCTCATTTGACCAATATTGGTCAAGTTAATCTACGACGACCAACATAAGACTTAAACGGCTAAAATCGGCCTACAATGGCCTCATTTTAACCAAAAACGGTCAAATTGATCTATGATGATCAAAATTGACCTTACACGGTCAAGCTGGGTCTAAAATGACCAACACTAGCTTAAGATGGCTAAAATTGGTATACGATGACCTCATCGGTCCGTGCCGACCCAATCGACCTATATCACTCAAATCAACCCAATCGACCTGTAGGATTCAAGGCATGAAAATGATAAAGGTTGGAGAGATCCTAATAAAAGGAAAGACCCTACTTGGACAATGGAATAAATGACAGAAGTTTTAAAGTTCAATCAACTATTAACCAACTTGTGAATCTAGTTGTTAACATTATACATGGGATAAGATTGCCAATTTATAACATTAAGAGTGAAACAATTGGGCCTCTCATGGCCTAATCGGTCTACGACGACCTTGACTCGTAACGATCAGCGGCATCAAACTCACAAGATCAGATGAGTTCGGTATTACACATTACTCTAGCTCTATCTTACTTCAAGATCAACTTGGTTGAACTGAGACTTGAAGGGTTATTGTGTGGGGATAAAAATATGCCTCCAATAATATTGCGATATGTGGCAAGGGGTGTGGGGGGCGCTCTAAGATTGTTCTTAAGGGACGTTGGTGGATCACCTACCTGCACATAACCGACCAATACTTCCTTAGCCGTCCACTATTTAGATTATATTACATCACCGGGTTGACAAGAGTTGCCATTATTATAGAAAACCAACCGTGTCAAAAGAAGTAGTGTTTTATAATGATGTAAACTCTTATAATAGATTCCTTATTCAATTGTAACCCCGAACCCTATATAAAGGGGACACCCCTCATGTAAGGGGGATGAGTGGATAGATAACTCTCTTATATAAATTTTCTCTTATATTATAAAAAAAATCACCTCACTGCCGTCGTGGACGTAAGCCGATCTAGACCGAACTACATAAATCTAGTCTCTTTCACATTTATTTCCCTACAATAAGATGTTCTAATATGTCCAAAGGGTACCGTTGTGATGAGAAACAGTAGCAAAGTCTGTCTTGAATTCTGCCTTGGATTGTATAAACATAAATCAAGTGCCTCTTGCACTATGATAAGTGGTAAACCTCAATATGCACTATGTGAAGTGATAAACCACGAAGGCCACTTGAATAATTTTTTAAGATTTCTTTACATGTGTGGTTTAGGTGTTAATTCATCTCCTCCATTGCTTTCTCTAGTGGGTTTAATGTGTATTATTTTAATGTTTTGTTTCCTTTTTTACTTGCATATATATATAAGCAAGAGGTGTAAGCTTGTATTCATATCATTCTTACTATCAATATAATTTGAAGTTCATTCACTTTTTTGAGGTCTTGTGAGGCTTTTGCCTTGTGGATTCAACGGTTTAGGGTTTGATCCCTTTATTTCATTGTTTTTCGCTACGTTACATTGTTATGATCCCGTCACACGCTGTATGCATCATAGATGTCGCATTTCACGAAAATATGTACTCCTTTGGTGACTGTAATTCTATCGCCTGTGATCGTATATTATCCCGTCCTCCCCAGGTAACACTTCTCATTCAAGTGAACATGTTGAACCTGTTGTTAAGACTTCTAATGAGCCTGCAAACGATGACCTTGTTGCTACAAACCCCGACCCTTAGTACCCCTTTTGGGAGCTTAAAGAGCCTATAAGCTATGCTCATGCTTGTTCTACAAAACATCCTCTCTCCAAGTTTGTCTCTTATAAGTATGCATTCAGTTCTTATCGAGTTTTTGTTATGGCCACTTCATCCACTCAGATTCCAAGGAGTGTTTGTGAAGATTTGCAGGCTTCACATTGGGGATGCTTTACAACGTAATCATATTTGGGATATGATTTCTTTACCTAAAGGGCCTAAGATAATTATCCAACTATAAGTGGGTATACACTCAAGTTCTTAGTTGATGGGACAACGGATAGGTATAAGGCTCGTCTTGTTGCAAAGCGCTTCACTCAAGTTCCGGGGAAAGATTTTGGGGTTACCCTTCCCCATGCTAAACTCAACACTGTTCACATATTGATCTCTTTAGTTGCTTCGTTCTCTTGGCTGCCCTACAATCTTGATGTAACAAACACTTTTCTTTAAGGAGACCATGATGAGGTCATCCTTATGGATCCTCCGCCCAATTTTCGTGGTGAGGGGAGTGTGTGGAAAATTTATCTATATGGGCTGAAATAGTTATCCTCAGCCTGGTTCTCTAGGCTTACTGAGGGTTGCATTGGATTTGGATTTACGAGGTGTCATTTTGACCATACTAGCTTCATCAACATACGAAAAGAGTGTGATCTTACTTGTTTGTGTTGATGATATTATTATTATCGGAGATAATTCTATTGTAATTACACGGGATAAGGCTAATTTCGGAAATGAATTTGATGTGAAAGACCTTGGTCAACTTCGATATTTTCTGGACATTGAAGTACCCAGGTCTCGTCATGGAATTTCTCTCTCACAGAGAAAGTATATTGTGGATCTCCTTGAGGATACAGAGATGATTGGGTGCAAACCAACTTCATGTCCTATGATTTCTAATTTGAAGCTAATGGCTAACTTTGGTGAACTAGTGAAAGATCCGTCTATGTATAGGTCGTCTCATTTACTTAGCCAATACCAGATATATGATTTATGGTTGGGAGAGATAATCAACTTATGCACAAACCCTATGGACTCATTTGGATGCACTGTATCACATTTTGCGATAGTCTTCCCCTGGATTTGCGTTATTTTATATAACAGGTCCTCAGTTGGAGGGTTATAGAGTTAACACTGATTCAGATTATGGAGGAGCCTCTCATGGTCGCTCTACTATTAGCTTCCATACTTTTCATGGGAATCATCTCATATCGCCCGAAAAAGTAAAAGACAAGTTGTCATTTCGCATTCCCGAGTCATAGCATTGGACACATGTGAGATTATATGGCTTTGTTATCTTCTTGGGGAGCTGGGATGTCCTTAGAAGGAGTTCTGCATTGTGACAATAAATGAACTATTCAACTGACTTCTTATTCGCTTGTTTAGGAGAAGACATAAGCATATTGCGATAGACGTTCATTTCCTCAGAGAAGGTTTGTCATGGGATCATCACCTCAGTGTTTATTTCTTCAGGAGAACATGTTGCTGCTGGAGAAGACGTTGCTGCTGATGTTCTTATGAAGCATGTTAGTCCTTCTCTTCTTCGCACTTCTATTGGCAAACTTGGTTTGGTTGATATCTACGTGCCAAGTTGAGGGGGAGTGTTGTAATAACTTAGTCTTGTAAGGTTACTTTAGTCATTAAGTCATTAGGTTATTTAATGATCAAGTCTTGCAATAAATTAGTCTTATTACTTTAGTCATTAGGTTACTTGTTGAAGTCTTGTAAGTCATTAGGTTACTTAATGACTTAATTTTGTAAGCGTATATACAGGATAACATGAAAGACTCACCTTTTTTAATACAAGCTTCTTTAATTCTAGTTTATGAAATCAAGAATTTATTTATTAAATTATCTCCACGCGCTAACAAAGTATTCGACACATGTTTGAGAATATTTTATGGTGTCTGTCCAATATGTGTCCAACCTAGATATGCGTCCAATGCATCTTTGCTTATTATCACGTGTCTCAGAATATTTTTATGGTGTCTGTATCCAATTCGTGTCCAACACAGGTACATGTCCAAGTATCTCTGCTTATTTTTTTCAAATCAATATTTTGTTTAGTAGTGAAAAATAGGCTTTTTTTAGTCCGTCTGAACATTTTGTTACCCTTACACAAGAGTGTCCACCAAAACACACCATTTTTAAGCGACATTGATATTAACTAAATCATTTTTGAACAATTGATTTTTGAGCCCAACATCGTCTTAAAAATCTGCTCAAGTTCATAACCGTTCTTATAGCTATTAATATTGTCTACCCAAGACAAAAACAGTATAATCAGCAAACTGGAAGTGAGACCTACAAACTTCATTCCTTTCAATAGAACAAGCCTCCAAGCCGCCTTCACACCTTGGTAGTGATATGTGAAATTTCCTTTTACTGTTGCTTTATTTTTTACGTGATTGTAAGTTTCTTGTCAGGATTACTCAGTGTTGTAGATCGTGTTCGGATGACCTCCTGTTACTACAATAGAGATATTTATGTATTGTGTTACCACCTTTTTTTATATTTTGAATTATCCCTAAAATCCAGCATCATCTCCTACACAGTTTGGAAATTAATTTTACAGAAACCATATTAATCTATTTATTAAGCTGCTTATTTTACTCTGACTGCATCCAATGAGCCTTTTGTTTGTATTTTCAACAGGAGAAAAAATTTCTTCTGGAAAGAAATGGGCCTCATATTGCAAGAATATCTGTATACGAGGTGTGTAGCAACTAGCAAGCGAGATTTGCTTTTATTGAACGCATTTCTATTTCTTTGTTACACATTGCCTTGAATTCGATGTATCACCCATTGGTGAAGGGGTTTGATCTCTATTTTTTTATTTTTAAAAAGCAACTATATCATGCTCTACAAAATACGGAACATATACATGGTAATGTACTGACAAGAATTATAGTGGTCCTAGTCAAAGACCTCCAGAAAATGGAAATGTAATATGATATTGGGCATAAGGCTACCATTTAGCATTTGACCATTGCTAAAAGGATAGATGCTCTAACTTTGATCATTCAATTCACATGGCTTATGTGGGAAATATGCATTATAACAGTTGGATAAAAAATGGACAAGATTAATAAATTAATCATTTATTTTTTTCTTTCATAAAAATACTGAAATCTTGTCCAATTTAGGCCAAGTATTTTTCTTCTGCTTGAATGGTCTATCTAGAAACTTGATTTTGGGTAGTATGTTGTTACAGTCTTTCAGTCGGCCAGGGACAACCTTTCCGCCCATATTACGGTAAAATGTTCCTAAGGATTCATTAATTTGCAAAATGCAAGGTCATCTCTTAGTCTTGAGAGCCTAATGCAACAGTATTCCTAATGTTATTGTTTTTTAATATTATTATCCTTTTTGAAGGCCCAAGTGTTTTGATTATCATAAACTATGTTTTTATGTAATGTATCTTTATGTTAGATTGTTATCTTCATATATTGCAATCCACTTTAGCAACTTACCCTGTTATGCAGACTAACATACTACGCAAGAGCAATCTCGTCGGGTATTGTGAGATCGATCTATTTGAATTTCTTACTCGGGTGAGTTATATTAATTACTGAACAAGTAAAGTTGTTGTATCCATATTCTAATTCCACATGTCCTTTTGTATCTTGCTTTATGACTTGAGCTCAATAAGTTCATGAAACTTAAGCATATAAGTCAGATTCCCAAATATACTCACCCGAGCCTAGTTGTATTGTGTTAGAGCTCAGCCTAAGGTAGCTCGAGTTGGACTTGAGCATGAGTGTTTGAAAACTCTTCTATAATCTCACCATTTGAACTTAGCTCGGCTTGCTCGACTAACTGAACAAGATGAGCTTAACTCAAGTTTGAGCTTGATGGTAAGCATTTTAAGCTCGATGAACTGACATTGTCAGAATGGTTAAAAAAATGTTTAGGCAATAGGTTTTCCTATTCAAAACACTAACAATGAGCTTTATATATGTGACTATATATTCGTCGAATTCAAGAACAGAGGTATCCTATTGTTTTTCTAAACATCCTATATGTATACAATGTAGAATTGAGTTGAACGGGGCAAAACTCATGCCCCTGTTTAGTTGTAAGAAGATGGGGATGTTATTCAGAAAACATTTTGAATAGAGATTGATAATTAGAAAATTGTGTTCAAAATGTAAAGTTCAAACCAAATCCAACATTCGATTTTTTTCACTTCTCCAATTTTCTAAGAAATTTGGAAAGCACAATCAGTTCATATTTAAAAAAATGAAACCTACTTTTAAATTTACTAAATCACCACCACCACCCTAGACCCACACCACCACTGCACCTCCGACCATTGCACCACCACCCTACTCCATCCCTCTATCCCCCCCACCCCACCATTCCTGCACCACCCCACCAGACACACCCCGCGTCCCATCACCACGTCCACCGCCACCCATACCCACCACCACCTTACATTACCCCATCACCACGTCCACCGCCACCCATACCCACCACCACCTTACCATTACCCCGCCACCACCTCCACCGACACCCATACCCACCACCCCTCCATCCTTACTTCCACACCACCACTGCCCCACTGCCACTTCCGCAACCTATACCTCCTCAACCCTCCGTCACCACCCCACTCCCACCTCAACTATCGCCCTGCCACCAGGTGGGGGGAGCAGCGTGCTCGTGGTGGCAATGCCATTGGTAGATTTGGAGTGGTGGTGCGGCGGTGACACTGATGTGGTGATGGGGAGCAATTGTTGTGATGACAGTGACAACGGTGGTTGTGTTAGTTGGGGGTAGTCGTGTTAGTGTTGGTGGTGATAGCGGCGTCCGTTTTGTTGGGTTTTGTGGAAAAAAAATTAACGAAATTGTGTGATCTCTTTAGGTAGTCTTGGCTTTATTACTTTATTCTTATCCAGCATGAAGTTAACTGAAAATACGCAGACAACCAAAGTGAGTAATAAATACATTTATAAAGCTGAAGATTGAACAGCAGCACATCTTACATTTTCTTCCAAATTTTATGAAGATAAACTGGAATAAAAAACCAAGCTGATCCTCAGATTGAGTACTTGCCGTAATGGTTTTTGATTTCTCCATACATGCTGTCTTATATAGATCACCATATTCTTTTATTTTAACAATTTTCTTTGTATTACTCATATCGTTACATTAAGTCTGGTATTCGAATACGAAGCAAGTTTAAACTGGTCCTGTGATTGTAGATTACTTTCAGATTTGACATATCCTTTATTATTACATCTGGTACAGTGTTTAGCTCTTTTTGTTACTTTCTCCCTTTGCTCTTAAATAAAATTATCTTGCAGGATTCTGATTCTGATCTTGAGGCATTTGACCTGTTAGATCCATCGTCATCTGACACAGTTGTCGGAAACATTTCTGTTTCGTGTTCTGTTGAGGTGTGCAATAGTAGGATATTTTTTCCATTGATTGGTTGTGATTATGACACAAATCTTATTATTTCTATGACAATTAATTTACATTTGCAGGATCCCATTGAAACAGAAAAAAGTTTTGCTAGACGGATCTTGTCTATAGTGGTATGTTATAGACCATCTTCCTTATTGTTGGCGTGTGCTATATTTATTGTATTCTGTATAGTTACTCATATAGTTGATGCTAATAAGTTATCCACGTGAGTTACAATCTCTTTGTTGAAGTAGATATCTTATTAACAGAAACACAGTGATGTTTTTACTTATAGATAGAAGTACAAGATGACTGAAAGGATGTTACAAACATGAGTCACCATTTCAACGTACGCTTAACATAAGCATTAACTAGGTGTTGGACTTCCTTCCAGATCTTATAGGGTGTTTGTCCTCTCACCTTCCGCAGCAACTTTCTTGAGAATCGACACAGATATTCATTCACTTTACTATCATTTATTATTTATTGGTTGTCACTCAGTATTATTGTTTGTGGTTATTTCAACCTTCTGTTATTTTTCATTATAAACTGCATGATATTGTCATTATTTCTCATCTCTGGTCAAGGTTTCTGCAAGTGGGTTACATATCTCAGTCTCTGAGGGCATAATTCTAACCCAACAATCACTTTCCTCCTACACATTGTATTCTGTACAGTTATTTAAATAGCTCATGCTAATATTTTTAATAGTTTTTTTTGGCTTTAGTCCCATCTCTAAAGATTTGTTAGGCTCCACCCCCGTATTTTTTTTAAATTGTAAAAAATCCCATAGCCCCCCAAAACCGCCCATAACTTCTCTGTAACCATCCATTTTTCTTTTTGCAAAGAATGACACTTGTCCCATGTTTGTTATAATAGGACCAACAACTAAAAAAATAAAAACATTGGAGTGGTCACAAATAAATCTTTACAAATGGGACTAAATACTTAAGATACCTATCTTTAACAATCCATGCGAGACAATCTCTTTGTTGGAGTAGACTTAATATCTTATTTAACAGAAACACAGTGATGTTAGATTTTTAGATAGAAGTACAAGACGACTGAAAGGATGTTACAAACATCACCCACCATTTCAAAGTACTCTTGATAACTTGTTTAGCAGAAAGTCAGTGATATTTGATCTTTAGATAGAAGTACAGGATGGCTGAATGGATTTTCCGAAAAATATCTACAACAAACATAACTGAAGATGGAAACTCTCTCTCTCTCCCCAAATATTCTCCCATTTCGTTGTGGCCATACCTATAAAGAATTTCTTTCTTTCCATCAGCATCTGCTCTACCAGCTCTACTAGGTATTACACCGCTAATTCCCAGCTCACAAACCACTTTATTCCATAGGAATGATGAAAATGAACATCGGAGCAGTTGGTCCAGAATTTTGTCTACTTTTTTTACACATAATAGGTTATAGCACATGCCCAATTTGACTGCTTTTGAGTTTTAATTGAAACAAACCAAATTAAGACCTTTTCTTATTAGACTGTTTTATTCAAGAGGTATATTAAGATTAATGAAAATATAGAGGGGATATTTGTGCTTTCTTTGTCCCTATAAACCTAAAAATCTTCCTTTCATGTTGCCTCAACACTAATGCTAGCTATTTTAATCCTGCAGCAGAAGTGTCGTAGTTAACTTGTGCAATCCTATGTTCTATGAAAAATTTAGCAACACATTGCCCATAATAATTGCTATATATTGTGAATATACTTGCATGATTAAACTTCTGGAACTCTATATTCTCCTCTTCCTGTTGATTTTTTGGTAAAATGTGGAACCGCAGAGTTTTTTCCGCACTCTATTAATACATGCAACGGAATGAAAGATCATATATCATTGTTATGTATTATCCCTAGCCTTATTGTTTTACTTAAAATGGGCAACATGTGATTTGTCGAGAACATACATATTCTGGTGTAGTATTTTGTAGGTGTTACCCCCCGACCCCTCTTTAATTTATGTCGGTTTGGATGTGCTTAAGCAAAAATGATATACTAGTGGGTACATGATAACAAATAACAAGTGAAGAAAATCAATACTCAATACCATACCGGATTTGACTATGACGTTTGGTGGTTCTTTTCATAGAACTGAACCCTTTTGCTTTATACAGGATTATGATGAAAATGGAACGCTTTCATTCTCTGAGTTCTCTGATTTAATTAATGCATTCGGCAATGAACTGGCGGCTAACAAGGTTTGAATTTAAATATAAATTTTTGTGCTACAGTTCTTAATTACTTTTTTTTTTCAGATATTGAATTGTCTCAGTGCAGTTGGATTGGGGATTCAGATCTTTACATCCAAGATTAATGGAGTATCGAGAACAGGCCTCCCTTTACAAATTTTATACATGAGGGCTCTATACTTTAACATGAATCTGATCATAATTAAAAGGTTACACTTTTATGATTAGGCTGAAAACGCATAGATCCCATATGTTCCAAACGGTAGCACATACCCCATGTTATGGGAGAACAAATGATCATGGAATTGGAGTGGGAAATTGACATATATGCAAGTACTTTATCTATCTTGCAATTTTTTCACCCTCGGGGGAATCCAAAAGGAATCTCTGTAATTAACCGCAAATCCACTACTTGCCACCATATGCACCCACAGTCCCCACCTCATACGACCATTATCATCTCTCCAAAACCACACTTGCACAAGGCAACCCTATTGAATTTACTTTTGATTATTGCTTTGATAGGTTTTATTTAAAACAATAAATACAAGGATACGTATATATATATATATATATGAGGAAGGCTTAAATCCATGGGTAAAATAAAAAAATTGAAAAAAAATATTTTTAGGACCTAGAACTAGGTGTGATGTATGGGTGATGTAGGAAGCATGATGTATAGGAGCCTTACTCATATATATTCATATAGAGGAAGGCTCTCCTACATCACAATTTATACATCAAACCTAGTTCTAGGCCCTAAGAAACCTTATTTCCAATTTTTTTTTCTGTTGAAATTAACCTTTCAAACAACACATGTTCAAAATATTAGGTCAAAATACATTTTCTAGCTATTTTTAAAAAATTCACAATCTTGCATATGCACCACATGGGATATACTTGTTATGTTTCATATTTTAACACCTTCAGGGGCTAAAGTTAAAAATATCATATTAACATTGCATCTTGAGTGGCCTTAGATCCAATTCCAAGCCTTATAAATCGACAGGTGTGAAATATTATCTTATGAAATTAAGTCTTGTAAATTTTTTTTGTCTAAGATTTTTTTTTGTCTACTAGAAAGAGGAGCTATTTAAAGCGGCTGATGTGAACGGGGATGGTGTTGTCAGCATGGATGAGTTGGCTAGACTTATTGCTATGCATCAAGAAAAGTACGGTCATATGAAATTAATCCAGATTTCATTCGAATTATGAACTTCACCTTTATTCAAAAGTTTTTCCTTGTACATCCTACCTTGGTATTGCGAGGTTAATGTGATTATTTTGTTTAACTAATAGTTATCTGTTATCTCTTGCCATTGCTCCACAACGTAGATGGTAGTGATGTTTACTCTTTTGGATGTGCTTTCTTCTTTAAACGACATCCATCCGAAGATATTTGATATCATGTTTATCCTTTTTTAGTTCTTAGTTATAAGGCTTTTCTGATGTATGCTGAGTGGAATATTTACACACGGGCGCAAGAGGAAATAATAATATTCCTCACTCATTCTCATAGTCATAATAATTGGTTAATAATAAATGAGAGAATACAAGATGTATTTATAGCCCCACCAAAACTTGGTGAGTAAGCTAAGCTTGATGTCATATGCTTAGTGGTCCAATCCAACCCATTACATCATTGTTCCTAACTATAGAATATTTAAAAGGGATATTCATTATTTCACTAATAGTAAATAATAAAATAAAAATACATATGCCAATTAAACTTGCTCCTTGTCCTTGGCTCGACACCGTGCACATTCCAGGCACTCGTATGTGACACCCCGCCTATTCTAATGCGGGTGATCAATCCATTATTAAAACAAAACAGGAATCCTGTATGATTTCATTCTTAGCATCACTGTCGCAACAAGTAATATAAATATAAAACCAGTAAAACCATACACCAAAAGAAAATGACTGGATAACTGATAAGCATAAATATAAATGATGTAAACCCAATAAACCATCGGTCACCACAAATAAAATCCATCGTAAATAAATACTGAGAAGTAATGAATATTTCATTTTATTGGTCTTTAGTGAGTGCTCAAAATAGTTTTCTTGAATATCATTTTTCAATCGTTGGTTGCGTTTGATGGCATTATCACTAGCTAATGCACATTTTAAGGACTTTCCATGGCAATTTTTTCATTGGGGGTGGGTAAGAAAAAATTTCCAATGGAAATTTATATGCTATCAAACAGGCCCTAAAAGTTGGAGGTGGTCCAATGTCCTCAACCCCAATAAAATCAATTTATCATGTTTTGGGATTAAAAAACTCAACTGAACACCTTTTAAATGAAGGCCACAGCAGCTCCAATCTGTTTTGTCACCCAAAAAAGACCCAACAAGGAACACAACCTTAAACAGGCCGAACTTTGTTTCTGTTGCACATACCAATTTCTTGTTCTTTTGGAACAAACATACTCCCTATTCGCTACAAAAAATCTACTTCATTGAATTAAGTAATAATTTTTTATCTGGACATGTTTATTGATTTCCCGTTTTTATAATGGAAGTCGTTTTATTAGACGTTTATGTATCCCAATCCGCGATTTGTTTTAATCATTTTATTTTCGGCCCCAATTCCCATCAGTGTAGTACAAGTTTAACTGAAATTTAAGGGAAAAAAGAGCACCATAGTGTAGAAGGTTGTAATCTAGGCCATATAGGTGGTGTACTAGTTGCTTTATCTGGCCATGTCTGGTTCTATCGACCATGTGAGCTCAACTTGATTAACAAACCTTCAATTTTATCATGCTTTGGCTTTATTTGCCAACACTTAGCAAGAAAAGTTTTACTCAGCTTGCTTTAACCTCCATACAATTTTACTTAAGACCTTACAAATAGGAAGGTTGATTCTTGAAAATCAATTGAGTGCAGTTTCTTTTACATTATTACTTCCATTTAGTAGATAGTATATGCCCATATTGGTAACTATATGGTTCTCAGTACCCTTATCTTTGTTCTGTATTCCATGTTTGCAGGGAGCCACTAATTAATTGCTGTCCTGTTTGTGGCGAGATTCTTGAAGTTTCCGAAAATCTGAACAATATGATTCATTTGACCTTGTGTTTTGATGAAGGGACCGGAAACCAGATTATGACTGGAGGGTTCTTAACTGATAAACAAGCTGCATATGGGTGAGATTTTCGGATTCTTCATATAATTGAATAAGAAATTTAATTGAAGGGAAAGGTATACATTCTAGATTAAGAGGAAATATCCTGGCATTCTTTTCCGTCTTTACCCACAAATAATTGCAGAAAAAGAAAGAGCCGAGATTGAAGCTTTAGAACATTCATTATACTATGGAGATCCCTTCCACTTTCATGATAAGTTTCTGTTGGTTGAATAAAATTTAAGATCAGTTTATTTTCCTATAGATGGATGTTTAAACTAAGTGAATGGGCCCATATCTCATCGTACGACATTGGTTTGCACTCAGGGTCAAGGGCTTCACATATTGTGGTATGCTCTCTCTCTCTCTCTCTGATGTAGGAGCATAGACCCGCCCCTTTTATGGCTTTTTATATTCTTTAGTGTTATTTCATTGTTTAGTAGGTGGAGCGTTTTTTCCTCCTCTGCAGCTTTTAGTATTATCAAAGGGCTAGTCTCTTAGTGTTGAAAGCTTTTTGAATGATACATATATATATATATATATATAGAGGCAGGCTCCTGTGCACACTAAGTTTGCACACTAAGTTTGCACATTACCTTTTATATATAGTAAAAAAAATATTTTTGAGTTGATTTTTTTTGTGTGATATTTAAACATTTCAAGGAACCCATATAAAAAAAATCAGCTCAAAAAAACTTTTTTTGCTATTTTTAAAAAATCGGTCAAACTTTCGCAGTTTTTAAGCCCTTTAAAAACTGCGAAAGTTTGACCGATTTTTTAAAAATAGCAAAAAAAGTTTTTTTGAGCTGATTTTTTTTATATGGGTTCCTTGAAATGTTAAAGTATCACATAAAAAAATTGGTGTGCGCCAGCACTAAGTTTGCACACTTTTAAAAGGTAATGTGCAAACTTAGTGTGCACAGGAGCCTCCCTCTATATATATATATATATATATATATATATAAAGATATATATATATATAGAGAGAGAGAGGAAGGCTCACCTACATCATGATGTTACATCACACCGAGTTCTAGATCCTAAGAAAACTGTTTTCCAAATTTTTTATTTTTCCCTTGAAATTAACCTTCTAATCAACCCATATTCAAAAAATTATGTCAAAATTAGGTCAGCTAGGTGTGATGTATGGATGATGTATAGACCATGATGTAGGTGAGCCTTCTCCTATATATATATATATATATATATAGAGAGAGAGAGAGAGAGACCGGGTGTTTTGAGGCTGCGCCAATTTTTCAGTAGTTGTGTGTAAATGTGTGTCTGTGAACTCTGCATGGTGGCTGCTAAGGGAAAAATTCAGCGGGGAATTAACCTGTTCAGTTCTTTATGCATAATGTCCAGCCACCTGTTCAATGCTTTAAGCATAATGTCTAACCATTTTTATGATCATAGTGATGCCCAGCTTAATATATATGGTGCCTTTAGCAACCACTTCTGAAATGAAGATAAAATCAACAGAACTTCACTCAAAAACTTCTGGACAAAGAATTTTCAAAAAGTAATCCTTATTTTTTCAAATATAAAGTAGTCTTGATTGGTGGGAAACAAGTCCTCACTGTTAGTTTGACCTTGTAGATTATGGTAGCTTTGCCTTATGTGTGTTTATAGTTTCCTAAGGTATATGTTGATACCTTCACTTTCTTCCTTGTTATTTAGTTAACTGTGATTAGAAACAGAGTACAAAACTGCTAGACTCATCTGCTTACTTAGTGCTGTAATTTTTCATTCATTTATTTCATTTGCACGGTCGTATAAGTTATTGAAGTCATCGCTCACAAAACTTTTAGTTTTAAGAACATAATTTAATGACATTTTGATGATGCAATTATTGTGTTGATGTTTAGGTTTTAGATCGGAGGACAAAGAGGCTAGTGGAGGAAATAATTGATGGAAAGATTGTTTTAGCAATGAGGGCCATTTATCAATCTAAAATTGGTCTGGGCCTTATGGATATAGGTACGACTTCTATTCAGGTTGAGGCCTAGTAAGGCATTTTAGGGTGACCATTTAGTGTGTCTTCAATAGCTTCTCTGTCCTCCCTCTCTATCTCTTGCACACACGCACTAATCGTTTTTTGTGAAAATTAGTAAACTGCTTCTATTTTGTAAACACAATTTCTAAGGAATCAAGTCCACAGTTTTGCTCAATGTATAGATATTGTTTCTAAGGAATCAAGTCCACCATGTCTTTTCTTGCTAATCATATTTCTAATGTTTACAATTGGTTTGGGGCTCGAACTGGATGCAGGGGTAAAAGAACTCTTGCAGAGCATCTCGGAAAAGCAGGGTAGAAAAATGAATTCCGTTGAATCTGCTGCTGATATACCAAAGTTCATTGAAATGTTCCAGGCATGCTGATCCATTTTTGTTAATATATCACTCTGAATTTGTCATACTTCAACTTCCAAGTAAAATTATTTCTTGGGGATCGAGTTTGAGCCTAGTGTGGACTTTTCGAGTTGAGTTGTATATGCATTAAGAAATTAATTAGTTGCGAAGAATTTATATTGTTGATTACTTATTAGCTCCTTTTGAGAGAAAGAAATTGGATTTATCAAGGATAATACGGAAAATGTTCTCGATTTCTTTTAGTTCGTCTATATTTATAAAGTTGAAGCCGTAGTGCATGCTCATTGTATGCATATATATATATTTTATTTGAGAACGTACATTGCTGTTAATAATCTATCTGATGAGTATTGTTCATTTCATCAATTAAATATTTTTATGCCTGTTTTTATGTAAAAATCACATTTGTTTTAGTTCTCTTAATTTTTCTAATTCCATTCCTCTTTCATTTTTGTAGGATCAAATCAATTTGGCTGAAGCCAAATACCCTCTGGAGCATTTTAAGGTAGGTCATCCTTTCACTCAATTTGGCAGTTAATTTAAGTGATAAACAGGTTTTACTTTATTTTTCTTTTTAAAAAGAGTTCTTTTAATCAAAAAAAGAAAAAAACTTAATAAGAAGGTTTATATTCTCACCTCACCATACTAAATGTATGTTGAGAAGACATCAATTTGTCGGGTTGGGCATATTTTGTAACAGATATTTGACAAAAGTTCCTGAGCTATCTGATAAACTAATCATCCACTCAAAATAATTAGTTTACCACACTTTCAAGTTATTTCTATGTGGGTATTTTTGTAGGGGTCACTAGGGACAAAGCTTATTAGGATGGCTTGCTAAAATAATAACATATATAGCTGAAGCAAGTTGTATCTTTTGCTTTAATTGGGTATTTGTGTTTTCCTTTTCTAATTATATGTATTGAATATAAATCTTATTTGGGCTGGCCCAATACAATGTTGATCTGAGGCTGGATCTTTTGCTTTGACGTGACCCAGTTGGGGTGTCCATAGTGGACCTATGATAATATGGTAATTTACACGATTTACCTCCAGCTGTTGGGTGGTACTATCAGAGTGCCACCACGTTCTAAGTGATGAGTCACTTTTAACAGCAAATTGCCCCCTATTCACTACGTGCTAAGTGAGTCACATGTAGTAGCTGGGCGGGCGCTCTTACGAGTGCATGCAAAGTGATTACTCATAATTAGAACACATGATAATGAGAGTCAATATTACATATAAAAAGACCATTAGACTCTATTTTGTTCAGAGAGAAGTATTTTTCATTCAAAGTTGTGAGGAATATTTCATCAATTCGGATTTGAAATTTTTGTTTGCATAATTTATTAAGTAGCTGTACAGGCTATAATGATGTGATTTTGAACAAAAACTCCAAATATGTGAAATAATTCACACTCCGAACCAAGTGGAGCCTTAAAATATCTGCAGTAGATAAGTAGGGCGATGCAGCTCAGTCACGTAAGTTAGTGAGCATCTAGTAATCTGCAATGTCCATTACTATTTTGGAAGTTTTATCAGCATTGTTGTGATGCGAAACTTGCAACCACTTTCCTTCGATTAAATTGATTCATTATTATTTTATATGCAGACATTTAATGAATTTTTTGTAAGAGAGTTAAAACCTGGCGCGAGACCAATTGCTTGTATGGAACGTGATGATGTTGCTGTATGTGCTGCTGATAGCCGATTAATGGCATTTAGAACCGCTGAAGATAGTCTAAGATTTTGGATTAAGGTATTATAAATATTTTCAGCTTCACTTGGTTACTTTTATTCTTTCTCAAATTTTAAAGTCATGCATGCTCAGGGCAGAGTTTTGAAGGAACAAGTGAAATCACTTTTCCCATCACTTTCTTGATTTTTCTTTCACTTGTTTTTCTATTTCATCATTGCTCTCTTAATATTATCATGTACAGAAAATGCTCATCATTCACAATAGCTTACCATCACTATAAATATGTTTAGCTACCGTTCTAATGTTCTCAATAAAATATACAGGTACCAAAGCTATAGAAATGTCGGAGTGCAAAGGAATGGCTAATATTTCTTAGGATACTAATTAAAATGTAACTGTATTAAATATATTTTGAACTGAAATTTATCAGGTAAACTAATTTCCAATGATTAACGATCATGAGAAGATGATGCTTGATCATGGTGAAAGCTGTATAATTGATTTTGGAAACACGCCTACAATATCCCTCCCTCCCCAAATCTTTATCCCAAGGAAATGAACAAGGGAACAATGTATGGAGAAATGGTCAACGTCACCTCAATATTCTTACACAATGCACCAACTAGGAGAGTTTCCATGTGATTATAACTCATAAACCTAAAGTTGCTTCCAAGGAAGAACGATCTTGAGGAAACACTATCTGATGTGAAATGCAGGGAACTTGACACACGCATGAACACACGCGAATAATAATAATAATTAAACCATATTTTCTCTCAAATCATCTCTCACAATTTCATTAAAAAAAATTCCATAATAATTCTGATTACAAGAGATGGCCAAATGCCTTATTTATAGATAATCATAAACTTGGGAAGCAAGTCTCCTAGTTAAACAGGAAACTAAATAACCTAATTAAAATATATAACAAATTAAAAGATAAATCTTAACTATAATCTAAACAACATCGAAATAAATAATCTAATATCTAATAACTAAAATAATAATAATATACATATTTTTCAAAATGCATCACTCCCTCTTCTTCGAAAAGCTCGATCCGAGCACTAAAGCCTTGAATTGAACACTTCAAGCCATCATCACCATCCAACGGACCTCTCGAACCGACACAACAATCTGAATCCGCCCATGCCAAGTAAATAGATATTTGGAATAAATCGGGCCTTTAATTTGACACCCAAAATATTTTTCTTTTATAGGTGGTGAAAAATAATTATTTTTAAATTTTTTGGGCCCAAATAAAATATTTTTCAAGATTTTAAAATTTGGGGGTTGCTCAAATTTTCACACCCAAAAAATCAATTTTTTGGTCATTAAACACCAACCCAAGTGGTTTGTCATTTAAAATTGGGCCAAAGTCAAATAAAGACCACATGAGCAGTCCATTCTCTTCAAAAGCCTCAAAGCCCACTCTTGCATTTAAAAGTCCCAACTCCGCAAATGAAACCCTAGTTGCCTCTTTCTCTCTATCACAAACCCTAACTCCTCCCCCACTCACCCCACCAACCATGGAAGCGGCTGATGATCGAGCAACCCCTGATTATGGTCGAAGATCTTCAGCGACGGTCGGAATCACGGGGCAGCAAGCGAAATGAGAAAATACGCCGACCACGTGCGGCTGGGGACGTCGGTTCTGAGCCGACGACCTCTTTATCAAGTCAGAATGCTGAGCGGAGCCGTAGGAATGATGTGAAACCGTCGGACGACGGGTATCCAGGATTCGGGGGGTCCCATCTGCAGGCTGGTGACCAAATCCATGTTGGATATGGTCGGAAACACACTTTTTCGGCGACGGTACGGGATTCTTGGTGTCGAAAATGGCTGGGGGGGATTCGAAATTGCTCCGACAAGGGTGACAAGCTATTTTTGTTTTCTAGTTGGTGGATGATGCGGAGGTTGGGCAGACTTTTCTGCCTTGGATGCTTTTCCAAGCCTTACTTGCCTCGTGGGGAGCCAAAGACTAACTTCCTTGAACCGTTGCACCCCCCGAATGGCTTCTCGCCACCGTTCGACCTTCAAAATCTCTATTTGCGCATTCAGCTCTTGAAACGCAGTCGTGAAATCAAATCTAGCCACCGTTGGTGGTGGCATGACTGTGTTGGCCAGTTTTGGAGCATTGATCGTCGTAAGTTTCCCACGAGCGCTTGCCATAGCTCGTGACCTTGATACATACACGATTGGATACACATTTGTGTGAAAAATCAGGAGCGAATGCAGCTCTGATACCAATTTGATTTGAAACGCAACGGAATTGACATGCACATGAACACACATGAATAATAGTAATAATCAAACCATATTTTCTCTCAAATCATCTCTCTCCAATATCACAATTTCATTAATAATAATTCTTTATAATAATTCTAACTACAAGAGAGGGCCAAATGTCTTATTTATAGATAATCCTACACTTGGGGAACAAGTCTCCTAATTAAAAAGAAAACTAAATAACCTAACTAAAATAGATAACTAATTAAAAGATAAGTCCTAATAACAATCTAAAAAATATTTAAATAAATAATTTAACACCTAAATAACTAAAATAGTAATAATATTTATATTTTTAAATAAATATCCGGATGCATCAATATCAGTTTTACCTATCTTATTCTAATAAAGTCCTTTAAATTTGCAATACATTTTCCTCTTTTAACACATTTTCCAGTGATGTTTCTATGAGTTCCCCGAACCTCAACTCTAGCCCTGGGGACTATATTCTTCTTCAGTTTTGGAGTATTAAAATGAAAATGTGATGTGATTATACATGATCATTTTGAAGGTTTCTTCTTTGAGGATTAGAGAAGTAGCGACACTATATTTCAAAATCAATGGGCTTTTGTAAAGGGTAGATAAATTTTGGATCTTGTGTTGCTTGCCATTGAAATGGTAAAGGAATATAGTTGAAAACTGAGAAGGTGTAGTTTTTAAATTGACTTCAAAAAAGCTTATAATCATGTTGAATGGGGTTTGTGGACCATGTGTTGGAAAATTCTTTTTTGAAAAGATGGATTAGAAATTTCGAAATTTTGAAAAGCTTATTATCATGTCGATTGGGTTAAAGGCTTGTTAGTGTGAAGCCATTGAAGGTTTCCGAGTTGGGATAGAAAATATGGTACTCATCTCCAATATGAGAACGATACTAGTACCTTTGAGTCGGGAAGATTTGGTTGAGTTAGATAAAGTGTTCGTCTTCGTTTTAGGGCTTAAAATCAATATGTCAAAACGAGTGTTTACTTTTAAAGGTTTAGTACATGGTGTGGGTTGTGGATTCGACAAGTGTTCACTGTCCTATCTTGGATTTCCACCGAAGGTTCCGCCGAAATCTCATGAGCTTTGGAGCCTGGTCCTCGACAAAATAAAAAAAAAAGGGTGAGAAAGGGGTTCTTACTCAATTGAGGGATGCTTATTCTGAGTCAAGCCGTCTCTTATAGCCTCCCCATTTACTTTTTATCAATGTTTTAATATTCTCGAAGAAGCGACTACTATTTTAGAAAAGAGAATAAGATATTTGTTTTATTGGAAGGATGGGAAAAGGTTCATTTAATAAATCGAAACAAAAGCAGAACAACTATAGGTTGGGAGTTAGGAAAATTCATAAGAAATAGAGTATTGGTGGGGAATCTAAAGTATTGGTGAGGAATCTAAAGAGATTACACTTGGAACAAAAATATATATTTTGATCCATTATAGGAAGCAAATGGATATTCGTATTTAACGGATATGTTTCTGTCCAAGTGTGGAATGGCTCTTGGTCCATTTTGGGAGGTGGGTGATTTGCCTTTCCAATATATGTTTCCCCGCATAGTATCATTATCTTTAAATCAAGGTGATGCCATTGCTTCGTTAACATCTATTATAGCCTTTTGATGTTGTGAGTTAGATGGGTGATGGTTTCTTGTATCTTTCGTTTTTAAAGTGGCATCCTCTCAGGACAAAGTTGAATCTTTTTTCTTACGATGAAATCTAGACAGAAGAACTTACTACACAATTTCAGGATTTTGCTTGACTTGTTGCTCATGAAAAGGTAAACACTTGTAATGCGATGCGAACTCAGAGTTTAATATGTGTTTCTCTCTCTATGCATTGTGCAAAGCAGACAAAGAAAATTTCTATTTTATGTTGTTGCATACAATGTTGTTCAAATTATTGTGATATTAAGTTAATGAGTCATACAATAGAACTGTGTGGGAGAGAGTAGTTGAACACAGATTGAGAATGGAAATAAGTGTATCTGACAATCAATTTGGGTTTATGCCTGAGAGGTCAATAATAGAAGCAATTTTTTATTGAGAAGATTAATGGCGAGGTATAAGGAGAAAAATAAAGATCTTCATATGATTTTTATAGATTTGGAGAAGGCATATAATAGAATATCTAGAGATATAATATGATGGGTCTTACATAAAAATGGAGTGACTCGTATATATATTGATGTGATTAAGGATTTGTAAGACGGGGTGATGATTATAGTATGCACCAAGGTTCAACACTAAGTCCTTATCTCCTTGCTCTTGTTATGGATGAGTTGACTGGACAAATATAAGATGAGGTGCGGTTGTGTATGTTATTTGCAAATGATATTGTTTCAGTGGATGAAACTAAGGCAAAGATTAATGCTAGATTGAAACCGTGGAGAGAAACTTTAGAAACAAGAGTGTTTAAAATATATAGAACTAAAACAAAATATGTGGACTGTAATTTTAGTAATGATAGAAGAACAAACGGGGATGTGGTGAAATTTTAGGGTCAAGAGATAAATAGAAACCATCATTTCGTTATTTAAGCTCAATTATCCAAAGAGATGATGATTTTAGTGATGATTTTACTATTGGATTAAAGCCGGTTGGGTCAAGTGGAGAAGTGTTATCGGCGTATTATGTGATTGACGTATGTCTATGAAGTTATAGGATGAATCTATAAGACGGCCATTAGACCTTCGATGTTAAATGGACGAAGTATTCAGCAAATAAAGAAACAAAATCCGCATAAAATGACTGTGATAGAAAGACGGATGTTAAGATGGATTTGTGATAAAACTTGAATGGATAAAATTAGAATTGAACATATTCGTAAAACGGTGAAAGTAGCTCCTTAAAAGATATGGTTTTGACACGTCAAATGTAGACCAATAGATGCCCCCTCAAGGAAGAGTCATTTAGTTAGTATCGATGGTAACACTAGGGGAAGAGGTAGACCTAAATGACTTGGCGGGATATTATAAAAAATGACATGATATCATGTTGGTTTAACAAAGGATATTGCGCTTAACAGAACAAAATGGAAAAATAGGATTCATGTAGCCAGCCCCAAATAAATAGAAAAAGTTTTGTTCAGTTGAGTTGAGTTGAGTATTGCCCTTTTGCCTCTTGGACCTGACACAAAATCTTGTACGGATGTAACCTTTTTATCTTTGGAGGATGCCTTGTCCCCCATTATATAGTATCTGAAAAATATCTTTTGTAGATGATCATTTGTATGAGTTGATGAACAGTGTCTGATTTAAAGAAAAAATCATTGTTGTGAAATGATTGAAACAGGCTGTCTGCTACTGAAGTTGCACATTTGCAAAAAGAGTGGTAGCAGTGCATTGAATACCAGGAATTTTGTAAACATAATGCTGGAAAATTCTAGAAGTTTTTCTTTCTTCAGAATTGAATAAGAAAGGCGGAATACAAGAACCATTAGATTGATTATGTTAGCAGTGATAGAACTGAGAACTATATAAATTCTTCTAAAATTCAAAATCCTCCTGTATTGTTTATTAGTCGTTATTTAATATTCCATTTTTGTATGGTATTCCCGTGTTGTTTATTGCCTGGAATCTTGTTGCCCTTAGGGTCGAAAGTTTTCTATCCAAGGTCTTCTGGGGAAGGAGGCATGCTCTAATGCTTTCATTGGTGGAACCCTGGTGATATTCCGCTTGGCACCACAGGTAATTTGTGGTTTAGTTTCCGTTTAGTACCCCAAGTGTTCTTTGTTTTCAGTTTTTGCGATTTTTTTGAATCTCAGATTGGTAAATTCCTATTTACAATATCAACCTTAGGATTGACATCTTGTGATATAAACTTTTGACATGAATTGTGGTAATTTATATGTGAAATGAAGTATAAGTGTAAGATTATAATTAGAGACATAAACTCGAACCTAACGAGCAGTAGAGATTCTACAATAATCTCCAGATTTAGTTTGAAGTTCCATGTCTTCATACTATTGCAGGATTATCATCGTTTCCATGCTCCAGTTTCTGGGACAATTGAGCAGTTTATTGATATACCTGGATGCTTATATACGGTACCTGCAGAGATCTCTCTCTCAATTTTAACCTCGTTATTAATGTTCTCTCTCAATTTTAACCTCGTTATTAATGTTCATAGCCTATTTCTTATCCATCTTCAGTATCTCTGGATTAATGCTGTATTTTTTTAATCTTCAAGGTCAATCCAATTGCTGTGAATAGCAAGTACTGTAATGTGTTTACAGAGAATAAGAGAACGGTATCTATTATTTCAACAGAAGAATTTGGGAAGGTTCGTTTGCATAAAATTGTAAATAACTGTACACTATATAATCATGTAATTTTGGACAAAATAGTGAAGCAGTTTAACTATGTCTTAAGTGAAATACTTTTCATCATATTACATGAAGAATGTGACCCCTAACCAAACAGATTCTCAATCTGAAAGATAACAATTCAAAATTTCCCAGGACAATATGTAATTTAAAGAGGAACCATTGCAACAATTTGGGTGCAGGTAGCATTTGTTGCAATTGGAGCAACAATGGTTGGTAGCATCACTTTCTCTAAGAATGAAGGGGACCATGTGCAGAAAGGAGATGAGGTTAATAAATTTTGGATGTAGTTTCTCATTTTTTATTATGTTCACCGTTTAAATTTCTGATTGGTGTTATAATGCCTCAATTTAATTATCAGTTGGGATATTTCTCATTTGGTGGAAGTACCGTCATTTGTGTCTTTGAAAAGGTGAGGATCCAAGTACCTCTGTTGATTAAATAGATCCTTCTTCTTTCTTTCAAATGTTGAAACACAAATTACACCATGGCTTAATGAAAAAAGTAACCTTAGTTTGTATTTGTATTTGTTTCAATTTTGTATGTTAAAAAACTAATTTCTTAATGAAAACAGTGAGTTTAGCTTAACGAAGATATATAACTTGTTTTCTAAAAAACTTGATTGTAACACAAAAATATTATAATCCAGTGTTTAAAGACAGGTTGCCAAACGGAGATTTTTATCAGAATTGTATTTAAATACAAAAAATAAAATTACAGTTGTAAACCAAACAGGACCATAATTTTTTTAATTTGAGTGAGTGAGTATGAGTAGTCACTCAATTTTATTTAAAAAGGAAAAAAACTCGGCTCTTGTTTACTATATTAGTATTTGAAATGAAATTGACTTTCAAGTTCAAATGCTGTGCGGATTTCTAAAAAAAGTGAATTTTACAAAGTTTATTCGTTAACATGCACCACTTGAGAAATTATAATATGTAGTGTATCCTATCTATTGACTCGGGGTGTAATGTGTGAAATTGTGCAGGATACAATAGAGATAGACGAGGACCTCTTGGCAACTAGTGAAAGGTCACTGGAGACTTTAGTTACCGTTGGAATGACACTGGGTGTCTCCATAAAGAAAAGGACTCAAGTTCAGTTGCCAAATTTGGAAAAGTGTGTTTTAGGGTCATGAGAGAGAGAGAGAGAGCATTTAATATGGGTGCCAAAGTTTACATTTAATATACTCAGGGTGTTTTTGTATGTTTGGTACCCCATTCCATGCCTTGAATTGCTGAATTTTTATTTCAAGATTTGAACTTTTTGAAATGTCATAGAATTGGGTTTTACAAATGTTTTATAAGGTTATTACTTATGGATCAATATATTGATTATTGAGGGCTGAAATATCAAATGTGTGTGGTAATTTTTAATTGTTGAAATATTCGGGCTGAATATTTGTTTTAGTACTTTTATCGTTTGATTTGTTGAAAATTTTTATGAAATATTGGGAATGAAACAGTGATTTTTAATAAACTTTTAGATCTGCAATTTTTGAGTAACTTGTTAAATAGTTTAACTATTTTGTGTGTTTTATTTTAATGATATTTTTCAAAATTTATTAATTAATTTAGTGAAACTTTACTACTAAAATATAACTTGAATGAGTAATTGTTTATAATACTACTTGAATAAGTATTTGCCATCGGGTAATATATTTTTAGAGCTAAAATTTTGCATAAATATCAAAATATACCTAAATAAAATCACCTCTATGGCTCTTGCTCTCTAACCTCCAGCACCAATTGGAACTTTCCCACGCCCTGATAAAAAATCCTGGTTTCGTCTCCATAGCTAATGATCAAAGTACTACACCCTAGTTATCAGAAAATGCTAATGCCCTAACAATACAGAGTTCCAAAATATGGTACATTGTCGTTAGGTTTGTTTCTTACGTAAACAAAATAAATAACTAGATACAATGAATCTCATTCGGTTAGAAGCAGCTCAACTCATTTTTTAAAAAGCAAAAGTATAGCCCTTTTCTTGTCAAAAAAACTTACCAAGATATAAATAGGCGTAAGCTTTTTGTAAACCTTTTAAAATGTTTTACGTAATATGCTCCTATTCAGTAAATCACACAATTCTATAATCTGTGCAATTAATCACAAAGACTTCCTCCCTAATTAAGCACATCAATGACAATGTGAATTAAGACTCAAAACAAAGACTTCCTCCCTAATCAACTGGACCAGGCGTCTTATGCTGAGGTGGCGGCGGCGGTTTAAAACAAAATCACAATTATAAAAATTATAATATAAGCATTTTTTTCAATACATTTAAACAAACGAAAATTATAAAACTTATAACATTAGTGTTGCAAATATCTAAATAATGTTATGAAGGGATCTTAATTATCTAGTCCCATATGTGATGATTTAATCCTATCTCATATATTTTTGTTTTTAGTTGCTAGTCCTGTTGAGTGCTAATCAAAAATTTCATGGCACATATGTAATTTTCTAAGAAAATAAAGAATGGCGATTGAAGGTGGTTATAAGACTTCTTACAATCTACAAAGTACATGGAATGTTTGACAAGTAAAACTGTTAAAATGGAACTAAAGCCTAGAAAACTATACAAATTCCTAAAAACGTCGCCAAATAAAGTGTAATAGGTTGGAACAAATTGGGGCTAGAATCTAAATAAAGTTTTGTGCATAATAGAGGTTACTCGTTCAGAGTGGAAGAATTGCCATAATCCTCATTTAATATGTCAAGACATGTTCACTATGGTTTGGTTTGTCAAACAACCAATTCCTTTCTAATAAATCCACTAGCTTAAATTACATTAAATCCCCTCATCTATTTCGGTATTACAGGTTACCCCTCTAAAAAATGCGACAAACACCCTTAAATTTATGACCTGTTAAAACCAGCCCACTATTTCCAATTTTAGTGTTTGCAGTTATAAAATATCTGAAATACTCCTGTGTTATTATAACACTATTAAATGACCACATTACATTGTACTAAAGACCACCTAGTATAAAATAAAAATACACTCTTTCAAAATGAAAAACATACACATATCCAAATTCAAATATTTATAAACGCACACACATTATTTGAAATTAAAATATTGAAACATGAACCTGTACAAATTGAATCCACATGATCGAACCTCTTTCTTTCTCTCCCTTTCTCCTTGTGGACCACCATCGAATCTCTCTAGGCTTTTATACAACTTTTTGCTAAAATATAATGACCTTAAGACCCAATGGATAAAAAATGGGATTATTATATGTAACTCCTATTTAAAAAAGGGAGTTTTTAAGGGAACCTCATTTTGTGCTCCAAAATACCACAACTTTATTTTTACTACAAAATACCACTTAATTCTAAAAGTTACTTCATAATACCACATCAGGGACACCACATATTTAAAGTTGTAAAAATCGTTTACACACTTTCCCTCCATCTCTCTACACATTCAAATCCCCAAACCTTTCATCTTCAAACTTTTCATCTTCAAATCCATTCTCCTTCAACTAAAGATTAACCTTTCATCTTCAACCTTTCAACTTGAATACACTACCCATTTGAATACCCAAATAAATAAATATATATATATATATATATATATATATATATATATATATATACCAGTTGAATATCATTCCAATCACCCACGAATTACACCCAGCATCTCTCTACACATTGCTAAGGATCGAATTACACCATTCTCCCAAATCAAAGGCATCGTACATTGGTCTGTCACCCACGATCATCTTCATTACCTATGATTTGTTCATTAACTTGCAATCCTTGTTAATTTCTTTCGTTTGGACTGTTAAAACGAACTAGGGTTTGGACTAGGGTTTGTACTATTAAACGAACTTGCAATCCCTGTTCATTAATGACTGCTAGAAAATGAACTAGGGTTTGGAGTGTTAAACATCGTTTGGGCTGTTAAAAATATTGAAGCCACTGAACTAGGGTTTCATTCGTTATGAACATATCGAATAAATTCTATTTTTTCAATATGTTCATGACGAATAATTTTTTTCACTAACAAGGGTTTCATTCATTATATGCATACCAAATTAAGTGTAAGGTTTCGGCATCAACATAGTGAATCGATGGATTTCAAATTAAGCGATCCATTCGTTACATTTATACCAAAATGAGGTCCCTAATTCGCTATGTTTATGCTGAATGCCACTCAATATATTTATGTTTGATTCGTGATGCTTATGCCGAATTAACTTACACTTTTCGTTATGTGTATGCCGAATTAACCACCATAGTTCGGCACCTTTGCCCCGAATGGAATTAATTATTTTCTTGTCTTTGTTTCTTATGTTTATGTTGAATACCTATCAAATGATACATGATTGACTTATGCGGTATTTTGTGCTTATGTCTACTTGGGTGCCGAAGTTTACATTTAATATACTCAGGGTGTTTTTGTGTGTTAGGAATCCCATTTCATGCCTTGAATTGCTGAATTTTTATTTCAAGATATGAACTCTTTGAAATGTCATAGAATTGGGTTTTACAAATGTGTTTTATAAGATTATTTCTTATGGATTAATCTATTGATTATTGAGGGATGAAATTTCAAATGTGTTTAGTAATTTTTAATTGTTGAAATATTCGGTCTGAATATTTGTTTTAATACTTTTATCGTTTGATTTGTTGAATTTTTTTTATGAAATATTGGGGATGAAGCAGTGATTTTTAATAAACTTTTAGATCTGCAAGTATTGAGTAACTTGTTAAATAGTTTAACTATTAGAAATTTGTGTGTTTTATTTTAATGATATTTTTCAAAAATTATTAATTAATTCAGAAAATTTTACTACTAAAATATAACTTGAATGAGTAAATATTTATAATACAACTTGGATAAGTATTTGTCATTAGATAATATATTTTTAGAGCTAAAAATATGTATGAATATCAAAACAGATCTAAAAAAAATTGTCTCACTCGCTTCCACCCTCTATCTCTCCACACCACTTAGAATTTTCGCACGCTCTGAGAAAAAAATCATGGGTCCGCCTAGGCCTGTCAATGGGTCGGGTCTGGACCCGACCCGAACCCGGTTCGTATAATAGGGTCTGAGCATATTTTTTTGGACCCGAGACCCGAAGATCCGAATACCCAAAGACCCGTTTATTAAACGGGTAGGGTCTGGATCTTATACAAGACCCGGACTCGAAGACCCGACCCGAATTGTACATTATTATTTTGTATATATATACATATATACTATAAATTTATATATATTTATAAATATATCATATCAATATAACATGTAAGTATTATATATAAAAATATATATTTATGTATATAATAAATATAAGTAATATATGTTTTATTTATACTAATAATATTCTACAATAAATTACAAAATATTTTAATTTAAGATTAAATAATAAAGAAGGGGGATAAAATAAAATAAATATAAAATAAATGTACACATTTGACCAGACCCGAACCCGAGACCCGAAGACCCGAACGGATCCGGGTCTGGATCCAATATTGTAGACCCGATGAAGACCCGGACCCGACCCCGAACTCGATGAAGACCCGATTACACGGATCTGGATCTCCCAAAACTCGACCCGTCTCCGACCCGTTGACAGACCATCCGCCAGTATAGCTAATGATCAAAGTACTACACCCTAGTTATCAAAAAAATCCTAATACCCTAACAATACGCTTATTGGTGCACAGAGTTCCAAAATATGGTACACTTATGTCATTAGGTTTGTTTCTTACGTAAACAAAATAAGTAAATATATACAATGAATCTCATTCTGTTAGAAGTAGCTTAACTCATTTTTAAAAAGCAAAAGTATAGCACAAACCCTTTTCTTATCAAAAAAACTTATCAATACATAAATAGGCCTAAGCCTTTTGGTAACCTTTTAAAATGTTTAACGTAGTATGCTCTTATTCAGTAAAACACATAATTCAATAATTTGGACAATTAATCATAAAGACTTCCTCCCTAACTAAGCACAACAATGACAGTGTGAATTGAGATTTGAAATAAAGACTTCCTCCCTAATCAGTTGGACCAGGCGTCTCATGTTGAGATGGTGGTGGTGGTGGCGGTGGTTTACCGCCGTCTCCCTAAAACAAAATCACAATTATAAAACTTATAATATAATCATTTTTTTCAATATATTTAAAGAAGCGATAATTATAAAACTTATAACATAAGTGTTGTAAATACCTAAATAATGTTATAAAGGGATCCTAATTATTTAGTCCCATATGTGATGATTTAGTCGGATCCCATGTATTTTTGTTTTTAGTTGCTAGTCTTCTTGAGTGCTAATTAAAAATATCATAGCAGATATATAATTTTCTAAGAAAAAAAGAATGGCGGTTGAAGGGGGTTATAAGACTTCTTACAATCTAAAAAGTACATGGAATGTCTGACACTTAGAACTGTTAAAATGGAACTAAACCTAAAAAATTATATAAATTCCTTAAAATGTCACAAAATAAAGTGTAATAGGTTGGAACAAATTGGTGCAAGAATCTAAAAACAATTTTATGCATAACAAATGTTACTTGTTAAGGATGGAAGAGTTGTCATAATCCCCATAAAATATGTGAAGACATGTTCATTATGGTTTGGTTTGTCAAATAACCAATTCCTTTCATTTAAATCCACTAGCTTAAATTATATTAAATCCCCTCATCTATTTTGGTATTACGAGTCACCCCCTCATTTAAAAAATGCAGCAAATACCCTTAAATTTATGACCAGTTACAACCACCCCAATATTTCTAGTTTTAGTGTTTTGGCGGTTATATGATGTCTGAAATACTCTCGTGTTATTATAACACTCTTAAATGACCTTTACGAAAGACCAACTAAAATAATATATATATATATATATACTATTCCAAAATGAAGTACATACACATATCCAAATTGGCCTGATACCTGTTGTTGTAGGAAAATTCTGCCAGATGCAAATTCTCCTCCCAACTACCTTGAAAATCAAGCGCACAAACCTTCAATGTATTTTCCAGAATCTGAGTAGTCCGTTTCGACTGCCCATCCATCTCGGGATGGTAAGTTATACTCATGTTCAAATCAGTACCCAATTCCTGCTAAATATTCCTTCATATTCGAGACACAAACTAGGGATCCTTGTCCGAGACGATCGAGTGTGGGATGCCATGAAGACGGACTATCTCTCGGATTTACAACCTTGCCAACATAGCCACGCTGTCTGTGACCCTACTCGATAAAAAGTGCACGAACTTCGTAACCCGGTCCACTATAACTCAAATCACATCGTGACCACGCTCGGGTCGTAATAAGGTTATTACAAAGTCCATCGTAATGTGCTCCCACTTCCACTCTGCAACCGGTAGTGGTTGCAATAACCCTGCTGGCTTCCTATGCTCTGCCTTCACCTGTTGGAAAGTATATCACTTGACCACATACATCGCCACATCCTTCTTCAAACTAGATCACCAGAAGTCTTTGCATATGTCCTTACCCATCTTAATGACACCGGATGTATGCTAAAGTATGAGTGATGGGACTCCGCCATTATCTTATCCTGAAGTTCATCGATGAACAGAAAAATCAACCTTGCCTTATGTTGCATGCCCCATCCTTATCCACAGTAAGAGTGTCAACACCTCACCGCTTTTGATGCAGTTATGGTAATGTGTAAACTCGGGATCGTAAGACTAAGCTTTCAACCCCTTCTATTGAATGAGCGGTCAAGCTACCACTCCTCAAAGATATTCCCTGTCGCAACCCCACTGGGCATACAAGTCGAACTTATGTAACTCGTCAAACATCTTCATTCCTGCTAAGTGAGACCAAACTTCCGACTAAGAGCATCTGCCACTACATTAGACTTGCCCGGATGATACTCTGAGGAAAAGTAGTTGTCCCCCATTAACTCAATCCATCTCCTCTAGCGAAGATTTAAATCGTGTTGAGTGAAATGTATCTCATGCTCTTATGATCCATATACACCTCAAAGAATTCACCGTATAGGGGTAATGCAACCCTTGAGAAATCTTCGCTCAAAGAAAAACATCCTTTTGCGTCAACAGAGTGAGGGGTAATGCAACCCTTGAGAAATCTTGCACAAATCTCCTATAGTAACTCGCCAAACCTAAAAAGTATGCACTTTTGTAATTGTCTTCGCCCCATACGACTCAAAACGACCTTGACCTTGGATGCATCAACGAAAATGCCCTCACCGAAAACTACATGGCCAAGGAACTTGACCACGTTCATCCAAAACTCGCACTTGATAAATTTAGCGAATAATTGATTCTCCCTGAGCACTTACATCATCGTGTCAAGGTGATCCTCATGGTCCACATTCGAAACCGAGTAAACAAAAATATCATCCCCAAAGACCACCCCAAACTGGTCTAAATACGAAAGACAAATACGGTTTATCAAATCCATGAATGTTGTCGGGGTATTCGTCAAATCTAAGGGCATTACTAAGAGCTCATAATGTCGATATGCGTCCGAAACGATGTCTTAGGAATGTATTCCTCTCTGACACATAATTGATGGTACCCGAATTAGAGGTTAATCTTCAAAAACCTTCCTGAAATATGCAACAAATCGAACAAATCGTCGATATGGGCAACATTTACTTATTCTTCACATTCAACTTGTTTGGCTGCTTATAATCGATACAAAGTCGTAGGGAGTTGTTCTTCTTCTTGGCAAAGAGTACTGGAGCTCCCCAAGGGGATACACTGGAACGAATGAAACCCTTGTTAGTCAATTCCTCAAACTGAACCCTCAACTTCCGTAATTCCGTCAGCACCATCCTATGAGGTAGTATAGAGATAGACAAGATGCTTGATGCACCTCTATAGCAAAGTCCACCTCCTGGTATGGGGGTAAACCAGAAATATCGTTGGGGAACATATTGGGAAAATCCTACACCGATGAATAATCCAACAACATCCGATCAGGCTGCTTTTGAGCCACCATACTACTCAACCAATCGAAATACCACTGCTGCTCTCGTAAGATATAAAACTTACAAGGATAACCCATATAGTTCTCGCTACTGAAACGATGGCAAGATTTGTCTGGGAGACACACAGAGACACTATGCTGATGGAATTCGACGATAGCATTAAAGCATGACAACCAATCCATATCGAGGATCACGTCGAACCCATTCATGTCCATGAGGATCAAATTGTACTCCAAAATGAAATCTCTATCTATAACCATGCAACAACGACAGACCCCATAGAGAACTATATCACAGCCGATCTAAAGTCATACGAAGATCTACCTCTAAACACAAGCTGAATGTTGAAGAACTCGAGATAAATGAATTGTGACACCCCGCCTAATTAAATACTGGATGATCAGTCCGTTATTAAATTAAAAATCAAGGTGAACGATTGGTTCATTCTTAGCATCATTGTCGCAAAATAAAATTTCCAATTTAAACACCCTAAATAGTTAAGCTAAGTCTCAAAACAATTTAAAATCTTATTTTCATTTTTATTAAATTCCAATAAGAAAAACCTTTTTAATAAACAACAGTTCAAGAATCACATAAATACTAAGGATGGAAATTAACACGCAAGAATTAAACTATCAAGATAAACCAAACCAAGTTTAAGAACTATAAAAGAAATCATCGTGACAAAATTTAACTCCCAATGAGTATTGAATACTGGAAATATAAATAAACATAAATCTCTTACAAATCCAACAGAATAAGAAAATGGGAGACACGTGTGATTCGTATCAAATTATGCATTTAATTACCCTCGAACTTAGGCTTTTTAGCCCCCTCGGGTACTTTAATGCCTATAATTATGCTCGTTAATCAGACAACCTCCGTTTTCTATGATAAAATGTTATTTGAGGTATAATTGAGCTATTATAGGTATTAAAGTGCTTAGTATGAAGTTTGGGCACGTTCCGACTAAGTTTCGTCGCGATTCGCACGTTCGGGGGAATTTCGGTGATTTTATACTTCAGGATTTTTGTCCGAAGTCTTCATGGAAGTTGTATCCCTCGGTCCAAGCTTCGCATGGCCACGAACGGTTCTCAAATAGGAGTCCGAACGAAGGAAACACAGACCTTTAATCGAGGAAGAATTATAAGGATTTAATTTATTATTATAATATTAATATACTAACAATTCTTTTAATGACCCTTGTGTCCCTTTTCTTCATTTTGCATCAAACTCCATTACATAAATGGCGATTTGGCCTATATGCTCAGGTTTTGGCCACGTGAAAATTGGGATACTTTCGTCCGAAATTGGAACTACATATTTGACCACACGCGTATATGGATCGTTAATTTCTGTCCAATTTTGGAAATGGGTATCAACTATGGCTTCCATGGAGGTTGTTGGCATTTTTGGAGTTGGGATTTGGTTATGTTTGTAGCTGCGTTGCGTAACAGGAAGGAATTGCGACCTGAGCAGACCGGTCGACCGGTGTCCAACTCGCGATCGGTCGGGTTTTGGTATTAGGCCGTGGCTCCTTGACAGTGTGCCCCCATTCCTTTTCGGGGTCGACCGACTCTTTTCGCTGTCGACCGGTGCCCTGTTCCTTTGTCCGAGATTTTTTGGTGTAGCTTTCTTTTCTTTTTATTTTATTTTATTTTCTTTTTCTATTTTATTTTATTGTTTAATTAGGAGACTTTTCCCTTTTTCATTTCTTTTTTCTTTTTCTTTTATTCCTTTTTGTAACTTACTATAAATACACCCTTTGGTGTATTTTTGCCAAGACACACATAATATCTATTTTCTATCTCTAGTTTTAGTTAGTTTTTAGAGTTTGAAAATATTGGGGATTATTTTTGTGTTGGAGTTCACCCCTCTCCTCCATGTTTGTTGTGTATCCACCATTAATGTAAGTGTATCTTTACTATTCATTGTCTCCCTCTTTTCTTTAAGCTTTGTTCTTTATTTCTCATGCTTTATTAATTAGTTCCCTGCCTAGATAAATTAATTTTAGTTGTTTATTTATTGTTTTAATTATTAATTAGTTGTTTAATTTAGTTTAATCATGTTGTGTGAGTAGTTAAATAGGTTTTGGGTCGTGTGTCCGCTATTGATGGGCGTCGAGCTCCGACAATTAATTTTTATGTAAAATCGCATTTAATTGAAAGCTCGCGTATTAAAATGGGATTATTATGCATTTAACTTTTTTTTTCTCGCAACGTTAATATTTAAAGCGATAATCTAATTTTAAGACACGTGTCACCATTTTTTTATTAAATATTTAATCTCGCATCGTTGGCTTAAATTCCTTCATGTGTGATGTTTATGATTAATTAAAAATGCTCGATTAAATGTTTTCGAACCGAAATTCTAATTCCGCGTGTTTAGCCCATGGCAGGTACGTGATCCCGACCCTCGTTTTGTTTAATATTGTTTAGACTTAACTTCTTCTTTTTTTCTTTTATTTACAACCACCCATCACCTTTTACATTTTTATTCTTGAAATAATAAATCGATTAAAATCTGTTGAACACTCCCTGTGGATTTGATACCCGACTTACCGCTATACTTGTATTGCAAGTGCAGTCGTAATTTAGTTTTTTTTTTGTATTAAAGCGGTGAATCAAATTCAACGATTAGTGTTCTGACGCGACGCTACTTTTCACGCTTGATCAAAATGCACCCCCTAACTTACACATTGTTAGTCCCTAGTAATGAAATTCAACGCAAGAAGAACTATAAGAAATTCACAACATGTATATATGCATCGAAATATAAAGCCACTTTCGTAGGGAACACGATTGTGTTTAGCGTATGCAATAAGCCGTTAAACCTTAGGTAACCCTAGTGGACGAGTGTCGGCTCGTGAGGGTTTTCAGGAATGATACCCACAAACATCATATGGTTTCCTCAAAATATGCCCAATCAACATGCGACAAGCCTAACAACAACGAAAAATATTTCATACGCATTATTAGCAAAGTGAATGAATTCACACAAAAGTCTGAATCATTAACATTATAGAATGCACCTCATAGAATTGAAACCTTAAAATGTGGGAGGGGAGCGAGCACATGCAAAGTGTGATTTGGCAAAACCTTAAATAAATCGAATACTAAACAAAGCAAGCATATATTTAATCCTCACGGGCATTACAATCATCAAGTGAATTCACTCAAAACAGGGAGGTAACACAAGGGACATGCGGGCATAAGGAGTAAATGTAAATGGATACTAGGTCGCACACATGTCACAAACGAAGAACGCTATATATAAAATGAAAATTGTAATGTCAATGAAAGATACCGCACGTTAAAGGAGGCTAAATGCATTTTCACGGATTATCAAAACTTTTATGACTTTTAAATTAAATACACTTTAAGATCACATAGGACTTTATAGGGTTGTAATGTAGGCTAGGCTAGGGTGCGAAATGAATAACATGTATGTACGGGTTCCAAGTGTTCGGACCGAAAAACTTGGAATAATGGAAAATAGTGCGGGAAATATCAAAATTTGGAAAACAAGTTCCAAACGAGCATTAAATATAACAATTGGAGAGTAATCAAAGCTTATTGAACTATATACAACATTTACAACTTTCTCTTTCTTTTCTTTTCTTCTTTTTCTCATATTTTCTTTTCTTTTCTTTTGCCTTTTGCTTTCTCTTTTTCATTTCTTTTTTCACATCTCTTTTCTTTACTTTTCTCACTCTCACATGCCTAAATTGCAACCGCAACACAACATCATTCAATCCCAAGTAACATTCCAAACAAAGGTATGGAAGGTGTATGTATGGTTCTAACTCCAATTTGGAGTTGGTTATGGCTTTTGGGTTATGAAACGAAGGGTTATATTAAGTCTCATTGGGGTTGACGAGGGTAAACATATAAGGTGAGGTCAAGGCTAATATGGGTGATATAACAAAGATGGCCTATGATCATTTCATAAAGTCTACGCAATTATCGAGTCAAAACAATATTTGAAAATCATGCTCAAGTAACACATTTCATAAATGAACTCAAGCAATGAACGATCAATGAAAGAATAGTGAGATTACCAACGACTGCAACGTTTTCAAAGAGGAAAGAATAGTGTATACACTCACAAATGACGAAAGGTACAAATCTTACTCGGTGTAAGTATATACAATGCAACAAAAGATTACCGAGTTATAAAAATCTTATACCAAATCAATAAAGCAAGAAAAGTGCATGTGCTCATGGGATTAAAGTTTAATTCATGAAGTTATTCATAATATCAATAATTAAGAACTAAAGTCTAATAACTTCTAAAATCGATAACATGCATCATTGTGTTGTCTATTGGATCGGGCAATTATTGAAATTTATCATCGGAAACAAAGGTAAAATGCCCAATAAAGGAGAAAAAAGAAAGAAAATCTTTTTGAATTTTTTTAAATTTTTTACAGGAAAAGCGTGCTTGAAAATAACATGTAATCAAAACTAACAGTGAATGGATAGAATATCCCACACCCCCTAACTTAAAACCTGACATTGTCCTCAATGTAAATAAAGAACCTAGTTAAAGAGAGGAAAATAGCGATATTACCCACAACGGAGCAATCTCGGGAAAGAATAAGCCCAATGATTCTACAAAACATGTTAGTAACAAGCATAACAAAAACAAATAACAAAAAGTGAACTAATTACACTAGACAAAAATAAAAAAGGAAAGAAAAGATAAAAAGAAAGAAAGAATAAAAGGCTAACTATATACAACCTACTATTTAGGCTTCACACTAACTATACACTAGAAGTCTAAATAGTTGAGGGTCCAGCACGAAAATGATTTGATTTTGAAAGATCCACGGCAGACCCTCCCACTCATGCATGCCTCCCAAAAAATAATAATTTCGTTTGAACAACGGAAGGCATGTGTAAGGCGTAAGAAATGAACCATCCCCAATTAAAATTTTTGGCGGGAGGATGGGGGATTTGGATAAGACGGGCAACAAATACACATGGGGGCCAAGAAAAATTGAATCATCTCCCAAGTATTTTAAAATTGGAATGGGAGGGTGCACACAAGGAGGCAAAGATGCCTTCATGGAAAGCAACTTGAGCAAGTATTCCTCGTCGATGAAAGGGTTAAACGTTTTAAAGTCCGGCACCGATTCATCGGGTACTTGTGACGGTGCAATAACAGAGAATGAAAAGGGGGAGGAAATAAATTCAAACTCAAGATATGAGTCATCATCGCTTGAAGATTAAGTTTCAAAGGAAATAAGATCATTTTCAATGGAATATTCTTCTTTATGGGGCAACGAATAAACCATTTCATTGCAAATGGATACTATGTCCATTTCATCCTCACTTTCATTCTCAATTAAAATATGGGCGAAGTCAAGAATGGTTTGTTCCAAAGTAGGTGCAAAGTCCTCATTTGGTTCAAAATATTCCTCAACTTCAAAAGTCTCGGAAGAGAAATCGTCGTCGAATTCGAATAATAAATCCAACTCTTGCTCCCAACAACGATTTTCTTCCCGATAACATTCTTTATACCTCTCATTCTCAAGCATGAGCAAATCCTCGCCGAAAGTCATAGGCCGAGGTGCGGATTCTTGAAAATGAGAAGTTTGAAAATTATTATCGGAACTATACTCAAACTCGTTATTATAAGAATTTTGAAAGCTATAGCTTTTAGTTTCAAAATTCCTATTATAAGGAATTAGAGGCCCAAAATCGTTATCATCATCCTAAAAATAAACGCACTCTAAAGCTTGACTTTTGTAATACTCGTCCAAAGTCATTTTTGAATTTGCAATTTTTTTAGACTCTAAGTATTGACCAAAAGTCAAAGGAGTACGGAGATTTTGAGAATTATCATAATGATTACCGAAAGGATTGGAATAAGACATGCTTACCCCAAAGATGTCTCGAAGTGGAGAAATCCACAATGTGATGCGTGCATGAAAAAATTCAAGCGGTTCTTGGTGCTCAAATGTATAAGTCCTACAAAAATGTTAGGCAAAAAATACAAATAGAAAGAAAAAAAATACTACGAAATACTAAATCACATAAATTCTAAAACATCAAGTCCCCGGCAATGGCGCCGTTTTGATCAAGCGTGAAAAGTAGCGTCGCGTCAGAACGCTAATCATTGAATTCGATCCACCGCGTTAATACAAGAAAAACTAAATTACGACTGCACTTGCAATACAAGTATAGCGGTAAATCAGGAATCAAATCCACAGGGAGTGTTCAACAGATTTTAATCGATTTATTATTTCAAGAATAAAAATATAAAAGGTGATGGGTGGTTGTAAATAAAAGGAAAAAAGAAGAAGTTAAGTCTAAACTATTAAACAAAACGAGGGTCGGGATCACGTACCCGCCATGGGCTAAACACGCGGAATTAGAATTTCGGTTCGAAAATATTTAATCGAGCATTTTTAATTAATCATAAACATCACACATGAAGGAATTTAAGCCAACGATGTGAGATTGAATATTTAATAAAAAAATGGTGACACGCGTCTTAAAATTGGATTATCGCTTTAAATACTAACGTTGCATGACAAAGAAAGTTAAATGCATAATAATCCCATTTTAATACGCGAGCTTTCAATTAAATGCGATTTTACATAAAAATTAATTGTCGGAGCTCGACGCCCATCAATGGCGGACACACGACCCAAAACCTATTTAACTACTCACACAATATGATTAAACTAAATTAAACAACTAATTAATAATTAAAACAATAAATAAACAACTAAAATTAATTTATCTAGGCATGGAACTAATTAATAAAGCAAGAGAAATAAAGAACAAAGCTTAAAGAAAAGAGGGAGACAATGAATAGTAAAGATACACTTACATTAATGGTGGATACACAACAAACATGGAGGAGAGGGGTGAACTCCAACACAAAAATAATCCCCAATATTTTTAAACCCTAAAAACTAACTAAAACTAGAGATAGAAAATAGATATTATGTGTGTCTTGGCAAAAATACACCAAAGGGTATATTTACAGTAAGTTACGAAAAGGAATAAAAGAAAAAGAAAAAAGAAATGAAAAAGGGAAAAGTCTCCTAATTAAACAATAAAAGAAAATAGAAAAAGAAAATAAAATAAAATAAAAAGAAAAGAAAGCTACACCAAAAAATCTCGGACAAAGGAATAGGGTACCGGTCAACCGCGAAAAGGAATGGGGGCACGATGTCAAGGAGCCACAGCCAAATACCAAAACCCGGTCGACCGCGAGTTGGACACCGATCGACCGGTCTGCTCAGGTCGCAATTCCTTCCTGTTACGCAACGCATCTACAAACATAACCAAATCCCAACTCCAAAAATGCCAACAACCTCCATGGAAGCCATAGTTGATACCCATTTCCAAAATTGGACAGAAATTAACGATCCATATACGCGTGTGGTCAAATATCTAGTTCCAATTTCGGACGAAAGTATCCCAATTTGCACGTGGCCAAAACCCGAGCATATAGGCCAAATCACCATTTCAGTAATGGAGTTTGCTGCAAAATGAAGAAAAGGGACACAAGGGTTATTAAAAGAATTGTTAGTATATTAATATTATAATAATAAATTAAATCCTTATAATTATTCCTCGATTAAAGGTCCGTGTTTTCTTCGTTCGGACTCCGATTTGAGCACCGTTCGTGGACACGCGAAGCTTGGCCCGAGGGCTACAACTTCCGTGAAGACTTCAAAAAAAAATCCAAAAGTGTAAAATTGCCGAAATGCCCCCGAACGTGCGAATCGCGACGAAACTTAGTCGGAACATACCCATACTTCATACTAAGCGCTTTAATACCTATAATAGCTCAATTATACCTCAAATAACATTTTAGCATATAAAACGGAGGTTGTCTGATTAAAGAGCATAATTATAGGCATTAAAGTACCTGAGGGGGCTAAAAAGCCTAAGTTCGAGGGTAATTAAATGCATAATTTGATACGAATCAACGTGCCCTAACTAAGCAGAATTAAAATAAGAACAGAATCAATGAAGAGGTCGTCTAAATCAAGGGTCTGCAACTACCACATACGCTGCAGCACGTCGAATCCCAAGAACCTATGCATGACTCCCCTGTGGCTGGGCACATGTAATACATACATATATACACAAGGGAGAGAAAATGACAGGAAACGGGTCAGAGCCCGAGTGTAAAGTAGTTTTAAAATAGTTTAGTAAATATTTAAAATGCTTACCGACTAATGCAACAACCATGTTAGTATGTGACACTCTCTTGAGAATTCTCACATCTCATCTAGTGTGCACGCCTACCGTACTTCTAAACCTCATAAGTCCGTCTATCTTATTTTCCATAAAATTTTATCTCAAGAAATAACAAGGTTATGAAGTTTAGTTTAGTGAATTAATCTCTTCATGATTACTTACGTTACTTAGCATAACTCAGTACTGTTACAAAGGTCCCGAACACTTATTATACAATTTGGAGCATTTATCCAATACTTAACTACTTATACGCACAGTAGAAAGTTCACATATAGATATACGTATATATATTAGTCACTCATATAATATAACTCTAACGGCACCCCATATAAAATCTATGGTACTGGCATACTCTGTTTTCAAGTCCCTGTTTCTCTCATACTAAGGGAAATACTAGTTCAGAACCACTCTCGAATTGTATTAACACAATGCACATACAAATGGAGGCGAAGCATAGTTCCAAGTCACTAAGAGGTCAGCACATACCCCTCACGTCTCTTTGGACCATCTGATTATCATTCTCAGATAGCCTATACCAAAGAATTCTTTATTTTAGGGTACAAGTCAATATCACCCATAATGGTCCCATCGAGATAAGACTATCCAATATAAAATTTCATTCAACGGTATTCTACTTGGACCCTATTGGTCCTCTTCATGGCCCATTCTACTATTTAAAAGATGTACAAGGGTTCCTTTATATTTTATCCTGATTCAACACAAAGGAAAAAAATGTTGTTTTCCAGGAGGGTCGATCGATCGACCAATGAGTTCTTGCCCAGAAACAACAAATTCAAACTATGGGTTTCATACAACAATTTTCTCCAAAACGCCATTAATGATTCCCAAACTCCCAAACAAGTTTACTACTGGTTATATATACATATAAATATGATTTCCTACGTGAAACATGTACAAATTCATCAACGGAATGGAATTAAGGGGCAATTCATCATAATTATCAAGAACCCTAATTTTTCATAAAACTTTCATTCTTCTAATTCTTTTCCTGATTTCTTGCTTCTAAACCCATAAAATTTCGTGAGTAATCCTCTACATATGATTGAGATTTTCAGAATATATCTATTTCCTCTAAAATATGTGATTAAATTCTCTAAATCATTAAATTCTTCCATGAAACACATGTTTAACAATCCTATTCTAACATGGGTGAAACACTAACTAAAAGAAAAGTAAGATAGATACTTGCCTGGGATTCTAATTTCTAATTTGTTGATAATGAGGATATGGTTGCGTTCCTCGTCTTACGATCTACGTTTTAGTGGTGGTGGCGGTGCAATCGAGTGAGTTCTTGGCCTTGAATTTCTTGGAAACCTTTCTACCTTCTTCTCTAATGGTCGTTCTTATGTTCTGTGACTGTTAACCCTAAAATCCTAACTCAAATGGCCGATATATCTTAGGGAAATTCGTGGGTTTAATTACCCAAAAATACAAAATGACTATTATACCCTCCCGGGATGCCAATTTGGCTTAAAAATGCCCTGAGACCCAAACTAAATTCCCGGGTATACTTTTCTGACAATCTCGACCCTTTCGAACATGTTGGCGCACTCTAAGTGACCATACAGGCGACCTATAATTTATTCGCTTATAATAATAATAATTTAGTCCCGACACGACCCAGACGCGTTCCGACTTAATTTCCTTAATTGTCATTTTATTCACTCGTGACAATTTTAATAAAATCAATCTTATATATTACTTTACTCATCTAGTAATATTCAATAAATTCCCAATAATTACTAACTCTCGTCACGCTAGTAAATATTTAAAATAAAATTCCGGATTAATTTTAAATTAATTCTCAATTAAATTTAATAAATCCCCAAATTTAAAAGCCATAAAAATACGGGGTATTACATGAATGCGATACGCCTGGATCGAACAATACCGGTACCTAAGTGCAGAATAGTAGAATCATACCTTCCATAACCAATGGACCACCGGAAGGAGGTGTAAACTGTGACATAGTATAAGCGCGTTTGGGGTTGAACCTACTAATTTGGCCACTGAGCACCTGACCTCACCCACGATTGATCTAGCCCTGACTAGGGCGTGAATCGTCCACACTGTACCTCACTGGCTGACAACACCCGAAGGGAAACTACTGCTGCAGGGTGGGGCCCGTGTAACTAGAACTATGGCTAGGTACAAAGTTGATCGTTTGTTGTGTGCCATGTTAGTTCCTAAAAAATTGTTAAGGGGCACTCTCTTTTGAGATGTCTTGGAAGCCCATGCTTATAACACGTGTTCTCGATAGGGGCGATAGGATGTTGGTTGCTAATACACTGAAAAAGGATGAACCAACACCCATAGTGGCTTTAAGCTTCGCAAAGAAACCCTTTGCACCGCTGCTGAACTTCTTGTTGTTACTTCCCTGAGATCCACTCGTATCTCGCTTCTTCTCCCAAATATCCTTGCCATCATCTGCCTCAAGATCAAGCCTGGTGGCCTTATTAACTGTGGCTCTGAAGTTTGACAGATCTAAACCAACCATAATTCGTCGGATGCTAAGGTTAAGATCCTTGACAAATAACCTCGTCTTCTCAGCCTCGTCTTTCTGAACCAAGTCCACATACTTGGATAGGCTCTCAAACTTGACTTGCTACTTATTGACAGACATCTTTCCCTGGAATAAATGAAGTAACTCATCCTTCTTGGCATCTTTGTATGCCTTAGGGAAGTACCGGTCCAAAAATATAACCCTGAAACCCTCCTAGCCTATGGTCTCCGTCACGCTAGCTGAGTAGGCACTCCACCAGCGCTGAGTTTACTCGATGAGTTGAAAGGTCTCTATTTTGACCTTGTGCCCGACCGGTATATCAAGGATGTTTATAACCCTGGTGACCTCGTCCTTCCACTCTTCTACGGTATTAGGTCCAGTTGCCTCATTGAAGATCGGTGGATTCAACCTCCTAAACTCCTTCCAGATAAAAGTTAAAGTTATGCTTTAAACTATCCCATTACGGTTGGCTCTCTGCTGCTGAGAGAGGGAGTCGACAAGATGATGCACGACATGTTCCATGCGCCTGATCTCGTTATTCCCAAATTCAGCAAGAGGGGGAGTATTAAGCTATAAATTTTTATAAGAAAATACTACACATATAACATTTATTGTAGAAAATCTGAAAGCGTTATCATTTAACGAGAATAAATGAAACTACCATGCAATGCAACCCGAGCTATGTGCTCGTACCCACACTTAACCAAATTTTAATCCATTTACTTAGAGATCAATTATATCATTTCATCCTTAGTATTATTTACCACATACCTTCCAATAGGTTGCCTTTCACATTTCCTTATGCACAACCTTTGTATTATCATCTTTCACTTTTCTCATTATCTTTTTCTCGCAATGCACCAAATAATCAGCGTACTTTAACGAGCTGCACACTGTTGGCGATGCCACCATATGCTCTGATAAGTGGTTTTAGGTCTTTCACTCCAACGCTCCAACCCCTTCTTAATTCTTTATTGGTTGCATCCAAGTTTATATTAATGTGTTTTAACATTTATCAAATGTCCACATTATACCATCACCTTTATCATTCTTCGGTTCGCGTTTATGTTTCTTACCGAATTCATTTTGTTTCATTTATTTCATCCATTTTTCACAAAATCGATCGATAAGGTCAAATGAGGAAGTCCAACCACTAGGAATCTATATTTTACAAAAATTACCATTTTTTCATTCATTTTGTGAAAAACATATTTTCATCATTATAACGTTAAAAATTATCATTTTATGTCCAAAAACCATGTCTCATCATTTGACTTCAAGAAAATCCCATTTCTTCACATATGTTTAACAAGAATTACATTTATCGTTATGAATGTTATTTTTACCAAAATATCCATTTTAGCCTTGTAATCATATGTTGTCTTAAACATCATTATTCCTCATTTTCTTAACATTTTACAATATATTTAGGGAATGAATTTACCAACTTTCATATTTCTTCTTGAAACTGATTTTAATATTCATTTATCATGTTTATATGTCCTCTACTAACATACTACAAGACTCTACACATGCGATGATGGATTTCAACCTGGAAATCCAATAATATGAGCTCTAAACATGATATTAATGTGAAACCATATTTTATGTTTATATTCATCATATTCCAAGATTAAAATGATGCTTGTTCTTAAAAAATCCTTTCAAGTTTATTTTTCTTTAAAACTTACATTTTCATAAGAAAACTTCAAATAAACATACTAGAAAATAATTTTACAAGATTAATTACATTTTATCATGCATCCTAACATGTAGTTTAGGTTTTAAACTTAAAAACATAGTGAGGAAAATTCTACCTTAAGTTTGAAGACGAGAACCTATGAAATGATGGCCTAAAGCTCCTAAAACTCCAAGAATAATTTTTCACCCTAACTTCTTCCTTGGACAAGGATTGAAAGGGATCTTACAAGCTTGAAAATGGATTGAATAAGGCTTGGAATGGAGGTATAAACCTAAAAGATGGGTTAAGGATGGTTGGAAATGAAGGGAGGGACTTGGAAATAAAGAGAGAGCTTAAAAATCTGACGGCGAGGTGTTGGAATGAACCCCAACCATCTCCTCTCTCTTATTTATACCCTAAAACTTCCTAGGATTTTACTTTTTGGTCTACTAAAACCCCTAACCCTGCTTGTTCTACTCCATTGGGGGATTGACAGATCAAACGATTTAATGGTTCTCATTGTGACAGCATATTAAGATGTGTAAAAATCTGATTTTTTATTGTCTCGTTCAAACGAGACTAGACCTCGTTCGAACAACAATACCATCTCGTTCGAATGGGGTTCCAACGAGGATCTCACAGACTTGTCAAAAGTGAATAGAACATGGCTTTTCGATGGTCGTTTGAAGCAACTGTTCGAACAATGGAGGCTTCGCATTCGAATAACCCAACCTTAGTTCTAACGAGATGTGAATCTCGTCGAACGACTTAGCATTTTGTTTGAAGGAACCAAAACTTTTCTTATTTAAATTTTAGGCCACCAAATCCCATTTTAATTGTAAAAAGGTCATAAGAACAGTTCAAAATAGACAACCATCCATTATATTAAGTCCATGGTTAATAGGCATGCAAATCATATGGGAAGGAGGTACAATCTCGAGCACGGGTGTCACATTTTAGTTTTATTTAATTTATGTTTGAGAGATGTGGGGTTTACTTCATTTCTAACATTTGTAATCAGTTTTGAAGTAACATAACTTTGGGAGATTTGGGATGTATTAGTTCTTATCAAATAGGTTTACCATAATTTAGTGGTGATGATTCATTATATCTATATAAATAATCAATTAAGGATTTCTCATATTGTTCTCTATGTTAATTTATACTTATTCATTGATTCTTATTTAATGCTAAGGATGATATTTAAATTGAATTGACAAACCGTTTTATTCAATAAATAGATTTACGGGGTGTCATTGACTAAGTATCATATTAGGTTAATTCTTAAAAGAATCAATAAGCGATAGTTTGAATCAATATTGAAATCATGTCCGTTGAGTTGTCAAAAGGTCAATGATTTCTTTTTTAATAGACCCTATGTTGTCCCAACATATTAAGTAATAATGTAGTAAATGTAGTAATGACTTCCAAACTTGTCATAAGCAAGGTAACTTTTTATATTTATCGAAGAGTGGTATAAAATAAATATATAAATTAACATTATCCATATTAGTTGGGTTCATATGGTTAAACTTAGATCGAGAGATATGTAGACGAGGGAGAGATGAGGGACATGACGAATGAGAAAAGAACAAGTTGGATTATATAGTGTGGTATTGACCAGCCACTTCCAGAAGCTAGAAACTAGTCAACTATAGTATATATACCTTCTACATATATTATTTCCATCTCCAGTAACTATTAATAATCTAGAGAGACGATGGGGCATGGAGGATCGAAACAAAGCATTTCATCATACGATTCACGTGTCTAGAGACTAAAGCATAAATTATACATTCACCGTTAACATCATCTTGTTCGTGGTAGCAACACTAACACCACTTCGCATTCTAAACTCCTTAAAGCTGATGATTTCATTGGCATCCTTCTCATCACACGCATCTATGTATGCTTCATACTTTACATAGAAATACAATCTTTCTCTCTCTTCCTCTCTCTATATAACATATATTTATGTAATTATTGAGGACATATGCAAGAAAAGCGATTCAGTTGTAAGGTGAAAATGAAATATTAGTACACTTATATTTTTGCCAAGAGTAATGCCATTATGCTGAATATGTGTGCTACGTATGTACCTACGGCTCAAGTGCAAGCTGGTCGCTCAAGTAATACCCGGTAAGTCGGGATCGAATCCTCAGGGAAGAGGGACGCGACTGAAAATGTGTCTCAGAAGTGCTTTCACTCTAGGCTCAAGTGTAAGCCTGACGCTCAAGTAATAATCTCAGTAAGTCGGGTATCGAATCCATAGGGAAGAAGGACAACGGAGTTGTGACGAAGGGACGAGACAGAGAGATCCTAACTTTGACTCTAAAGAAAAAGGAAAATTGATTTGGTTTTGGGAATGATTAAACTAAATTCGATAACGAAAATGAGCAAAGATGCAACTAAATTAATCTACCGAAATGGAGAATGACTGATGATTTCAAAAACTTTTTATTTTAACTGATGAGAGAAACAGGATGGGAATACAATCCCCCAACCCTAGTGTAGTGCGATGATAATGTTAATCATAAATTTATCTGGTTGATCTGACCCGAAATTTAGTACTCCCAAGCATTATGTATACGAGGTTCAAGCCCGCGTCATACCTAATCTGAGGATGAGTAAATCGGTATCGCGGTAATGACACTCAAATTGTACTCTAAATCATCACGAGTACCCAAAGGTAAACGGGATAGAAAGATCCACAATTATAATGTAATTACGCAATACGCTCAAAATCAATCATTGAATTCATCGGATTAACTTTATACACATGCACTAACACATTAGGTTGGGTTCATGCATCCCAAGCCAACCTCTTCAACCTAGCCGAACATATTAAACTGAACGATGCATGAAATAATAATGTTGCATGTGAAAGAACTCATGATAACACTAGATCGAAATACGTGGCCAAGTATTATAAACGCATAAATTTATTCAAATCATGCAGAAAAATTGCCATGCAAGAATAATGATCATAAAAATAAAACGTAGATTACAACTTGAAAACAAACCCGGAAGTGTAGTGATCTTGCAGCAGTTAATTGAAGTTATGTTCCTAGATGTTTTCCTCTATTTTTCTCTATCAAAAACTACTCGGAAATATCCAGAATGGCTGTTCCTAAGTTACTACGTACGTGTTCCCACCTCTTGGAGAGTTTTAACCTAATAGGAAACTTTTGAGCCAATCAGAATGAAGGAGAAAATTCGCGCATCAGGCCCCCCGAACCAGTTCGCATGTATCCCGAACCAGTTCGCCCTCCAAATCGGTTCGCCCCTGGGTTCGCGAATGCTTGCTGGTTTGGGGTGCTTTTTCTTTCATTCAACACTTAGAATTTTTCTTGCTTTCTTTCCTTTCTTCCTTGGATTTTTCTTCAACTTCAACTGGTCATAACTCATCAACCGTAGCTCGGATTTGGGTGTCATTTCTTCCAGTGTTCTCGCTGTTCCGATCTCTTCAACTTTCCAGTTGACCCCTCCTTCGGGATCTGGCTGTAGAATTACCAAAATGCCCTTGAACTTGCCTTCTTAGCTTTTCGTTCATTGTCTCGCTTTCTCTTTTGCGCTACTTGCATAATTAACCTGTAAAACCAATAAGGGAAACATGAAACACGAAATACTTGCCAAAGAAGATTAGTAGCATAAATGTGCATCAAATCCATATAGGTTACATCACTCGGGTTCACAAATGCACGAAAATTAGGAGAATAAATATACAATATTTATGTCCAATCAAACCCCCCTAACTTAGAACTTAGCGCTTCCCGAGCAATGTAAAAGAATCCTAGTAAGGCTTAACTCTTGAAAATCACATTTTATTGGGATAGAATACCTTTTTCGCGGGCAAGAGATTGCATTTAGCGTATGCAACAAGCCTTTAAATTCCTAGGTCACCCTAGTAGGACGAGTTGTGTCTCGTGAGGGTTTGCAGTGAATATACCCACAAAATTCGTTATTGACACAAAGAAAATTCAAAATATGCAAAAACTGAGCAATTCAAACTTTTCCAGAAAATAGTCATCATCAACTCATATGTACAAGTCTCAAATCATAGTGCGTGTGTGCGAAGCCGAAAATATAACCGCCAATTTCCACCGATTGATCATTACGTTACTTATTCGAAAATTCGTTTTGATTTCAAATTCTCACGGAACGCTCTCACAAATGAATCTCTTGGATTATGGCTATTCTCTCGGCATGCGTGATATAAAGAGTAAATGTAATGGAAGCAAATTCACGCCTGCAATTAGAAAGACGAAAACTTTATGGTGAAAGGATCTCATCAACGAATTACGATTTAAAAAAAACGGGAACATTGCCTCTATTTTGCGCACTTAACCTCTTATGTTATCTTTTGGTGTCTTAACTCTCCACGCGGTAATCAATTTTCATAATTTCGACTCGGTTAGGACTTTTTCGGGTTGAAGGTTGCATTGGGTAAAATGAAGGAGGTATGGAAGGTTGGAATTGTAAAAGTCATTAATGATGTCCAATTGTTCTTTTTCCGGGCTATTGCTCATTTTTTTTCTTCTTTTTCTATTTTTTTTTTGTTCTTTCATTTCTTTTCTTGTTGTTTTTATTGAGCATATTATTTTGTTTCTTGCCCCTTTATATGCACTTTTTGGACTTAAAATCTAAATTTTCTCATTTTTCACAATTCCGGCTATTTTGGGTTTTTCGGGTTGTCAAATTAAAGGGAAAATTATTCGGCTCAATTTGGGTTGCAAAAGGTGATTTTTCGCTACTTTTTTTCTGGCCAAAATTTTGGGTGACAAACGAGGGCCTACTTTATTGTCCAAAATGCCAATTGCGTTACCATATTCGTTTCGAGGTGAATTTAAGTTTAGAGGCTAATTTGGCACGTTTTTAAGGCAATATTGCACACATCTTTTAAAACCGATCAAAATGAAAGGATTGAGATCCTTGACGACTTATTAAGCGCTAAAAAGAACTTTGAGTTAACAATTAACTCGGATTGATTAAAAAACTCGCAAAATGTGATAGGCTCGAATCTCACCGGGTTTGTTAATCTCCACATTCGTTCGTTAAGTCGCCAATTTTCGCTCAATTTCCATCTTTGGTAAATTTCGACTTTGTGTATGTTGGATGTTTACAATTTGAGACTCCAATTCAACTTTTAATGATATTTTTGAAAAATTTTGAATTCCAATTTTTATTTATTTTGAACAAAAATATTTTTGGATTTTTCAAAATTTTATGATTTTTTTGGAAATTTCTGGGCATTTTTGAAAATTTGTGAAGTTTTAGAAATACGCACTTGTGACCCCCCCTAACTTAGACTTTTGCATTGTCCTCAAGCAAAAAGGACGAAAATCTAACTCAAGGCGAATGAAAAGTGCGGAAAAAATAAAAAAACAAATATTAAAATGCAACAAGACACTATATGACACTCATGCATGACTCAAAAATATAACACTAATCACCCCATACGCGTCGGGGGTGCGACGACCTCTCATCTCTCCACAAACTCACCCGACCCCACTCACGGGGTTTGATGTCCTCCTTGTCTCTCCCATCCTAGGATTATAAGCTAACAATCGGAACAAGTTGGGACCTCGCCCATAGATAAAGGATAGACCGGGAGACTCATTGTGACTAACTGGAAAGGGATCCTCGTGATGCTGGCTCAAAGTGTGATCTGCGTGCACTGTCTCGGAGGGAACACCTAGGTTTCGTTCAATTTTTAAGATGCATGGGTCGGGCTCTAAGTCAGATGAACCACAACTTTTCTCCTCACTTGCCTTCGGGGCCTCTAGTGTTGTGGGTGAATTGTCACAACGAAGGAATTCATCAATTTTTGCTTTCAATTCACTTTCGTCTAAGTGACTACATGAATCCAATAGGGATTGGCCTTCAATAGTAATACTTCCATCCACCTTTCCGAATTCTCTTTCAAAATCTTCTATGCTCATGTCTCCTAGTTCTCTCTCTCGAGTGGTGCCTACGTCCTCTCTTACTTGCTCGATCTCCAACTCCACCAGTTTTATCTCTTCTAACCCCTCTCTCTCTCTTTCAATTGCAATCACTACATACCTCTCCTCCACTTTTCTCTCATTGTCGCAACTACCACTACTACTTGATGAAATAGGGCACACCCCTAACGGCTCTCTCTTGTGGGACCCTTCATTATCATGGCTCGACACTAAGCAGGACCCTAGGGCATCTCCACCATCATTTTCCTCAAAGTACTCCCCTACGATCTTGTCTATGAAGCTCACCGCGTGAAGGTTATCTTCTTCCCCCGTATGTTAGGCGACATGGAAGATGTTGGTCTCTAAGGTCATGTCCCCAAAGGTGAGTTGCATTCTCCCATTCCGAGTATTGATGATTGCGTTAGCCGTAGCTAAGAAAGGGCGCCCAAGGATGATGGGAACATGGTTGCTCGAGTTGAAGGAGGGCTCCGTGTCCCAAATGACAAAGTCTACCGGGAAGTAAAGAGTGTCAACTTGGACGATCACGTCCTCGACTATGCCTCGTGGGATCTTCATTGATCAATCCGCTAATTGGAGAGTGACCTTTGTGGGCTTGAGGTCGCCCAAATCAAGTTGCCTATAAATGGAGTAAGGGAGTATGTTTACACTTGCCCCCAAGTCAAGTAAGGCTTTCTCAATTTTATTATCTCCAATGATGCAGGATATAGTGGGTGCACCGGGATCTTTGAATTTAGGCGGGAGATCATTTAGTAGAATGGAGCTCATGTTCTGGGCTAGAAAGACATTCTTTTTCACTTTCATCTTTCTTTTAACCGTCAGCAGGTCTTTGATGACTTTGCCATATGCTGTAATTTGTTTAATGGCCTCAAGCAAAGGTAAATTAAGCTTGACTTGCTTAAGTACTTCTAACACTTCATCACGTGGATTCCCTTTTTGAGCGGGAATCAATCTTCGAGGAAATGGTGCTGCGGAGGGTGATTTCACTACCACCTCTAGCTCACTAGCGTCTTCCTTGTCACTCTCGTTCAAGGGTACATCTTCGGCCTCTTTCGTGCCGGGCGAAATCTCCTTGTCTTTTGTGATGTCGTGTGGAGGAGGTGATAAATCAATGACTCTCCCACTACGTAGAGTGGTAATTGCGCTACATTGCTCAGGATGGTCATGGGGTGTCGAGGTAACACTAGTTTGACCTTGGAGAGGTCTTTGGCCCTAGGCAGGAAACTTACCTTTCTCTTAAACACTCAATGAGGATTATATTTTAGACAGATTCGCATTTATGTCGTCGATCAGACGATCATATTTGGCATTGGTTGCGGTCTGGTTTGCAATGAATTGATTCATGGTATCCTCAAGAGTTCTCCGCTGTGGTGGAATATAAGATCCTTGAGGTGGTGGTGCTTGCACATGTCCTTGCATGTGTGGAGCTTGTTGAAAGTGTTGTGGTGGAGGAGGGGCAACATGCGAAGGAGGGTTCATTGCGGCATGTTGTTGCCCATAGCAAAAACCGAGATGATTTTTCCAAGAAGGGTTGTAAGAATTCCCGTGCGGTGCACCGAAATTACCCTTAAAATCTCCTATACCACTAACTTGCTCCTGCAACATTACTTTGTAGGCGGGTATCGTCGGACATTCCTCAGTTGAATGTCCCGCCTCACAAATCGCACACACCTTCACGACTGGGTTTGTAATGGGTCCATCTGGTCCTTTTTCATATATCTCGCATAGGTCTCACAATCTTTTCTCAAGGGTGTCCAATCGACTGTCTGTCATAGAATTCTTATCTACGTGGAATAGGCCGGATGCCGATGGAGTAGTGGTCGCTTGTCGATTTCGATTTTGAGCGTTCGGGTCGGATGTATCCCAGGATTGGGTAGTCTCGGCGACATACCTCGTGTGAAGATCAGCATCGTGGGCATCTAGATCGACAAACGGACCGCTTCCCATAGTTTCAACAAGTTGTTTGGAGTTAAGATTCAACCCATTATAGATAAAGGAGATGATTTGCGATGGATCAAATCCATGATGGGGGCATGAAGCAACTAACTCGTTGAAACGTTCATAACATCGATGGAATGGCTCATTTTCATGTTGCCTGAACGCTTGAATTTGAGCCTTTATAGAGATTGTTCGATGTGGTGGGAAGAATTTCTTGAGAAATTTCGACTGTAGCTCATTCCAGGATGGAATCGAGCTTGGAGGTAGAGACCATAACCAGGTTTTAGCTTTATCTTTGAGCGAGAAGGGGAAAAGTTTGAGGCGAATTACTTCTTGTGTGTAGGTTTGATCGTTGAGAGTATTGCACACGTCCTCAAATTCCCTAATATGGAGGTATGGCTTTTCATAATCCATACCGTGGTAATGCGATAGCATCTGGATCATTCCATTTTTGAAACGGAACTGCCCGGCATTATACGAGAGTATAATGCATCCCGGAGTGACAGTGCGCTCAGGATATAAGAATTCTCTCAACGGGAGGTACGGAGGCTCCTCCTCACCGACGAGTGCACTGCCGTGTTGTGACATCTCTCCTTCACTTATTGACTCAGTGTTCTCACTGGGCGTGCTCGAAGTGTGTCCTAAGAAGGGAAAGGGAGTGTTATCGGAGATTGAGTGCGACGGTGTGGGAGGCTGGATCCAGAACTGTGGGGCGTTTGGAGTGTGGGGACTATTGGGATTATACTCAATAAATGGATTTTCGTGAATACTGGTTGGAGTATTATGGGGTGTGGGCGTGGTTTCAAAATTTTGCATTAAAGCTTAAGAGAGATGATGGTGAATCTTTTTGTGTGTGTGTGTGTGTGTGTGTGTGTGTGTGTGTGTTTTATGTTGTTTGATTTTTGAAATTTTTTTGTCAAAGCTTTGGATTGACTCGATCTAATCCTAAGTCTACCTAATTCCCCGGCAACGGCGCCAAAAACTTGACGCGACTGAAAATGTGTCTCAGATGTGCGTTCACTCTAGGCTCAAGTGTAAGCCTGCCGCTCAAGTAATAATCCCGGTAAGTCGGGTATCGAATCCACAGGGAAGAAGGACAACGGAGTTGTGACGACGGGATGAGACAGAGAGATCCTAACTTTGACTCTAAAGAAAAAGGAAAATTGATTTGGTTTTGGGAATGATTAAACTAAATTCGATAACGAAAATGAGCAAAGATGCAACTAAATTAATCTACCGAAATGGAGAATGACTGATGATTTCAAAAACTTTTTATTTTAACTGATGAGAGAAACATGATGGGAATACAATCCCCCAACCCTAATGTAGTGCGATGATAATGTTAATCATAAATTTATCTGGTTGATCTGACCCGAAATTTAGTACTCCCAAGCATTATCTATACGAGGTTCAAGCCCGCGTCATACCTAATCTGAGGATGAGTAAATCGGTATCGCGGTAATGACACTCAAATTGTACTCTAAATCATCACGAGTACCCAAAGGTAAACGGGATAGAAAGATCCAAAATTATAATGTAATTACGCAATACGCTCAAAATCAATCATTGAATTCATCGGATTAACTTTATACACATGCACTAACACATTAGGTTGGGTTCATGCATCCCAAGCCAACCTCTTCAACCTAGCCGAACATATTAAACTGAACGATGCATGAAATAAAAATGTTGCATGTGAAAGAACTCATGATAACACTAGATCGAAATACGTGGCCAAGCATTATAAACGCAGAAATTTATTCAAATCATGCAGAAAAATTGCCATGCAAGAATAATGATCATAAAAATAAAACGTAGATTACAACTTGAAAACAAACCCGGAAGTGTAGTGATCTTGCAGCAGTTAATTGAAGTTATGTTCCTAGATGTTTTACTCTATTTTTCTCTATCAAAAACTACTCAGAAATATCCAGAACGGCTGTTCCTAAGTTACTACGTACGTGTTCCCACCTCTTCGAGAGTTTTAACCTAATAGGAAACTTTTGAGCCAATCAGAATGAAGGAGAAAATTCGCGCATCAGGCCCCCCGAACCAGTTCGCATGTATCCCGAACCGGTTCGCCCTCCAAATCGGTTCGCCCCTGGGTTCGCGAATGCTTGTTGGTTTGGGGTGCTTTTTCTTTCATTCAACACTTAGAATTTTTCTTGCTTTCTTTCCTTTCTTCCTTGGATTTTTCTTCAACTTCAACTGGTCATAACTCATCAACCGTAGCTCGGATTTGGGTGTCGTTTCTTCCAGTGTTCTCGCTGTTCCGATCTCTTCAACTTTCCAGTTGACCCCTCCTTCGGGATCTGGCTGTAGAATTACCAAAATGCCCTTGAACTTGCCTTCTTAGCTTTTCGTTCATTGTCTCGCTTTCTCTTTTGCGCTACTTGCATAATTAACCTGTAAAACCAATAAGGGAAACATGAAACACGAAATACTTGCCAAAGAAGATTAGTAGCATAAATGTGCATCAAATCCATATAGGTTACATCACTCGGGTTCACAAATGCACGAAAATTAGGAGAATAAATATACAATATTTATGTCCAATCAGAAGAGGACGATAAACTCTATGACAACGATAAGGCAGGCTTTTAGAATCTAGGTATCGACTCTTAAAAGTAAATAAATGGTGATTTGATTTTGGAAAAATTACTAATTAACTATGAAAACTTAACTAGCAAGTGTAATGTAATTCAAAAGAAAGCAAAAACAAAAATTTTGATTTTGAAAAACTATTTGGAAAAGTTGGAGTCGAGATCTAATCCCCCGAACCGTATGTATTTTTTATAGAAACAAAATACTTAATAATTATATAAATGATTAAAAGAAAACATTAATTGTATGAAAGCACTAAATATGAGATAATATTACTCCGTATAATATTTAATCAAAAATTAAATTAACGCGACTGACAAACTTATTGATAAGTATATCGTATCCTCCAACATTCCGGTTGTCTATGACAAATGAAGTTAAGAGACATAAAATATTAGTCTCAACAAAAATATAAAACCCTCATAATTACGTATATGATTATGTTAAATTTGATATCTAACATCCATACCTATGTTGGGTTCATGTTTCCCAACTCTCTTAAAAATCTAGCCGAACATGATCTTAATTTCTACGCATGAATTGATGAATTTTCATGTAAACATGATGAATAAATAACGAAAAATATAAGGAATTTTAAGTTACCAATGATGTAGAAAGTAAAGCATGCAATAAGAACCACGCTAGAATGAAAATTCGGAAACAATATGATCTTCTATTGAATTTGGAGTGCAAAAGTATGTGAAAGTTTCTCAAAAATGTTGTTAATCTATTATGCCTTACAATAAATGATAATGATGAATAATAAGTCATAGTACGTATTTACAAGGTTTTAAAGTCGTTTTGAGAAATCCCCATATACTCAAACTCTTCTAGTTAAAAGATAGGAAAAAATAAAAATTACCGTCTAGGACCAAACCCATTGGGCGAACCCATATCGAACCGAACCCATAGAGTGAACCAGTTCTCATAGGGCATCGAACCGGTTCGGTTCAGTTCCCTCCCTAAGCTTGCCTTGTTTGCTCGAATTTTTCTTATTTACCACTTTGCCACTGGATTCTCTTCTCAACTTCGAATACGCATAACTTTCTAACCATAGCTCGGATCGGGGTGACGTTTCTTCCAGTGTACTCGTGATTTCAAGATCTTTAACTTTCAGTTGGCTCCTCTTATGAAAATTGTCTTGAAATTATGAAATTTCCCTTGACTTCTCTTTCTCCCGTTTCTTTCACCATTACGGCTTTTCTCTCGCACCCACTTACACGAATTACTTGTAAAACACAAGAGAATTACATAAAACTTAAAATACTCGCTAAAAATGGTTAGTACAAAAATATGAGATAAATTCGAGCTAAATGCATTGTACAGGACCGTAAAAATACTGAAATTAAGGGGATAAATATGAAATATGTATGCATAATCAAGTAAAGGAACCCCCAACTGTAAAACAAGTATACATACAAATAAAGGAATCCCATATCCTAGATTACACAAGGCCAATCCTCCCGAAACCATAATGATATATCCGAAGTGTAAATAAACAATACAAATGCCTAACTTTCAAATAAACACAAAGTAAAAACCTCCTTTTGCATTATTTGGATGAGGCTACATGAATACTATTTATCTTTTCACCTATGCTCTCTTCAGTGAAATATTTTTGGTTAATTCACGTGATCTCTTGATTTACAGTATGACACAAAATCAATGTTTGCCTACCTCTACCCTAACGTTACCATTAATACTACGTAAATCAATATTACTTAGGGGGCACCTATTATTTTATGTTTGACATGTTTAAAAAATCTTAGCCTATTTTATCTCGATGTATCTTTATAGGAGATACTTTCATCATTACACTCATATGTTAAATTCTAATTTTATCCTTTTGAATTTTACCACATATCCATCTATACATCCATATTTCTGCATGCTAATTTAATACACATTTTATTTCTTGCCTGTCGATGGACACTACATCCCATATAACGTGACAAGACTTATGGTTGTCATATAAAGCTTACTCTTTAACTTCAAAGGCATACATTGATCACAATCGGTAGCACTTTCCTATATGACTATAATCCCAAGAGTAACATCATCACTCGTATCTCCATCTCTTTGGATAATCAAGCCTAATTGTTGATGTAAAAAATTAGACTATTTTTAATTATTTAATCACAGATAAAGATAAGTAAAAGAGACATAAAGATTTTTAAAGTGGTTCGGCTATAGGGAAAAACCTACGTCCACTATATTTCTTATTACTTTGTACGTTGTGTTACCTCTTGTGTTTGAGTGGTTTCAAACTTGCCCTTGATGAAGGGATTACAATGTATTTATAGCCTCATAAGGAGATAGATAAGTGGAATGTAACGGGATTGAATGCCTTTACAACTTAGGCATTTACATCAGTACATGGTGTTTACAATGTACATGTCTATTGACGTTTTGCTGACCTTATTGGTTGGTCTTTTTATTGTTGTTAGGCATTCTTCATGTTGGTCGGCATTATGTATATTGGTCGGCCTCCCATATATGGTTCGGTGAGTCTAATGACAGATTCTTGCGATATTAGATGACACGTGTTCGTTTCTGATTGGTTCACGTAGATGGATAATTTTTAGTATCAACAGAAGCCCCAAATGTTCCATGCTTGATGCTTGTTTAAAAGTATAGAGCATTTAGCTTTAGTAGTAGCTTAGGCTATATTCCTGATGTTTGCTCAATTGTCGACTTCCCACACTTATAAAATTTTATTGGTATGACTGGTAACGTGTATTATTGATGGCATTATTATAAATATTCTAAACTTTAGCGAATAATCTTTGGGCAAATACATCCTTTTTTGTCTCGCAGTAAAAATTTCAATCGTCGTTTTTCTTTAATCATTATGCTCATCGGTCTTCGAGGCAGTCTAGAAAAGACGGTATATTTCTGGTTATCTCTTACCTCCAACCTTCTAAGTTTTTGTTGCAAATTCTTGAGCTTTCGTTTTACCGTTCTTCTTGTCTTTTAGTTCTTGTTGAATCCTTAAGTTTTTATAAGAATTCTTTCTCTTTCTTCTTTTGTTCATATTAAATCATGGTTTACGTTATTGTCTCTCTAGATGAGTTTATAAAGGAGTGAAATATACCAGACTAGGTAGACTTAAAGTTTCGCAGTCCCCCTGTAGACGTTTTTTCTTTGTCGGAATGTCACTGGATCCCTTCCTTATTCATTGTTGAATGTGGATTTACTTTTTCCCCAAATCATTTTTGTTTGGAATTTTATCAATACTTTGACATTGTACCTGCTAGAGTTGCCCCCAACGCCTAGAGAATAATTAATGGTATCCGTATGCTTAATCAAAACCATAGGACCCATATCGGTATCCCTGAGATTATGTTTTGTTACAAGTGGGTAGGTCACCAGTGACAGTACATATTATTTGAAAACTAGGTCTGTTAATAAAGCTCTAGACGTCAATCTGCCTGATTCCAATAGGGATTACTTCGATCATGGAGTTATTGCCAAAAATTGGCAATACGCACCTCTTAAAGGGGAAGAAGTATATACTAGACCAAGATGCCCTCAAGAGGGTCATGACATATATTCTACTAAATATATTTTTTATGTTTATGTTGCTAAATTATCTGCTGAAATGTTAATTAATATTGGTTGTTTGTTTACTTGCAATTGATAGGAAGAGGAAGTGTCCCACTGAGGGTGATATTAAGCTTGATGAGCTCAAGTTTCTTTGGGGCCTTCATCAAAAAATTGGTGAAGAGCATACTAGGTCGGCATCATACTTGTTGAAATATAAGAGTTATGTCACCTCTTTTGTTGCCCCACCTTCTATTATTGCTCCTACCATTATGTTTGACTTGGACCAGGACCTAGTTTCCACTTCATCAAGCAGTGGTGAACTTGTGTTGGCCCTTCTTCTTCTCTTGAGTCAAATGTTCCTATTTCTGCAGCTATGGGCAAAAAAAAATTTACTAACCTTCTTGGAGATGCTGCTGCTGCTAGCACCCATAAGCTTATGGATGGTGGGGCCCAAAAGAAGGATGATGTTGGGAAGAAACCCCCAGGAGATGATTCCCTCGTAAAAATATTAAGGAGAGGTCCTGTTGCTAAGCAGGTTGAAGGAACTATTGATGCCGACCAATAGAGCTTGGTCGGTATTACTCCATCTGTTGTTGGCTCTTCTGTAGCCATATGTCCTGGTTTAGCTAGGAAATTAATTAAGTATGGTACTCTTTCAGACCATAGGGGTGTTGCTTTCTCTATGCCCCTTCTTAAAATTTTTAAAAGGGCTTCTCAAAGCCTTATTATGGTGAGAATTCTTCTTTTTCTCTTTCATACGTTGTACTTTGTCTTTGACTTCTTGTACTGATTTTTCCTTTTTTTTGCAGTTCCTGGTTGATTTAAACCAGATGCTGGAGAAGGACGATGCTCTTCGTTCTTCTTCAAATGATGTTGAGGAGGCCTTTGCTGGTCTCAAGAAGTCATTACTTGATTCCCAGCAAGCATTAGAGAATGAAAGGAAAATTTGGGACAATAAAATAAAAGTAACGAGGAGGCTCGACAGAATGCTGAAAATGATGTTACTGAAGCTCGAAAGCAATTGGCTGAGCTAGCTAAGGGCCTAACTGCTGAGAGGGCCAAAATGAAGAAGGCCAGAGAAAATTCCTTTGATAAAAGAAGGGATAAAGCTATCACTACTGCCTCTGCTCAGATTGAGTATGCAAAGAAAAAATATTTTAAGGATGGTTGGTCGGCTGCACTGAAGAAGGTCGGTGCAACAGAAGACTCTGACTCTTCTAAAGGCATGAGCCTGAATCTCCCCCTAATATGTACGATGAAGTTGCAGATGATGTTAGTTCTGGGGAGTCATCTTCGGTGGTTGAGTCTTTAGTAGATTAACCTAGGAATGTTGTTAAGATACTCCTCCCATCCACCGAGCAAGTCATTCTAGCCCCCTCTACCAACTAAGCTAGAATTAAAACTCACAGAGAGAAAGTGTAGATTTGCTCGGCAGTTGGTCTTTGTACTTTTTGCACTTCTTTCTCTTCTTTTCTGCTGTATTTGTAATTTCCCTTCGTATTAATAAAAGGACTTTTTTCTTCATACCGTTCATCGTTTTCTTGGTTGTTCATCATTTCTTGATTGCTGCTATATGTTCCTTTTATTGATTGAATATCTATTTATTTTTCTAGTTCATAGCCAAGATGGAGCAACTCTCTTACAATTATTCGGATTTACTCAAGCGCTGCAATAGTTTGTTTAAAGCTGGTCATATGACTTTGTTCGAGGAAGATTTATCAAACTTTCTCGGAGTTAATGCCACTAATCAAGCTAAAGATGCGTGTATTTATCTTAAGTTTCTTTTTTATCGGGTTGTGGTCAATAAAGTAGCTTACTTTGAAATAATTGAAGAACTTTCAGAGGCGTATAATAAGGCCAAGACTTTGCTCCATGCTGACCATGAAGCTAGGTATAAGGCTTTAAGTGGAGCTCGGGGATTTGAGGAGAAGTTGGAGAAACACCTTTTTTGTCTTCAGGAAGAAGGAATTCCTACTTAAGTGTGAAGTTGTAGAAGCTAGAGCCATTGCCAAGTTATTGGAGGAAGAAAATAATAAATTAATGAGTGAATTGGACTCCTTGAAGGCTCCTTGTACAACTTATCCTGTTGATGAAGTTGTATCATTCTTAGAAATTGAGAATGCTAGCTAATGGAGGAACTGAAAATCTAAAACTGCTTCTACTTCCAGTCCAAGATCTGGATCTAGCTGACCTATAACTGATTAGGTTAGAACTCATCAAACGCTTGCCAACCAGGCTGCAGAGATAAAGGCCAAGAACTTAGCCATTGCTGAGATGTCTCAAAAGATCCAAATTCAGGACGAGCAACTTTCCACCCAGTCTTCTCAATTACAAATTAAGGATGGAGTGCTGAAGAAATTACAACACCTTGTTGAAAGATTGACCTTTTAATTTCACAAGTAACCTAAACAAATTTGGATGGAAGGGTACGAGGAAGCCCTTGGACGATTTGATGATCATTTTTGTTAGGCTCAACGCGAAGGCTATAAATGGGGTTGGACCAATTACCTAGCAGTTATAAAGGTTGACCGGGACAACAAACTATCGTATTAGGCTGATAATGGGTTCTTATATCGTGACAAATATCCTTTAAAGATTGACGTTAGCTGGATCCCTATAGAAACCATTCCTCAATGCTTGATCTCCAAATCTTTTGGGGATTATGGTCTGCATAATGAGCTGGAAATAGTTCGAGCTTCTCATTTATTAAATACTCCGAGCAGTAGTAACAGGAGAAACTTCATGATTTTAACTTTATCAACTCTCCGTACACATTGGATGATCCTCCAGTAGGTATAGAACCAGGACCGAGCTCCTCTAAAACCGTAGGAAAGCGTCCAGTAGAATAATCTTGAGTATGATTTGTTCCTGTATTTTATTTGTACACAATATTTGCATGTAATCATCATTAACATATATGAAATGCAATTTATTAACAAATCTTGTTAATTTCTGCATTCCTGAATGACTTTGTTGTTTCATTAATTCTATTGATACACTTAGGCATTTGCCTAAATTTAGTATCAGTTACTAATGAGATTATCATAGGTTCTACTGATATACTTAGATTTCTAAGTTTAATACCAGTTACCATTGATGTGGCCATAGGTTCCACTAGTGTAGCTAGATTAAAATCCAAGTTTAGCACTAGTCACCGTGGTATTGCCATAAGTTCTACTAATGCACCTAAATTTTTAGGTTTAGCATTAGTTACTAGTGGTGACCAAGCGTATGTAGAATATGTGTCTACATTCCTATTTAGGACTCTTCACAATGTTCTTCCTCCATTTTGCTCTGTTTGGATAAAACTTGTTGATTTTTGTACAGAGTTTTATCCCTGATGTTTCTTAACCAAATCCTGTTTTGACTTGGGTTTGCGTTTTGCCGATCAAGTATCACCTGTCGACCAAGTATTGGGGGGTGCATATCACCAATATACTAAAAAAATCAAAAAATGGAAAACCAACTTTTTACTGATACTGAAGCAAATTGATTACAAAAGATGTTGCTTGCTACATTACTATTAGTACTTCCTAAGATGCTCGACATTCCACGGATTTTTGAATTCTTTCCCCTCCAAAGTTTCAAAGCGATAAGTTCCTGGCCGAACAACTGCTGAGACACGATAAGGCCCATGTCAATTGGCTTCGAGCTTGTTGGTCTTTTGAATCACCTTTTTAAGTACATAATCCCCCTCTTTTAAGTTTTTCGGTTTCACCCTCTTGTTATAAAAGCGTGTTGTTTGTTATTAATAGATAATATTCCTCAAGGATGCATCTTCCCGCACCTCTTCCAGCATATTAAGGTCTGGCCTTCGCATCAAATCACTGACGGGAGAATCAAAATTTAATACTCTATGAGTTGGCAAACCTATCTGAGCTGGTATCACTGCTTCAGTCCCAAATGCTAGCATATATGGTGTTTCCCCTGTTGCATCCCTAGGAGTTGTTCGGTAGGCCCATAATACTAAGTGTAATTCATTTATCCAATTTACCTTTTGCCTCATCACGTATCTTCTTCAACCCATTGAGCAAGGTCATGTTTGTCACCATGGTGTGCCCATTGCTTTGAGGATGACCTGGAGCAGAATGTAACTTCTAGATCTTGGATTGGGTACAGTATGCTGCGAACTCCTCATTGTCGAACTGGGTACTATGGTTAGTAATGAAGGCATATGGAAAACCATATCTACAAATGATGTTTTTCCATATGAACTGGTACACCTTCTCATAGGGCATATCCACTAATGGTTTTGCTTCAACCCATTTGGTGAAATAATCAACAGATACGACCAAGTACTTAAATCTTCCTCGGGTGAACGACAATGGCCCGATCAAGTCTATACCCCAAATAGAAAATGGCCAAGGTGAAGTAATGGGAGTCAAAGATCCATGTGGACTTTTGCGAATATTGGAGAAATTTTGGCAGTTATCAGACTTCTTTGCAAAGGTTATACAATTTGCCCTCATTGTCGGCCAGTAATACCCTTGAGTATTCATTCGCTATAGTACTGATCTTCCTCCCACACGAGATCCATAAGATCCCTCATGAACTTCTTTTATTAGATCTTTAACCTCTATTGGGTGAACACGACGCTGTAAAGTAACTGTTAACCCTCTTTGGTACAAAACTCCTTTGTCTAACACGTACCTTACTGCCTTATACTTAAGCTTTTTGGCCTCAAGTGCATCTGCTGGCAGAGTTCCTTCTTCAATGTAAACTTTGATGGGATCCATCCAGGAACGCCCTATATCTAGTGTAATGAGAATAATCATTAAATATTCCTCAATACTCTGAGCAACTAAAATCTCAATGGGTATTATTCTCCTAAGTTCTATCCAGGTTTCTAATGCAAGTTGAGCAAGTGTATCAGCTCGGGCATTCTTCAATCTTGGAATTCTGCTCATCCGAACAACGGATAATATGGATATAACCTCCATAGCTTTGGCAAAGTACCTTATCATCAATTCACCTTTAGCTCCATACAAACTTAAGATCTGATTGACACCAATTGAGAATCATTGTATGCCATAACTTGCTCGACATTTAATATTTGAGCTAAACTTAATACCATAATTAATGCTTTATACTCTCCTTCATTATTTGAGGACTGAAACTGGAATCTCAGCGCGTACTCAATATCAATCCCGTCAGGGGTATTGAGTATAATACCTGATCCACTTCGTGTTGCACACGAAGATCCATCCACATATAAATTCCAAACTGGGATGTTGTTATCAAAGCCTTGGTATGATAATGTCCCATAGTGGAATACCTTCTTTCTTATCTCATCATATCTTTGAGATATCTCATGTATCTTAGTTGATTGTTTCGGTAGGTCAGCATCAACTTCTTCTGAACTATCCCATATTGGGGCCTGCTTAGATTATTGGTCATTGATGACTACGGTTGAGCTTTCCCCTGTTGAGGTTTGCTCTGCTTGAATTCGTTGTTGCTCGAGGACCTCTGGATAAATGAATTCTACAATGAAGTTTGCCATAGCTTGGCCCTTTAATGATGACCCTTGGCTCATACGCAATATCGTACTCCCCCAGTTCTACTGCCCAATACATCAATATCTCAGACTTCTCAGGTTTATGAAGGGCTTGTCGAAGAGGCATATCAGTGTACACCACTATAGTATGTGCTTGGAAATAAGACTTCATATGTCAGGATGCCTCTATAAGTGTCAAAGCAAGTTTCTCCAGTCATGGATACTTGATTTCTGCTCCTCGAAAGGCTTTGCTAGTGTAATAGACTGTTTTTTACACTCCATTGTCTTCTCGTATCAAAGCAGACCTTACAGTCAACTTAAAAATGGCTAAATAAAAATATAATTTTTCCCTCAAAACTGGTCGGGAGAGCAGTGGGGGTGATCCCAAATATTTCTTTAACTCCTGAAAAGATTTCTCGCATTCGTCGTTCCATTCAAAGGTCTTCCACTGCACTTTAAAGAATGGCAAACATCTGTCGGTTGGTCGGGACACAAATATATTCAAAGTGGCTACTCGCCCAGTGAGCCTTTGAACATCCTTCTTGCAAGTTGGGGATTGTATTTAAATCAATGCCTTTATTTTGTCAGGATCAACTTTAATTCCCCTTTAATTTACTATGTCCCCGAGGAACATTCCTTCCTGCACACTAAACACGCATTTGGTCGGATTCAGCTTTATTTGGTACTTTTCTAACTGATAAAAGGTTTGGATGAGGTCGACAATGTAATTAGTGGCAATTTTACTCTTTGTCAGTATATCATCCACATAGAGCTCCATGTTATTGCCTATTTGATCTTCAAATACCTTGTTTACCAACTTCTGGTAGGTAGCATCTGCATTTTTCAAACCAAACGTCATGACATTATAATGATAAATTCCTCAGGGAGTAATAAAAGAGGTACTTAACTAGAATAGGCATTTATAAAGCTCGATAGCTCATATCCCGATGTAGCATCCATAAGCTGGTCAATCCTGGGCAAAGGAAAATTATCCTTTGAACAAGCTTTATTCAAATCAGTGAAGTCTACATACATTCTCCACCTATTATTTTTCTTCTTGACCATAACAACGTTGGCCAACCAATCTGGATATTTCACATCCTCAATGAATGAAGCTTTTTGAAGGTTCTCTACCTCCTCCTGAATAGCTTGATTCTTCTTAGGGCTGAACACCTTGCGCTTTTATTTCACGGGCTTTACATCCTTGTTGACGTTAAGCTCATGGCAGAGGAAATTAGGATCAATCCCAAGCATGTCCTCATGACTCCAAGCGAACCCGTGCTTTCTCTGTCTCAGGAACGTCATTAGCTCCTATTTAAGAACAAGGTCTAGCGTTGATCCCACCAGGGTAATTTTCTCTGGCTTGTCATCGTCAAAAACGTATTTTCTATTGCCTCCACAATTTGGCCTTTTACCAACTCTGTCTTTTCTCTTGGATCTAAGGTTTCCACTCAGATTCGCTATTGGGCTCAGTAATGTCCAGTTGCTAAGTGGTGGTCTTCTTCTTTATTTCCTCCAGATCCTCTTGCTCGGCAGAGGAGTAATAGCATTCTCGGGCTACTTTTTTATCACCCTTCACCACGCCTACTCCAAAGTTGGTCGGGAACTTCAAACACTGATGGACTGTTGAAGGAACTGCCTTAAATTTCTTTAATCTTACTCTACCCATAATAACATTATAGGCTGACTGCACATTCTTATCCATCACAAAGAAATGTACTTTCTCGGCGTGACTTGCTGACCAGGTGCAGACAACACCTCCAACTTGATCGTGCCCAGTGGATAAACTTTTGCACCAGAAAAACCGATCAAAGGCCTGTGGTACATATCTAATGGACTGAGCTTAAAATCTGACTTTTGGAAACAGGAATAAAACATGATATCTGTTGAGCTACCGTTGTTAATCAACACCCTGGAAACAATTGTATCATAATATATGAATTTGACCACCATAGGGTCGTCATGGGGGTATAAAACTCCATATAAGTCATTTTTGGAAAAAACTAATTACCAACTTTTCTTTATTCACCTTCCTCGGCCTATCTTCTTCGACTAGATTAATCCTCTATATGTAAAAACAAGCTAGAGCCTCATTGAGATAAGCTTTTCTCTCAGTAGTGTGATCTCCACCTCCGTTATCTCCACCTATAATCATCTGACAATCAAAGGTACCAAGACTAAGTGTAAATACCTCACGTTTTGGTTACTTGGGTTTGTTTGGGAAGTTGAAATCATCTTCAGGATTTTTTTTCTTCTCTTCCCTAGGCTTGCATGGAGATTTTGACCCACGTCGAGCTCCTCTATTTTCCTGTCGATCAACAAACTTGTCCAGTTTTCCTCTTCGAATGAGGATTTCTATCTCATTTTGTAGTGCAATACAACAATCTATAGTATGCCCATAGTCCTTATGAAATTTACAGTATTTGGATTTATCCCTCTTCCCAGTAGGTGCTCTCAGCTTCTTGGGACAATGTACCTCCTTGATGTGCTCAATTTCCTCCAAAACATAATGAATGCCCATCATTGATGGAGTGTAATTGTTATATTTCTTGAGCCTATCATCAATCTTCTTTTGCCTTGAATATTTCGGATCCTTATGCTCCCTTTGATATTTCTTCTCAGTTTTAACCTCAGACTTTGTGACCGAGCTATGCTTTGCTGCCATTACTTACTCGACATTCATTATCTTGGCTGCTTTTGCTATTAACTCAGTCATAGTTTTGGGAGGATCTTTGGCAAGAGTGTAATAGAGCTTTTCTGGAAGCATTCCACTTATGAAAGGTGTGATAGTTATTTTCTCCTCGTAATCAATTACCTCCAACTTCTCATTGTTGAAGCGAGTAATATAATCCCTTGTGCTTTCTTCTACACATTGTTTCATGCTTCACAAGTGAGCTACTCTCTTTAATAGTTTGGCCCCAAAGCAGAAACTATCAATGAATAGCTCGACAAGTTGGTTAAAATAAGAATTTTTCTCCCGAGAAAGGTTGTAGTACCATATATGGGTTGGACCTGTTATGGTACCTGAGAATGCCCCGCATGTCATTTCGTCGGGGATAACATAAATGTCTGCTACTGCTTGATACTTGTAATACCCCGTACTTTTAAAGATATTTAAATTACAAACGTGGGCATAATTTGGTAAATTGAGGAATTACTCTGAACAGTAATTTTAGAATTTGTAAGTGAATTTGAATAAATTCAGAATATAAAGTAAATATTAGTTTGTAAGTGTCAGATTAATATTTACATGGATTATATTTTCTTATGAGGTTAAGTATATGAGTGGATTATTTTTAATTACATGTCGCAAGTTGGGTAAAGCGACAAAGAAAATATTTTAAATTGGAAAATACGCGTATTGAACGTGTTGGGTCAAAATAGTGAATTTTAGTTAAATGACTCGGATGGAGATTTCGACTGCGCCATTGGGTTCGGAATGGCCGAGATAGTCAAAATAGAGTACCCGGGGTAGTATTTGGGTTCCGGGCATTTTTTGACTAGTAGGGACTCGTAAATGAGTACACGAGTCATTTAACAATTGGGTATACACCCAATTTCGGGTTTAATAAGAGAAAACCCTCATTTGTACCCCCAAAATCAGATCTAAGAGAGAGAGAGAAGAAGAAGAAGAAGAAGAAGAAGAAGAAGAAGAAGAAGAAGAAGAAGAAGAAGAAGAAGGGAGAGGAAGAGATTCCGACCAAAATTCGCGGGATTCGACTCGTGGTCGTCGGATTTAATCCACGAGGCAAGTGTTTACTTGCTTTATAAATTTAGTGCGTTTATTTCTCATATTATAGTGGGTGTGTAAAACTATAAAGATCTTTGGGATGAGTTTTCGTGAATTAAAATGGGTTTTTCGGAAGATTAACAAGTAAAACCCGAATAATATCAAATTTGAGAAATTTAGGAATTAATTGAAATTAATTGTTGGATCTGGGTTCTAGGATGATTAGAACCCTTTGTATATGTGTATTTATGGTTGATTGAGGAAGTATGATGATGGGTGAGAAAATAAAAACCTCGGAGGTGTATTAATGGAGGTTTGGGATTTTGGAGAAGATGATGAATAGTAACTCCGTAGCTTGCGGGGTAAATACAGAAAGGAAGAGAGTATATTCAGCTCAAGGTCAAAATACAAAAGTTGTAGATCTTTTCGATACGGTCGCATGGGACTCGACCGCGTATTTTTTTTATTTTTCTTCGAATTGTTATAATTTTTATAAGATGGCAATTCCGGGTGAAATCACCAACTCGAAAATGCACTTGAAAATTGGGGAAAAAAAATCTAGAATTCTTTGGAGATAAATATTTGGGGTTCCTAAAAAATAGTGTGGGGACTTCTAAATATTTTTTTTTTAGTAAGGTGCATATCTTGGGTTAGATAAAATTAAACCCCAAGATTTACCCAAATAGGGGTGTTTGGGAGGAGTAACACTCGGAGTGATGTTTCGGTGAGCAAAATTTTATATTAGTAATTGTGCGCGTTGAAAACACACTTATATGCCAATTTTGGTTGAGTAACATCCTATGAGGTGACTAGGATGAAATTTAGGATACGAGCTAAAGAGAATTGAGCAGTCATTCGATACGTCTATTTATGACAATTATTATAGGTGAGAGGAATGCCTATCGTTATTTATAGGATGGATAAATATATCGGTGTTGTTGGTATTGTCATCGTGTAGTGAGAAAAGCTCGAAAATAATATATTGAGGATTAGTCAAAATTGATAAATGCGTAGGATATTCGAGAGATAAATATACTATGTAGGAAATTTATTATACGAGTTGTGCGTATACCCGGATGTTATTATATACGTGGGTTAAATAATTACCTATGGGGAATTATGTATAGGTGAAAGAAATACCTATAATTATAATATGGTTGTGTGAATACCAAATTGATGATATATTTATATAGGTGGAATGTGTACCTATATAATTGTTTATTATGTGTATGACATACCTACCATACTTGCTATCACGGGAGGTTGGCGTTCGTGTGAGGACAATCTTTTCATGTGTTGCCTTCGGGGGGATTTTAGATTTGGTACCTCAAGAACATAAGACTGTGAAGGGCTTATTTGTGAGTCGATAAGTCTATTGACTATGGGAGCGTATGTATGTGCGTGGCCCATGGGTATGTGAAGTATGTTCGCCTCCAATACGTGTGATTTGTATTGATGCGGTTCCTGAGTGATGCGAAACGCGTGATCCTTATGTGCGTGATGTATAGGGATTAGATAGCAGAGTATGAGTGCACCGCAACTGAGCCTAGGGGTGCCATATATGTATATTTATATGTATTGTGATTAACATATAGGTGTACTTGAGATAATCCATGGATGCTTAGTAAATGAGAATGACTAAGCCACTTATATTATAGTTCGGTGGATGATTAATATACTTGTTACGTATTGTATATTGTTTATATATATGAGATGAGATATGATATAACCTAACCTTGTATAAAGTGAAAAGAATGAATAAAGTGTGATATTACTTCCGGTAAATGAATATCCGGATTTATATGAATATGAATCTTAGGTTCTAATGAGAACTATTAATAAATACGGGGATGGTATAAATATGGTATGTACTGAAGGCCTAATGGATCCCGATGATCAACATTGTCACGTAGTAGTGTATCGGGGGGGTCCTTGTTTGAATTTCGCTTTGAAGGGCACCCCACGCACGAACGTAACGTAATGTTGGGAATGGGGAGAAGTTTAGTCCCTAGTATTCGAATTGATGAGGATTATTAGATTATGGGTAATTACATTAGTTAGGCAGCGTAGCTTAACTAGGTTGTTTAAAAAGGTATGTGATAGTTGTGCACTGTTAGAAGAGGGGTGAGGTGTATTTCATGTGAGAGCGATACCAGTTTAAATATGAGAAATACCATATTTTAAAATATGGATTTTAAACACTTGTTAAAATGTTTTAAAAAAATCGGGCTCTGACCCATTTATCTATTTTCCCTCTTGCTATATCTATATATATATAGGTGTCCAGACACAGGGACGCCTGGATGATTATTCTTTCGAGTCAGACGTTTACTGCAGCAACTGTGGATGCAAGCAAGTTTATTGTAGACACTTCTATCATTGAGATCTGGATAGGAGGTATTGTAGAAACATTCGGGCTTATGGCCCAACTGTACTCATTTATTCTTTTATCGCCTTTTAGTTCGTCATTCGATTTGGTTGTATTATTGTACCGAGTGTTTGGTTATTTTATTTTATTTCAATTCAGTTACTGCATATAAACTGTTATAATTGTTTTTATTTAAATGGTTTGATTAAAAAGATTTATAAATTTAAAATTTTGATGCCGACCTAATAGGATATTAGTAATTAAATTGGTTTTCGATAGTGATGCTAAGAATGAACCATATGAGACTCCTGTTTTAATTTGATATAGGAGTGATCACCCGGTATTTTACTAGGCGGGGTGTCACAGGTGGTATCAGAGCATCAGGTTTTAGTGTCCTTTGGTATCTGTGCGGACGTACTACGCTTTCAGTGTTGCTTTTGATTTCCTGCCATTATGTAATATTATAGTGAATCTTTTGCGCGCTCATTCGAGATTCGTGTGCTGATCGACGAAGGGCGACCATGGAAGTCCATTGTGAGGGAATCAGGAGGCGGGGCTTAGTTAGAGCTATAAGTTGATGTTGGAAATGAGGACCGCGGTAAAGGTTATTTCCCTTGCGGCATTGTCATTAATTGCTGCAATGACTACTGTAAGATAGTAGTTATAATTATCTATGCACCGGTATAGTAGAGAATGGTGCTAAACTTGAATTACGCAGTGAAGTTAGATGGGGAAAAATCTTAGGAGGTCTTTGATGAGGACCGTACGTTGAAGTTGAGCTAGGCGAAAATAGTGTTATTTCACTTCTAGAAAGTTGAAGGCTCGGAAGCTTTGGCTTAGAGTTGGGTATGGAAATACCCATATGTGAAAATTTAAGAAAAAAATTTTCACTCGTTGGATCAATGTGAAATGGTGGGAACGATGGTAACCGTATTTAGAGGTGCTCGATATTTTGCTCATAAATTAATAATATAGATGGTTTTAAACTGCAAATTCCCTTGATTTAGAATAAAGTGAATGCAGTTTCTAGGTTATTCACATAAGAATCGATCAGAGACCGACGGTGAATAAAGAGTGACATGGTTAAGTGAACTTAGGACCGGAGTAAGGTAGGTACAATGGAGAAAGAGGCTTCTCCAGTGGAATAATAGACTCACTAGTAAATTGGACTTACTTAGAGTGAGTTATAGTTGTTTTAGTGCAAGGTGTGAAATCTGCAATGAAAAATTAAAGTTATGAGACTTTGTGATTTTTAAGAGTCTAATGGGATAAAGACTTTTGGGCTTCGAATTGGAATTTCGGACGTAATTGGGATACGAGCTAGTTGTGATAAACTTAATATTTATTTATATTATAAGTAAGTGAATACTTATGGGATTAAATCGAATATGTATATTCGGGAAATACGGGCTAATGTTACGAGAGATATACACGATTAGCCAGATTATATATATATATACGAGCATATTGAGACGTATATATGATATGTTTAAATATATCTATATGTGATTGGTATATTTGTATGAAACATACCCCTCTAGTGCTATCATGAGAAGTTATGCATTTTGGGTGAGGCCCCTGGCTTGAGGAGCAGGGAGCGTATAGCCCCCAGGTCATGGTGTCCATTTTATATTGTGTGATTTTTATTAGGAATGAGACGTAGTGGACATGTTTCGTTCTCATTTCTGGGGAGGAACTATGATCGCTTCCCATTCGTTGTGATTTGGTTTTTACCAAGTCGGTGTGATAGTCCGACCGTTGGTACCCAGGATGATGTGTGAGTAATTCCCTAAAAGATGATAGCATTGAGAGACTGCATCCATTGAGTTATAGCTATGAGGGATGGTTATTATACTTATATAGTGTGTGATATATAAGTATGGATATACTTGATGTGTGTAGTATAATGTATATATATTTATATAAGATGTGAAATATATATATATATATATATATATATATATATATATATATATATATATATATATATATATATATATATATATTAAAGAATGGAATGCGAGATAAATTCTGGATGAGTCCGCCTTTATCATATGTTTAGATGGAACTTCGATGAGGAAGTGTTTCATTACCACGATTTTAGTGCATGGGGACCTTATAGATATAATTTAAGGTATGCAAGTTTTATTGTTGAGTTGTGAGTTTATGCTCATTGTTGTTTGCGTTAAGGACTTAGTGTTAGTACAAGCGCTTGGTGGTGTGGCTCCTGGAAAGAATTAAGAGTTCTGACCACATTTTTGTCGATAGAAGAGAGATGGGATTATCCGAGTGGCATATTTGAACTAGGGACCTCCACGACCGACAAAGTTAAGTAATAGTGTATATGAGGGGTTCCTTGTTTGGATTTTGCTTGTGAGACGCTCCACGCATGAACCTTAATAACGTCGGGAGTGGAGAGAAGTTATAGAATGCAAGGATGTTGGTTTTGACGATAAGTCACCTAGTGTAGAGAAAACACTATAGAGTGAGAGCCGTTGGATGACTTTATAATTATATAGAGATATAAGTGCTACGGAGAAGCACTAAAATTATTCTCTCACCGCAAGTGTGTGGATGTGTTAAGGTGAAGGAAATCAATTTGAGACATATATCCAGGCCTTGAATAGAAGGAAAATTAAGAGGAAATACATTTTGGGTATAATGTTCGTTGCACTTTTGCAGAGAGTAGGCGCCAGAACAGTTAGATTTTCCATTTCATTAAGATGGAAGGATATAGTGGTAGAAGTACATTGGTAGGTTAACGAGGTAAGATTTAGAACATCTCGTTGGTGTCCCTTGGACCGTTATACCTCGACGACCGACGATGCGAGGGAGTAGTGTAACGGGAGGGTTCCTTGTTTGGATTTCGCTTTGCGAGACGTCCCACGCATGAAACCGAGCAAATGTCGGAAGTTGAGAGAGGTCTTGGGCACTAGGGATATAGTTGCGATAGTACTCATTTTACATGTGTGGGAAATACCTTGATCTTAAGACTACCACGAAGTAAGGGCAATAAGGCACTGATATAAGAAGACTATTGTGAGATAACCACAAGAAGATCGATGGGATAATCTTAAGAAGGATTGAATTTCCAGGTATCGAGAGAATTAAATTTCGAATTATTCGGGTTAGGAAAAACCCAGGTGTTAGTTAATCGCAAAAATGTCTGAGATAGAAGGACATAAAAATAAATGTGTAGAATATATACCTGAGGGGCAGCTATAAACAAGGTAAAATGGTATGACGAATTCAATGTCGTGTGAGAATGACGATAATTCAAGCATTTATGTGCAAAGAGAGCTAGCACACTTGAGGTGGGTTGAAAGGCTGTGGAAAGACATTTGAAAGGTACCTATTAATGAAAAGGATGCCAAATTATTGTGAGAGAGTAGAGAGGAGTCTTACTCGAACGAGTATTGACGAGTGGCTTGCACATGATTATTTTCTTAGAATACTCCAAGGAAAGACGGAGTATATGTAGTAACAAATTCCGGAAGAGTATATGAAAGTTAAAACTTTAATTATTCAGTATAGGGAATGTAACTTGGAGATTACGAGAGAGATAGTAATCTGAATATTTATACAATATGTAGCGATAAGAATGAAATACATATGAGAAGTGTATAATTAGGTTGGGAATATGCCTATGAATCTTAATAGACTGTGTGTATGCCTATTATGTGATATTATTATTAAGAGCGCTAATGGGTGATAACCCGGGGGTGCAAGAAGATTATTGATTAAGTGCATTAATGGGTGTTAACCCGGGGGTGAATGATTAATATATATATGTATAGGGATGATGTGACTATATGTGTATATATATGAATTTACGAATATTTCTACTGTGTGAGACTAGTAGATATGGTATTAATAATAAATACTTTGCGTTAAGTGGTCTTAACAAAAAGGGTGCAAGATTAGTGTAAATATATAGAGATGATGAGACTATATATATGCGCATACGCCTTGAGATGGGTGGAATATAATGAGAGACCACTACATTAGGCTATATCTAAATTTGGTTAAGCTAGGACGTAGTGTATATACTGATCCTAGAGTAGTCGTACAGGCTATATCTGAATTTCGGACGAAATTCTATTGTAAGGGGGGGAGTATGTAATACCCCGTACTTTTAAAGATATTTAAATTACAAAGGTGGGCGTAATTTGGTAAATTGAGGAATTACTGTGAATAGTAATTTTGGAATTTGTGAGTGAATTTGAATAAATTCAGAATATAAAGTAAATAGTAAATATTAGTTTGTAAGTGTCAGATTAATATTTACATAGATTATATTTTCTTACGAGATTAAGTATACGAGTGGATTATTTTTAATTACATGTCGCAAGTTGGATAAAGCGACAAAGGAAATATTTTAAATTGAAAAATACGCGTATTGAACATGTTGGGTCAAAATAGTGAATTTTAGTTAAGTGACTCGGATGGAGATTTCGGCTGCGCCATTGGGTTCGATATGGCCGAGATAGTCAAAATAGAGTACCCGGAGGCAGTATTTAGGTTCCGGGCATTTTTGAACTAGTAGGGACTCGTAAATGAGTACACGAGTCATTTAACAATTGGGTATACACCCAATTTCGGGTTTAATAAGAGAAAAGCCCTAATTTTTACCCCAAAATCAGATCTAAGAGAGATAAAGAGAAAAAGAAGAAGAAGAAGAAGAAGAAGAAGAAGAAGAGATTTTCGGCCAAAATTCGCCGGATTTTTTTTAATTTTTTTTTTTAGGTTCAAGTCTTGGGGAAGGGGAGGGGGAGGGGTGAGGCTTGAACCCCCAACCTCTTGCAAAGCAAGGGTTGGTGGTAACCATTGGGGCAAGCCCCTTTGGTTAAAAAAATTCGTCGGGTTCGACTCGTGGTCGTCGGATTTAATCCACGAGGCAAGTGTTTACTTGCTTTATAAATTTAGTCTGTTTATTTCTCGTATTATAGTTGGTGTGTAAAACTATAAAGATTTGTGGGATGAGTTTTCGTGAATCAAAATGGGTTTTTCGGAAGATTAACGAGTAAAATCCGAATAATATCAAATTTGAGAAATTTAGGAATTAATTGAAATTAATTGTTGGATCTGGGTTCTAGGATGATTAGAACCCTTTGTATATGTGTATTTATGATTGATTGAGTAAGTATGATGATGGGTGAGAAAATAAAAACCTCGGAGGTGTATAAATGGAGGTTTGGGATTTTGGAGAAGACGATGAATAGTAACTCCGTAGCTTGCGGGGTAAATACAGACAAGAAGAGAGTAGATTCAGCTCTCGGTTGAAACACGAAAGTTGTATATCTTTTCGATACGGTCGCGTGGGCGCCAACCGCGTATTTTCTAATTTTTCTTCGAATTGTTATGATTTTTATAAGATGGCAGTTATGGGGTGAAATCACCAACTCGGAAATGCACTCGGAAATTGGAAAAAAAATCTAGAATTCTTTGGAGATAAATATTTGGGGTTCGTAAAAAATAGTGTGGGGACTTGTAAATATTTTTTTTAGTAAGGTGCGTATCTTGGGTTAGATGAAAGTAAACCCCAAGATTTACCCAAATAGGGGTGTTTGGGAGGAGTAACACTCGGGGTGATGTTTCGGTGAGCAAAATTTTATATTAGTAATTGTGCGCGTAAAAAACACACTTATATGCCAATTTTGGTTGAGTAACATCCTATGAGGTGGCTAGGATGAAATTTAGGATACGGGCTAAAGAGAATTGAGCAGTCATCCGATACGTCTATTTATGACAATTATTATAGGTGAGAGGAATGCCTATCGTTATTTATGGGACGAATAAATATATCGGTGTTGTTGGTATTGTCATCGTGTAGTGAGAAAAGCTTGAAAATAATATATTGAGGATTAGTCAAAATTGATAAATGCGTAGGATATTCGAGAGATAAATATACTATGTAGGAAATTTATTATACGGGTTGTGCGTATGCCCGGATGTTATTATATACGTGGGTTAAATAATTACCTATGGGGAATTATGTATAGGTGAAAGAAATACCTATAATTATAATATGGTTGTGTGAATACCAAATTGATGATATATTTATATAGGTGGAATGTGTACCTATATGATTGTTTATTATGTATATGGCATACCTACCATACTTGCTATCACGGGAGGTTGGCGTTCGTGTGAGGACAATCTTTTCATGTGTTGCCTTCGGGGGGATTTTAGATTTGGTACCTCAAGAACATAAGACTGTGAAGGGCTTATTTGTGAGTCGATAAGTCTGCTGACTATGGGAGTGGAGGTATGTGCGTGACCCATGGGTATGTGAACAATGTTCGCCTCCAATATGTGTGATTTGTATTGATACGGTTCCTGAGTGATGCGAAACGCGTGATCCTTATGTGAGTGATGTACAGGGATTTGATAGCAGAGTATGAGTTCACCGCAGCTGGGCCTAGGGGTGCCATATATGTATATATATGTATTGTGATTAACATATAGGTGTACTTGAGATAATCCACAGATGCTTAGTAAATGAGAATGACTAAGCCACTTATATTATAGTTCGGTGGATGATTAATATACTTGTTGCGTATAGTATATTGTTTATATATATGAGATGAGATATCATATAACCTAACCTTGTATAAAGTGAAAAGAATGAATAAAGTGTGATATTACTTCCGGTAAATGAATATCCGGATTTATATGAATATGAATCTTAGGTTCTAATGAGAACTATTAATAAATACGGGGATGGTATAAATATGGTATGTACTGAAGGCCTAATGGATCCCGATGATCAACATTGTCACGTAGTAGTGTATCGGGGGGGGGGGGTCCTTGTTTGAATTTCGCTTTGAAGGGCACCCCTCGCACGAACGTAACGTAATGTTGGGAATGGGGAGAAGTTTAGTCCCTAGTATTCGAATTGATGAGGATTATTAGAATATGGGTAATTACATTAGTTAGGCAGCGTAGCTTAACTAGGTTGTTTAAAAAGGTATGTGATAGTTGTGCACTGTTAGAAGAGGGGTGAGGTGTATTTCATGTGAGAGCGATACCAGTTTAAATATGAGAAATACCATATTTTAAAATATGGATTTTAAACACTTGTTAAAATGTTTTAAAAAAATCGGGCTCTGACCCATTTATCTATTTTCCCTCTTGCTATATCTATATATATATAGGTGTCCAGACACAGGGACGCCTGGATGATTATTCTTTCGAGTCAGACGTTTACTGCAGCAACTGTGGATGCAAGCAAGTTTATTGTAGACACTTCTATCATTGAGATCTGGATAGGAGGTATTGTAGAAACATTCGGGCTTATGGCCCAACTGTACTCATTTATTCTTTTATCGCCGTTTAGTGCGGCATTCGATTTGGTTGTATTATTGTACCGAGTGTTCGGTTATTTTATTTTATTTCAGTTCAGTTGCTGTATATAAACTGTTATAATTGTTTTTATTTGAATGGTTTGATTAAAAAGATTTGTAAATTAAAAATTTTGATGCCGGCTTAATAGGATATTAGTAATTAAATTGATTTTCGACAGTGATTCTAAGAATGAACCATATGAGACTCCTGTTTTAATTTGATATAGGAGTGATCCCCCGGTATTTTATTAGGCGGGGTGTCACAATATTACTCTATGTGCAGAACGTGGTCACTTTTTCCATCATACATGGGAGTAACCACAGCTGCTTTGAACTTCGAAAGAGTAGGAAAATCCACAATAACCTGAACAAAAGGAGACCATTTGACAAAGCTTCGTTGTAAAGGGTTCTTTGTCTTCACCATTTCTCCCAACCTATCTTCGAACCTTTGGATTGAGCCTTTCCATGTATGCTTACCCATATCAGATTTATGCGATGCAACTTGGCTGTTCCGACCAACTGTCTGTGCTGAGCTTTTCTCCTAAGAGGTCTGCTTAGTATGGACAGATTGTCGGGTGCATGATCTGGATTGGGTCGAGGCCTCACGTTGATCAGCTGGTTGTCTAGTATGCCTAGATGCCCTTGTAATATTTATATTCCTTCTGGGTCCCGAGCGATCAAAGGGAAATGCTCGGCTCAGTCTTTCTAAAGCACTTTTCCTTTTAGGAGAAAAAGACTGCTCATTATATGACTTCGAATTCTCGAGGGAAAAATTTACTCCTGGATGATAGGACGTATCAATGGAAGTCCTAGAATGGCTATACCTCCTTAGGGAAGAAATTACTCCTGGACGATATGATGCATATCTAGAAGTTCTAAAGTGGTTATGCGCGCTGGTTCTTGGAGGTGGCAGTGGCATATTTTTGTGAATAGACAAGGCAGGAGATTCGACCCGAAATGTTTGGGACAATTGCCTGATCGTGTCTTGCATAGCATCTTGTCCCCTAACGAGACTAGCCAAAATTCCAGTCAAATCATTATTTGTTGGAGGAACGAATGGAATAGGCGGATTGCCATCGTTTCTGTCACTAGATTCAGGAATGTCAGTCATTTGTGGAACGCTGATAAATGAATGAGTGAAAACATTTAGAAATACGTTCTTACAGACGACGCCAATCTGTTGATGTAAAAAATTATACTAAGTCTAATTTTTTAATCAGAGATAAATATAAGTAAAAAAGACATAAAGATTTTTAAAGTGGTTCGGCCATAAGGGAAAAGCCTACGTCCACTGTATTTCCTATTGCTTTGTACGTTGTGTTGCCTTTTGTGTTTGAGTGGTTTCAAACTTGCCCTTGATGAAGGGATTACAATGTATTTATAGTATCGTAAGGAGATAGATAGGTGAAGTGTAAAGGGATGGAATGCCTTTATAACTTAAGCATTTACATCAGTATATGGTGTTTACAATGTACATGTTTGTTGACGTTTTGCTGACCCTGTTGGTCGGTCTTTTTATTATTGATCGGCATTCTGTATGTTGGTCGACATTCTGTATGTTGACCGACCTCCAATATGTAGGTCGATGAGTCTAATGACAGATTCTTACCATGTTGGATGACACGACTTCGTTTCTGATTGGTCCACGTAGGTGGATAATTTTTGGTATCAACACTAATAACAAAAATGATGACTTTTACCCTCAAGTTTCTCCACCTCCCTATTTATTCTCATACTATTGCTAAAACTGCACTCCACATATTCTACTTTAGTCTTACTTATTTAAATTTCTCTTATTTCTAGAGTTATTCTTCATACTTTTAATATAACATTAATCCGCACCTTAGTTTCATCCACTAAAACATTATCATATTCGAAAAACATACATTGCGTGAAGACAAAATATGTACTTGATGACCAAGTAAGCGTGGTGCTTAAGTTAGAGTACTTGTTAACCAAGTAAACTTAGTGCCCAAGCAGACTTAGTGACTAAGTTTTAATGGGTAATTAACAATGCTCTTACTACGGCCTACAAATTGGGGTTATGAATTCAAGCAAAGATATACCACCACCAATACTATCCATGAGTTATAGTAACAATAAAGGTAGCAGAGAAACACTTTCAGCTGAGAAAATACAAGTGCTTACATAATGTGTATATTTAGAGTTATAGTGATATATATTGTGTATTTTATAAACAACATTTATTATAGTGACGGTGAATGTGAGTTGTAGACGTAACCAAATTGGTGAACCACATATATCCCTGTCTTGCGTGAGTGTATTTTTCACCATACTCGGTATATTCTTATTATTTTCTTGACCCATTGAATCCCAATGTCTTAGCAAAATTCTTGGCGAGACACTAAAAACGTCTAATTTCCCTAACAATTGGTATTAGAGAGCCCTTTGTTTGACAACCGTGAGTATACAGAAGCCGTCTGAAAAAAAACTATGTGTATTTTTTTAGCAAATTTAATTGAATGGAAGCAATGGCGCAAAAAAAAGAGAATTTTAAACTTAAAAAATTGACAGAACAAATTTTGGATTTTGAAAAATGTAAATGGAGGATTATCTCTTCCAAAGAAATTTGTTACCATCACTAGAAGAAACGACAGGAGATATGGAGGAGGCCAAATGAAATTTTCTTAATCGAAAAGCTCTTGGCACCATAAGGTATCACTATTAAAGTCGGTGGCAACATTTAACATAAAAAATGAGAAGACAAAGACGTCTTTCATGGATGTCCTTTCTAGTATGTATGAGCAACCCTTTGTAGCAAATAAAGTTCAGTTTATTAAAAAGTTATTTAATCTGAAGATGACCAAAGACGAACAATTTAATCTGAGGTTCGAGCTACATTAATTCCGAGGCAGTTTCCTGAAAGTTGGAACGAAACAGTTACTGAGATCAGTAATTCTGTAGAAAAATCTAAACTGAAGCTCGATGACGTCATTATTATGATTTTGACAAAGAAGATCCGGAAGCAATCAAACATAGCTTCTACTTCGGTATCAACATTGAACTTAAAGAATAGAAGTGTAAGGACACAAATTTCCAATTGAGTCCTTTGTAGTTTTGGCTCAATTCGAGACAAAAACATTTGAGTCATAGGATAGTGTTCATGTGTATCCTTCAAGCCTATGACAAATTTGAGTTGAAGACATATCAACCCAGTTCAAAGTGAAGACATCATCCTTGTCGAGTTTCAAGTGCCTGGTGTTGCATCCTCAACAATTCATCTCATTTTAAGTCTCCAATAAGGTATGAATGCTATATATATTCGTAGAGACTTGGAATAATTTGTAATGGGTGTAATTCTTATTTTAAAATAATTTTTAGAATCTTTTTATGCTTAAAATGAAAAATGTACATTCTAACATTTCGTTCGAACGAGAATGTCGTTCGAACGAGTTTTTGCCAACGGTTTTCCCTTTTGAACACTGGATTTTCGAACGAAATGTCGTTCGAACGAAAAAGTCGTTCGAACGAGATTTCTGGCGGGAAACAATTTTGGCAGTTTTTGGCATTTTCCCACTACTTTGTTCCTACTTTCTTTCGACAGTTTTTAACCATTTCAGGGAAATTTTTTTTCAAGACTTTTCACAGTCTTTTGAGTGCTTTTAAGAGAGAAAATTAATGTTTAGAAAAGTCCATTTTGTGTGTTTAATTTAGATGACCTAAATTCTTGCAAAACACTAAAGCATACACCCATTTCTTTTTAGTTTATAATTTCAAGTATCTCTCTCTCTCTCTCTCTATATATATATATATATATATATTGCTTGGAGTTTTGTTTGGCACCATTGGTTCATCTCTACCACAAAGAAGGAGAAGTTTGGGTTTGCTTCTATTTCCCATAAAAGAAAAAGTATTGTTTTTGCTGTGGCGTGCTCAGACGGTGAAAGGCACCGTGTGTGGTTGACGGAGTCCCGAAGCTTCATTGGAGGAGTCTAACTTTTTGGTGAAGTCCGGGATTGTCGTCTAAGCAGAAGTTGGTACAAGAAGACGCGTCAGGGGCTTGAAAGGAGCCGAGTCGAGTTGTGTAAGTCATCTGTCTTATACTTGTAATTTCCATACTTAGTGGACTTAAGGCTAGGGCCGTCCGAGGTTTTTCCCATTTGGGTTTTCCTCGTACATCGCGGGGTAGTGTGATCTTATTCATTTTATCTTACATATCACCTAGAATGCATGCTTAGGTAAAAAGATAAAATTTGAGTTAATTATCACACTTGATTAAATTGGTGCTAATTTATGTTTGGGTAAAATTTTATATTAATTTAATTCAAGTCAAGATAATTTAATTTGGTAAAATTTGGTTTGACCTAATTTGTAAAAATGAATTAATTTTTGTAGGCAAATTTTAGAACTTGGATTGAATTAAATTTGGTGTTAAGAAGAATTCACATATTTGTTCTAGTTTAATTTTAGTTTCAAAGAAATTAAAATTCAATATTTTAATTGTGAATTTGGATAAAATAATTTTCTTGAACCATCACATTAAATTTAAAGAATTTTAAAATTGGGGGGGGGGGGGGGGGCACATATTCAGACAAGAAGCAACGATTTATAATGATAGTGGGTGTGAGCTGTTGACGCAGCCAAATTGGTGAACCACATATGTACTTGTCTCGTGTGTGTGAGCATATTTTTCCTTGCACTATTATACGGATTATTTTTGCCCGCGGTATATTCTTGTTATTTTCTTGACGCATTGAATCCAAAAGTCCTGGAAAATTATTAGCGAGAAATTAGTAGCGTCTAATTTCCATAACAACCTCATCTTATATTTGTCCAATTAATTCATCCATAATAAGGGTGGAAACATAGCGACTTATTGTTGAACTTGATGGAGAGACCTACAATAATTGGGAGTTCACTATTTTCTCCCGCTATAGACATGGTCCAATCATACATATCCCTAATTATATCAATATATTTACATGTAATTTCTTTTCATATAAAACTCACCATATTATATCTCTAGGAATTATATCATATGCTTTCTCATATAAAGATCCCTCTTTTATGTACCTCTTCAGTTATCTCCTCAATAAATTGACAGCTTCCATTCTTAACCTCTTAGGCATAAACCAAAATTCATTCTCAGTAATGTTTGTTTTCAATCTCAATCCATGTTCAATCACTCTCTTTCAAAAATTATTTTTATGACTTATTAACTTAATACCACGATAATTTGAACAAATTAATTAAGCAATATGTATACAAGACCCCTAAAAACTCAACTGTATCAACCAACAAATCGACATGATTTTTTTAGATGTGTACTTGTGTGCATGCGTATGAGAGAGAGAAACAAACATATTGAGAACGTCACGTCGTGTTGAATGAATCCTTTCTAAAGAATCGTAACCAACTCAATCAATAGAGAATTGTGCCTATAATGTGATTGCTCTTCTAACATAACATATCAATCTCTAATACTTTGAGAGCTTCCAATGGGGTATTTTTAAAAATATAAAATATAGGGGGTATTTTTCTAAATTTGAGAAAACTTAAAAGAATACCCCAATGAGAAAAGAACAAGTAGGATTAGAATGTGTGGTATTGAGCAGCCTCTCCCAAAAGCTAGAGTCAACGGCAGTAATCGAGAGAGACGATGGGGCATGGAGGATCCAAACCAAGTGTGGAGTCTACCACTACCACTACCACTACCACTACCACTACAGAAGGTTCAGATGCGTCTCGTGTCTCCGAACGAAAGCAGAAACTATACATTCACCGTCACCATCATCCTGCTCGTGGTAACACCACCACCACCACTTCGCATACTAAACTCGTCAACGCCGATGATTTCGCTGGCATCGCTCTCATTAACCTCATCTCTGTATGCTTCTTCACATACATATTCAGACACTGTCTCTCTCTCTCTCTCTCTCTCTCGAATCTAGATCTGTCAAAAGTACCAAACTGTTCAAACAGTTTTTAATATATACTCAACTAACACTCATTGAAATTGATGTGTACTCTTGTACACTAGTTAAAATTCTAATACTCAAGAATTCGTTAAATTATATTTTGACCCCCTCTATTTTGTATTTTTTGAAATTTTAAGGGGCTCATGAGAGGATAATTTCACCACAAACCTCCAATAATATACCAAACAATTAAATTAATTGTTAAAATTAAATTTTACTTTTATACTTTTGTTTGGTATAAAATTACATTATATTTTATAATTATAAAATATAATGTAATTTTAATAATTTATTTAATTGTTTGGTATAATATTGGAGGTATGTGGTGAGTTTTCAGGAAAAAAAAAACTGATTAAAATAAAAATATTAAAAAATATAATTTTCAGAAAAATAACTGTTTTCCACAAAATAAAACGGGTGGAAAACAATTTTAATTCGTGTAAAACATTTTTTTTGTAGGAAATCATTTTTTGGATGGAAAATAGTTTTTTTATTTGTTGGAATTCATTTTTTGGTGGAAAGCAGTTTTTTTCTTTCTTTCTGAAATTCTTTTTTTACTGATTTTTTTTTTGTGGAAAATCATTTTTAAGGCGGAATACTGTTTTTTTCCTCCCAGATATCATTTTTTAAATATATATTAGTATTTTTCAGTTTTTCCTTTGCATTTTTCAGTTTTTTAAAATTATTTTATTGTGATTTTTAAATTTTTTAAATAAAGTTTATAATTTCCAGTTTTTTATTTTACACTTACATTTAACTAAAAAAACTCAAAAGGTCTTGATGGTGTAATTGTCATTTCATACTTCTAAACAAAAGGTGGAGTGTGGGAAGACAAGAGAGGAGTGGGAAATGCCTAACCCTATATATATATCCATATAATAAAGGAGCATGGTTTTTGAAAATTTTGGCCAAAATATCTCCACTTTGGCATGCATGACATTTTTCTCTTTCATGCCCATACATGAATGTCATGCTAAAAGTTATTTTTTTTCTTTTTTTTGTGTGTTATATATACCATTATATACTATTATACTATTATAAATACATGTATTTTTTTAAATACGTCTAAATTTTTTTTTTTTATTAAATATTTTTTTTCAATTTAAATTTTTTCAATTTATATTTTTAATTTTTTTTAATTTATATTTTTAATTTATTTTTATTTTTTCTTTAATTTATTTTTATATTTATATTTTTTTTCTTTAATTTTATTTTATTTATTTATATTTTTAATTTTTTTTTCTCAATTTTTTTTTTATTACAGGGGCAAATTTATCGCCGTGCCACTAGTATATATATATATATATATATAGAGAGAGAGAGAGAGAGAGAGAGAGAGAGAGAGAGAGAGCTTAACACATGATGTTTGATTGTGAGTGCAGTTCCTACATATACACTATGGTGTGCCCACGGTGCAGAATAAATTTCTCCCTTGAATACTAATATTTAATCTTAAACAGTGTTAATTTTTTTTTGAATAATTATTCTCCCAATATAGTAAATAAAATCTCTGTTTTAATTATGCAAACATCACAAATCTAACTAATGTATAAAAAAAAATAATATAAACATACTTGACTCTTTGTTAGGAATGAACGGAAATGTAACATACATGTTGAGCATAATCTGGAGTAACAAGAACCCAAGTAGAGTTCTTAAGCAAGGCATTGAACTTCGTAGTCATGGCCTGACACCATTCGGGAATACAGGAGGTTTGAGAGTAATAGGTGGGTTTGGAGGTAGAGGAGGGTAGGTGAGCCATAAGAGCTTTGGGAAGGGGATATCTGATGGTGCCATCTGTTCGGTGGAAGGGCTTCTGGGTACTGATTTACTGTTGGGTGATCATGGGATGTCGGGTGGGGCAGAGGAGGAAGAGTGTCTGCGGGGTTGGAGGGAGGGGCAAGGGTGTCTGGAGGTGGTTGGGTGGAGTGACGGTGATAGTGTAGAGGATAGGGTTTATGAGGAGAAGGTCAAGGAATGAGTGGGTGTAAGGAGGGGGAAGGTGCGGAAGGGGCAGGAGGGATAAGGGGTACTGATATTCAGAGAGAAGGGGTGGAGGTGGGGGCAATAGTAGAGAAGGTAAAATGGTGTTCATTGAAACGAACATGGTGGGGTATGTAAACATGAGCGGTCGAGCGATCCAAGCAACGATATCCTTTGTGTTATGAGCTGTAACCTAAAAATACACATTCGACAGTTCTTGGCAATAATTTGTTAGTGAAATAAGCACCTAAATGCGGATAACAGACACAACCAAAAACACGGTGGTCGGAGTACGAGGGGGAACACCCATAGAGACGGAAGAAGGGGGAAGCCCAATTAAGAATGGAAGAGGGGATTGGATTGATAAGATGAACAGAGGTGGAGAAAGCTTCATGCCAGTGGCAAAGGGGAATGTGACTGGAATGTGACTACAAAGAAGGAGAGTGCGGGACATATCCCAATGTGACGATTTTTCTTTCAGTAAGACCATTCTGTGTGGGTGTATGGTGCAAGAAAGACAGTGGTGAATGCCGATAGACGTACAAAATTCCTGAAAAGGGCCCTCCATATTCCTCCCGCCATCACTTTAAAATTGTATGACGGAGGCGGAGAATTATGTCTGTGTGTTGGTGACAAAATTCTTAAAATGCATAAGAACTTCTGATTAACGTTTCATAAAATATAAATAAGAAAAACGATTATAATCGTTAGTAAAAATCACATAGTATTTGTAACCAGAGACAAAGAGATTATGAGACTGCCAAACATCAGAATGTAGTAAAGAAAGGAGCAACTCTTTTTATTTCATTTGATTGGAAAAAGGGGAGGCGTGTGGATTTTTCCAAGGCATACCCAAGAATTAGTCTTAAAGGTAGGCGATTAAAAATTTATGCGAGCCTAAATAAGAGATGACTTTGGTAGAGGGGTAGCCAAGTCTGATGCCACAATGTAGAGGAACTGCGGGAGGCAGAGGGAGCTTGAACACAAGATGGAAGAGCAGGAAGCTTGTAGAGACCATCTTTACATAGGCCCTGATAAAGAAGAGACCCAGTAGTGAGATCAAATATATAGAAATGATGGATATCAAAAGAACAAATAACTTTATTATCTTTACTGAATTGAGCAATAGATAATAGATTATTGCGCATGGAAGGAATAACGTAGACATTGTTAGATAAAAAGAGGAAGAACCAAGAGGAAGTGCCATGTTATCTATCCGTATGAGTGATGGGGAGATTATCACCATTGCAAAGATGAACAATGTCTGGTCCAGAATAGGGATGACGTTGCCGATCAAGTGGGTGGAGGTTCCGATGTCAGGATACCAACTAGGGTCATAGGAGGGCTGTGGAGGTTGGGCTATCTGAAGTCTAGCAAAGGCAAAGTTAAGGGAGTTGGGCACTAATGGCAGGGTAAAAGTGGAGAGGCGGGAGCAAGTACGAGCTGAGTGACCAAAGCCAGAGCAGAGTTGGCATTGGGTCATGGGTTGCAATGTACCAGATATAAGAACGCCGATAACAAGTGTTGTTGGTATAGGAGCAGTTTGGGATCCGTCGTCCTTTCTGACGATCGTTGTTGTTCAGATAGGTGGTATGAGAAGGAGAGGCGTGCTGAAACAGGAGGGTAGCAGGTGGGGTGATGGGAGTAGACTTTTGGCGGGCCTCGTAGTTCAGCAAATGAGATCGGAGTTTGGAAAAATTTGGGAGAGCGTCAAAGCTCTCAATGGCAGTGACAAGAATCTTGAACTCCGGGGCTAGATCATTTTAAACAGAGTCGACAAGATCCGTGTTGGAGACAAATTCATTAATAGTGGCAAGAGCATTGACAATGGACTTGGCTTCCTAAAGGTAGACAGTAATGGTTGGGCAGGAGGGTTTTGGCTTGGTTTTGGCTTCTGTAGTATTGGTTGACATGGTTGGGGCTAAAATTGTGAAAGACTAGTTTTTTTTATAAATTGGATTTGAGATAATGGTCTGTCTTGTGAATAGTGTTGCAATAAAAATAACACACTGAACAGTAATAAAGTGAACAGTAACACATTGAATAATACTAGGATGAATAGTACCGCGAAGATCAGTGAAGAGGAGAAGAGGGAGGAGAGGGAGGAGGTGGTGCAGTGTGGTGGTTGCACTGTGGAAGAGGGAGGAGTTGTGGTCAGGGATGGAGAAGGAGGAGGAAGGAAGAGGTTGCTGTCTGGGAGAGAGAGGATCGCGGGTTAGGCTGATACCATGAAAGAATTGATAAATTCAATGCCTATATATATAGCTCTTACAATGTGTATAAAAGATATATAAGCATGATTTATGCCTAAGATTAAGCCTAAGATAGTCAAATATTTACACCAATGATTCCCATAAACTATGGCATGTTTTAAGGAACATGTTTTAAGGAGCTTTAATAAAGAAAACATACATTTGTACTATTTCATCAATATATATACACAGATTAGTTAATGAACCTTCACACGTTTCTTCCTCCCTGCCTATATATGTAAACACAACTTTTTTTTATAAACCTTCACACGTATTTGTACATTTTCATAAGAAAATTAGTAATCAATATGTCATGACCTGTTTACGAGAAGAAAAAACAGAAAATGAAGCAAAAAAAAAGTTTAAAAGGAGCAAACCTTAGTTTTCATCATTGAGTTCATAAATGGCGGTGGTCTTGGAGAGGGAGGTGGTAGCGGATAAAAGTTGGAAACCTAGGGTGGGCAAAGAGAGAAAAAGAGATAAAGTTCAGAAGTTATTGAGGGGTATGATGAAGATGGGGTGGGTGAAGTAGGAGTTGCTGTTTGCAGGGATAGTGTTGGAAATACACCCTGGTCAACACAATAGTATTCTGGATTTTTCTTATGAGTTTCTTAATTATTTTTTAAAGTACATGCTGAGGTTGATTGGAGAGAGAGAGAGAGAGAGAGAGAGAGAGAGGGTGGAGAGAATAGGAGTGTTGTTTTGAAACAGATACATTTAATAAAGTATGGCGGGTTTGAGGAGGGGCTCATAGACGGCGAGTCTCAGAAATTAGACAGGAAGTTTTATGGGCTCGAGGGACAATGTTGGACAGATTTTAAAGCAATTTGAACCGTTAGATGTAAATTCCCCACATTTAATCTGGACCACTAGTTGGGGGGGATCAAAACCCCCTCCTTCTTTATTATATAGATATGTGTGTGTAAAGATGAGTTCCAGGATGAGTGCAAGAAATCCAATTCAGTTGTAAGTTGAAAGTGAAATAATAGAACAATTTTGTTGTTCCAAGGAGAAAGGGGAAACTTAACTTACAAAACAAGTATAATTACGAAAAATGGAATCCGAAATCCTATCTTCTCAAATGGAAACAAACAACAAAAGAACCCTAACTTTCAAATAACCTTAAATTTCATTAAATGATGGTAGATTGGTGATTAATTAAGAAATATAAAACCTTTAAAGCGCTACTGCATCAACCAACAAATTTGATATACTTTTTTTTCGAGTTTGTACATGTGTTCATGCGAGAGAGAATGGTTGGCTGAGATGAATACTTTGTTAGGGAATTATGCCTTTAATTTGACTGCTCTTCTAACAGCTCGATCTCTAGAGAATTGTGCCTTAAATTTGATTGCTCATATAACAATTTAATCTCTAATACCTTGAGATCACTCAATCCTTGGCCTTGCCCCCTTAGGAAAAAAAGAAGGGTGTTTAGTCTTAAACCCCTTGCACCGAACAATTATTTCGTGGACTCTAGGTTGCAGTCTTAAAATTTAATACAACACTAGGTGTAAACTCACACAATGCGCATGCTAGGCTCTTGTGATAGTCATTTCACACCTTAAATTGTTCATTTTGTTTCAATTAGATTATTGCCCTTTGTAGTAGTAAATAGTGAGAAATAACAACTTGTAGTGGTATAAAATATTGTATGATAGACAACATGTGCAGGTCCGGCACCCAGAGAATAATATCTAGAAAAGAGAAAACAACATTTTTTTTGTTGATAGGATATTTACCTTTTAAGATGACATACATAATTATGTGCAATATTAAATAATATACAAACAATAATAATATTTAGATGTTGAGAAATGTTATTATTTTAAAAACAATTAAGTGAATTTGATTTTCACTCTGGGTATATTGTTTTCCAGTGGGGAAACGCCACTAATTTTTTACATTTTGGCTTTAAGAACACGAAAATGGTGACTTTGAATTTTCAATTATCATTCCATAATCTTAAAGATCAATGATTTGAAGGTCTGATGAAGAATTTAACCAACACTTAACATCAGTGAACTCCACAAAGCATAGATCATTAGAAGTTTAACAATTAACACAAGCATCTCTTTAACATATTGGGTGTTTATGAAGAACATTAATTTATTTGTAGATGAAAAGGATAGGATTTAAAGATCTTTAATTTATTTAAATCTTTCTCAAACCTAGCATTTCTCAAAGACACACAACTATTTCCAAAACAGATAATTATTATGATTCTTCTTCTTTTCTACGTTCCTCAAACAACATATTTCTCTGGTAATTTACAAATATGGTAAAAAATACTAATTTACAAATATGGTAAAAATTTAACTCTATTTTGAACAAATGATACATATTCATTGGTGTATAAAAAAAATCAGAAATTTGAAAATGTGTATAAAAGAATTAGAACAGTGTTGGGAAATATTCTCTCTACATATATAACAAAATATTCTCGTAGATATTATATCATACATCTTACACTACACGTACAAAATAAGACACACACACATGCATATAGATATCTCCATCAAATGTATACACAATTTATTGTCATTGTCTCACTAACATTAGGAAACAAAACAGGACACTAAAAATTTCTAACGGCAGACAATGAAAAAGGGAATAAATTTAATAGTTGAATCTCACAATCTTTAACAATGAATTACCATTTTCTATCACATTTGAATGCCTTGTCATATATCTTGGACAATAAATTACCATATTCAATCTCATCGGTGTCATCGGCGTGGAGATGGTGGAGGAACCAATTGAGGAGTTTGGTAGTGTGGTGGGAGGAGGAGGCTGGGGTCTAATTTAGGAGGTGATGCCAGGAGGAGGAACCAAAGTCATGTCGGGCGGTGTCTACGCCATGATTTTGGCACGGGGAACATAGGATCTCGTTGAAGCGGGACTTTATTGCCATCGTGAACATGCATCGGAGGCTATGGAAGAGTGAGCTTTGCAAACCCTCCCAAACCCATTAATTAATCCGAAACATTTATGTCTAAATGCAAACTTTTTTTTTAATGATTGAGATGGGAATGTCTCTGGTGGGTTTTATAGGTGGGTGCATGGGTATAGAATAGGAAGAGAGAAGGGTGGAAGATGAAGTGGGTATCTTTTAGGATATTCTGTTTTTTCTAGTGAAGATGGAAAGATGAAAGAGGAGGTAAAAAGCCATCTCATATTTTGAGAGGTAAAGTGTGCTGGGAGACAGACAGAGGGAAGACTTTAATGAGAGAGAGAGAGAGAGAGATTAGAGACTAAAAGCTGGTTCGTTCGTGACATTTTGTAGCAATGCCACGTGGCATAGCTATTGTGTTGGTAGATATTAATGGAGTCTTCCGTTTTATAATATTTATATAGATTGTGTGATATGACACTGTTATATAACAACGTAAACATGTTATATTACAGTATGAAATTTTCATATTATGAGATATTTCTATTGTAGTAGCGCTCACGTATCGAACACAAACTCACTTGAGGGACCGTACGCCAGTTCTCTAAGAAAAGAAAAGAAATTGTAACCCCATGCCCAAGTACTTGTTTGAGAGGGTTGGCAAAGTGGAGGAGGTGTGGTACTGCCATGTACAATGCCAAGCTGATAATGGACTCATTCAATATGATGGAAAAGCAACCTGAGCGTGTATGTCAGAATTTAGTATGAGACCAATCTAAGCTATGAGCTACTAATTATCTGACATTTAAACAATTAAAGATGCAATGAACTCAAATTAAACTAAAATGAAGAGAATGAAAGAGATAAGTTCCGAATTAAACTACATCCACAGGTGGTGCTCTTTTCACTAAATCAAATTGAATAATCCATATGGGAGCAAAATTACTAGCTATCTCTCCCTCAATACTCACTCGGACAGCATAACAACTGAAAGTGAATACCACATGCCCTTTTGATGTGTTCGTTACATATAATTATAGGTTTGAATATGGTGTGACGTGAGAGAGTGTGGTCCTTAGGGACATTTGTCTGAATCTTGCTAGGAGAGATGAGATCACACTTTATATGTGTGAGGAGGAATAATTACAAATTAGTTAGGGCAAATATATTCATATGTTCACTTTATCTTTCTGTACAGTATTTTGCCGACGTCACTAGGTTAGGTCATGTGGGATTGCTGCTGCTGATGTTAACGACCTTTCCAATGATTTTTCTCTCTCTTTAAGGGAGTTTGGCGTTGACTGAGGCCGAGGCCGAGCTCTTTTAAGGATGGCCCCCCTTGTCCACTTGATAAGAGGATTCCCTCTCAATGATGGACGAAGCCGTGCCTTCTGGTCATGTGGCTCTTTTTGGGCGGGCCACTTGTTCTAACATTGAGAGCAAATCTTAGGTAGAGGGATATGATTAATTTTACGACTTCAACTACCTGGGCCGAAGGACAAGAGCTTGTAAGAGTTCACACAACCTATGATGCTCATGGTCTGATCAACGAGGCTGTAAGGCTAAACACAACTAGCTAAGCCACGAGGGCTTTTATAAAATATAACAAAATTCGGGGTATTATTTTAAATTTCACAAGACTTGTAATAATAATCTAGTCGGTTTCGCACCTAAAACCAATTGGTGTTAAGGAGGGCAAACCTAATATTTTATGGGTTCACTCAACATTGTTGTCCTGGGGCAAGGCATTTATTCGACTCCCATTCCAACACAATCCCCCAAACAAATGACACGGACAAGAGTCAAACTCGTGACCATTAACTTTGATACCACTAGTCGGATTTCAAGCTGCCATATAACCTAATCCAATTGGTGTTAAGCAGGGAAAACATTTTAATCCTTTGCGGATTCACTCAACGTTGTTGTCCAGGGGCAAGGCATTTGTTATACTCTCATTCCACCACCACCACCACCAACATAAAGAATTCAGGAGGGGTTCAAAGGGGCAACTACTCCCAGTCTCCCAGACCTTTACTGCATCCATCCTTGTTTGTGTGTTTAAAATTATATTTGAGAATGATATTATTGCTGTTATTGTTTCAGGCAAAGATGAAGTTCGAGGACAAATGGCTTGCTTGTATTTCTCTTGGAGAACAGACTTTCCGCACCGGCACATCTGAACAGTTAAGTTCAACGATGACTTCTATTTTATGTTTTTCTTTAAATATCAAATGCTACACACATGTTAATCTGTGATATATCTTCATCCCCACCTTTGCGTACTATGTATATATATATACACACACACACACACACATACATATAAAACGTTTGTTGCTTGGTTCCGATCAATAGTGGTATGCGCAACTGATTTAGAATACATAATATTGCACATTCATTAAAACCATTCAAATCAGACCAGATTCAAATGAAACCTCACATGTCCCTCGAATCGATTCAAACGGATTCATCAACTCAAACTCCGAATCAATTACAAACTCCAAACTTGAAACCACCATCTAAATTATAAATCGATAAAGGGAGAGGATGAGGGGCAGATATGGCTGGAGAAGGAAGAGAGAGGGTCGAATCTGGGTTGTCTAAAACACTGAACAACTACGTGCAACTGATTTAGAAGACACAATTTTGCACATTCTTCAAGTTGGTCCATTATTCTTCCAAGATTATTGTAGGCAGAGAAGTAAACAAGGGTTTTAAAACGAAATAAGATTATATCTTAAATGAAAGGACACATGGAAATTGGTGAATAAATGGGAGAAGAAAAGAAAGTAATTGATGTGTAAAATGGTTTGATAGAAACGAAAGTAAAATGATGAGAGGTTTTGAGAGATTTTATGGTTGAGTTATAACTTTTTTTGGTTCTCTCTTGTTGTTTTGAGCCCAAGCATTGTTGCCATTTTATATCATTGAAACACAAAATGAAGAAAAAAAATACAAGGAAAGAGGAGGATTTAAAACGATTGAATGATAGGAAAAATGATTTTCAAGGTTGGGAGGGATGTAAATTTGTTAAAGAGCCTGAAGGGGTTAAACAAAAAGTGGAAGTATTGAACGGGTAAGTTTTTAGTAATCTAACGTGCAAAAAGGTTCAGTTTTGCTAAGAAGTAATGAGTGGGAGGAAGAGGGTATAGGCCGAATAGTTAGGGGATACCACTAGCATATTTCTCCCTTGAGGTGGTCACGGAAGCTTCGATGGAGAAATTTGAACGTTTGGTGGGTAAAGGTCCTTGGTTCAAGTGATTCTAGTAGCTTAGATTTCATTGAGTTTTTTTAGGAGCAAACAAAGTCCTTGTTCATTTGACGCAAACAAAATCGAATCAAGCAACATTAAAATTGGACCTTAATGGTCAAGTAGAATGTTACAAGGTCTGGGACAAACAATAACAGTGGCAACAAGTTTTAAGATATACCACTCGCCACACAGCAGAACAATAACAGTAACCTCGAGATGAACTAACGGTAACAATAGAAAGTCATATCAAAGATGAACCAAAGAGGAGGGCCCTTTGCTGACGTAGAACCTACAAATCAGATATATGCAACAAGATAGCCATTGTGACATTGTGACGTAAAACAACAAATGGCACACGAGGAAGCACAAATTAAGAAGAACTCTCTCTTTTATATATATATATATATATATATATATATATATATTCTTTTTGTGGCCAAGTTATCTTTCCAGCCAAAATAATCCTAAAAGGTAAAAAGAAAGACTAGAAAGGGCACTTAAGAATTTTCCAATGGAATAATACTCCTACCTAAAATACTATAAAAACAAGGAAATAAAATAAAAACTAAACAAATTAAAAGAGTACATTTTGAACATATTACAACAAACCTTTGACACTAAAAAATTCTCATCACATTGGGTGAAAAACACATAGCAAAATGCTGAAATGAACACGGAGATTGAACCCTTTTAGGTTCTTGGTCGACCATAGGAGGAGCACCTTTTGGTGCTGTTGCTACCCCCCCTTATGACTTGTTGATATTATGCTGGCTCGGTTATCTCTTTTCTTTTCGCGTGTGCTGTTATCTAATGTACAAAAGGGTGGTGGTCAGATATTTCTCATTTTATGATCCGTTCGGAGTTTTTCTCTTTAACTTGGATATGCATCGGCCGTATCTTTCCGTAGATAATGTGTTGCGTTTGACCAAATGATAACTGTGACTGTGATGTGTTTCCATCCCATTGTAGGATTGCAATATGGCCGACAAATGTTTTTCTTATACTTAATGGGGTGACAACATATTATTCACTCCAAGATTAGAATATATTTATTGAAGCTTAGAGATGGTTATTCTTTACAGGGTCATCTAGACTTTAATACATCACTAATTTCGATTTTAGACATGCAATTTAATTTAAAAATTAGACTTTATCCACTTTCTGTTAATGTAGTGTTAAAGTTAACTGCCACCTCCAATTTTTAAATTAAAATAACTAAAATGATTTAAAAATCCCCCCACCCCCCCCAAAAAAAAAAAAATTAAAAATCAAAAAACAAAAAGCAAATAAATCAAAACCTAAACCTTAATCCCCCCCCCCCCCCAACACTTTGTCCTCTCTCTCTACCACCAGCCAAACCCCTCCACCACCACCAATCAAATCTCATTGTTACCACCAGAAAAACCCCTCGAATCGATTCAAAACAGAGCATATCAAAATCATTCAAATTTGACCAGAGTCAAGCAAAGCATCACATGTTCCACGAATCGATTCAATCAGATTCATTAACTAAACTCCGAATCGATTACAAACTCCAAACTAGAAACCACTGTCCAAATTAGAATCGATACAGTGAGAGGACGAGGGGCTGATATGGCCAAAAAAGGAAGAGAGAGGTCAAATCTGGGTTGTCTGAAACACTGAACACTAGGGAGGGTGGGTTCAAATTGATTTGGCGGTGGTGAAGTTGAATTGGTGTTTCAATTTTATGGGGATGTTTGATTCGATGCTTTGTTTAGGTTTTGTTGGGTTGTGGTTTTGATTATTGGTGGTGATGGTGGTTGTGGGGCTAGTGGTGGTGGTTTTGACATTGGTTGGTGGTTTTGTTTTTGATTGGTGGTGGTTGTTGGGGGCTAGTGGTGTTAGTTTTGATTTAGGGAAGTGGTGGTGGGTGTTGGGGGCTTTTAGAGTTTTTTTCTAATTATTTTTTAATTTAATAAGCATTTTTTCTATTTTTTATTTTTTTCATTTTAAATAAAAATGAAAAAATTGAGTTTATGAAAGTAGAGCGGTGGCGGTAATCCATTCGGCGAGTGCAATGGTTAAAGAAGTGGGATTTTGGCTACCGACGAGGAGGACATGACTTGGAAAATCACAACCTGCCAAACCCACACCAGAAAACCAGAAAACTGTGACACCCCGACTAATTAAATACCGGGTAGCTACTCCTTTATTAAATTAATTCAAAATGCCAAGTTGGTCCAGTTAATAGCATCACTGTCGAAAACATTTTTAAGATTACTAACCACCTAGTATTTAAAAAGTAAGTGCCAAATTTTAATTTAAGTTTGATTAACATGCAACAAGTGTAATAAAGAATAATAACACCATTCACCATAAGGTAGTATATAGAATAACCATCACATAACGTAAATAAAGTCTGGAGGAAAACTCCTCACTACAAATCCCACAACTGATAAGTAAACTGAATACTAAATCAATACATGCCAAAGTCTGAAAACTGTAATGGAAATGTAACCCTAATAGAAATGGGCAACATGCCCTACAACTGATAGATAATGAATCTGGAATCCAAGTGATAGAAGCGTCTACAAGCAAATCCCTGTAGCTTCCACAAACAGCTACAGCTCGTCACCTGAATGAGTATCCTATGCATGGTGTCCTTGTGGCTGGGCACCTAAAATGGTTTTACAAAGAAAAATAGATTTGAAAAGCAAACGGGTCAGAGCCCGAATGTGGAGTTATATTTTAAAAATCTGCAAGTGCTTTAAAAACATTTAAAACATTAAATGCAAAGTACATGTTAGGACGTGCACTCACATGATATTCTCACCTCTCGTCTAACTGTGCACTCCTAACGTAAGTACCCATCTATAACGACACAAACCACTAGCTAAGTGACATCACATCTAGCTAGGCTGCCATAGGTCTTACCCTTATTACTTGGTTCTATTAACATTATAACGCTCGTAATTAAATAGGGGTTTAACGTAACTCAGATGCTCAATATGCAATATATATCACTATCAGTTAACTCGTTATATTTCTCGAAACAATACCGTAATTATATTCACAACATTAACATGAAGGTTCCCATTAATTAAGTGTATATTATTCACATCATAAATATACAATATAAGCACCCCGAGAACTAAGCTGTGGTGCACACATACTCTGCTATCCATCCCGGTACATCACGTACATAAGGATTACATATTCCGAATCTCTCAGGAATAGTTCACAGATAACATCACAAATAATGGAGGCGAACACAGTCACATCACATGGGTCACGCACATACCTACGCTCCCACGATCAGCGGACTTATTAATATCCCAATAAGTCTTTCTATGACCTATGTTCATCAAGGTAACCAGTCTAAATCCGGGCAACACAAGGATTAGAGGGCCCTAAGCGAACGCAAACCTCCCGTGATAGCAAGTATGGTAGGTATGTCATACACACAATTCATATACCAATACTAAGTAAACACACGTCTTAGTAATCCCGTAGTTTAATTGTAGTACTATTCTCATTCTAGTACCAATATATAATTATCACAATTTATACTATTCCGGTTTATAATCATACGCGCCATAATTTATTCTCTCGTCGTAGTAGACACTCACATCTCAACCCAAACCGTCCATTTAATTTAACTCTCGTATATAATTTCCTTCTCATAAATACCCAAAAGTCCCAATTCTATCATTACATCATCATCGGAATGTTATCTATATCCTCGAACAAGTTTACGGGACTCCAAAAATCAAAACAATCCAAAAAGGCCCAGACTGCCAACTCGTTAGAAGTCTCGTTCGAACGAGATTCCACTGTCATCTCGTTAGAAGTCTCGTTCGAACGAGACTGTTCGAACGAGATTCCAGTTCGTTCGAACGAACTGTACCTTCTAACGATATCTCGTTTGAACGAGATTATCGAACGAAGTTCCCTTTCGTTAGAAGCGACTGGTCAATTCGTTAGAAGCTCGTTCGAACGAGTTCGTTCGAACGACCTGGGCAGGGGCTTCTAACGACCTGCCAGTTTCGTCCCAGATTTGTCTAATCTCGTTTTTCACCATTTTAAACACCTCTAGTCTCAACCAAAATTCGTCCAATCAATGTTTTAAGGTCCCCAATCATCCTAAAACATGCTAGGGTCATATTCTAACACCTTTTAAGGAATTAATGCATCCTAAACATCATTAGATCACAAGATTCTACACTTTTCCCCAATTCTTTTCAAGAACACAAACCCTATCATTTTAAATCATGAATTAACCCAATAAAATCCGTTTTAATTTCTTCCAATCACAAATATCATGAGAATAATCCTCTACCTATCATTCTACATGCAATTCTCCTCAAGATTTTCAAGTTCTAAGATCCAAACTACATGGGTTTTCATATTTCACCAAGAACAAACATAAATTGGAATTATCTAACATGGAAAGAACATTCTCTGAAATTTAAATGGAATTAAGTCACTTGCCTCAAGTTTATCCCTGATTTAGATGTTGGTTTGCTGGAGTTTTCTGCAGAATTTCCTCTCTCTCTTTCTCCAAGCTTCTTCTCCAAAGGTGCTATGGTGGCTAGGGTTTTCTTTGGGAAAGTTGGAAACCTAAATGATAACCTCCGTAGCTTAATGGGTTAATATGGGTTGGTTGGTGGGTTTAGTGGGTTAAATCCACATCAGATTAAGACTCCTAATTTTCGTCATTATTAATTCCTCAAAATACAAAATTACCAAAATACCCTTTAAGTTGCCGGTATGGCCTAAAAATACCCCGGAATCCAACCTACACCCCCGACTAGTGTTTTCTGACTATCTCGACCCTTCCGGACGCGTTGGCGCACTCAAAACGACCATACGGTTTATAGAATTTAAATTCGCTTTTATAATCAAAATATTATACCGTGACGCGGCGGTCACACGCGTCTCAACAAAATTTCCAAAATGCCGTATATCAATCTCACGACAAATTTTTCATAATTCAATAATCATATAAAACATGTATGCACATAATCAAATACCAACTCGCATCTCGTTAGTATTTTTAACCCGGATTAATTTCTAATTAATACGCATTTAATTAATTAATCCCAAAAATAAATATAGCTAAAATTACGGGGTATTACATACTTCCCCCCTAATAACTGAATTTCGTCCCGAAATTCGAAACTAGAAAGTACCTGCTAAAAACAACTCTGGATAACGTTCGCGCATCTCATCCTCGCGCTCCCATGTGGACTTCTCGACATTGTGATGTCGCCACTGAACACGCACTAACAGGACTATCTTTGACCGCGGCTTCCTCTCGCTTCGGTCCAAAATCGCAATTGGCCCCTCCTCGTAGGAGCTATCCGGCTGGAGATCGATGTCCTCCACAGCTATGTGAGAGTGAGCCAAATTATCTCTAAGGTATTTCCTCAGCGAGGAAATATGGAACACATCGTGAATCCGATGCAAATGCTCCGGTAATCCGAGTCTATACGCAACCGGTCCGATTCGCTCAATAATAGGACACGGCCCCACATACCTTGGTGCCAACTTCCCCTTCTTCCCGAAACGCATAATCCCCTTCATAGGAGACACTCTGAGCAAAACCTGGTTCCCCACTTGGAACTCTCTGAAAAATCTCTTCGCATCAGCATAACTCTTCTGCCTGTCTTGAGCTACCCGAATGCGACTCCGAATCAACTCAATCCTTGCCGAAGTATCCTGAATCACTTCTGGCCCAAGCAGTTTGTTGTCCCCCACCTCTAACCAACATGCTGGGGAACGACAAGGCCTACCGTACAATGCCTCAAACGGAGCCATGCCAATAGTGAACTGATAGGAGTTGTTGTAAGCAAACTCCACCAGTGGAAGGTACTGCTCCCATCCACCCCCGAAGTCAATAATGCACATGCGCAGCATGTCCTCCAACATCTGATTTGTGCGCTCGGTCTGCCCATCAGTCTGCAGATGATAAGCCGTACTCAATCGCAATTCCGTGCCCATGGCCTCCTGGAAACTCTCCCAAAACCTCGAAACAAATATCTTGTCTCTATCAGACACGATATTTAGGGGCACACCGTGAAGTCTCACAATCTCTTAAATGAAGAGCTGGGCATACTGTCCCGTAGTGTAGTCAGTCCTTACGGGTAAAAAGTGAGCGACTTTGGACAACCTGTCCACAATTACCCAAACGGAGTCGTGACCCCTCTGCGACGTAGGCAACCCCGTGATAAAGTCCATGGATATGCTCTCCCACATCCACACCGGGACCTCCAACGGCTGTAGCAATCCTGCCGGTCTCTGATGATCCACTTTTACAAGCTGACAAGTGGCGCATTTCGAAACAAACTCAGCAATATCTCTCTTCATACCGTTCCACCAATACTGGCGTCTCATGTCTTGGTACATTTTGTCCCCTCCGGGATGTACCGCGAACCGTGAGCCGTGCGACTCTGCCATCACCTCGTGTCGCAATTCCTCCCCTTCCGGAACTACCAATCTCCCATTGAAGCGTAATCCCCCGTCTGAGCTAACGGTATAGGACTCGGCTCCCTCTGCTAGTAATCGAACTATCTGCTCCTGACAGAACGAGTCAGTAGTCTGTGCCCGTATTACCTTCGTGACAATCTGCGGTGTAACGGTCATCACAGACATGAAAGATCGGGCCACTGCATCCTGATGTCCCAATTCCTTCCACTTAGCCTTCCACACCTCTGCCACCTCATCTGCTGGCCTACGGCTCAACGCGTCTGCTACCACGTTAGCCTTTCCCGGGTGATACTGGATGTCGAACTGATAGTCCTTCACAAACTCAAGCCACCTAGGCTGCCGCATATTCAATTCCTTCTGCGTGAACAGATACTGTAGGGACTTGTGGTCCGTGAACAGTTGGAACTTCTCCCCCAAAAGATAGTGCCTCCAAATCCGTAGGGCAAATACCACTGCCGCCAACTCTAAATCATTCGTGGGGTAATTCTTCTCATGAGGCTTAAGCTTACGGGAAGCATAAGCTATGGCCTGTCTCTCCTGCTGCAATACACCTCCCAGTCCTTGCAAAGACGCATCGGTGTAAACCAAATACTCAACTCCCGGTCTCGGCAATGCTAACACAAGTGCTGAGGTCAATTTGTCCTTCAACTCATCGAATGCCAACTGACAGGCATCACTCCAGATGTACGGCACACCCTTACGAGTCAGATGTGTCAAAGGACCTGCTATCTCTGAGAAACCCCGAATAAACCTCCTGTAGTATCCTGCTAGACCCAAGAAACTACGAATCTCAGTTGGTGTCGTGGGCTGTCCCCACTCCCTCACCGCTGACACCTTCTCCGGATCAACCGATATTCCCCGGTCGGAAATGATATGCCCCCAAAACTGGACTTCCTTCAGCCAAAACCCGCACTTCTCATATTTTGCATACAACTCGTTCTGACGAAGTGTCTGCAAAACCTGCCTCAAATTCTCGGCGTGCTCCTCCTCTGTCTGGGAGTAAACCAGAATATCATCAATGAAGACAATGACAAACTGGTCTAGGAAATCCCTGAACACTCTGTTCATCAAGTCCATAAACACTGCTGGAGCGTTGGTCAAACCAAAAGGCATAACTCGAAACTCGTAAGAACCATATCTCGACAAGAACGCGGTCTTCGAGACATCCTCCTCTCGGATACGTAACTGATGGTATCCCGATCTCAAATCAATCTTCGAGAAGAAAGAAGCTCCTCTCAACTGGTCGAATAAGTCATCGATTCGAGGCAACGGATACTTATTCCGTATCGTGACCTTATTCAACTCTCGATAGTCCACACACAATCTCAGTGAACCGTCCCTCTTCTTCACAAACAAAACTGGAGCGCCCCAAGGTGAGGTACTCCTGCGGATAAAGCCCCGACCTAACAGTTGCTCTATCTGATCCCGTAACTCCCTCATCTCAGCTGGAGCCATACGGTACGGTGCGCGTGCTATAGGTCTCGTACCCGGTAGCAAATCTATAACAAAGTCTATCTCTCGACTGGGGGGTAAGCCTGGTATCTCCTGAAACACATCCGAATACTCCCTGACTACTGGGATAGAATCTAAAGGAATCACAACCTCCTTAGAGGTATCCTCCTCAATGTAATACAGATGAGCGGTCGATCCTCCCTCTGGGCGAGGCATCGCCACTACAAACATCTCTTGCCCCGGAATGGCAAAAACAATGCTCCCGCTGAAGCAATCAATCATGGCCCTATAAGCTACGAGGCAATCCATACCGATAATCACATCGTGAACATGCATATCTAATACCAACATGTCTGCAGGTAATACCAAACCACCAATCTCTACCCCCACTCCCCGGCATATAAAGAAAATAAGTGACCCACTCCCCAATGGTGAGTCGACACACGTCACTGTGCTCTCTGCCGTAGCTAACAATCCTAAAGCTTTCGCGAAGTGTGTAGCTATAAAACAATGTGTAGCACCCGTATCAAATAACTCCCGACCCATAGTGCCATGGATAGGAAACGTACCCTCAATCGCGGGCGGTGCCTGTGGAACTGCAGCCTGGTGGACGTTGTAGACACGTCCATACTGTAGCTGCCCCTGCTGAGCTGGGACTGCTGGAATGGGTGGCAATGCTGCCATCTGTGGCGGTGCGGGAAGATCGGCGGGAAACATAGGCCTCTGTGGCTCCTGGCGAGCACCCTGCTGCTGCTGCTGTGGGGCCCTGCCCCTATCAGGACAATCCTGTCGCTTATGGCCAGTCTTGCCACAAACAAAACATTTCCCTGGGAAATTCCCTCCTCTCTGCCCCTGCTGTCCCCGGCCCTGGTGGCCGTTACCGTTCCTCCCTGCTGGCCCTGGTGAAACTGCTGCCCATTCTGCCCCTGTTGGCCCTGATGGCCGTTTGGACCCTGATGGCCCTGACGGAAACCTCCATGTCCCTGCCTGTAGTTCCCTGATCGGAACCTCTTCTGATCCCCCTGCTGCGAACCCTGCTCACCCTGTCTCTGCCCCTGGACAGATTGTGCCCCACCGGCACCATGTCCTCCAGTCCTGCCCTGATGGCTAGACTCTCCCGACCTCTTGCCCTTAGCCATATGAAAGCGGTGGTCCTGGCAGTGTAACAAAGCAGCGTTAACCACATCAGAATACGTGGCCAATCTTCTTCTTCTCTGTGAACTTCTCAATCTTCTTCTTCTCTGTTGGTATCTCATCTGGAACGATATTCAACAGATTTGTGAACTCGGCCTCATACTCGGCCACAGTCTTACCTTCCTGCTTCAGACTCATTAATTTCCTCCTCATTTCCGTGTGAACAGCCGACGGAAAGTACTTGCGGTCAAACCGCACCCAGAAGTCCTGAATAGTGAGAGTATCCCTCTCCTCCATGGTGGTAATAGACTCCCACCACTGTAGTGCAGATCCAACTAGCTTGAAAGTAGCTAGCACCTGCTTCTGGACGTCCGTGCACTCATACATCCTTAAGTGCCTCTGCATATCCTTCCTCCACTGGCTCGAGACTACCACATCTGAGCTACCTGCAAACTCTGGCGGATGCGCTTTCTGAAAAGCGTCACGTACACGTTCCCAAGCAGACGGGAATGCATTTTGCCTGTACTGGCGCGGCAACCGGCGCCTGAGGTGGTGCCTGCTGAACAACGGCAATTGCGGCATTTACCGCTTGGGCTACTATAGCTGCAACCTCAGCGGCGTTCATCATGCCCTGAACTGGAGCGGGTTGGGGTTCGGGCGTTGCATCCCTGGGAACTCGTCGTGCACGTCGTGGAGGCATCTGAAATAAGAACAAAGTTTATAAGTTCGCTGTTTATAAACTTAAGATAGCTGAAGAACGAAGCATACACAAAAAGAGTACAACAGTCCTAAAATATAGCGCTCTATATCAAAGAAACTTAGCGGAAACATAATAAGCCGTCAGATCCTAAAGGACACTAGAACCTGATGCTCTGATACCACCTGTGACACCCGACTAATTAAATACCGGGTAGCTACTCCTTTATTAAATTAATTCAAAATGCCAAGTTGGTCCAGTTAATAGCATCACTGTCGAAAACATTTTTAAGATTACTAACCACCTAGTATTTAAAAAGTAAGTGCCAAATTTTAATTTAAGTTTGATTAACATGCAACAAGTGTAATAAAGAATAATAACACCATTCACCATAAGGTAGTATATAGAATAACCATCACATAACGTAAATAAAGTCTGGAGGAAAACTCCTCACTACAAATCCCACAACTGATAAGTAAACTGAATACTAAATCAATACATGCCAAAGTCTGAAAACTGTAATGGAAATGTAACCCTAATAGAAATGGGCAACATGCCCTACAACTGATAGATAATGAATCTGGAATCCAAGTGATAGAAGCGTCTACAAGCAAATCCCTGTAGCTTCCACAAACAGCTACAGCTCGTCACCTGAATGAGTATCCTATGCATGGTGTCCTTGTGGCTGGGCACCTAAAATGGTTTTACAAAGAAAAATAGATTTGAAAAGCAAACGGGTCAGAGCCCGAATGTGGAGTTATATTTTAAAAATCTGCAAGTGCTTTAAAAACATTTAAAACATTAAATGCAAAGTACATGTTAGGACGTGCACTCACATGATATTCTCACCTCTCGTCTAACTGTGCACTCCTAACGTAAGTACCCATCTATAACGACACAAACCACTAGCTAAGTGACATCACATCTAGCTAGGCTGCCATAGGTCTTACCCTTATTACTTGGTTCTATTAACATTATAACGCTCGTAATTAAATAGGGGTTTAACGTAACTCAGATGCTCAATATGCAATATATATCACTATCAGTTAACTCGTTATATTTCTCGAAACAATACCGTAATTATATTCACAACATTAACATGAAGGTTCCCATTAATTAAGTGTATATTATTCACATCATAAATATACAATATAAGCACCCCGAGAACTAAGCTGTGGTGCACACATACTCTGCTATCCATCCCGGTACATCACGTACATAAGGATTACATATTCCGAATCTCTCAGGAATAGTTCACAGATAACATCACAAATAATGGAGGCGAACACAGTCACATCACATGGGTCACGCACATACCTACGCTCCCACGATCAGCGGACTTATTAATATCCCAATAAGTCTTTCTATGACCTATGTTCATCAAGGTAACCAGTCTAAATCCGGGCAACACAAGGATTAGAGGGCCCTAAGCGAACGCAAACCTCCCGTGATAGCAAGTATGGTAGGTATGTCATACACACAATTCATATACCAATACTAAGTAAACACACGTCTTAGTAATCCCGTAGTTTAATTGTAGTACTATTCTCATTCTAGTACCAATATATAATTATCACAATTTATACTATTCCGGTTTATAATCATACGCGCCATAATTTATTCTCTCGTCGTAGTAGACACTCACATCTCAACCCAAACCGTCCATTTAATTTAACTCTCGTATATAATTTCCTTCTCATAAATACCCAAAAGTCCCAATTTTATCATTACATCATCATCGGAAGGTTATCTATATCATCGAACAAGTTTACGGGACTCCAAAAATCAAAACAGTCCAAAAAGGCCCAGACTGCCAACTCGTTAGAAGTCTCGTTCGAACGAGATTCCACTGTCAACTCGTTAGAAGTCTCGTTCGAACGAGACTGTTCGAACGAGATTTTAGTTCGTTCGAACGAACTGTACCTTCTAACGATATCTCGTTCGAACGAGATTATCGAACGAAGTTCCCTTTCGTTAGAAGCGACTGGTCAATTCATTAGAAGCTCGTTCGAACGAGTTCGTTCGAACGACCTGGGCAGGGGCTTCTAACGACCTGCCAGTTTCGTCCCAGATTTGTCTAATCTCGTTTTTCACCATTTTTAACACCTCTAGTCTCAACCAAAATTCGTCCAATCAATGTTTTAAGGTCCCCAATCATCCTAAAACATGCTAGGGTCATATTCTAACACCTTTTAAGGAATTAATGCATCCTAAACATCATTAGATCACAAGATTCTACACTTTTCCCCAATTCTTTTCAAGAATACAAACCCTATCATTTTAAATCATGAATTAACCCAATAAAATCCGTTTTAATTTCTTCCAATCACAAATATCATGAGAATAATCCTCTACCTATCATTCTACATGCAATTCTCCTCAAGATTTTCAAATTCTAAGATCCAAACTACATGGGTTTTCATATTTCACCAAGAACAAACATAAATTGGAATTATCTAACATGGAAAGAACATTCTCTGAAATTTAAATGGAATTAAGTCACTTGCCTCAAGTTTATCTCTGATTTAGATGTTGGTTTGCTGGAGTTTTCTGCAGAATTTCCTCTCTCTCTTTCTCCAAGCTTCTTCTCCAAAGGTGGCTATGGTGGCTAGGGTTTTCTTTGGGAAAGTTGGAAACCTAAATGATAACCTCCGTAGCTTAATGGGTTAATATGGGTTGGTTGGTGGGTTTAGTGGGTTAAATCCACATCAGATTAAGACTCCTAATTTTCGTCATTATTAATTCCTCAAAATACAAAATTACCAAAATACCCTTTAAGTTGCCGGTATGGCCTAAAAATACCCCGGAATCCAACCTACACCCCCAGCTAGTGTTTTCTGACTATCTCAACCCTTCCGGACGCGTTGGCGCACTCAAAACGACCATACGGTTTATAGAATTTAAATTCGCTTTTATAATCAAAATATTATACCGTGACGCGGCGGTCACACGCGTCTCAACAAAATTTCCAAAATGCCGTATATCAATCTCACAACAAATTTTTCATAATTCAATAATCATATAAAACATGTATGCACATAATCAAACACCAACTCGCATCTCGTTAGTATTTTTAACCCGGATTAATTTCTAATTAATACGCATTTAATTAATTAATCCCAAAAATAAATATAGCTAAAAGTACGGGGTATTACAAAAACCACACCAGAAAACCACCCCGCTGCAATCTTAGCTCACACAGAGCAGATCCAGCTTGAAAATTACTCCCATCAACTCTGGAGCCCTTCCCGACCAGTTCTAACCCTCTCCGATACATTCCCGACCCGATTGGGCTTGGATCTGGTCTCCGACTAGCAACCATGACACCCCTAAACTCTGAACCACCTCATCCAGCAAAAATGATCCCCTCCGATCAACTTTCCGACACAAAGTTGAAGTCGCCGGGTCAGGGTGACTCTCACCTGAGCATTGCGATCCCTGTCGTAGCCTCTCCGGTCCAAATCAACAGCCATCTGGCCCATAGCAACAGCCAAACATAAGGAAAACCCTTGGATGCGCCGCGGTGAGCTGATTCGACGACCGTTATGCCTTGCCAATCTCCGGCAATAGTTTCCGATCATCAGAGAGTGTCGTCTGACCTCCGAAAGCTTCCATGGCTGTTGGGTTTAAAAGTAGAGGAGTGGTTGGTAAGGTTTGTGATGAAGAGAAATAAAAAGCAAACGCAAGGGTTTTATCTGTTAAGTTCAGGGTTTTGAATGAAGAGTTCGGCATTGAGGCTTTTGAGGAGTGTGGGTTGTAGAAGTGGTCTCTATTTGACTTTGACCCAATTTTAAATGACAAAACAGTTGGGTTGAAGCTTAATGGCCCAAAAATTGATTTTTTGGTGGGGAACAATTTGCGCAACCCCCAAAATTAAAAATGTTGCAAAATATTTTATTTAAGTCTCAAAATTTTCAAAAAAATTATTTTTCACCACCAATAAAAGAAAAATATTTTGGGTGCCAAATTAAAAGCCCAATTTATTTTCTTGGCATGGGCTGATTCAGATTGTTGTGTCGGTTCGAGAGGTTAGTTGGATTGTGATGATGGCTTGGGCGTGTTCATTTCATCCTCTAGCGCTCGGGACGAGCTTTACGAAGAAGGGGGGAGTGATGCATCCAGATATTTACAAAAGTTATAAATATTATTATTATAGTTATTTAGATATTAGATTATTTATTTAGGTATTGTTTAGATTATTATTAGGATTTATCTTTTAATTTGTTATCTATTTTAATTAGTTTATTTCTTATCAAGTTTGATTAGGGGACTTACTCCCCAAGTATAAGATTATATATCAATAAGGCTCTTGGCCTCCCTTTGTATTCAAATTATTGACATGATGAATTAAATTGGGTGGTTTTATATCAACCCACTTATTTTTTCTACCTTCCCATTTTTATTCAATCCCTATTATTGGTTGGCTTCCGATTTAGCAACCCCATTCGACATGGTGGTTTAAAAGAAAACACAACATACAAACTCTTCTCTTTCTCCCTCATCTTCCATCAATCTGGTATGTTGTTTTCTTCCTTTTTTCCAGCAATTACAATAAGGGATAATCTACTACACACACACACACACATAATAATAATAATAATAATAATAATAATAATAATAATAACAATGCTCTTATGCGAATTGTCATGTGCGAACTGTACATGTGTCACTTGGGGGTGAGTCTAGAAATTATAGGCGCTCTCTCTCTTTTCTGGGCTCACCCCAGATGACACATGTCGAGCCCGCACTGTTAAAATGCGGGATAGTCCGCATAAGAGCAGTACTATATATATATATATATATATATATATATATATAACAAAAACAGACACTACACCACACACATTCAACATCTTTTGCATTCTTTCTTTTTCATCTTTTATTTCTTTTTTTATTTTTTTCTTCCTTCTTTGATAGTAAATACCAGCAATATATATATGCATATATACCAGGGGACAGTATACATACTGGCAAAGTGCTATAACTTTTTTACTTTATGTAAGAGGGTATTTAGATTATAGATGGAGGCGTAACCCCTATAGGTATGGCGATAACAACCAACCCAATATCCTCGACTTGGTACAGAATAAACCCACAATCACAATATAATAACAACTCAGATTGAAATAAACAATAAATGAACCTCATAAACAATTCGTTCAAAGGGAGAGAGAAACAAGCACTCTCAGATACACCTAGGTAGGCAGCTCAAAAACCAAGGTCCCTGTGACACCCCGACTAATTAAATACCGGGTAGCTACTCCTTTATTAAATTAATTCAAAATGCCAAGTTGGCTCAGTTAATAGCATCACTGTCGAAAACATTTTAATTTTACTAACCACCTAGTATTTAATAAGTAAGTTGCCAAATTTTAATATAAGTTCGATTAACATGCAACAAGTGTAATGAAGAAATACCTAACACCATTCACCAAACTGAAGTAAAACGAATAACCATCACAATAGAGTAAATAAAGTCTGGAGGAAAACTCCTCACTACAATCCCACAACTGATAAGCAAAATGAATATTGAAACAATACATGCTAAAGTCTGAAAACTGAATTGTAAAAGATGTCTCTAAATAGAAATGGGCAACATGCCCTACAACTGATAGATAGTGACTCTGGAATCCAAAAGATAGAAGCGTCTACAAGCAAAGTCCCTGTAGCTTCCACAAACAGCTACAGCTCGTCACCTGAATGAGTATCCTATGCTTGGTGTCCTTGTGGCTGGGCACCTAAAATGGTTTTACAAGTAAAAGATTTGAAAAGCAAACGGGTCAGAGCCCGAATGTGGAGTTATATTTTAAAAACCTGCAAGTGCTTTAAAAACATTTAAAACATTAAATGCAAATTACATGTTAGGACGTGCACTCACATGATATTCTCACCTCTCGTCTAACTGTGCACTCCTAACGTAAGTACCCATCTACAACGATGTAAACCACTAGCTAAGTGACAATATATCTAGCTAGACTATCATAGGTCTTACCCTTATTACTCGGTTCTATTAGCATAATAACGCTCGTAATTAAGTAGGGTTTTTAACGTAAACTCAGATGCTCAATATGCAATATATATATATATCACTAACCCGTTATGTTATTCTCGAAACAATACTGTAGTTATATTTAAAACATTAACATGATGATTCTCATTAATTAAGTGTATATTATTTACATCATAAATATACAATACGAGCACCCCGAGAACTAAGCTGCGGTGCACACATACTCTGCTATCCATCCCGGTACATCACGTACATAAGGATCACATATTCCGAATCTCTCAGGAATAGTTCAGATAACACAAATCACAAATAGTGGAGGCGAACACAGTCACATCACATGGGTCACGCACATACCTACGCTCCCACGATCAGCGGACTTATTAACATCCCAATAACTCTTTCTCTGACCTATGTTCATCGAGGTACCAGTCTATATCCCCCCCGTAGGCACACAAGGATTAGAGGGCCCTAAGCGAACGCAACCTCCCGTGATAGCAAGTATGGTAGGTATGTCATACACACAATCCATATACCAATACTAAGTAAACACACATCTTAGTAATACCGTAGTTTAATCGTAGTACATATCGCATTCTCGTACTAACTTATAATTATCACAATTCATACTATTCCGGTTTGTAATTATACGCGCCATAATTCATCCTCACGTCGTAGTAGACACTCACGTCTCAACCCAAACCGTCCATGTAATACACTCTCGTATGTAAATTCCTTCTCATAAGTACCCAAATGTCCCAATTCTATCATTACTACATCTACGGAATGATATCTATATCCTCGAATAAATTTACGGAACTCCAAAAATCAAAACAGTCCAAAAAGGACCAAACTGTCAACTCGTTAGAAGTCTCGTTCGAACGAGATTCCTCTGCCAACTCGTTAGAAGTCTCGTTCGAACGAGGCTGTTCGAACGAGATCCCAGTTCGTTCGAACGAACTGTACCTTCTAACGATATCTCGTTCGAACGAGATATCGAACGAAATCCATCCTCGTTAGCAGCGACTGGTCAACTCGTTAGAAGCTCGTTCGAACGAGTTCGTTCGAACGACCTGGGTAGGGGCTTCTAACGAGCTACCAGATTCGGTCCAGATTTTTCCCCAATTCGTTTTTAACCATTTTAACACTTCTGATCTCATCCAAAGTTCATCCCAACAACGTTTTATGGTCTCTAAGTGATCCTAAACATATTCAAGTCAACTCCTAACATGTTTTCAAGGATTAAATCTCTTCAACATCAATCAACATATGAATTTCTACACTTTTCTCCAATTATCTCAAGAACATGAACCCTAACAATTTGAATCATGAATTAACCCAACAAAATCCGTTTTAAATTTCTTTCCAATCATGTATATCATCAGTAAGAACATCTACCTATCATTTTACATGCAATCCTTCTCAAATTTCTCAAGTTCTATGATCTAAACTACATGGTTTTTCATTATCTTTCAAGAACCATTAATATTCTCCAATTTCTAACATGGAAAAGACATTCTCTGAAATTAAATGGAATAAAGTCACTTGCCTTGGTTTGATTTCTGATTTTGGTGTAGGTTTGATGGAGTTTTTCTGCAGAAATTCCTCTCTCCAAGCTCCTTCTCCAATGGTGGCTTAAGGTGGCTAGGGTTTGATTTGGGGAACTTAGAAAACCTAAATGATAACCTACGTAGCCTTCTTGGTTAATATGGGTTGGTTATGGGCTTAGTGGGTCAAATCCACATCAGATTTAATTAACCAATTTTCGTCACTTTTAATTCCTCAAAATGTAAAATTACCAAAATACCCTTTATGATGCCGGTATGGCCTAAAAATACCCCGGGACCCAAACTACACCCCCGGCTAGTGTTTTCTGACTATCTCGACCCTTCCGGACGCGTTGGCGCACTCAAAACGACCATACGGTTTATAGATTTTAAATTCACTTTTATTATCAAAATATTATACAGTGACGCGGCGGTCCCACGCGTCTCAACAAAATTTTCAAATTGCCGTATATAAATCTCACGACAAATTTCATAATTCCAAATTCATATATAATCATATATGCACATAATCAAATACCAACTCGCACCACATTAGTATTTATAACCCGGATTAATTTCCAATTAATACGCATTTAATTAATTAATCCCAAAAATAAATATAGTCAAAAGTACGGGGTATTACATACTTCCCCCCTAATAACTGAATTTCGTCCCGAAATTCGAAACTAGAAAGTACCTGCTAAAAACAGCTCTGGATAACGCTCGCGCATCTCATCCTCGCGCTCCCATGTGGACTCCTCGACATTGTGATGTCGCCACTGAACAGCACTAACGGGACTATCTTTGACCGCAGTTTCCTCTCGCTTCGGTCCAAAATAGCAATTGGCCCCTCCTCGTAGGAGCTATCCGGCTGGAGATCGATGTCCTCCACAGCAATGTGAGAATGAGCCAAATTATCTCTAAGGTATTTCCTCAGCGAGGAAATATGGAACACATCGTGAATCCGATGCAAATGCTCTGGTAGCCCGAGTCTATACGCAACCGGTCCGATCCGCTCAATAATAGGAAACGGCCCCACATACCTCGGTGCCAACTTCCCCTTCTTCCCGAATCGCATAATTCCCTTCATCGGAGATACCCTGAGCAAAACCTGGTCCCCCACTTGGAACTCCCTGAAAAACCTCTTCGCATCAGCATAACTCTTCTGTCTGTCTTGAGCTACCCGAATGCGACTCCGAATCAACTCAATCCTTGCCGAAGTATCCTGAATTACTTCCGGCCCAAGTAGTTTGTTGTCCCCCACTTCTAACCAACATGCTGGGGAACGACAAGGCCTACCGTACAATGCCTCAAACGGAGCCATGCCAATAGTGAACTGATAGGAGTTGTTGTAATCAAACTCCACCAGTGGAAGGTACTGCTCCCATCCACCCCCGAAGTCAATAATGCACATGCGTAGCATGTCCTCCAACATTTGATTCGTGCGCTCAGTTTGCCCATCGGTCTGCGGATGATAAGCTGTACTCAACCGCAATTCCGTGCCCATTGCCTCCTGGAAACTCTCCCAAAACCTCGAAACAAATATCTTGTCTCTATCAGACACGATATTTAGGGGCACACCGTGAAGTCTTACAATCTCTGAAATGAAGAGCTGGGCATACTGTCCCGTAGTGTAGTCAGTCCTTACGGGTAAGAAGTGAGCGACCTTGGATAACCTGTCCACAATTACCCAAACGGAGTCGTGACCCCTCTGCGACGTAGGCAACCCCGTGATAAAGTCCATGGATATGCTCTCCCACATCCACACCGGGACCTCCAATGGCTGTAGCAATCCTGCTGGTCTCTGATGATCCACTTTTACAAGCTGACAAGTGGCGCATTTCGAAACAAACTCAACGATATCTCTCTTCATACCGCTCCACCAATACTGCCGTCTCATGTCTAGGTACATTTTGTTCCCTCCGGGATGTACCGCGAACCGTGAGCCGTGCGACTCTGCCATCACATCGTGCCGCAATTCTTCTCCTTCCGGGACTACTAATCTCCCATTGAAGCGTAATCCCCCGTCTGAGCTAACGGTATAGGACTCGGCTCCCTCTGCTAGTAATCGAACTATCTGCTCTTGACAGAACGAGTCATTGGCCTGTGCCCGTACTACCTTCGTAACAATCTGCGGTGTAACGGTCATCACAGACATGAAAGATCGGGCCACTGCATCCTGGTGTCCCAATTCCTTCCACTTTGCCTTCCACACCTCTGCCACCTCATCTGCTGGCCTACGGCTCAACGCGTCTGCTACCACGTTAGCCTTACCCGGGTGGTACTGGATGTCGAACTGGTAGTCCTTCACAAATTCAAGCCACCTACGCTGCCGCATATTCAATTCCTTCTGCGTGAACAGATACTGTAGTGACTTGTGGTCCGTGAACAGCTGAAACTTCTCCCCCAAAAGATAGTGCCTCCAAATCCGTAGGGCAAATACCACTGTTGCCAACTCCAAATCATGCGTGGGGTAATTCTTCTCATGAGGCTTAAGCTTACGGGAAGCATAAGCTATGGCCTGTCTCTCCTGCTGTAATACACCTCCCAGTCCTTGCAAAGACGCATCGGTGTAAACCAAATACTCAACTCCCGGTCTCGGCAATGCTAACACAGGTGCTTAGGTCAATTTGTCCTTCAACTCATCGAATGCCAACTGACAGGCATCACTCCAGATGTACGGCACACCCTTACGAGTCAGATGTGTCAAAGGACCTGCTATCTCTGAGAAACCCCGAATAAACCTCCTGTAGTATCCTGCTAGACCCAAGAAACTACGAATTTCAGTTGGTGTCGTGGGCTGTCCCCACTCCCTCACCGCTGACACCTTCCCCGGATCAACCGATATTCCCCGGTCGGAAATGATATGCCCCCAAAACTGGACTTCCTTCAGCCAAAACCCGCACTTCTCATATTTTGCATACAACTCGTTCTGACGAAGTGTCTGCAAAACCTGCCTCAAATGCTCGGCGTGCTCCTCCTCTGTCTGGGAGTAAACCAGAATATCATCAATGAAGACAATGACAAACTGGTCTAGGAAATCCCTGAACACTCTGTTCATCAAGTCCATAAACACTGCTGGAGCGTTGGTCAAACCAAAAGGCATAACCCGAAACTCGTAAGAACCATATCTCGACAAGAACGCGGTCTTCGAGACATCCTCCTCCCTGATACGCAACTGATGGTATCCCGATCTCAAGTCAATCTTCGAGAAGAAAGAAGCTCCTCTCAACTGGTCGAATAAGTCATCGATTCGAGGCAACGGATACTTATTCCGTATCGTGACCTTATTCAACTCTCGGTAGTCCACACACAATCTCAGTGAACCGTCCCTCTTCTTCACAAACAAAACTGGAGCGCCCCAAGGTGAGGTACTCCTACGAATAAAGCCCTGCCCTAACAGCTGCTCTATCTGATCCCGTAGCTTTCGCATCTCAGCCGGAGCCATACGGTACGGTGCACGTGCTATAGGTCTTGTACCCGGTAGCAAATCTATGACGAAGTCTATCTCTCGACTGGGTGGTAAGCCTGGTATCTCCTGAAACACATCCGAATACTCCCTGACAACCGGGATCGAATCTAAAGGAATAACAACCTCCTTAGAGGTATCCTCCTCTATGTAATACAGATGAGCGGTCGATCCTCCCTCTGGGCGAGGCATCGCCACTACAAACATCTCTTGCCCCGGAATGGCAAAGACAATGCTCCCGCTGAAGCAATCAATCATGGCCCTATATGCTACGAGCCAATCCATATCGATGATCACATCGTGAACATGCATGTCTAACACTAACATGTCCGCAGGTAATACCAAACCACCAATCTCTACCCCCACTCCCCGGCATATAAAGAAAATAAGTGACCCACTCCCCAATGGTGAGTCGACACACGTCACTGTGCTCTCTGCCGTAGCTAACAATCCTAAAGCTTTCGCGAAGTGTGTAGCTATAAAACAGTGTGTAGCACCCGTATCAAATAACACCCGACCCATAGTGCCATGGATAGGAAACGTACCCTCGATCGCGGGCGGTGCCTGTGGAACTGCAGCCTGGTGAACGTTGTAGACACGTCCATACTGTAGCTGCCCCTGCTGAGCTGGGACTGCTGGAATGGGTGGCAATGCTGCCATCTGTGGCGGTGCGGGAAGAGCGGCGGGAAACATAGGTCTCTGTGGCTCCTGGCGAGCACCCTGCTGCTGCTGCTGTGGGGCCCTGCCCCTATCAGGACAATCCTGCATCTTATGGCCAGTCTTGCCACAAACAAAGCACTTCCCTGGGAAGTTCCCTCCCCTCTGCCCCTGCTGTCCCCGGCCCTGGTGGCCGTTACCGTTCCTCCCTTGGCCCTGCTGGCCCTGATGAAACTGCTGCCCATTCTGCCCCTGTTGGCCCTAATGGCCGTTTGGACCCTGATGGCCCTGACGGAAACCTCCCTGTCCCTGCCTGTAGTTCCCTGACCGGAACCTCTTATTATCCCCCTGCTGGGAGCTCTGCTCATTCTGTCTATGCCCCTGACCCGATTGTGCCCCGCTGGCACCATGTCCTCCGGTCCTGCCCTGATGGCTAGACTCCCCCGACCTCTTGCCCTCGGCCATATGAAAACGGTGGTCCTGGCAGTGCAACAATGCAGCGTTAACCACATCAGAATAAGTGGCCAACGATAGGTTCCCTAGCAGATGTTGACGGATCCTCCAAGTCAACCCATCCGTGAACTTCTCAATTTTCTTCTTCTCTGTTGGTATCTCGTCTGGAACGATGTTCAACAGATTAGTGAACTCGGCCTCATACTCGGCCACTGTCTTGTCTTCCTGCCTCAAACTCATCAGCTTCCTCCTCATTTCCGTGTGAACAGCCGACGGAAAGTACTTGCGGTCAAACCGCACCCAGAACTCCTGAATCGTGAGGGTATCCCTCTCCTCCGCGGTGGTAATGGACTCCCACCACTGTAGCGCAGATCCAACTAGCTTGAAAGTAGCTAGCACCTGCTTCTGAACATCAGTGCACTCATGCATCCTCAAGTGCCTCTGCATGTCTTTCCTCCATTGGCTCGAGACTACCACATCTGAGCTACCTGCAAACTCTGGCGGATGCGCTTTCTGAAAAGCGTCACGTACACGCTCCCAAGCAGACGGGAATGCATTAACCTGTACTGGCGCGGCAACCGGCGCTTGAGGTGGTGCCTGCTGAACAACGGCAATGGCGGCATTTACCGCTTGAGCTACTATAGCTGCAACCTCAGCGGCGTTCATCATACCCTGAACTGGAGCGGGCTGGGGTTCGGGCGTTGCATCCCTGGGAACTCGTCGTGCACGTCGCGGAGGCATCTGAAATAAGAACAAAGTTTATAAGTTCACGGTTATAAACTTAATAAAGCTGAAGAACGAAGCATACACAAAAAGAGTACAACAGTCCTAAAATATAGGGCTCTATATCAAAGAAACGTAGCGGAAACATAATAGCCGTACAGATCCTAAAGGACACTAGAACCTGATGCTCTGATACCACCTGTGACACCCTTACTTTTTAAATCCTAGGTGGTTAGTAAAATTAAAATGTTTTCGACAGTGATGATATTAACTGAGCCAACTTGGCATTTTGAATTAATTTAATAAAGGAGTAGCTACCCGGTATTTAATTAGTCGGGGTGTCACAGTCCCACACACATATCACAACAATAAATGGTAGTGAAAGTTTTGCAACAACCAACAATGGTGGGTGAGTTAAATGCCCTCTGGTTTTGCAATAACTCCCCTGCTCTCAATGTCTTTTCTCTCTCTAGAAAGAACTCAGGACAAAGAACTCTTTTCTCTCCAAAGAGAACCCCTTTTCTCTCAAATGGCTAGGCTCTCTAAATAGCCACCAACCTCTCCTGAGATGTCTCAGTCTCAATCAATGTGAAAAACCTTCTACTTTATGTCACTAGCATTAAATGCATGCAGACATCTTTTGGCTATTAGCTGTGTCAGGCGGCTGTCACACTTCAATGGTCATCCACCAAACCTTCTGACAACCCCTCAAACTGCAGTGGTTTACTCAAGTTTGGATTGGACAATAGGTAGGTGGCGTGTGACATCACCTAAAGAAGATGTGACATTTGAAAAGGGACTGTTTGGCAGTGGGCTCAAAGTGAGATGGAACTCGTGGTTCTTCTGGATAAGCTCTCTCGGGTTATGGTCCCTCATTGTTTTACCAGGTTTATCCAGAATAGTTAAGTCAAGCCTTAACGTTGCCTTGCTTATCAATCCTCCAAACCAGTTCCCTCTGAGGTTCCCTTGATGAGGTCATCCGATAGAGCATGAAAGCTCTCCCAAGCCCTGCCAGACTTGGTCCCTCGCGAATATCGTTTTACCTCACTCTCATATTATAAATCATTAGAACATACAAGTTATAATACATCTCTACAGATACATGATTTGAATAAGTATAAAAAAACTGTCAATCCTGAGTTTCCTCTCTGAGTGAGGTTCCTCTGGTAAGTTTCCTCTGAGCTTCCTCTGGCAAGGTTCCTCCGAGCTTCCTCTGGTAAAGCTTCCTCTGGCAAGCTTCATCTGAGCTTCCTCTGAGCTTCTTCTGGTAAGCTTCCTCTAAGCTTCCTCTGGCGAGCTTCCTCTGAGCTTCTTTTCTGAGCTTCCTTTGGTAAGCTTCTTCTGGTAAGCTTCCTCTGAGCTTCTTCTGGAAAGCTTCCTCTAAGCTTCCTCTCGCAAGCTTCCTCTGGCGAGCTTCCTCTAGCAAGCTTTCTCTACCAAGCTTCCTCTAACAAGCTTTCTCTGAGCTTCCTCGTAATCTTCCTCCGAGCTTCTTCTGGTAAGCTTCATCTGAGCTTCTTCTGGTAAGCTTCCTCTGAGCTTCTTCCGAAAAGCTTCCTCTGGCAAGCTTCTTTTCTGGAAAGCTTCCTCTGGCAAGCTTCTTTTCTGGTAAGTTTCCTCTGAGCTTCTTCTGGAAAGCTTCCTCTAGCAAGCTTCCTCGGGCGAGCTTCCTCTAGCGAGCTTCCTCTGGTGAGCTTCCTCCGAGCTTCTTTTCTGAGCTTCCTTTGAGCTTCTTCTGGTAAGCTTCATCTAAGCTTCTTCTAGAAAGCTTCCTCTAGTAAGCTTCCGCTGGCGAGCTTCCTCTAGCAAGCTTCCTCAAAGCTTCTTTTCTGAGCTTCCTCTGGTAAGCTCCCTCTGAGCTTCTTCTGGAAAGCTTCCTCTGAGCTTCCTCTGGTAAGCTTCCTCTGGATAAGCCTAATCTGAGCTTCCTCTGGATAAGCCTTATTTGAGCTTCCTCTCTGGATAAGCTCCCTTTAAGATTCCTCTCGTAAGCTTCCTCTAAGCTTCCTCTGGGTTGTCCACCATCCTCAATTTAGGAGGGGGAGTTATCTTTAATCACAAGACTGCCTTTAGGCTCCCCCTCATTTAATTGGGTAGCAGAGGTCAGTAGGCTAGCACATGGTATTATATCATATCAAGGAAAAATTTGTTTGGGAAATTGGTGTGCCATCATTCCTTGAAAATAGTTCAATAGGCTAGCACATGTTGTCAATGTCAGCTTTGCTCATTTTACGATTGAAGTTCCTTTCATTCCTAACGATTTTGCAACAATCAGTTGCATAAGGGTATTGGGTATGCAGGGGAAATATATTCGATCGGGGTGGTCTAACAAGGTTAAGACAATTTTTAACCTTTAAACTATTTTAATTAGGAGGTATATTCAATCGGGGTGGTTAAAAGAAAATATTGGGTGGATATAAAATCACCCATTAAATTGAGGGTAGAGAGGTGAAGCCTAAACTGTGCATTTTTATTATTCTGCTGCGCTTTACATAAATTAATGAAAGTAAAAAAAATCTTTTTTTGTATTATATATATTTTAATTTTTTTTCTTCTATTCTTTATAAATATTTCTAATAATTCTTTATTTATTTTTCATTTTATATCTCATTGATGGTTTACTATTTATGTGCAGGACCGACAAGCCTACCTGGAACTCTGTGAGTGTTCTTTAACAAAACCTTTACATCAGACTTTCTTGAAGTATTTTTCTGTGGCACACAAACAGATTTTCATGCTCTTCCTTCTATTTAATTCATTTGCTATCAGATAGTGACTAGTGAGTACTATATTGGGATTGACAACCAGTAGCCATTGTTTTTCATTATTAGCTTTGTGATGTTTTTATTTTGTTCCTAGGTCTTTGGAGGATTTGTTGTCCTATATGGTGTCTTGTCTCTTATGTATCAGTAGTAATATTTTCTTCGTAAAAAAATAGTATAATTGTTTAGTGACCCTTGTGCTCCCAAAAATAAAATATCATTCACTTTTTTCTTGAAAGGTAAAAATCATTATCGATTAATAAACATGGTATAAATGAAATGTGGTTGCATAAGAAATCACGAAAATATGTGTTTTGATGGTGAAAATTCATGAAGTCTATTAAGACAAGGGTACATCACAATTATTGTGCTTCAAGTTGTATACCTAAATTTGCAGACTTAATGTCCATTTTCCTTTTTTCTACATAATCAACGAACCAAATCCATGATAGTGAAAAAGTCTTCATCTCAGTCATTGACGGAGTGTATACTCTCTTCGTCCCAAATTAATAGTCCTACTTTTCTTTTTACGGACGGCCTAAATTAAGAATCCATTTTCCTTTTTTTGGACAAAATCAACGAACTAAATCCATGATAGTGAACAAGTCTTCATCTCGGTCATTGACGGAGTGTATCCTTAGAAACCGCCATTTTAAATAGGGACTATCAATTTGGGACAGAGAAAGTTAGTATAACTGCTATATTCTTCGTTCACATGTATTTATATTTGTGCTTCTTAGGCAGTATTTTGTTATGAGCCTATATATAACATAGTTGTTGAATCTTGATGCGTATCGTGTATCGAAAACCCTACGTAACGTGAATCGTGAATCGTATTGCGATACGTATCATATGACGGCACAAAAAGCAAATAAAATTGTAAAAATTAAATAAAAATATAGGGAACACTTTGCAATCAATTATATAACATAATATGATTTAAACTTCTAATTTCTCCACAAGTCATATCAAAAAGAGAATCCACAAGTCACATTTAGATTTATAAAGTAACTATTAAGGTATCGTCATGGTGTCATCCTCAACTATGATGATGATACCTTAATAGTATCCAAAAAATAATAACCAAAATCCAAACTATAACCAATAATCCCATGTGGGGTCAACCACAACATTTCTCTTTTTTTTAGTCATTTCTTGAATATATAAAGGGGAAATATCAAAGATCAAAGCTACCAAAACAATAAATAAATAAAGACAACTTGATAAATAAGTAGGAAGACATTAAATAGGTTGAGAAAGTGAGAAACAATAAATAAATAAACTAGGTTACTTACCAAAGTACCAAAACAAAGGACATTAAGTAGGGTGGAAGCTTCTCTTTGCAAAAACTTGAGGAAAAAGACAAGAAGTTGCTGTTTGAAAGAGGTGGACAGAATATTAATGGCGGGGAGCACAAGAAAAAGGAGAAAGGGACCTTTTAAACCTAGGATTTTGTTCCTTTATGGGTTTAAAAGTCTTTAAACATTATTATAATGATTTTCGGCCAGAAAGTCCCGATGCCGAAATAACCCGCCTAGACCCGACTGTATTGAATCGCGAGTCAAGCGATTAATCGCGATTCAACCCCGATACTAACGACAAATTGTGATTTTCGGTACAGACCCGCGATACATATCTTTTTAGGCCTGTATCGAACCGAATCGGCCGATACTCGCGAATCGGGCGATACTGGCAACAGAGATATATAGTGATGTAATCCCATTATTTTTGAATTAGTTGATTTATGACTTGATAAGCTTTGTGCCTTTTGTCTTTTGTGCCATTACTTTTAGACATCTTATACATTTTTTCTCTTTTTCTCCTCTCCCTCCATAATCTTTGCTTGCTCGTAGGATTTTTTTTGAATACCAATATCATTAAACAAAAACACGCTGAGGGGGAGAAACCTGTATACAAAAAACTGAGGGGACAATAAAGCCCCCAAACCGTGGGTGGCCACACAAAATATCAGCGTCTTAACCTCAAAAAATCAATAGAAGACGCGAAAGTATCAACATAATCCACCATGGACGACATCTTAGCTCGAGTCTTAAGCACCGACAACCTTGAATTTTCAAATCATCTTCTGTTCCTGTCACGACCCCGTCCCAAAATTAGTAGGGAACGAGTGTCTTGACATGCCACTAAGGCATTCAATATTCTGGCTTTAAAATATTTCTTAAAATAAATGCAACGGAAATACATTTACATGGTCATGAATCGTAAACTACTGAAAATGAAGGAATTACATCATCAAAGCTTTCTAAAAGGAAACTTCATATATATATTTAAAAAGTATCAACGAGTTACAACTTGAGACAAAATTTAAAACATATTACTAAAGAGCCAAACATGCTCTATCTTATAAAACAAACATTTTACTTAAAATAATAAAAAGAGGTCAAAAAGCTAAATCTTCATCATAGTCCTTCTACGTTCCATCCGCGAGCCTAATTATTTCCTAAAAATTGTTATTTATATAACATCAGATAAAAGTCGAATGAGGTTTAATCTCCGGACATTCCAGGGTTTTCAGAAAATTGATACCTATTCCAGGGTTTTCAGAAAATTGATACCTATTCAATAGAGAGATGGGTATTTGCAGTAATATATATAAAGTAACTAACAGTATATATTTTCAGAATAAGCAGTTCAGAATAGAACAAATAATGCGATTGAGAAATATGTCAATGATTCAGCTTTATTTTAACGGCATGTACGCTCTAATACCCAGACAGATAGTGTTACCAAATATTTTCACCTGGTAACATCACAAACAGAGAATCATGATTTTTGGAACAATGCCTTGTTTAGGGCACACCAGCGATAAACCAGCTGCGAAGGTACCACCCAAATATTTCCACCCGGTAGTCAGGCCAGCATAGTAAGAGAGTTTCCATAGGCCGAACCAATAATTTCAGAATTCAAATTAAATGTTTATGTGGAGATAAACATATAAGAAACGACGGAATTATCGGTATCAGATGCATTTTGAGAATAAAATCAGTTCACGAAATATATATAGTTTGCATAATATCGTATAATTAATATGCACAAGAAATAGCATAGAGTACTCACCTAAAATAGAGATTCGAAATTACAGATATTGAGTCTTCGATCACTTGTTAATCTATGAGATGAATTTCTCTTCAAACTTATAGATTCCTTCTTAAGATATTTCCCAAGCTTTTTATCACTCTTTCTTACTATAATTATTGAGGAATTGGTGTGTGTTTTAAATGATCCCAAAGGCCCTATTTATAGTTTTTCAAAGATATCACGGTGTTGACACGTGTCTAGATGATCAAGCTTTTACTATGGTGAGTCAGCGTTGAGGTGCCCCGTGTCTTGCAGCCTTATTTCCCCAAATGTCGACATGTGTTTTAGCTTTATCTCTTGAGACGACACGTGTAAGGTGGCGGTGGAAAAATAAAGAACGAGGTGGAATGGTGGTAAAGGTATGAGGGTCATTTTACACATGAAGGGTATTTTGGTAATTTCACAATCTATATTTTCAATATTTCTTAGAGGTCCTTGAAAATATTTTATTTACAAAAAAAGTCCTTTTTTATTTTTCATTTTGGTCCCTGAAACTTTCTTAATTAAAATCAAGTCCACAGTTGATTCTTCATATTTAAAAACGGATTTTGTCATAATAAGAACCCAGAATATCACATATGTAATCATATACATTATTAAATAGTAAGTGAGAAGCAATTGTAAAAACAAACTATATACGAGCATATAAAAGTGGGGTCATTACAGTTCCTCTTTATCAAGGTTCTAAAAGGCGCGAGGCGTGGTCGAGGCGTAGAGGTCAAGCCTCAAGCCTTAGGAGCCTAGGCGTAAAAAGGCGTTTTTCCTTTTTTTATTATTTTAATTATTCCAAGGCTAGTAATATAATAAAATGGTACATAACTTGAATTTTGAAAATATATCCATATGTTTGGTAGACATCTTTCTCATATTCATACTCCATAACCATTATTTGTCAACTAATCCTTTGTTTTTTTTAAAAAAAATGTGCCTTAAGCCTTTTACCAAGAATAAGGCGTAATAAGGCGTAGGCGATGCGTTTCTCTCAAGCCTCAAGCCTAGGCGGGCCTTTTAGAACAGTGCTCTTTATCCGCATGGTCCACATAAAACACAAATTTGCATCATTCCAAGCATCACGCTTAATCGTCATTGCCGTAGATGCCCTCCACGCCCACAACATCCTCTCTACCAAGATCGACATTACCCAATGAACCCTAAACAAAGCAAATAACACAATCCACAATCTCCTAGTAAACTCATAATGAAGTAATATATGATCCACCGACTCACCATCACACTTGCACAACTGACAATAATTAACTGACACCTTGCTCTTCTTAAATTATCAATGTTTAGGATAGCACTTTTCACAACTCTCTAAGAGAAAAAGGGCCACCTTCAATGCCACCATCATACACCACACCGCCTTCCATGGAAAAGAACCCCCTCCTCTCCTACCAACGATCGATAGTACGATCTCATTGAGAATTCCCCCCTTCCACCTTTCCACCGTATCTCATCCCTATCCTGGAAGACCTGCCTCTCCAATAACTCCATAAGCCATCCACCTCCTCCAGCACCCACCCGGTTATTAAACTATCGCCTAAAGACAAATTCCAAATTCTTCTCCCTCGACTCTACCTTACACAATCCTCTAAAAGCCCCAACATCCACTACCAAGAACTCTTAGAATCTATCCCTCAACAGAACATTTCCACACAAACGGATAAAATTGGCCTACAATGGCCTCATTTAACCGAAGGCGGTCAAATTGATCTATGACGATCAAAATTGAGGTAAATCGGTCAAGTTGGTCTACAATGACGAACATAGCCTTAAATGGATAAAATTGGCCTATGATCGCCTTATTTGACCTGAGACCGTCAAATTCATCTACTATGGTCAAAATTGAACTAAAATGGTCAAGTTGGTCTGCGACGACCAACATTAGCCTTAAGCAGCTTAAATAGGCCTATAATGGCTTAATTGACCAATGGTGGTCAAATTGATTTATGCCGATCAAAATTGACCTAAAACGATTAAGTTTGTTTACAAAGGCCGACACTAGTCTAAAACGTCCACATTCGTCTTATTATGGTCTCATTTGACTTCAGAAGACGGTCAAATTGATCTGAAAGGGTTAGTTAGTCTATGATGACCAATATTAGCCTTGAACTAATAAAATTGGCCTATGACTGCTTCATTTGACCTAATACGGTCAAATTGATCTATTATGATCAAAATTGACCTAAATTGGTCAAGTTAATCTATGACGACCAACATAAGACTTAAGCGGCTAAAATTGACCTACGATGGCCTCATTTTAACCAAAAACGGTCAAACTGATCTATGATGATCAAAGTTGACCTTACATGGTCAAGTTGGGTCTAAGATGACCAACATTAGCTTAAGATGGCTAAAATCGATGTACGACGACCTCATCGGTCCATGCCGACCCAATCGACCTATATCACTCAAATTAACCCAGTCGACATAAGGGACTCAAGGCATGAAAATGATAAAGGTTGGAGGGATCCTAATAAAAGGAAAAACCCTAGTTGGACCATAGAATAAATAACAAAAGTTTTAAAGTTCAATCAACTCTTGACCAACTTGTGAATCTAGCTGTCAGCATTATTCATGGGATAAAATTTCCAATTTATAACACTGAGAGTGAAACAATTGGGCCTCTCATGGCCTAATCGGTCTACGACGACCTTGACTCGTAATGATCAATGGCATCAGACTCATAAGATCAAACGAGTTCGTTACTATGCATTACTCTAGCTATATCTTACCTCAAGATCAACTTGGTTGAACTGACCTGGGGATTATTGTGTGGGGATAAAAATATACCTCCAATAATAGTGCGACACGTGGCAAGGAGTGTGTGTAAGCAAAAGGTGTAAGCTTGTATTCATATCATTCTTACAATCGATATAATTTGGAGTTCATTCACTCTTATCGAGTTTTTGTTATGGCCACTTCATCCACTCAGATTGCAAAGAGTGTTTGTGAAGATTTGCAGGCTTCACATTGGGGATGCTTTACAACGTAATCATATCTTGGATATGATTTCTTTACCCAAAGGGCCTAAGACAATTGTCCAACTATAGGTGGGTATACACTCAAGTTCTTAGTTGATGGGACAGTGGATTGGTATAAAGCTCGTCTTGTTGCAAAGCGTTTCACTTAAGTTCCGGGGAAAGATTTTGGGGCTACCCAACCCTTGCTAAACTCAACACTGTTCACATATTGACTTCGTTCGCTGCTTCGTTCTCTTGGCTGCCCCACCAACTTGTTGTAACAAACACTTTTCTTTAAGGAGACCATGATGAGGTTATCCTTACGGATCCCCCACCTGATTTTTGTGGTGAGGGGAGTGTGTGGTAAGTCTATCTGTATGGGCTGAAACAGTTATCCTCAGCCTGGTTCTCTAGGTTTAATGAGGCTTGGATTTAGATTTACTAGGTGCCATTCTGATTATACTAGCTTCATCAACATACGAAAAGAGTGATCTTACTTGTTTCTGTTGATGATATTATTATTACCGGAGACAATTCTATTGTAATTACACAGGTTAAGACTAATTTTGGAAATGAATTTGATGTGAAAGACCTTGGTCAACTTCGATATATTCTGGACAATGAGGTAGCCAGGTCTCGTCATGGGATTTCTCTCTCACAAAGAAAGATTGTGGATCTCCTTGAGGATACAGGGATGATTGGGCGCAAATCAACTTCATCTCCTATGATTTCTAATTTGAAGCTAATGGCTATCGTTGGTGAACTATTGAAAAATCCGTCTATGTATAGGTCGTCTCATTTACTTGGCCAATACCCGATATATGATTTATGGTTGGGAGAGTTAATCAACTTATGCCCAAACCCTATGGACTCATTTGGATGCACAATATCACATTTTGCGACATCTCAAGTCGTCCTTTGGATTTGCATTATTTTATATATAAGAGGTCCTCAGTTGGAGGGTTATAGAGTTAACACTGATTCATATTATGGAGGAGCCTCTCATGGTCGCTCTAGTATTGGCTTCCATAATTTTCATGGGAATCATCTCATATCTCCCGAAAAAGTAAAAGACAAGTTGTCATTTTGCCTTCCCGAGTCATAGCATTGGACACATGTGAGATTATATTGCTTCGTTATCTTCTTGGGGAGCTGGGATGTCCTTAGAAGGAGTTCTGCATTGTGACAATAAATGGGCCATTCAACTTGCTTTTGATTCGCTTCTTTAGGAGAAGACATAAGCATATTGTGATAGACGTTCATTTTCTTCGAGAAAATTTGTCATGGGATCATCACCCTGGTGTTTATTTCTTCAGGAGAACATGTTGCTGCTGATGCTCTTATGAAGCATGTTAGTCCTTCTCTTCTTCGCACTTCTATTGACAAACTTGGTTTGGTTGATATCTATGTGCCAACTTGAGGGGGAGTGTAGTAATAACTTAGTCTTGTAAGGTTACTTTAGTCATTAGGTTATTTCATGACTAAGTCTTGCAATAAATTAGTCTTCTTACGTTAGTCATTAAGTCATTAGGTTACTTATTGAAGTCTTGTAAGTCATTAGGTTAGTTAATGACTTAATCTTGTAAGCGTATTTATAGGATAACATGAAAAACAGACCTTTTTTAATACAAGCTTCTTTAATTCTAGTTTATGAAATCAAGAATTTATTTATTAACTCATCTCCATGCGCTAACAAGGTATTCGACACACGTTTGAGAATATTTTATGGTGTCTATCCATTATGTGTCCAACCCAGATATGTGTCCAACGCATCTGTGCTTTTTATCACGTGTCTGAGAATATTTATATGGTGTCTGTATCCAATACGTGTCCAACACAGATATATGTCCAAGTATCTCTGCTTATTTTTTCAAATAAATATTATGTTTCATAGTGCAATATAGGCTTTTTTTAGTCCATCTGAACATTTTGTTATCCTTACACGAGTGTCCACCAAATCACACATTTTGGATTACCTAACGACCATTTTTAAACGACATTAATATTAACTAAATCACTTTTAAACAATTGACTTTTAAGCCCGACATCGTCTTAAAAATCTGCACAAGTTCCTAACCATTCTTATAGCTATCAATATTGTCTACCAAAACAAAAACAGTATCATCAGCAAACTGGAAGTGACATCCACAAACTTCATTCCTTTCAATAGAGCAAGCCTCCAAGCCACCTTCACACTTCTAATTACTTCGTAATGATATGTGAATACCTATTACTGTTGCTTTATTTTTTACGTGATTGTAAGTTTCTTGTCGGGATTACTTAGTGTTATAGACCGTGTTCGGATGTCTTCCCGTTACTACAATAGAGATATTTATGTATTGTGTTACCACCTTTTTTTATATTTTGAATTATCCTTAAAATCCGGCATAATCTCCTACACAGTTTGGAAATTAATTTTACAGAAACCATATTAATCTATATATTAAGTTGTTTATTTCACAGTGATTGCATCCAATGAGCATTTTGTTTGTATTTTCAACAGGAGAAAAAATTTCTTCTGGAAAGAAATGGGCCTCATATTGCAAGAATATCTGTATATGAGGTGTGTAGCAACTAGCAAGCGAAATTTGATTTTATTGAATGCATTTCTATTTCTTTGTTACACATTGCCTTGAATTCGATGTGTCACCCATTGGTGAAGGGTTTTGATTGCTATTTATTTATTTTTAAAACGCAACTATTTCATGCTCTTCAAAATACAGAACATATACATGGTAATGTACTGACAAGAATTATAGTGGTCCTAGTCGAAGACCTCCAGAAAATGGAAATACAATATGATTTTGGGCATAAGGCTACCATTTAGCATTTGACCATTACTAAAAGGATACTCTTAACTTTGATCATTCAATTCACATGGCTTATGTGGAATTATACATTATTTTTTCTTTCATAAAAATACTGAAATCTTGTCCAATTTAGGCCAAGTATTTTTCTTCTGCTTGAATGGTCTATTCAGATACTTGATTTTGGGTAGTATGTTGTTATAATCTTTCAGTCGGCCCGGGACATCCTTTGCGCCCATGTTACGGTAAAATGTTCCTAAGGATTCCTTAATATGCAAAATGCAAGGTCATATCTTATATTCTTGAGAGCCTAATGCAACAGTGTTCCTAATGTTAATGATTTTTTTATTTTATTATCCTTTTTGAACACCCAAGTGTTTTGATTGTCATAAACTATTTTTTTTAAGTAATGTATCTTTATGTTAGATTGTTATCTTCATATATTGCAATCCACTTTAGCAACTTACATTGTTATGCAGACTAACATACTACGCAAGAACAATCTCGTCGGCTATTGTGAGATTGATCTATTTGAATTTCTTATTCGGGTGAGTTATATTAATTACTGAACAAGTTTAGTTATTGTATCTATATTCTAATTCCACATGTCCTTTTGTGTCATGCTTTGTGAGTTGAGCTCAAGAAGTTCATGAAACTTAAGCATATAAGTCAGATTCCCAAATATACTGACCCGAGCCTAGTTGTATTGCGTAAGAGCTCAGGCTATGGTAGCTTGAGTTGGACTTGAGCATGCGTGTTTGAAAACTCTTCTATAAAGTCACCATTTGAACTTTAGCTCGGCTCGCTCGACTAACTGAACAAGTTTGAGATTGATGGTAAACAGTTCAAGCTCAATGAACTGACATAGTCAGAATGGTTAAAAAAATGTTTAGGCAATTGGTTTTCCAATTCAAAACACCAACAATGAGCTTTATATATTCAACTATATATTCATCAAATTCAAGAAAAGAGGTGCCCTATTGTTTTTCTAAACATCCTATATGTATATAATGTATACTTGTGTTGAACAGGACGGAACTCATGCCCCTGTTTAGTTGTAGGAAGATGGGGATGTTATTCAGAAAACATTTTGAACAGAGATTGATAATTAGAAAATTGTGTTCAAAATGTGAAGTTCAAACCAAATTCAACATTCGATTTTTTCACTTCTCCAATTTTTTATGAAATTTGGAAAACACAAGCAGCTCATATTTAAAAAAAATGAAACCTACTTTTAAATTTACTAAATCACCACAACCACCCTACACCTACCACACCACGCATCACCGACCGACTACTGCACCACCACTGCACCTCTGACCACTGCACCACCACCCTACTCCACCCCTCCATCCCCCCCATCCCCACCATTCCTGCACCACCCCACCAGACACACCCCACCTCCCTTCACCACATCCACCGCCACCCATACCCACCACCACCTCACCATTACCCCTCCACAACCTCCACCGACACCCATACCCACCACCACTGCACCATCACCCCTCCGCCCTTACTTCTACACCGCCACTGTCCCGCTGCCACTTCCGCAACCTATACCTCCTTCACCCTCCGTCACCCCCCTACTCCCACCTCTACTATCGCCCTGCCACCAGGTGGGGGAGCAACGTGCTCGTGGTGGCAATGCCATTGGTAGATTTGGAGTGGTGGTGCGGCGGTGACAGTGATGTGGTGATGGGGTGCAATTATTGTGATGGCAGTGACGACGGTGGTTGTGTTTGTGGGGGGTAGTCGTGTTAGTGTTGGTGGTGATAGCGTTGTCTGTTTTGTTGGTTTTTGTGGAATTTTTTTTTAAAGAAATTGAGTGATCTCTTTAAGTAGTCTTGGCTTTATTACTTTATTCTTATCCAGCAAGAAGTTTTTTGAAAATACGCAGACAACAAAAGTGAGTAATATATACATTTATAAAGCTGAAGATTGAAGCAGCAGCATACCTTACATTTTCTTCCAAATATAAACGAGAATAAAAAACCAAGCTGATCCTAAGATTGAGTCTTGCCGTAATGATTTTTGATTTGTACACACATGCTGTCTTATATAGATCATCACATTCTTTTATTTTAACAATTTTCTTTGTATTACTCATATCGTTATATTGAGTCTGGTATTCGAATACGAAGTAAGTTTAAACTGGTCCTGTGATTGTAGATTGCTTTCAGATTTTACAAATCCTTTATTATTACATCTGGTACAGCGTTTAGCTGTTTTTGCTACTTTTTCCCGTTGCTCTTAAATAAAATTATCTTGCAGGATTCTGATTCTGACCTCGAGGCATTTGACCTGTTAGATCCATCGTCATCTGACATAGTTGTCGGAAACATTTCTGTTTCATGTTCTGTTGAGGTGTGCAATAGTAGGATATTTTTTCCATTGATTGGTTGTGATTATGACACAAATCTTATTATTTATTCTATGACAATTAATTTACATATGCAGGATCCCATTGAAACCGAAAAAAGTTTTGCTAGACGGGTCTTGTCTATAGTGGTATGTTATAGACCATCTTCCATATTGTTGGCATGTGCTACATTTATTGTATTCTGTATAGTAACTCATATAGTTCATGTTAATATGTTGTCCACGTGAGTTACAATCTCTTTGTTGAAGTAGATATCTTATTAACAGAAACACAGGTGATGTTCGATTTATAGATAGAAGTTCAAGACGACTGAAAGGATGTTACAAACTTTAGTCACCATTTCAAAGTACATTTAACATAAGCATTAACTAGGTGTTGGATTGCCTTCCAGATATAGGGTGTTTGTCCTCTCACCTTCCGCAGCAACTTTCTTGAAAATCCACACAGATATTCATTCAATTTACTGTCATTTATTACTTATTATTTATTGGGTGTCACTCAGTATTATTGCTTGTGGTTATTTCAACCTTTTTCTTACTCATTATAAACTGCATTATATTTTCATTATTTCTCATCTCTGGTCAAGGTTTCTGCAAGTGGGTTACATCTCAGTCTCTGAGGACATGATCCTAGACCACCAATCACTACCCTCCTACACATTGTATTCTGTACAGTTATTTAAATAGCTCATGCTAATATTTTTAACTATCCATGCGAGACAATCTATTTGTTGGAGTAGACTTAACATCTTATTTAACAGTAACACATTGATGTTTGATTTTTATATAGAAGTACAAGACGACTGAAAGAATGTCACAAACATCACCCACCATTTCAAAGTACATTTGATAACTTTTTAGCAGAAAGTCAGTGATATTTGATCTTGAGATAGAAGTACAGGATGGCTGAACGGTTTTTCTGAAAAATATCTGCAACAAACATAACTGAAGTTGGAAACTCTCTCTCTCCCCAAATATTCTCTCATTTTGTTGTTACCATGCCTATACAGAATTTCTTTCTTTCCATCAGCATCTGCTCTACTAGGTATTACCCTGCTAATTCCCAGCTCACGAACCACTTTATTCCATAGGAATCATGAAAATGAACATCGAAGCAGTTGGTCCAGAACTTTTTACACATAATAGGTTATAGCACATGCCCAATTTGACTGCTTTTGAGTTTTAATTGAAACAAACCAAATTAAGACCTTTTCTTTTTAGACTGTTTTATTCGAGAGGTGCATTAAGATTAATGAAAATATAGAGGGGATCTTTGTGCTTTCTTTGTCCCTATAAACCTAAAAATCTTCCTTTAATGTTGCCTCAGCTCTAATGCTAGCTATTTTAATCCTGCAGAGGAAATGTCATAGTTAACTTGTGCAATCCTATGTTCTATGAAAAATGTAGCAACACATTGCACATAATAATTGCTATATATTGTGAATTTACTTGCATGATTGAAGTTGTGGAACTCTATGTTTTCTTCTTTCCTGTTGATTTTTTGGTAAAATGTGGAACTGCAGAATTTTTTTCGCACTCTATTAATACATGCAACGGAATAAAAGATCATATATCATTGTTATGTATTATCCCTAACCTTACTGTTTTACTTAAAAATGGGCAACACGTGAATTTTCGAGAACATACATATTCTGGTGTAGTATTTTGTAGGTGTTACCCCCCCCCCCCCCACCTCTTTAATTTATGTTGGTTTGGATGTGTTTAAGAAAAATGAAATACTACTCGCTACACAATAAAAAATAACCAGTGAACAGAATCAATACTCAATACTATACCAGATTTGACTATGACGTTTGGTGGTTCTTTTCACAGAACTGAACCCTTTTGCTTTATACAGGATTATGATGAAAATGGAACGCTTTCATTCTCTGAGTTCTCTGATTTAATTAATGCATTCGGCAATGAAATGGCAGCTAACAAGGTTTGAATTTAAATATAGATTTTGTGCTCCACTTCTTAATTACTTTTTTTTCCAGAGATTGAATTGTCCCAGTGCATTTGGATTGGGGAATCAGAGTTTTACATCCAAGATTAATTGAGTATCGAGAACAGGCCTTCATTTGCAGATTTTAGACTTGAGGGCTCTATACTTTAACATGAATCTGATCATAATTAAAAGGTTACACTTTTATGGTTAGGCTGAAAACACGTAGATCTCATATATTCCAAACAGTAGCACATACCCCATGTTATGGGAGAACAAATGATCTTGGAATTGGAGTGGGAAATTGACATATATGCATGTACTTTATCTATCTTGCAATTTTTTTACCCTCTGGGGGAATCCAAAAGGAATTTCCGTAATTAACCTCAAATCCACTACTTGCCACCACATGCACCCACCATTATCCTCACAATCACCACCTCATACCACCATTATCATCTCTCCACAACCACACTTGTGCAAGGCAAACCTATTGAATTTACTTTTGATTATTGCTTTAATAGGTTTTATTTAAAACAATAAATACAAGGATATGTATAACAGATACACACACACACACACACACACACACATATATATATATATATATATATATATATATATATATAAACGGGAGAGTTAGAGAGAGAGAATTGGTCATGGTGATTTGGGAGAGTAGATATGGAAATCACTTAAATAAATGGATAGTGGAGGTTAGGGTGAGGAGGAGAGGAAGATGGCAGGGATGATGGTGGATTTAATGGGTATAGAATAGAGAAAATGAATATTACTCTTTTTTGCTAGTCACTATCTTGCATATCACCACATGGGGTATAATTGTTATGTTTCATATTTTAATGCCTTCAGGGGGTAAAGTTAAAAACATCATATTAACTTTGCATCTTGAGTGGCCTTAGATCCAATTCCAAGCCTTATAAATCGGCATATGTGAAATATTATCTTATGAAATTTATTCTTGTAAATTCTTTTTGTCTAAGATTTTTTTTTTGTCTACTAGAAAGAGGAGCTATTTAAAGCGGCTGATGTGAACAGGGATGGTGTTGTCAGCATTGATGAGTTGGCTAGACTTATTGCTATTCATCAAGAAAAGTAGGGTCATATGAAATTAATCCAGATTTCATTCGAATTATGAATTTTATCCTGTGTTCTGCTACTATGAACTTCACCTCTACTCAAAAGTTTTTCCTTGTACATCCTGCCTTGGTATTGCCAGGTTAATGTGATTATTTTGTTTAACTAATCTGTTGCCATTGCTCCACAACGTAGATGTTAATGATATTTACTCTTTTGGATGTGCTTTCTTCTTTAAACAACACACACACAAGAGGGTTTTCTTCTTTAATGATATTTACTATTTGATATCATGTTTATCCTTTTTTAGTTCTTAGTTGTAAGGGTTTTCTGATGTATGCTGAGTGGAATATTTACACACACACACACACACACACACACAAGAGGAAATAATAATATTCCTTACTCATCCTCATAGTCCTAATTGTTTGTTAATACTAAATGAGAGAATACAAGATGTATTTATAGCCCCACCAAAACCTGGCGGGTAAGCTAAGCTTGATGTCATATGCTTAATGGTCCAATCCAATCCATTACATCACCGTTCCTAACTAAACTAATCTAGAATATTTAAAAGGGATATTCATTATTTCACGAATAGTAAGTAATAAAATAAAAATACATATGGCAATTAAACTTGCTCCTTGTCCTTGGCTCGACACCGCGCATGTTCCAAGCACCTGTATGTGACCCCCTGCCTATAATATACCGGGTGATCAATCCATTATTAAAATGAAACAGGATTCCAATATGATTTCATTCTTAGCATCACTGTCGCAACAAGTAATATAAATATAAAACCAATAAAATCATACACCAGAAGACAGGAAAACTAATAAGCATAAATTTAAATAACGTAAACCGATTAAACCATCTGTTGCCACAAATAATAATCCATCATAAACAAATATTGATAAGTAATGAATATCTCATTTTATTGGCCTTTATTTAGGGCCCAAAATAGTTTTCTTGAATTTCTCAATTTTCTGTTACCACAAATAATAATTCATCGTAAACAAATACTGATAAGTAATGAATATCTCATTTTATTGGTCTTTATTGAGGGCCCAAAATAGTTTTCTTGAATTTCTCATTTTTCAATCGTTGGGTGCGTTTGATAGCATTACCACTAGCTAATGCATTTTTTAATGATTTTCCATGGCAAGTTTTTCATTGGGGGTGGGTAAGAAAAAATTTCCAATGATAATTTATATCCTATCAAACAGGCCCTAAAAGTTGGAGGTGGTCCAATGTCCTCAACCCCAATAAAATCAATTTATCATGTTTTGGGATAAAAAACTCAACCCAACATTTTTTTAAATGAAGACCACAGCAGCTCCAATTTGTTTCGTCACCCAAAAAGGCCCAAAAATGAACACAACCTCAAACAGGCCGAACTTTGTTTCTGTTGCACATACCAATTACTTGTTCTTTTGGGACAAACATACTTACTATTCGCTACAAAAAATCTACTTTGTTGAATTAAATATTAATTTTTTATCTGGAAATGTTTACTGATTTCCTATTTTTATAATGGAAGTCATTTTATGAGACGTTTATGTATCCTAATCCGCTGTTTGTTCGTCATTTTATTTTCGGCCCCAATTCCCATCAGTGTAGTACAAGTTTTAACTGAAATTTAAGGAAAAATAGGGCACCATTCTGTAGAAGATTGTAAACTAGGCCACATAGATGGTGTACTAGTTGCTTTATCTGGCCATATCTGGTTCTATCGACCACGTGAGCTCAATTTGATTAACAAACCTTCAATTTTATCATGCTTTGGCTTTATTTGCTTACACTTAGCAAGAAAAGTTTTACTCGGCTTGCTTTAATCTCCATACAATTTTACTTGAGACCTTACAAATAAGAAGGTTGATTCTTGAAAATCAATTAAGTGCAGTTTCTTTTACATTATTACTTCCATTTAGTAGATAGTATATGCCCATATTGGTAACTATATGGTTCTCAGTACCCTTATCTTTGTTCTGTATTCCTTGTTTGCAGGGAGCCACTAATTAATTGCTGCCCTGTTTGCGGCGAGATTCTTGAAGTTTCCGAAAATCTGAACAATATGATTCATTTGACCTTGTGTTTCGATGAAGGGACTGGAAACCAGATTATGACTGGAGGATTCTTAACTGATAAACAGGCTGCATATGGGTGAGATTTTTGGATTCTTTATATAATTGAATAAGAAATTAAATTGAAGGGAAAGGTATACATTCTAGATTAAGAGGATCCTGAAATATCCTGGCATTCTTTTCCGTCTTTACCCACAAATAATAGCAAAAAAAGAAAGAGCCAAGATTGAAGCTTTAGAACATTCATTATACTATGGAGATTCCTTCCACTTTCGTGATAAGTTTCTGTTGCTTGAATAAAATTTAAGATCAGTTTATTTTCCTATAGATGGATGTTTAAACTAAATGAATGGGCCCATATCTCATCGTACGACATTGGTTTGAACTCAGGGTCAAAGGCTTCACATATTGTGGTATGCTCTCTCTCTCTCTCTCTCCCCCCGATGTAGGAGCTTAGACCCGCCCCTTTTATGGCTTTTATATTCTTTAGTGTTATTTCATTGTTTAGTAGGTGGAGGTTTTTTCTGTCCTTGTGCAGCTTTTAGTATTATCAAAGGGCTAGTCTATTAGTGTTGAAGCTTTTTGAATGATTATATATATATATATATATATATATATATATATATATATATATAGAGAGAGAGAGAGAGAGAGAGAGAGAGAGAGAGAGAGAGAGAGAGAGTGCTTTGAGGCTGCGCCAATTTTTCCCTAGTTGTGGTTTGTAAATGTGTGTTTGTGAACTCTGCAAGGTGGCTGCTAAGGGAAAAATTCAGTGGGGAACTCACCTGTTCAGTTCTTTATGCATAATCTCCAGCCACCTGTTCAATGCTTTAAGCATAATGTCTAACCGTTTTTATGATCAAACTGGTGCCCAGCTTAAAATATATGGTGCCTTTAGCAACCACTTCTGAAATGAAGATAAAATTAACAGAACTTCACTCAAAAACTTCTAGACAAAGAATTTCCAAAAAGTAATCCTTATTTTTTCAAATATAAAGTAGTCTTGGTTGGTGGGGAACAAGTCCTCACTGCTAGTTTGACCTTGTAGATTATGGTAGCTTTGCCTTATGTGTGTTTATAGTTTCCTAAGGTATATGTTGATACATTCACTTTCTTCCTTGTTATTCAGTTAACTGTGATTAGAAACAGAGTACAAAACTGGTAGACTCATCTGCTTACTTAGTGCTGTAATTCTTCATTCATTTATTTCATTTGCATGGTCCTGTAAGTTATTGAAGTCATCACTCACAAATCTTTTAGTTTACGAAAATAATTTGATGACATTTTGATGATGGAATTATTGTGTTGATGTTTAGGTTTTTGATCGGAGGACAAAGAGGTTAGTGGAGGAAATAATTGATGGAAAGATCGTTTTATCGATGAGGGCCATTTATCAATCTAAAATTGGTCTGGGACTTATGGACATAGGTACGAGTAACCATTTAGTGTGTCTTCAATAGTTTCTCTCTCCTCCCTCTCTCTCTCTCTCTCTCTCTCTCTCTCTCACTCACACACACATGCTCTAATTGTTTTTTGGGAAAATTAGTGAACTACTTCCATCTTGTATAGACACAATTTAAGGAATCAAGTCCACTATTTTGCTCAATGTATAGACATTGTTTCTAAGGAATCAAGCCCACCATGTCTTTTCTTGCTAATCATATTTCTAATGTTTACAATTGGTTTGGGGCTCCAACTGGATGCAGGGGTAAAAGAACTCTTACAGAGCATCTCGGAAAAGCAGGGGAGAAAAATGAATTCCGTTGAATCTGCTGCAGATATTCCAAAGTTCATTGAAATGTTCCAGGCATGCTGATCCATTTTTGTTAATATATCACTCTGAAGTTGTCATAATTCAACTTCCAAGTAAAATTATTTCTTGGGGATCGAGTTTAAGCCTAGTGTGGATTTTTTGAGTTGAGTTGTATATGCATTAAGAAATTAGTTAGTTCCGAAGAACTTATATTGTTGATTACTTATTAGCTCCTTTTGAGAGAAAGAAATTGGATTTATCAAAGATAATACGGAAAATGTTCTCAATTTCTTTTAGTTTGTCTGTACTTATAAAGTAGAAGCCATAGCGAATGCTCATTGTATGCATATATATATTTTATTTGAGAACGTACATTGCTGTTAATAATCTATCTGATGAGGATTGTTCATTTCGTTTGTAGCTTTTGCTTTACCTTAATTTAAATACTTTTATGCTTGTTTTTATGTTAAAATCACATTTGTTTAAGTTCTCTTAATTTTTCTAATTCCATTCCTCTTTCATTTTGTAGGATCAAATCAATTTGGCTGAAGCTAAGTACCCTCTGGAGCATTTTAAGGTAGGTCATCCTTTCGCTCAAATTGGCTGTTCATTTAAGTGATAAACAGGCTTTACTTCATTTTTCTTTTTAAAAAGAGTTCTTTTAAGCAAAAAAAGAAAAAAACTTAATAAGAAGGTTTAGATTCTCACCTTACCATACTAAATGTATGTTGAGAAGACGTCATTTTGTCAGGTTGGGCTTATTTTGTAACAGCTATTTGACAAAAAATCCTGAGCTATCTGATAAACTAATCATCCACTCAAAATAATTAGTTTACCACACTTTCAAGTTATTTCTATGTAGTTATTTTTGTAGGGGTCACTTGGGACAAAATTTATTAGGATGGCTTGTTAAAAAAAGTAACTTATATAGCTGAAGCAAGTTGTATCTTATGCTTTAATTGGGTATTTGTGTTTTCCTTTTCCTAGTATGTGTATTGAATCCTGTTTGAATTTTCATATTTACGAAGTTGTTACATATTTACTTTTTCATGGAAAGAAGTTGACTTGTTGGATATTAAATATAAATCTTATTTGGGCTGACCCAATACAATGTTGATCTGAGGCTGGATCTTTTGCTTTGACCTGACCCATCCATAGTGGACCTATGATAATATGGTAATTTACACGATTTACCTCCAGCTGTTGGGTGGTACGATCAGAGTGCCACCACGTTCTAAGTGATGAGTCATTTTTAACAGCTAATTGGTCGCTATTCACTACATGCTAAGTGAGTCACATGTAGTAGCTGGGTGGGCGCTCTTATGAGTGCATGCAAAATGATTACTCATAATCAGAACATATGATAATGAGAGTCAATATTACACATAATAAGAGCATTAGACTCTGTTTGGTTCGGAGAGAAGTATTTTTCGTATAAAATTGTGAGGAATATTTCATCAATTCGGATTTGAAATTTTTTTTTTTGCATAATTTATTAGGTGTACAGGCTATAACGATGTGTTTTTGAACAAAATTTAACTCCAAATATGTGAAATAATTTTCACTCCGAACCAAGTGAAGCTTTAAAATATCTGCAGTAGATAAGTAGGGCGATGCAGCTCAGTCGAAGTTAGGCGTCACGAAAGTGCGCATCAAGTAATCTGCAATGTCCATTACTATTTTGGAAGTTTTATCAGCCTTTTTGTGATGCGAAACTTGCAACCACCGTCCTTCGATTAAATTGATTCATTATTATTTTGTATGCAGACATTTAATGAATTTTTTGTAAGAGAGTTAAAACCTGGCGCGAGACCAATTGCTTGTATGGAACGTGGTGATGTTGCTGTATGTGCTGCTGATAGCCGATTAATGGCATTTAGAACCGCTGAAGATAGTCTAAGATTTTGGATTAAGGTATTATAAGCTACTTGGCCTACCAAAAACTCTCATGTGTGATGCACAATTTTAAATATTTTCCGCTTCACTTGGTTACTTTTATGCTTTTTAAAATTTTGAAGTCATGACTGCTCAGAGCAAACTTTCGAAGGAACAAGTGGTTCCAGTTGAACAACTCATATCACTTTTCCCATCACTTTCTTGATTTTTCTTTCACTTGTTTTTCTATTTCATCATTGCTCTCTTAATTTTATCATGTATGGCAAATGCTAATGATTCACAATAGCCCACCATCACTGTAAATATGTTTAGCTGCCCTTCTGATATTCTCAATGAAATATACAGGTACCAAAGGTATAGTAGCTTTGATTCCAAATGAAATGTCGGAGTGCACAGGAATGGCTAATATTTCTTAGGATACTAATTAAAATGTAACTGTGTTTAATATATTTTGAACTGAAATTTATCAGCTAAACTTATATCCAATGATTAATGATCGTGAGAAGATGATGTTTGATCATGGTGAAAGCTGTATAATTGATTTTGGGAACATGCCTACAATATTAAACACCCCTAACTCTCCCCCCCCCCCAAAAAAAAAAATCTTCATCCAGAGGAAATGAACAAAGGAACAATGTACGGAGAAATGGTCGACGTCACGTCAATATTCTTACACAATGCACCAACTAGGAGAGTTTCCACGTGATTATGAATCATAAACCTAAGGTTGCTTCCAAGGAAGAACGATCTTGAGGAAACACTATCTGTTGTGAAACGCAACGGAATTGACACACACATGAACTCACACGAATAATAGTAATAATCAAACCATATTCTCTCAAATCATCTCTCTCCAATCTCATGATTTCATTAATAATAATTCTGATTACAAGAGATGGCCAAATGCCTTATTTATCGATTATCCTAAACTTGGGGAGCAAGTCTCCTAGTTAAAAAGGAAATAACCTAATTAAAATAGATAACTAATTAAACGATAAATCCTAATAATAATCTAAAAAATGTATAAATATATAATTTAATATCAAAATAACTAAAATAATATAATAATATTTATATTTTTCAATAAATATCCGGATGCATCACTATCGTTTTTACCTATCTCATTTTTATAGAGTCCTTTAAATTTGCAATACATTTTCCTCTTTAACACATTTTCCGATGATGTTTCTATGACTTCCCTGAACCTCCACTCTAGATTGTTTTGAAGGTTCTTTCTCTGGGGATTAGAGAAGTATTGTACGACACTTTATTTCAAAATCAATGGGCTTTTGTAAAGGGTAGATAAATTTTGGATCTTGTGTTGCTTGCCATTGAAATGGTACAGGAATATAGTTGAAAACCGAGAGGGTGTAGTTTTTAAATTGACTTCAGAAATGCATATTATCATGTTGATTGGGGTTTTTGGACCATGTGTTGGAAAATTCCTTTTTGAAAAGATGGATTAGAAATTTTGAAAAGCTTATGATCATGTTGATTGGGTTAAAGGCTTGTGAGTGTGAAGCCATTGAAGGTTTCCGGGCTGGGACAGAAAATATGGTAGCGACTCATCTCCAATATCAGAACGATACTAGTACCTTTGAGTCGGGAAGAGGTAGATTGTTTTGAGATTTGGTTGACTTAAATAAAGTGTTCATCTTCATTTTAGGGCAAAAAATCAATATTTCAAAAAAGTTTTTTCCGATCTCTATATCGAGTACTTTTGAAGGTTTAGCACATGGTGTGGGTTGTGGATTCGACAAGTGTTCACTGTCCTATCTTGGATCTCCATTGAGGGTTCCCCCGAAATCTCATGAGCTTTGGAGCCGGTCCTCGACAAAATGAAGAAAAAGGGTGGGAAAGGGGTTCTTGTCCAATGGAGCCTGGAGGGCAGGGGCGGAGGCAAGAGGAAGCCATGGTGGGCAGCTGCCCACCTTGTGTTTTGGGTTAAAAAAAATTCAAAGACAAATTTGAAACTTAAATTAGTAATAAGTTAAAGTTTTTTGGGTAAAAAAGTAAATGCCCACCTTACCAAAAGTCTTTTAGCTGGCCTAACTCTACTACTCCTACTACTATTCTCGTAAATGATATCTGATACAAAGTAAGATAAAAGAACCTTTGTAGTCTTGTAGAGAGAGATCGAGAGAACCACAAAATAGCCCCTAAACAATTGAAATTTTTGGCTGATCCTGATACGGTGTTCGTGCTGTTAGCGTTGTTCATTCGTGCTCATAGTCTCATAGAGAGAGCCCCAGGTTAGTTTTAGTTTAAATCTGAACTTGCTTTATTTTTATCAGTGTAAAAATATGGACCTTTGATTTAATTATTTGTGTGTTAAAATCTGAGTTTGCTTTGTGTAAAAATCAACTTGCTTTTATTATAACCCTTTTTTGTGTAAAAATCTGAGTTTGATTTTTTTTTTGTGTGTAAAAATCTGAATTAGCTTTGATTAATCATTTTGTATGTTATAATCTCGTTTTGATTTTATTTGGTTCAAAATCTGATCTTGCTTTTATTTTTTTGCTTCTAATTATGCTTAGGTACTTCAAAAAAAATGTTTCGCCATTGCCTCCCCCTTTGAGTGATGAAGATGACTATGACCAAAATAATCCTAAGAAATTCTAAACACCGTTGTTATCTAATATTTTCTTTTGTACTTGTTGAATTATTTTCGCTATTATAGATTTTTTTTTTATTTTGGACACCCTCGCCCACCTTAGAAAATGTTTCTGGATCCGCCACTGCTGGAGGGATACTTATTCTTAGTCGAGCCGTCTTTTATAGCCTCCTTGTTTACTTTTTATCAATTTTTTAATATTCTCGAAGAAGTGACTTCTATTTTAGAAAAGAGAATAAGATATTTGTTTATTGGAAGGGTAAGAAAAGGGAGAAAAAGTTCATTTAATTAATAAAAATAAATGCAAAATAACTATGGGTTGGGAGTTGGGAAAATTCACTAAGAATTAGAGTATTGCTGTGGAATCTGAAGTATTGGTGGGGGGAATATGTAGAGATTACACTTTGAACAAAAATCTATATGGTGATCCATTATAAGAAGCAAATGGATATTCGTATTTAAAGGATATGTTTCTGTCTAAGTGTGAGATGGCTCTCGGTCCATTTTAGGAGGTGGGTGATTCGCCTTTCCAATCTCCCTTTCCCCTGCATAGTATCATTATCTTTAAATCAAGGTGATGCCATTGCTTCGTTATCATCTATTATAGACTTTAGATGATGTGAGTTGGATGGGTGATGGTTTCTTGTGTCATCCCTTTTTTAAAGTGGTATCCTCTCCAGACAAAGTTGAAACTTTTTTTCTTACAATAGAATCTAGACAGAAGTTACTACACCAATTCAGGATTTTGCTTGATTTGTTGCTCATGAAAAAGGTAAACACTTGTAATGCGATGCGAACTAAGAGTTCAATGTGTTTCTCTCTCTATGCATTGTGCAAAGTAGACAGAAAATTTCTATTTTATATTACTGCATACAATATTGTTCAAATTATTATGAAATTAAGTTAATGAGTCATACAATGAACTGGGTGGGATAGAGTGGTTGAACATAGATTGAGATTGGAAAAAAGTGTATTTGAATATCAATTTGAGTTTATTCTTGAGAGGTCAATAATGGAAGCTATTTTTTTATTGAAAAGATTAAGGGTGAGTTATAAGGAGAAAAAGAAGGATCTTCATATGATTTGTATAGATTTGGAGAAGGCGTATTATAGAATACCTAGAGATATAATATGGTGGGTGTTACATAAAAATGGAGTGACTTGTAGATATATTAATATGATTAAGGAGTTGTAAGATGGGGCACTGATTATAGTAAGAACAATGGCAGTAGAAAGTAGGGAATTCCCAATCACTGTAGGTATGCACCAAGGTTCAACATTAAGTCCTTAACTCTTTGCTCTTGTTATGGATGAGTTAACTGGATAAATACAAGATGAGGTATGTATGATATTTGCAAATGATATTGTTTTAGTGGATGAATCTAAGGTAAAGATTAATGCTAGATTGAAATTGTGGAGAGAAACTTTAGAAACAAGAAAGTTTGAAATATGTAGAAATAAAACAAAATATGTGGAGTGTAATTTTAGTAATGATAGAAGAATAAACGGGGATGTGAAACTTTAGGGTCAAGAGATACATAGAAATGATCATTTCGTTATTTAAGGTCGATTATCCAAAGAGATGAAGATTTTAGTGGTGATTTTACTACTGGATTAAAGCCGGTTGGGCAAGTGGAGAAGTGCTACCGGCGTATTATGTGATTCACGTATGCCTATTAAATTAAAGGAGGAGTTCTATAAGACGACCATTAAACCTTCCATGTTAAGTGGACGGAGTATTCAGCAAATAGAGAAACAAAATCCACATAAAATGACAGTGATGACAGAGAGACGGATGTTAAGATAGATTTGTGATAAAACTTGAATGGATAAAATTAGAATTGAATATATTCATAAAACGGTGAAAGTAGCTCCTTAAAAGATATGGTTTTGATACGTCAAATGTAGACCAATAGATGCCCCCGCAGGGAAGTCATTTAGTTAGTATTGATGGTAAAGCTAGGGGCAGAGTAGACCTAAATGACTTGGCGGGATATTATAAGAAAATGACATGATATCATGTGGTTTAATGGAGGATATTGCGCTTAACAGAACAAAATGGAAAAATTGGTTTCATGTAGCCGGCCCCAAATAACTTAGAAAAAGCTTTGTTGAATTGAGTTGAGTATTGCCCTTTTGCCTCTCGGACCTGACACAAAATCTTGTACTGATGTAACCTTTTATCTTTGGTGGATGCCTTGCCCCCCATTATATAGCATCTGATTGCTTATTTGTCTTTTATGCAATCTAATAAAAGCTTGTTTTCTGTCCAAAATAAAAAATATCTTTTGTAGTAGATGATCATTTGTACGAGTTGATAAACAGTGTCTGATTTAAAGAAAAAATCATTGTTGTGAAATGATTGAAACAGGTTGTTTGCTACTGAAGTTGCACATTTGCAAAAGACTGGTAGTATCCGGTTGCTTATTTGGTGGATGCCTTGCCCCCCATTATATAGTATCTGATTGCTTATTTGTCTTTTATGCTATCTAATAAAAGTTTGTTTCCTTTCCAAAATAAAAAATATCTTTTGTAGATGATCATTTGTACAAATTAATGAGCAGTGTCTGATTTAAAGAGAAAATCATTGTTTTGAAATGCTTGAAACAGGTTGTTTGCTACTGAAGTTACACATTTGCAAAAGTCTGGTAGCATTGCATTGAATACCAGGAATTTTGAAAGCATAATGCTGGAAAATTCTAAAAGTTTTTCTTTCTTCATAATTGAATAAGAAAGGCGGAATGCAAGAATCATTAGATTGATTATGTTAGCAGTGATAGAACTGCTAACTATATAAATTCATTAAAATTGAAAATCCCCCCGTGTTGTTTATTAGTCGTTATTTAATATTCCATTTTTGTATAGTATCTTATTTCCTGGGATCTTGTTGCCGTTAGGGTCGAAAATTTTCTATCCAAGGTCTTCTGGGGAAGGAAGCATGCTCTAATGCTTTCATGGGTGGAACCCTGGTGATATTCCGCTTGGCACCACAGGTAATTTGTGGTTTTGTTTCCGTTTATTGTTTAGTACCCCAAGTGTTCTTTGTTTTCAGTTTTTGCGATTTTTTTGAATCTCAGATTGGTAAATTCCTATTTACAATATCAATCTTAGGATTGACATCTTGTGATATAAACTTTTGACATGAATTGTGGTAATTTATATGTGAAATGAAGTATAAGTGTAAGATTATAATTAGAGACATAAACTCGAACCTAACGAGCACTAGAGATTCTACAATAATCTCCAGATTTAGTTCGAAGTTCCATGTCTTCATACTATTGCAGGATTATCATCGTTTCCATGCTCCAGTTTCTGGGACAATTGAGCGGTTTATTGATATACCTGGATGCTTATATACGGTATCTGCAGATCTCTCTCTCTCAATTTTACCTCGTTATTAATGTTCATAGCCCATTTCTTATCCATCTTCAATATCTCTGGATTAATGCTGTATTTTTTTAATCTTCAAGGTCAATCCAATTGCTGTGAATAGCAAGTACTGTAATGTATTTACACAGAATAAGAGAACGGTATCTATTATTTCAACAGAAGAATTTGGGAAGGTTCGTTTGCATAAAATTGTAAATAACTGTACACTATATAATCATATAATTTTGGACAAAATAGTGAAGTAGTTTAACTATGTCTTAAGTGAAATACTTTTCATCATATTACATGAAGAATGTGACCCCTAACCAAACAGATCCTCAATCTAAAAGATAACAATTCAAAATTTCCTAGGACAATATGTAATTTAAAGAGGAACCATTCATTGCAACAATTTGGGTGCAGGTAGCATTTGTTGCAATTGGAGCAACAATGGTTGGTAGCATCACTTTCTCTAAGAATGAAGGGGACCGTGTGCAGAAAGGAGATGAGGTTAATAAATTTTTGATGTAGTTTCTCATTTTTTATTATCCGTTTAAATTTCTGATTGGTGTTATAATGCCTCAATTTAATTTTCAGTTGGGATATTTCTCATTTGGTGGAAGTACCGTCATTTGCGTCTTTGAAAAGGTGAGTATCCAAGTACCTATGTTGATTAAATAGATCCTTCTTCTTTCTTTCTTTCTTTCAAATGTTGAAACAAAAATTACACCATGGCTTAATGAAAAAAGTAACCTTAGTTTGTATTTGTATTTGTTTCAATTTTGTATGTTAAAAAACTAATTTCTTAATGAAAACATAGAGGGAGTTTAGCTTAATGAAGATATATAACCTGTTTTCTAAAAAACTTGATTATAACACAAAAATATTATAATTCAGTGTTTAAAAACAGGTTGCCAAACGCAGATTTTTATCAGAATTGTATTTAAACACAAAAAACAAAATTATAGTTATAAACCAAACAGGCCCATAATTTTTTTAATTTGAGTGAGTATGAGTAGTTACTAAATTTTATTTAAAAAGGAAAAAACTCAGCTCTTGTCTACTATATTAGTATTTGAAATGAAATTGACTTTCAAGTTCAAATGCTGTACGGATTTCTAAAAATAGTGAATTTTACAAAGTTTATTTGTTAACATGCACCACTTGAGAAATTGTAATATGTAGTGTATCCTATCTATTGACTCGGGGTTTAATGTGTGAAATTGTGCAGGATGCAATAGAGATAGACGAGGACCTCTTGGCAACTAGTGAAAGGTCACTGGAGACTTTAGTTACCGTTGGAATGACACTGGGTGTCTCCATAAAGAAAAGGACTCAAGTTCAGTTGCCAAATTTGGAAAAATGTGTTTTAGAGTCGCGAGAGATAGAGATAGATGGATAGATAGAGAGAGAGAGAGAGCATTTAATATACGGTATTTTGTGCTTATGTCTACTAGGGTGCCAAAGTTTACATTTAATATACTCAGTGTGTTTTTGTGTGTTTGGAACCCCATTCCATGCCTTGAATTGCTGAATTTTTATTTCAAGATTTGAACTCTTTGAAGTGTCATAGAATTGGGTTTTACAAATGTGTTTTATAAGATTATTACTTGTGGATTAATATACTGATTATTGAGGGCTGAAATTTCAAATGTGTTTAGTAATTTTTAATTGTTGAAATATTCGGGCTGAATATTTGTTTTAATACTTTTATCGTTTGATTTGCTGAATTTTTTTTATGAAATATTGGGGATGTAACAGTGATTAATAAACTTTTAATTCTGCAATTATTGAGTAATTTGATAATAGTTTAACTATTAGAAGCTAGTGTGTTTTGTTTTAGTGATTTTTTAAAAAATTATTAATTAATTTAGTGAAATTTTACTACTAAAATATAACTTGAATGGGTAATGGTTTATAATACGACTTGAATAACTATTTGTTATCAGTGAATATATTTTTACAGCTAAAAAATTGCATAAATATAAAAAACAAACCTAAAAAAAATTGCCTTTGTGGCTCCGGCCCTCCAATCTCCGACACCACTTAGAACTTTTGCACACCCTGATAAAAAGTCCTGGGTCCGCCACTAGCTAATGATCAAAGTACTATACATACCATAATTTTGTGCATTTATATTTTTAGCATTTTAATTACACGTCTGCACGTAATTTAAACAAGTTGAGAAATAATGAGAATTTAAATAAATATTAATTAGCGAGAAATGATTAACATTTATGTGAATATATATTTACTAGTGTGATAAAGTAAATAAAATTATGTCAAATGGTATTACGTCGTTAGTGGGTAAAAGCGATGGGTTTTGGCGATATCTCAATCGGGGTGCGCGCGTGGGGTTGTGTTAGAATTCAGATAGGAAATTTATTATTAATGATTGAGATTGTGATTTCGAGTGGACGAATGATCCGAAATGGGTCGGAATAGTTAAAATTAAATACCCGGGGTGGTAATCGGATTCCAGGGCCTTTTTAGACTAGTTGGGACCTACATACCATTTTACACTTAGGCCATAACCTAATTTCGGGATTAGCGGGATATTAGATAAGGGAGGCAACCAATCTATCATTCTAATATACCTAGGCTTGAGAGAGAGAGGCAAAAAGAGAAGGGAGAAATCAAAAAAGGCTTAAGAAGGCAATCCAGGGAATAATTGAGGCAATTTCGGATTGGGATTATGTGCAAAAATATTCACAAAGGAGGAATTCAGAGTCTCCAATAATTTAAGGCAAGTGTTTAAACTTCCTTTGATACTTTATGCATGTTTTAATTCATATTATAGTTGATGGGACAAATACAAATTTTGGGCGGGATTCACATGATAAAAGTGGAATTTTTGGGAATGCATCCCTAAAAATCAAATTGATTATTATCTCATATGAAATATGAGTCTTGTTCATATATAAGAGATGAAATCTGGAGAAAAATATGAGATTGAATCATGTTATAAAGATGTATTCTTGAATGATAAAATGAGAGATTTGATTAGAATTAAGATGTGAATTAATTCTGAAAAAATTGATGTTGGATTCCATGTTTTAGATGGTTATGGGATCAATTGGTATGTAAAAATCTCTATATTGATGTTTGAGAATGTTAGGAACTTCATATTCAGGGTTTGGATAAAGAATGAAATCCATAGAGGGTAGGAAGATGATGAATCCCGCAAAAACATAGCAGCCCCGACTAGGCCAGAACTAAGGGGCGAACTGGTTCAACCAAGGGACAAATTGATTCAGATTACTTGTTCGACCCAAGTTTCGTATTTTAATTGTTTTGTGAATTGGGTTGGGTCCATATTGCTTTACGAGGTCCGTAATTAATATTAGGACTTTAGGAAAATATTTTAGAGACATTATTTTACCTTAGGTGAGTCGAGAATAAATATGGGGTATGAAATTAAGAGTTTTTAGGATAAACGACACTCGGAAAAACATTAATGAATTCGATTGGGAATTTCGGATGGATTGAGATACGGGCTGGATTTAAATGGGCTTAGTGTCCAGAAAAATATATATTTGTGAAATAATAATAAGCAAGCGTCTTTTTATGGATTTGGGAGTCGGGTTTAGATTCAGAGCTTATAGGCTAGTGCTACGAGTGACATATGCATGATTAGCTGGTTTTATGTGTATATATATATATATATATATATATATATATATATATATATATATATATATATATATGTGTGTGTGTGTGTGTGTGTGTGTGTGTGTAAATGATATATATGAAGCATACCTACTCTAGGGATGCTATCGGTGGGAGTTGCGCATAGTGAACGGTGCACGCTGGCGTTGACTAACAAGTGTAGGATCGATTCTCCAGGTCATAGGCCTGTCGCACGATCACTGTATGTGAGTTTAGAGTCTAGTGGGGGTAATGTAGTATAGTTATGACCCACAGATGTATGATTATGACCGACTCCGATTTTACATTTACAATTTAGGTTCGGTGGCGAGATTCCGATCCGGTGGCCCAGGTGAGTACATGATGTCCCTGGAGCCTAATAACATACTAGAGAATGCATATGTGAGGTAATGCTCTGGGGATTGTGGTTATGCGTATATATCGAGTTATGTATATGTATGTGTACAAGATGTGATGTGAATCTACATATATAAGTGTGATAAATATATACGGGTGAATAAAATAAATATGTGAATATTAAATTAATAACTGGCGTAAGATTATTTGTACCAGATAATGATGAGAACTAAAATGATTTAGCGTATGTGTATCAAAGCCAATAATATATACTTATGACATAGTCTGAATAGAAGGGTAGAGAATATGGCTAAGGTTAAGGTTGATACTAGTTAGGGTAGCATAACTAGAGTGCTTAAAATACATACGTTAGATGCACACTACAAATGAGGGGTGAGGATTATCTTATGGGAGTACGACATCAGTTTAAATATGAAAGATTGCATTTTAGCACTTGCGAAAATTTTTCGTAAGGTTTTGGGCTCTAACCCACGTCGAAATATTTTCAAAACTTTTAGGTGTCAAGCTATAGGGATGCCAGGCATGATTATTCCTTCCAGTCAGGCGGTGTTGCAACACCTATAAATGCTTGTAGAGATTTGATTAGTCGCATCTATCTTGAGTTCTAGATAGGATTCCATTCAGTTTTTATTCGGGCATGTCGCCCATTATAAGACAGTGATTTATGCAGTTTTTATTTATCTAGTCTATGGATTATTGTATTGGATTTATACCAATTGTTTATTCAGTTATATGAATTATTATGTTTATTTCAGCATTCATTTTTTATTCATGGTTCATGGTGAATGTGTATTAATTATTTGGAATGGTTTGTGGTGAGTGGAATTTACTAAGTTTTAAAATTTGACACCGGGCTTAATAGGTTATTAGTAATTAATAAGAATGAGCCAGCTAAGATTCCTATTTTATTTGATTAGAGGGATGTCAATTCGTATTTTAATAATTGGGGTGTCACATACTACACCCTAGTTATGAGAAAATGCTAATACCCTAACAATACACGTATATGTGTAATGAGTCCAGTTTTATATGCTCATAAATAGTTTATTTTTACACTCCTGTGTTACTTATTATCTTATAAATGTTGCATTATTAGATATATGGTATTATTCGCTATCAATATAACAAACTCCATTTTCAAATATGAAGAATCAATTGTAAATTGGATAAAATCGAAGTCTTAAGGTAAATAAAAAGTTTCAGGGTAGAAAATATAATTTTATGAAACATTAGGGACTAAAATAAAATATAAAAGGGCCATTTGGTAAGTAAAATATTTTCAGGGACTACTAAGAAAATTTGAAAAAATAACTTATTGTAAAATTACTAAAATACCTTTCAAGTATAAATTACTCGTACACCCTTAACAGTTTTCACCTTGTGTTTAACACCTCCATCTTACACGTGTTGTCTTAACACTGCAAGACCACTCTGAAACGCGACACCTTGGCGTTTAATCACTTCTGCAAAAATCCTAGTCATTAGACACGTGTCAACACCGTAATATCCTTGGAAACCTATAAATAGGGCCTTTGGGATAATTTATAACTCACACCAATTCCTTGAGAATTATAGCAAGAAAGAGTGATAGAAAGCTTGTGAAATATCTTAAGAAGGAGTTCTATAATTTTGAAGAAAGAATTCATTTCGTAGGTATGATTTTATTTAAATGTTGTAATGCATTTTTATAATTTTAATTTCGTATTTTATAGCTTTACCTAGTAGTTATGCTACACTAAAGGCTCCACTAATGAAAATTTAAAATTTGGAAATAATCTAAATTGATTTTATTTCCAAAATATATATACTTGTTTTAAAATATATAAGCTTTTAAAAATTAATTTTGTAAGTAATTGCTCGTTATTATGGAATCTCATTTAAATAATTCCAAAATCAGTCAGTGAAATTCTGTCTAGTTGAGATGATATTTAAGTGGTGCCCCTGTGACCCTCCATCTATACTGGGAATAAATTCGGAAATTTTATGTCTAGATGAGATGGTATTTAAGTGGTGCCCCTGTGACCCTTCATCTCTATTGGGAACCGATTGGTTAGGAAGGACTATAAATTGAATTCTTTAATTTCGATTAACTAATATTAAAAATTGAGAAAATGGTTTTTAGTAACCTTTTATAGCAAGTATTGTAGGATTAAAACACAATATTTATAATTGGTCTTTCTTTAGAATACGTAATTAAACCTTTATTGTATTTATTAGATTAACGTGTGATCCAAGACTCAAAATCTGTATTTTTGAACCTCTATTTTAGGTGAGTACTTTATGTCATTTCTTGCATATTTTAATCATATGATATTATGCAAACTATATATTTTGCGAACTTCTTTTATTCTCAAAATTCATCTGATACCGATGATTGATTCATTGTGATATGTTTATATTTGTCCATATAGACATACCGATTAAAATGAGTATTGAAAATGATATTAAATAATGGAAATAAGATTCAGCCTAAGGGACCTCTCTTACTGACTGACCTTCTCAATTGGGTTATCGCTGGTGTGCCCTAATTAAGGCGTTGTGACGAACAAGTTTGATTGACCCTCAACTACCGGAGAATAATACGGTATTAAAGTTTACTTGGCCATTAAAATGATATGATTGAATGAAAAAGATATCACATTTGATTTGTTGCATTCGTCTTATTCCGAGCTATCCAATTGTGATATATATATATATATTGCCATTTCAAAATATATATCTATTTACTGCAAGTTCCTATCCATATTTGTATATGCATTCTCTTTTGACTTGAATAGGTATTTATTTTCTGAAAACCTTGGAATGTCGGGAGATTAAATCTTATTCAACTTTTTACTGATGTTGTATAAATAACAATTTTTCAGGAAATAATTAGACTCGCGGATGGAGTGTAGAAGGACTATGTTGAAGATTTAGCTTAAGGAGCTCTTTTGTTATACTTTTAAATATAATGTTTGTTTTTATGAGATAGAGCATGTTTGGCTCTCTAGTAATAGGTTTTTAATTTTGTCTTAAGTTGTAACTCGTTGATACTTTTAATGATGTAATTCCATTTTTCCATTAGTTTACGATTCATGACCATGTGAATGTATTTCCGTTGCATTTATTTTAAGAGATATTTTAAATCCAGAATATTGAACACCTTGGTGGCATGTCAAGACACTTGTTCCCTACTAACTTTGGGTCGGGGTCGTGACAATTGGTGCACAGAGTTCCAAGATATGGTTCACTTATGTCGTTAGGTTTGTTTCTTACGTAAACAAAATAATAGATACAATGAATCTCATTTGGTTAAAATTAGCTCAACTCAATTTTAAAAAGCAAAAGTATAACCCAAAGCCTTTTCTTGCAAAAAAACTTGTAAGGGAAAATTTTCAATTGAGTCCATTTGTAGTATTGGCTGATTTCGTTGGACAAAACATTTAGTGTCATTGTGTGTCATACATCTATCATCGATGAAGAATTTGACCATTCGGGCCTTCATCACTTAATACACCAATTCCAATTGCTCTTTTTCTCATAGGTGTATGGCCCGATTCTTTTCTATGTTGTTGGAGATATTTTCAATATTGTTAAATGCTTTTTGATGGAATTTTCAAATCAATTTAAGTCATTTAAAATTAAATTTTATTTTACAAAATTGCCCAGGTCGTTCAAACAAGCATGTTCGAATAAGTATGTTCGAATGATTTCTCTTATGGAGTTGTCTTAATCGTCATTCGAAGTCTCGTTCAAATAAGGTCGTTCGAACAAGTATGTTCAAATGACTTTTCGAACGACTTCCCTCGTATTTGTGTCTAAATTGTCGTTAGTAATCTCGTTCAAAAGTCGTCGTTCGAATGAGGCTGTTAAGTCGTTTGAACGATCGGTTATTTTTTTTTAAATTTCAAATTTCGTGCAGTTCTTGTCCTTAACTTCCTTGGTCCACTTCTTTCACTTTAGTAACTGAACAAGGGACAAAAATTTTCACTTGAACACTTCTTAAACTTGAAGAGAAAACTCATGTCCTTTTTGATAAAAGTCTCCAACAATTTTATGTGATATTTTGATCATTTTTTCAAGAACCAAAAGCCCCAAACACATCCCCTCATACATTCATCCCTGGTCAGCTGCGATGGATCTCCGCCCAAGTTTGGATTAAAGAAGACTTTTGGCTTTTGGTGAATACCGAGACACCGAAGGTGTTGTGCAGCATGTTAGACTTTCGCATACTATGGATGAAGGTATTGAAGACGGCATCGACTGGTCTTACTGTGTCAAGTATGTAAGTCTTTTGTGTCTTTTTTTAAAACCATATTCATAGTGGATTTGTCTAGGCCTAGCCGTCCGAAATTTTTCCCAATTGGGTTTTCCTCGTATATCGACGTTGCATGCTCACTTAGGATTTATTAAGTAAGATTAAAATTTGGAAAGTATCAATTCGGTGACCTAATTAATATTTGTATCAATGAGTGTATTCTAAAAAATTGAACTAAATTCATATAACCTTGCAACTTCAAATTGGTATTAGAGCCTGTTTCTAAAAGTTATTTAGATGAATCCTGGAGATTATATGGAAAGTTTTTCGTCGAATAGACCACCTATGTTTGATGGAACTAAATACGCCTATTGTAAAGCACGTATGAAATCTACATTAAAGTCAATTGATGAACGTGTTTGGGATTGAAAAAGTATGGTCTCCTCCCTTTGTTATTGTTGAAGGAGAAACTATTTTAAAACCAGTAGAAGAATGGAGTGAGGATGAGTTAAAATTATGTAACTTTAATTCTAAAGATTTAAATGCATTGCTTAGTGTTGTTACTTCCAAGGAGTTTCATCATATCATGACTTCTGAAACTTCAAAGGAGGCATAGAACATTCTCCAAGTTACTCATGAGGGAACGAGTGCAGTTAAAGCATCTAAACTTCAAAATTTAACCACTCAATTTGAAACTATCACCATGAAAGAAAGTGAACATTTGATGAATTCTATGCCCGTATTTTCGATATTGTTAATTCATGTTTTAACTTAGGTGATAAAATCCTTGAACAACGAGTAGTCAAGAAGATTCTTAGATCTCTCCCTAGTCGTTTCATTCTGAAAGTCACGGTTCTTAATTATTTAGGAGTGTTAAATTCTCTAAAACTCGAAGAGCTTATTGGTGATCTCCAAACATATGAATTAGACATGTTTGCTAAAGATAACAAAAAGAAAGATAATGGAGTAGCTCTAAAAGTTAAAAAGGAATAAATATCCGAATCCGAAGAGTTCTATATATCGATCCTAATGATATGGCCTTATTTGCTAAAAAAATTATTAACTTTTTCAAGTTTAAAAAGCAAAACTCAAAATTTAAAAAAACTAAATTTGAGGAAAAAAAATAAGGCAAGTAGAAGTTTAATAATCAGGATCAAAAGAAGTTTAAAAATGACAACTCTAAAAGAGATAACTTTAATAAGGATGATTCATATAGATGTTTTGAGTGTGAATGATGAGGTCATAGAACATATGAGATCCCCACAAATCTTAAGAAATAAGTTAAGGATAAAGACGTTTATAATGCTACTCTTAGCGACAGTGGGAATGAGTCTGAAGACTCTAATGATTCCGTTCCTTCTAGAAATAACTTCACTGCCTTTATGGCGAGTCATGCTAGCGCTTTAAGTGAGTCACACCCTAGTATTGACATTTTCGAGCGTGATCTTGAGTTTTTATCCACTCACCCAGAAGGTAGTGATGAGAAAGGAAGTGAGAGTAATGCAGATGAAAGTGAATTGCAATCCGCCTATACTGAGTTGTACTCCGATTCTATGCGTATCCAAAAGATAAATAAAAGGTTAACTTTTTAGGTGTTGACATTAAAAAAGGAGTTGAAAAGCCTGAAGGAGAAGGAGGCTTTAGTTAATCAACTCGAGGCAATTAAGATTTCTCTATTTGAGAAGCTTATTTTGATGGGTAAAGAAAAATGTGATTTGAGTGACTCTCTAACTCATTTTAACAAAGATCTTCATGAATCCTTGGAGATTAGAAAGACACTTGAAGCAAAAATTATCAAACTTGAGAAAGATCTCGAGTCCTCTCGGGAAGTCAAAGTCACACTCGAAGATAATTTCGAAAGAATGGGAAAATTATTCCTAGGTCCAGTTTTAGGTTATCAAGAGAAAGGTTATAAAGAGAGAAAGGGTATAAGATATGAATATGGTGAGTCATCCAATGTTAAATCCGAACTCGTAGCTAAGTTTGTTACCAAAATAAACCCTCCTAAACCTAACCCACCTAAAAGAAGTCAACCTAAGCAACCTATGAAAGTGACTCCAAATCAACCCTATGTGTGTACTTATTACCACAAAAGGGGTTAGCTTAGATATTTCTATTACAAGCTTGGGAGGAATTCTTATTTTTCAACTCCTAGGCAACACTATAGCTCCTTAGCTAGCCTTAAAAACCAAGTTGAGTATATAGTCAACACATCCAAAGGAAATGATTCCAAATAAGGTTCTCTATGTCCCAAGGAAATGATTCCAACTAATAGACTAGAGTTAATAAAGGGGAGAACATGACTCAAACTTGGGTTAACAAAGATAAGACCAAGAAGGCTTTTGTTATTCATGGTGCGCTTAAAGGCTCAAAATAGATCCCAATGATATTTTGATAGTGGATGCTATAAACATATGATAGGTGATAAATCTCTTTTTACCACTCTTGAAAACTATAAAGATGGTAAAGTCACCTTTAGCGATGGGAGTAAATCTCGAGTCATGGGTAAAGGCACCATTGAAGTTCCTGGTATTCCAAAACTAAAAAATGTTCTTTACGTTGATGGACTCAAAGCTAATTTGATAAGCATTAACCAGTTATGCGATGAAAACCTAGTAGTTAAGTTTATCCAATCGGAGTGCACCGTTTATGATAAATAGGGTATGGATATTCTACAAGGTGTGAGGAGTAGTGATAATTGTTATGGAATTATTCCAAACTCCTCTTTTATTTGGAAAAGTTCCAAGGTCTCGTCTGTCGATCTTTGGCATCAACGTCTAGGTCATGTAAACTTTAGAGGTCTTGATCGTTTAGTGAAGAAAGACCTAGTTCGAGGTTTACCATCCTTAAGAAAACCAACCTCCTCAATTTGCGGACCTTGTCAACTTGGAAAGAAAATTAAGAGCCCTCATAAGAAGTTGAACTCTATAACTACCTCTCGTGTCTTAGAATTGGTTCACATGGACCTTATGGGTCCCACTCGTACCGAGAGTATAAGAGGAAATTGATATATCATAGTGATGGTAGATGACTTTTCAAGATATTATATAGTAGGATTTCTAAAATAAAAGTATAATGCTATTGAATTTCTAACGGTTAAATGTCGAGTCCTTCAAAATCAACACGGTGTCAGCATAATCTGGTTTAAAAGTGATAATGGAACTGAATTTAAGGAATTCAGTGTATTTTTTTTTATAAAGTATTAATTAATCATGAATTTTCGACCGTTCGAACTCCACAACAAAATGGTATAGTTGAGAGGAAGAATCGAACGATCCAAGAAATGGCAAGGTCCATGCTCCTTGGTAGGAAAATGCCTCACAGGTTTTGGGCGAAAGTGGTAAGCACCGCTTGTCATACCGTGAATAGGGTATACTTGCATCCCAATACTAATAAAACTCGATATGAATTACGAACCGACAAGAAACCCAACATATATTATTTTAGAGTCTTTGAGAGTCATTGTTACATCCTTAGGGATAGAGAGCTTCTAGTCAAATTCGACTCGAGGAGTGATGAAGGTATTTTCTTAGAGTATTCACAAAACAATAGAGATTTTAGAGTTTACAACTTTGCTAGTTTTAAAGTTATGGAATCAATAAATGTTGTCCTAAAAGATGATGCTCCAGCTATATTTGTTGACGATGAGGAAGATTTCTCTTATGAGTGTGATGTACCTCCCGGTGTTGAAAACATTGAGTCTCATAATGACTCCGTGGACCCCACAATTGAGAAAAAGGATCCATCTCCATGGGTTTGTAAAAGTCATGAACCCTCCAAAATTATTGGGAATCTCGAATTAGGTGTCAAGACTAGGGCGCAATTAGAAAATGAGGTTACTTATTGTGTTATACCTTTAAAATTGAACCTAAAAATTTTAAAGTACTAAAAGATGAACATTGGATTAATGCCATGCAAGAAGATTTGCTTCAATTTTATAAAAATGATGTTTGGGAATTAATTCCTTGGCCTAGTGATACTAATGTCATTGGTACCAAATGGATTTTTAAAAATAAATTAGATGAAAATGGTGTCATTGTTCGTATTAAAGCTAGGTTAGTTGCCCAAGGATATACCCAAATAAAAGGGTATTGACTTTGATAAGACTTTTGCTCCAATTGCTAGGTTATAGTCCGTTCGCCTTTTATTAGCCATATCATGTCATCATAATTTCAAACTTTATCAAATGGATGTCAAAAGTGCCTTCCTAAATGGCATCTTCAGGAGGATGTCTATATGGAACAATCGAAAGGGTTTGAGGACCCTAAGTATCCTAATCACATCTTTTATTTGAATAAATATCTATATGGTTTGAAGCAAGCACCCCGTACTTGGTATGAGATGCTTAATTCTTATCTCCTTACCCACGGATTTTCGAGAGGGGTAGTAGATATGCCGTTATTTGTTCCTCAAGATGAGAACGTAATCTTAGTTGCCCAAGTTTATGTCGACTACATAGGTTTTGGATCCACATGTGATAAATGTACTAAACTCTTCTCGAAGAAATGAAAAATGAATTTAAAATGAGTATAGTCGGTGAGCTCGCATTTTTTAGGTCTTCAAGTGCATCAACTTGATAGCGGTATATTTTTATCCCAAACTAAATATGCGAAAGATCTTGTGAAGAAATTTAATGTAGACTCCACCAAGCATGCACGTACTTTAATTACTTCAACTGTTAAGCTTAGTAAGGACACAAAAGGAAAGGATGTATATCACACTCTTTTTAGGAGTATGATAGGTAGTTTACTCTACATAATCGCTAGTCGTCCGAATATTTTCTTTAGTGTAGGAGTTTGTGCCCGATATCAAGCCGCTCCAAAAAAGTTTCATTTGCTTTCCATTAAATGTATTATTAAATATGTTAGTGGAACCCTATCTTTTGGGATTTGGTGTTCCTTTGACACTAATGATTGTCTATCGGCATATTTGGATATTGATTGGGAAGGAGATGTCGATGGATATAAAAGCACAACTGGTGGATGTTTCTATTTTGGTAGTGCACTTGTCTCATGGATGAGTAAAAAACAAAATTCCATTTCTTTGTCCACGATGGAGGTCGAATATATAGCCGCTGGAAGTTGTTGCACTTAACTCATTTGGATGAAACAAATATTGGAGGATTACGGTATTCTATAGTGCACAATGACTATTTATTGTGACAATATGAGTGCAAGTCATATTTCCTAAAATCCTGTTCAATATTTAAGAACAAAGCACATTCGGATTCGAGAACACTTTATTCGAGAGTTAGTTGAAGATAAAGTCGTTTCCTTGAGCTTTGTAGGCACCGATCATCAATTGACCAATATATTTACCAAACCTCTAGATGCCCTTAGGTTTGAAAACCTTAGGAAATCCATTAGGGTTTTCTCCATTCATTGAGTTCGAAGTCATTTATCTAGTTTAGGTTGAGCCTCATGTCTTTCTTCTTACCTATGAACTAGATTATATTTTGTACATATATTTTTCAAATATTCTAAAAATATTTAAATTTTATTTGAGTGGAAAGGACTTCATAAAACTTTTGTCCATATAGGTTATGTGTGTGATATTTTTGGATCACTATTTCATTACATGTCCACGTGGCTTTCTATGAGTAACTAGTCCGGACTTCATCTTGCTTGTGTGCATTGATGATTGTTTATGATATATTCTCCTATGCTTGCCTCATATATTTGCCTTTCTTGCACACACCTTTCACGGAATCTTGTGGATGTCTACGTCATTTTGCGTACGCTAGATGAAGTAAGTTGTTATCTTATCAATTTTGTCACCACATTCTATAAGCAATCAATTTTGTGCATGCAAAACCATTGCCCGAGTTTGGAAAAATAAAATAACATTCATCCAGTTATGTTTTATTTAGCAATGGACTCGGTCTATGAAAAAAAAATGTTTTTGCATGAATAGCCTTCATCTGCAAAAAGAAAAAGGACCTAAAAAAGTGTGGCATTGAAAAAAGTATCCAAGGCCAACATAGTTTAGCATGTTTGATCTTTCAAAATAAAGAATTCAAAAGAATATTTGATATTGATGGGAGACATAGGTTGAAGATCAATGTCTTTGCACAATAAATCGCTATATTTCTCTCTTTATGTGACACTATTGGCCAGAGAATCATCAATCTTCTATGCATTTTTTCTTTTGGTGGCTAGAGTCCAATCGTATTTCTTTTAATTGTCACAAGGCATATATGAGTGTATATTGTGTTAATATATTGTTTGGCATTTTGCACTTGTGCGTTGTCGTAAGTAATGCTCTCACTCGCATTGTTCACACCCATTCATTCCACTTCCACCGTTCGGATATGTCTACGCTACCTAGGACAATTGAAAATCAACTTTTATGGGTTTCTAACCTTTTTAGGCCTTTATACTACGTATTTTTACAATTTTTTTGGTGTTTCTAGTGTTTTTAAAGACTATATTCTCGTTCAATTTCTCGTTCGAACAAGATTTCGAATGACCCTAGTCCTGGCATGCACTGATTTCTCCTTCGAAATTCTGTCCGTATGTCATTTGAACGAGATTTCCAAAATTCGTTTGAATGATCGAGCTTTAATTTGGGCGGTTTAGTTCATTTCTTTATGCCGTTTCATTATATTCTTCTCTCTCTCTCAGTCAACCTCGTGATCTCAAATCTCCATTTATCCACTCTCTCCACTTTTCCTCTCTTCTCTCCATATTTTCACTCTTCATTTTTACGACTACTCTCCTCCACCATACTTCATTTTTAAAACCCTCATTCCCCATTTTCTATAGCTCCATATACTCTCAAGGTCTTGGATTCTTCCAATCGTGTGTTTTATCAGGTATCTTCTTGGTTTTCATCTCTTTTAGTTTTCTTTGAATTGGTTAAGCATAGATGGTTAGTGTATGCTATTCACAACATACACCATCTTTGGGCTATATTTTTCTTACCCATTTCATATAATCTCAAGCAATTTGTGTTGGGCCTATGTTATCTATATATTTTCCCGCGTACAAATTTTTCTTATAAAAATTTGTAGTCTTGCCCCTATTAAATGTTATCACATAAATTGTTTTAACATTTTTCACAAAGCTTCATTTTTTTCCGATAAAAAAAATCATGGCATTGCAATTTTTTTATATATGCTTTATATATATTTCTATTTCTTGTTGCGGATGGAGTATGGGATTTTATTGGTGCTTTTGGTGTTGTGGCGGTTTGGTTGGTATTTGTTTTTGGGTAGGTTGTAGTTTCCTTTATTCTCGTCCATATGGCCAGAGGAGGTAGGCATTTTTGGCATGTTGATTCATCCGATGAGGATCATTCATCAGGTGACAATGCGTCCATTCCCAACCTACGACTTTGTTGGAGGACACATGACATCCATACACTCTATCACACTCTCAGCATTGCGATTCGGTCTTTTATTCGCGAAAAGGTTGTCAACCTAGCCTCACACTCTGGCACCATTATTTATACTTGGCTTGATACTCTAGACTAGGATCCTATCTTTAATCTTTGCGACCCCATATATCCGATCTTATCCGTGAGTTTTTCTTTGGGATGCTTATGACTGAGAACGGACTAGCTTCCAAAGTTCGTGGTAGGGAAATCACCATCACCTCGGCTCCATTGCACTTCTCACAGGTCTACCCCGCACCCCTAACCCCACCTTTCCTTGGACCAAGGACACTAGGTCTACTTTTCACCTTATTCTTGAGACTGTCAGTCATGTGGTCCAGCCTGGTACCACCATTTTATATCATAAGAACCTTAGTGCTAATGTTATGATCCTTAATTGGATCGTTTGTGCGTACCTCCTTCCACGTGTAAACCATACTTAAATTTCGAAGGATCATGTGGATTTGATGTGTGATATTAGCATTAGGGCATCAATTGATCTTCTTGATTTCATTTTTGGAGTTCTTAAGGCTGTTCATATATCTCCCTCTAATCTAGTTAGGCAAGCCTTACCCTTTGCGGTTATAGTTATTCTTCACTATTTAGACGTTACTTGTCCCCTCCTTTCATCGGAAGTTCCTGTCACTCGCTATCAGACCATTGATAGCTCCTTCATTGGTCATTACCGAGGTTACCGTCCTTGAGACATACCTTAGCCCACTCCATCCCACTCCGAGTCATCACACATTGCAGCCTCTTCCACTCCAGCTCAGTCTAAACCCTCCACCTCTCGTCGTTCCCCCTACAGAGTCGGAGGATATTAGGTATGTGCATTTATAGGTTGAGCATATTTAGGAGGAGCATCATCAAGTTAAAGCTATATTACATGAGCTCTTAGCTACAATGCAGAGAGATCGAGAGAGAGCCGAGGAGGATTAGGCTAGTAGAGAGGGGGCCCAGGCTCTTCGAGATGAGGCTCAGTCTAGGAGAGACTCCATTCTCATGAATCATTTTGAGGAGCGACGTATTTATAAGATGCATCGCGGTGCAGAATCTTTTAGTACAGGATCTTCTCCTGGTGACGATGCTACCGATGCTCCAACTCCATGATTTAGCTTTTTTTTTCCAATTGTTTCAATTTATGTACTTGTGAGAGAGAGAGAGAGATTTCCATTTTCTTTATGTATTACTCTCATTTGTATCATATATTATTATTTCCCTTTTAGTTCTTATATTTGGATATTGTTGTTAGAACATCTTGGGTTTATGTCTTTAATGTTATTCATCGCATGTTTCATCTTATGCTATATTATTTTGTGGATAATTTTCTTTAGTTATTATGTTGTGGATATTGTCTTGATTCTATTTACCATTATATTATCTATATTTTGGTTCAGCTCTATTCACTAACATTGAAGGTTTAGTTCTATCCCTTTGTGTTTTTCGGACAAAAAAGGGGAGAACATGTTTAGGAGGAGCCTTCGAAAATTTGGCTATTTTACTTTTAATTTCCCCATGTGTTTTATATGTTTGATTGTTTCATATGTGGAGACCACTTATTTCCAACTTCTTGCCTACTTTCAAAGATGCAGCTTTGTAGTTAGTCGAGTTAGTCTATCCTTTTTCTTGGGGGGTTTTGGGTATGGGCATTAAGATCGTCCTGACGAATTGAATTAGAAAATTCAGAGTCATTTTATTTTGTATCTTTTCATTTTATGTTTTGTCCCGAAATAGCCAAAGGGGGAGATTTGTAAGGGTAAATTTTCAATTGAGTCCATTTGTAGTATTGGTTAATGCCATTGTACAAAACATTTAGTGTCATTATGTGTCATACATCTATCATCGATGCAGAATTTGAGCATCTGGGCCTTCATCACTCAACAAACCGATTTCGAATACTCTCCTTTCAAACGGTATATTCGAAATCGTTTGAAAAGAATTTAACAATATTAATATTATTAAATTCTTTCTGATGTTATTTTCAAATCAATTTTAGCCATTTAAAATCAAATTTTATTTTGCAAAATAGCCTAGGTCGTTCGAACGAGCATGCTCGAACGAGTATGTTCGAATGAATTCTCTTATGGAGTTGTCTGAATTGTTATTCGAAGTCTCGTTCAAATAACGTCGTTCGAATGACTTCCCTTATATTTATGTCTGAATTGTCGTTAATAATCTCGTTCAAACATCGTCGTTCGAATGAGGCTGTTAAGTCGTTCGCAAGACCGATTATTTTTTTGAAAAATTTCAAATTTCATGCAGTTTATGTCCTTAACTTCCTTGGTCAACTTCTTTCACTTTAGGAACTGAACAAAGGATGAAAATCTGCACTTGAACACTTCTTGAACTTGAAGAAAAAACTCATGTCCTTTTTGATAAAAGTCTCCAAAAACTTATTTGATCTTTTGATCATTTTTCAAGAACCAAAAACCCCAAACATATCCTCTTATATATTCATCCCTAGTTGGGTGCGATGGATCTCTGCACAAGTTTGGATTGGAGATGCATTTTGGCTTTCGGTGCATACTAAGACATTAGAGGTGTTGTGCGGTGCATTGGACTTTCGCATACTACACACAGAGGTATTGAAGACGGCATCAACAAGTATTGTTCTGTCAAGTCTGTAACTCTTTTATATCTTTTTGTAAAACCATATTCGTAGTGGATTTGTCTAGGCCTAGTTGATGATACGCAAATATTGCGTATTTTATCCTTCGAACCTACGCATTTTCCCCCTCGGGTGCCTTGATCTCGATATTTAAGCCCATTAACCATACAACCTCGATTTATATTGTTAACATGCTATATGAGGTATAATTGGGCTTTTGTAGGTATTTAGGTACTAAGTATGGAGTTCGAACGCATTCTGCTCATGTTCCGTACGCAATCGCACGTTCAAGGGAATTTTAGTCATTTCACAGCTTGGGTACCTGGACTGACATCTCAAGAAAGTGGTAGCCCTCCTCTCTAGCTTCACGTGGCCATGAACGGTGTGCGATTCCGAGTCCGAATGAAGAAGTTATGGCAATTTTCGCAGAGGGAAAAATATTGAAACCAAAAGAGGAGGAGAAGAGGAAGAAAAGAATGCAGTAGGGGTGGACAAAAAAAAGACCGACCCGATTGGACCGAACCAGACTGGACCCACATTTATAGGCTTTTTTATAAATCGGTCCTAATTCGGTCCTAATTTATGATACCCTAATATATTCGGTTCGGTCTAAAATGTACATTTTAATTTCGGTCTTTGGACCGGACCGGACCGGACCGTTTATTTTAATTTATATTAATTTTAAGATTATGTGTTACTTTAGTAAATAACTAAAACCTAACTAAACTCACACACACTGCTGCACAACTCAACTCTACACACGCACGGTCACGTTTCTCTCTCTCTCTCTCTCATTTCATCATCCTCATCCTCTCTCACTTCCACTCTCCCTCTCTTTAACTTCAATACTCAAGTTCAACCTCTCTCACTTCCATTCTCCCTCTCTTATTTCGTCGTGATACCATATTCGACGCTCCTCAACTATGGTTTACTCTTCCGGCTGGCGACGACATGTAATCAGCCCAGATTCAGCGCTCCTCAACTCCGAGTTACTCTTCCGATTGGCGATGGCATGTAATCAACCCAGATTCGGTGCTCCTCAACTCCGAGTAACTCTTTCGACTGGCGACGGCATGTAATCAGCCCACGGTAATTTTCTTCAACGATTTGTTGTGATTTCTTCATTTTTGAGTTGTGATTTGTTGATTCTACTCCGATATAAAACCCACAATGGGTCTATGATTTCTGGTATAAAACCCACAAAGGGTTTGTGTTTGTTCTGGTATAAAATAAAACCCAACTGTTGTGATTTTTCTGATTTATCTGACTTGGGTATCGATTTTTTTAAGTTTCGATTTTTCAGATTTATTTTCCTGTCCGATTTTTCTGATTTACTCTGCTGACCTAAAATACTTGTTTAGATCCAATATTTAGATTTTAGAGGTATTTTAGTAGCCCGAATTATGGACTTAAATAAATGTAATGGGATTTAGAGGTATCCAAATATTTGTCTGTTTGGTTTCAAATTTTATCATACTGTTAAAACAACAAAAAAATTTTAATTTTTTTATTGAAAAAAATTAAATAAATGTAAAAGCGGATCGATTATTAACAGAACCGGACCGAAAATAGCCTAGACTGAATAAATACGCTAAACTGATTAAATCGGTCCGAAGTCGGTCTTCTCAAATATAGGACCGAATAATTCGATTTGCCACTTAAAATGGCCAAAAACCGGACTGGACTGGACCGCGCCCACCCCTAGAATGCAGTGTTCTGCCCTTGGTTGATTGATCGATCCTAATCGACAGTGGATTTTTGTTCTTGATCGATCGATCGACCAAAGGGGTCGATCAATCGATCCCCTGTTTTCTGCAGATATTTTTCTTTTTCTTTTCTTTCTTCTTTTCTTTTCTAATTTAATTCCAACTTACTATATAAAGAATTTTTGTTGTTAGTAACATGGATGAACGATTTTAGATAGTTTTAGAAGATAGTTTAGGTTAGGGTTTGGGTTTTTGGTTAGTTCTTCTTCATTTCCTCTTGGATTGACACACTTTTGGACTTATAAGTTGACTATTCATCTTCCCTCTCCATTTAATGTAGTTGTATTCCATTATTCTTGCTTTCTAGTGTAATTTACATGCTTTCCTAATTAGATTTACGTGCTTTCTTCCCGTTCTTTCTAGTGTAATTTTATCGCGTTTCTTTATTGCTTTATTTATCGCATTTTTAACATGCTTTCTAGGTAATTTAAATTAGGTTGTGTTTGAATGGAACTCACTCGGGTTAACGCGTTGCTTGGCTTAGTGATTGTGTTTACGGGTCTATTTCGGGTGCATTGTCCTAGTTATTGTGCCTAGGAAATTTAACGGGGCATATCATGTATGTCCCGTGCTTATGACCTTTCGTGCGCAATTTTCGGGATATTTGTTGACGCCAAAATCATATTAGGCTTTTATGTGAATTTAGGGGCGTGACAACCCTTGGTTCAATTAACTGCGAAACGAGACGCATTCTAAATAACTCGTCGACCCATGTAACCATTTTATATAAATTAACCCGGGTGAGGGATATTTGACGCAACCTATAGTTTTACTGCTTTGTTTATCTAGTTTCATATCACTCGCCTAGTTAATCATTTCCTTTTCATGCATCTTTTCCCTTTTAGTTTGTAATCACCTTTTGCACTTTTATTTCGGAGTATTAAATCATATAAATTCTAACAACTCGTCCCTGTGGATTTTCGATACCCGACTTACTGTTCTGCTTGCCCCGCAAGTGTAGTAGTAATTTAGGTTTGTTTGTATCGTCGCGGCGAGACATAAAACAAAGACTTTGCACTTTACACGCGCACACCTATCGCACGCTATCAAAATGGCGCCGTTGTCGGGGACTTGTTTGTTTTAGACTTTATTTGATTTAGTATTTCATAGTATTTTTTTCTATTTGTATTATTTGATAATATTTTGTAGGACTTCCACATTTGAGCACTTAGAAACGCTCGAATTTTTCCCGCACGCACTTAATTTGTGGAATCCGCCACTTCGAGCCACTTTTGGGGTAAGCATGTCTTATTCCAATTCTTTCGGTAACCCTTGTTATAATTCTCAAAATTCTCACAAACCTATGACTTTCGGTGAATACTTAGAATCCCAAAGTATAACAAATTCAAATATGACTTTGAGCGAGTATAACGAAAGTCAAAATTTAGGTTATTGGAATTTTGATGATGATGACAATGATTTTGGGCCTTTACCTCCTTATAATAGGAATTTTGAAACGAATTGCAATAGTTTCCAAAATTCCTGTAATATTGAGTTTTCGTTTAAGTCCGATGGTAATTTTCAAAGTTCCCATTTTCATGCATTTGTACCTCGACCCATGAAATTCGGTGAGGGCTTGCATATGTATGAGAATGAGAAACTTGAAAATCGTTATCGGGAAGAAAATTGTTCGTGGGAACATGAATTGGATTTATTATTTGAGTCCGACGACAATTTTGCTTCCGAAACTTTCGAGGTCGAGGAATGTTTTGAACCAAATGAGGTACTTGTAGCTACTTTGGAACAAGCCATTCTAGACTTTGCCCATTTCATAATAGATATTGAAAGTGAGGATGATAATGATGTAATATCTATTTGCAATGAAATGATTTCTTCTTTGGCCCCAAAGAAGAACATTTCATTGCAAATGATATTATTTCATTCTAAACTCAAACTTCATGCGATGATGATTCATCTCATGAGTTTGAATTTCTTTCATCCCCATTTTCATTCTCTATTATCACACCGTCACAAGTACCCGATGATTTGGTTTCAAACTTTAATGTTTTAAACCTTTTTGCCGATGAGGAGTACTTGCTCGAGTCGCCTTCGATGATCGCATCCGTGCCTTCGTGTGTGCCGCCTCCCATTTCAATTTCAAAATCATTGGGTGGATATTCGGCTTTTCTCGGTCCCCATATATTTTTGTCACCCGTTCAATCCAAACCCCCCATCGTCCCTCTAAAATTTTTTATTGGCAATGGTTACTTTCTTCCACCTTACACATGCTTTCCGTTGTTCAAACGAAATTCATATTTTTCAGAAGGCATGCTTGTATGTGAGGGTACACCGATTATCCTGCAAAGTCAAATCATTTTCACGGTGGACCCTCAGCTATTTAGACTTCTAGTGTATAGTTAGTGTGAGGCCTAAATAGTAGGTTGTATATAGTTAGCTTTTTATTCTTTCTTTCTTTTTATTTTAGTTTAGTGCAATTAGTTAACTTTTTGTTATTTGTTTTTGCTATGCTCGGTACTAACTTATTTTTTAGATGCTTTGGACTTGTTCTTATGAAGATCGCTCCAATTTTTGGTAATATCGCTCTTTTCCTCTCTTTGAATTGGTTCTTAATTTACATTGAGGACAATGTCAAGTTTTAAGTTAGGGGGTGTGGGATATTCTATCCATTTCCTTTGTTTAGTCCATGTTTTTGCTCACATGTTAGTTACTTAGTATGCTTTTCTTAGAAAAATTGAAAATTAAAAAAAAAAAATCTTTCTTTTTTATCCTTTTTTGGGCATTTTGCCTTTGTTTCCGATGATAAATTTCAATAATTGCCCGATCCAATTGACAACCCAATGATGCATGTTCTCGATTTTAGAAGTTATTAGACTTTAGTCTCAATTATTGATATTATGAATAACTTCATGAATTAAACTTTAATCCCATGAGCACATGCCCTTTTATCATTCTATTGATTTGGTTTAAGATTTTTATAACTCGATAATCTTTTGTTGCATTGTATATACTTACACTGAGTAAGCTTTGTACCTTTCGTCGTTTGTGAGTGTATACACTATTCTTTTCTCATTGAAAACATTGAATTCGTTGGTAATCTCACTATTCTTTCATTTGACCGTTCATTAATTGAGTTCATACTTTAAATGTGTTACTTGATCATGATTTTCATATATTGTTTTGACTCGAGAATTGCGTAAACTTTGTGAAATGATCATAGGCATTCTTTGTTATATCATCCATATTAGCCTTGACCTCACCCTTATATGTTTACCCTCGTTAACCCCTTTGAGCCTAAATATAGCCTTTCGTTTCATAACCCAAAAATTTATAACCATCTCTAAATTGGAGTTTTAAACCATATATACACTTTCCATTCCGTTGTTTGAAATTTTACTTGGGATTGAATGATGATGTTATGATGTCGGTTTCAATTTAGGCATATGAGAGTTTCAAAAGTTAAAAAGAAAAGAGGTGTGAAAATAGTGAAGAAAAAGAGAAAGCAAAAAGCAAAAGAAAACAAAAGAAAAAATGAGAAAAAGAAGAAAAAAAAAGGAAAGAGAAAGTTGTAAATGTTGTATATAGTTCAATAAGCTTTGATTACTCTTCCCGATGCTATATCTTTTGGAACTTATTTTCCAATTTTGATATTTCCCGCATTTTCCCATTATCCCGAGTTCTCATTCCGAACACTTTGAATCCGTATATACATTCCTTCATTTCACACCCTAGCCTAACCTACATTATAACCCTAGTAAAGTCCTATGTGATCTTAGGTTGATGTAATTTAAAAGTCATAATAGTTTTGATAATCTGTGAAAATGCATTTCGCCTTTTTTAATGTGCGATATCTTTCATTAAGATTACAGTTTTTCAGTTTATATATAGCGTTCTTCATTTGTGACATGTGTGCGGCCTAGTTTCCATTTACATTTACTCTTTAGTCCGCATGTTCCGTTTGTTACCTCCCTATTTCGAGTGAATTCACTTGATGAGCGTAATGCCGGTGAGGATTGAATGTATGCTTGCTTTAATGTTTATCCGGTTTATATAAGTTTTTCTCCAAATCACACTTTGCATGTGCTCACTCTCCTCCCACATTTTAAGGTTTCAATTCTATGAGGTGCATTCTAAAATGTTAATGATTTGGACTTTTGTTTGAATTCATTCACTTTGCTAATAATGCGTATGAAATTCTTTTCGCTATTGTTGGGTTTGTCGCATGTTGGTTTGGGCTTATTTTGAGGAAACCATGTGATGTTTGTGGGGTACTATCCCTAAAAACCCTCGCGAGATGACACTCATCCACTAGGGTGACCTAGGGGTTTAACTGCTTATTGCATACGCTAAATGCAATCGAATCGCTCGCGAAAGTGGCCTTATCTTTCTTTTTCTTTTATACCATACTTTTTTACTATCTCCTGCTTTTGATTTTCTTGTAGTTCTTGTTGCATCCTATTTCATTGTTAGGGACTAGCAATGTGTAAGTTAGGGGGTGTGATGATACGCAAATATTGCATATTTCATTCTCCGAACCTTACGCATTTTAGCCCCCTCAAGTGCCTTAATCTTTATATTTAAGCCCGTTAACCAGAAAACCTCGGTTTATATTGTTAACATGCTATATGAGGTATAATTGGGCTTTTTTAGGTATTTAGGTACTAAGTATGGAGTTCGGACGCATTCCGCTCAAGTTCCGTACGCAATCGCACGTTCAAGGGGATTTTAGTCTTTTCACAGCTTGGTCACCTGGACCGACATCTCACGAAAGTTGTAGCCCTCATCGCTAGCTTCGCATGGCCGTGAACGGTGCGCGATTCCGAGTCCGAATGAAGAAGTTATGGCAATTTTAGCAGAGGGAAAAACATTGAAACCAAAAGAGGAGGAGAAGAGGAAGAAAAAAATGCAGTGTTCTGCCCCTTCTTGATCGATCGATTGACCAAAGGGGTCGATCGATTGATCCTCATCGACAGTGGGATTTTTGTTCTTGATCGATCGATCGACCAAATGGGTCCATCGATCGATCCCCTGTCTTTTGCAGATATTTTGCCTTTTCTTTTCTTTCTTCTTTTCTTTTCTAATTTAATTCCAACTTACTATATAAAGCATTTTTGATGTATTAAGTAGAGATATATGATTTTAGGTTATAATAGCTTAGGGTTTGGGTGATTTGGTTAGTTCTTCTTCATTTCTCTTTGGTTTGACACCCCATTTGGATTGTATGTTGACTATTCATCTCCCCTACCATTGAGTATAGTTGTATTTATTCATTTCTTGCTTTGTAGTGTAATTTACATGCTTTCTAGATAGGTTTACGTGCTTTCTTCCCGTGCTTTCTAGTGTACTTTTATCGCGTTTCTTTATCGCTTTCTTTATCTCATTTTTAACATGATTTCTAGGTAATTTAAATTTGGTTGTGTTTGAATGGAACTCACTCGGGTTAACACGTTGCTTGGCTTGGTGATAGTATTTACGGGTCTATTTTGGGTGCGTTGTCCTAGTTATTGCGCCTAGGAGATTTGACGGGGCATATCATGTATGTCCCGTGCTTACGACCTTTCGTGCGCAATTTTTGAAATATTTGTTGACACCAAAATCATATTAGGCTTTTATGCGAATTTAGGGGTGTGACAACCCTTGGTTCAATTAACTGTCGAAATGAGACGCATTCTAAATAACTCGTCGACCCATGTAACGATTTTATACAAATTAAGTCGGGTGAGGGATATTTGACGCAACCTATAATTTTACTGCTTTGTTAATCTAGTTTAATTTCACTCGACTAGTTAATCATTTCCCTTTCATGCATCTTTTCCTTTTTAGTTTGTAATCACCTTTTGCACTTTTATTTCAGAGTATTAAATCATATAAATTCTAACTACTCGTCCCTGTGGATTTTCGATACCCGACTTACCGCTGTCCTTGCCCCGCAAGTGTAGTAGTAATTTAGGTTTGTTTGTATAGTCGTGGCGAGACATAAAACAACGACCGTGCACTTTACACGCGCACACCTATCGCGCGCTATCAAAATGGCTCCATTATCGAGGACTTGTTTATTTTAGACTTTATTTGATTTAGTATTTCATAGTATTTTCTTTCTATTTGTATTATTTTCTAATCTTTTTGCAGGACATCCACATTTGAGCACTTAGAAACGCTCAAATTTTTTCCACGCGCACTTACTTTGTGAAATCCGCCACTTCGAGCCATTTTTGGGGTAAGCATGTCTTATTCCAATTCTTTCGGTAATCCTTGTTATAATTCTCAAAATTCTCGCAAACCTATGACTTTCGGTGAATACTTAGAATCCCAAAGTATAACAAATTCAAATATGACTTTGGGCGAGTATAACGAAAGTCAAAACTTAGGATATTGGAATTTTGATGATGATGACAATGATTTTGGGCCTTTACCTCCTTTTAATAGGAATTTTGAAACGAATTCTAATAGTTTTCAAAATTCCTATCATAATGAGGTTTCGTTTAAGTCCGATGGTAATTTCAAAGTTCCCATTTTCATGCATCCGCTCCTCAACCTATGACATTCGTGAGGGTTTGCGTATGTATGAAAGTGAGAAACTTGAAAATCGTTATCGGGAAGAAAATCGTTCGTGGGAACATGAATTGGATTTATTATTTGAGTCCGACGACAATTTTGATTCCAAGACTTTCGAGGTCGAGGAGTGTTTTGAACCAAATGAGGTACTTGTACCTACTTTGGAACAAGCCATTCTAGACTTTGCCCATTGCATAATAGCTATTGAAAGTGAGGATGCTAATGATGTAATATCTATTTGCAATGAAATGATTTCTTCTTTGGCTCCCAAAGAAGAACATTTCATTAAAAATGATATTATTTCCTTCGAAACTCAAACTTCATGCGATGATGATTGATCTCATGAGTTTGAATTTCTTTCATCCCCATTTTCATTCTCTATTATCACACTGGAACAAGTACCCGATGATTCGGTTTCAAACTTTAATGTTTTAAACCCTTTCGCCGATGAGGAGTACTTGCTCGAGTCGCCCTCCACGATCGCATCTTTGCCTTTGTGTGCGTCGCCTCCCATTCCAATTTCAAAATCATTGGGAGGGTATTCGGCTTTTCTCGGTCCCCACTTGTTTTTGTCACCCATTCAATCCGAACCCCCATCGTCCCTCCAAAACTTTTAATTGGCAATGGTTCATTTCTTTCGACTTACACATGCCTTCCGTTTTTCAAACGAAATTCATATTTCAGAGGGCATGCTTGTGAGTTAGGGTACACCGGTAATCCTCCAAAGTCAAATCATTTTTACGGTGGACCCTCAGCTATTTAGACTTCTAGTGTATAGTTAGTGTGAAGCCTAAATAGTAGGTTGTATATAGTTAGCTTTTTATTCTTTCTTTGTTTTTATCTTTTCTCTCCCTTTTTTTTAATTTAGTCTAATGTAATTAGTTAACTTTTTGTTATTTATTTTTTCTATGCTCGGTACTAACTTGTTTTGTAGATTTTTTGAACTTGTTCTTATGGGGATCACTCAAATTTTGGGTAATATCGCTCTTTTCCTCTCTTTGACTTGGTTCTTAATTCACATTGAGGACAATGTCAAGTTTTAAGTTAGGGGGTGTGGGATATTCTATCCATTTATATATTTAGTCCATGTTTTTGCTCACATGTTAGTTACTTAGTATGCTTTTCTTAGAAAAATTCAAAAAGATTTTCTTTCTTTTTTCTCCTTTATTGGGCATTTTGCCTTTGTTTTCGATGATAAATTTTAATAATTTCCCGATCTAATAGACAACTCAATGTTGCATGTTCTCGATTTTAGAAGGTATTAGACTTTAGTCTCACTTATTGATATTATGAATAACTTCATGAATTAAACTTTAATCCCATGAGCACATGCATTGTTATTGCCTTATTGATTTGGTTTAAGATTTTTATAACTCGGTATTCTTTTGTTGCATTGTATATACTTACACCGAGTAAGCTTTATGTAACACCCCACGATTTTTAGACTGAGAAATTTAAATTTTGGGAAAATAAAAATTAATTAAATTGGAGAATTTTAAAACTTGGGAATTGAGGCCCAAAAATAGAGGGCATTTTAAAGTATTCCGGATGATGATTTTAAGGGTACCATCGATCCCGAAAGGGTCGAGATAGTCAAAATGACTGTCATTGGGTTTTATTTCGGCTCCGGAATGTTTTTAAGTATGATTGGCTCGATTAGGTATAAACGAGTCATTTAAATTGTGTATTAACACTTAAATTGGGTTTATTGTTTTAAAAGGGTTAGAGGATTACGGATGAAGCCACTTCTCATTTGAGAGAAAGTGAGAAAAGCCCTAGAAAGAGAAAGGAAGAAGAGAAAGAAGAAGAAAAGAAGAGAGAGAGGAAGAAAGCTTGGTGATTCCGACCCAAAACCGCGACATCGAGGACGACCCAACCTCTACAAATCTGAGGCAAGTGTTTAATCTTGCTAAATAGCTATTTGTGTATTTCATTTCATAATTTGTGGGTTAAAGAAATGGATTTTTGGGTATTAATGTTAAAACCTAGATATTTGGGTTAAATCTTGAAATCAATGTTTAAATATGGGTTTAATGGTGTAGAAATGGTTGGGATCAACTTTGGGTTGATTTATTTTGCTTGGAACCATGTTGAGATAAAGATTTGGAGGTTATAATGGAGATTTTAGGGTATTAATTTCGTGAGTTTGGTTGAGAAAGGGGAAATCGGCCAGAATATTTGGTATGGCCGGTCGACTGCGGTCTGGGGACCGGTCGACCGCGCCTTAAGGGAAATGCCTACTGCATTTCTATGTAGGCAAAATTTGGACCCGTGGTCGACCGGTCGACCGGTCCCCTTTTTTTAGCCTAAAATTGGGATTTCTTTCTTTCCCTTTTCTTTTGGAGTTTATTCTTAGGGGCCTCCTTAATGAGTTGTTTTATGAGGTTTTTCTAGGATGATTTCTACCCTTTTTGGTTGGGTTTATTAATTTGAGGTTTTCTTTTATGAATTAAGAGATACTTTGGAGACTTATAGGGGGTCTCTCACTTAGTATATGATAGTGAGGACTTCTTGGAATAATTGGAGAAGAATATATCCATGTATGTTGTGAAATTTTTAGGCCATATCCTTATAAGGATAGGATATTGTTAAGATACAATTTGGGGCCAAATGGAAGAGAGTGGTTGCATACTCTTAAAGAGTGAGGGGTCTCATATCCTTAGAAATGTTTAAACTAAGAAACAATTGATAACACAATAGGAGTAAGGGTTCCTGAGATTTATTTGAACCATAAGTGAAATTGGGAACGTTTGGGATCGTACTATCGACTAGAATAAGCGGTAGCATAAATTCTAGTTAGGATAATTTACATGTAATTGTGGGGATATGACCATTGAGATTCCAATACTTGAAACGAGGTTGGAATAATTTGAGGTTTTAGACTATTAAGTCATGTATGTGACTATGGTTAAATAGTACTAAAGGAAATTATGTATTTTGAATATGGATGAAATGCGTAGTGATGGATTCCTACACAAAATTTTGGGTGATAACCCTAAGGTTGAATATATATGTAGATACAAATACAGATGATTTTGGGAGACTATTCATCATAGGAAAATGATTGAATATGTTTCAAGTGAGGGATTGTATTCACATATCAAGGTAAATGATATGAGTTTGTGGTGACGGCTTGTATATTGAGGATTTATGTATACTTATAGCCGGGTTTGTATATCTTATACATATGAACGAGAACTAGTTTATATATATAGATATATGGATATGTGAATATATGTGTATATATATATATATCTGTATGTATATAAATATATGGATATATTTATGTTGTGGACATATGTGGTATGGATACTTAAACCGTATATGATGGTTTAATATTTGGTCATATGATTGGATCATATGGATGTATATATATTGTGCATGTGAATGATATATATACTTATTTGGTTAAGCATACCCCGCTCATGCTATCATTGGGAAGTTGCGCACGTAGAGGGTGAGCATCCTGGCTAGAAAAGCAGGGTGTGGATATTCCCCAGGTCATAGTCGTCCCGTGTGTTATTATATGATTTAAAATTTTATATTATGGGATGAGACGTGGTGGGTATGTTTCGTCTCATTGCCGGTTTGGAGCTATAACCGCTTCCCGGGACGTCGTGTGCGTGAGTTTACCACGAGATGGGTGTCGTTTAGTCCCACCATGGTGGCCCCAGTATTGCTACGTGAGCCGGGCACTGGGAAGATGATAGCATTGATGCAGTTTATCGGCGATATATATAGCCAGGTATATTATGTGCATGGCCTTGTACATCATATGTAGTATGTACACTTGGCTATTGGATTGATGCTGGTATATATATATATATATATATATATATACGGTTAGAAATAAATACCTATATATATATTTATATATATCCTGTAGATAAAAGGATATGGACTTTTATGGAATACATCTTGGATGATTATGATGTACTAGATGATTGGGGGATTGATGTATCGCGTTTAAGGAATATTTTGGTTACATCATCCCAAGGATATTATTGGAGATTGTAGATGTTTTCATATTGTAGTCTAAAAGATTAATAGTAGTAGTATATGGCATTATGGATCTCTAGGATCGACATTGTCAAGGAGTAGTGTAATGGGGTGGTTCCTTCTTTGGATTTCGTTTTACGAGACACCCCACGCATGAAATGTAGTACATTGTTGAGAATAGAGAGAAGTCCTGTCGATATTTATGTGTGGCATAATGGATCTCCAGGATCGACGTTGACATGGAGTAGTGTAACGGGGTGGTTCCTTGTTTGGATTTCGCTTTGCGAGACACCCCACGCACGAAACGCAGCGCAACGTTGAAATTGGAGGGAAGTTGTGTCAATAATAATTTTGCATGCTTATTAATTAGAAATTTAAATCATATGTTTCAACCCAAATGCATATTAGGTAACTTTTTAAATTATAAATGGTTAAAGTATAAACCGGAATCCACTAAGCCTAATACGACACTTATGATTGAAAATAAATACTTATCTGTGGTTAAAAAGGGGGTGGATGCTTGGGTTATGATAGGAAGGTAGATCTCGTGGGTATAGGCTAGGCCTATGATAAGTTAGGTTGTCCTAATAAATGAGGGTAATTTAACTAATATAATTGAGGACGCAAATAGGTGCGCGCTTTTAGATGAGGGGTGAGTTGGGATTCCACGAGAGTGCGATTCTACTTTAATTATGAAATAGTGCACCGATATTTATTATGCACGGTTAACACACTTGCTAAATATTTTCACAACTCGGGCTTTGACCCGTTTTCTTTTCTCTCTTGCTTGTATATATATATATTACTACAGGTGTCCTCCCGCATGGATGCCGGATGACCTTCTATCCAGAGTCTTGGGAGCCGTGACAGGTGCGTACTGTTGCGGGACTTTGATGGTAGTCTCTTCCTACTTTTAAAAATCTAGGTAGGATTCATTGTATATCGGGTTTGTGCCCAAGGGATATTTATATACATGTTTATATTTATTCCATTTCAGTAATTGTATTGGCTGTGACCCGACAGCTTATTCGGGTCTACTTTTTGTATCACATTCAGTTGTAGTTACTTATATCATTTTATTATAACATTTCATTTATCTTAGTTCGTTCTTGCATCTTTCTTTCCCTTATTCGTAGTGTTATAGTGTTGTGTCATGATATGTTGTATGTTTTAAATTATTTTAACATCTCGCTTATATGATATCGGGTAGTCAATCCTATATTATGTAGTACCGACTGTTGGTGTTGAGACTGGACCATCTGAAACTCCTGATTTAATGTAGTATAGGGCTGGCCACCCGTTATTATTTTAAGCAGGGTGTTACACTTTGTACCTTTAGTCATTTGTGAGTGTATACACTATTATTTTCTCATTGAAAATGTTGAATTCGTTGGTAATCTCACTATTCTTTCATTTGATCGTTCATTAATTGAGTTCATACTTGAAATGTATTACTTGATCATGATTTTCATATATTGTTTTGATTCGAGAATTGCGTAAACTTTTGGAAATGATCATAGGCCCTCGTTGTTATATCACCCATATTATCCTTGACCTCACCCTTAAATGTTTACCCTCGTTAACCCCTTTGAGCCTAAATATAGCCTTTCATTTCATACCCCATTCCCATAACCAACTCCACATTGTAGTTTTAAACCATATATACACTTTCCATACCTTTATTTGGAATGTTACATGGGATTGAATGATGATTTTGTGGTGTCGTTTGCAATTTAGGCATATGAGAGTTTGATAAGTAAAGAAAAGAGATGTGAAAAAGTGATGAAAAAGAGAAAGCAAAAAGCAAAAGAAAAACAAAAGAAAAAATGAGAAAAAGAAGAAAAGAAAAGAAAGTGAAAGTTGTAATTGTTGTATATAGTTCAATAAGCTTTGATTACTCTCCCCGATGATATATCTAATGCCGTTTGGAACTTATTTTCCAATTTTGATTTTTCTCGCATTTTCCCATTATCCCGAGTTTTCATTCCGAACACTTTGAATCCGTACATACATTCCTTCATTTTTTTACCCTATCCTAACCTACATTATAACCCTATTAAAGTCCTATGTGATCTTAGGTTGATGTATTTAAAAGTCATAATAGTTTTAATAATCTGTGAAAACGCATGTCGCCTCTTTTAGTGTGCGGTATCCTTTCATTGAGATTACAGTTTTTCATTTTATATATAGCGTTCTTCATTTGTGACATGTGTGCGGCCTAGTTTCCATTTACATTTACTCTTTATCCCGCATGTTCCGTGTGTTACCTCCCTGTTTCGAGTGAATTCACTTGATGAGCGTAATGCTCGTGAGGATTGAATGTATGCTTGCTTTAATGTTTATCCGATTTATATAAGTTTTTTGCCAAATCACACTTTGCATGTGCTCACTCCCCTCCCAGATTTTAAGGTTTTCAATTCTATGAGGTGCATTTAAAATGTTAATGATTTGGACTTTTGTTTGAATTCATTCACTTTGCTAATAATGCGTATGAAATCCTTTTCGCTATTGTTGGGTTTGTCGCATGTTGGTTTAGGCTTATTTTGAGGAAACCATGTGATGTTTGTGGATTCCATACCTAAAACCCTCACGAGACGACACTCGTCCACTAGGGTGACCTAGGGGTTTAACGGCTTATTGCATACGCTAAATGCAATCGAATCGCCCACGAAAGTGGCCTTATCTTTCTTTTGCTTTTATACCATACTTTTGTACTATCTCCTGCTTTTGGTTTGCTTTTAGTTCTTGTTGAATCCTATTTCATTACTAGGGACTATCAATGTGTAAGTTAGGGGGTGTGATGATACGCAAATATTGCGTATTTCATCCTCCGAACCTATGCATTTTAGCCCCCTCGGGTGCCTTAATATCTATATTTAAGCCCGTTAATCAGACAACCTCGGTTTATATTGTTAACATGCTATATGAGGTATAATTGGGCTTTTGTAGGTATTTAGGTACTAAGTATGGAGTTCGGATGCATTTCGCTCAAGTTACGTACGCAATCTCACGTTCAAGGGGATTTTAGTCATTTCACAGTTTGGGCACCTGGCCCGACATCTCACGAAAGTTGTAACCCTCCTCGCTAGCTTCGCGTGGCCGTGAACGGTGCATGATTACGAGTCCGAATGAAGAAGTTACGACAATTTTAACGGAGGGAAAAATATTGAAACCAAAAGAGGAGGAGAAGAGGAAGAAAATAATGCAGTGTTCTATCGATCAAGCAGGGGCAAAACACTGCATTCTTTTCTTCCTCTTCTCCTCCTCTTTTGGTTTCAATGTTTTTCCCTCTGCTTAAATTTTCGTAACTTCTTCATTCGTACTCGGAATAGCATACTCTTCGCGGCCATGCGAAGCTAGCTTGGAGGGCTTCAACTTCTATGAGATGTCGGGCCAGGTGTCCAAGCTGTGAAATGACTAAAATTCCCTTGAACGTGCGATTGCGTACAGAACTTGAGCGGAATGCGTTCGAACTCCATACTTAGTACCTAAATACCTATAAAAGCCCAATTATACCTCATATAGCATGTTAACAATATAAACCGAGGTTGTCTGATTAAAGGGCTTAAATATAGAGATTAAGGCACCCGAGGGGGTTAAAATGCATAGGGTCAGAGGATGAAATACGCAATATTTACGTACCATCACTAGTCATTCGAGGTTTTTCCCAATTGGGTTTTCCCCATATATTATGGTTGTGCTTTCTTGTTGCATTTTTATAATTTTTCATGCTCACTTAGGATTTAGTAAGTAAGAATAAAATTTGGAAAGTATCAACTCGGTGGCCTAATTAATATTTGTATCAAGGAGTGTATTCTATGAAATTGAACTAAATTCATATAACCTTGCAGCTTCAAACCTTATCATGACATAAACATGCATAAGCTTTTTCTAAACATTTTAAAATGTTTGATGTACTATAATCCTATTCACTAAAACACACAATTCAATAATCTGTACAATTAATCGTAATGATTTCCTCCCTAATTAAGCACAACAATGAAAATGTGAATTGAGATTTGAAACAATAATTACCTTATTGCCACCGTGAGAACGTTGTTGATCAGTTGAGTGCTAATTAAAATTTTTATGGGACATATTTAATTCTCAAAGAAAATAAAGAATGGCGATTGGAGGTGGCTGTAAGACTTCTTGCATTTTAAAAAGTACTTGGAATGTCTGACAATTAAAATTGTTAAAATGGACGCCTAAAAAACTATAGAAATTCCTAGTGCAAGGTCACTCGAGACTTTAGTTTCCATTGGAATGACACTGGGTGTCTCCATAAAGAAAAGGACTAAGTTTAGTTGCCAAAATTGGAAAAATGTGTTTTAGAGTCATGATATATATATATATATATATATATATATATATATATATATATATAGAGAGAGAGAGAGAGAGAGAGCGAGCATACCATTGTAGCTAAGACACCATGTGGGATACAAGAAGTATATACAGTGTTTTGTGCTCATATCCACATGGGTGCTAATATACCTTTGAACAACATAAGTATTGTAAATACCTAAATAATGTTATAAGTGGATCTCAATTATTTAGTCCATATATGATGATTTAGTCCAATCTCATGTATTTTATGTTTTAGTTGCTAATCCTGTTAAGCGCTGATTAAAAATTTCATAAGACATGTAATTTTCTAAGATAATAAAGAATGGCAGTTGAAGGTTGTTATAAGACTTCTTGCAATTTAAAAGGTACATGGAATGTCTAACAATTAACTGTTGAAATGAAACTAAAGCCTAAAAAACTATATATATTCCAAAAAACATCACAAATAAAGTGTAATAGGTTGGAACAAATTAGGCCAGAATCTAAATACAGTTTTATGCATAACAGTGTTTATTTGTTAAGGGTGGAAGACCCGCCATAATCCCCATAAAATCTGTCAAGACATGTTCAGTATGGTTTGTCAAACAACCAATTCCTTCCATCTCCACTAACTTAAATTAAATTAAATCCCCTTATCTATTTTCGTATTACGGGTAACCCCTAATCTAAAAATGCAACCAACACCCTTAAATTTATGAGTTATTACAACTAGCCCAATATTTCTACTTTTAGTATTTTGGTGGTTATAAAATGTCTGAAATACTCCGGTGTTATTATAACACTATTAAATGACCAAATTACTCTCTAGTGAAGACCACCTAAAATAAAATAAAAATATACACTTCCAAAATGAAACACACACATATCCAAAATCAAATATTCATAAACACACATATTGTTTAAAATTAAAATAATGAAACATGCACCTGTACAAATCGAACCTGATTATTTCTCCAAATGGTCAAACCTCTCTCTCTCCCCCTTTCTCTTTATTGACCACCATCAAACCTTTCTAGTTATTGCTCATTATAAGCTTTGATGCAACTTTTTACTGCAATATAATGACCTTAAGACCCGGTGGATGAAAAATGAGATTATTATATGCAACTCCAATTTGAAAAATATTTTCTTAATTAAGTCCTATTGACGAGTCAATTATTAATTAAGTCCTTTTTTTGAATTTACGAAATTTTTCTTTACAAATATACCCCTCTCCCTATATTCCCTCTAAATTTAAAGTGGTAGTTATTTTTTTCTCATTTCAAACTTTAAAGAACTATAAATTTCGCTATACAAATCCAAAATTTACGAAATTGATATTTTTGAAAGCTACTAATCGAGCCTTATAAAATAAGTAAAGTTTTTTTGGCTCCAGTTCAGAATGATAAGTTTTTGTAGGGAGATATCCCCTGAGTTTTTATGTTAGTAAAGAGCCCCATCAGGATTGTAGTTACTGCTTTTGATTGTTCAAACTTCTCCATTATGAATGCGTGCTTAGTTTTAACTCCTTAGGTATTTTGATGTGGAGATTTTTTAGTTCATCCACGTTCAACTTTCCACATGATGTAGAGGACCAACTCCAAAATATGTTTGAACTTGGGATCCGAGGCAGAAAAAAATCCAGAAAAGGGACAAAATACCTAACCTCCCAAATAAGATCCGTATTTAATATAAATATTATAAATAAATAAAAATGAAATAATTTTTTCATTTTTTCAGCAAATGGTAAATATTTATTGTCTATGTGATATTAGCATAGTAAATGTTTGCGATCTCTGAAAACGTTCCAGATATAATGCAATTTTATTTTTTAGTGAACACATTAAATATTTACTACCTGTATATATATATTTTTAGAATTTTATAGGATTGATGGATCTTGTCTGATTGATTTCGGTGAGTAGATTTCAATAATAGTAATTTTACGAAAAGAGAATTTATAAATCAAAAGTTACGGTCATTCAAAAATTAAAAAGTAAAAAAATAAAAAATTCAACCTCCTAAGTAATCTTCCCCAATAGTTACGAGTGATTGGTTTAAAAGGGATAAATTTGTCAAATAAAAATCTAAAAAATTAAGAATAAAACTTATTTGATGGTTGACAAGTTAATGAGACTTATTTATTATAAAAAATCTTTAAATGAAACCCATATGTAAAAATCCCATAAAAATAGAGGACAAAATGCACATAGTAAGCTAAAACACTATTGATTACATGCCATTGTTGTACGTGCTCAACACTTTTTTCTACAATGTTTTGGAATGCGACTTTGCATCAATTTTTTGTAAGATTGCCCAATTTTAAATAGAAACAGTATAATTATGATGCTTTGACGGTACTCTGTTCACGCTTATTATCAATAAGGAAAAGATGCGTATGATCACTGTGATATCGGTCTCACATTTTCTATTAAGTCCATCTCCAATAATAAATTTTTATTTCAATTTCTATCCCCGTGTCAACTAGATCCTAGAAAATTTTCATGTCCAGCTGGCATCATTTTAACAAGAGTAGGAAAGTTGATTAAAAGACATCTCCAAAGGTTTTTATTTCTATGTCTAGTCAGGTGCCCATTTATCCTAATTGTCTTTTTTTTAAATATCAGCTCAACTAATTATTGGATCCTATGTTTTGCCTCCTACGAAATGAAGCCCTAGACTCTCTTCATTCAGTGTCTTCTTCTCTAGAACTCAAACACAACCACATAATTAATTCATATCAATACTAAATATTTGTTCTCTACATGATTACAAACAGGAATATAGCAGGTAATAGTAATATGTCAATATCCATACTCTGCACTTATCATTCTATTTTATATGTATGTTGTTAGATTGTTTAAGGGTTTACTTATTGTTTAAGTTGGTTTTGAAATCCAAAATAGTAAAAATAAAATTGAGATGTGTTTGCATAACCGTTTGTTAAACATAAATTAATATATTCAACATAATAAACCTTGCAATTCTCATCGAGATTTCAAGATACCAATTTCATGAATTTGTGTAGTTTTGATTAATATCAAGAGTTCTTATAGTCTATGGAACATAATTTTTGTAGGTGTAAGTGCAACACATGGCTTCTTTCGATTCGAATTCGGACTCATAAAATCTTATTTCATTCCCACCTCCCATGAATGAATCATTTTTGATCAGTAAACGCCTATTAGTTGAGCCAATTAATAAACAAGATCCATTCGCATCTTTATCAAATTTGAATCGTAACTTTCTTTGAACCACCGTGACATTTTTTCCTCTCTTAGTTGTGAATATGTTGTAAAAAATGCCCGCATGGTGGCTCCACTCCCGATCGGCGTTATATTCACCGGGATCGAGAAAAGCGATATGGACAAATTTTAAAAGACTACTTCATGAGTGAGAATTCAAAGTATACACGTGAGAATTTTCGATGCCATTTTCAAAAGGATGAATCCCTATTTATTATCATATTTCAAGAAATTAAGGGTTATGATGATTACTTTACACAAAAGGTCGATGTAATGAGGAGTTTGGCTTTGAGTCCATTACAAAAGATGATATCACCATTAAGAATGCTTGCTTATAGTGTTCCAGTCGATTATATTGATGAGTACGTACAAATTGCCCAGAGTACAATAATTAAAAGCCTCATCCATTTCTGTGATGCTGTAATTGGAGTTTTTGAGGAGAGGTATTTGAGGAAGCCAAATAGTGATGATATTGCAAGGTTGCTCAAACAAAATAAGTCCAGAGGTTTTCCAGGCTTGCTCGGCAGCCTTGATTGTATTCATTGGCATTCGAGTAATTATCCTAAGTCATGGAACGATGTACAAAAATGTCTTCAAAAGAGTTCCCACTCTCATCTTAGAGGCTGTGGCATCGGGAGACTTATGGATTTGGCACGCATTCTTTGGAATGGTTGGTACAAATAACGACATTAATATTTTGAATATATCTATATTATTTGATGATATTATAAATGATGTCACTTGCCCGTGCAATTTTGAAGTACAAGGCCATAGTTACAAAATGGGGTATTACTTATCTGATGGAATCTATCCCCCATATGCAACCCTAATACAAATAATTTCTTAACCCTCAAATGCAAAAGAAAGGATATTTACTAAACAACAAGAAAGTGAGGAAAAATGTTGAGCGAGCATTCAGAGTATTACAAAAGAGGTGGCATATTGCCAAAGGCCCAACACGTATGTGGAAAGCAAAAGGTCTTGGGAAGATAGTGAAGACATGTATCATTTTGCACAATATGATAATTAAGAATGAATATCATCATGGATTCGACTCTGAAAATTTGGAACTGCCGGTAAATGAAAATATTCAAAATGTTGAGGTGGAGCATGATAAACAATTTATCGCGGATGTCATGATTGATCGATTGAAAGAAGTTGGAGATAAAAGAGCGAACAACAAGTTGAAGAGAGATCTCATTGATCACTAGTGGGAATACTGTGGAGATAATGATATAGCTGAGTGATTTTTATTTTAACATGTTTAAGTTGGTTTCCGTTTAAAAAACTTAGTAATATCAAACTAGTTTATTATGTAATGAAACAAATTTATGGTGAGTGTCTATTGTGTAATGAAATAGATTCATGTTATGTGTTATGTGTATACCTTCTGCTATTGGTGTTTCTAGATTATACAGTGTCTAAGCCAAATTTGATGTATAGTTTACTAAATTAACATCAATTTGATGAAGCACTTCACTAATGGGATGATGCCTTTGTTCAACTTGCACATGAAAACTGAGAATTCGAGAGAGAGAATTTTATGCCAACTTTCTTCAGGTAAACAGACTTGAAGAATCAGAATACTAAATCATTATGTTAAGTAATAGTAGTCCTACACTGATTCCGGCAATGACCTGGAATTAATGATAATCAAGAAAAAATGATCTCTAATTCCAATTGCAATCAACAAGAGAAAAAATTAGGATAAGTCCTTCATATCCCTTGCTTTGGGTTAGTTCGGATTAAATATAAAATGTCGCTTATTTGTTTGGTCCCCCATTCGAGTTAACTTAATCCAAGACGGTCAAAATGAGAGTTGCATGTGACACCCCGACTAATTAAATACCGGGTAGCTACTCCTTTATTAAATTAATTCAAAATGCCAAGTTGGCTCAGTTAATAGCATCACCGTCGAAAACATTTTAATATTACTAACCACCTAGTATTTAAAAAGCAAGTTGCCAAATTTTAATTTATGTCTGATTAACATGCAACAAATGTAATGAAGAAATAAATAACACCATTCACCATACTGAAGTAAAATGAATAACCATCACAATAGAGTAAATAAAGTCTGGAGGAAAACTCCTCACTACAATCCCATAACTGAAATAAATAAACTGAAACAATACATGCTAAAGTCTGAAAACTGAAATGTAAAAGATGTCTCTAAAGAAATGGACAACATGCCCTACAACTGATAGATGATGACTCTGGAATCCAAAAGATAGAAGCGTCTACATGCAAATCCCTGTAGCTTCCACAAGCAGCTACAGCTCGTCACCTGAATGAGTATCCTATGCTTGGTGTCCTTGTGGCTGGGCACTTAAAATGGTTTTATAAGGAAAAGAGATTTGAAAAGCAAACGGGTCAGAGCCCGAATGTGGAGTTATATTTTAAAAACCTGCAAGTGCTTTAAAAACATTTAAAACATTAAATGCAAAGTACATGTTAGGACGTGCACTCACATGATATTCTCACCTCTCGTCTAACTGTGCACTCCTAACGCAAGTACCCATCTATAACGACCCATACTACTAGCTAAGTGACATCATAACTAGCTAGACTGCCAAAGGTCCTACCCATAATACTTGGTTCCATTAACATAATAACGCTCGTAATTAAATAGGGATTTAATGTAAACTCAGTTACTAAATATGCTATATATATAAGTATCAGTTAACTCACTATATAACTCGAAACAATACCGTAATATGTTCACAATATTAACATGAGGATTTCCATTAATTAAATGTATATTATTCACATCATAAATATACGATACAAGCACCCCGCAATCTAAGCTATGGTGCACACATACTCTGCTATCCATCCCGGTACATCACGTACATAAGGATCACACATTCCGAATCTCTCAGGAATAGTTCAGATAACACAAATCACAAATAGTGGAGGCGAACACAGTCACCATCACGTGGGTCACGCACATACCTACGCTCCCACGGTCAGCGGACTTATTAATATCACAATAAGTCTTTCTATGACCTATGTTCATCAAGGTACCAGTCTATATCCCCCCGTAGGCACACAAGGATTAGAGGGTCCTAAGCGAACGCAACCTCCCGTGATAGCAAGTATGGTAGGTATGTCATACACAAAATCCATATACCAATACTAAGTAAACACACATCTTAGTAATACCGTATTTTAATCGTAGTACATATCACATTCTCGCACTAACTATAATTATCACCATCTATACTATTCCGGTTTATAATTATACGCGCCATAATTCATCCTCACGTCGTAGTAGACACTCGCGTCTCACCCAAAAAGTTCATTCTAATTTAACTCTCTTGTATATAATTTCCTCCTCATATATACCCAAATGTCCCAAACCTATCACTACGTCATCAAGAAAGGTTCACTAGATCCTCGAACAAGTTTACGGGACTCCCAAAATTCAAAACAGTTCAAAATAGCCCAAACTGTCAGCTCGTTTGAAGTATCATTCGAACGAGTGTTCGAACGAGATTGGGCTGTCTGCTCGTTAGAAGTCTTGTTCGAACGAGGCTGTTCGAACGAGATCCCGGTTCGTTCGAACGAACTGTTCCTTCTAACGATATCTCGTTCGAACGAGATATCGAACGAGATCCCTTCTCGTTAGTAACGACTGGTCATCTCGTTAGAAGCTCGTTCGAACGAGTTCGTTCGAACGACCTGGGGGCTGCTTCTAACGAGCTACCAGCTTCGGCCCAGATTTTTCCCCATCTCGTTTTTCACCATTTTTATCACTTCTAATCTCTTCCAAGGTTCATCCCAATAACGTTTTAGGGTCTCTAATTCATCCTAAACATATTTACATCATCTCCTAACATGTTTTCAAGGATTGAAACATCATAACATCAACCAAAATTACAAATCTCTACCCTTTTTCCCAATTTCTCTAGAACATGAACCCTAGGTTTATATCATCATCAAATCCCAGAATTTATTTCGTTTTAATTCCTTCAAATCACAATTATTATAAGGGAAATCATCTACCTATCATACTACATGCAATTCTCTTCACAATTTCTCACGTTCTATGATCTAAACTACATGGGTTTTCATATTTATCAAGAACAAACCATAAATCCGAATTTTCTAACATGGAAAGAACATTTGCTGAAATTAAACATAATTAAACCATTTGCCTTGGTTTGGTTTCTGACTTTGGTGTAGGTTTGGTGAAAATTCTGCAGAGTTTCCTCTCTCTCTAAGCTCCTTCTCCAATGGTGGCTTAAGGTGGCTAGGGTTTGATTTGGGAAAGATTGTAAACCTAATGTTAGCCTCCGTAGCTTAAAGGGTTAATATGGGTTGGTTATGGGCTTAGTGGGTCAATATCCACATCAGATTTAATTAACCAATTTTCGTCACTTTTAATTCCTCAAAATGTAAAATTACCAAAATACCCTTTAAGTTGCCGGTGTGGCCTAAAAATACCCCGGAACCCAAACTATACCCCCGGCTAGTGATTTCTGACTATCTCGACCCTTCCGGACGCGTTGGCGCACTCAAAACGACCATACGGATTATAGATTTTAAATTCACTTTTTATTATCAAAAATATTATACCGTGACGCGGCGGTCCCACGCGTCTCAACAAAATTTCTAAAATGCCGTATATAAATCCCACGACAAATTTTCATAATACCAAATACATATATAATCATATATGCACATAATCAAATACCAATTCGCATCTCATTAGTATTTATAACCCGAATTAATTTCCAATTAATACGCAATTTAATTAATTAATCCTAAAAAAATAAATATAGTCAAAAGTACGGGGTATTACATACTCCCCCCCTAATAACTGAATTTCGTCCCGAAATTCGAAACTAGAAAGTACCTGCTAAAAATAGCTCTGGATAACGTTCGCGCATCTCATCCTCGCGCTCCCATGTGGACTCCTCGACATTGTGATGTCGCCACTGAACACGCACTAACGGGACTATCTTTGACCGCAGTTTCCTCTCGCTTCGGTCCAAAATAGCAATTGGCCCCTCCTCGTAGGAGCTATCCGGCTGGATATCGATGTCCTCCACAACAATGTGAGAATGAGCCAAATTATCTCTAAGGTATTTCCTTAGCGAGGAAATATGGAACACATCGTGAATCCGATGCAAATGCTCCGGTAACCCGAGTATATACGCAACCGGTCCGATCCGCTCAATAATAGGAAACGGCCCCACATACCTTGGTGCCAACTTCCCCTTCTTCCCGAATCGCATAATCCCCTTCATAGGAGATACCCTGAGCAAAACCTGGTCCCCCACTTGGAACTCCCTGAAAAACCTCTTCGCATCAGCATAACTCTTCTGCCTGTCTTGAGCTACCCGTATGCGACTCCGAATCAACTCAATCCTTGCAGAAGTATCCTGAATCACTTCCGGCCCAAGTAGTTTGTTGTCCCCCACTTCTAACCAACATGCTGGGGAACGACAAGGCCTACCGTACAACGCCTCAAACGGAGCCATGCCAATCGTGAACTGATAGGAGTTGTTGTAAGCAAACTCCACCAGTGGAAGGTACTGCTCCCATCCACCCCCGAAGTCAATAATGCACATGCGTAGCATGTCCTCCAACATCTGATTGGTGCGCTCTGTCTGCCCATCGGTCTGCGGATGATAAGCCGTACTCAATCGCAATTCCGTGTCCATGGCCTCCTGGAAACTCTCCCAAAACCTCAAAACAAATATCTTGTCTCTGTCAGACACGATATTTAGGGGCACACCGTGAAGTCTCACAATCTCTGAAATGAAGAGCTGGGCATACTGTCCCGTAGTGTAGTCAGTCCTTACGGGTAAGAAGTGAGCGACCTTGGACAACCTGTCCACAATTACCCAAACGGAGTCGTGACCCCTCTGCGACGTAGGCAACCCCGTGACAAAATCCATGGATATGCTCTCCCACATCCACACCGGAACCTCCAACGGCTGTAGAAATCCTGCTGGTCTCTGATGATCCACTTTTACAAGCTGACAAGTGGCGCATTTCGAGACAAACTCAGCGATATCTCTCTTCATACCGCTCCACCAATATTGTCGTCTCATGTCTTGGTACATTTTGTCCCCTCCGGGATGTACCGCGAACCGTGAGCCGTGCGACTCTGCCATCACATCGTGCCGCAATTCTTCCCCTTCCGGAACTACCAATCTCCAATTGAAGCGTAATCCCCCGTCTGAGCTAACGGTATAGGACTCGGCTCCCTCTGCAAGTAATCGAACTATCTGCTCCTGACAGAACGAATCATTAGCCTGTGCTCGTACTACCTTCGTGATAATCTGCGGTGTAACGGTCATCACAGACATGAAAGATCGGGCCACTGCATCCTGGTGTCCCAATTCCTTCCACTTAGCTTTCCACACCTCTGCCACCTCATCTGCTGGCCTACGGCTCAACGCGTCTGCTACCACGTTAGCCTTACCTGGGTGGTACTGGATGTCGAACTGGTAGTCTTTCACAAACTCAAGCCACCTACGTTGCCGCATATTCAATTCCTTCTGCGTGAACAGATACTGTAGTGACTTGTGGTCCGTGAACAGCTGAAACTTCTCCCCCAAAAGATAGTGCCTCCAAATCCGTAAGGCAAATACCACTGCCGCCAACTCCAAATCATGTGTGGGGTAATTCTTCTCATGAGGCTTAAGCTTACGGGAAGCATAAGCTATGGCCTGTCTCTCCTGCTGCAATACACCTCCCAGTCCTTGCAAAGACGCGTCGGTGTAAACCAAATACTCAATTCCCGGTCTCGGCAATGCTAACACAGGTGCTGAGGTCAATTTTTCCTTCAACTTATCGAATGCCAACTGACAGGCATCACTCCAAATGTATGGCACACCCTTACGAGTAAGATGTGTCAAAGGACCTGCTATCTCCGAGAAACCCCGAATAAACCTCCTGTAGTATCCTGCTAAACCCAAGAAGCTACGAATCTCCGTTGGTGTCGTGGGCTGTCCTCACTCCCTCACCGCTGACACCTTCCCCGGATCAACCGATATTCCCCGGTCGGAAATGATATGCCCCAAAAACTGGACTTCTTTCAGCCAAAACCCGCACTTCTCATATTTTGCATACAACTCGTTCTGACGAAGTGTCTGCAAAACCTGCCTCAAGTGCTCGGCGTGCTTCTCCTCTGTCTGAGAGTAAACCAGAATATCATCAATGAAGACAATGACAAACTGGTCTAGGAAATCCCTGAACACTCTGTTCATCAAGTCCATAAACACTTCTGGAGCGTTGGTCAAGCCGAAAGGCATAACCCGAAACTCGTAAGAACCATATCTCGACAAGAACGCGGTCTTCGAGACATCCTCCTCCCTGATACGCAACTGATGGTATCCCGACCTCAAGTCAATCTTCGAGAAGAAAGAAGCTCCTCTCAACTGGTCGAACAAGTCATCGATTCGAGGCAACGGATACTTATTCCGTATCGTGACCTTATTCAACTCTCGGTAGTCCACACACAATCTCAGTGAACCGTCCCTCTTCTTCACAAACAAAACTGGAGCGCCCCAAGGTGAGGTACTCCTGCGAATAAAGCCTTGTCCCAACAGCTGCTCTATCTGATCCTGTAGCTCTCTCATCTCAGCTGGATCCATACGGTACGGTGCACGTGCTATAGGTCTCGTACTCGGTAGTAAATCTATAACGAAGTCTATCTCTCGACTGGGTGGTAAGCCTGGTATCTTCTGAAACACATCCGAATAATCCCTGACAACTGGGATCGAATCCAAAGGAATCACAACCTCCTTAGAGGTATCCTCCTCAATGTAATACAGATGAGCGGTCGATCCTCCCTCTGGGCGAGGCATCGCCACTACAAACATCTCTTGCCCCGGAATGGCAAAAACAATGCTCCCGCTGAAGCAATCAATCATGGCCCTATATGCTACGAGCCAATCCATACCGATGATCACATCGTGAACATGCATGTCTAACACTAACATGTCTGCAGGCAATACCAAACCACTAATCTCTACCCCCACTCCCCGGCATATAAAGAAAATAAGTGACCCACTCCCTAATGGTGAGTCGACACACGTCACTATGCTCTCTGCCGTAGCTAACAATCCTAAAGCTTTCGCGAAGTGTGTAGCTATGAAACAATGTGTAGCACCCGTATCAAATAACACCCGACCCATAGTGCCATGGATAGGAAACGTACCCTCGATCGCGGGCGGTGCCTGTGGAACTGCAGCCTGGTGAACGTTGTAGACACGTCCATACTGTAGCTGCCCCTGCTGAGCTGGGACTGCTGGAATGGGTGGCAATACTGCCATCTGTGGCGGTGCGGGAAGAGCGACGGGAAACATAGGTCTTTGTGGCTCCTGGCGAGCACCCTGCTGCTGCTGCTGTGGGGTCCTGCCCCTATCAGGACAATCCTGTTTCTTATGGCCAGTCTTGCCACAAGTGAAACACTTCCTTGGGAAGTTCCCTCCTCTCTGCCCCTGCTGTCCCCGGCCCTGGTGGCCGTTACCATTCCTCCATTGGCCCTGCTGGCCTTGATGAAACTGCTGCCCATTCTGCCCCTGTTGGTCCTGATGGCCGTTTGGACCCTGATGGCCCTGGCGGAAACCTCCCTGTCCCTGCCTGTAGTTCCCTGACCGAAACCTCTTATTATCCCCCTGCTGGGTACCCTGCTCATTCTGTCTCTGCCCCTGGCCAGATTGTGCCCCGCTGGTACCATGCCCTCCAGTCCTGCCCTGATGGCTAGACTCTCCCGACCGCTTGCCCTCGGCCATATGAAAACGGTGGTCCTGGCAGTGCAACAATGCAGCGTTAACCACATCAGAATACGTGGCCAACGATAGGTTCCCTAGCAGATGCTGACGGATCCTCCAATTCAACCCATCGGTGAACTTCTCTATCTTCTTCTTCTCTGTTGGAATCTTTTCTGGAACGATATTCAACAGGTTAGTGAACTCGGCCTCATACTCGGCCACTGTCTTGCCCTCCTGCTTCAAACTCATCAGCTTCCTCCTCATCTCTGTATGAACTGCGGACGAAAAGTATTTGCGGTCAAACCGCACCCAGAACTCCTGAATCGTGAGGGTTTCCCTATCCTCCGCGGTGGTAATAGACTCCCACCACTGTAGTGCAGATCCCACTAGCTTGAAAGTAGCTAGCACCTGTTTCTGAATATCAGTGCACTCATGCATCCTCAAATGCCTCTGTATATCCTTCCTCCATTGGCTCGAGACTACTACATCTGAGCTTCCTGCAAACTCTGGCGGATGCGCTTTCTGAAAAGCGTCTCGTACACGCTCCCAAGCAGACGGAAATGCATTAACCTGTGCTGGCGCGGCAACCGGCGCCTGAGGCGGTGCCTGCTGAATCACGGCAATCGCGGCATTTACCGCTTGGGCTACTATAACAGCAACCTCAGCGGCGTTCATCATGCCCTAAACTGGAGCGGGCTGGGGTTCGGGCATTGCATTCCTGGGAACTCGTCCTGCACGTCGTGGAGGCATCTGAAATAAGAACAAAGTTTATAAGCTCCCAGTTTATAAACTTAAAATAGCTGAAGAACGAAGCATACACAAAAAGAGTGCAACAGCCCTAAAATATAGGGCTCTATATCAAAGAAACGTAGCGGAAACATAATAGCCGTACAGATCCTAAAGGACACTAGAACCTGATGCTCTGATACCACCTGTGACACCCCGACTAATTAAATACCGGGTAGCTACTCCTTTATTAAATTAATTCAAAATGCCAAGTTGGCTCAGTTAATAGCATCACTGTCGAAAACATTTTAATATTACTAACCACCTAGTATTTAAAAAGCAAGTTGCCAAATTTTAATTTAAGTCTGATTAACATGCAAAAAATGTAATGAAGAAATAAATAACACCATTCACCATACTGAAGTAAAATGAATAACCATCACAATAGAGTAAATAAAGTCTGGAGGAAAACTCCTCACTACAATCCCATAACTGAAATAAATAAACTGAAACAATACATGCTAAAGTCTGAAAACTGAAATGTAAAAGATGTCTCTAAAGAAATGGGCAACATGCCCTACAACTGATAGATGATGACTCTGGAATCCAAAAGATAGAAGCGTCTACATGCAAATCACTGTAGCTTCCACAAGCAGCTACAACTCGTCACCTGAATGAGTATCCTATGCTTGGTGTCCTGTGGCTGGGCACCTAAAATGGTTTTACAAGGAAAAGAGATTTGAAAAGCAAACGGGTCAGAGCCCGAATGTGGAGTTATATTTTAAAAACCTGCAAGTGCTTTAAAAACATTTAAAACATTAAATGCAAAGTACATGTTAGGACGTGCACTCACATGATATTCTCACCTCTCGTCTAACTGTGCACTCCTAACGCAAGTACCCATCTATAACGACCCATACTACTAGCTAAGTGACATCATAACTAGCTAGACTGCCAAAGGTCCTACCCATAATACTTGGTTCCATTAACATAATAACGCTCGTAATTAAATAGGGATTTAATGTAAACTCAGTTACTAAATATGCCATATATATAAGTATCAGTTAACTCACTATATAACTCGAAACAATACCGTAATATGTTCACAATATTAACATGAGGATTTCCATTAATTAAATGTATATTATTCACATCATAAATATACGATACAAGCACCCCGCAATCTAAGCTATGGTGCACACATACTCTGCTATCCATCCCGGTACATCACGTACATAAGGATCACACATTCCGAATCTCTCAGGAATAGTTCACATAACACAAATCACAAATAGTGGAGGCGAACACAGTCACCATCACGTGGGTCACGCACATACCTACGCTCCCACGGTCAGCGGACTTATTAATATCACAATAAGTCTTTCTATGACCTATGTTCATCAAGGTACCAGTCTATATCCCCCCGTAGGCACACAAGGATTAGAGGGTCCTAAGCGAACGCAACCTCCCGTGATAGCAAGTATGGTAGGTATGTCATACACAAAATCCATATACCAATACTAAGTAAACACACATCTTAGTAATACCGTATTTTAATCGTAGTACATATCACATTCTCGCACTAACTATAATTATCACCATCTATACTATTCCGGTTTATAATTATACGCGCCATAATTCATCCTCACGTCGTAGTAGACACTCGCGTCTCACCCAAACGGTTCATTCTAATTTAACTCTCTTGTATATAATTTCCTCATCATATATACCCAAATGTCCCAAACCTATCACTACGTCATCAAGAAAGGTTCACTAGATCCTCGAACAAGTTTACGGGACTCCCAAAATTCAAAACAGTTCAAAATAGCCCAAACTGTCAGCTCGTTTGAAGTATCATTCGAACGAGTGTTCGAACGAGATTGGGCTGTCTGCTCGTTAGAAGTCTTGTTCGAACGAGGCTGTTCGAACGAGATCCCGGTTCGTTCGAACGAACTGTTCCTTCTAACGAGATATCGAACGAGATCCCTTCTCGTTAGTAACGACTGGTCATCTCGTTAGAAGCTCGTTCGAACGAGTTCGTTCGAACGACCTGGGGGCTGCTTCTAACGAGCTACCAGCTTCGGCCCAGATTTTTCCCCATCTCGTTTTTCACCATTTTTATCACTTCTAATCTCTTCCAAGGTTCATCCCAATAACGTTTTAGGGTCTCTAATTCATCCTAAACATATTTACATCATCTCCTAACATGTTTTCAAGGATTGAAACATCATAACATCAACCAAAATTACAAATCTCTACCCTTTTTCCCAATTTCTCTAGAACATGAACCCTAGGTTTATATCATCATCAAATCCCAGAATTTATTTCGTTTTAATTCCTTCAAATCACAATTATTATAAGGGAAATCATCTACCTATCATACTACATGCAATTCTCTTCACAATTTCTCAAGTTCTATGATCTAAACTACATGGGTTTTCATATTTATCAAGAACAAACCATAAATCCGAATTTTCTAACATGGAAAGAACATTTGCTGAAATTAAACATAATTAAACCACTTGCCTTGGTTTGGTTTCTGACTTTGGTGTAGGTTTGGTGAAAATTCTGCAGTGTTTCCTCTCTCTCTAAGCTCCTTCTCCAATGGTGGCTTAAGGTGGCTAGGGTTTGATTTGGGGAAGATTGTAAACCTAATGTTAGCCTCCGTAGCTTAAAGGGTTAATATGGGTTGGTTATGGGCTTAGTGGGTCAATATCCACATCAGATTTAATTAACCAATTTTCGTTACTTTTAATTCCTCAAAATGTAAAATTACCAAAATACCCTTTAAGTTGCCGGTGTGGCCTAAAAATACCCCGGAACCCAAACTATACCCCCGGCTAGTGATTTCTGACTATCTCGACCCTTCCGGACGCGTTGGCGCACTCAAAACGACCATACGGATTATAGATTTTAAATTCACTTTTTATTATCAAAAATATTATACCGTGACGCGGCGGTCCCACGCGTCTCAACAAAATTTCTAAAATGCCGTATATAAATCCCATGACCAATTTTCATAATACCAAATACATATATAATCATATATGCACATAATCAAATACCAATTTGCATCTCATTAGTATTTATAACCCGGATTAATTTCCAATTAATACGCAATTTAATTAATTAATCCTAAAAAAATAAATATAGTCAAAAGTACGGGGTATTACATTGCAGTGCAGTGGTGTTTTTTTACTCATAACAGAAAGCAATAAACTTCTTGTTAAAGAATCACATTGGAGTTAAAATGAAGTCTTTCAATACAACCGTGCTTCCTAGAGAGATTTTAGAGACCTTCCTAATTGCTCATATATCCCATGAAATTTGTTAACACATGCTTGAATAGTGCATCAGCGTTTGGACAAGCCGTTTGATGGGAGATTCTCTACAAATTCATCCCCTAAAAACTCAATCAAAGCTTGGTGAATGCGGCTCCACAACTTATCAGTTGGCTGATCTGTTCCAACAAGAAAATATATTGATATATATATATCCATGCCTTTGTTAAAGCCACATCTTCCTATTTTGTCCAATTACGACGAATGGGTTGAGCTGTCTCGAAATATTTGGATGAAATGTTTAAAGTACTTTTTTTTTGTTTTTTTCCTTTCTTTTTTGAGGATGTTGAGTTTTGAGCACCAATATGGTAGATAGGGGCATTAAATAGACTTTGTAATGAATATTATTGTTCTCCATGAGGGGTGAAGGTGGTTGGATGAAAACCATGTTCATTTGAAATTGATTTGGTGATTGTGTTTGGTTCAGAGTTGTTGATGAAGGTATTTAATGAGGGTGGGGTAGGTATTTGTGGGTTTAGGTGGGAGACATTAAGGGTAAATGACGATTGAGAAAGCACATAATCAATTACATTGACTTTATCATTGATGTTTGAATTAAGTTGGGACATTGAATAACTTAAAACCAACTAATCCCTCCTTCTACCTACAATTAATAAAGAATATAACAAGATAATAAAATATTAAAATGGTTAATTATGAAAACATTTAATTTTCAATATAACTAAAGAAGAAGATACAATTTTTTAATAGTTCACAAATATAAATCATTGAATGAGATTGACTTCTCCAAGAAATTTAATGAAAATGGGTACTTACACTACACTAATTCTGTCTAATTGTCACGGTCATGTAATACCCCGTATTTTTATGCTTTATTAATTTGAAGATTTATTAAATTTAATGTGAGTTATTAATTTAATATAAATCCGGAAATTAATTACTTTATAATTATTAACGTGATGTGAGTTAGTAATTATGGGAAACTTGTTGAATATTACAAATGAGTAAAGTGATATAATATTGGTTCTATGAAATGTCACGAGTGAATAAAATGATAATTTTGGAAATTTGAGTCGGGACGCCCTCGTGTCGTGTCGGGACTAAATATTGATTAATAAAAGTGAATAAATTATAAGTTGCTCGTATGGTCATTTTGACTGCGCCAAAGTGTCCGAAAGGGTCGAGATAGTCAGAAAAGTGTACCCGGGGGTTAAGTTTGGGTCTCGGGGTGTTTTTAGGCTTATTTAGCACCCCGGGAGGGCATTTTGGACATTTTGTAATTTTGGGCAATTAAACCCACGATTTTTCAAGGGTTATATCAGATGTCTAAGGTTGCCTTCTAGGGTTAACACAACCAAAGACAAGTGACAACCATAGGAGAGGAAAGGAGAGAGTTTGCCAAGGTGTTCTGGGCCGAAAATTCATCCGGTTGCACCGCCACCACCACCAACGCGTAGATCGAGCGACGGGGAAAGCAACCACACCAAATTCGTTCACAAATCAGAACTAACAAATTTCCAGGCAAGTTCTTATCTTTCTTATATTCGTTAATTCATCACTCATGTTAGTCTAGGGATTGATTATGATGAGTTTCATGGAAGAAAACCCATGTTGGAGATAGGAAATTACATATAGTAAGATATAAATGGAAATCTGGAAATCCCCTTCATATGTAGAGGTTGAACCACGGATTTATGATGTTTTAGAAGAAGAAATTCTGAAAAAAGATTGATTAGAACAAAGTTAAAGAAATTTGTAGGGTTCATGAGGTTTATCCAAGTTTTTCCCTTTTAATCCATGGTTATTGATGATAATTCACATGCTTTACGTAGAAGATTGTTAGTTTGGGTTTATAATGTTTGTAGTACGAATTTCTGGGAGTTTGGATGTTAAAAATTTGGATTTGATTGAGGTTAGATTATGAAACCCGTAACTGTTAAACTGCAGAATTCGCCATACCTGTTTGATCGATCGATCGAACTAGGAGTGTCGATTGATCGACGCATCGATCGATCGAGCTCCTACCATCGATCGATCGACCCCTTCTGGCAGACTCATAATTCCCCTTTGTAAATAGTTAAATTCAAATTAAACGAGTAAAAATATTTGGACATCCTCATTAAAATATTTTGGAAAGTAAGGGAGACCAGTAGGACTTATTAATAATTATGAGACCTTTAATGTAAGACGAGACGTACATTTTTGGGATATTTACATATAAGGGACGATGGAATTATGTATTAAAGGGAGAGACGCGTAATATAGTTACGTTGGAAATTAGATGAGTACCTACAGAAATTCTACACTTGGGAGGATAGAGTTCATGAGTGTTACGTAGTGAGTTGGAATAATCCCTCAAATTAGAGTAAGAGACGAATCATTATAAGTGATAACTAAATAATGAGAAATAAGGACAAACGTTATAATTATGGATTATGAGATGAACCTAAATTTGATATGGTAAAAGTAGTATATTTATATGACTGTGTTTATGCATATACTATATACGTGTGAAAATCATGCCCGCGCTACCTGTTATCCCCGAGGTTACCGCGCTGAGACAGTCTTATCTCGGTGTGCCTTTATGTGGGATATTGACTCGTACCCTAAAAGATAGATATCCTTGGTACAGGCTATCTGATCGATGGTTAGACGGTCTTAAGAGACGTGAGGGTATGTGTTATCCTCTTACAGACTTGGAATCTATGCTTCGCCTCAATATTGTTTGTGTATGTGTTAATACAGTTCGAGAGTGATTCCGAACTCTTATTTCCCTTAGTACGAGTGAGACGGGGATTGGATAGCAGAGTATGCCCGCGCCATAATTTTTATGTGGGGTGCTGTTAGAATATATATATTATACGTGTATTTAATATATATAATTAATTCTGAAATTGGGAACTTCCTACTGTGTTTATGGTAAGTAAGATATGAATAATGATTTTAATTTGGAAATACTTGTTTTGAAAAGTATAATATGATACTGGGAAACATTATTAGCGAATAAAGTTAAAATGAGAGTTTTGTTATTAAATGAAATTTAATCCTTAAACAGTTGAATCGCCAACTTAAATCTTACGAGCAAACTAAGATAATATAAGTTAAACCGTTGGGAAGGTTAGTGCGATAGGTGTGCACATTAGAAGAGAGGCGAGAATTTCTCAAGGGAGTGTCGCACTAATACGTTGTTGCATTGGCTTGTAAACATTTTACATACTTGCTAAACAAATTTTAAATCATTTTCACAATCGGGCTCTGAACCGTTTCCATTTTCTTTTTTCTCTTGTATATATATGTATATGTTACAGGTGCCCATCCACAGGGGCGTCTTGCATAGGATCCTTTGGAAGGAACGCGCTGCAGCTTAGGTGGGAGTTGCAGGCCTCTTGCTTAAATGACTTCATTTATTTGATTCCACTCCTAGCATATTTTTTCAGTTGGGCATGTGTCGCTCGTTTCCATTATCCACTTATTTTATTGGACATTGTGATTCATTTATGTTTCCAATATCTTACTCTTTGGGATATGTTTTTGTCAGGATGTTTTCATTTAAGTACTAAATGTTGGATTCAATTAGTTGAATATTTGATTATTTGGATTGTATGTTCCAGGATAGTTGTGGTGTGACTATTAAATTGTGAATAATGCAAAGTTTTAAATGTTGGTTTATTAAATAAAATTTGAAAAGTAATGTCTAAAATGGTTTTGACACTTAGCTTAATTATTTAGGGTGTTTAAATTGGAAAACTTATTTTTATGACAGTTGTGGTGACAATTATTATGCAACACAAATAAATATGAAAGAGGTAATAACCAAGAAATGATAAATAAAATGCCAATCACACAACAAAAGGTATACGTGGTTCAGCAAAGATGTGCCTACGTCCACGATGGTGCAGTCAGTGTTATTTCTCTATATTCTGAAGAATAAGTACAGAGAATACAACTTTTCCTTTGCCCCGGACTTAGGGTTTAATTTATACATGTATATATTGGTTAGTGGGGGTGATGGGTTCCTCCTTACCCTGTAACTTTCTTACATGGGATCGCGCTCCCCCACAACTTCTCTTCATGGGATCGTGGGGTAATCGGATCAATAGAAAAGGTGATGGGCCTGGGCTTTGGGCCCCTAAGGTGAGGCTACTCGTCCAGGCCTATAATGCTAAATTCAGGGTACCCACCATTGCCCCTAAATTTTTTGGGCCATTTCTATGGGTCCAATGAATTTAAATGATCGGCTATTATGGTTGATTTCTTTGAAAACTGTGACGTTGCTTTGGCAGCACCCGCTTCGCTATCCGTGCGCTATGATTAGACTTGAAGGCTTATTGGAATAAGGCACATTTCTCTTCGTCGCTTCAGCTTTTTCAGCAATCTTCTATCTTCTGAGAACTCTTACGCTTTGTACCTTCTATTTTCGATCTCTACTTTCGTTGCTTCTTCGCCATTTGACCTGATCTTCTGTCTTGTAAGTCTCTCGTGCTTTTTTCATTTTCTCTTTGGTTTATAGTTTTTCTTGTATTTTTCCAATGGCGAAGATTGGAAATAGGTCAGTCACTGAGTTTAGAAAATTCTACAACATTCCTGAGTGGGTAGAGATTGAGTGTTGCGCCTCGCCTCCTAGGAACGTTTGGGATATAGAGGATGCGCATTGAATTCACGTTTTGTTGCTCTACCAGGGGGGACTTACCTTTCCTCCTAATGATCTGTTCCTGCATTTTTTTAGCTATTTTAGTATTGTGCCTGCACAATGTTCGCCTAACGTATGGAAAATAGTGAACGGCGTGCATAGGATAAATCAGTTGTACGGCACAAGGTTAGGGCTTGCCGAGGTCTGCTTTTGTTACTCCTTTTCTCGAACGAGTTCAGGTGTCCTGTACCTTAAGGCTAGGAGCCCTGATAGGGTATTGGTAGTAAATTTACCTGATTCCCATAAGGACTACTGGCAAGAAGGTTTTCTTATTAGGAATTGGCAATTTTCCCCCCAATTTGAAGGGTCGAGATCTGAGAGGTTCACTGTTCCCTTTTATGGGGAAGAATATATAGGTAGATGCCATATTATTGTTTCAAACTTCGCTGACTTGTGATTTTTCTAACTTCTCCTTGCTTTTTCTTTCTCAGCGAGGACAAAGAATTTGGAGCCTACTCTCAGCGAAGTTCGTATCTCGGAACTGGTGAAAGCTTGGAATATTAGGGAGCCTCTGGGTGACGGTGAGCATCCTAGGTCTGCTGCTTTTCTGCTTGAATACAAGAACACAGGCTCCAGCTTCATAGCCCGACCTGTGGATAGTGTTCCAGATTTTGATTCTTCCGAAGAGATTTCGGTCGAGCCCATCCAGTTGGACGAAGAAGAGAGCAGCTTAGAGAGTGAGCCTGCGGTCGTTGTGAGTAATTTGGGTGCAGGGAGTGCTGATAGTAGCAGTTCATCTGAAGGGGATTTCGAGGCTCAAGACTCGTCAAGCACTACCAGCAGTTCTGGTGAAGAGATGCCTCCCAGGAAGAATTTGATCAGAGATGATGATGATGATGATGATGACGTGCTCCTTGCACAGAGGTCCAAGAAACCGAAGACAGCCTCTGGGGCCATAGCTACTGGTTCTCGACCTTCTTCTCAGGAGCAAGAGAAGAAGAAGAGAGAGGAGGAGAAGGCGAGAGAGAGAGAGAGGAAAAAGGAGGAGGAGAGGAAGAAAGTGGAGGAGAGAAAGAGGAGGGAGAGGGAAAAAGAGGAGGAGAGGAGGAAGGTGGAATCAAGGACCAAAACTGGTCAAGCCCTGGTCCCAGTGTCTGCCTTGCCCGAGGGGGCTTCGGTGGCCGCCTCTCCTCAGCTTGCCCCTGCGCTGCTCGAGAGAGCAGTTCTTCCTGCAGATCGCGAGAGGGCGTTGGGGTCCGATCAGTTGGCTCTGCAGGCTAGCCAGAGGCTCGCCTTGGTAAAGTTTCTCTTTTAATTCTCAATTTCTTTTAACCAGTTTTGATGGTTTCTTCTTCCTGATCCTTTCCTTGTTCTTTGCAGTTTGTGACCGACTTCGCTGTGCTCTATCGCTCTCGCGACGAGCTGGTGAGCTGGAGCAGCAAAAATCTGCTTTGGTAGCTAGGGGTTCTCAGCTGGAGGCCTATCTGAAGGCTGCTGATGCAGCTCGAGCTTCATCCGCCTCGGCTCTTATTAATTCTGCTCGCGAGAGAGATGATGCTGTCAGGGAGCTTGGCGAGCTGAGGAAGGCATATGACCTGGTATGCTCGAGCAAGCTAGACCTTGCAGAGAAGAACAGGGTTCTGGCCGAGCAGCTGGAGGCGGAGAAAGCCCAGGCAGCCACTCTTAAGGAAGATTCGTACAACTCTGGCTGGGCTGCTGCGTATGAGGATGCTGAGGTTCAGATAGGCTATATCAGCCGTCTGAACTTCAAGAAAGGGTGGAATAAGGCTCTCGTGGCTGCTGGGGTGGACGTTGCATCCCCCCTCTTTGACAGCCATCCCCAACTGCTGAAGGCACCAATCCTGTCTCTCAGGCGACTTCTACTGATGCTCCTTTGGTCGAGAGGGCAGTGGACGCCCCTGCAAAGGGTAATACCCCTGCTGATACTGATAAGGACAAGGGTCCATCCACCTCTGGGCCACCCGAGGTTGCTAATTGATAGGGCTTCTTTGTAATTTTTTTCTTTTTTTGATCTGATGTAACCTCGTTCATTATCATTGAAAAGACTTCATTTTTGTTTATGCTGATCTCTTTCTTTTCTTTTTCTTTTACTTGTAGTTGGTTGATGTGGATGACTATATTCCTGTTACCTCCCAACTAGGTAGGACTCTTGGACCTAATGCAAGCCCTGCAGTTCGCCAGGCCTTTGCTAGGCTTTGCAGGTTTACTAAGTCAAGGAACCAGAAATATAAGGATCAGTCCGAGCTAGTGGCCAAGTTGAAGGACATGCTCGAGGAAATGGAAGAGATCGGTGCTTCAGTGCAAGAAGAAGTTAGCGAGCTGAGAGCGAAGTTACTGGAGGCCACCGAGATCAACCAAGTTGGGGAGTTTCTGCAGCGAGAGAATGAAGACCTGAGGCGGGAGGTCTCGAAGCTTAATGATCATTCGCTGAGCATCGTTTCGGCAGTCCTACAAGGCTCTTCTTCGTCGCGAGCTACTCGGCCTCCCCTCCCGCGTGCTGGTAGGAGTGCCAGGGGTAGGAATAGGGAAGTCGAGGAACAGTGTGAGAGGGAAATGGAGGAGCTGCGCGACGATGTTTGACGAGCTTATATGACTGCTGCTGGGCTCCAGAGGGACGTCACCCATCTACGGCATTTGTTCAAGAACGGTCCTCGACAAGTGTGGTCCGATGGCTACGATCAAGGCTGGCTGGAAGCTCCGACGAGAGTATCAGAGTTTGAAGAGTTATCCTTCATCAGGGGGTGGTTGAGTGCCCTCAAAGAGCTGCAGGTCCCGAGGAACTCGACGCTGTGGTATCGACACGAGATGTCCTCCTCTACTCTGATGCCCAATCCATTCAGGCGGGATGATCGATGGATACCCATTGATGCTATTCCCCGGCGATTATTGGAATTGGACGCAAATGAGGTCGTGGAGGAGCTCGCCCCTGCTCCTGATGATGGAAGGAGAGCTAATGTTGCTGATTATTTTGCTTGGAGGCTTCCACCTTCTTGAGATTTTGTTTTTAATTATTGTAAATGCTTTGGGCGAGCTTCGCCGACTAAACATGTACTATCATTGTTTGTAAATATAAAAGATTAATGAGAAGTTCGAGTTTTGGGCAATTTTGCCTACTAAACGTGTTCATCCAATCCTTTTATATTTTTGCAGCTTCACAATCCTTTTTATTTTGTCATGTGAGTGTCCGCCCAGTCCAGTATGAGAATACCATTGTGCCCTCCCTTTACCTTTTAGGTCGTGTCGTCACACTCCCTTAGGCCTAAGTAAGGAAATTGGCGAGGACACACCTGGTATTGGATGTCTTCATCCGGTCAGGATTTTGTTTAACCAAAGTAGGTTTGATGCCTAAGAATACTCTGTAAGGCTTCATATATTTCCATGGGCAATGCTGAGAGGTCTGTCGTGCTTCATGACGATGACCTGAGGAGGGGTGTTCCCCTGCTATGTCGACCATTATGCCTGTAATTTGGAAGGGATGTGTAATAAGATATAACTGTTACTAATTAGAGAGTGATCAACTGAGAGATTTTCATTGGTGAATTGAGAAATGAACTGTCCTTTCACATAATGAATACAATAAAAGATCTAACAATAGAACTCCTAAAAATAGAATTTCTTGAGATTAGCTGCGTTCCATGCCCGTGGTATCTCTCTGCCCTCCATCGTTTTCAAATGATAGGCACCTTGCAGGTCGTCTCTAATTATCTTATAAGGTCCTTCCCAGTTAGGGCCCAGTTTACCGTCTGATGGCTTTACTGTGTTGCCCAGGACCTTTCTTAGAACATAGTCCCCAACTTTGAATTTCCTCGGATTGACCCTTTTACTGTAGTGCTTCGCGAGCTGTTGCTGATAGCTCGCTAATTTTACTAGGGCAAGTTCCCTGCGCTCGTCGGCCAAGTCGAGTTCAGCGAGCAAAACCTGATCGTTCTGACCCTGTTCGACAAGGTCGGATCTCATTGTAGGCAATCCTGCTTCTAGTGGGATGACCGCTTCCATACCATATGCTAGTGAGAATGGTGTTTCTCCTGTGGCTCGCCTAGGAGTTGTTCTGTACGCCCATAGGATATGTGGTAGCTCGGTCGTCCACGCGCTCGCTCTAACCGCTTCTTCAATCCAGCGATCACTGTCTTGTTGGAAGCCTCAGCTTGTCCGTTGCTTTGAGGGAAGGCCACCGAGCTGAAGTGGTGCCTGATCCCGTGTTTGTCGCAGAAGTCCTGAAAAGGGCCACTCTCGAACTGTGTTCCATTATCATTGATAATGGTTCTGGGGATCCCGAATCGAGTGATTATATTTCTCCATATGAACCTCATCATGTCAGCATCTCGGATGTTCGCCAGTGGTTCTCCCTCGATCCACTTGGTAAAGTAATCAGTTGCAACCAACAGGTATTTGCGATTGCCGACAGTGGTGGGCAGTGGTCCCATGATGTCCATTCCCCACTGGGCGAAGGGCTAGGGACTGGTTAGGGATTTTAACTCGCTGGCGGGCTGGTGGACCATGGGAGCGTGAAGTTGACATTTTAGGCATTTGCGGAAATATACTGCGGAGTCCTTTTGCATATATAGCCACCAATAACCTTCCTTCATTGCTCGGAAGGCTAGAGACCTTCCTCCGATGTGACTCCCGCAGATTCCTTAGTGAAGCTCGTGAAGCACTGCCTTGACATCGCCTGGGTGGACGCATCTAAGGTAGGGGCCAGAGAAAGATCTTTTATACAAGTCGCCTCCCGTGGATAAGTGAAAGCGAGCAGCTTTGACTCTTATCTGGTGGGCAGTCCTCTTATCCTCTGGGAGCGTTCCGTTCTTTAAATAGTCTCTCAAGGGATCCATTCAGCTAGGGGCTGACTCTAATTGGAGTATTGGTTTTGCCTTTGTCAGCTCGCAGTTGGGGTAAATGCTTGGGCAACTGAGGAAGTCGATAGGGATGATCCTTTTAAGGCTAGAATCAACTGCCGAGCTCAGGGCTGCTAAGGCGTCAGCGTGGCTGTTTTGCCCCCTGGGAAACTGTTGGATGTTGATCTCTTCAAAGTTCGTCATTAAGTTTTTTACCAAGGAGAGGTAGGCTGCCATTCTCTCATCCTTCGCGTTATAGTCTCCACTTATCTGATTGGAAACTAGTTGCGAATCTCCGAATACCTGCAAACGCTTTGCTCCCAGAGTTTGCTCCTTTTGGAGACCTGCTATTAAGGCTTCGTATTCTGCTTCGTTGTTGGAGGCTGCGAATCCCAGCCTGATTCCTTGCTCGAGGACTGTATTTTCTGGAGTGATGAGAATAATTCCTACTCCTGCCCCCTTTGAGTTGGAGGCTCCATCAACGAATAGTTTCCAGCTTTCCCCTGCAGCCTAGTTATTTTGTTCTGTTGGCTTAGGCTGGTAGAAGGGTTCTTCGCCTGTGAATTCAGCTATGAAATCAGCAAGGATTTGACCCTTGATAGCTGTCCTTGGTTGAAATTGGATGTCAAATCGGCCGAGCTCGACTAACCATTTAGACAGTCTGCCCGACAGATCCGCCTTCCTTAGGACAACCTTGAGGGGGTGTGATGTAAGGACGATGATCGTATGAGCTTCGAAGTAATGCTTCAGTTTCCTCGAGGCCATTACTAGGGCGAATGTGAGCTTTTCCAATGGTAGGTAGCGCTGCTCGGCATCTAATAAGGTTTTGATCGCGTAATAGACTAGATGTTGAATCCCTGTAACTTCACACATTAGCGCTGAACTGACAGTATGGCTGGATATAGAGAGGTAGAGGTACAAAGAGTCCATTTGCTGTGGTATGACAAGCAGTGGTGGGGAGCTTAGGTAGGACTTGAGCTCGCCTAATGCTCGTGAGCAACCTGGGTTCCATTCTACTGTTTTGCTGCCTTTTAAGAGTTGGAAGAAGGGTTTGCATCTCTCGGAGGATTTAGAAATGAAACGATTTAGAGCAACGAGCATTCCAGTGAGCTTCTGTACATCGCGGATTATGCGAGGAGGTTGCACTCTTTTGATTGCATCAATCTGGTCCGAATTAGCCTCTATGCCTCGCTTGCTGACCAAATACCCAAGAAACTTTCCTGACTGGACACCGAAGGAACACTTGCTCGCGTTGAGTTTCATTCGGTACTTCCTGAGGATTTCGAAGGTACTTGATAGGTCCGAGAGGTGATTTTCCTTCTCCTTGCTCTTGACGAGCATGTCGTCGATGTAGACCTCCATTGTGTCTCCCATTTGATTCTTGAACATTTTAGTAACTAGCCGCTGATAGGTTGCCCCTGCATTTTTTAGCCCAAAAGGCATGACCTTGTAACAGTATAGACCAACCGTCGTGATAAACGCCGTTTTGTCCTGATCTGGGGCATACAGGGGAATCTGGTGATAGCCTGATTATGCATCCTGGAAACTCATTCGTTCGTGAGCTGCGATGGCGTCTACTAGTTGGTCTATTTTCGGAAGAGGGAAGCTATCCTTGGGGCAGGCTTTGTTGAGGTCAGTGAAGTCTATGCAAACTCTCCACTTCCCGTTGCTTTTCGAAACTACCACTGGGTTGGATAACCATTTGGGGAATTGCACTTCCCGTATGGACCCTGCATCCAGTAGTTTTTCGACTTCTTTTTCTATTGCTCTGGCCTTCTCGGGAGCAGTTCGTCGTGCCTTCTGCACTATCGGCTTGAATGTGGGATCGACGTGCAACCTATGGCAGACCATATTGGGATCGATTCCTGGCAGCTCATAGGGTTCCCAAGAGAAAACATCTACGTTGCTTCTGAGTAAGGTCAACAAATCCTTTTGCTCTTGGTCAGTGAGTGAGGTCCCGATCAGGAAGATTCTACTGTTATCGCCTTCTTTAGCCATCACTTCTACCAGGTCCTCTACAACACGCTCGGAGGGGAGGAGCCTGGTCTCTTCCACTCCGGGACTTCCATATTTTAATTTCTATTTGGAAGGGATCGCACCTTCCTCCACTTTCTCGCTGGTTTGAATGGCTCTTTTCTCTGGCTTTGGTCGGATGGCCGCTATGAAGCACTTTCTTGCCATCGCCTGGTCGCCATGTATCTCCATCACTCCCCGCTCGGTGACATATTTGAGTTTCTGGTGGTAGGTCGAGGAGACTGCCTTCATTGCATGAAGCCATCCCCTGCCGAGGATGTCTTGATACGGTGAATCGATGTCGACCACCAAGAATTCGATCATTTTGGAAACATTTCCAACGTGCACTGGCAGTACTATTTTGCCCAGAGGCATGGTCATCTTCCCAGCGAAGCCGACCAGAGGGACAGTGGTTCCCTTTTAGGTCAGCGATGTTCAACTTCAATTTTCGGAACATGTCGATGTACATTACTTTGGATGAGCTCCCTTGATCGACGAGCAGCCTGTCGATATGAAAGTTGGCTATCCTGAGTGTAATGACTAAGGCATCATGATGTGGGGTCCTTACTCCCACAAGATCTTCATCCGTGAAAACAATATACTTGTTGTAGTTGATGTCCTCTGCTCGGCGACGTTTTCCTGCCTGTGATTTTGCTGGATCAATCTGAAAAGCTTGCATCACCGCTGTCAGCTTCTTTACCTCCATTCGAGCTGAGTTACCCTGGATTTGTTTAACATCGGATACTCCGTGGATTACTGCAAATTCGTGTCCGGCGTCATCTTCCAATACGTCGTCGGGTTTCGCCTCCTTGTGGGCAGTCACTCTCTCTACCTTCTTTTCCACAAAGTCATTTAAGTGTCCAGATTGGGCCAACTCCTCGAGGTGGGACTTAAGAGCCTTGCAATGCTCGGTCTTATGCCCTCCCTCTTTGTGGAAAGTGCATCTTAATGCATTGTTTCTTTTCGAGGGGTCTCCTCCCATTTTTCGGGGTCATTTGACGAACGGGTCATCCTTGATCTTTGTGAGAATTTTGTAAATTGGTTCTTTGAAGACGGTGTTAACCGCCTGGAACGATTTTGTAATGGCAGGGTTCCCTCCGCTTTTGGAGCCATTCTTGCCCCCACTCTTTCCTCCTTTTTTCTGGTTCTCAACTTTCTCACTTCCCTTGGTAGTGAGCTTGGCTCGACCGTTTTCTCCTACGTTAAGGCGGGTGACATCTTCCACCTTTGCGTATTTCTCAATCCGGGCCATCAGGTCATCAATGGTCGTAGCTTCCTTCTTTGTCAAGGACTGGTAAAGGAGGGAAGAGATAGGTAGCCCAATTTTGAATGAAGCCACTGCCACTTCTTCCGCGCAGTCCTCGACCTCGTTGAATAACTCCCAGTACCTCTTCGCGTAGTCTCGGAGTGTCTCCTGAGGCGTTTTTTTCATTGTTAATAGAGCATCCATCCTTTTGGGATGGGAGATGCTGGTGATGAATCGGGCCGTAAAAAGCTCGGCCAGGGATTGGAAATTCCTGATGGATTGGTGAGGGAGTTTCTCGAACCATTTCTGGGACACGTCATGAAGGCTCGAGGGGAATATACGGCACATCAGTGCATCTCGGTGGTTCCAGAGGGTCATAGCCTGCCGGTACTGCCTGACATGATCAATGGGATCAGTCTTCCCGTCGTAAATCTTGAACCTTGGAATGGCAAAATTTTTGGGAACCTCTTCTTCTTCTTCAATTTCCCTTGTGAAGGGTGATTTCATCTGGGTCTTGAGGGCTCTCCTGGCGAGTTCTCTGGTCGACCTAGTGCCGCGGTGAGCTGGATGTTGGTCCATCTCTCTGCGGACCAGGTTCCGTATGTTGTCGTCGCTGCGAGCAGGGCTCTGGTAGCGACGAGCTTTTCTTAGTTGTTCGCGGAGGTCGTTGTCTGAGTCGCCACCTTCTTCCCCTCGATATTGTCGCCTAGGGCTCCTTCCTCAGTTGCGAGATTTGCTTGCCTGAGGGCTAGGAGTGCGATAGGGGCGTCTCCTGGTATCAGGACGTAGTTCCTTCTCAAGTTTTTCGAGTCTTCTTTTCAAGCGAGCATTCTTAGCCTCATATCTGCGAGAAGACGCCCTCTGCTCGTGGAGCCTTGCCTCATATGCATAGATCAATCTGTATATCTGCGTGGACCTTGCTGGTCCTTGACTTTCTTCTGAGGCTGGCCTTTCTAAGCGAGCCCCTTGATCTGAACGTCGAACATCAGACCTAATCCTGCGAGGAGCAGGTGGATCCTGAATATCTCCTGCTTGAGGAGCGTTGCTGCTGTGACCAGACATCTTAGATTTTTTCTCGACGTGGGCTCTTCTCAGGGAAAGATGAACGTTTCCCACAGACGGCGCCAATTGTGGTGACAATTATTATGCAACACAAATAAATATGAAAGAGGTAATAACCAAGAAATGATAAATAAAATGCCAATCACACAACAACAGGTATACGTGGTTCAGCAAAGATGTGCCTACGTCCACGATGGTGCAGTCAATGTTATTTCTCTATATTCTGAAGAATAAGTACAGAGAATACAACTTTTCCTTTGCCCCGGAGTTAGGGTTTAATTTATACATGTATATGTTGGTTAGTGGGGGTTATGGGTTCCTCCTTATTAGCCATCTCTCCTGTAAATTTCTTACATGGGATCGTGCTCCCCCACAACTTCTCTTCATGGGATCGTGGGGTAATCGGATCAATACAAAAGGTGATGGGCCTGGGCTTTGGGCCCCTAAGGCGAGGCTACTCGTCCAGGCCTATAATGCTAAATTCAGGGTACCCACAACAGTGATGCTAAGAATGATCCAACTGTTCACCTTGATTTTAATTTAATAAAGGAGTGATCGTCCAGTATTTAATTAGGTAGGGTGTCACAGGTGGTATCAGAGCATCATGTTCTAGTGTCTTTAGGATCTGTACGGCTTATTTCGCTTTCAGGATAACATTTTTGCTATAGAGCCCTATTTTAGGATTGTTGTATTCTTGCTTTTACGTTTACGTCTTCAGCTATTTGAGATTTGATAATAACTGTAGACTAATAAATTTCTTCACGTTTCAGATGCCTCCGAGACGTGCACCAAAGGATAGGCGTGCCCCAGCCGAGTGTGACACCCCGACTAATTAAATACCGGGTAGCTACTCCTTTATTAAATCAATACAAAATGCCAAGTTGGTTCAGTTAATAGCATCACTGTCGAAAAACATTTTTTTAATAATTACTAACCACCTAGTATTTAAAAAGTGAGTTGCCAAATTTTAATTAAGTCTGATTAACATGCAATAAAAGAATAATGGAATAACAACATAATCCATTCACCATAACGAAGTAATGAAATAACCAACAAATAAATATAAGAGTCCGGAGGAATTCTCCTCACAACAATCCAACTACTGAAAATAATAAGACAAGTCTGAATCCTAAATTAATTACATGCCCAAAGTCTGAATAACTGAAATAAATGAAATGTCTCTAAAGAAATGGGCGACATGCCCTACAACTAATAAATGCTGAATAGAGAGTCAATATAGAAGAAGCGTCTACAAGCAAGGTCCTGTAACTTTCACAAACAGCTACAGCTCGTCACCTGAATGAGGATCCTAAGCATGGTGTCCTTGTGGCTGGGCACCTAAAATGGTTTTTACAAAAATAGATTTGAAAGCAAATGGGTCAGAGCCCGAAAGTGGAAATCATTTTAAAAACAACAAGTGTTTTAATAACATTTAAAACATTAAATGCAAAATACATGTTAGGACGTGCACTCACATGAAATTCTCACCTCTCTACTACATGTGCACTCCTAACGTACCATACCCATCTAAGTATCATACCTATCTAACCAAACCGTAATAAGTTCTACCCCTTACTACTCGATTTCCATTTTACATTCTAGCGGTATCAAAACAATAAAGGGCTTTATCTAAACTCAGATTCTCAATTAGTAATACAATTCATTTCAGGTTATCCCTTTAGGTTTTCTCAAAACGTTTCCATATTTACACACATAATATCACATGAAAGTTCCCATTAATTAAGAGTATATTATTCACGTCATAAATATACAATTTACGCACCCCGAGACTAAGCTGCGGTGCACACATACTCTGTTATCCATCCCGGTACATCACGTACATAAGGATCACGCATTCCGAATCTCTCAGGAATCGTTCTCAGATAACAACATCACAAGTAATGGAGGCGAACACAGTCACATCACATGGGTCACGCACATACCTGCGCTCCCACGATCAGCAGACTTATTAACATCCCAATAAGTCCTTCTCTGACCTATGCTCATCAAGGTACCAGTCTATCCTGGGAACACAAGAATTAGAGGGCCCTAAGAGAACGTAAACCTCCCGTGATAGCAAGTATGGTAGGTATGTCATACACATAAAACAATACATATACTAAGTATGCACACATCTTAGTAATCACCATAGTATATTGGTAGTACACTTCTCATTCGTACCGACATATAATTCTACACAATTTATATGTTCCTGATTAATATAATTATTTAAGCCGTAAATGTTCTCGCATCGTATAGGCCCTCACGTCCTAATTCATAATTCCCCTTAGGTTCAAACTACACTTCTAGGTTTTATTCCTCATTATACCCCAAATGTCCCTACTATATCAATCAATCAACAAGGGAGTATTATCTCTACATATAACCAAGGTTACGGGACACTTGGGATCAAAACAGGCTAAAAAGCCCAAACTGTCAGCTCGTTAGAAGTCTCGTTCGAACGAGGCTGTTCGAACGAGAGTTCGTTCGAACGAACTGGGCCTTCTAACGAGATCTCGTTCGAACGAAAGTCATCGAACGAACATCCCTCTCGTTAGAAGTCAGACTGTCAACTCGTTAGAAGCTCGTTCGAACGAGCTCGTTCGAACAACCTGGGCAGGTCTTTAAACGAGTGGCCAGATTCGAGCCCAGAAATTCCTTTACTCGTTTTTCCAACTTTCTTCACTCCTAATCCCTCATAAAAATCGTTCCAACATCAATTTAAGGTCCCTAATTCGTACTAAACATTCATAGATCATAACTAAACGTTTATATAGGGCCAATACATCTTAAACATCATCAAATCATCAAATCCCTTCGTTTATCCCCCAAATTACATGAACATGAACCCTAAAATTTATAAATCATCAATGAGCCTAATTAAATCCGTTTTTGTATCATCAAAGATATTATTATCATCAGAATAAACACCTACATACAATTATACATGTAATTCCCCATCAAAATGCAAGATTCTAATTCCAAGTTTAATGGGTTTTCATCCATCTCCCAAACAAATACAATTATAACAAATTCCTACGCATGGAAGAAGCATTCTCTGCAATTAATTGAAATTAAACCACTTGCCTTAAGTGTAACTATGGATTTGATGACGAATCTGATGAATGGTTCTCTCTCTCTTCTGCAGAATTCCTCCTCTCTCTCTCTCCAAGCTTTCTTCTCCGAGTAACAATGGTGGCTAGTTTTTTTTTTTTTTGCCTAAGGAACTTTTGGAACAATTTCTAATAACCCCCGTAGCCCTTTAATCAGTAAATGGATGGTAATGGGTTAGTGGGTCTTTTAATTTTCCATTTAAAACTCCTAAAATTCGTTAATCAAAAATCCCAAAATTTTAAAATTACCAAACTACCCTTATACGTTGCCGGTATGACCTAAAAATGCCCCGGGACCCAAACTAAACCCCCGACTAGTGTTTTCTGACTATTTCGACCCTTCCGGACGCGTTGGCGCACTCAAAATGACCATATAGTTTATAGAAATAAATTTCACTTTTTAAATAAAAAATATATATTCCGGATGCGACTGTCACACGCGTCTCAACAAAATTTCCAAATTGCCATATTTCATCTCACGACAAATTTCATAGTTCAATATTCATATATAATCAAATATACACATTATAATCAAATACCAACTCGCATCTCGCTAGTATTTTAATCCGAATTAATTTCCAATTAATACTCATTTAATTCAATTAATCCCATAAATAAATATAAAAAAAATACGGGGTATTACACCGAGAAGCCAGCATCTCCGGCTCAGGGTACGATGAATGCTAATGAGGTAGCCGCTATTGTTGCTCAGGCGATGAATGTCGCGCTAGCGGTGGTACAGAAGGCTCCACCCCAGATTCAGGCAGTGGCGCCAGTACCTGCATAGCTTCCATCTGCATGGGAGCGGGTTAGGGATGCCTTTCAGAAGGCACATCCCCCTGAGTTCTCGAGTAGTTCAGATATTGTCATCGTCCGCCAATGGAAGAAAGATATCCAGCGGCATCATCGTATGTATGAGTGCACAGACGTGCATAAACAGTTGTTGACTTCCTTTAAGCTAGTGGGGGCCGCTTTGTAGTGGTGGGAATCCACCACCACCTTGGAGGAGAGGGATACTATTCCGATTCAGATATTCTGGGAGCGGTTTGACCATAAGTACTTTCCACCCGTCGTGCAGACTGAGATGAGGCAGAAATTACTGAACTTGAAGCAGAAAAATTCTACCGTTGCTGAGTATGAGGAGGAGTTCACTAGACTTCTCACCATAATGCCAGATGAGGCACCTACTGAGGGTAAAAAGATAATGTTGTTTGTGGACGGGTTATCTTGGAGGATTCGTCAGCATCTTATAGGAAATTTGTCTTTTAGTACCTTCACAGATGTACTCAATGCTGTCTTACTACACTGTCAGGATCACCGCTTCCATCTGCAGGGAAGCAAGCGAGAAGGAGAGTCCGGCCAACAGGACAAGATAGGGGTAATAACGCTGGTGGAGCACCGATATCCTAGGGACAGACTCGTCAGCATGAACATAGTTCCCATCAGGGAGACCCTGACAAGCGCTTCCGATCAGGTGATTCCAGGCAGGAATTTGGGGGTTATAGACAAGGTCAGCAGGGCCAGCAAAGCCAACACCGTCAGCAGCAGGGTCAGCAGCAGGGCCAATAGGGCCAACAACGTTTTCATCAGGGCCAACAGGGCCAGTGGCAAGGTAGTAACGACCAACAAGGTCGTGGTCAGCAGGGTCAGAGGGGAGGAAATTTCAAAGGCCGATGTTTCGGGTGCGGCAAGAATGGCCATAGGCGCCAGGATTGTCCAGAGGGAGAGAGGGCCCCACAGCAGCAGGGTGCCCGTAATGAGCTACATAGGCCACTTTTTCCAGCTGCCCTCCCAGCACCAGCCCAGGTACTCACCAGCCATTCCAGCAGCTCCAGTACAGTTGGGGCAGTTACAGTACGAACGTGTCTATAACGTCCACCAGGCAGCAGCTCCACAGGCACCACCCGCAATTGAGGGTATGTTTCCTATCCATGGTACTATGGGTCGGGTCTTATTTGACACTGGGGCGACGCACTATTTTATAGCTACTCATTTTGCGAAGGGCTTAGGGTTATTAGCCACAATAGAGAGAACTGTGACATGTGTAGACTCATCACTGGGAAATGGGTCGCTTATTTTCTTTATATGCCGGGCTGTGGGGGTAGAGATTGGTAGCTTGATATTACCAGCAGACATGTTAGTCTTAGATATGCATGAGCACGATGTTATTATCAGTATGGATTGGCTCGCAGCTTACAAAGCCATGATAGATTGTTTTGTTGGGAGTATTGTTTTTGCCATTCCGGGGCAAGAGATGTCTATAGTGGCGATGCCTCGCCCAGAGGGAGGCTCGACCGCTCATTTATATTACATAGAGGAGGATACCTCTAAGGTGGTTGTGATTCCCTTAGACTCGATTCCAGTTGTTCGTGAGTATTTCGATGTATTTCAGGAGATACCGGGTGTAGAAGGGTGTCTACCTATAAAAAAGTAAAAATATTATTTTATTAGAAATACTGAGAAGAAACCCAGGGTCCCGACAGAAACTCATATTGAGCAGGAACCTCCCGGGGTCCCGGTAGAAACTCATATTGAGCAGGAACCCCCCGGGGTCCCAGCAGAAACGCATAATTGAGAAGGAACCACCCCAGGGTCCCGGCAGAAACTCATATTGAGCAGGAACCACCCCGGGGTCCCGGTAGAAACTCATATTGAGCAGGAACCCCCCGGGGTCCCGGAAGAAACGCATAATTGAGAAGGAACCACCTCAGGGTCCCGGCAGAAACTCATATTCAGCAGGAACCCCTAGCGCCACTGCAAGTATCAGCGCCGCTGCAAGTGTCAACGACGCTGCAAGTGTCAGCACCACTACAAGTGCCAACGCCACTTTAAGTACCAGCGCCGGCACAAGGGTCAGCGCCGCCGTAAGTGTCTGCGCTGCCGCAAGTGTCCGCGCCGCTCCAAGTGCGTGCGCCGGGTGAAGTTCCAGGGCCGCTTCAAGCGTAAGCGCCGCTTCAAGTATCAGCGCCACTTCAAGCGCCAGCGCCACTTCAAGTGTCAACGCCACTTCAAGCGTCAGCGCTACCTCAAGTATCAGGGCCGCTTTAAGTGTCGGAGCCATTTCAAGCGTCAGCGCCACTTTGAGCGTCGGCGCCACGACAAAGGTCGGCGCCGATTCAAGCATCAGCGCTACCTCAGGCGTCAGCGCCACTTCAAGCGTCAGCGCCACTTCGAGCGTCGGCGCCACGACAAAGGTCGGCGCCGCCTCACATAACAGCACCAATTCAAGCATCAGCGCTACCTCAGGCGTCAGCGCCACTTCAAGCGTCGGTGCCACTTCGAGCGTTGGCGCCACTCCGAGTGTCGGTGCCAATTCGAGCGTCGGTGCCACTTCGAGCGTCGGCGCCGCGACAAGGGTCGGCGCCGCCTCACATGTCAGCGCCGATTCAAGCATCAGCGCTACCTCAGGTGTCAGCGCCACTTCAAGCGTCGGCGCCACTTAGAGCGTCGGCGCCACTCCGAGTGTCGGCGCCACGACAAGGGTCGGCGCCAATTCGAGCGTCGGCGCCACTTCGAGCGTCGGCGCCGCGACAAGGGTCGGCGCTGCCTCACATGTCAGCGCCGATTCAAGCATCAGCGCTACCCCAGGCGTCAGCGCCACTTCGAGCATTGGCGCCACGACAAAGGTAGGCGCCACTTCAAGCATCGACGCCACGACAAAGGTCGGCGCCGCCTCACATGTTAGCGCCACTTCGAGCGTCGGCGCCGCGACAAGGGTCGGCGTCGCCTCACATGACAGCGCCAATTCAAGCATCAGCGGCCACTTCAAGCGTCAGCGCTACCTCAGGTATCAGCGCTGCTTTGAACGTCAACGCCACTTCAAGTGTCGACGCCGCTGCAAGCATCGGAATCGCGTCACGTGTCGACGCCACTGCAAGTGTCGACGCCACTTCGAATACCAGCGCCGATGCAAGGGTCCGCGCCGCCGCAAAGGTCGGTGCCGTTTCAAGAGTCAGTGCCACTGCAAGGGTCACTGGAGAAATGTTATTCGAGAAGTGCTGCTACAGGAGTTTTCATCATGAAACAACAGTCTCTAAATGAACAACAGCACTAACACTTTTCTTTCTTGTACAGGTAGCCTAGTCGAGCAAGCAGGGCTCGAACAGGCGCGTTGGGACCTCCTGGGAGTTTTGGCTTGGCGGCTGAGGGACAAGGTATGTTGAGCAAGCTCAACCACTTAGCACTATAGGATTGAGAGAATACTAGTAGGAGACCCTAGGGTCACCCAGTCCTCACACACCTCACACTTAGTCACAAGTGAAGTGAGCAGCCAAAGGGCTGACTGCTCATAAGAAAAGAACTGTTTATAAAATGATTTTAAAGGAGAAGGTCCTCTAAACCCCTCTTAAGAAAAATGATTTTAGAAGGGGGTCCTCGATACCCCCCTCAAGCTTGCAAATATTTTAGAGGAGGTGGTCCTCGATACCCCCTCTCAAGTTTACAAAGTTTGTATCAAAGTTACCATTTCAAAAGATATTTAGCAAATCAGATATTTTTTCTCCATTAGAAGACATACTTGCTTTTGAACTTTGGTCAGCGTCAGGGGGCATCTGCCAGAGGGGACAGGCAGACCTGCCTGCAGGTAGGGACAAATAGTACACTGCAGACTTTGTCCCTCACCAACCCTCTAAGTTTTGGCGCCAAAAGTGCCAACCCAGCCTTAGTGCCCAAGTATAAATAGGACCCCTGGGCAAGGTCATAGGGAGGATAAAAAAAGAGACAAGAAAAATTGCACTGTTACTCTGCTAAAATATCACCAGACCTACCTAGTATTCTCTCCCTGCTCATTCTCTTAGTGTTGAGTGCCTTGTTCCTTCACTCCCCACTGACAGCCATCACTCTCAGGTGTTTCCCTTGAGAAAATTACTATTTTTGATGTGAAAGTTCATCTTCTTGCAGGGAGTGAGTTGAAGCTTGAGTTCCATTGTTACCAGAAGGAGAAGTTTTCTTCAGAAGTTGCACCAGGAGACCTTGAAGACTTGCAGACAGTGTCCATTGGAGTGGGTCACGCCTCACCCTTTCCAGTTATTCATAGACCCCAGTCTCACTACCCTCTTACATTTGGCGACTCTGCTGGGGAGGTATCCTCACTTCCATGGACAAAGAAGGTTTTAATATTTCTAAGCAACTAGTGTTTGAAGACTTTCCATCTGGAAATGGAGCTCAAAGAGACAAGGCCACTCAGGTGGATGTGGTGGTGATCGGAGCAAAGGTACCTGCTCCTCCGGGAGGGCAGACCAGCTCACCGGCAGCATCTCCGGTGGTAGAGGCTTATGAGTATGTTTTTTAAGACTTGGAAAGTTTGGGTTAAGATTGTGTAACACCAGCAGCAACCCCCTCTAGAGGGGCAGCCGTTCCCGCAGCGATTCCGGCAGAAGTAGCTCAGCCACAAAGGACGGCGCTGGAGCAAGTTGTGACAATCGTCAAGTTCACTGGCAGAACCCCCGGAACCCTAAGTGATTAGCGAGGAATTCGGTATGGTCGAGGAACTCCTCTCGCTCAATTGTAGCGATAAGGAACCCTTAAGAAAAGAACCCACGGCAACAGCAGCTAACGATGAGGGACCCTCGGCAATGGGTCCCATAGTGGAAATCCCAAAAAATGGAAGACCTCTAACTGGCAAGGGGGTCGCGAGGAACCCTTGGCCAACAGCACACCCCCGTAGTACCAACAGTCGGCGACACACACCCCGCCACCAAGAAGGAAGTGGAAGTGACGATCCCTGTAGAAACAACAAATCACTAAGAACCCAGGCGCGAGGAGCCCTGGGTACCTCTCGTCGTCAATAAAGTGTCCATGGCAGCAGCCGCATACTCTCCATGACGCCACTGCCCAAAGCAACTAGGTCTTTCGAAGAATCTAAGGTAACTGACGAGGGATCCTCGGACGTAGGGTCTCCTCGCGACAAACCATGGGTCGAGACCCCCCTTCTTCAGTAAAAATCATGGGCGTCGAGACACTCTTCTTCAGTAAAAATAAAAAAATCATGGGCGTCGAGACACCCGAGGTCGAGATGACCCCGTCAGCGCCGGCACATGTCGAGACACCCCCTTGCAGTGACGAGGGGTCCGTAGACGCGAGGCCAGGTCGCGAGACCCGCGACCGCTGATGAGAGGCCACCATACTGCCATAGGCCGAAACCCCTATTTCTGAAAATTCAAAGGCGTCGAGACACACCCTCCCAAAGCAACTAGGGGTTTTGACGACTCCAAGGCAGCTGGCGAGGGATCCTCGGACGTAGGGTTGCCTCGCAGAAAACCACGGGTCGAGACCCCCCTTCTTCAGAAAAAATCACGGGCGTCGAGACCCCCCTCTCTCCAACACTGGTTCCAACAGACAAGGAACCCTCCGTGTCTAGACACTCATCACAGGTCGAGACACTCGGATAGGAAGTCGAGGAGCGAGGAACTCATGGGCGAGGAACCCTGGGTATTCCTCACCGCCAACAAAAAAAGTCATGGCAGCAGTCTCGACGAAGCATGAGGTCGAGACACCCCCGGATGGGAAGTCGAGGAACGAGGAACCCTTGGGTCAGCGCCTCGCACGAGGAACCCATAAATAAAGAAGTCTTAAATATCGAGTAACCCAAGGGCAGCGGACCAATGCCCAAGGAACCCCTTACACGGTAAGGGTTCAAAGTTGCGCTAGGTAAAGAACCACTGCCTATGTGGGAAGCAAATTCGATCAAAGAACCCTAGTTGGAGCGTGAGGAACCACACTCAAGAACGCCAACATCATCAATAATCGTAGAGGTGGCTCCGCCGCGGAAGGAGGCATTTGAACAAATAGTTGTATCAGTGACGATTCTCGCGAGAGAGACCAACGACACTAGAGGTAGCACCAACAAAAAAAAATGGTGACCAAGTAACTCTCTAGCAAAGAAAGTGACGAAGGAGTATTGACCCTCAAGGATTCCTTAGAGGAGACCCTACTCACTTATAAGACATATCTTACTCCCGATCATCTAAGTAAACTTGCGTTACTTTATTATTTATCGAATATGTTCATTTCACAAGTAATGATTTGTGTACTAGAAGCATTTCACAAATATGCTAGCTGATTTACTTGATAAAAAAGAAAATCACACATGTTATAATTTTTGAGATGCTCAGTGATAAAATGCAAAAACACGCATAGCAGTTATTTTTTTTTTGGTATAGCTCACTCAAAAAAAACTATTATTCATAATTAATTTTATGAATTTTATCTGCATAAATGTTTGTGATTTCAAAACCACATGTTCTCTTGTTAAATATTATGAATCTTAAAAATTAGGGACATATACCAAATAGTCCCTCGGACATTTTTTAATACCCATTTAGTCCAAACTTTTTTATTTTGCCTCAAAAAGTCCTTTGCCACATATTTTGGAGAGGGAGTGCCGCTGGCGCGGACCTCTAAAAATAAGAGGATATTGAGTGCTTGAGGGACTAAATGGGTTAAACTAAAAATATATGTCTTTTTAAAAAAAATATATATTTATAGTAGGGACTATTTAATAATTGACCCTAAAAATTAAGTCAAAGCATTTATTATTTTATTTATATCGTGATGAATAAAATAAAATAGTATAAAATAGAAAGACAAACCAATTTCGGTGTCTCAGACGAGAAACCTGCAGTCCCAAAGGCTCCTGACAAGGAACCCCCCACATTCAAGGTCTGGGATGAGGAACCCAGGGTAAAAAAAAATGTTAACGCGTGTCTCACATACACACAGTATTTTTAATAGTTTTATGTTCCCTCGCCATTAAGATTATTATGTGGCAATTGGTCGAGCAAATGGTGAACTTCTACATGGGTTCCTCGACCACCAAACAGGAAAGTCTTAAAAATAATTCTAAAAGTAAACATAGATAAAAAAAATTATTCGCGAAAATTGGTTGCTTGAAATCACGATTTGATTTCACAAGCTCTCCCTCGCCAACAAGATAAAAAAAAATACCTGAAAATATTTTTTTTATTTTCATTAGCTTGCCAGAATGAATTATAGACCACTTACTCAAATCAGAATTGTAGACCACTGCTTTGAATTGGTACATGAAAAAAAAAATATGTACATCTCATCAATTATTTCTTGATAGAAAACGAGTCCCTCACAAGCATTCCATGAAACACTTAAAAAAAAAATCAACCCTCTGATTGCTGGATAGTTACAAACACGAGGAACCAAAAGCATTTTGTTTCTCAAGTCAAAATTTTAGACAGCTCGCTCCAGCATTTCACACACAAACGTGCAAGCTAATGAAGTAACATGTTCCTACACCAAGTTCATTAACGAGAGAGGGCATATCAGAACTTAAATAAAAAAGTACAGAAAACAAAACAACACAAGAGTAGACAAATAACCTTGCTATTAGACTCAAAACGTCAGCACCCTTCTCGAGGCAAACTGTCCAACAGATATTACCAAGCTATAATACCTCAAATCGAAGTGGTTTTACAACTCACTTGTGTCAAACCTGTTGAGAATTTCTCGAGTGAACGAGTAGGAGGCATCACTCAAAACTAATTTTGAAAATCACCCAACAAACCCCTCAACACAGCAAAAATACACGAGGAACCCCTCAAACAAGAACTTCTCTAGTACCGAAAAGGTTCCTCGCTCAGAAATTAAAAGGTGCTTATATATATATATATATATATATATATATATATAGAGAGAGAGAGAGAGAGAGAGAGACACGAGGAACCCCTCAAGATACCGAAAGGTTCCTCGCCCATAGAAGAAAAAAAAATTACACGAATGGGGAACTAAATAGAGCAGAATCAGCAGACCAAAAAAGAAACACAAATTACCTGTACAGTTTATTTTTTAACCCCAACACACAACAAAAATACACGAGGAACACCCTCAAGTGGTTGCTTCAACCAGTTGTTGCTCAAAATAAAAAAAAAAACAAAAATACACTAATACCAGACAGGTTCCTCGCCCTTCAATTAAGAATTGCTTTTTCTCAGTGGCAGCATATATCTCAGTGGCTTTCTCGCAACTCCTCGCCCAGATACAAAAAAAAAAATTTACAAAAAAAAAAATATGAGTACTTCCTGTACATCAAAGAACCATAAGACCACAACGCGTGCTCTTCGCACATCAAAAATTGTCATCCTAAATGCAGTTGCTCGATTTCACAAAATAAGGGCAAGTGAACAGAAATTACATTTTTGGTTGCTCGTCGTCCATTGATATTTCATAAGTCCGGGGCAAATCTGGAATAAGACAGAAATCACACACGCCAGAGTTTACGTGCCTGGTATGTACAAAGATGGGTTGCTCGCGCCCAATTAAGCCCTAGAATCTCTGAGTATTAGAGAGGTTTCATATTACTCGAAAATTCATAATTAAATTTGTATACCACATCTCAGATCCTTGCTCGTGTCAATGCTCCGATCACCAAACCTCAGATCGTTGCTCGTATACCATATCTCAAACTCAGACTCCTTTCACGAACTTAAAAATGCTTCGAATCAGGGGAGTTTGAGCTTGGATTACTCGATGACTATCACCAAGCCATTTTGGTTACCTGATTTCTCAAAACCAAGATGAAAAGAGTTTAGACTAAAGAACAAAGAAATGGAAACAGATGAAAAACATAAGGATAGAAAAGAATCAAGAAGAAACGAGATTTGTGTTGGAAACTAAAAAAAAAAATCACCCCTCTGAACGTCCGTGACGGAGGAAAGTGATTTTAGGGCGTGTCAATCTACCCATCGCATATTTGGAGCAACAAATAAGGGTATGATCCTATGTTTCTCAGCCCTATGGTGATTTAAACGCTCTCTCGACTTTTGATTTATCTACTGTCTGTTTTTTTTCCCTTCTACTCAGAAAGATGAAGTAGAAATATTTGACCAATGTCAAACCAGTTACTCGTTTTAAAAGTAAGAACCATCTGATATTTCTTGAAATTTTGTACTCGAAAGATAAATACACTGGATTGCCGTATTTCTTACGCATTGCTCGACAACTTACATCAACATTGGAATATTTTGGCAATGGGCAAGATAACTAATATAATAATATAGTTATTATTACATGAAAAATTAATACACTTTGCCAAAATGATTTTGGTAAGTCTCAATTTGTATTCCCGAAATAGTATATGTGATTCACTTAACACAATATTATTAGTTGATTTAAAATGTGGTGTAAAATAAAAAATAAGCCCAAGCACATATGCTTGTGATTTTCTCATTATAAACCTTCTAGAAAAAAATATAAGTGTACTTTTATAAGAAAGTATCACAAATAGGTGTTACTGGAACTTACAACTCAAGTTTGTACGCTTGAGTGCACAAGAATAGTGTTGGTCGAATTTATAGCTCGCATATTTGTATGTTTTAACAAAGTTTATTTTAGAAATATTCAAGGATGGATTGGTAATCCTAATATCCCCAGACTTGTTTACTCGGAATAGTTCGAGTGATTAATTTCACATTTCATTAATGTTAAATAGTTTGAATAAGAGTAATTCATCATGTGAAGAAAGAGAATATCTCTTAATCCTTCACTCGAACATGATTGCCTAATTTGTTCAAAGTATAAACGACTTTGAAAGTATCTGTTACTATAACACGGGCATTATTTTAGTCATATTAATTGTTTGAAGATGTTCATTATTGATATCCAGTTCGAAAAGTTATCTTGTGCAGCTAAAAGATCATAGTTGCTTTAGTGGACATTTTATTCTCTCGCATGCTTGGATTCAAGCAGTGGGACTAGCATTCAGATGTATGAAGCCTTGATAAAAGGTTAAGTCTCAAATTAACTTTATGGAAGTATACTTGACTCCAACATGCTTCATGAGCATTCTCACTTAGTGTGAAAGGCAAGATCTAGTAACAAAAAGTATGAGGTATCAACTATACCTTCTTAGCAAAGTTTAATGCTTATGAAATTACAAGTTATTCTATATGGGTCAAGGTGTATCCCTATGCATTTTTTACTTGATAGTATATCTCCACCTAATAAAATAAGGCAATAGGTGTGAGAACACAAAAAGTATTTATAAAAGTATAAATATAAGGTGCGCCAGTTGAGCACCTAAGGCTCCAAGGGCATCGGAGCGCTCACAATATTGAGCAAGTGCCAAGTATAAACGTAAGGCTCCCGGAGCGCTCACAGTCTTGAGCAAGTGCCAAATAAAAATATAAGGTGCGACAGTTTAGCACCTAAGGCTCCAAGGGCATCGGAGCGCTCACAGTATTGAGCAAATGCCAAGTATAAACCTTAGGCTCCAAGGGCACCGGAGCGCTCATAATCTTGAGCAAGTGACAAATATACATATAAATATAAGGTACGACAGTTTAGTACCTAAGGCTCTAAGGGCATCGGAGCGCTCACAGTATTGAGCAAATGCCAAGTATAAACCTTAGACTCCAAGGGCACCGGAGCGCTCACAATCTTGAGCAAGTGACAAATATACATATAAATATAAGGTACGACAGCTTAGTGCCTAAGGCTCCAAGGGCATCGGAGCGCTCATAATATTGAGCAAGACTCTACCCTTGGTCTTTCTAAGACCATTTCTAAGATTGAAACAAAACCTCCTAAGGTAACACTTCCTACCACAATATGTGCAAGTAAAAGCAGGATGAGAAGTATTACCTAAGGGTTGACCTTTTCTAGAATTCCTAAGCGATTCTTTCAAAATCATGATTTTAGCTTTATTAGTGGAAGCATTTTGAGTATCGAAGCCAATAACACACTTTTCATTTTTATTTGGATGATGCCTAACATCTTATCAAAATTTTCAAACCTAGACTCCAAATCAAAATTGACTCAACTCGAGTCTCTTAATCTCTCTTCAAGCTCCACTATTTTATACTCAAGAAAACTCCTAGTCTCTTCAAACTCAGTAAACTCTTTCTTCATAGCCTCTATTAAACATTAAAGACTATCTCTCTCACCTTCAACATACTCTAGCTTCTCTCTAAGAGGCTTCTCATGTGTCTTAAGATCTTTAATTAAAATACCCTCATCATTACCAACGAAACTTTCTTTCATCCTAGCTTCCAACTTTAAGTTTGCCTTTTTTAATTTTAACGATTCCGCATACAACTCACGAAAGGAAACTTGGAGTTCATTCTCCTCCTCCTCTTTTTCATTCTCACTCTCTTCTCCACTCACTTTACCATCACACACTTAGAATTCACACACAATGGCCTCAGAAGTGTCATGCAAAAAAGTATCTTTTTGGGAAGATTCTTCATCAATGCCACATGACTAGCCATGGACGCAGTGAAGTTGCGCCCAATATGGGAATCAGGTCCCTCTTCTAGTTCACTATCACCTAGGAAGCATGAACACTTCTCAGAAGGCAACGTATCCATGTCTGAAAATGCATTGGACACTCTCTCGGAAGCCACGAGTCAGTTTTGACTCAAGTTGGACACGCGACACGCTCTTACATGTTGCTGACACATTGGGACACGTAAGTCCTTTTTTATTTAGATTGGACAAGCCTGGGACACGTAAAAGAACACGCAAGGACGTGTGAAATTAATTTTTTTCCTCATGTGATGGTGATTTTGTTTTATTTAAAATTCTTAATATCAAAGTATGTTTGAATTTTTTTTATATGGTCCATTTTCTTAATTTCATGTTAAGAAAGCTTTCATAGAAAAAATCTATTTTATTTCATTTATACATATATACATATATATATATATATATATGTATATATATATATATATATATATATATATATATATATATATATATATTATACGTATCATAGCGTGTCATATCCTAGTTTTTGGATTAATCACGTGTTGCATGTTGAAACACGTATTACATGTCCTTGCTTCATAGACTATCACTAATGGCGGAATTGTAACCTATGAGTTTCTTTCCCTCCTTCCTTAGTTTAGTGGGACACTCGGTTGTCATATGGCCATAATCTTCACAACTAAAATACCTATTCGACTCGTCCCTCTTAAGATCATCATTACAATTTTTAAGGAGTTTCTAGTCTTTGTTATACTTAGACTTCTCAAATTTGTTAAAATAATTTTTAAATTTCTCTTTATTAAACTTAAGAAATTTTTTGAACTTCTTAGAAAATATAGCAATATCATCTGAGTCGATGTTAGACTCATAATTCGAAACCGATGTTTCCTCTTTTCCAGCTTTCAAAGCTATGCCCTTATCGTTAATTTTAACATCCTTGGAGGTAAACATGTAAAGTTCATAGGTTTGTAAGTCACGTACAAGCTCTTCTAGTTTTGTAGAGTCTAAATCACCTAGAGAAATCAAAACAGTCACTTTTGGAATAAACCTATCGGGTAATGACCTCAAAAGTTTCTTTATGACACGTTTGTCAGGTATCTTCTCTCCCTAATTAAAAGACGAATTAAAAATATTGAACAATCTAGCATATAACTCATCAAATGACCCACTTTCTAACATCTTAATGGTTTCAAACTGAGTGGAGAGGTTTTAAAGTTTAGAAGCATAATAGCACTTATACCTTCGTGAATGAGTTGGAGTATGTCCCATGCCTCTTTAGACATTTTACACATCATAATCCGGTAAAACTCCTTCGGTGTAACCATACTAAAACGAGTATTTAAACCTTAAGAATTGACATTTTCTAGAGTACTCTATCTTTCTACGGGTTTAGGAACACGGACTTTTCCTTCCAGACATGTTAGGCGGGGCCACCCTCTAAAAACCCATTACCAAGCCCCCTCATCTAACGACTAAAGTGATGACCTCATACGCATTTTCCAGTACGTGTAGTTAGAACCATAAAAAATAGGAAACCTCGAAGTTGATAAATTTTCCATATTCGAACCTAAAGGACCTAACATGATAAATTCGTGTTCCCACTCTGATACCAGTTTGAAGGACATAGTTCCCCTAAAATTCAAAATTTTAATTTCAAAAGCGACGGTTCACCGAATATTTCAAATTTTAAAATTTCTTTCAAAATTAAATTTTCTCTTCTTAAACACAACCTCAATTCAAGTTCAAATTTACACAAACCAAATTAACATGAATTTTGCCAAATTAAACTTGTCTTAAACTTACACAACCCAAATTAATTAAGCACCAATTAAACCATTTTTATGATTAAACTAATTTTGTGTTGTTAAACCTAAGCATACATCTAGGTGAGAATTTGTAATATAAAAATACACAACCACAATGCGCCGATGTACGAGAAAAATCCACAATGAAAAAACCCTCAGACGACACAACCACAAGTCCACTAAGTACGGATTTAATACAAGAACACGGAAAAAGACTTACTCAACTACTCAACGCCTTCGTAAGCCTTGACGCTCTTTGTTCCTTCCACCTCTGCCTAGTGACGACGTAGGAGTCCTCCTACATCTCGGAGTCCACCGATTGGACACTACTACAGTAACACATACGGAGTCCACCGTATGTACACCAACGCATATGGAATCCTCCACAAGAAATAATTTTCAATGATGTTAGGAATGATAAACCTGGTGCCAAAATGTGATCTCAAAACTATATGTCTGATTAAGCTTGGATCAAGATAATTGGGTGTAAACTTGAGTTTGTGTTTTGGCAAAGTGATCATTAAATAACAATAAAACTCAAGGTACGTCTTGGAAGAGAGTTTGCTCTCAAAATAATGAAAAATGTCATTTTGAGAACTGCAACCCCATACTCCTTAAATGGGTGATAGGAGTAGTGGGGAATTAAGGAAAAAAAACTGTCAAAAAGTTGATTTTTTGAGTCTCCCTCCAATCTCATTAGAAGTGTTGTTTGAACGACGTGGTCTTAGAAAGTTCATTCAAATGAGACTTCTAACAAGAAAACAATACAGACAAAAAAGGTGTCGTTCGAAGTGTCGTTCGAACTAGGGCTAAATCTCGTTCTAATGACTTGGAAAAGTCGTTCTAATGACCTTAAGAAAAATTAAAACATTTTTCTAAAAACATGTAAAGTGATTTTAAGGACATTTAACAAGAAACAAATGCCCAATAAATAAATATTGAAGGCTCAACATAAAATATGCATTCGTACCTGAAAGATCCTTGGACTGTTGATGATGAAAACGAGGCACGAAACATGATATAGGATGTAATCGCTTTGACTTGGCCGCTATGTCTTCAATAAAAATGTCATAGGTTTGAAAGGTCTATCCTATGACTCAGATAGTTTTGTTCGGAATTAAGCCTACACATACAAATTGACTCGTTGGAAATTTGTCCTTATACAACTAATTTTGAAAACACGCATATGATATCAAACTCCCCCAAAATCTTTATCCAAAGGAAATAAATAAAGGAATAATGTACAGAGAAATGGTTAATTTCACCTTTATATTGTTACACAATGCACCAAGTAGGAAAGCTTCCACTTGATGATGATTCATAAAACCTAAGGTTGCTTACAAGGAAGAAATATCTCGAGGAAACACCCATCATTTTTATCTAATTATTATAATAAGGTCCTTTGGATTTGAATACATTTTCCTAGTTTACACATTTTTCGGTGAAGTATCTATGAATTCCCCCAACCTTCACTCTAGGACTAGGGACTCTATTCTTCTTCCAATTTTGAGTATTAGTGATGTGAATTGTATTTCGAAGCATTTTTGGCACTTTCTTATTTTGTTCTTGTGATTTTACTTTTTTATTATTTTCATTTTTAGTAATAGTCAGAAGGATCAGTGAGGGGAGAATAAGTAATCTGTAATTAGAATGTTATAAGCCATTTGATATCATGGTGGGGATCTTTAATGATGTCACCCGTTACATCACATGTACGCTAGAATTCTTTTTGAAGCAAGAAAAATGTTCTTCTAGATGCTTCCTTTAGTCATTTAAATAATGTATCACCCCATTTGGGGAAATGATTCCTCTAATAGATATTTTGAGTATTACTACTCTTGTTTTTCTAGATTAATTTCTTTGTGTCATTGAAATTGTTTACGTCAATTAATTTTTTTTATAACCCTGAACCTCCACATAAACGAGTCCTTTGGACTCCCCCATGTGATCTAAACAGGGGGACGATAAGACAGAGCCACCATAACACACTCCCCACTTCAAATCTGGTATTCGTTGGGAGGCTTTGTACTCTTGACTTTTCGTCGACAAAGCCCGCCCCTTACCGTTGGAGCCACCAACGTGGAAAACGTGAATTAGATTTTAAAATGTGATTGATTATCTATAAAGCACGGACTTGACACATAATACAAGTTTTGAAATGACACGCGACACATGATTTTTCCAAAAACTAGGATACGCCACACTAGGATAGGTGTAATCTATAATATATATTTAAATGTATATATTAATAAAATAAATATTTTTCATAAAATACATTATTGGAGCATTCTTAACATGAAATTAAGAAAATGGAGAATAGAAAATAAAATTCAAACATGGTTTAACATTAAAAATGATAAATAAAGAAAAATCACCATCACATTAGAATTAAAAAATAAAAAATGTGTACCAGTGTATTATTTTCCATGTTCCAGCGTGTCTTGGACATGTCCCAGCATGCCCAATCTTAAAAAAAAAAGACTCGCATTTCCTAACATGCCGACAATGTGTCAGAGTGTGTCGCATGTCAAACCCGAGTCAAAGATGATTCATTGCTTTCGTGAGAGTGTTCGTGCTTCGTAGGTGATTATTCAAAATTATTTTGAAGATTCTTTCTCTGAGGATTAGAGAAGTATTGGATCTTGTGTTGGTTTCCATTGAAGTGGTAGAGAAATATAGTTAAAAACAGTGAGGGTGTAGTTTTAAATTGAATTTAGAAAATCTTATGATCATGTTGATTGGGGTTTTTGGACCATGTGATGGAAAAAATGTTTTTGAAGAGAAAGAGAATGACTAGAAATTTAGAATCATAAGATGTTTCATTGATTTTTCATATTTTGTCAATGGAAGGCCTAGAGGGAAATTTAAGGCGTCTAAGGGTCAAAGGGCCAAAGGGAATGAGACCCTTTATTGCCCTTTCTTTTTACTCTAGTTATTGACCCTATGACTAGAATTGGGGCGAAGGCTTGTGAGTATGAAGCCATTGAAGATTTTTATGTTGGGATAGAAAATGTGGTAATGACTTATCTCCAGTTTTAAGTCGACTTAATCAGTGTTTATCTTGGTTTCGGGGCTCAAACTTAGTATGTCAGAAAGTGTGGCTGTCGGTCTCCATACGGAGGAGTCCTTTTGAACTTTTTGCACATGCCGTGGTTTGTGGATTGCACAAGTGTTCACCGTCCCATCTTGGATTGCGACTCGAGTTTCTCGTGAAATCTCATGAGCTCTGGAGCCTGGTCCTCAAAAAAATGAAAAAAAAAGTAGGGGTGGAAAAGGAGTCTTGTCCAAGGGAGGGAGACTTGCCCTTAGTCAAGATGTCTTTAGTAGCCTTCTCGTTTACTTTTTTTTTTTATCAAATTTTGAAAATTCTCGAAGAAATTACTTATATTTTAGAAAAGAGAATAAGATTTTTGTTTTGTTCGAAGGGTGGGAAGAGGGGTGAAAAGTTATTGTAATAAATAGAAATAAAAGAAAAATGGTGGGCTGGGAGTTAGGAAATTTACTAAGAAATAAAGTATTAGTGGGGAATGACTGTAGAGATGAACAAAAAATAAAGTATTGGTGGGGAATGACTGTAGAGATTACACTTTGAACAAAATATTTATGTTGATCCATCATAAGGAACAATGGATATTCGTCTTTAAAGGATATGTTTCTATTTAAGTGTGGGATGGCTCTCGAATCCATTTTTGGGAGGTGGGTGATTTGCCTTTCCAATATCTTTTTCCCCTCGCATATATAGATTATCATTATCTTTAAATCAAGTTGATGGTATTGCTTCGTTAGCATCTATAAAAGACTTTAAAAGATGTGAGTTGGGTGAGTGAGGGTTTCTCGTGTCATTCCTTTTTTAAAGAAGTACCCTCTTCAGACAATGTTGAATCTTTTTTCCATTCAAAACAATTTACACAACAACAATTACTATGCCAATTTAATTTTTTTGCTTGACTTATTCCTAATGAAAAGGTAAGCACATGTCATGTGACGCAAACTAGGAGCCCCATATGTGTTTCTCTCTCCTCAATATGCATTTTGTGCAAAGCAGACATAAAATTTCTATTTTATGTTGTTGCATTATCCTTTTTTCTTTGGGAACTGATACAAAATCTTGTACTCATGTAACCTTTTATCTTTGGCGGATGCCTTGCCCGCCATTATGTAGTATCTGATCGATTATGCTATTTAATAAAAACAGATCGATTAGTATGAGTTGATGAACAATGTCTGATTTAAAGAACAAGCCATTGTTGTGAAATGATTTTTTTTTTTCAGAAACAAATTATATTATTCAGAAGGAGAAAAAAAGCCTTTCACCAGTGGCAGAACAAGATTAACAACATCGAATTTTAAACTCCCTAACAAGCTCAAGGTCCATGCTAGATTTACAATCAGTGAAAGGGAAAGCTAACAAGGAATCTCTAATGCCATTTCGAATATTAGAAATTAAATTTTCAGTCTTCATTGCCTGATCCTCAATTGTAAATGTTGTGAAATGATTGAAATAAGGTGTTGGCTACTGAAGTTGCACAATTGTAAAAAATCTTGTATCGGTATTGAACACCATGAATTTTGAAATCCTAATGCTGTAAAATTCTAAGAAATTTTCCTTTCTTCAGAATAGAATAAAAAAAGGGTAGAACACAAGAATCATTAAATTGATTATGGTAGCCGCCATATAAGTTCTTTAAAACTGAAAATACCCCCACGTTATTTATTAGTCGTTATTTAACAGGCCATTTTTGTATACTATCTTATTGCCTGGGATCTTGTTGCCCTTAGGGTCGAAAGTTTTCTATCTAAGGTCTTTTTTGGGGGGGGGGGGGGGGGGGGAGAAGTATTCACTAATGCTTTCATTGGTGGAACCTTGGTGATATTATGCTTGGAACCACATGTAATTTGTGGTTTAGTTTATGTTTATTGTTTAGTACCCCAAGTTCTCTATGTTTTCTGTTTTTGCCATTCTTTGAAACTCAGGTTTGTAAATTCATATTTATAATATCAACCTTAGGATTGGCATCTTGTGATAAAATGTTTTGACATGATTTGTGGTAATTTATATGTGAAATGAAGTAAGTGTAAGATTATAATTATAAACATAAACTCGAACCATACTAGCACTAAATATAATACAATAATCTCCAGATTTAGTTTGAAGTTCCATGTCTTCATACTACTGGAGGATTATCATCAATTCCATCCTCCAGTTTCTGGGGTAATTGAGAGGTTAATTAATTTACTTGGATGCTTATATATGGTATCTACAGAGAGATCTCTTTCAATTTTAACCTCATGTTATTAATGTTCATAGCCCATTTCTTATTCTGATGTATTTGGGATTTATAGCGATATGTGGCACGTGATTGTGTTTCCGGGAGAAGACTATCTTTTATTTTCTATTGTTAGTTTAGATTTTATTGTCATTTTGTTTTATTTAGTCTCTAATTAGTCTTCAAGCATGTTTGGAACTAATGAGTCATTTTTAGTTTGTTTGGGTCTTAGCTTGATTAACAAGTTAACCTCTCCTATAAATATGCCCTTAACCATCATTTGTAATCACACCTTGAATATTGAGAATTGAGAGATAAAGAAATCCATTTCATTAGTTTAGTTTATTAGTTGTTGTTGTTGTTGTTGTTGTTGTTGTTGTTGTTGTTTTTGTTATTGTTGTGTAGTTAATAGCTGTGTAGTATAACAATAACGCTTCTACATTTGTAGATTTATATCAAATTAGTATCAAAGCTGCATTTGTTCTTGGTATTTGTCGTGGTACGTGAAGCGGGTCACGAGTTTTGATCCCTACTTTGGCAACCCTTCATTCAGTTGATTGATAAATGTCCAAATGAGAATCGGGTGGAAGGAAACCCTAAATTACATCACCACTAAAAGGGGGAAAACAATCATTTTAGCCTCCTCCACCCTCCATCTCCACCACCACCACCACCACTCTCCACCTCCAGCTCCTACTGCCACACAACCACCACCCCGTTTACATGAATCTCTGTCTTCTATGTTACCCAAAACCTAACCCAATAAACTCGAAACCCATGAACCTATAAAACCTAATCCTAAAAACCCCTATCCCCTTTCCCCTCCTCCCCCACTTTCTTCCCTGCCATGCAAGAAACCCCAATACTATCTGCCGCCCAACCCCACTGCCGAAGAAACCCCTATAGGGCCGAAACCCACCTCAGGTGTCCGAACTACATTCTATCCCACAAGCCAACACCAACCAACTAGGGTTTTGACCTAATAGTGGTCGGTAGCCCCCAAGGACAAACCCTAACCCGAAACCTTCCCCCTTGCCCTCGATCAGCCCAAAAAACCTCTAAAACAACCCTCACCAGCCAAGAAACTAGCCCCAAGACCTCTTAACCCTATTTTTACCCTTACCCCACTCATTTATACCCAACCACAATAAAATTCAACAAAAGTATGCTTCCCTACTACGATTCAATTCCCCACCCTCTATTGGACCTCAAATCTGGTCAAAATTGGTCACCAGACCTCTTTGTGACACAACATATGACTTTCATAAAAAATACGTCCCACTTGGGATCCATTTTCTGACTATTTGCCATTTTGGGCCCAGCTTTTCGGAATGTTGTCACCTTCAATCTACTTGTTTCGCCATCGTACTCGCAAAGGTGTAGTCGTCAAAGTTCTCATCCGGTCAGATTCAAAGGTCCACCACTTCAAGTAGTAACCATATACTCGTGGTGTCAAGAAGGTGTGTATGGTCGTTAGTTTTTGGTTGCTTGGATTTTGTAGAGGGACATCGCACCGAGATTTGGATTTATGAGACATATTTTTGATGAGGTTCACACGCATGGGACTAATTCCAGATGGGTTGCCCACTTTTTGTTGATTTTAGATTGAGGTCCAAAGCTTTTTCTTGATTCATATCATGTGGCATTGATGATTCACCCTTCAAGCTCGAGGATGAGCCTTTTCAAAGGCGAGGAGAATAATGTGTATGAGATTTATAGTGACACGTGGCGCATGGTTGTGCTCCTGGGAGAAGACTATATTTTATTTTTTATTTTTAGTTTAGGGTATTTGATGATGCAGGAATTAGCACCACCAGGTAAGGTGTTTTGAAGCTCAATCTAAGAACAACAATGGCAGCATAGTTATGTAAATGGCAAGAGAATGAGATGAGGAGAAGGGGAGAGTACACCATGATATAACTGGTTCAGCCAATCAGGCCTACATCCACTGTGCAAGTGTATGATGTGTATCACTGTATGAGGGCTCTAATGGCCATAGATACAATCTCTCAAGCTTTCTCTCTCTACTGTGTATCTAGACAGAGTTTCAGCTAGGGTTGTATATCTGGGATCCTTTTGCAAGGTAGAGGATGACCTCTATATATAGTACCTAGGGGGTGTAATGTACCCCCCATGCATGCAATGAGCATGTGTGTGGTTACCTCACCAATATCGGAGTGCCATCTGTCACTGTCACATGTAGAGAATGATGATGCAATATTCTCCCCACGTGTGGGGAATAATCTTGTTATAACTGACTTGTGTCCACGTGTCCTTATCTAAATGTCAGCAGGTGCTCGGCTATCACGTCTGGGGTATGACCTCGGCCTTGGTGAGGTCGAGGTTGGTGAGTCTTGATACCTGTTCAGTCCGAGGATTCCATGGAGGTCTCGACCTAATTGTGGTCGAGACAATGGCCCAGGTCGGCCTGAGACGAGGTTGAACTGGTGGCTTGATGAGGTAGCTGGTGGCCTCCTGCGAGCTCGGCCTTCATCTGGCCGAGGTTGCCATTCCAAGGTATACGAGAATGCTGCCGATCCTTGTGACGTCCCTTGGAGAGGCTCATGGTAGTGTCGGCCCTGGCTGACCTTGCTATGGCCGAGGTCTGATATCGTGTGCCCAAGACTCGTCCAACGTCGGCCATGGTCTCGGTCGAGGTTGGTGTCTCTAGGCCGAGGTTACACTTGGGGCATATCAATCACCCCCAGCCCTTAGTCATATGTGAGAGCAAGTGACTAGGGGATTACTACACCTCCGAGGCCTGTCTGTTACAAGCCAATACCTGCTTGACACTTGTCCAATGCTGGAACATGCTTGCTTGGTAGGTGTGTGCTATCAGCCGCCCTTGGGGCTCCCAAGGCAATGATGGGCCTTGGGAGTCCACTACAAAAAAAAGTTGCTTTTAAGACCCTATTTTTTGAGACAGACAAAATATAGTCTCTAAAATATACTTTTTTGGACGGATATAATTTGCCGTCTCAAAAACTATTATTTTTTGAGACTGCTAATTATTGCCGTCTCAAAAAGTATTATTTTTTGAGACTACTAATTATAGCCATCTCAAAAAAGGTCACTTTTTAACAAGTTAATTATTTCTGTCTTATAAAATGAACCAAATGAGACGGTAAAATTTATGGTCTCAAAAGATATACCAAATAAGACGGTTAACAAAAATTACTTCCCCCCATTAAAATTTTTTCTCCCGCTCTAAACACTTAACCTCCCATCAAAAAACAAAAAAAAACAAAAAACAAAAAAAACAAATATCTTCTCAAAACAAAATAATCGAGCCACGCCCAACCCTAATAACCCATCGCACCCACCCCCCGGCTTTCTTCTCCTCCGGCCCCGGCCTTCTCCTCCGTCGTTCTCTTCAATCCGACCTCCTCCTCCGCTATTTTATCTCTCTTTGGCGCTCTGAAGGTAAATTTCGTACCCTTTTTGTGTCTTTAAGTGTAGATACCTGATTCGATTAATGTTTGAGCATGAAATCATTGGGTTCTTTAGGTTAAGAAGTGGATAATTTTATTTTTATGTATAGACCTGCGTTTTTTTTTATGGAAAGTTTTTTTCTTCTTAAATATGGCAGCGGGCAGAACGCACAAAAGATTTTTTTTTAAATATGGCAGCATCCATAGCTAAAGAGTGTGTGTGTGTGTGTATACACACACACGGTGCCACCTAAGATCTGATTTTTTTTAAGTTTTAGTGTATTTTTCTAAGAGTTATGCTATGCCCAAAATCAATAAATTTTTGTGCTCTGACGGGACCCATACCACAAGACAACGCTTAATAGGTAAGTGAGAGAATAAGTAGAATCCACGTCACTTTGGGGAAGATTTTGGTAGAGTTTTTGATATTCATATCATTATTCTTTTTTTAAAGTTAAAAAAGTTGAGTTATTGAATTAACCAACATAAATGACCAACTCAGTCAATTTTGTTGTTCAAAATATTATAGAGTGATGGAACAATTTGAATTTTGAAATAAATAAAATCATGCTATATTAGACTGTACAAGTTTGACTTTACTATACAATTTACAATGTGTGAATAAATTCAACTAATAATTACTATTAATATTAAACTTCGAAGTATATTTTTGATTTTACTAGATTTAGTTTGTTGTATTTTTCCAATTTAAGGTTATTGAATGGCTAATTTAAGGTTATTGGATTGTTAATGGTATTATGGTTGCTCATATTAAGTTATTTTTCCTAAATCTCATATTTTAGTTTAATTTCAATTGAATGTATAGTTGCCTAAATTTGATAATATGGCTAAATTTTACTAAAAACTTAAATACTTGTGAAAAATTTAAAAACAATCGCCTTGGGGGCAAACGCCTTCGAACCCTCGCACTGACAATTTCTTCGAGTACCCCACCTGAACACAATTCCTAGCTCTGCCACTATATATATATGGGATTTTTTTTACCAATTAGTCCCTTTTACTAAGTATGTAGTTCAATAGGTCCTATCATTTTTTTTTCTCCAACAGGTCCCATGAAAAAAGATTTTTTCTCCAATAGGTCCTATTTATAAACATATAATGAATATTCACTAAATGTATAAATAGGACCTATCGGGATAAAATTTTTATGATATGACCTATTATGAAATGTCTTTGTGTAAATATAACTTATTTATCAAGCCCCCCCCCCCCCCCCCCCAGTGTGTGTGTGTGTAAAGACCTTAGGGCAACTCCATCCTAAGTTCGATGCTTCTAATGTAACACAACACATGCCATTAAAAAAAACATAAGTCAAAGTTTTCATATATCTTCTTTTGTATTGGTCATTATGCCATTATTGCAGAATCTTTTGCTTCTTTTTCACCCATTGCCTTGTTGAACTCTTGCAAATGAAGCAACTTCATAGTTGGACAAATTGTTCTGACAACTTTATTGAAATTTTTGGTGAGGATAATTCCATATGCTAGAATTACCAAGTCTTACTACCAAGCCAACAAGCTAACATAATACTTTGGATCCAAGTACGAGACATGGGATGCATGCCCAAATAACTGTATGTTGTTTTGTAATGAAACCGAGGGTCATGAAAAGTGTGGCATTTGCGGATCTTCTCGATATAAAGATGAGGACTCAAGTATTGATGGTGTTCATGGTCCAAAGGTATCCGTAAAAAAATGAGATACTTTCCTTTGAAATCGAGACTACATGAATTATTTTGGTCATCCTATTTAGCTCCTCTAATGAAATGGCATGCTGAGGAAAGGATCGAAGACGGTGTAATGAGACATCCCACTGACTCTCCTCCTTAGAAAACTTTTAATGAGAAAACCCTTCTTTTGCGAGGGAGGATTCGCAATGTTAGACTTGGGTTAGCTGTTGACGGATTTAATCCGTTTGGTAATATAAGCATTAAGCACAATACATTGCCAATTATCCTCATTATTTATAACTTACCTATGTGGTTGTGCATGAAGCAACCTAACTTGATTTGGTTTGTTCTTATAGATGGACCAAAAGGACCCGGAGATAAGATCGATGTATTTTTACAACCATTGATTGATGAGTTAATTAAGCTATGAGTTGATGGGGTACGCACTTACGATGCGTCAAGCAAGGAGTTCTTTCAGTTGCGTGCATCATTGATGTGGACCATTAAAGATTTCCCCGCTTATGCCATGTTATCGGGATGGAGCACAAAAGGTACATTTGCTTGTCCTTGCTGTAACGAAGACCACCAGTCAATGCGATTAGATAATGGTAAGAAGTTCTGTTATTGGGGTCATCATTGATTCTTAGACTTGCGCCATAGGCTTCGTAGGCATAAGGCACCATTTAATGGGAGGGTCGAATTACGACCAGCCCCAGTTAAACTTTCGTGCTTGCAAGTATTGCAACAATTGAATGATCATATTTCAATTGCAACAATTTAATGATCTTGACATTGAATGTGAATATAAGATGGAAGATGTCTTTAGAAGGAGGGAAAGAGAGGCGTTAGAAAAAAATAAAATGGTAGTTCCAAAATGTAGATTTGGTTGGAAAAAGAAGATCATATTTTTTGAATTTCCATACTGGAAGGATAATCTGATCCGCCATAATCTTGATGTCATGCATATTGAGAATAATGTCTGCGATAATGTCCTGTTTACATTGTTGGGAACTAAAGGGAAAACAAAAGAAAATTTATAAGATCGAAAAGATCTCAAAGATCTGGGTATCAGAATTGCATCCTCAACCACAAGGGTCAAATATACACTCCCTCCCCCCAGCAGAGTACACGATGAGTAACAAAGAGAAGGATATTTTTATAAAAGTGTTGTAGTATGTTAAAGCACCTAACAGCTACTCTTCGAACCTTTCACAGTGCGTGAACATGCGAGAGAAATATTTCGGGATTAAAGAGCCATGATAATCATAGTTTAATACAACAATTACTTCCAATAGCAGCCCGAAGTGTATTGCCCAATCATATTGTCAAAGCCTTGATTGAATTAAGCAATTGCTTTGTGATTATGTACGTGAAAATATCATAATTAACACTTGAATTATGAATAAGTACTATACTTTTATATTGTCTTTAGGTCCTCCTTAGGATGCCGTCAGATTCAACACTTATATTATTAGAGGTTTTAGATTTCGAACAAAGGAATGTGATAGGGGAAAGAAAACCAAAAATAAAGGAGTTTTTATAAAAGCCGAACAAATGAGTTATTCTGGCCGGAAGGATAAAAATCCCATTGTGGGTGATATTACATACTATGGGGAACTAACAGACATTATTGAAGTTCAGTATCTTAATGGAATAAAGTTTGTATTATTCAAGTGTTATTGGGTTAAAAATCGTATGGGTACAAAAGTTGACGAGTTTAACTTTACTTTAGTGAATTTCAAGCATTTGAAATATAAGGATGATCGAGAGTGTAATGAACCTTTCATACTAGCATCCCAAGCAAAACAAATATTTTACGTGCTGAACCGTATCGATACAGATTGGCATGTTGTTGTTCCTATGACACCAAGATACCAATTTGATAGGTACACGACAATTCAAGAAGCTGAAGAAGAGTTATTGCTTTATGGAGATGAGCCGTTTGTCATGCAAAATTTAAATGAAGATCAGAACTTACGGTGGTCGAGGGATGGAGATGGATTAATAGTTGACACTAGTGTGGCTCAAGCCAATGATCCTGAAGATGCAAATGCAGATGAAGATAGAGATGAAATTTGGAGGGTCAATGCTTGAGGGAGATATAGTCCTAAACTAGTTATTTTTGTTTTTAAATTTGGAGCATTTGTATTTTGGTTTTGTATTGATAGTAGTGGGTATTATATCCAAAACTAGTCACCATTATCATCTGATCATTGCATATTTGTATCTAATAATATTGGGTTTCTTCTTCAGTTCAATATAAATTTAAGTGGAATACTACTTCACTGTTTATCACTACATTAAGGATGGTCTAGTTTGGTCTTGTATGTCTTAATGCTGAGATCTTATAACAGTACTGAAAAATTAGTTTGTATTGGAAATCTTATCTCTGTTGGGTTTAGAATTTAGTACGTCAATTTACTAGTTTGCTCTTCATACATTTCAACTACTTTTTAGCTAACATAGGCACAGTTATAGAGCCAAAGAAAAGAGATATAAACTCTAGTTAATTATCTTTGAGCCATTGTGGTTTCTATCCATCTATTTTAGTCTCTACGTTGTATAGAACTAGTTCTGATCATGTCTTTTTACTGTGAAAATATCTCAAATACATAGTTATGGAACCTACACCTTTAAGATTCTGATCATCTTGGTTTAGTTATAATCTTTTAAAGCCTATGGTGGCAGATTGTTGTAATATGATAGTTGTGTAGGGTGTCCCCATGTTCATTTGAAAACTAAATTGAAGAAGTTTAAAAAAGACATTAAAGCCTAGAACATTAATATGTACGGTAAATTTATAAGAGAGTGGACAAAGCCACTTCTAATTTAAAGTCCCTTCAATAAGAAATTGATATTGGGGGTAATCCTCTCAAATGTTCGATTTTATTTTTATTTTTTACATAAATAATCCATCTTCAATTTCTCATTCGCAGTAATTAGCTGATGTTACAATATATGTATTTGTTCTCTTTAAGAAGAACATGTCTCCTCCAAGGCATTTGACTTTAGAGTCAAGTTATCCAAATCTGCAACTGATTTACCAGTTCTTTCTTTGTGATTTTCCAGGTCAATGCTTAACGCCTGCACTTGTGATACTTTTTTTTCACGATCTTCCCTTACTTGCTGCAATTCTCCTCTAAGGATCCAAACTTCGTTTACCTATGCTACTGTTTGCTTCACAACCTCATCTTGAGAAGCTCCGGAGGAAGTAAGTTTCTTTTACAACAAGTTATAATGGCCTCTTACGGCGCCCAGGTTCTCCACTATAGTAGCTTTCTCTTTTTCCACCCGTTTAACTGACTCATTAGCTGTTACAAGCTCAATTTGTAGTTTAGTATTATACTGCTGCAAGCTTGTGTTGTATTAGCCTCCCAGATCCTAAAGCTTATCGTCCTTTACTAGTAGTTGTGGATCCCATCACCCTCCCAGATCCGATCCTTCTACGCTTGTCCAGAGGCATTTCACATGCACATCCATTTTTATTTAAGGGGCTCCGAGGGGGTAGGTTTTGGTTACGAGAAGTCATGTTTAAGTGGTGGGATGTGGTGTTTGGTTTGTGAGAAAATGAACGTTGATTGGGAACAAACTAGAAATAGAGACCAACTATATATGCCCCTGAGCCCATAGATGCCTAATGATTATGAGTTGCTGAAATATTGAGCTTTAATCTGCCATTTGTAGGTCTCTCCCATTGAGAATTATTTATGATCCTTGGAGAATTTTGAGGCTTTTTTATTCCAAAAAAATTAAAGACTTCTTGGCTGATATCTTTATTTTCTCCTTTGAAACTGTTAAGGTTGGTGAGATCTGAAATTCTATGAATTACTTGTTGCACTATGAAGTTTAAGTTCATTGGCTTAGCAGCTTTATTTCTGTTAAGCTAAATCTCCCAAATGATACTGATTGGGATAGCTTTTTTTTTACTAAACAACACAGAACAAATCAGCCCCAAAAAATGATACAGAACTGGAGTACATCTATATATATAAGTGGATGAATAAATTACAATGGACCATAATTTGTAAAGACGGGTTAAATCTCAAAGAGTGGCTCTATCTTGCATTAATAACAACGAGATAGGTAGTCAAGATATGCACCCTAAACACACAAAACACTAAAAATAGCGAGATATGTATAATTGTTCTCCCTAAAAACACAAACACTAATGACAGCGAGATAGGTAATCAAGATATGCACCGTGAACTTCATCATCTCGCACGCGAACCAAGAAACAACAACCGTGTCAACCCAAGAACTGTCCCAACTGCACCAGCCACATTATACAATGGCTAGTAATCCTCTATCAACCCCTCTTTATTCTCAAGGAACCCAGTTGTGTACTAATCTATGTTAAGACTATCCTTCTTCCAAAACCTATTAAGCCCAAGTACCCCAAGTGTCAGACCTATCAATATCAAATGCAACACAAATATTCCTAACAAAAACACATCTCGCCAATGGCGCGAAGCCTCTGGAGTTACTCCTGACGACAACGAATTACTTCCATTGATACTTCTATGACCTCACCCAATATTCTATTAGGCGGTAGCGATAGAGGCGGAGTCATCATCGTGGGAGAGGCTTTGAGAATTGCTCATGCTGTGAAGGATGAGAGAATTTGAATTGGTGGGAAAATAATAGATTAGAATTACCTGAATTAAGCCACCACTGAATGATTGATCCATGAACTGAGTATGGCAATTGATTAATTCCTATGATTTTATTAAAGACATCCCAAATTTCAGAAGCTATTGGAGCTTATATAAAGAGATGGTTGAGAGTTTTTATAGCAGATTGACAGCACTGACATCTGGATGCCATCCTTACCCCCAATATTTTTTATTAGATATTTTACTAGAGCACATTTTGAAAGAACTTTCCATAGGAAGACAGACATATTGGTGGGAATATTGGGGTGCCAAATGAACTTGAAGACCAAGGAGGATAGGTTATGAGGTCTAACCTGATTATAGGCAGATGCAAAGCTAAAGTTACCACTGATTGAAAGTTTCCACACTAATTCATTGTTCATCTAAATTGAGTTTGAGTCCACTAACTCCCAAGCTGATTGAATTCTTTTAAAAGTCATTGAGCCATTTGGGCAGGCCAAATTCGAGTATTTCCTCTTTATGAATTAAGCCCAAAGGATCTTACCTTCCTTAAAGTTCCAAGCCAATTTGATATTGGCTGCAACTGCTACTGATTTCAAGTTTCTAACATCTAATCCCCCTTCTTGTTTTGGTAAGCATACTGCATCCCCCTTATTGTCTTGGTGATAGTCTCTTGGGCTAGATAATTCATTCATAACTCTCTTCAATATGTATTCTTTCTTAATTTTATGTCCCCTGTTTGAGAACTCGCTCTTTCATCATAACAAATATCTGTTTTGTTCATTTACTTGAATTAGATATCAAAGCTATAAATAGATGAGTAGTCATTATCGGTTTGGAATTACCTGCATTTATATTTCTTGGAAATATATTTGTATGGTAATTTTTTGGAACTTCGAAAGGTGAAAATGCCGATCCACTATCAGTTTGGCTTCACATTTAATTATTGAGTATCTTGATATTTTATTTATTAAGTATTTTTTTATAGTGTTTAATAAGTGATTACGACTTTTTACTAAACCAAAAAAATGTTTCTCTTAATTCGTAATGGCTTGTGATTTGTTCCATGAGGTACTAAAGCCACAAAGTTTCTGCAATACTTTTAATTTGTTAGTGTGTATTCCAATATAATGTAAAAACTTGATTAATTATTCACTCATCATTCTTGATTTGGATGATCTTACATGTGTATTGATTGATGAAAACAACAATGGCACCGGGGCCACTAATCCCTGAAGTACCTTCGAAATCCTACTTCCATTCATGGCCCCTCATATATAATCTCCTCCATTTGGACTGGATTCAAGTAGGTTCTTCCTGATATTACTCTTAATACTCATGGGAGAATTGCAAATAGGGAGAATACTCTATTTTGGCTTAATAACTAGTTGGGAACTTCCCTTACTCAGCAGCAGAAGATAGATCAGTTGCTCATTGGATATTGCTCTACTGCACTGTATATTATATATAATTGCTCTGTTGCATAACCTTGGCGCTATTAGTGCACTGTATGTTATATATAATTTCTCTTTGCTGGGTTGTTGGACAAATATGTATATGATGGTTGAAATAATGATAACCTTGGCGCTATACTACACTACACTACACTGCACTGTATTTTATTTTATTTTTTCATGTTTCATTGGTGTTATAACTTATGTATAAATGATGTTGAAATGTGATATATAAATGAAATGTGACTTCTTGATATGATAAATTCAAATATACAGATGCGTGACATTGAAGCATCGTCGTTGTTGTTTGACTATGTAAGACCTCATAGCCGAGGAAAGACCACTCTAGAAGCAACCACTCACAATTCTAGTGGGAAATGTTTTAGAGAGGGCATCACAACTTACATCTATACAACACAACATAAGGGACCATGGAACTGGAGAGATGCAACCACAACTTTCCCCAAATATTGAATTAGCATCCCAGTCACAGAATACACATCGCAATTCAAGAGTTCAGGTTTCTTTATTTCAAACACATGGAAGTCAACTTTCCCCAAATATTGAGCAGATTAATAATTGAGTTGGAAATGCCAATGCTCCATCCAATGCCGTGGATTTATATGGCGAGGATCTCACAGGTATGCCGTGTGACACAATGCACTATTTATATATATCCATTTGTATTACATTTTACGTTTATATTCATATTGAACAAGATGTATAGACATTATTCATCACATTTTTGTTTAGGTACAATGACTACCATTACTAGTAAAAAAAGGGTTAGAAACATTACCTTCCCAGTCACAAAGAAACGGTCAAAGATGTATAGTTTGTAAGCTCGTCTTATACATTCTTTGACCTCCTGATCAGATCATCCTTCCCAGTCAGCAGAAACATTACCTTTAACTATGAAGTCTACCTCATCATTTCTAGGGGAAAACTTTTAGAATGGGTGTAATAACTAATGAATATAATCTTCTTGGCAGAATATGCTTGAAAATATAATCTTTAAGAAAATAAGTGGTTGAGTCGGCTATTTGAATTGAAGGAGAAATGAACTTTAGTTTATGGGCGACAAACATTTTGTGCAGATATAACTACCACTCAATGCAATGAAAGAATGAATAATTCAATAAAGAAGTATGTGTGTTACAAGTATGATTTATTGAGGTTCTTCCGTCACTTTCAAAGATTGCTTTATGATCGTCGTTACAATGAGTTAAGAGCAGACTTCAAAGCAATTCATACCTCCCCTGCATTATCATTCCCCGTGAAAATTTTGAGACATACAGCAAAAGTGTACACACCAGTAGTGTTAAAGTGGTTTCAAGTTAAGCTATGCAAAGCTCATGTTAGCTCCATGAAGTTATTCGCTGAGATTGAAACAATGAGCATAAATCCATGAGATTGAAAGGGAACTTATGATCTTTGATTAGTTTCAAATGAGACTACATCTCAAATATGCTTGACATCATCCCAATGCCAACAACTTTTGCAACTTCTAAATTCGCAAATTGCAATTTCATCCACTGATTTCCCAAACTGATCAATCATTATCATTGAATTTCATTCAATCTGGCAGCACATCTATGACAGGTTTTATTAATTCTACAAAGTCTTTATGTTCATCAGCTATATTTTCTTCCATTAAAGATATTCATATTGAGACTGGAACGTCTCAATTTTATAAAAAACATTTCATGAGTTTTTAAATACTGAGACTTCTAGGATAGTTGAAATTCAACACCTTAAATAAATAGGCACCCTTGAGTGCAGCCCCTTCTTTTTTTACTAAAGTGTGCGCAATTTAGTTATTACTTTCTTGTCTTCGATATAACTGTTCGTTTTACACAGAGATGGATGAAATCAAGATCTCTATGACTCAAATTAATAAGTATTTATCAGTAATGGGTTTAAGTTGCTCCTCTTATTCTTGGAAATGATTTAGAAATGAACATGATCATTTTAATGTAATGATCGATCATTTTATATTTTGTTTCATGTTTGATTAGTTTTATAACCGATGTTGAAATGTGATATATAACTGAAATGTAACTTCTTGCTATGATAAATGCAAATATACAGATCCATGACATTGAGGCGTCGGCGTCGGCGTCGGCGTCGGTTGACTATGTCCGACCTCATAGGCGAGGAAAGACTACTCGAGAAGCAACCACTCACAACTCCAGTGAGAAATGGTTTAGAGAGGACATCTCAAATTACTTCCGTGCAACACAACATAAGGGACTATGGAAATAGAGAGATGCAACCACAACTTTCCCCAAATATTGAATTAACATACCATAATACACACCTCAACTCAAGAGCTCAAGTTTCTTTATTTCAAACACCTACAAGTCAACTTTCCCCAAATATTGAGCAGATTGATAATTCAGTTGGGAATGCCAATCCTCCATCTGCTTTAGATGGTGAGGATCTCACAGGTATGCTGTGTTACACAGTGTTTGAATATCTCCATTTGTATTACTATTATGTTTATATTCATATTGAATAAGATGTATAAACATTATTTATCAACTTTTTTTCCAGGTACAATGTCTACCCTTACTAGTAAAAAAAGGGTTAGAAAGGGGGAAAGGCCTTGGCTCGAATGGAATGATAACAAAAAGAAGATATTGGAATGGAATGAACTTTGTCAGCCAGTTTGCAAACTTGAAAGTAAATTGATGTCACATTTAGGTTATTACGCAAGGTGTGGAAATTTATTTCCATTGATAATGTTGGATTGGAGAGAGGCGAACGAGGAAGCACTTGATAATATTTGGAAGGAAGTGAAGGTAACTTATTAGTTTGATTTATTTATTTGTTCTGTTGTACATTAGCTTGTCAAGTTTTAACTAATTTATTCTTTTTGTTCTTAGAATAACACAAATGCACCGGAAGGTTTTAAACAAATCTGCTTTGCAAGGGTGTGACTTGTGTGTAAGCAATGGAAGCATCGAGTGAAGGCGAATCACTATAACAAGTTTCAAATAGATGAAGAGCGGTTGAGTTATACGCCTGAACAAGTCGAAAAAGATCAGTGGCCTGAATTGGTGAAATACTGGGGTCTAAAGAAGATTAAGGTATAAATATCACATTTATTAAGAATTTTATACATACATTCTTCTTCACTAGTATCATAATTTTTATTTTTATTTATTCAAATATTTAGGATATTGCCGATCAAAACACTAAGAACCGTGAAGTTGAATGTGCTTACTCAAGGACAGGACGAAATCCACATGCTAAAATAGCCAAGGAGGTTGGAATTTTTATTATTATAAATATTTCTGATTTTAATATAAGAGTATTAATATACATACATTGTTTTTTTCAGAGGATAGAACTGGGGGAGCCCGTCGACAATATTAGCATGTGGAAAGCCACTCGAGCTCCAAATAATAAACCTTTTAGTGTTGAAGATGGATCATTTGATAGAGCGGTATGTATAAATATTAACTCGTAAGAGATGATTGAAAGATTTATTTAATATTTGTTATAAATTGTGTTCTTGAAAATTATTTTATGTTCATTAATAATAATATTAATTCAATTGTTAGAAAATTCTTGAAAGACGACTAAATGAGCTACCAGAAGAGAAACAAAATGATCCAGAAGTGCGGAACAAGATTTTTACTGATGTAGTAGGATATGGAGGGCATGGGTATGCTTTACTAAAGGGAGCAGGTATTAGGCCAACGTTGACAAAAGCATGTTCATCTCAGTTATTATTGGAAGAAATTAACCAGTTAAAGAAAGAAGCTGAAGATCGAGAGACTCGACATCTACATGAGCTTGAAGAGTTAGAGATTCGCAACCAACAAGCTTTATTACAGATGAAGAATGATATGCGAAGTGAAATGCAAAGTTTGTTCCAAAGTTTTACCCTTCAGCAAGCTTCCACTACCTCGACGATTCAGTCCGACTAGGTAATACAATATAATTCATACATATAATTACTTATATATATATAATGAAAAATTCTCTTGTTTAAAGTTAAATTTTCAATGGCGGTGGGGAAAATTTGTTATGATGGTGAGAATCTATTATGGTGGTGGTTAAAATTTTCTGTTGTTGGTGTATATCATTCTTAGAATCAATTTTGATGTTTAAAACAGGTTGGCTACCTGTGGTTTTCATGAATAAATAAAGGAGACTCTGTCGAATTTTTAAAAAAATAATAATAGTTGGATATTTATATTGTTAATGATGAAAATATACTATATTGATTCATTTTGCACATTGTATTGTTGACGAGGGGTATTAATTCTGACATAATCGAAACTATATTTTTTTTGTGCAGGTGACAATTTTTGTAGAACATGCAAATGTTAATTAGTGGTTTTGGAGGTCATACGCTTCAGTGTTGCGGAATTAGTTTGATAAAAGCATTTCGTGTTTGGAGTATTAATAAATTAATGTATTTTTGTTGTCAAGTCAAATATTTGAACTTAGTGTTATAATTCTTGTTTTGATGAATATTTGGAGATGGTTGTAAGAACTCTATTTATTGTTGAATGAAAATGATTCGTTCTGTTGGTTGAAAATCATCTTATGTATTACATTTTATGATTATTCGTTGTTTGTGTTGTTTCAAATGTAATTAAATTCTATATTAAACTTTAGCGGTAGATTTTATTCTCCACAAAATATTGGTGCAAAAATTTTAAGATCCCTTCACCTGTTTTGGGATGGATAAAACTGTCCCAAAAATATATTAAAGACGGCTATGTTGCCGTCTCAAAAAGGTTTTTTAAAATAGTAATCTTTTGAGAAATATTAATTTCATTTCAAAAACAATCTTTTGTGACAGCTCTTGTGTCGTCTCAAAAGGGTCATATAAAATGAGGACCTTTTGAGACGGATCTGTTCCTGTTTCAAAAAACTCTTTTGAGACGGCTATGGCGTCACAAAAAGTATTTAAGATGGATAAATGATCTTTTAGGACTCTTAGGCCACCGTCTCAAAAGCTATTTTTTTTTTGTAGTGGTCGTGCTTGAGTATTTAAGGGTTTTGAACCCTTCTTTCCTTCTTTCTTCTTCATTTCTCCCATTTCAGCCGCTCCTGTTTTTGCATCTTTCTCTCTCTAGAAAGATCTTAGTTCAACGCTTTAGAGTGGCGATTTCTTGCATCTTCTCCTCTCTTCCTTACCATTTCATCCTCAGTTAAGGTCTACCATACTTTTTCCTTCATTTTTCCTGCAAGCACCCTTATTTTCTAGTTTTTCGACGAGTTTCCTAGTTTTCCGACGAGACCACCATAATTTCAGGCGAGCTTTTCTTGCCAAATTTAAGCAGTTTGATCTTTAGATTCCTTTGCTTTATCCGCCAGTCTTGTTTGTAATTTTTGGAGTTTAGGAAAACCCCTAAGTGTAGTGTCGTCCTCTAATGCTCAGACCCTTATATCAGCTTCTTGAGGAGTTCCCCTCTCTTAGAGAGAAGACTTTAGAAAATATTAGGCAAATAGAAAGAACGCAGGAGGAGGCTCGTAGATCACAAGAGTTTCCCATTAGACCCATATTTCCACCACCTCTGAAGGTGATATATCCTGACCCCCCGGAGAACTTTTATCAGATAGAGGTTCCTACTGATCCCATACCTATGTTTGAGTCTGAATCGTCTACCTCAGACCCCATGTCTGTGGATTCCTTTCAAGAGGCCATGGACTTCACACCTAGGCCTGATCAGGCCCCTGATCAGGCCGAGGTCTCCAGTCGAGCCTCGTCCCATAACCACTCAAGCACCTCAGGGTCGTCCTCGGAGGTTAAGATTATTGAGCCGAGTGTGGCCATTCCACCACCAATTGACGCCATCCCTATGTCGGTCGTCACCGGGGCAGAGTTCGCTCAGAGGTTTCCGAGTAACCCATCAACATCTGCTTCAGCCGACGTTGAGTTGGATGATGATGAGGTTGAGGGCGATGTCGACGTCTTTGAGGTGGTCGAGCACGAGAGTACTATTACTGAGGTGGACCTTCTCTGCTTCAGATACCTGTATTCTATCAGCCCCTCAATAAAAATTAGGAGACCTCTGAAGGAGGAGAGGGCTTATCATGGCCGAGACGGCGATATCTGTTTGTATGAGCAGATGTTCAAGCTGGGGTTCCGTCTGCCCATTTACCCCATTATCAGGTCCATCCTCTTTTATATTAATTTGGCCCCCTCCCAACTCTCTCTTAATGCCTGGAGAATCCTAATAGGGGACATAGTGTTATGGAAGGCTTTCCACCACTCAGACCTTTCAGTTCAAGTCTTTGTAGGTTGATACGTCCCTTCTTCGGCCAAAAATCATCCGAGCTACTACCATTTTGTAGCTCGGAGGCCTGAGAAGAAATTGCTTCAGGTGACCCAGACTTCCAACCATAACTGGAAGCCTCGGTACTTCTTTGCCTCAGGGCCATGGGAGTTTGGCCAATGTGTTCCCTCGTCCAATCTGGAGCATAGGATGCCCCTGAGGTGGGGTAAGGTCACCATGTCTTCCAGGGCCGACCCTGGCCTAAGTCTACAAAACATCCAGAAGGTGAAAGACCTTCAAGATCAGGGGGTAAATGGTCTATTTGTCAGGTTTGAATATCTGATGACTCCCCACTTCATCTCTGGGACAGGTCTGGGTGGAAGTCCCCTTGCCGAGCTTGGTAAGCATTTTTATTTTGCAAGTTTATCCTCTGAGTTTATTCATATCTGATTATCTAACTCAGGTCTACTAATTTTTTTTTGCAGAGCGACCAAGGGATATTCCAGACGAGCTTTGGGAGATGGCTGCATCGAGCTTGACAAGACTTGCCAAAAAAGCAGGTCTTAATGCTTCTCCCCCAGCTCCCTCGGCCTCTAAGCCCCCAGTCAAAAAGAAGAGGGCTGCCGAAGATCATGCCCCTGAGGATCAGAGGCCGAGGAAGAAGACTACTGAAGCTGCCATCCCTATCTTTTCAGCTGACGCCCTGTCGACTCGTCTGAATCAGCTGAAGTTAACCGACAGTGTAGTCGGCCACAGTATGCAGGCCCTGGATGCCATCAGCTCCGTAATGACCGAGGCTGATAAACGCTTCTGCAGGTCCCTTGACACCCCATTGTTGGTTGAGTTCGGCCTTCACAGAGCCGTCCAGGTATGATTTGATCCTTCATTACAAATTCTTCCAAGTGTAAGATATGATTCTTCTTCAGCTTACTTATGATCACTAAACATGCAGGGTTTGACCGCTATGCACCATTTATCGAACTGGACTCTGAGGAAGTTGCCTCTCATCCAAAAGGGGCAAGAGGCCAAGAAAGTTCAGAGTACTCTGAACGCAGAGATAGAGCGCCTCAAGTCTGAGCTGAAGGGCTCTGAGGAGAATGTGAAGGGGTTGGAGAAGGACATCTCCCAGCTCGGCAAGGATCATATTGCTGCATTAAAGGATAAGGACGACGTTCTGCAGTAAAAGGTCAACTCAGCTGTTAGGGCCGCCCTTGAGGACGCCTCTGAGAAGATAATTGCTGACTACAAATCCTCTGATGAGTTCATGGGGTTTGGCTTTGAATACCTTGAAAGAGGTATCAAAGTCACTACTAAATGGGCTGACATCAAAGAGATAGAGGCCGACACTCTGAAGGCCTCTAATTTCGTGGGTCTTGGCTTTGCTGATCCATAATTTGCCCAAGCTCTTCAAGAGGTTGAGGAAGAGGCTGCCGCTCCTACAGAGACTGCTACATTAGAGGTCACCGAGGTTGGAGGGGCAGACCCTTGTGATGATGCGGCCGAGGTCTCTAACCAAGCCGAGGGTGTCAACGTTCCCCCCTCAGACTATTAGGATATTTTGATTACTGTTTGTAACTTAACTGTTTTGTGGAACTTTTGTCTGTAATCATTGAACATATATTTTCTGAATATATATATCAACTTCTGATGAGGACCATCTTCTCTTTCTTTTCATTGAATGTCATGTGATGCTTTTCCTTCTTAGCTCCATTGTTATGGTGTCTACTAAAAATTAATTTGTAATCTGAGCTTTAACCTCTGAAGTCCTCTTTCTCAGCTTGTCTTTTTGCAATGGCCTTGTTTAAACTCAACCAATGGTCCTGAGCTCAGACCTTATCACCAATGAATGGTGTTATGAAGGTCTGAGGTTATTACCTAAGAGGTTATCCTCATAATGAATTTCACCAAATTAATGATGTTTAAGGGTCTGAGGTCATCTCATTATGGTGTCTGACCTCAGACCTTGTCACCAAATGATGATGTTATAAGGGTCTGAGGTCATCACCTAAGATGTTATCCTCATAATGAATTTCACCAAATTAATGATGTTAAGGGTCTGAGGTCATCTCATTATGGTGTTTGAGCTCAGACCTCGTCACCACTGAAATGGTGTTATGAGGGTCTGAGGTCATCACCTAAGATGTTACCCCCATAATAAGTCTTCACCAAATTAATGATGTTAAGGGTCTTCACTAAATTAATGATGTTAAGGGTCTTCACTAAATTAATGATGTTAAGGGTCTTAGGTTATCTCATTATGGTGTCTGACCTCAGACCTTGTCACCAAATTATGATGTCATAAGGGTCTGAGGTCATCACTTAAGATGTTATCCTCATAATGAATTTCACCAAATTAATGATGTTAAGGGTCTGAGGTCATCTCATTATGGTGTCTGACCTCAGACCTTGTCACCAAATTATGATGTTATAAGGGTCTGAGGTCATCACCTAAGATGTTATCCTCATAATGAATTTCACCAAATTATGATGTTATAAGGGTCTGAGGTCATCACTTAAGATGTTATCCTCATAATGAATTTCACCAAATTAATGATGTTAAGGGTCTGAGGTCATCTCATTATGGTGTCTGACCTCAGACCTTGTCACCAAATTATGATGTTATAAGGGTCTGAGGTCATCACCTAAGATGTTATCCTCATAATGAATTTTACCAAATTAATGATGTTAAGGGTCTCAGGTCATCTCATTGTGGTGTCTGAGCTCAGACCTCATCACCACTGAAATGGTGTTATGAGGGTCTGAGGTCATCACCTAAGATGTTACCCCCATAATAAGTCTTCACCAAATTAATGATGTTAAGGGTCTTCACCAAATTAATGATGTTAAGGGTCTGAGGTCATCTCATTATGGTGTCTGAGCTCAGACCTCGTCACCACTGTGGTGTTATGAGGGTCTGAGGTCATCACCTAAGATGTTATCCTCATAATTAATCTCTGATTTAAGAATGTAGTAAGAACTGTCATGGGAACTGATCTTCATTAATAACCTCTTCATAATAAGATGGTACATTTACATAAAACTCTATGCAACATCATATGTAATATCTCTTTAGGTGATCAGCATTCCACGGGTTAGTGAAAGGTTCTCCTTCTAGGTTTTCTAGCCTGTAAGTACCAGGCACAACCTCTTCTGTCACTTTGTAGGGGCCATGCCAGTTTGGGTGAAGCTTATTTACTTTCTGTAGGGTCTTCTTCAGCACTAGGTCTCCTACTGCAATGGGTCTTGACTTCACCCTCTGGTTGTAGAATTTCGCTGCCCTCTGCTGGTAGGCTGCTTGTCTGATCTCTGTGTCCTCTCTTCTCTCTTTGATAAGATCTAGGTCTAACCTCCTCTCTTCTCCATTATTGTCAGGGTCATAGGTAGGGGTGTGCAAAAAAACCGACCAAACCGACAAACCGACAAAACCGAGCTGAACCGAAAATTTTCGGGCCGGGTTTTTTGAGGGTCGATTCGGTTCGGTTTAATCAGGTATAAAACCGACAGGGTCGGTTCGGTTTTCGATTTTGGCATAAAAAAACCGATTTTGAACCGAATTAATTTTTATACTTTTTAATTTTATATTTTATATTATATTTATATTAGTGTTGACATATTATATTATATTTTTTAATTTTATATTTATATTAGGTATTAAAAAAAATATTTTTTATTAAAATAAAGGAAAAATTGAACCGACCCTGTATAAAACCGTCCCTGTCAAAAACTGACGGGCAAACCGAACCGGCCCTGTCAAAAACCGACCCGATTCGATTCGGTTCGGTTCGGTTCGGTTTTTCAGCATTTTCGGTTCGGTTCGGTTCTCCTCCTCCAAAAACCGACATGGTCGGTTCGGCCTAAAAAACCCGGTCAAAATCGAACCGACTGACCCGTGAATACCCCTAGTCGTAGGTCTGAATCCGATGAGTTGGGAGTCCTACTTCCGTTGGTATGACGGCCTCTGAGCCATGTGCCAGGATGAACGGGGTTTCTCCTGTTGGTGTCCTTGTCGTGGTTCTGTAGGCCCATAACACAGCGTAGACCTCTTCAGTCCATCTTCCCTTCGCATCTTCTAACCTCTTCTTGATTCCGTCCAAGATAGTTCTGTTTGTGACCTCGGTCTGACCATTTGCCTGAGGTCGACAATGAGATGAGAAGAACTGCTTAATCCCTACTCTTAGGCATTACTTTTCCAAGGAGAAGTTCTTGAACTGGGTCCCATTATCCGAGATAAGAGTGTTTGGGAGGCCATATCTGCATATGATATTCCTTCAAATGAACTGGAAGGTCTTCTACTCTGTGATTGTTATCATCAGCTCTGCCTCCACCCACTTTGAGAAGTAGTCAATGCCAACTATCAAGAATCTATAGTTGTTGACAGCTCTTGGCAAAGGTCCTACTAAGTCAATTCTCCATACCGTAAATGGCCATGGAGAAGATATTGACGTCATAGGTTGATGGGGTTGATGAGGTATAGTAGCGAACCTTTGGCATTTGTCGCACCTCTTCACATAGTCTGCAGCGTCCTTGGACAAGGTAGGCCACCAGTATCCCTGAGTGATGATCCTCTTGGCCAAGGGCCTTCCCCCTATGTGACTAGAGCAAGAACCTTCATGAACCTCCTGTAAGACCCGGGGAACTTCCATGGGATGCACACATCTGAGGAGAGGCAATAGAAACCCCTTTTTGTACAAGACGTCTCCTACCATTGAGAACTTGGTAGCCCTATACCTCAATTTTCTCCTTTCTAGTCTGGACTCAGGCAGCTCTCCCTCTCTTAGGTATCTGACGAGCGGGTCTATCCATGAGTCTCCTAGGTTCAAATTGTGACAAGGGTTACATACCTCTTCTTCCTCAATGGTTGCCTTTCCTAAGACTTCTATCGGAACGATCCTTCTAACCTCTGTCTTCCTTACCGAAGCCAACCTTGCCAATGCATCAGCGTGGCTGTTACTTTGTCGAGGCACTCTCTTCAGTTTTGCCTCTTCAAAAAATTCCAACATCTTTCTAACTCTCTCCAGGTACTTCTCCATCCTCTCATTCTTGGCCTCATAGGCTCCCAACACTTGATTGACAACTAACCTTGAGTCGCTGTGGAGCAGAAGACGTCTTACGCAAAGAGTCTTTGCCAATAAGAGGCCTGCTATCATGGCCTCATACTCGGACTCGTTGTTTGAGGTCTGGAAGTTGAATCTCAAGGCGTATTCAATGTTGGCGCCATCTGGAGCTGAGAGTATTAGCCCCGCACCGCTTCCACTATCACAGGAAGATCCATCAATGAAGAGGCTCCAAACATCTGTATCTGATGAGAAGACCCCTTCTGTCAGAACTCCTTGCTTGAAGAGGTATCGATCCTCTTCGTTCTCTTCTATTCTGCCCCGGGTTTTGCCTGAGATGACCTCTTCCCGATCTTGAAAGACGTTTGGTGCCGTCTCTTCCGAATTTCGAAAGACACTACGGTTTGTCTCTTCGACATCCTCTAGGCCTTTTTCTGTCTCGGCCTCTTCCCATGTGAATTCAGCAATAAAGTCTGCGAGGGCCTGCCCTTTGATGACTGTCCTAGGCTGGTAGGTAAGATCATATTCTCCTAATTCGATGGCCCAGGTCATCAATCTCCTGGACTTCTCAGGTTTATGCAGGACCTGCCTTAGTGGGGAGTCAGTGAGGACTACCATGGAGTGAACTTGGAAGTAAGGCTTCATTTTTCTTGAGGCATGTATTAGGGCATAAGCCAACTTTTCGATGTGGGGATAATTTTGTTCAGACCCTTGAAGGGCCTTACTGTTGAAGTATACAGGCCTTTGGATCCCATCCTCTTCCCGTATGATGGCCGCGCTGATGGCTGACTCAGAGACTTCCAGATATACAAACAACCTTTCTCCTGCGATGGGCCGAGACAGAAATAAGGGAGACCCTAAGTAGGACTTGAGTTGGTTGAAGGCTTTTTCACACTCTTCGTCCCATTGGAAGGCCTTTCTTAGAACTTTAAAGAATGGAAGACACTTGTCCGTTGCCCTAGAGACGAATCTGTTAAGCGCAGCCACTCTCCCCGTGAGTCTTTGGACATCTTTGATACTCCTAAGAGTCTTCATGTCAAGCAACGCCTTAATGTTTTCAGGGTTCGCTTCGATACCTCTCTGGTTGACGATGAATCCCATGAACTTCCCGGCTCCTACCCCGAAGACATATTTCGCTGGGTTGAGTTTCATCTTGTATGAGTCCATCACATCGAAGGTCTTCTCAAGTTCTGCTACATGAGTGCAAGCTTTCAAACTTTTTTTCAGCATGTCATCTACATATACTTCCATGGTCTTACCTATTTGCTCTTCGAACATCTTATTGACAAGACGTTGGTATGTTGCCCCTGCATTTTTCAGACCAAAGGGCATCACTTTGTAGAAGTACGTCCCTTTGTCTGTAATGAAAGCTGTCTTCTCTGAGTCTTCGGCATCCATGAAGATTTGGTTATAGCCTGAATACGCATCCATGAAGCTCATGAGCTCATGTCCTGCTGTAGCATCCACCATCTGATCTATCCGAGGTAAGGGGTAGCTGTCTTTTGGGCAAGATCTGTTCAGGTCAGTGAAATCCACACACATTCGCCACTTTCCATTGGCCTTAGTCACGATGACTGCATTTGAGAGCCACTCCGGGTTGGTAACCTCTCTTATGAACTTGGCCTCTTCCAACTTTTTGACCTCTTCTCGGATGACGTCATATTTCTCCCTGGAGTAGACTCTTCGTCTCTGCTTGATAGGCCTGGCATCTTTGGCTACGTTGAGTTTGTGACTCATCACTTCAGGATTGATGCCAGGCATGTCTGCGTGACTCCATGCGAAGACATTCTGCCTCTTCCTGAGGAAGTTTATCAACTCTTCCTTGATTTCCGGATTAAGGGCTTTGCCGACCTGGATGGTTTTTTCCGGCTCGTCCTCATCGAGGATGATGGATTCTACCTCTTCCGCGGCCTCTCCCTTCTTTAATTTTATTTAATCTCTTGGATCAAGAGTATCAATGCTAAGTTGATTGGGTCAGCAAGTTACGCCAGTAGCTTTCCTGGATATGATGAATATGTTCCCATGGTTGACAAAGTTGTTGATGCTGGTTGGAAGAAGCAAGCATCTGTTGCAAAGCCTTATGCTTCCAAAGGGACGCTTGCACTGCCTGCTGCTACTCAAAAGACACCAGAAGGGCTCTGCTCTCGGGTTTTGGCAATGCTTATGACTTTCTTCATGACCCTTTTCACGCTATTCTATTCAGTGGTGTGCCGTGTAACCAAGAAGCTTCCTGACACATCATTTGGTGATAGCCATCATGTACAGAGAATTATGTTGAATGTAGTCCACAAGGAGGAGTTTCGCCCCCCTTCACCAACCCCAACATTTACAGAGGCAGAACTCCTCTCCACTGTTCTCAAAAGGCTAGGTGAGTTGGAAGAGAAGGTTGATACGCTTAAAGCAAAGCCGTCCGAGATGCCTTATGAGAAGGAAGAATTGTTGAATGCTGTTGTTTGCCGTGTGGATGCTCTAGAAGCTGAGCTAATTGCTACCAAAAAGGCTCTGCATGAAGCTTTAATGAGGCAAGAGGAACTGCTTACTTATATAGATAGGCAAGAAGAAGAAAAGTTTCAGAAGAAGAAGTCTTGCTGGCGAATTATGTGAATTGCGGATAGTCCAAGTGTGAGGAAGATGTGTCTTGCTGTTTTTCAAATTTCTTATTTTACGCATTTAACCAGCCATTTAAAATATAAATGTTGCAGAGAATTTGATCTTCCAAAGATATGACTTCATGTTGAGATACAATACGTACATTTTGTTGAAATTTATGTTATGAATCTGTTTAAAAAAAAAGAGTATCAATGCTATAAGTGGTGATGGCCCTCTTATGGGCTTCTCTCTCTTCGGCCGAGTTGAAGTAACATTCTCCTGCTGTGGTCTGGTCACCTTGCACTTCCCCTACTCCATAAGGAATCGGGAATTTTAGCATCTGATGGACCGTTGACGGCACAGCCTCGAACTCCCTAAGGGCCACCCTTCCTATGATGAGGTTATAGGCCGAGAAGACATTCTCGTCCATCACGAAGAAATTAATCCTCCTGGTCAACCTCTTAGGCCATTCGTCACCCATCCGTACGTCCATCTCATACATGCCCAAGGGGTGAACCTTTTCACCACTAAAGCCTATCAGGGGGTGGTGATAGGGGACCAGTCTTGCTCTACTAAGGCCTAAGCTCTTGAATCAAGGCCAAAACATCACATCTGCCGAGCTCCCCCCATCCACGAGGATCCTCTGCACCTTATACCCATGCACCCTTGTCGTTATGACCAAAGGGTCATCATGGGGGGCTAAGATACCTCTGAAGTCGAGTCTGGAGAACCCAACTACGAGGGTGTTCATGTATACTTTCTTCCTCGGAAGACGTTAGATTCACAACTTCAAGCTTGACCACTGATTTGGCCTCGGCTACATGAGCCTTCCTGTCAGCTACTTCAGATCCACCACCTGCAAATCCTCCGCATATTATGCCAACACCGAAAGAGATCATACCAACCCTCTTCACCGGGGTGTTGTCATCCTTTGGTGGGAGATCCGGATCATCTTCATCATCACCTTCTGAATCATCGTCTCTTCGGGCCGGGACGTTGTCACGGCATCTGTCATTCCTCCTTTTCTTATGGTCATCTCTTCCACTCTTAGGAGCCTTACCGTCTACATATTTTCTCAATTTCCCAGATTTTAACATCTTCTCAATCTCATCCTTCAAAGCGAAGCATCTATCTGTGACGTGACCATGATCTTGGTGGAACTTACACCATAGGTCTTTGTTCCTCTTATGTGGTGGAGCTTTCAGCTTCTCTGGCCATCTCAAAGCCCTGTCATTCTTGATCTCGTTGAGGATGTGCTCACAGCTCACAGTAAGAGGAGTATAGTGAGCGAACTTATCATCACCCGATCTCTTCTTCCCATCTTTCTTGCCTTGGGGCTTTCCACTGCCACCGCGGTTCTCATCCTCATACTTGGCGGCCATTGCCTCTTCCGCATTCATTACTTTCCCTGCGGTTTCCAGCAGCTCCGCCATAGACCTAGGGGGCTCTTCCGCCAGTTTCCACAATAGCTTCCCCTTCTGGAGACCTCCTATAAGGGCGGTCATGGCTATGTTCTCTTCATAGTCTTCGACCTCCAACTTTTCTTTGTTGAATCTTGTTATGTAGTCTCTTAGGCTCTCACCCTTAGCCTGCTTGACATACAGCAGGTGGGTAGTCTTCTTTTTAGGCCTCACCCCAAAGCAGAAGTTGTGGATGAATCGCTCAGCCAAGCCTTTGAAGTTCTCAATTGAGTTCTTCGGAAGGGAGGTGAACCAACTGTGTGCAGCCCCTGTTAAGGTCCCAGAGAAGGCTCTACACTTCATCTCATCGGGTATCGAGTAGATGTCTGCTACCAAATGGTACATCTCGATATGATGTACAGGGTTAGTGCTGCCATCATAGTTGGGAGACACCGTAGGAGGCTTGAACTTAGCTGGGGTTGGGAAGCCCACTATCCTAGCCATAAATGGGGAACCCTCTGAGTAACCCCTTTGCAATGGGTCCCTGCTTTTAATGAGGTCTCCTATCTTCTCCTCAAGGCGTTGGATAGAATCATTCCATGGTCTTCGGCTATCGACTTGGTCGAGGTTATCCCCTGCCATCTCTCTAGGATGGACCGAGGGTTCCCCTGCCAAGACACGTTGGCTGTTGACCTCTTCCTGTTACCTGCCTCTTCTTTCACAGGGTCGGCCTTGGTCTGGACGACCCTGCCTGTTCCCTCTCTGAGAGCCTGCTGCGCTCCTTGATCTCGACAGTCTCTGTCTTAGGTCATTCATCGGGCCCAGTCTCTCGAAGGCCGACCCTTTGCTCAACCTATCAAAGGCCGACCCTTTTTGTCGGGCCTCTTCACCTCTGCGGCCGACACAACCTTGAATCTGCCTAAGAGGCCGTATAGTGTTATCTAACACCTCATAAGGCTCCTAGCAGTCTTTCGGGGCTTCTTCCGCCTCTAAATCGTCATACATGTCCTCTGGGCAAGGGTTTCCTTGCCTCCCCAAGCGCAGGCGCCTAGGGTCAGCAACGTCCCTTCTCCGCTGGGGTACAAGCTGGTCCTTCCTTGGTGCCTGGGGTGGTCCCCTGGCGTCAGGATGAGGCTGAACAGCCGTCGGAGTGATCATAACCGGTGAGACTCCAGGTGGCCTCATCATAGTTTGGCTGAGCTGTGCAAATTGCTCCTGCATAGCTTATTGCGTTGCAGCTAAAGACCTCAAGGCTACAACTACCTCAGCCATTTCGGACTGGGGGGGCGCCTGACTGGAACTAGGCCCTCCACCCCCGGGCGGCGGAAGAGGCGGTGGTAAGTCTGATGCCATATGTTAACACTATAGAGCTTAAGTAGCAGATGAGCTTAGTACCTCACAGGACCTCTTTCAATGGTGAAACAGCTCCGCGCTAGGGGGAGGCCTGGTTCACCACTAGAGTCTCCGGTGAGGTTAATCAGGAAAAGATGAAGAGATAGCTTCTCTTTCCCACAGACGGCGCCAAAATGATGATGCAGGAATTAGTACCACTAGGTAAGGTGTTTTTTAGCTCAATCTAAGAACAGCAATGGCAGCATAGTTATGTAAATGGAAAGAGAATGAGATGAGGAGAAGGGGAGAGTACAACATGATATAAGTGGTTCAGCCAATCAGGCCTACATCCACTGTGCAAGTGTATAATGTGTATCACTGAATGAGGGCTCTAATGGCCATAGATATAATCTCTCAAGCTTTCTCTCTCTACTGTGTATCTAGACAGAGTTTCATCCAGGGTTGTATATCTGGGATCCTTTTGCAAGGTAGAGGATGACCTCTATATATAGTACCTAGGGGGTGTAATGTACCCCCCATGCATGCAATGAGCATGTGTGTGGTTACCTCACCAATATGGGAGTGCCATCTGTCACTGTCACATGTAGAGAATGATGATGCAATATTCTCCCCACGTGTGGGGAATAATCTTGTTATAACTGACTTGTGTCCACGTGTCCTCATCTAAATGTTAGCAGGTGCTCGGCTATCGCGTCTGGGGTATGACCTCGGCCTTGGTGAGGCCGAGGTTGGTGAGTCTTGATACCTGTTCAGTCCTAGGATTCCATGGAGGTCTCGGCCTAATTGTGGCCGAGACAATGGCCCAGGTCGGCCTGAGACGAGGTTGAACTGGTGGCTTGATGAGGTAGCTGGTGGCTTGATGAGGTAGCTGGTGGCCTCATGCGAGCTCGGCCTTCATCTGGCCGAGGTTGCCATTCCAAGGTATACGAGAATGCTGTCGATCCTTGTGACGTCCCTTGGAGAGGCTCATGGTAGTGTCGGCCCTGGCCGACCTTGCTATGGCCGAGGTCTGATATCGTGTGCCCAAGACTCGTCCAACGTCGGCCATGGTCTCGGCCGAGGTTGGTGTCTCTAGGCCGAGGTTACACTTGGGGCATATCATTGTTATTTTATATTTTATTTTCTATTTTTAGTTTAGGGTATTATTGTTATTTTCTTTTATTTTAGTCTCTAATTAGTTTCCAAGCATGTTTGAGGCTAATGTGTCATTTTTAGTTGTTAGTTGTCCCTTTAGTTTTCTTAGGTTTTAGCTTGATTAGTGAGCTAACCTCTCCTATAAATAGGACCTTGATCCTCATTTGTTATCACACCTTGAATATTAAAAATTGAGAATAGAGATAGAAAGAAACCCATTTTAGTAGTTTAGCTTATTTTTTGTTGTTGTTGTTGTTGTTGTTTAGTTAATTGTTGTGTAGTGTAACAATAGCGTTTTCGTATTTGTAGATTTACATCAAATTCATCTTCAATATCTCCTGATTGATGCTGGATTTTTTTAATCTCCAAGGTCGATTCGATTGTTGTGAATAACAAGTACTCTTATGTGTTTACAGAGAATAACAGAGCGATATCTATTATTTCAACAGAAGATTTTGAAAGGTTCAATCGTATGAAATTGTAAATAACTGTAAACTACATAATCATGTGATTTTGGATAATATAGTGAACAAATTTAACTCTATCTAGGTTACTTTTCACCATACTACATTAAGAATGTGACCCCTAGCTTAAAAAAGTAATAACTTAACGAAGATATATAATTTTTTGAATTTGAGTGAGTATCTTGCATGAGTAGTCACTCAATTTTATTAAGAAGGAAAAAACTCAGCTCTTGTTTACAATATTAGTATTTGAAATGACATTGACTATCAAGTTCAAATGTTATGCGGATTTCTAAAAAAATCAATTTTACAAAGTTTATACGTTAAGATGCACCACTTGAGAAATTATAATATGTAGTGTAGCCTATCTATTGACTCAGGGATTAATGTTTGAAATTGTGCAGGATATAATAGAGATAGTTGAGGACCTCTTAGCAACTAATGCAAGGTCACTGGAGACTTTAGTTTCCGTTAGAATAACACTGGGTGTGCCTATAAAGAAAAGGATTGAAGTTCAGTTGCCAAATTTGGAAAAATGTGTTTTAGACTCATGAGAGAGAGAGAGAGAGAGAGAGAGAGAGAGAGAGAGAGAGAGAGCATTTTTAGTGTACCCAAGCCACCATGTGGGATTCAACTTCTTGTATATACAGTATGCCCATGGGTGTTAATTGTTTATGAACTTCCAAATTTTCCAATTTTCATTCCGAATATTTTCGATTTTCGATCCGAATTTAGGTATACCATATATCTAAATTTCTAACAGATTGGATTGCTTACTTTTATTTGGTGACTCTCGTCTGTGCTTATGTCTAATTGGGTGCCAACATTTGATATACATTTGACCAACAAAAGTGTTGTAAATACCTAAATAATGTTACAAAGGAATCTTAATTATTTAGTCCCATATATGATGATTTAGTTCAATCTCATTGAGCAGTTGAAGGTAGTTGTAAGATTTTTTACAATTAAAAAGTACATGGAATGTCTGAACGATTAAAACGGTTGAAATGAGACTAAAGCTAAAAAAAACTATATAAATGCCTTAAAAAGTCACAAAATAAAGGGTAATAGGTTGGAACAAATTAGCGCCAGAATCTAAATATAGTTATGCACTCTAATGGTTAGTTGTTAAGGGTGGAAGAGATACCATAACCCCCATAAAATTTGTCAAGACATGTTCAGTATGGTTTGTCAAAACAATGAATTCCATTCATCTAAATCCACTAGCTTAAATGACATTAAATCCCTTGATCTATTTTGGTATTTACGGTTCACCCCCTAATCTAAAAGTTGCAACAAACACTCTTAAATTTATGACCTGTTACAACCAGCCCAATATTTATAGTTTTAGTGTTTTGGCGATTGTAAAATGTCTTAAGACCCCTTAAAATAAATGACCAAACTACTCTCTACTTAAGACCCCCTAAAATAAATAAAATTATACTCTTCCAAAAGGAAACACATACATATCCAAATTCAAATATTCATAAACACACACACTGATCGAAATTAAAATAGTGAAACATGACCCTATACAAATCGAACATATTTATCTCTCTACATGATCAACCTCTCTCTCTCTCTCTCTCTCTCTCTCTCTCTCTCTCTCACTCTCTCTCTCTTTGTGGACCACCATCAAACCTCTCTAGCTATTGCTCATTATAAGCTTTAATGCAACTTTTTGCTAAAATATAATGACCATAAGACCCTGTGGATATAAAATAGGATTATTATATGGAGCGCCTATTTGAATAGTGTTTTCTTATCTAAGTCTCTTAATTAGTCAATCATTAATTAAGTCCTAGTTTTAAATTTACAATTTTTTTCTTTATTAATGTACCCCTCCCTATATTCCCTCCAAATTTAAAGTGGTAGTTACTTTTTTCCATTTTAACTTTAAAAGACTATAAATTGCGATATACAAATCCAAAATTTACGAAATTGATATTTTTGAAAGCTACTAATTGAGTCCTATAAAATAAATAACACTTAATATAAAATATTAAGAAACAAAAATGATGTATTTTGCTTCGTTTTTTAGGCAGATATTAAATATTTACTGTCTGTATAATATTAACACATTAAACTGTGAAAACATTCCAAATATAAAGTAATTTCATTTTCTGAAACACATTAAACTGTGAAAACATTCCAAATATAAAGTTATTTCATTTTCTGGCAAACACGGTAAATATTTACTGTATGTGTAGTTTTTATTTTATTTTTATTTATTTTAATTTATGTAGAATTTTATAGGGTTCATGGATCTTGTTTGATAGATTTCGGTGAGTAGATTTCAAAAATAGTAATTTTACGACAAAATAAATTCATAAATCAAAAGTTCAACCACTTAAGTGATCTCCCCTAATAGTTAGGAGTGATCGGTTTGAAAGGGACAAATTTGTCAAATAAAATTTCAATAATTAGAAATAAAACTTATTTGATGTTTGAAAAGTTAATGAGATTTAATTATGAAAAGACTTCTTTAAATGAAACCTTTATGTGAAAAGGTCATAAAAAATAAGGACAAAATACATATAGTAAGCTAAGACACTATTGATTATATGCCATTGTTTCAACACTTTCTTCTACCGTGTTTTGTAAAATTGCCCAATTTTAAGTAGAAACAGTATAATTATGATGGTGAAGCGTATGATCACTGTGATATGGGTCTCACATTAACTACTAAACAAGTTTCGCGTGTTGGATGGTGCGGAACCTATGATTCACTTTTCTGAAAATTCAAGATATTCTGCACAAGCATAGCGTTCTTTTGAGAATAGTCCAATTCGACGGAGACACTGGAAAGCTAACCATTGCACAACTTACGAATTCCTGTTTTCATCAGAGCACAAATTTGACCTAAACTTCTTCAAGAAAAAAACGATACTCATATAAACCTATTTGATCAAGCTTTAGTAGGTGCGTGTGTAACCTCCCGTATTGTATGGATAGATGTTGGGTTGTATCTTTGCCAATGCTACTTGTCCTTGCATCCCATCCCTTGCATATTGCTGCCACATTAACTGTTCTTGCACTAACAACCTTTGTTTCTTTTCCATCTCTGACATCTGCACATATGATGGCGGTGGCACCACAAGCGAGGGGGCAAATGGGTCGTTATTGCTGTTTGTTGTCGGATTGGCAGCACCACCTTCTGGTTGAGGCGGCGCTGGTAATGCTAGCATTGCAGGCCTTCCAGCAGATCCCAAGGCAACACTACTAGCACTTCCAGTAGCTACGTAACCTGAAAAAATGAATTCATATGTTAAATATCCTAGATGATAGTTTAAAATGAACAGTGCTATTCATTGAAGAAAATATAATTCTAGACTTATCTAGAGTTTTGAAAAGAGAAAAAAACCTGAAGATGTTGCTGCTGCTACCGTTGCTCCTTGTTGATACATACCATCAAGCATCAAAGTATCAAATCCCCCAGGAAGTGATGCCTTATGATTCGTCAAATTGCTTGCACACTGAACAAGCGTCGTCTCCCAGTCTCCCGAATCATTGAAGGCTTCCCACGCATTAGTGACCGTGGAGTTCGAAGCTGTGGCAGCCGAGGAAATACTATCAAACAAAGCTAAACCCAATCTATCCGCATGTTCTTCAGTTGTTGGTGCATCTTCACCCAAGTTTAACAAATCCCCTACTTCTACCTTGTTATCTTCTTTCTTATCGTCCTCCTCCTCCTCCCCCTCTTCAAGTGTCTCTTCGGGAAATCCTTCGGGTGGGGGTAATGTTTTAATTGCATTCATGTCCTCTTCTGGCTCCGACTCCACCTCGGGTTGCGGTTCATTCTTCGATTCAAGACTCTTAACCTTCTTGTATTGTGTCACGTCTGACTTCTCGCGTATAAACTCATCCATGGCGTCGAGTTTCTTTTGTGAAATCCTGTCAACTTCAGGATACTCAGAAGCGCGAGCAATCCCAACAGCCTTGCTCCAACCGTAAAACATGTCAAGCTCGTCGTACTGCTTTGAAACACGACAGAAGATCTCGTAAACCTTCACCAATTCGGGGATATCAAGTTCCGTAAACCGGTCGATTAAGACACCCAATATCTCTGTTATGTCATAGTACAGCTGGAAACTTTCTTTCACTAATGGATATAAAGCCACAGTTACAATCCTGTTATTCTTTGCTAAACCTGTTTTAACATTGAGAGCATAATTGCTACTTGTACCACAAATCAAAGAGTGAATGTAGTACGGATTCAATGACTTTGTGTAACTAATACATTGTTTCCACATCAGTTGAGTTAGATGATAATGTAGTTATGTGTAAGGAGTTGGTAAAAGAACCTGTAGGTCGACAAGCTAGAAACCGCTCGATGAGTTGCATCAAATGCTGAACCTTAGAGAAAATGTGATCGTTTTTCATTTCACGTACCGGTGTGGTTCTGACGATCACGGCGCTTGGATTAACCTCCTCTTCTTCTTCCTCATACGAAAACGTGCTGTACATTATGACAATTTAGCTTTATGACTAGCACTAACAATTTCCTAACAAAACCAAATGGAATATTCCCTTCATCACAAGTTAATAGTGCCTAAATACGACTTTTTAAAGGATACACTCAATCGATAGACAAGATTAAGGCTTGTTCAATATGTGGGATTTTGTTTTGTTGATTACGCCCCCAAAATGAAAGTAAGACTATTAATTTGGGACGATGGGACTAAATTACAACATTCACTAAAATCTTAATTAGTACTCACGATCTTTTGCCCCTGCGGCCTTGCATCCTGAACTCGAGTTGTTCATCAAGGTATAACGCATAAGTGCGCACGAAAGCAGAGTAGTCCCAAGAATTTGACCTGGAGGTGTCACGGAAATCAGACATATTGAGGAGGCGGGTTCCACGCCTTGTGGTGAAGAAGATCTCCTGCTCGTAAGCCGAGTCTCCCTCGTTGAGGAGGCGATGGATCAACATTAGTGCTTTTAGGGCTACAATCCAGTTCTTGGTCTTGGTGAGTCGCCTAGATATGGTGCTGACACAGGCGCCCACATAGGCTCGGGAGTAAACTGTTAAGCTGAGGATTTCTCGGATGTGGCGCTCGTCGGCCGGGTACTCCTCATGTCGCGTCGCCTTCACAATGGCTACGTCGAGGTCAGATAGGGAGGTGCTGCCACCAACTTTGGCCAGGCTTATGCTGGTTTGGTCCTTTACTGCTCCAATGGCTTTCCTCAACTTGCTCGGAGCCATTGTTTTGGGGGTAAGGATTTGTGTTGTGTTACCGGTTAAGATGAGGATTTATAAGTATATTTATGAAACTGGACCAGAAGTGCCAACCTGAAATATTTCGTGTGAAAATTAATATGCTATCAAGTTAACTAAGAGAATGTCTAGGGTTCACGCATGCATGCCATGCGTGTCTCTATACATAGCAATTGATTCACTTATTATCTTCTGTCGTTCTTGTGTGTATGTAAAATATTTGAAAAATGAGAATATGAGTACTAAAATTCATGGCTTTTGTAAAATCAGACAAATTCTATCCAGAAGAGCTTGAACAATATGCGAGAATGTGTAAAAGTTGGGTCGCGCAATGAGAATTGAGACCCACCTGTTGAAGAAATACAATCAACACTGCAAATTTGACACAAATAAATATTTGTCTTGGTTCCAACGTACGAACAAGAGGATTAACCAAAACGGAAACGTTGGTAAATGGTTACTGTATCCTGTACTTGTTTACCTTTAATCTATCCGTAATTGTTAACGTTCAAAATGGTTGTTTACGTTCAGAATATATATATTCTAAGGGGAAGAAGGATCTGATACGAAAGGAAGAGAAGAAGATGTGGCTGTCTGTAGCACTTTCTTCTTCTCTCCTTTCCTCTCTTTCTTTCTTCCCCTTTTGTTTGTTTTCCTATGAGTTTCTCTTCGTAGAGTTCAATTACCTACCATGCATCAATCACCCTTTAGTTTAGGATGAGAAAGTGGAGCATTTTAATGGAAGTTAATGAGCCAATTGGCATTTATTTAGGTGAGGATATCAAGATGTTTAGACATTGCATCCATTAAAAGAAGAAAAATATCTAAGGTCGTTTGCTGTAGTATATCTATCAATGTTGACCATTTCAAATGTTGAATCGTGGTGAAAGATTAGGACTTATTTGCTGAAAGAGGGACATTTTTTGTCTAGAGATTTAACATATTATTCGTTAAACATCTTCAAGAACGGTCAAATATTTTTCTTTTATTGGGATGTCATGAAAACTAATTTTTAGATTATGATAGAGGGCTCGAAGATATACAGTCCAATTGTTCTGCGGCATTTTCATACGCTCTTGATTTTTTATTTTCAGTTTTCGCAATACAGGCTCTCTATTTTTTAATATTTGGATTGGGGTCCTGTAGACTTGTGACAATTCTACATGTTATTTAAGCTTTTTGTTTCAAAATAAAAAGACAACTTTAACTTAATTTATAAAAAAAATAAATTTCAAATGTAGTTCAATTGATATGCTACAACTGGAATTATTCATTTTAAAATGAAAAGCTAAGCCCATGTTTAGTTGTGGAAAATTATTTTTTGTTTTTTTCCATTTTCAATTTTCATCTCCCTTTCCAATTTTCATTTTCCATAGAACATTTTTGAAAAATTAAAATTGCATTCATATGGTAGATAAATTATTAATTTCAAAATGTAGTTTATAGAAAATTTGGGAGTTAAATATAATTTATACAAAGTTTAGGGTTATAATGTAATTACAAAAAGTTTAGGGTCCTAGTGTAATTTTAAAAATTGAAAGCCAAAATGCCATCTTTAGAATACTAGGGTATGTTTAGTTTGCAACTATAATTCTGTTTTATATATTTAAATACAATTCTAATAAAAAAATTGTGTTTGACAACCTATTTTTAAATACTGAATTATAATATTTCTATGTTATAATTAAGTTTTTCAGAAAATAGCAAAATGGTATTTTGTAACTTTTGTTTTTTTTATTTTTCAACTCAGAATTATTCATTCTTAATATTTTAATGCATTTATACCTTAATATATAATACACATTCATTCTCAATATTTTAATGCATTTATACCTTAATATATAATAGACATACACAATACATTAATATCTGTGTAATTCTTTTAAATAATAAATGTATATGTACATGTATACAAAATTACGTATATTTATATTATTAAATTATATAATATGCTAAGATCTATATGTTAATAATATTATTAACAGATACATGATACTTGTATATAGTTTTATACATGTATTATTAATGTATGAAATAATATAAAATATACATATAGTACATATGTATTAAAAATGATCAATTCATATATGTATATAATTTTATTATGAATTATACATGCAATATCAATATATATAGTTAAACTCATCAACATACCTCATTGAATATACAAAAAAATACATGATATTAAATGTACATGTATATAGTTTATGATGTATGTATATGTATACATTCATGTATCATATATGTATGTGTTTATATATTTGTACACACACACACACACACGCATAAACACACATATATGTATGTATAATATAAATATATTTGTTTGCCAATTCTGTCAAATTTTCAAAAAACTCTATTTAAAAACAAGTTTACTAAACGTACAACAATAATTATAAACACAAAAATTTGAATTTTAAAATTGTATTTAAAAACACCGTTTAAATCGAGTTTTCTAAATACAGAACCAAACGGGTCAGATTAAAATGTAATTTACCAAAAGGTCAAAGATCTAGATGTAAGTTATAGAAAATTTAGGGTTAAAATGTAATTTTGGGTATATTGAAAATTGGTGGAAAACTTACTAAATTTGTTCTCCAATTTTCTAGAAAATTTGGAAAACTGTTTTCAATTTTCTGTTTTGGAAAAATATCAAGCTTGAGCGTATTTTCTAATTTTTTTGGAAAAATTTTGAATTTTTTTTCTTGAAAACAACCTTGTTTTTTACAATTAAACAGGGCATGGTATTTGCCTCAAATGGAAAAAATGATATTTGCATAATGCTATCCGGTAGAGTTATCCCATCACTTTATAGAAGTCCAGTTCATAATATTTTCGTCTAAAATCTCAAATTTGAAACACCGGCGATCGACCCCCAAGCCTCACCAATCATAATATCAACGAGACAAGTGCATATTTTATGTACCAAAATACCCTCACGATTTTGATCCTCAATCTCACCTTCGAAAGATGAAAACACTAATTTGGAAGTAGAGGAGCATCTAAGGATAAGTTTGAAGGGGAAGTTAATTGACTGTTTAGTTGTGGAAAACATTTTCACTTTTCTATTTTCGTTTTTCATCTCAATTCCTAGTTTAATTTTTCATAAAGAATTTTATAAAATTATAATGCTTGTTCAAGTTTTGAATTAAGCTCCATTTTACCTCTTTTTCCCACAAAACCACCCCCTATTGCAGCCTCACCATGGTTGTCACAGTGGCAGTGAGATAGGGTGGGGTGGTGGTGGCGACAGTGGCGGAAGTTGCGGTAGTGAGTTCAAATAAATTTTCATTTTAAAGGATTTTTTTGGAAAACATTCTAATTGTGTTTTCCCAATTTTATGAAAAATGGGAATTAGTTTACTAAACTGAAAAACTAGACATTTGATGAACACATTTTTTATTCTTCTATTTTTCTTAAATACTGTTTTAAAAACAACAACAATGTTTTCCATAACTAAACAAGGAGTAAGTATCTCGTAAGGATACCTAAGCAATATAATAGGAGCCTTATTTGGATACACTATATCACTAATTTAGCATGCTTACTGAAGCGATTCAAAAAGTGTCTCTAGTGCGTGTGAATATGACTCAAGTGTAAGCCGACCAAGTAAGTAATAATCCGAGCAAGTCGGGTATCGAACTCAGGGATTAAGACGTGAAACGTAACTACTAAGGAAGGCGACTAGACTTAACGATCGTCCCTTGCAAAGAAAAGGAAAAGATGATGATTGTTTGAAAGAAAATTCTAATGAACTAATGTAACCTAATTAATAAATGTGAACTAACTAAGTATGCAAGAACGAAGCTTTTTTATTTAAACTAGATGCGAAAAATGGGATTGGAATACACTCCCCCAAGCCTTTGGTAATTATGTTGGGTATAAAACTTACACAAAATTTAATATTTAATTGGAAGAAAACTTTGATTTCATCTAATCATTATATATATTGAGATTTCACTCCACATAATACATAAATAAAAAATAATATCAAAGTGCGAGACAAAATTTTCCACACACATATCGCATCCTTAAATATTCTGGTACCCCAGGTCAAACGAAGTTAAAAAGGCTACGACACTTATACCGACAAAGTATCTAGTCTCCATTTCATTATTTAATTTAGTTACGATTTTATATCCCTACTTAACACCTTGGTTGGGTTCATGTATCCCAACCCACTTAAACCTAGTCGGATACGGTGAAACTACGATTAAACATGGATTGTACGTTGCATGGATTCATATCAACGTAAAGAATGCAAACAAATATATATAGAATCTATACAGTAAGGTAATCAATAATTATAACCTAGAAAAATAATAAAACTTGAGAGCAAAGAAAGAAGAATACTTATATTGAATTATTTAATTACAAACAATGAAGAACATGAATTTATGATGTTAAAAATAAAGTAATGTAGGTCTAATCTTAAGTTACAACTCATTGGATTCGTTTTGGATGAGTCTTAAACTCATAAAGCTACTTAGCTAAAAATTAGGACAAAAATAAAATTCCCGCATCTGATTAACTGAACCGGTTCGGTTAGGGACGAACGGGTTCAACCACTTAATTTTGTAAATTTATACTTTTTCCCCTGGATTCTCTTCTTGACTTCTGTTGCGCGTAAGGTTTTCATCGTATCTGGGATTTGAACGCCACTTCTTTCAGTGTTCTCTTGGGTTTAATCTCTTCAACTTACCTTAAGGCTCCGTTCCGGACTATGGCTGTAAAATTAATTTATTGTCCTTGAACTTCCTTTCCTTATTTTCTTTCCTTGTTCCGGTTTATCTCCCGCATTCACTTGCACGAAATACCTGTAAAACATACGAGAAATACACAAAATAAGAAATACTCTTTGGAAATGGTTAGTATCCCTAATACGAGATAAATCCAGTCTAATATCCTTTTTATCACAACTTTTTATGGCTAATATTTTTGGGTAAACAAATGACGGTCTAACTTCATTTATCCAAATTACTCATTATTTTACCAGATGCGTCTCAAGATTGAATTTTATTTAGAGATATTTTTAGCGTGTTTCTAAGACAACATCTCGCTCGTTTATCGTAACCGATCAAAATAAAAATTTAGAGATCTTCAACAACTTATTTAAACGTTGAGTAAACTATTAACTCAGATTGAATTAAATACTCGCAAAAATCAATAGGCTCAAAATTTCACCGAGTTAATAAATCTCCACACATATTCATAAAGTCGTTAATTTTCGCTCAATTTCCATCTTTGGGTAATTTCGGCTTACTCCTTTTGATTTTTTTTTACAAATTGAGACTTTAAACAAAAAAATTTAGTGATATTTTTGAAAAAAAAAATCAAATTTTATTTATTTTGAAGAAAACTATTTTTGTCTTTTTTTTGAAAATTTTCAATTTTTTTAAAATTTTGGGTATTGTAAAATTTTTGAAGTTTGAAAGACGCACTTGTTACCGTCTTAACTTAGAATTTTGTATTTTCATCAATCAAAAGGACTAAAATCTAAATAAGAAAAAGAAAGAGTGCGAAATAGAAACAAGCAAAATTTAAAATGCAATTTTTTTTCCACTTAAAGTAATATGAGAATTACAAAAGAAAGGAGATAGTCAATACATAGTTCTTACATGATAAGCAATGAAAATAAAAAGAACTACGCAAAGAAATCCATATGAACTAGTGCGAAGGCCTGGGTGCATTGGGATCATGAGCATATGGATCATAGTAGAATGGGCAATTGCGAATTGGGACCCAATTGCAAACGATACATTTTCGCGTGTAGGTTAACCATCATGCTCGTGTTGCGTTGGTAGGCGCAAAGATCCTCTCTATATTCATTGATAAAATCATCTAACCGCACCTCCAAATCATCAATTCGAGGGTTTATAATTGTCGATTGGTAGGTGCCTTCGTCAAAATTAGGCTCAAAGTTGGAGGCGCCCTCACTTTCTTCCACTTTGTCTTCTTCTTGCACATTCTCACCCTCTTCCTCTTCTTCCATCTCGACATCTTCTAAATTGGGAGGAGGGGGTGGACATTCCTCAATTGTCTTGCACTATGCTCGATAGATGAAGCGTTGATAGGCTTAGGAAGGCATGCGGTAGTACCTTCTCACGGGACATGTGCGTCCCGAACAACGACCCTAAAAACTTGTCGTGACTCAAAAAGTGTCTCTACTGCGTATGAATACGACTCAAGTGTAAGCCATCCTCGTAAGTAATAATCTCAGCAAGTCGGGTATCGAACTCAGGGACTAAGATGTGAAACGTAACGACTAATAAGGAAGGCGATTAGACCTAATGATCGACCCACAAAGAGAAAAGGAAAAGATGATGATTGTTTGAAAGAAAATTCTAATGAACTAATGCAGCCTAATTAATATATGTGAACCAACTACGCATGCAAGAATGAAAAGTTTTTGATTCAAATGATATGCAAAAAATGGGATTGGAATACACTTTCCTGAACCTTCGGTAATTATGTCGTGCATAAAACTTTCATAAAATTTAATATTTAATTGGATGAAAACTTTAATTTCATTTAAGCATTATATATATGGGGACTTCGCTCCTCACAATACATAATCAAAAACAATTTCAAAGTGCGAGAAAAAAATGTTCAAATGCATATTGCATCCTTAAATATTCCGGTTAGCTACGAAAAACGAAGTTAAAAGGGCTACGATACTTATACTGATAAAGTATCTATTCCCCAATTAATTATTTAATTTAGTTAATATTTTATATTCCTGCATAACACCTAAGTTGGGTTCATGTATTCCAACCCACCAAAAACCTAGCTGAACATGGTGAAACTTCAAATAAACGTGGATTTTACGTTGCATGGATTCATATTAACGTCATGAATGTAAACAAATATATATAGAATCTCTACGGCAAGGTAATCAACAATTATATCATAGAAAAATAATAGAACTTGAGAGCAAAGAAATAAGAATACTTATATTGAATAATTTAAGTGCAAACAATGAAAACCATGAATTTATGATGAAGAACTTTTCTCTAATGTTTCTTATGTCCTTAGCTTTCCAAAACTAGGTTTAAACTAAAGTAATGTATGTTTAATCTTAAGTTACAACTCATTGAATTTGTTTTGGAATTGTCCTAAACTCATAAAACCCATTAGCTAAAAACTAGGACGAAAATAAAATTTCCGCATTTGATTAACCGAACCAGTTCGGCCATGGGCGAGCCGATTCAACCGTTTAATTTTCTGAATTTACACTTTTTCCCCTAGATTCTCTTCTCGACTTCCATTGCGCATAACGTTTTCACCGTAGCTTATATTTAGATGTCGTTTCTTCCAATGTTCTCTTTGGTTTAAGCTCTTCAACTTTCCTTCAGGCTCCGATCCCCGACTATGGCTATAAAATTACTTTATTTCCTTTGAAGTTCCTTTCTTTCCTTGTTCTGGTTTCTCTCTTGCATTCACTTGCACGAAATACATGTAGAACATATGATAAATATACAAACAAGAACTACTCGTTGAAAAGGGTTATTATCATAAACATGAGATTAATCCACTCTATTTACATTACACGAGACTATAAAACTACCTAAATTACGGGGATAAATGTGAAATATTTATGCCGAATCACTTACGCAAGACAATGAAAAATATATTCTGAATGGCATGACTAGGAAAGTGGTTGCATATAATTGAATGGAAATGATGACATATAGAATACTATTCAACATTACAAAGTGGTGTTTGACTAATAGAGGGCATGAAACTTTGTTGTATTTGATTTTGACATGTCATGGGCTTATTATATATTTAGTTATGTAATATTACGATTTAAGGTATCAAGAGTGTTAAATCATGTGTAGTCGAATTGTCTTAGGCATATACTAAATTCTTTTGAGTGATGCCCCTTTCTTATTAAGTTGAAAAATTAATGATTTCTCTCCTCATGCTATACATAATTCTCGTAAAGTAGCATGTCTAATTCTCTTTATTAGGTAATGATTGAACATGAAATCGAAAAATGTTTCAGATTTGACATACTCAATGCAGGCGGGTGGGATATCTTACTATTCATCCAGACCAAGACCTATGATCCATCCATATAAGTGACGGGTGCTAATCCAACATTGATGGTTAATAGTTTAGAGAAAGATATGTCTCCTTAGAGTATCAGTAGTGGTGGATGCACGCGAAAAAAAAAGTTTCCTCTCGAGGTAGCCATTTTTGTATCGCCACACTGGTTGTTCTACAATGGTGGAGTTTTCCTACAAACTTCATTAGTTTATAAAAATTCCTATGGAAGTTCGTAGGAATCCTTAGCGGCTATAAACGACTAATTGCCTTTCCTTTTTATATAAGTAGACACATTCCCTCATCAGTTTCATAGTTCCCTCTTCTTCCTCTTTCAGCTATTGCTATCATCTTCCTCATTTCTTCATTTTTCTCATTTGTTTCATAGAAATTTCATTAATATAATCCTCCATCTCAATATTGAGTGGCAATTATTTTTGAAAATGGATGGAAAGAAATGAAAAAATATTTAAATATTGTAAAATCCAAAAATCATGGTTCAACATAAACCTCATCACTAACACGAACCGTGCCGACGGAAGAAATAGGCCCATATAGGCATTACAATCATATTTTTGACGATAAACCTAATGCATATGATGGGGAGATGACGATTATTAATGAACTTGAAGGATTTTTAGTAAAATTTTTAGTATTAATTGATGTCTAAAATTATAAAAAAATCGCTTTGTTCATATTCATTAGACAAATGCAAAGTAAATGATGCTCACTGCATTATACTCTTGCATACTTCTCCCTTGATTATTAAGTTGGTGAGAAAGATTTGTGACGTATATCATTACACACTGAGATATACGATTTTATCGTGTTAAAAGGATGGTTCTCGTGCATTGAACAATAATTCCATCAGTGTTGTTGTATTCTTCCAAGACAACATCCCAATACGTTCCATGCGGCATCGAGTTACTTAAAATGCTTCGAGTCGTGTAATTTGCATAAATGATATAAAAGTCTTATCTTCTTTGGGAGTCGTATTTGGTTGGCGTGGGGTAAGTGTAGAACCACCCACATAAATTGTTGAGAGGAAGACATTGTTTTCAAATATTGTATATACCAAAACAAAAAAAAAATAAAAAAAAAAAATATTTTGTTTTTCATTCCCTTTTATCACATATTTTTACTAATGGGAGACATTTACTCTTTAATTATTACCGTTGTGTGAACTCTTCCTACGAAATTAATTAGTTCGTAGGAAGGGGCTACAAAATTTGTAGCCATTCTTGAAATTTGCAGAATGACTCAAATCCCCTAATAGATTCCTCTCACATTTTTTCACAACTATAGATACACCACTTTTCAAAACTCCAAAATATCCTGGACTTTTATATTACCACTGCGCATGCCCTTAGTGTATAATACTGAAAATTCTAGACTTAATATTCATTATTAGATTGCTAACCCATATCAAACTAATTGAATTACGTTTCACCATTAAATATATAAAAGAATTTTCTATAGAAAATAAATATATAATTTATTTTTTTTATTTTTTTTATAATGGAAGAGGGACGAAAGCCCCACACATATTATTAACAAATACGCAAGAAAAAACCTATCCATGATATCACAATATAATTGATTCTTTATAAGATGTCTCAATATTTGTTTCTCTAATACTCTCTCTTCAAGATTATCACCATTCGCCATGACATTTGTACTATTAGACATAAACATCATGAACTAACTCTAGTAGGAAATCCCACAATGATGGGAGCCTACTTAGTAGTTCGTGGTCAGAGTGTTTATGAAGTGCCATTCAACTCATATCAATTAGTCCCAATCCATGTTTCTAAGTAAAAGGTATTACTTAAACCCAAATTATGTACTATATGCCAGGGTTTTATAACTATAAAATATCAAGGGGGTAACTATGATTTTCTAAACACTATAAATATGTGAAACACAATGTGGTTCACCCCCAAATCCACTAAGGTATTTGTGTAAGTTGTGTCCCGATACCAATATGTCAAGGAAACTACCACTAGTTATAATACCAACTATAATAAAGCCATAATGTAAATAATAAACAATCATATTCATGATAAAACTAAGAGATAACAACACAAGCACACCAAGATATACGCGGTTCATCAATTTTTCTAAATTTAGAGATGCCCAGTTCCACTATATATAAACAAGTTACAAGTACAACTTATAATAATAATACCAAGAATAAATTACATACCCTTTTCTCTCATACCAAACTCGAGAATAAATCACATAACTTTCACTCTCATACCCAAATCTCGAACAAATATCTAAATCAAATGTCCACTCACATAAATAAAAGTTTTAAACCTAGAACCCTCTCAATATCATGCTTCAAAATGTTTTCCACATACCAAACCCCGTGTATATCACTCACCATACATCCTATTGAGAAATCCTTCACACAATAAAAATAAATCACAGCCACTTTACATAAGACACTTATACATTTACCTCTCTTCCATCTTTGGGAAATATCCACATGCTAGAGGGAAATTACATAACTCCTCATTCAAAACCCTCACCTTAGAAACAATCACCACATCAATCTAAAGCTCTCCACATTATTGATGAAAATTTAGGGTACCCCCCCTAAATATCATTTCATAGGTGGGATAATACATGTGTTTCATTCCCCAATTATCCCTCATTTAACCCAGATGCGTACCCATTCACTACAGCTAACAAACCCTTCGTTGAATAATAACTTGTAATTCTAAATCCTAAAATTACTACACCAACACCACGGGAATCATCCTGTCTTCACTTAAGCAAAAGGGATAACATTTTATCCAATTTAAACATATTTCCATAAAATAAGTATGCACTTAAGGGCCAAAGTAAATTTATTAACTACTGTGCCAAACACAATTAAATCCTTTATGTAATTGGACTAGTTTTAATTTTAATACATAAAATTAATTAGTCCAAATTTGAATGCAAGTGATTATCAGCTGAAGAAAATAAATAAAAGCAATCACACCAGCACATAAGGATTTAAAGTGGAAACCCTCGTGGAAAAAAACACCATAGCCCCAACCTATATAAGTCCTCTAATACCAAATAATGTTCATAGGACTTATAAGGACTCAAATATGATTTACATATACGAAAATGATAACCTCCATGAAGCCTCTCCCTAGGTTTCTAATCATTTTCCTCTATCTATACTAGTGATAACCATTCAAGACCAGGAATCAACTACACAACCTCCAAGGCCTCAGTATCCATCCATCTTTGATTGATGATGATTTATCCACCCATAGTCCAACCGTGAGAATCACTCACACTATCTTTCGTGAAATTCTTCTGTTATTTTATAAGATTGGAAGGGTATTATAAACCTAAAGTCTACCTTGAAAGCATAAAAGTTGACAGACTCTACATTCTTAAATGACTCTCTTAAAACAAAGAAAAAGGTAATGTAAAAACTGGACTTTGTACATTTAAAGATGTGTTTACAAATGTACTTATACTTTCGAAATAAATATACATATACTTTCAAAATAGAAGAACTTCACTAAAACTTGTTTCCTAAAAATACGACCCTCATTCAAACTAGGTGCCCCAATTTAAACACGGTCCCTTTTGATCGAGGTATTGTCGAATAAGGTTATTATCTTACAAAGATGCCTAAATAAAAATAAGGGTCCTCATTCAAAACCTACTTCTTTTAGGTGACCTCATTTAAATTGGTTTATCTTATGAGATATGCTATTTGAAAAATAGTGATCTTGACCAAAAACTTCTTTTGATAAAGGGAATCTCATTTGAACGAGATCCTCAATTTTCATGGTTTTATAATGTAAAAAATATTAAAAAAAAACTTTTCCATGGTTTTTCAAAAATAAGTTTTTTCATGCCAGTTCCTTACTTTTAAATATAAACTAAAGTAAATACAAAATTTGAAAAACTTGCTCAACTTGAAATATTCTTTCGTGTGGAAAGTACAAGCCGGTATGGTTGCTTTATCTATTTGTTTTCAATAATATTCTCTTTAAAAACCAATAGACTTGATATAAAGATACCGTGACACAAAATTTAGTATTCTGAATAATGCTAATACAAACTAAACTCAAGGAGTGTAAAACATGTCCTTACACATCTTCCCCTCTCATTATTCCAGGATAAAACCAAAAATGAAAAAGATCCAAAACAAATATCGGATCAAATACCTATACATCAATTAACCTTCTTGCATTCCCTGCGAGACATAGTCGATTATAATGTACAACTTTCCAATCCATGGTAAATAAATATCACAGGCCCTTTAATTTAGAACACTTAAATAAATACCACGTGACACACAATGGATACAAGAGAGTAATACAAAATTGACATGAATTAAAAAAAATGAAAGGCATCCACTAAAGTACTTCCCTTGAATAAAAAATCTTTCCCCCTTTTGTCTAGAGTAGACAAGTGAAAGAAACCGACAACATATTACGAATCAATCAAAGTAAGTATATAAATAATCATATAAAGATAGTATGTGCTCAATGAGATAAGTGTCAAATAAAAACATAGAAATACGGATATATATATATATATATATATATATATATATATATATATCACATCACAACTAATAAAAATAACCAAACATATGTGGATGTAAAGTTCAAAATAATGTCAAATTTATGAAGTCCCCACAAACTATATGTGACACCCCTTAAAATCCATAAATATATTGACCATGTTTAATATAAAAATTAGTGGAATAAAAAATATTTGGTAACATATTCAACATAATGAAATAACTAAACCGAACAAGTAGTAACGGGATACTGAAATATTGAATAACACAAATCCAACTCTGATACCAATCACTCCTAATATAACACAAAATAAATATGATATGTAAAATGTATCCATACAAAGGTTCAACTCTGAATATAAGTACCACGTATATAGGTTGACTGAAATTAAAAAAGTACAGGAAGAGGATGACTAAAACTTGATTAACTCCTAAGCCTAGGAGTAATGAATGAAACTTCACTAAATATGCTCCTTCAATGAACTCGATTCACAGGATCCATCATAACCTAAGACCTGTGAAAATAGATATAACAATAACATAAACATCAAGTCTATGTAGAATAAGATTATAACTGAATACGGGAAAATTATAGTTATACATATTTATATAATCTTTTAGTGAATTTTGAGTTATTAGTTACCCAACTCAACAACATAAATAACATGCAATTCTAAATCCCGAACCCACATGTAGCCCATGTGATTAAAGTTTTTTTGCTTCATTCTTTAATCTTTACCATTATAATGTCAGGTTAATCTCTTTCTTTATGAATCACATGATATATTGAGGTCTTAAACCTACACTACACCCAAAACAGCAATTTGGCACACCCTGATATTAAAAATCTGGCACAGTTTAAAGTTGTGCCAAATTTTGGCACGGTTTAATAACAATCTGGCACACTTTAAAACAGTGCCAAAATCAAAATTGAGTACACTCACTAAAATATAAAAGACCTAAAAAAACATTAGATAACATTTCTTTTCATTCCGGCTCAAGCCCGTCTCTCTTTCATCTCATCGGCGCTCTCGCCTCTCTCTCTCTCTCTCTCTCTCTATCTCTCTCTCTCTCTCTCTCTCTCTATCTATCTATCTATCTATCTATCTATCTATCTATCTATCTATCTATCTATCTATCTATCTATCTATCTATCTATCTATCTATCTATCTATCTATCTCCGGCAAGCTCTTTCTCGCTCTCTCCGGAGAGCTCTTTCTTCCATACTCTCTCTCGCCGGTAAAAAACCTCCACCAGTAAAAAACTTACGATCAATTTTGGCCACTGAGACTTCAATCGACCAAAGGTAGCAGCTCCATCGTGTTTGACCACTGAGAAAAGTTCTGAATCAAGGTAAACTCAGACCAAATCTTTAAAATGTAGTTTTGATATTTTAAACAAATATATGTAACAAGTTTACTTTAGCTTTATTCGGATGATTGTGAATTATTGATTACCATTTTATGTTATATTGATGAGAAAATGAGATGGATTTTCGATTTTATATTGAGATTTTGTGATCTGGGCATTTTAGGAACACCTAATTTGGGATATTTTGGTTTCAATTGCTTGATGGGGATATAAGTTAATATACAATTTTTATGCGTGTATAATTTTGTGGTCGGTGTTGGCTTCCTCGCTGGCATATTGTGCAAGTTTTTGCCATTGTGGCTCTTCTTATTGGTGCTATTCAAAACTTTATTAGCTATGGTTGGGTATGTCTCATTGTTACTGATCGAGATCCTGTTTTGCCATTATGAGTGAGTCTCTCTTTCCTTTTCTCATTATTTTTGTTAGATTATAAGATTATTTCATGATTTGGGTATGTCTTTAATAATTTTCATGTTTATATTATAATCTTATTTCATTGTGGGCTGTGAGATCCTATTTTGCCCAACGTGTTTCTCTCTAGTGGTAAAAAAAAGTTAAGAAATCATCACTCTTTAATTCAATCCATTTTCAGCTTTTTGTGATTTGTGGAAACTTCAACTTTGAGTAACCAGACTTGAGCTTTAAAAGCATTGCATAGTCATTCTTATAGGTGACCATATATGGATCAATTGATTGAACCTTCTCAAATTTCATTATAGCTTCTTATTCGTATAGGTATTTTTGGTTGAGAAGCATTGACGTCTTATTGGTTGGGGCCAAATTCAATGTAAATTTTATCATTGTAGAAATATTTCGTATGCAAATCATTCTTTAAACATGACGCTTTGCATCACATTTGGCCAAAAAAAGGATGCCCCAAACGGTGATGCCACAATTGATCCGCTTATGATTGACACCCGACGAATGTTGCATTTTATTAACTCTACCAAGACTAAAATAATCCATATAATATATCCCCCCTCTTTTAGTATCACGACAAACGATCTCCTTGGTGAGGATCCCCTTCTAATATATCTCTTTACTGTTAAGGGCCATTAATAGTTTAGCTATGCAATCTTGAAGACTAACTCTCTTTGAATCACTTTTACATCCTTCATAATCCACCTCACTTTTATGAACTTCATCTTCCAAATCATTAACTAATTGGAATATGTCACAAAAATTGTTCTTGTTCTATGTTTTGAAGACATTGTTAAGTCTCTACACTTTAATAGAGATTTTCCTTATGACTAGAGCCCGAACCTCTCCATATCATGAAAATTTGACCACTTCAACAAAATCATGATGGTTACACCACATAGATTAAAATTTAAACACTTTAGGAATGATGTCCAACTCAATTTTCACAATCACTAGCAACGAATCATGATTCGAACAAATTATATTCATATTATGGATGCTAATATGAGAGAAGAGTGAGGACCACTAGGAGTTCCCATATGGTTCCTATAAACCCCAAATCCAGTAAGCCACAATCATCTATGGCTTGATTAAAATCTCTAACAACATTGGAATCCACCTAATTTTCACCTAGTTTCTCTTCTGACAAGTAACAACATTGAATCTGCATTTTGTGAGTTTTCATCAACTTTTTAACTCTTATTGAATAAGATCTTTGAGCCACTCAACTAATGTTCCACACAATGAGACTAGTCATTTAGTTACTTTGGGATTGGAGTTTAAGGATCCTTTATAATTGGATCTGGTAGCCTTTTTATTCACCACTTTGAGCCGAGCATTATTGGCTACTTTAATAATGTTTTTTCCCTTGTGTCTTCATTCTTCTTTGAACTTCTGCTTTATTTCCATTGTATCACCTTAAAATTTTTGTTCTAGAATTTGTAATGAAAAGTTTAAATAGAGCCTTATAGTTCCACCTATTATAAGTTAATGAGATATATTTCAAGGTTAATACATCTCCTCGAAGGTAAAACCCTTTTAGATATGTGTTTTTTGTCATCTTTTTGTCTGTCATTTTATTTTTTTGATGTTATTTAGTCTTCCATTGAATTTTCATTTTGTATAATGAAACATAGCTACTTATAAATGATTGGTTGAGAGAAACAACTACTTATAAGTTATTGGTCATTTTTGATGTTATTTAGTCTTCCATGTTTTCATTTTGTATAATGAAACATCCCTCTCTGCCTCCCTCCCGCCCAGGCTACTTCCCCTCCTTCTCTACCTCCCTCCCTCGCTGCCTCCATCAGGTATGTGATTTGTGTTTTGTAGTAAAATCGCACCATTGTTATTTGTAGCAAGCTACATATATGCATATATGAAAGCATATATGCAGATATCTGCATATATGATTGCGAATGTTAATATGGTAGCAATCCATACGTGTTTCATTTTATGGCTAAAATTAGTCTTCAAGATAATAAGTGAAATGTTTTGGTTTGAAGATCTTGAACAATAATTTTATTCTGGACCAGTTTCCATATTGTAACTGAGGTTCTTGGAGGAATATACTTCTTCCAAATGAATGAGAATTCATCACATATAGGATGTTTTATTCTGACCACTTCATAAGCCTCGTTGAATGTTAGATTCCCTATGTGAGTTGAAATCCATATAAAATAGTCATCTTGATTATCAAGTGGCAGCTGTAATTATTCTATCTTCCTAGAAATAAGAGGGAATTTATAGGAGAAATCAGAAGGTATATCCCACTACCCTCTCTAATCCATTCACACACCATTTGATTATTATAAGGAAAGTTCGGTCTATCTCTCATTTGGTTTACTATAGGTTCTCCAATCCACGTGTCAGTCCAAATCTACACAGCTTTTCCATTGCCAATAATCCATTCAAAATGAAGAATGATTAGGGTATAATATTCTTGATAACCATGCCAAATAGAGCTAACCTTGTAACACATCTTCTCTCCAAAAGGAGTGAATCTATGATTCAAATATTCAGACCTTGTAGACTTTTTAACACAAGTTTCCCAGACATGTTTGAAGATGACAGCATTATTAAGACATTTGAAGCATGTTAAACTGAGACCACCTTCATTGATAGGAGCACAAACTTTATTCCAAGTCATAATGACCAACATTCTTTTATAAGTTGAACCATACCAAATAAATAATCTAACCCAAGCTCACATTTTCTTTAAGATATTTCCAAGCCATTTATATACTATGACACCGTATATAAGAATAGGTTGGACCACAAGTTTGATCAGTTAAAGCTACCAAAAGAAGAAATCATGTTTCCTTGCCAACTATCAAGTTTAGTTTTAACTCTTTGATTATATCTCCTTTAGAGTTCCAATTAACTATATCCTTATCCTTCCAATAGCTTTCCTCAGCTTTAAGAGCTTCAACCAAGTGTTTCTGAGCTACTATTTCAAGGTTTTCCCTGAATTGGAAGTGTTCCAAGTTTTGAATTTCTTCTTGGTTTTTAGCTAAAGAGACTTTACCTTTAATAAAGTTCTCATGAATATTCTCCAAAAAAGAAGTATTCAAAATTCTCAAAACACATTTGAGGTGTTTTTGTTTCTCTTTAAAAATATACACGGGGAAACTAGTTGAATTGATGTTATTCCATTCACTCTTAACAAGATTCATGAAAAAAGTGTGTTTACATCAAGTTCATTTCATTTTAGGAGGAAAATGAAACCACTTTATATAATAAGGACAAGGGAAGTTTTGAAATAGTCCAATTTGAAATGCCGAAGTTAGATCTATCCTTGGTAAATCATTGGTCCTATTAAACAGTTGTATCTGAATTCATTTACTTAAACTATATCTGTGAAGTGTCCTTATTCATTACCTGTTTGGTTCTTAAAAATGCTTGTTTGTCCTTAAAAGGGGTGATGCAAATCTTCTCTGAAATTCCAAATACTGAAACTGATGTGGTATATTTTTAATACTGCTTTGTTTACTACCCTAACCATTTGTAGGCCTAAGTTTTTCTTTATTTTATTTCTCATTTCCTTAACTATAGCTATGAGTGGTGGAAGAGAAACCTGGAATTACAATTGGTGTTGAGCGACGACAGAATTACAATTGAAACGATTTGTAGGCCTAAGTTTTTCTTTATTTTGTGCAACACTTGCTGTTGAGCGACGACAAAATTACAATTTGTAGGCCTAAGTTTTTCTTTATTTTGTGCGACACTTGGTGTTGAGCGACGGCAGAATTACAATTGAAACCACGAGAAAAATTTTAGCCCAACACTTGAAATAGAGAACAAACTTGGATGTTGCCTAGCCCATACCAGACATAGGGTGAATGGGGAGGGGCAGCCCCCTGCTAAAGTAAAGCAGAGCAGCGGCAGCCCCCTGCCGAAGCAGAGCAGCCCCTGTCCTCTCTTCTCTCTCGCCTATGTCCTCTCTTCTCTTCTGCCCCTATCCTCTCTTCTCTCCCTCACTCGCAAATGCAACCCCCTGTGGTACACATGGTAATTGGCATATAAATCATAAAACAAACAAAACAAACTTTTACCCGTCTTTCAGTTTAGATGTTGAGTTTTGGTTTTATTTGTAAACAACATTAAGTTTCTCTTAACGTATCATTGCAGTCCACTGTTTAGTTTCCAGCCAAATTGACATTTATTTTTCTGATGTTGCGATTCTTTTTGTTTACAAAAAAGGCTAAAATGGACTATTAAATACAAGCATGCCATGTGGGCAGAGTTCATTGTCTTCAGCCTTTGAAACCCTATCGTAACCTTACTATTTTATATCATTCCGGAAAACAACTAGTATTCTAGATCTTCTTTGATAGGTTTCCCCGATCTTCTTTAATGTGGATGGAATCACCTTGCAATAGTATCACAAACCTTGGCCCGTACCTATCTTTCAAACAGCTATATAGTTGTTATACATACTGCTTATATATTTATAACAACTATATAGCTGTAATAGTTATATATATATAACAGGGCTGTTATATATATATAACAGCTATAACAACTATATAGTTGTTATATATATGGAGCTATATAGTTATATATGCAGATATATATATATATATATATATATATATATATATATATATATATATATATATATATATATATATATAACAAGTATATATGGAGCTGTTACCTATTTGGATTTCAGCAGAGCATAGAAACTCTACACCAAACAAGAACTTAGTGTCTTGGACCTTTCTCCATTTTTATTTCTAAATGTGGACAATATTTGACCAACCATAGTATGATGGTTATAGTATAGTATTTAGCAACCGCAAGATGCTATCAAAACTAGAATAAACTCTTGAAATTGGCATAACATTTCCCTTTTTTTTTTCAGGCCTATAATGCCACGATATCGAACTTTGGATCAGCGAAAATGGGACCCTTAGCTAGCAAGCACATGTAACTATGATCATCACTCAAGAGTTTTCCAGAGATTAACAACTTCAATATCTTAGTTAGCTTTATTTTTCAAAAACATAGTTTGAAGTGTATTTTCACGTATTTGCAGTTGGTCAACCACGTCCAGAGTTCTTTTGGCGGTGCTTTCCCGATGGCAAAGGGGTGAGTTACTCATCAACTCCCTTTAATTTTTACTCCCATGGAAAGTGTAGAACAAATGTATTGTACGAAATAATATTGAGGATTATTTGCCCAAAGCTATAATGCACTTTTTCGTGAGCACTACAAATCCATTTAGATCTGACTGTATATCTATCGTTCTCAGGTCTGCATTGATAAGACTTTATCCTCCTTACACTTCAATGGATACGGCTCGAGGCTTAAGGCGTTCCTGTCAAGTTGTCCCGCATACAAGTTCAAACGGCTCACACTATAAGTTTATTCCAATTAACAAGTTTTGATCCTAATGAGGTGAGGGTTTACTTTTAGTGTTTTACTTTATTGTTTTGATCTCTCTTATCTCTTTCTCTAATTCTATTTGTTCTCTATAGAAACTAAATGGGTTTTGTAGGCATATTTTTTTGTTGATGTTATTATGTACCTGCATACTTTAGTGTCTGAATTGTAAAATAGAATATGACGATAAATTCAAAATACGTAGATTAGGCTTAAAAACAAGCCGTTTGAGGGTTAAAACCCAAACTAGCCCCCAAACGACACCGTAGGATGCACGAACACCTCGCACGGGACCAATGTAACTTATAGGAACTGACCGCGTAGTCCCGGGTCTCCCGATTTGAGAGTATGATGATAATTTGCAAAAATCAACACTTAGACCTAAAAACAAGCCGTTAAAGGGTGAAAACCCAAACCAGTCCCCCAACGACCCCGTAGGAGGCACGAACACCTCGCACGGGACCAATGTAACTTATAGGAACTGACCGCGTAGTCCCGGGTCTCCCGGTTTGAGAGTATGACGATAATTTGCAAAAATCATACTTACACTTTAAAACAAGCTGTTAAAGGGTGAAAACCCAAACCAGCCCCCCAACGACCCCGTAGGAGGCACGAACACCTTGCACGGGACCAATGTAACTTGTAGGAACTGACTGCGTAGTCCCGGATCTCCCAATTTGAGAGTATGACGATAATTTCCAAAAATACACTTAGACTTAAAAACAAACCGTTAAAGGGTGAAAACCCAAACCAGCCCCCCAATGAACCCGTAGGAGGCACGAACACCTCACACGGGACCAATGTAACTTGTAGGAACTGACCGTGTAATCCTGAGTCTCCCGGTTTGAGAGTATGATGATAACTTGTAAAAATCACACTTAGACTTAAAAACAAGCCATTAAAGGGTGAAAACCCAAAGTAACCCCCAAATGACCCCGTAGGAGGCACGAACACCTCGCACAGGACCAATGTAACTTATAGAAACTAACCGCGTAGTCCCGAGTCTCCCGATTTGTGAATATGACGATAATTTGCAAAAATCACACTTAAACTTAAAAACAAGCCGTTAAAAGGCGAAAACCCAAATTCTCCCCCAAATGACCCCGTAGGAGGCACGAACACCTCTCACGGGACTAATGTAACTTATAGGAACTGACCGCGTAGTCTCGGGTCTCCCGATTTGAGAGTATGACGATAATATACAAAAATCACACTTAGACTTAAAAACAAGCCATTAAAGGGTGAAAACCCAAACCATCCCCCCAACGACCCCGTAGGAGGCACGAACACCTCGCACGGGACCAATGTAACTTGTAGGAACTGACTGCGTAGTCCCAGGTCTCCCGATTTGAGAGTATGACGATAATATAAAAAAATCACACTTAGACTTAAAAACAAGCCGTTAAAGGGTGAAAACCCAAACTAGCCCCCAAACGACCCCGTAGGAGGCACGAACACCTCGCACGTGACCAATGTAACTTGTAGGAACTGACCGCGTAGTCTCGGGTCTCCCGGTTGAGAGTATGACGATAATTTGAAAAAATCACAGACTTAAAAAGAAATCGTTAAAGGGTGAAAACCCAAACCAACAACCCAATGACCCCGTAGGAGGCACGAACACCTCGCACGGGACCAATGTAACTTGTAGGAACTGACCGCGTAGTCCCGGGTCTCCCGGTTTGTGAATATGACCATAATTTGCAAAAATCACACTTAAACTTAAAAACAAGCCGTTAAAGGGCGAAAACCTAAATCTGCCCCCGAATGACCCCGTAGGAGGCACGAACACCTCTCACGGGACCAATGTAACTTGTAGGAACTGACCGCGTAGTCCCGGGTCTCTCGATTTGTGAGTATGGCGATAATTTGCAAAAATGACACTTAGACTTAAAAACAAGCCGTTAAAGGGTGAAAACCCAAACTAGCCTCCCAACGACCCCGTAGGAGGCACGAACACCTCGCACGGGACCAATGTAACTTGTAGGAACTAACTGCATAGTCCCAGGTCTCCCGATTTGAGAGTATGACGATAATATACAAAAATCACACTTAGACTTAAAAACAAGCCATTAAAGGGTGAAAACATAAACTAGCCCCCAAACGACCCCGTAGGAGGCACGAACACCTCGCACGGGACCAATGTAACTTGTAGGAACTGACTGCATAGTCCCAGGTCTCCCGATTTGAGAGTATGACGATAATATACAAAAATCACACTTAGACTTAAAAACAAGCCGTTAAAGGGTGAAAACCCAAACCAGCCCCCAAACGACCCCGTAGGAGGCACGAACACCTCGCACATGACCAATGTAACTTGTACGAACTGACCTCGTAGTCTCGGGTCTCTCGATTGAGAGTATGACGATAATTTGAAAAAATCACAGACTTAAAAAGAAATCGTTAAAGGGTGAAAAACCAGCAGCCCAATGACCCGGTAGGAGGCACGAACACCTCGCACGGGACCAATGTAACTTGTAGGAACTGACCGCGTAGTCCCAAGTCTCCCGGTTTGTGAATATGACCATAATTTGCAAAAATCACACTTAAACTTAAAAACAAGCCGTTTAAGGGCGAAAACCTAAATCTACCCCCGAATGACCCCGTAGGAGGCACGAACACTTCGCACGTGACCAATGTAACTTGTAGGAACTGACCGCGTAGTCTCGGGTGTCCCGGTTGAGAGTATGATGATAATTTATAAAAATCATACTTAGACTTAAAAACAAGCCGTTAAAGGGTGAAAACCCAAACCAGCCCACAAACGACCCCGTAGGAGGCACGAACACCTCTCACGGGACCAATGTAACTTGTAAGAACTGACCGCACAGTCCCGGATCTCTCGGTTTGAGAGTATGACGATAATTTGCAAAAATCACACTTAGACTTAAAAACAAGTCGTTAAAGGGCGAAAACCCAAACCAGTCCCCCAATGACCCAGTAGGAGCCACGGACACCTCTCACGGGACCAATGTACCAATGTAACTTGTAGGAACTGACCACGTAGTCCCGGGTCTCCCGGTTTGTGAATATGACCATAATTTGCAAAAATCACACTTAAACTTAAAAACAAGCCGTTAAAGGGCGAAAACCCAAATCTGCCCCCGAATGACCCCGTAGGAGGCACAAACACCTCTCACGGGACCAATGTAACTTGTAGGAACTGACCGCGTAGTCCCGGGTCTCCCGGTTTGTGAATATGACCATAATTTGCAAAAATCACACTTAAACTTAAAAATAAGCCGTTAAAGGGCGAAAACCCAAATCTGCCCCCGAACGACCCCGTAGGAGGCACGAACACCTTTCACGGGACCAATGTAACTTGTAGGAACTGACCGCGTAGTCCCGGGCCTCCCGGTTTGATAGTATGACGATAATTTGTAAAAATCACACTTAGACTTAAAAACAAGCCGTTAAAGGGTGAAAACCCAAACCAGCCCCCAACGACCCCGTAGGAGGCCCGAACACCTTGCATGGGACCAATATAACTTATAGGAACTGATCGCGTAGTCCCAGGTCTCCCGGATTGAGAGTATGACGATAGTTTCCAAAAATATACTTTGACTTAAAAACAAGCCGTTAAAGGGTGAAAACCCAAACCAACCCCCAAACGACCCCGTAGGAGGCACGAACACCTCGCACAGGACCAATGTAACTTTTAGGAACTGACCGCGTAGTCCCGGGTCTCCCGATTTGAGTGTATCACGATAATTTGCAAAAATTAACACTTAAACTTAAAAACACTCATATATGTAATTTTTTAGTTTTAGTAAAAAATTTTTTTGTAAATTATTGGGTTACTAATATCATATCTTTTTTGTATCCTATTTTTTTTTCAGGATAACAGTTTATCGTTGGCATTTATTCATGTGGAACACACAGAGAACTCAATGGTTTACAACATGTGGTTTATTCATGATTTTATTTTTTTGTGTTATGGTCGTGCGGTCTTTTGTTGTTTTATTGTTGACTTTTATGGCCGTGCGGACTTTTGTAAGTTAATTGTTATATTTTGTTTCCGTACGGGCTTTATGTTAGGTTGGTTTTGTATTAACAGGTTTTGGAATGTCCAGAAAATAGAGGAAACTCTGCCCAATTTTTTTGGGCATGTGAACTGTTAAAGACTTGTAATCTTTTGAAGTTTGTATGTACATTAGTTTATTAACAACGTGCAATATTATTAATTTGTGAATTTTGTGCTTTCAAATAATTATTTATTTTTATTTTTTTATAAAAAATTTGTCACAGTTCAAAACCGTGGCAAAAGTGTATCATATTTTGGCACGGTTTTGAACTGTGCCAAATTTTTTTTAAACTGTGCTGAATCTGACACAGTTAAAAAGTGTGCCAGAAGTATTCCTGTTCGGCTGAATCTGGCACAGTTAAAAAGTGTGCCAGAAATATCAATTTCTGGCACGGTTTAAAAGTGTGCCAGAAGTGTTCTTGTTCGGATGAATCTGGAACAGTTAAAAACTGTGCCAAAAGTGTGCCAGAAATATCAAATTCTAGCACGATTTAAAAGTGTGCCAGAAGTGTTCCTGTTTGGTCAAATCTAGCACACTTTTGAGCCGTGCCAGAAAAAAAATTGCCATTTTGGAACACCTGATTTTGGCACAGTTCAAAACCGTGCCAGATTTGATCTGGCACAGTTTTAAACCGTGCCAGATTCCTATTTTTGGTGTAGTGCTAAGGTACATCTCATTAAATAACCACAATACCAATAACAAGCTTATATCTCAAGTCTATCCACATTGGGCTATCTCACACCAATAATGCTATATACACGTCTCTACTATATATAATAAATTAATTTGAGTCATAAAAATTTAGGTAGGAATTAATACTATAAGTCATATACATCTATAATATAACACATAAAACTGGTACGACTATATTTATTACCATCTTCTTCATCCAGAATTTGTGCCTTTGGATGAAGATGGTAGATGAATTATTATATGTGATTATTATTATTATAATAATCACATATAATAATTCATATCCTTTGGATGAAGATGGTAGATGAATTAACACTATAAGTCATATACATCTATAATAATAATCACATATGGTAGGAGAAAGACAATCTCTACATCTACCATCTTCATCCAGGCACAAGTACCATCACATACAAGTAAATGGGCATCTCATACGCTTGCACATAATTGAGGCCTATCCCCATTAACCTCGGGGATCACTCGCGCAAACTAGGTATACTCTTAGACCACCCCAATCCTAAGACTTCATCACGATCAAGGGGTAAATTTCTATGCTTACACGTTATACATATATCCTGTCATACCTTAGATCATAAGATGAATTATCTCCGTGAAACCTTCTCGATACAAAAATACCTAGAAATAGTACCCTGGAGTAAAATGACCATGAAAAAATCATCTACTCACTGAGGCATCATCGTGATCAATGCCACATGCACTACATAATGGAATCACCCTAGTATATTCTCCACGAGCACTCACACATAGTATGTATTGCCAATAGAAACACACAAGCATTTACACCCTCACTAACGAGCTAAAGAGATCACATACACAACCCTCATTACCGGATTAAGATAAATTATATACACATTCTGATTCGACACTACCGGGACACACTTAGCATTGTTATTATAAAAGGGTATAACACATATTTAATCTTATATTCATCACCTATAATACATTATCCCTAACACCCTCGGTTCTCGAATCTAGGTATAGTCTCATCTTGTTATACACTAAAATACGCACCTCAACTATATTCAATCTCAATTAGCCCTAGTTTAATCTCCCAGGGAATCGCGTCTAGGTATCCCCCACCCTATTTTATATAAAATCATCGATTCATGATACTACTCCACCTTAGGGGATTTTAACCAAATCCTAATCTCACCCAAAGGATATGTACCCCACTAGTCTTTCAGAATGATGTAGATAAATCCCGAATAACAAACCCACATCTCTAAAACTTTCCAATTTCTAATAGCTACCCTTCTTACTCTTGGGTTTGCAAGAGAATGCTCTATACTAAAAATAATCCCATGTAAACCAAAAACTCCCCAAATATCCAAATAACCCAAACACCAATTTTCAACATCTCAATTCATTAGAATTTATCTACTTTCTAATAGTATAAGAAGTATATAGGCTAACTCATACTATCCCCTAAAATCCAATAATCCAACCAAAACAATAAAGACCCACACTAGGCCATACACGAGGCAATCGATCGATTGACGGACTTGGGTCAATCAATCGATCATCCCAGATATTGAACTTTTCCCCTTGTTATGAGATTCCCCATCTTAAAACCCCACTTTCTCTTTCTAAACCGTCATTAATGAACCTAAAAGCTTCATCCAATCCCCCAACCAATATCCAGTTAATAAAACCACATTATAAAATAAGTGGAACCTATTTTTAACATAAAATCCAAGTCTATATTCAAAGAAAAACCCAATTTCCAACCAAGGACCCTACATCTATCAATTTCTTCAATTAACTACTAATTTTAAAGGTTTAATACATATAATCATATGGCTTTTAGTTATTTTACAATGGAAAAGATATTTTAATCATTTTTTTAATAATTTCAATTCCAATTCATGAGAAAATCACTCATACTAAGAAGGAATATAACCTATTGACTATCTTGATTAGGTTAATATGAAATGAATCATTTTAAACCATTCAAATTAGATTTAGGACATGATTACATTGAGATTTTAATGAATAGATATAATCTTAACTCACATGCAATCATAATCTAGTTCTATATAAACTTTCCTCAATTGATTTGGTGAAGAGAACCATGCCACATCCCCCCAATTCTTTATCTTCTCTATAAGTTCCTTCTCTCTCATCTCAAGAAGCTTCCCAAATTATGTTATGTGGCTTATAAGATCCCCAAATGACTCATTAAAATCTTTAATCCATAAAATTAGACTTGGGACCTAAATGGGCCTCACTTAAGTCTTATACTAAGCCAATAAGCTTATAATCCACCATTTTAAATTAAAAATGGACATTCTATGCATCCCACTATCCCAATACAAAATATACCAAATTTAATAATCAACCGGTATGAGTCCAAAAATCAAATTTTCTAATATATCAATTACTGTGTATTAAATTCGATTTCAAATTCAAATTACATACTGCACAAACAAATGTAAATAATGACATCTCATGTCACAATCAATCACACATAATTAATTTTCTTAAATTTAATAATTCATAGAAAATACGGGGTATTGAATCCCCCCAAACAAGGAATTTTATCCTCGAAATATGAATTCATTATACTCCTAGTCAAAAGTCTAAGAATTTCTCACCCGTATAATCCTCACACTATAGTAAGAGAGTCTACTCAGTCTATGAACTAGCATATCCTATGTTCTCTTTCATCATAAATCGAGTTTGGCTATAATTAAATCCAAACTAGTATAATCATTAAAACACCAACTTTTCACTCAAGGACTCCCTCTGTCCTATACTCGTGGAAACACCATCGGTGATAAGGTGATTTCAAACGATACTAGCCTCTCCTTATATCAGCCTTCTAGGAGGGACTTACCATCCGATTACCTACTCCCTATTGGAATCCGAACTCCATAATTTCAATACTGGAGACGTTATAACCTAAAATAAGAATATAACATAGACCAATGAGAGTTAGACACATGTCATTATCATATACTCCACTGGGCCCTAACCTAGTATATTATCGTGGTCGATTGATTATCTCCCATTGATTGGCAACATGGTCGGTCGACTTTAGGAAGGCCAACCATCGATAGAGTAAAACATGCACATGTGGGAATATCTACAGTCGCCAATGTATATGCATGTGAAGCTAATCTTCATGCTGGCTTATAATTAGATGTTATCAATAATATAACAAGGTGTAAATGTTCGACATATAAATGCATTGCACCTCTTCTCCTTCCACCTACTATAAATAGACAACTATATCCCTCAGTTAGGACACATGTAAAAAACGACATACACTCAACGCTAGAGAGATACTTAAGATCTTCTATTCAATCTAAATACATAGTGACTTTGTACCCATAGATGTAAGCACCTCATTGGGCTAAACCACGTAAAAATCCTTTGTCCCTTTCTTTATCTCTCATCTCTCTTAAGTTCATATAATTTTCTTTTATATTTGTGGTATATTATTATTGGTATCACTCAGCTAAGACACATAATATAACCATATTAATTTCAAACACCAACAAAACCATGTAGCAAAAATCATCCTACCCTCCGCCTCTGCAGGAGTAGGAGAACTCCAAGGAATTTTGATACGTATATCCAAAGGTCAAGAGATAATGCAAGAAATAGTGAAATAATTGACTCAGACACTCGAATAGAGTCAGAGTATGCCTATAGGGGGCCTCATCATGTCGTTTGAATAGGCATACTCCAACAGGAGAGGAGAAATATTGCCTCCTTCCCCCTATAAGGACAGATAAATCCTAAACCCAATATGAATGAATGTTGAGAGGAGAAGATCTGCATATTCTAGACCAACTGACGATTGAAACATACCGTCCCGATGCCACCTCATTTGTGAGATCCATTAATTATTATGACAGGTAATAATTCTCTAAAGAAAGGTCGAGCATGTTGAAAGGTATTAGAAGAGGCTCGATGTTTAATCGCCTATGCCACTGAGCAACGAGGGGCCATCATGACATAGAGCCTAAAGAGTCTAAGGGCTTTTGATAAGGATCCATCAGGTCAAGGACTAGCCCATGCGGGTCCGTACGTGCCAAGAATACTTCTTAGGAACATAGTTCAGTGCAAAATAATGACCGAGTAGCTAAATCTATCTCGACCAAGGCCGATCCAGATGATCAATCGTGGAAAGGCTCAATCCAATGATTGGAAGATATTTTGGGAGAAATAACGAAGTCATAAAAATTCCTTCATAAAATTTTTGTAAAAGGATCATCCTTTATGTCGTTATACTTGCCAACTTCATACCACCCATGGTAACCCCAAAATACGATGGCAAAACAAAACTAATTTTTTTAACGAAAGAGGGACGGTACCCCCCACATATTATTAATTAATGGAGAAATAGCCTCTCCAAAGTGGCATTACAAGTTTAGAGACAACTTAAAAAATTTAAGAATTTAAAAAAGCAATAAATATGGGACTTTATCTTACTCCCATTGTAGAACACATCAATACACAACTAGGACACTTTAAAAAAAGATCTAATGTAATGGCAACCCATCTTGTCAAGATAAGCACCTCTAACCATCATAGGAAGATCCATAGAACTATGGAAAACTTTAAGAAAAGAGTAATTAATGCCAAAGTTTGCTAGCGCATTTGCAACCATATTTATTTCCCTATAGAAATTAGACAATGAGAATTTCAGAAGCTTTAAATCAAACTTAATATCTTCAACACAGGACTTTAAGTTCTAGAGAGGTTTCCAATCCCTATTAATTAAATTCACCCTAAACATAGAGTCTGATTTAATTTGAATCTCATTTATATTAAATTTCAAGCACAATTTGATTTCCATTCTTAAACCTCTGAGCTCCATTATAAATTTAGTTAAATACCTTCTGAATTAGCATACGCAAAAACCAACTTCCCTCTATCATTTTTCACAATCCCTCCATATCCATTGATGCCTGGATTACATTTGGAAGACCCATCTATATTAAGCTTGAAGCCTTATGAGGGAGGAAATTTCCATTAGACTGATTTGAACAGTTTGATTTTCCTATTAAAATGAAGTTCAAAAGCTTCTTAAATTCCCTTATCAGAATAGGTGACTGTATAATTGGATATAATCCCCTTCCAAATACTTGAGATCAGAGTAATAGATTGGGAAGTAATGGACTTGTTGTCAACAATGGTTTCTTCAAAGAGGGGTTTGTTTCTTCTTTTCAAAATTGTCCTACACACTATAATTGGTATGCACTTATAAAGGAATTTAGCATAGGCTTGTGGACCTAATTTGATCTACCAACTCTAAAGCATGGTTGGCATATTGGCCTTGTCAATTTTAATTCCCATGAGATAAAAAAAGAACTTCCAAATAGGCAGGATATTTGACATTTTATGAACACATGATCTATGGATTCAGTATGATTTTTACAAGCCTTGCAGTTTGAGCATATTCTAATTCCTAAACTTTTTTTACTGTCATCAAGAGGCATATAGTTATTAAGGATTTTCCACCTATTAATTGAAAATTTCTTTGGGTTGTGTTGATCCCATATGATATATAAGACTCTAGAGGTTGGGAAATGACTTTTAACATAGTCATAGGCAGTTGAGAATGGAAAATTTCTATAAATATTTGGTTTTCAAATCCTATGGCCTTCAATACATTCGATGTCAGAGTTACACAGGTCTTTCACTTCCATCAAGTTCCTCCATGTTTGAGAACCACCCGAGGACTCATTTCTCCAATTCTTATACTAGTTAGACATGAATGAAGCCCATAAAGATTTCACAGATGTGAATTCCCATAACAAATTCATAGCAGAGGCCTATAGATCATATTAAAATCAATAAATCCAAGTCTTCCTTTATTTAAATCTGTGCATAGGAACTCCTAATTTTTCCACTAGTGTTTCCAACCTTGATCATTACTGCCATCCCAGAAAAACTTGTTAAACATTCTATGAATTATAATTACTACTGTCTTAGGAGGAGAGATTGAGGCTCAAAGGTAGGATGGTGTAGATGATAGAACACACTTAATGAGAATTAATTTACCTCCACTTAATATCATCTTGGATTGCCACCCATAACTTTTTATCTCAAAGAATCAATTAGAGTATCATAGTACTTTACCTTATTTCTCCCTTTAAATAATGGGCATCCTAGGTACTTAATTGGATGATCTTTAATTTTCAAAATAGTGGCATCAACAACCTTAACCTTTGTTTTGATAAAGAATTTACCATCCATAGTGTAGCTGCTCTTATGTAAGATTATGTTTTGTCATGAATTGTTGGAGTACTTTTGAAGGAATTCCATTAGGTTCTTAATGCTTGTCTTGTTTCCTCTATAAAAAATAATTTCATCATCAACAGAGGCTAGGTGAGAACTTTTAGGGCTTCCACTAGGCAAGTAAAAAGGTTTAATCGAACCTTTATCCATTAACTTATTCAAACCTCTACTCAAGAATTCAGTTGTTAGGATAAAAAGACTTGGGGAAAGAGGGTCTCCTTGTCTTAATCCTATTGAAGATTTAAAGTAACCACAGTTTTGGCTATTTATAACTATATAGAACCAATTGTTTGATACACTTCTCCACATAGAATCTATTTATCTCTCCCCAAATCAAAAGCATCTAATAACTTTGATTAAAAATCCCCAATGGACTCGATCATAGGCCTTTTCCATGTCTGGCTTGATTAAACATTTCCACCATGAGATTTCTTGACCAAGTTTTGAACCATTCTTTAGATAGTAGAACATTATCTTGAATGGACCTTCCTTTGATGAAATCATAGGTAGCACTTTGGATAACCTAGTTGATAATATATTTTAAATGATCTTGAAGGAGAAATTAGACAAGATGATTGGTCTTAGATTTCCATATTTCTTTGGATCTTTGATTTTAGGAACATGGACAATAACCATGCTAGTTTATATTTGAGGTAGGTCACTCTTTGAAAAAAAACAATTAATAACATTAATAAGATCATCTTTTATAATATTCCAACATAGTTTGTAGAATGTTCCCCTAAATCCATCAAATCCTGGGGCTGCATCTTCACTTAGCTTAGTAATAGCTAAGTAGACCTCATATTCACTAGGTAATGCCTATAAAGTTTCATTGGTTTCAGGGGAAACAAAAGAGGGAATAATCTCTTAAATGTATTCTATTGCCACTAGTTGAATATGTGACAGTTGCTCCTCAAAGTAGCTCACTACATGCTTATTTATTTCTTAAGTATCCTCCAACAGGTTGCCATTTTCATCCCTGATAGAGTGGATCATCAATTTTTGTTGCTTTGCCTTGAAACTAGAATGAAATAATTTATTATTATAATATCCAAGCTTCAAGCATTTTATTGAAGACTTTTGCCTCCAGTACATTCCCTCTAGTTTATAAGCATCCTACAATATTGTTGTTTAAATCACTAATGTCTTGATCATAATTTACCTCCACCTGTAAAATATCATCCTCTAAGTCTTTGAATGATTGAAACACATCTTTAAAAGTCTACTTATTCTATATCTTCTAATCCCCTTTTAACCTTTGCAACTTCAAAGCAAATTTTCTCATACGTGATAGTTAGAATCCTCATTCCAAGACTTCTCAATAAGATCTTGAAATTGAATATGTTTACACCACATAGACAGGAATTTAAAGGACCTTAGAGAGTCACCGATAGTACTATTAACAAAAATCATTAAAGGGGCATGATTAGAGGATGATCTATTCAAATGATTGATCCAAAAACTAGGATACGCAACAACCCAATATTGATTAGACAAACACATATCTAGCCTAGCCATAATAAGACCCTCCTCATTTATATTATTGCACCATGTATATCTAGTTCTAAAATATCCAAAATCATAAAGCCCACTGTCTTCAATAGTATGATTAACGTCTTTAACAACATAGCAATTAATGTTTTTCCCTTCTAATTTATTTAATTAATAAGAAACAACATTAAAATTCCCTATTTTAGACACCCCATCCTATGACCCTCCTAAGCACCTCCTTAGGTCCTTAACACTCACTCATTCACCGCAAACCCTAAGTTATACACCGAGTACTGATCTGAAGGCCACTGGGTGATTCCAGGCCCCGTTTACCTCTAGTCAACTCTCTCGCTTGAGCGAAAGCTGAATAAATATTTGAAGGGATCTGAATCCCCTTTTACAATAGTTTTCCCCGTGTGTGAATCAGCCTTACAGTTCAGACGAACGCTCCGTTTTACTATAAAAAATGTATCTGGAGGCCACTAGGCTCTCTCGAGCCCTATTTGACTCATGTTAACTTCATCGCCCGAGCATAAGCTCAATGAATCTTTGAAGGGTTCTAAATCCCATTTCTAACGATTTTCACCATGAATGAATTGTTTTATGATTCAGATAAACGATCCATTTTACCCCAAAAATGATTAGGAGGCCACCAGGTACTCTCGAGCTCCGTTCGACTCTTGTCAACTCTTTAGCTCGAACGAAGATGAATGAATCTTTGAAGGGGTTTGAATCTATTTTCCAACAATCTTTATCATGCGGTAATTAGCCTTAAGGTACGGACGAACGAGCCATTTTATTTCATAGGGTCACCGAGTGCTTTCGAGCCCACTTAACCATGGTCAACTATCCGAACCGAATGAAGAGGAATGAAATCTCAAAGGGAACATAATACCCTTTCCAATGGTCCATTATGTGCATGAATCAGCCTTACGATTTGAACGAATGATCAGTTTTCCTCTAAGAATTTTTGTCTAGTGACCAACGAGCGCTTCTGAGCCCCGTTTGACTTCGGTCAACTCCCAAATGCGGGAGTGTCTCAATGGATTCTTAAAGATCTCCGAATACCTTTCCAACGATCCACCCTGTGTATGATTTTGATTGACTATTCTCATTTTACGATCGTTTTTTGACAAACCTGCCTCAGATTGTTGAATGGCAACCCCAGGACCCTGCCTATCTATAACGTGTCTAGGGTTGTATGATGACAGGCAGGTCTAGGACCAGGCCTATCGGAACCCCACTTAGCCCTATAAATAAAGGCCATGACCTCACTATGAGAGGGACCCCTAAATATCCATATCAACAATTTAGAGAGAAATTCCTCGAATTCAGAGTTATTCCTTCCTTAAAGACCATTCACCACATTCCTTCCATCATTTTCATTTTTCTTTGAGTAAATCCACACCCACCTCCTCAAACCACCATCACCTTATCTTAAAATCAGCACATCTATAATAAGGATCTATTTCAAATCTTTATAATGATGTTTAGTTCTTCCCCTTTGCCTTTAAATTCTCTAATTTTTGCATTAGTTACTTCATTTCCACTTTAGTACTTTACTGTATTACATCACATATCTTAAATTCAAAACTTTTGTTATTAGTATTTGCACATACTTTAATTTCATACAAAACCCCCAAAATAAGAAAAAAGAGTTCACTTGTAAATTCTAAACAAGGATTTCTCATCACATTGTCTCAAACTAAAATAACTTTTTCTACACACACACATATAAGAAAGTCTCTTCTTGGATTTATGGGTTAAACCCCACTTCATATTATCTTCTAACTATATGGACTTTGATGCCCTCTCAGGCTACGTAGGTGTCTTGGGTAAATGCCTCAACTCGAATCCTCCCACATACATTTTTTACTTTGTTCTTACCATATATATATATATATATATATATATATATATATATATATAGAGAGAGAGAGAGAGAGAGGTTCTCATGCATACCCTACTTTGCATACCGCTGGCGCCAACCATTTTTGATAAAATATAAAAAAAAATATTTTGGGGCTAATTTTATTATGGTTTTTAAACATTTGAGTAGGACCATAAAAAATCATCTCAAAATGATTTTTTTTGCTATTTTTTAAAAATCAATCAAACTTTGTCAGTTTTTAACAACTTAAAATCTGACAAATTCTGACCCATTTTTTTAAAATAGTAAAACAATTCATATTGAGCTGATGTGGTGAAGATAATGGCCAATGCATTTCAACAGATAAGTGAAATTTGCATCATTGATGAGCTATTCATTGCTTTGAAGCTTTAGGGACATTTGGTCCCTTCACTCCTGCACTTTCCCACTGAGTGGGAAGATTGTACGATGAAGCCGTTGAGGTTGTTGAATATATTTATTTCTCTTAGCAAGAGGAAATAGTCACCACCGGATGGGTGGATGACTTTAATTGTTCAGTCGGGAAAAAAACACTCTAGTAGCCAGTCTGTGTGGAATGATATCCTTTAAAAATCTATAGGGGAAATCAGCAAATTAGCCATTCAATTAAAGGTAGATAAAGACACGAGGTTATTATTCTTCCCCTCCTCAGTACATCACATAACCAGGTTAGGGAGACATTATAGAGATCTAATCCCCCATGTGACCGAGATAGATAAAGGAAAGGGAGTTGTCGAAGAACTACCCATGCTAGAAATGGCCATCGAAGAAAGCAAAGTACTTGACCAGTTCAAGAAAACCCTAGCCAATATCACCCTATGGGGGCTTTTTATGTCCTCTCAATTGCACCAGAATGCTCTGATAAAAATGCTCATCGGGTCTACAGTCCCTTCTTCCGCCACTCCTGAAGAAGCTGTAAACATGGTTGGGTCCTTGACCTCTTCCAAACTCGTCTCTTTTTTTGAAGTAGAGATACCAAAAATTAGCCCTGACCATAATTCTGCCCTCAATATATCCATTAAAGTAATTAGAAAGATAGTCAAACTCTCACTTGTTGATAACGGATCTTCCCTCAATGTTTGTCTTCTCAGAACCTTTAATTTCTTGGGATTGAACGTTAGTGATCTCACTCCTACTTCCGCCTCCATGCATGCTTACGATAATACACGTTGAGAGTTAGTGGGGTCTATAAAACTCATAATAGAGGCTTTCCCTATCAATCCTGTCACCGAGTTCCAAATCATTGATATAACTGCATGTTTTAACTCAAAGGCCAGGTTATCACCATCTTGAGGGATAACGACAGTATAAACAATTCCAACACTAGCAACCTAGTGTTGGAAACCCAGCGTGGGATGGATGACATGCTCCTCTCTGTCTTCAGAGTTGATCCACTTCCCCTTCCAGCAGGAGATAGTTTCAAATACCAAGTCTGTTCGGAGCACAACCCGTATGGCAATGTCAATGTAATTCAGACGTTAAAGAACATGCACTTCATGCTCGAAATGGGGCTAGGGCAATGCCAATAAGGGATCCTTGAGCTCATAGTCCTGAAGGAGGCATTTCCCCATATATATTAGGTTAGCAGCTGTCACCAAAAGAACTCAAAGCACTCCGGCGACTATGACCAAAAAGAATCTTAAAAGAAGAAATGACTATTTCGAGAGACTCTTTGAACGAAAGGTTTATTAAGGAGCGTGGAGACTTCCCTTTCTAAGACTTCCATGAACCATGATATGTTTGAAAAGAAGATGAAACTGGGGATGGAAATATTCTTTCAAGATAGTAACTCTTGGGCCAAAAACTGCCAACATGAAGTGCAACCTCTCACCAAGAAAGCCGTTACAATTACCAAGTATTCTATGGAAAGTGATTTTGAGGACTCATTCAACTTGTGAACACTAGAGTTGAATATTTGCATGATCCACTTAGATGCCACGCCGACCCATCTACTCAATTCAAAGTTGCTGACATGCCTCTCCTCAAATAGAATGTAATGCTTATCCAACCTGCGCAGATTTATCCTGACCCTTCTATTCACCATATTCTATTCTCTTCACCTGGTGTTGTTTTCTCTTTTTCTGATATCAATGTAACTGAGATCTTTTATGAATAGATACAGACATTATACCATATAAGCATACATATATATCACTCGCTATATACGCATAACCGTATACCCAGAGTTGAGACCTCATAGATGCATCCTTTGTGTGCTATCCGTCTCCAAGCATCACACCTCATACCGAGTCACCGGGTCGGAATCTCACTACCAATACTAAACAAAACACATACAATGAAGTCGATCATAGACATATGGACGAGGCTCACAACCATACCACATCATGCCCAACCGGTCTCAAAACAAACATCTATCCTCACCCACGGATAGTGGCCATGTAACAAAACTATGACATGGGAAATCAATTTAACACCTTCTGGTCAACGCCAAGGTGGAAAGCTCACTATGTCCAACCTCCTACGATAGCATTCACGAGTAGGTACGCTTAAATAAAACATGTAGTATGCACACACACACACACACACACACACACACACACACACACACACACACACACACACACACACACACACACACACACATATATATATATATATATATATATGGATCGGTTCACAAGTGGACCAAAAGAATGGACTTTTTAATGGACCTTAACAAAAAACACATAATAACACATTAATTTTAATTCCTATAGTGTAATTGGTCCACGCCAGCGGCACCCGAGACCACACCTTCACCCCACTAACCCCCCACCCCACCCCACCCCCCACCGCCCCCCCACCCCCCAACCACCGCCATCACCATAGCAGCCCTTGTGGCAGCCCTTATGATAGCAGGGCTGCCATGGGGGTAGGGGTGGGGGTGGGGTGGGGTGGGTGTGGGGCGTGTGGGGGGTGGGGGATCGATCGACACGCGTATTTGGTGTCGCTGGCGCGGACCAATTACACTATAGGAATTAAAATTAATGTGTTATTATGTGTTTTTTGTTAAGGTCCATTAAAAAGTCAATTCTTTTGGTCCACTTGTGAACCTCTCCATATATATATATATATATATATATATCGAACTCATGCGTATATCCCACATCACACGGTTTACCCAATCCCGAAGTTCAACCTAACTTCCTGATTAACTAATAAATTCATTGATCACTTGTATCCTTGGTTATCACTATTGTCATTAGAATTAACACCCTAGTTAATTACTATTTTCCCCAAATAATGAATAGTGACACAAAACTATTTTAATTAAATATCCGCTCACTTGGATAACCTCCCACATACTTGTTCGGGTTCATACAAATCCCCTGAACATTTTCACAATCCCAACTTGACCTAGACCAGGGGCCGATTTGATTCTCCTTCTAGAGTTGAATTGATTCGCCTGGACAAATCGATTCGCATCGACGAATCCATTTGCGTGGATATCGAATCGATTCAAAATACAACAGAAGCCCGGATATACTTATTTTTCCCCGCACGAATTTCAATCCCAAAACTCTAATTTTTTTTTTTAAGTTCTTCCTACATAATTTTCAAGAACCATAACCCTATTATTGTCAAGAAAACACTTACATCCTTGTATATTCAATCCCCACATGATAACCCCCCATAAATTTTTGACCGTACCTTTATCTAATTAATTTTTAAAGATTCAATCTTTCTATGCAAGTTCTATATATTCATCAATTTTAAACCCAAAATTTCTTTCCAAATACAAGTATGAATAATCTCCATTAATAATCCATTTATAAACCCTAATCTCTTGTCATATAAGTTTATACATCAATTAAACAAGTTTTAGTCCTTAACATCTTAATTTCATATTTCTACGTTTAATCATGAAAATAATTAACTACTACCAAATTGTGACATAAAACGAGTATTCACTTCCCTCATTGGATTAAAATCCGAAGTATTGTACTAATTTGATGATAGGTTGAGTCTTCTTTCTTTTCCTCTCCAAGTTCCTCCTCTTTCGTCTTCTTTTTCTCTTCTCTAGGATTCTCTTTCTCAATCGCTTGTGTAAAATATGAAAGGTGGGTTGTCATCTACCTTCCTAACCTCTTAAATATCCCCTTAATTAACCTAATATCGTCTTTCTTCATATCCCTAAGTATAAAATGAAGTTGCTATCCTTATACGTGCCCCGTTATGTCTAAATAGCTCTCGAAATCCAAACATAACACCCGAGTGCTATTTCGACTCTTCTCTACTCACCAATACAGTTGAAAAGGTCATTCGGGTCACCCAAATACAAATATGTTAACATTTCATTAACTAGGCCTGACATGTGCGTACCCTACGTGTCACCTATAATTTATACCGGTTCGCTGATGTAACACCCTATTGAAATATAATAATAAACCATTGTTATCACTCATACGCGACATATAATAATTCACATAACTATTTACTTATCACATACAAGTAAATAATAATTATAATAAATATTAATCCGTTTTCTTGTTAATTAATATTTACTGAAATCCAATTTAATTTTCCCAATTAAATTAATAATGTAAAACACATGGAAATTAATTAATTATTAATAAAAGTACGGGAATAATATAAGTACGATGTATTACAATTCTATGAAATCAAAATTCTTTCACAAGACGTATGAAACTATTGTGACATCATTTTGATGTCAGCGAATGATAATGAATGTTGGTAAGGGAAATTTAGTGTGAATCCTGCCAAATAAACTCTTACCACGATATAACATAATATATGTCTCCAAAAGGCATACTTTGGCGACAAAAAAAGGCTGATGTCATTAAAAGATGTCGCAAAAATTATTTTTTCTTGTAGTGGTCAAAAAGCTAATGTAATTCAGGTAGATCTTTCTAGAGTCATAGCCAAGGTAGTGAGTCATGGAAAAAATTCCAGTAGAGGTATCCCGCCAAACGAGTTTCTCCAGATCAATCTCATGAAGTTCAAGGTTCCTCGAATTAGATTTAAGAGGGTCGAGGGTTAGACTAGAAAAAGAGGCACTTTTGCCCCTACTAGTGTCGATCGTAACATACATTAGATATATATATATAAGGGATGGGTTGACCCTGGTTAGAGTTTCATAGGATTGACCCCTAGATGAGGCACCTAATCTCTCATTATCGACATATTATTCCATATAGTACTCAACCGCAATCCCATATATCAATTTCCAACAAATGTCATCCTTGCAAGGACAAATTTTCAATTGAGTTAATTTGTAAGTATTATCTTCATTCTGGAAAAAACTATTTGAGTCATAGGATAGACTTTTGTTGTGTCTTTCAAGCCTATGACATTTGAGTTGAAGACGTAGCAACCAAGAAATTGAAGATACCATCCTTGACGGTTTATCATGTATAGTTGTGCATCATCAACATTTCAAGTCCATGGTCTCTATAGGTATGAATGCACATTATATATAGAGAGACTTGGATTTATTTTTAGGTGTCATTTTATTTTCTAAACTTTGTCAAAAATTATTTTGTATTTTTTAAAGAAAAATAATATTTTCTGAAACGTCGTTCGAACGACATTTCAATCTCGTTCGAACGAAATTTGAATGTCATTCGAACGACCCATTTAACGAGTTTCATTTATATTTTTCTGAATTGTTGTTAGAAATGTCGTTAGAACGACATCGTTCGAACGAAATTATCAAACGAGATTTGTGTCTTTTTATCTCTGAATTCTCGTTCGAACACAATTGTTCGAAAGACATTTAAAAGTTGTTCGAACAATTGAGCGTTTTTTTTTTTGTCAGTTTTTTTCTAAAACTCCCCACTAACCCACTTTCTTTTTACCTAATTTAAAGAGCGCGGAAACTGACTTTTTTAGAGGACTTTGTCCGATTTTCAAGAGGCTTGAAAGCATCAAACATTAACCAAAAAGTCCCTTATGTGTTTGTGAATCAAAATTCTTTAATCTCTACACAAAAACTAGTTTTACACCCATTGTTTACTGTAATTCTATTTCCTACATATATACATTTGCTTGAGATCATCTTGTTGGCACCGGGTTTCATCTCTACCACAAAAGGAGACAATTTACTACCAAGGAGTCTATATTTTGTTATTTTGCGGTGTGCTTGCGAAGATAGGCCTCATATTTAGTTGACGGTAGCTATGCCCCATCGGTGGATCCTAGACTTGGATTTCAGAGTTATCAACTAGGCTGGGGTGGAAGCAAGAAAAAGCGTCAATGCTTGAGAGGGAGTCCAGTCGAGGAAGAAATTCTTTGCCTTGTTTTTGTAAAACCATACCTAGTGAATTTGTTAGCTGGGCCATCCGAGATTTTTTTTGTTTTGGGTTTTCCTCGTACATCGCGACATTATATGATTATTTTTATTTTTATCTTGCAAAATCACTTAGATGCATGTGCAGGTGTAAAAAGGATAAAAACTGGTTAATCACAACCATGGTGTAATATTGGTGCTAGATTAAGTTTGGGTAATTTTAATTTCATTTAATTCAAGACAATTTAATCTATTTGGCAAAATGCATGCTTAGGTCTGTTTGGCAAAATTTAACTTGACTTGAATTAAATTTGTTTAATTATGACTAAAAGAAAAATTCAAATATTTGTTTTTTTAGTTTAATTTCACTTTAATTTTGAAAGAAATTAAAATTTGAGGACTTTAATTGTTTATCTTAAAAGAAATTTAAAATTTGGAATATTTTGGGAACCATCACCCCTTTTAAATTGGTATTAGAGCAGGAACGCTAAATTATTGAATTAAGTTCATTTGTTTAATTCTGGAGTTATATACGAAAAATTTACCTTTTTCAAAATTTACTATTTTTATGGTTCCAACTACACGTATTGGAAAGCACGTATAAGGTCGGTACTTAAATCCTTAGATGAGCGGGTTTGGCAATCATTAGTTAAAGGGTGAACCCCACTAACATGTCTAGAAGGAGAGGTTCATGTACCTAAACCCATAGAAAGATGGAGTTAGACTGAGCTTAAGTTAGATAATTTTAATTCCCGTAGTTTAAATGCCCTTTTTAGTGCGGTCACACAGGATGAGTTCCACCTGTTTATGACATGTGAAACGTCTAAAGAGGCATTAATATTCTTCAACTCATCCATAAAGGAACAAGTGTCATTAAAGTTTCGAAAATCTAAAACCTCACCACTCAATTTGAAACCATTAAAATTCTAGAAAGTGATATGTTTGATGAGTTCTATTCGAGATTGTCAGATATTGTGAATTAATGTTTTAATTTGGGAGAAAAGATACCCGACAACCATATCGTAAAGAAAATTTTGACCCGATAGATTTATTCGAAAGGTGATAATTTTAAATCCTTTAGGCACTTTAGACTCTACGAAACTTGAAGTTCTTGTAGGTGACCTTCAAACATATGAACTTGACATGTTTCCTTCCAAGGATGAGAAGAAGAAAGATAAGGGCATAACATTGAAATCCTAGAAGGAGGAAACACCTGTTTCGGATGATGAGTTTGAGATTGACTCGGAAGATATGGCTTTGTTTGCTAGGAAGTTTAGAAAATTTCTCAAGACTAATAAAGAGAAGATTAAATGATTATAAGAAGTTTGAGAAATCTAATCATAGTAAAGCTGATAAGTTCCCTAAAAATCATAATGAGGATCTTATGTTATGGTTGTGAGGGTTATAGCCATAGGGAATTAGAGTGTCATACTAAACTAAGGAAGTAGGGAAAGAGACCTATTTCATTTAATGCCACCCTTAGTGATAGTGAACTGGAAGAGGGACCTGACTCCCCTTTTGAGTGCAATTTTATCACATCTTGGTTCGTTATGTGAGCGATAGTGAAAAATCTTCCGTTGAGGAGATTTAATACATGACACTTTCGAGGACATTGTTTGTAAAAACCCATAAGTTTGATGGTAGAGAGAGTGGAAAAGAGTGTGAGAATGAAGAAGGAGAGTGAACTTCAAGTAGGCTTTCGTGAGTTGTATGCAGAGTTATTGAAATTAAAAAGGGCAAACTTGAAATTAGAAGCAAAAATGAGAGAACGTCGTGTAGCTAATGATGAGAGTGTTTTAGTTAAAGATCTTAAGGCACGTGAGAGAATTCTTCATGAAAATCTAGAGTATGTAGAAGGTGCAAGAGATAGACTTAGAGGTTTAATGGAGGCTATTAAGAAAGAGCTTCTCGAGTTTGAAGAAAGTATGAGTTTAATTGAGCCTAGTATAGTGTATCTTGAAAAGAAATTGAAACACTCAAGTCGGGTCAATTTTGATTTGGATGGTAAGTTGGAAAAAATAGATAAAATCTTAGGAACCGTTAAAATCAAAGATGGCATGTGTGGTATTGCCTTTGATACTCAAAATTCTTCCACTAATAAAGACAAAATCATGTTTTTGAGAGAATAGACTAGGAACACTAGAAAATATCAATCCTTAGGTAATACTCCATGTCATGTTTTCACTTGCACACATTGTGGTCAGAAGGGGCACCTTAGGAAGTTTTATTTTCATCTTAAAAATGGTCGTAGAAAGTCAAAGGGTAGAGTCACCAAGGTCACCAAATTTTAATAGCGTCGTGTTTCACTAATGTGGGTTAGGAGATCTGATTTGGAGACTTTGCTTGATAGATTTTATGATTCTCATGTACTTGCACATGATTCCTCCCTTTCTAAATCTAAAGGTTAATTGGGTTAGTTTTGTTTACATACACTAGCTTTTGTGCTTCATGATGGATTTTTGCTAGTTATATGTTTGTTTGTCATATTCTAGTTAAGCTTCATTATATAAATTGTGCTAGAACTATGATATGTTTATCTTTTGTATTTTATTTTATTTTTTTGGTCTTATTAGAAAATACACAAAGATTTTGTTTTCTTTTGAGTTAAATTTTTTTGTTTGTCTAAAAATTTTGAAAAGCTCAAAAATATTTTTTTTGTGTGTATTTTAGTTTTACACATTTTATGTGGGATATACTTGTGTTTGAATACAATATCATTCCCCTGCTTCCATGTGGCTAGAACTTTGAGTTATGATTTTCAATTCTTAAAATGTTCTCTATCATGCTTGCATGGAGAAGTTTGATTTTGAGTTTCTTTATGGATTCCTTTCATATGCCTCCTTCACACATGCACAAGCTCTTTGAACTTTTACTTCACATGTATATTTGAGTTAAGTGAGATATTCGTCAATCAATTTTTTCATCTACATGTTGCTATGACTATGGAGGATTTGTACATGTAATAAACGTTGCACATGAGTTTTGTTTCAATTGTATAAAAAATTATATATGAGGGTGCACGGAAAAAGGGTCTAATGAAGTGTGGCATTGTAAAAAGTAACCGAGACCCAAACAATTTAAAAAGGCCGAAAAAAGTGTGGCATTGAAAAAGTAGCCAAGGACAAAATAGTTTAGTTTGGTATGTTCATCCAAAAGAAAAGAAAAGAATTATTATCTTTAAGGGAGTTTGGATGGAAATATTAACGGGTTTGCACAATGACAATGTATCCTAGTTATACACATTTTGTCATGACTCTATTGGTTTGTATAATCATCAAAGTTCTAGGCTTGTATGCATTGTGCTTGTTTATTCTTTGAGTTCACTTTATCTTGTCGCATGAGGCTAAATCAATGTTTGATAAAAGTTTGAAATCAAATAGAACTCCTTGAACATTTTTAAGTTATTGGGTAAAAATTCCATTAGTGTCTGGTTCACACCCGTCACTCCGTTTACCACAGGTTATTTATACACATTTATGCCATATGACTGTAGAAAGCTTAATGTATTTTGTGTCTTGTGGTGTGTCTATACCTATGTATACATGCTTATGTTTCTTTAGTATTTTTAGTGTATATATATATATATATATATATATATATATATATATATGGTATTGTTTGTTTTGAGTTTTTGTTTTGTTGTCGAATCCATGTATGCATTTTATTCAAATAGGTATCTATCTTATTGAAACTTTACATTGATATCACATTTTTATGTTTAGTACATTTTAGTTGGTACCGTTTTTCTATCGCAACTTTTCTGATATCTATTAATCTTTATATGGATTAGTTATGCCATATTGCATTATTTATTTTTGTCAATTTTATACACCGTCATAATATCCCTGTTTTTCCAGTATGCTTATCCCTTGTCTCATTTAGGGGGATAATTTAATTTAATTGGGGAGAAATAGGTTAATTTCATGCATTTTAATCTTTGTCTAATCCTGAACAAAAAGGGGGAGAAATGGTATCTAAACCTTTTAATTTGGGGAGAGACGTCTTTCTTAGGTAAATAATGTTAGACAAAGGGGGATAATTTGTTTATGCACTTTATATTGTCATATTACCTACGTGTTTAATGGTGTGTTTAAGTGTGCAGGTCTTTAGTGGCAACCTTTAAAGCAACAAAACATTTCATCACATGTGTCTAGTCAAGCGTCTGTAATTTTTTATTTTATTTTGGGAGGGTTTGTGTCTTTTTAGAAGATCTTGACGGCCAATAGAATTTTTATCTTGGGTTTTGTCCCGTAATAGCCAAAATGTGAGATTTATAAGGACAAATTTCCAATTGAATCAATTTGTAAGTATTGGCTTAATTCCGAGCAAAACTATTTGAGTAATAGGATAGACGTTTGTTGTGTCTTACAAGCCTATGAAGTTTGAGTTAGAGATGTAGCGGCTAAGAAATTTCAGATATCATCCTTGCCGATTTGTCATGCTAAGTTTTACGTCATCAACATTTCAAGCCCATGGTCTCTACAGGAATGAATGCATATTATATATATAGAGACTTGGATTTATTTTTGGGTGTCATTTTATTTTCTAAACATTGTCAAAAATGATTTTATATTTTTTTAAAGAAAAATAATTATTTTTGAAATGTTGTTCAAACAAAATTTTAATGTCGTTTGAACGACCTATCTAACGAGCTTCGTTTATATTTTTCTGAATTGTCGCTAGAAATGTCGTTAGAATGACATCATTCAAACGAAGTTATTTAATGAGATTTGTGTGTCTTTTTATCTCTGAATTCTTGTTCGAACCGAGTGGTTTTTTTATCTGTTTATTTCTAAAATTCCCCACTAACCCACTTTCTTTTTACCTGATTTAAAAGAGCAAAAACTGACTTTTTTAGAGGACTTTTTCAGATTTTCAAGAGGCTTGAGAGCTCCAGACATTAACCAAAAAGTCCCTTTTGTGTTTGTGAATAAAAATGCTTTAATATCTACAAAAAAAACTAGTTTTACACCCATTGTTTACTTTGATCCAAGTTCCTACATATATACATTTTCTTGAGATTATCTTGTTGGCATCGAGTTTCCTCTCTACCCTAAAAGGAGATAGTTTCCTACGGAGGAGTCCGCGTTTTGTTGTTTTGCGATGTGCATACGAAGAAAGGATTCGTGTGTAGTTGACGATAGTTGTGCCCCATCGGTGGATTCCGAGACTAGGATGGATTCCGGAGTTATTAACTAGGTAGAGGTAGAAGCAAGAAGAAGCGTCAAGGATTGAGAGGGAGTCGAGTCGAGGAAGTAAGTCTTTTGTCTTGTTTTTGTAAAACCATAACTAGTGGATTTGTTGGCTGGGTCGTCCAAATTTTTTTCCGTTGTGGGTTTTTCTCGTACATCACGACGCTTTGTGATTGTTTTTATTTTTATCTTGAAATATCACTTAGATGCACGTGTAGGTGCAAAAAGGATAAAAATTGATTTAATCATAACAATGGTGTAATTGTGTTGCTAGATTAAGTTTGGGTAAATATAATTTAATTTAATTCAAGAGGTTTAATATATTTGGAAAAATGTATGCTTAGGTTTGTTTGGCATAATTTTAACTTGAATTGAATTCAATTAAATTTGTTTAATTATGACTAAAAAAAATTCAAATATTTATTTTGTTTAGTTTTATTTCTCTTTAATTTTGAAATAAATTAAAATTTGAGGACTATAATTGTTTATCTTGAAAGAAATTTAAAATTTGAAATATTTCGGGAACCATCACCCCTTTCAATCCTTACAATCATTAAAAGGGCACTCCAAAATATATGTTAAATGGTTATAGAATTTCATCTACTTAGCTACTTGTTGGGACCATATTCATTTAATTTTGATTTAATGACATCGGTATAGATCGTTTTGTATATCCTCTTATCCCATGATCCACTACACTAGTTGTCATTATCCACCCGGAATTCTCTTGAATTAAGGTGATAGTTTCAATGATAACGTTTGACACTTTTTTTTCCTAAGGCTTTTCATTTCAATTTCCAAACCTTGTTTAGTTTCCTTTTAGAACCTCTCATTACCCTATCTATAAATGCAAGGACAAAATTTCAATGTGTGAATGTTTAGTGTAAAAATTATTAGTATTGGCTTAATGTGGTTTGGATAAAACTACTCGAGTTATAGTTGAGGACTGTGTTCAATTTGTGCTTCAAGCCTGTGCATTCGAATACATGAAGTGGCCCAAGTTGAAGTGACATTAATATCCGTGTCGAGTTTCTTCTTCATCCATGGGATCTAGAAAATGTATGAATGGTGTGTTACATCGATCCATATATTTCATTTTGGGTGTTAGAGTTTTTAAAATGTATTTGAGGCCATTTTTCAAGAAATATATTTTATAGAATTTTTTTTTTTTTGTGTGTGTGTGGGGGGGGGGGGGGGATTTCATTGGAATGAACTTTAATCTCGGGTCAATTTTCGTCTTCATCCATGGGATCAGGAAAAGGTATGAATGGTGTATTACATTTTCCCTGGATTTCATTTTGGGTTTTAGAGTTAAAAATTTTTGAGGAAAAAATATTTTAATGAAAAATATTTTTTGTTTTGGAAATTCATTTTAATGAACTTTACTATTGTTCATATAAGTTCATGTGTTTCTTTTGAATGACCTTTTGATGAACGAATTCGTTCAAATGACCTTCGGACGAGATGGTTCTGCCTAAATAGAAAATTTTAGGCGAATCTCATTCAAATGAAATTTGGTATGTCGATCGAACGACTTAAGTTTCCATTCGAACGAGATACCCAATGTCATTTTAATGACTTTGCATTTTTATTACAATGAATTGCCTTGGGGTTTATGTCACCATCTTTTTAATAAAATCTATCTATACAAGGTTTGGCACAACAATTTTAAAAGAGAGGTTTTTGAAAGAAGATTTTCATATCAGACCAATAGCCTCCAAAACCCTAGTTTATACCATATTATGAAGATTCAAGAATCAGTATAATATTGTTATTTGAGATATCACATATGAGTAGAAAAATCACATTTACTCTTCATTATTGTTGAGTTTGTTTCATGACATCGATTCCGTGTTTGTTGCTTTGATGGTAGACTAGCCAAAAGTAAGAAGATGGGTGGAAACTTAGATGCGGGAGGATCCTACGTTGTAAAGGTCATTGAAAGGCATCCAACGGTGGTTTTGAAGAAGGTTCAGGTCGTGAACAGTTCATTAAGGGTTGAAGGTGTCGAGTCCGTTGAGTAAGTCAAATTTGTCCTTGTATTATTCCTATAACATAGTGGATTTGTGTTTACTAGTCTATCCAAGGGTTTTCCTCCTACATCGCGGGGTTATGTGTAATTGATTTATTTTATTATTGCACATCACCTAGATGCATATCTTAGACAAGATCAAATTTGTTTAGTTCACACAATGCATGTTTAAATAGTTCTTGAATTAAAATTATATCAATTATTCATTCGGTTCATCTAATTAAAAATAAAAAATTGGTGTTAATAATCCATATGCTTCTAGCACGTTTCTCAATTTGGTATCAGAGCGGGTACAATAAGTTATCGTGTTGATTCATGTTTTAGTGTTATTTTAGTGTTGTTTGTTTCTTTATCCTGATGGGTCCTCAAATTGATAAGTCAACATATGCTTTGTATGATAAGGATGATTTTAATATACAAGAGGAATTAAATGAGCTTTTAGTTGCGCTACAAATATAAATAAGTTTAATTTTATGTTTGAAAAAAAAATGTTAAAATTTCTTGAAAAATAAAATTTTTCTTTAAAAGGTGAGAATGATTTTTTGCAAAATATTAAAAGTCAATGAGATATTCTTTATTAAAATCTCAATGAGATGAAATTGGACGCTACGGTGAAAGAATGTGTCATAGAAGATAATGATAAATTGATGGAGGATTTAAGGGCACATGAGAAGACTCTTAGGGATAAGTTTGCTTACATTGATGGAGGGTGAGATAACCTTCTATGAATAATTAAAATATGAAGAAGGAGTCCCGAAAATTTGAAGAGTCTAAGTATTTTTTTGAGTCTAGGATTTTAGAGTTGGATAGACAATTAATAGACTTAAGTTGTGTCAAATTTGATTTGGAATTTAGGTTGAAAAAGTTGATAACATTTTATGAACTGTCAAAATAAAAAATGACAAGTTTGGAATTGGCTACGATGATCCGAATGCTTCTGATCATAAAGACAATACCAAAATTGTGAGAGGGTGAGCAACGGCTCCTTCTACATATGCACACATTGTGGTAGGAAATGTCACCTTATGATCTTAGAATACATCTGCACATTGTGGTAGGAAATGTCTACATATGCACACATTGTGGTAGGAAATGTCTACATATGCACACATTGTGGTAGGAAATGTCACCTTATGATCTTAGAACCATGGTATATGCACACATTGTGGTAGGAAATGTCACCTTATGATCTTAGAACCATGGTAGGAAATGTCTGGATCCCATGTCACCATGGTTCTGAAAACTCAAGGTGTTAAATTTTAATATATTTGGGTTAGGAAATTGAATTTGGAAAACAAAATGAAGTAAACGTGCATTATGATAAAGACAAGGCATTTTTTAAAATATATTGTATAAAATTACATACGAAGAGAGAAAACACATAAACAATGAAATAAAATATCAATATACAACTATGTTAAGAACATTTTTCCACACACAAAACATATGTTACAGGACTACATATAACATTCTATATCAAAATCAAAATGCAGTTTCTCATTATCCTATACCTCATATTTATCCTCTGCTATCATTTCATCCTCATAATTTCCATATGTACATCACTTGAAATGGTCTCGATATTAACATCATTCCAATGATGTTAAACATTACTATAATTAATTATAGTTAGGAGAACCCTATTGGATTCATCACAGTAAAACATAACATTGAGTTCAAAAAATTCAACCGAGTTGGGTTCATAATCCTCGAACTCTGTAACATCCTAGGATCCCTAACATCGGACTCATTTTACTAATTACCATCGTGCACCGAATTTTATATTATTAACATAAAAGACTTATTCCATATAACTTTGTAAAATGAATGGATCATATTCATACCAACAACTCCGCACATTGATGCTTGTGAATTGTGCATCTATTTCTATTATCCTCATAATACTGGCGTTGGACCATTCACATTGAAACAAAATAACTTTATGCTTATAAATATATGACATTTACCAAACTTTGCACATGTAATCACAAAAGTCAATTGTCACACCCCGCAAAATCCGACAGACGGGGTGGCCAGCCACCACCGCCGAACTATGTCGGGCGTGAACTAAATAAATACCATTATTAGCATGAGACAAATATGAGACATAAATAAATCAGTTCATAAGATAAATAATTGAATCAATCTCAAATGATAACAACCAACTGCGTGATAAAAGATCCATCACATGCTAGAATTCTAAATAATTCCAATCTCCAATAATTATAAAACTGAATAAAGATTCAACTCTAAATAACTGAAATAAAACCCATAAACAACTTTGGAACCAAATGGTCCAATAACTCTCTTAACTGAGTCTCATAATGAAATACAACTGAAAGGAAAGTCTAAACTAAAACAAATCAATAAAGTAAATCAGCTCCTGTTGCACCTCCAAACGATAACTCCGAAAATCTTATGCAGCTTCTCCAATTCGAATCCTGAAAAAGGTTAGTCGACGCATGGGTCAGAGCCAAAGTCCCAAGCAAGAATACCCACTACTCCAATCAAATAGGATCCTTGAGTCCAAAGAGTAGCATTATACGCAATAAATATCACAATAAAATATTTTAAATTAAATGGGATAATTAAACGCGATAAATATAAATTACTAACTACCCGTAGAGATCCCCATTTAAAAGGCACACCAAAATGATTTTAAATTCCCAAGTCCCACGATACTAATTTTATTTAATTAGCTCATTTTATTATTTTTCTCACTTTTTATTATGACGGTCCTTCCGTCCCGGGTGGTAATCCATCAAAGTGTCACACTTCCCTTGTAAATCGCCCTCTGACTTGTTTAAACCGTCGGTCCCGACACATGACAAAGTTCCACACACGACACGACATAAATCGCCCTCTGACCCGTTTAAACTGTCGGCCTCGACACATTATGTCGCCACAAATTTTAATACCCGTTTTGTATCTTAGGCATTAATTCTCAATTTATAAATTACTCCACCCTTCTAATCGATGTGAGATCATCAAAATACTCCTTAGTCCTATACCTAAGGATCCCCAAGTTATCAATCCGTCCTACCCTATGTATAGGATGGATTTCTAACCTAAAGCTCGACCTAGTCTCATGCCTAGGCTAGCGTAACGACGATAAAGTATAAAAAATCAGCCCACCCCCAACAAAATAAAGTCGCAATAATCTATCATCACTAGTCCCATACCTAGAAGGCGTAAGACATCCTAAAATATAGGTAGAGCAAAATTATCTAACAATTCGTCGTCACAAATGTAATATAATAATGCCAACAAGTCACATAAACAAGCATATATAATCAACGTCTAAAACTACACATGATAGTCTAATTCAATTAAATCTTAATTTAAATTATCACCTCGTCATAAACATCCAAATAATCTCATTTAATTATTTTAAATTAAACATACCGCTATTTCATCATTTAAAACATCAAAATTATAATTTCATTATCTAAACACAAATTACATGAGTTATACGCCCCCAAATCCATTTATTTTAAAAGTAGGGTTTTTCTAAATGCAACCTACCCCAATAAAACCGAAAATCTACTCATGAATCCTACGTACCCAAAGGTTATGAATGTTATTCATATTAAAAGATTTCATAAAATAGCCCCAAACTTTATTGTTCACTTTCTCTAATTAGATTACTAATTGATTTTAAGAAAACATTGAATTAATGTTTAAACAACACTTAAAACGCATAATACTAAAAGAAAAGAATAAAGTATTCATGCCTGTGAAGATCGTGTTGAAAATCTGATTAGAAAACTGGATTCCTCTAAAAAAATTAGCGAAAAAGTGTTCTTGAACAAACTTAATTAAACCCCAATTAACCCTCCCAAAACTTGAGACAAAAAACTTGATTGTGTTGGAGGTTGATGATTATGGTTGAGAGGAAAAACTTTTTGAAGAGTTCTCTGGTGAAAAACTTGAGAAAAAGTGATGATGAGAAGTCTCCCTACGGATCAATAGTCTTATATACTAATTAGGAATTCTAATCCCACTCTAACAGTACAAATAAAATCACCGAACCGCCTCAAATCTAGCATAGTCAATCGATTGCCTCCCTAGGTCGATCAATCGATCGAACAAGTACGCGACCAGTGCCACTCCCCTTCGTTTAATACCATTTAACTAAAAATTAATTTTTTTTTTAATTAGTCACGGCCTAAATCCGTGACAAATGTTTTTCCGTTTTTTTAAAGGTTAAACTTAAAACTCTTATAAAAAATCATTTTAAATCCAATTTCGATTCCGCTTGAAGTTTTATTCTTCTAAAATCATAACCAACATATTTATTTAATAAAAATCATTAAATTCCAAATTTTAGTTTTCTCGAATATTGTAATTAATTAATTAAATTAAATAATAAAAATACGGGGTGTTACATCAATCGCACTTCCCTCGTGCTCCCCTTTAAATACCAACACATTATTCCGATTGCCACAATCTTTAATATGACATCGTACACCATTGCAAATGCAAACCAAATAAATATTTATTATCACAATGGGAACAAATTCAACAAAAGCCCTCTCCCTGTCACAGTAGTGTCTACCTAATTTCTACATAAATGTTATCCAAATCTTGTCTTTCATATTTGTCATACCACAAATTACAAAATTATAGAAGCATGATTAATTTTCTCACTACATTTTATTGTTTCAAGTTTTTAAAACCAACATATTTTTGCAGTAACCCATACATAATGTTATCATGAGACTAAAATTACAGTAAAGCACAAAGAGTATATATCCAGTAACAAAAATGTAAACCTATAAGCCTATCACACAAGTATACGACAAATTAACCAAGCTCTACATTCCCTGCACAATGCTAACTACTTAAATCAAATTCCTTACATATGACTAGATCACAACTACATTATTTTCTCATAATATATGTTTTAAGGGCACTAGATAGAGCATATTCAATATAAATCCAATATAATCACTCTACAAATACATATCATCCCATAATTCTCCAAATACTTTTAAAATACATTTACCAACAAATAAAAAGCATAAACTTACTACCCTGGCATTTATTATTATTGTTTTTGTCTAGTGTTTTAATCAAAACCATAAAGTTATGAATGGGATTGGCTTTAAAATTATTTTGTTAATTTTAAGAGTAAAGAACCCCTTTGGCCCCTAAACTATTGAGGTTTGGCCAATTTAGTCCCTAAGCTATTAATTTGGTCAATTTAGTCCCTAAACTACTAATTTTGGCCGATTTAATCCCTCAAATCTGTTTTTTAATAAATATAAAACAATTTTAAATATAAAAACAGTTTTAATAAAATACAGTTTTAATAAAACAGTTTTAATTAAAAAAAGACAGCCTTCTATTAAAAAAACATTTTAAAACATTTTTAATAAAATACAAATTTTAATGAAAAAAAAATTTAATTAAAAAAACTATTTTAATTAAAACTGATTTAATAAAGACAGTTTTAATTAAAAAAAATAGTTTTTAAATTTAAAAAAAAAAACATTTCTTTTAAATAGGATAAAAAACTGTTTGTTTTTTTAAATTTAAAAACTGTATTTCTTTTTTTTAAAACTGCTTTTTAATATGAAAAAAACTGTTTTATCCTATATAAAAAACATGTTTTATCTTAAAAAACTCTTTTTTATCCTATTTCAGAAACAGTTTTTAACCTATATAAAAAACAGTTTTTTTTATCCTACTTAAAAACAGTTTTTTTATTCCATTTTAAAAACAGTTTTTTTAACCTTGAAAAGAAATAAGAAAGTTTAAGGACTAAATTGACTAAATTTTTAGTTTATGGACTAAATTATTAGTTTATGGGATATAGATAAACTTTAAACTTTAAAAAAACTGTTTTTAAAATGGAATAAAAAACTGTTTTTAAATAGGATAAAAAAAGTTTTTACTTTTTAAATTAGGAAAAAAAACAGTTTTTTATATAGGATAAAAACTGTTTCTGAAATAGGATAAAAAAGAGTTTTTTTAAGATAAAACCAGTTTTTTTATATAGAATAAAACAGTTTTTTTCATATTAAAAAACAGTTTTTAAATAACAAAAAACAGTTTTTAAATTTAAAAAAAACAAACAGTTTTTTATCCTACTTAAAAACTGTTTTTAAATTTAAAAAAACAGTTTTTTATCCTATTTAAAAGAAATGTTTTTTTTAATTTAAAAACTGTTTTTTTTAATTAAAACTGTCTTTATTAAAACAGTTTTAATTAAAACACAGTTTTTTTTAATTATAACTGTATTTTATTAAAACTGTTTTTATATTTAAAATTTGTTTTATATTTATTAAAAAACAGATTTGAGGGACTAAATCGGCCAAAATTAGTAGTTTAAGGACTAAATCGGTAAAATTAATAGTTTAGGGACTAAATTGATCAAACCACAATAGTTTAGAGGCCAAAGGGTACTTTACTCTAATTTTAATTGCATTTGTTGTAGAATTTTATTGTACTTGTTCTTTACTCTTCCATGTTCTCTCTCTCTCTCTCTCTCTCTCTCTCTCTCTCTCTCTATATATATATATATATATATATATATATAGTCCTGCTCTTGTGCGGATTAGTCCGCATTAAGAATGCGGATCGGATATGTGTCACCAAACAGTGCGCTCAGAAATTATCGCCTAAATTATAGGCGCACTCCCTCTCTTTTCTGGGCTCACCGTCAGGTGACACATGTCCGGTCCGCATTCTTAAAATGCGGAATAGTCCACACAGGAGCATTATTATATATATATATATATATATATATATATATATATATAGGGAGAGGTTCACAAGTGGACCAAAAGAATGGACTTTTTAATGGACCTTAACAAAAAACACATAATAACACATTAATTTTAATTCCTATAGTGTAATTGATCCGCGCCAGCGGCATCAAATACGGGTGTCGATCGATCCCCCACCCCCCACCCTCCCACCCCCATGGCAGCCCTGCTGTCATAAGAGTTGCCACAAGGGCTGCTATGGTGACGGTGGTGGGTGGGGGTGGGTGGGGGTAGGGAGGGGGGGGGGGGTTAGTGGGGTGAAGGTGTGGTCTCGGGTGCCGCTGGCGCGGACCAATTACACTATAGGAATTAAAATTAATGTGTTATTAGGTGTTTTTTGTTAAGGTCCATTAAAAAGTCCATTCTTTTGGTCCACTTGTGAACCTCTCCCTATATATATAGTGTTCCCTCAACTTAGTTTAGCGATACCTATTCTTACTGAATATAGTTTAGATTTTTCAACTTCATGGTTCTAATAGATGCAAAAAATGGTGAGTACATCACTCTCCTCTAAAAGAAGAAACAACCACTATGTTTATCTCCCACTCAACTCACCTATTGCTGCTCTTCTCGCCAAACCCCAAAATTGTCCCCTCTTGCCCTTTCTCTTCTCATTTCTCCATAACAGACCAACATTATATTACATTATGATCTCAATCCTTATTCTCCCATCCACCTAACCCAAACCCACCTCCTTCAGCAGAAGTCGTCAACACCCTTTAAGAAGTTTTCTCAAACCCTTTAAGAAAATCCATAAATAAATTTGAAGTTTTCTCATAGAAAATATAAATTACTTTCACAAATTCTGAAATCAAATTACTTAAAAAAATAGAGAGAGAATCTTATAGGAATGCTGAGAGTTTGAAGTTCAGACCTTATCCAATTCTCCACCTCCACAAATATTAAAAACCCCACCCCAAACTACGACAAACTCCATGTTGGTGATTTTTAAAATAAGTGAGTAAGAGTTTTTTGGGTGTAAGAGCTTTAAGAGCTTGTCCCACATTGAAAGTGTGAGGAAGAGGTGGGAAGCTAACCCAAATATAAAAAGGGATAGTGTCCCACATTGGAAAATGTACAAAGATAAGTGTTACCACTAAGCTATAAAAGGAGCGGGCAACCTTTGAGTCCCACATTTGAAAAATATTAAGAATTTGTACACTTAATAAGTACAAATGGAAGATGAAGAGTTAATTCATCTAGCATTTAAGAGGCTATTCAAGAGACCTCAATACGGTGCAAAGCACCGTACGCACACGCGCACACGCGCGCGCGCGTGCGGGTGCGGGGCAGTGGGCTGTAGAGGCGCTAGTGGCGCACGCCGCAGTGGTAGCGGGTTGCCGGGATTCGTCCGGGTCGGTTCGCGGGAGCTCGGGCGCGGTCACTTTTTGGTTGACCCGTGCAAAACCGATTGGGTATTAATTGTACCTGTTCGGAAATGACTTAAGACTGTTGGTAATTAACAGTCATACCATTTCGTAATTGATTAAGACTGTTAATCCAACAGTCATGACTCTTGAAGACAAAGCCTTTCATTATCTATAAATAAAGGCTGCCTAAAACGAATTTGCACATATAACAGATATTACCCAGTTTCGAAATTTCCAACCCTTGCTATTACTTTCTTATAATTTTCAGGAGATATAAATTATCTTATTCTGTTTTGTGCACATAAACAAAATAAGAACTTGATTGACTATTCTTCGCTGCTGCATCCAAAGGCTGTTTTCAAATATACAAGTTGCAGGCAGTGCAAGTTGCTTCATTGTATCTTGAGTACGGATTTGCGGATTCCCGTTTGTATACCGAAATTATTCTTGTGGGGCAAATACTGTATTTAGGAAAGTGACATCACGCCTTGAAGATTTCTACTATCTATTCAGAAGTTACATTTTTGTATTGAAGTTGACATTATTGTGATATATAAAGAGTTCAATTTCTGTATTTGCATTCATAATATCCAACAATCTAAATACAGTATTATCATAAATGGCCGACTCTTCCAAATCACTTCGACAAATAACAAAAAGCTTTGTCAAGTTGGACCGTTTTGATGGTGGTAATTTTTTGCGTTGGCAGAAAAAGGTTCATTTTCTTCTAACAACATTGAAGATTGTATATGTCTTGTCACAACCGAAACCAAATGAAGATGAAGATGAAACCGTGGAACAGACTAGGCAACACAGAAAATGGGAGACCGATGATTACTTGTGTTGTGGTCACATTCTCAATGTACTTGCAGACAATTTGTTCGACTTGTACCAAAATGTTGGGACTGCAAAAACTTTGTGGGAAACATTGGAGACCAAATATCTTACGAAAGACGCTACAAGTAAGAAGTTCCTAATCGGTCAGTTTTAAGCTTTAAAATGCATGATAATAGGCCTGTGCTAGAACAATTTCATGACATCCAACACATCATAAATCATTGCAAATTGAAAAAATTAAATATGGATGATAATGTAATTGTTGCTGCCATAATTGAAAAACTTCCTACTTCTTGGAAAGATTATAAGAAAGAACTCAAACACAAAAAGGAGGATCTTTCACTTGAAGAATTAGAGACTCATTTAAGAATTGAACAAGAGTCTCGAATTCTAAATGGTAAAGAGGAACAAGAAAATTCTGTTTCTAAGGTCCTTATGGTGGAGGAAGGAAAGGAGCAAAAATATGGCAATCATGGAAAAAATAACAAGCGGAAGAATTTTTCAAATAATTCTAAAGCAAACAAAAAGAAGAAAGAAAATTATTTTCATTGCAACAAACCAGGTCACTTCAAGAAGGATTGTCGTGAGTTCAAGAAACTAAAGGAAAAAGGAGGGACATCAGACACAAAGCAAAAATTTGTTGTTATGATATCCGAGGCTAATATGCTTGGAGAAGACAACTATTGGTGGGTTGATTCTGGTGCCACAAGGCATGTTTGTAAGGAAAAGAACTTGTTCTCTGCCTATGAAACAGTGGAAGGAGATGTTCTCTACATGGGAAATTCATCTACTGTTGTGGTTAAAAAGCAAAGGGACAGTGGATCTCGAATTCACTTCCGGGAAAATCCTTAGCCTCACCAATGTTTTTCATGTTCCTGATGTTAGGAAAAATTTAGTTTCTGGAAGTCTTCTTAACAAATTTGGCTCTAAGCTTGTATTTGAGTCAGACAAATTTATTCTGACTAAGAATGGTACCTTTGTAGGCAAAGGATATTTGTATGAGGTCATGTTTAAGCTCAATATCAATGAAAAAGATTCTTCTGCTTATATCGTTGATTATCTTTCATTATGGCATAGTCGTTTAGGACATGTTAATATAAAGAAAATGCATTTCATGGTTAATTTAAATTTAATTCCTAAATATGAGAATGATATGAATGAAAAGTGTAAAATATGCATGCAAACAAAAATAACAAGATTGCCTTTTCCAAAAATAGAAAAAACTACATCTTTGTTGCAATTAGTACATAGTGATGTTTGTGATTTGCATGGAACACCTACTAGAGGTGGTAGTAAATATTTTGCTACATTTATCGATGACTTTTCAAAATATTATTACGTATATCTTTTAAACTCCAAGGATGATGTGCTTAATAGATTTAAGACATACAAAAATGAAGTTGAAAATCAATGTGATTCTAAAATAAAATGTCTTAGATCTGATAGAGGTGGTGAATATCACTTTCCTCAATTTTGTGAAGATATGGGAGTTATACATGAAGTTACTGCACCTTATACACCACAACAAAATGGAGTAGCAGAAAGAAAAAATAGAACACTAACTGAAATGGTTAACGCCATGCTTTCTTATTCTGGTTTAAGTAAAGGATTTTGGGGAGAAGCACTTTTAACTGCATGTCATATTCTGAATAGAATACCTATTAAAGATAATAAGAAAACTCCTTACGAATTATGGAAGAATAGAAAACCTAATTTAGGTTATCTTAAAGTTTGGGGTTGTAGAGCTATTGTAAGACTACCTGAAACTAAGAGAAAGAAATTAGGAAGCAAAGGTGTTGAGTGTATTTTCATAGGTTATGCACAACATAGTAAAGCCTATAGATTTTTGGTTAGTTAACCTAATGATTCTGTTGAGGTAAATACAATAATTGAATCGAGAGATGCAATTTTTTATGAACAAAGGTTTTCTTCTATTCCTATAATGAATAATGAAAAAGAAGTAAGCACTCCTTCACAGTTACCTGAAACTCCACCAGTAGAACAAGAAGAGATTAGAAAAAGTAAAAGACCTAGGAAAGAAAAAAATTTGGTCCCGACTTTGTAGTCTATCTTGTTGAAGGAACTAGAGACACATCTTGTAATCAGTATGCTTTGACTCTTAGCGTTGAAACAGACTTACAAACTTATAGTGAGGCAATTAAGTCTGTAGATTCAGCATTTTGGAAAGAAGCTATAAATGATGAAATGGATTCAATCTTGGGAAATAAAACTTGGAAGTTATTAGATTTACCTCCTGGGTCTAAACCCATTAAGTGTAGATGGATTTTTAAAAAGAAAATGAAAATAGATGGAACAATTGATAAATTCAAGGCTAGATTGGTTGCTAAAGATTTTACACAAAAAGAAGGAATTGATTATTTTGATACCTATGCACCTGTTGCTAGAACCACCACTATTAGAATTTTAATTGCATTAGCATCTATATATAATTTTGAGATTCATCAAATGGATGTGAAAACTGCCTTTTTAAATGGTGACTTAGAAGAAGAAATTTACATGGAACAACCTGAAGGGTTTGTTATGCCTGGACAAGAAAATAAAGTATGTAAACTTATTAAGTCCTTATATGGCCTAAAACAAGAACCTAAACAATGGCATGCAAAATTTGATAAAGTCATTATTTCTTATGGTTTTAAAATTCATGAATCTTGATAAGTGTGTTTATAGTAAATTTGCTAATGGTAAAGGTGTGATCATTTGTTTATATGTAGATGACATGTTAATTCTTGGTACTGATTTAGAAAGCATTAATAATACAAAGAGTTTTCTGTCTTCTAAATTTGATATGAAAGATATGGATGTAGCTGATGTCATATTAGGAATGAGAATAATAAGGAAAGATAAAAATATAATTCTCACTCAATCTCAATATATTGAGAGAATTTTAAAGAAATTTAATCAATTTGATTGCACACCTGTTAGTACACCTTTTGAACCACAGCTAAAGATGATCCCTAATAATGGTAGAGCTATTTCACAATTGGAATATGCACGTGTAATTGGTAGTTTAATGTATGCCATGACATGTACTCGACCTGATATTGCTTATGCTGTTGGTAAATTAAGTAGATATACTAGTAATCCAAGTTTATTGCATTGTCATGCTGTCAATAGAATATTAAAATATTTGAAAGGAACTATGGACTATGGTATATACTATAGTGGATATCCTTCAGTATTAGAAGGGTTTTCTGATGCCAGTTGGATAACTGAGCGGGAGGATCATTCCTCAACAAGTGGATGGATTTTCACTCTTAGTGGAGGAGCTGTTTCTTGGGGATCAAAGAAACAAACTTGTATAGCTGATTCTACTATGGAAGCTGAGTTTGTAGCATTAGATGCAACTAGTAAAGAGGCAGAATGGTTAAGGAATTCATTAATCAAAATTCCAGTTTGGCCAAAACCAATGCCTCCAATATCTATACATTGTGATAGTGAGTCTACACTTTCCAGTGCTTATAGTAAAGTGTACACTGAAAAATCTAGACATATTGGCCTGAGACATAGTTATGTCAGACAAATGATTATAGATAGTGTAATCACAGTGGATTATGTAAAATCAAGTCAAAATTTAGCAGATCCTTTTACAAAAGGTCTTGCAAGAGGACTGGTGTCTAAGACATCAATAGGGATGGGACTAAAGCCCATTAATAATAATCACTCTTGATGGAAACTCAACTTGAAACTTGATATATTCAAGTCTCAAGTTCAATGATTAAAGTACATCATACGACGTGATTGTAAGCACTATAAAATTTAACATCCCAAGGATAAGTGCTTAGAACATGTAATGAATAATAAAAGAGGATGAGTTTAACCTTAATAGATTTGTGGTGTTTTAAGTTACATGGACACCTATGATAATCTACCTATATGAGTGTGGAAGTGGTGCCGCTTCCTATGAGAATTGGGTTTGACTCTAAAGCACTCATGGAATCAAGGTACAGACACAAGGCCTAATACATGTGTCGGCTTATATGGATAATCAGTGACTAAAAGATTTTTGTGTGAAGACAAATCCGGATAATCAATATAGATTGATAGTTCAAAGATAAGTCTACTATACTTTCATGTTTAACTTTGACGAACCTTTACAGGGTATTGGTTCAAGTCGTGAGACACCAATGCTTATACACAGTCTTACAGACAATCAAAGATTTACAAAACTTATTTTGAAAATGGTGGAGGAATGTTGGTGATTTTTAAAATAAGTGAGTAAGAGTTTTTTGGGTGTAAGAGCTTTAAGAGCTTGTCCCACATTGGAAGTGTGAGGAAGAGGTGGGAAGCTAACCCAAATATAAAAAGGGATAATGTCCCACATTGGAAAATGTACAAAGCTAAGTGTTACCACTAAGCTATAAAAGGAGTGGGCAACCTTTGAGTCCCACATTGGAAAAATATTAAGAATTTGTACACTTAATAAGTACAAATGGAAGATGAAGAGTTAATTCATCTAGCATTTAAGAGGCTATTCAAGACACCTCAATACGGTGCAAAGCACCGTACGCACACGCGCGCGCGCGTGCGGGTGCGGGGCAGTGGGATGTAGAGGCGCACTTTGCACTTCGCACGCCGCAATGGTAGCTGGTTGCCGAGATTCGTCCGGGTCGGATCGCGGGAGCTCGGGCGCGGTCAATTTTTGGTTGCCCGTGCAAAACCGATTGGGTATTAATTGTACCTGTTCGGAAATGACTTAAGACTGTTGGTAATTAACAGTCATACTATTTCGTAATTGATTAAGACTGTTAATCCAACAGTCAAGACTCTTGAAGATAAAGCCTTTAATTATCTATAAATAAAGGCTGCCTAAAACGAATTTGCACATATAACAGATATTACCCAGTTCCGAAATTTCCAACCCTTGCTATTACTTTCTTATAATTTTCAGGAGATATAAACTATCTTATTCTATTTTCTGCAAATAAACAGAATAAGAACTTGATTGACTGTTCTTCACTGCTTCATCCAAAGGCTGTCTTCAAATATACAAGTTGGAGGCAGTGCAAGTTGCTTCATTGTATCTTGAGTACGGATTTGCGGATTCCCGTTTGTATACCGAAATTATTCGTGTGGGGCAAATACTGTATTTAGGAAAGTGACATCATGCCTTGAAGCTTTGTACTATCTATTTAGAAGTTACATTTTTGTATTGAAGTTGACATTATTGTGATATATAAAGAGTTCCATTTCTGTATTTGCATTCATAATATCCAACACTCCAAGCAGAAACCACAACAAACCCACCCAATAACCCAAATCAAAAACTCAAAAAATTTATCCACTCAGCTGTAAAGAAATTACTGAAAATTAGGAAAATATAAATTCAAAAGTGGAGTCAACACTAAGAGAAAGAAAACCTTACCTATATTGTTTAATCAGGGGGAGGGAGATAGGAAATGGAGGTCATCTCTCCGAACTAAAAACTGTACACTGCCACTAGGAGAAATGGAGTTGGCGTGATATGTGAGTTCGAGAAATGGAGTTTATATGAGAGTGATAAAGAAAATATTTTTTGTTAAAAGAGAGTTAGATTTAACATCATCAAATATCTTTGGATGGATAAGATGTAAATAAAATGGATGGTTTAGATTTAAGGGTTATTTATATATAGGTCCCATAAGAATAAAGTTTTTCTAACTAAGTCTTATTGACTTTTTGACCATTAAATAAATCTTATTCCTAATTTTTAGAATTTTTTTTTTCACAATTTTACCTTTTTAAAACCACATATTCGTAACTTGTTGTGGGAAAGTTAGATAAGTGGTTGAACTTTTTTTCATCATATTTTTAATTTTCAAATGCTCATAACTTTTAATTGACAAATCCATTTTTTACAAAATTACTATTTTTGAAATCTGCTCGTCGAGATCTATCAAACAAGATCCAGGAAGCCTATAAAATTTCAAAGAAAAAAATTACACTTATAGTAAACTTTACTGTATGAACCAGAAAATGAAATAGTTTTATATCTATGATATTTTTTAGAATAGTAACATTTACTGTGTTAATAATACACATACATTAAAATTTATTGTGGTCACAAGAAAATGAAATCCATATATTTATTAAATAAGATACATAGAGTTCATAATATTTCAATGAAAAAAATTACACAAAAAGTAATATTTACTGTAGAACTTTATTAATAGTTGAGTAGTCAATAGGATTTAATTAAAAAAAATTCAAAATGGGAATTACATATAATAATACATATTAACTAGGTTTCCACATTGGTTGTTAGGATTAAAGAGTTATACAAACAAACTGGTTAAATAAATGGGTCAATAATGTATAATATATATATATATATATAGTTAAAAAGATACATATTTTTAGTTTAACACATTTAGTCGCTAAATAAATGGGTCAATAATGTATAATATATATATATATATAGTTAAAAAGATACATATTTTTAGTTTAACACATTTAGTCGCTGAAATACCCATTTGTCTAATATTCTCTTATTTTTAAAATATTGTGCCAACGGCACCCCATGCCACCCCAAAACCAAGATTCGGTAGATCCAAATCACATTTATATAATATTCTTTTATTTTTAAAGATCCATGACAGCGGCAGCCCATGCCACCCTACCCACCCCAAATCGGAGCTTTGATGAAGGTCGTTGGAGCTCTGACAATGGGGATTAGTAGGGGTGAAGATTGGGTGTTATTTACGCGGACCTTTAAAAATATGAGAATATTGAATAAATGGGTGTTTGGAAGTCAGATCCATCGAAACTCTGGTTTGGGGTGGCATGGGGTGCCGCTGTCGCGGACTTTCGAAAATAAGAAAATATTGGATAAATGGGTGTTTGGACGACTAAATGGGTTAAACTAGAAATATGTGTCTTTTTTAACACACACACACATGTGTGTGTGTGTGTGGTGGGGGGGAGGGGGGGGAGGGGGTATTCATTAATTAGTCCATTTATTTAACCAATTTGTTTGTGTTATTATTTAATCCTAACAACTAATGTGACAACCTAGTTAATGTATTATTATACGTAATTGCTATTTTAGGATTTTATTCGATTAAGTCCTATTGATTATTCAACCATTATTTAAGTTTTATTTTTAAAGGTGCACACAGTAAATCTTACTGTCTATATAATTCTTTCATTGAAATATTATGGACTCCATGAATCTTGTTTGATAAATATATGGATTTCATTGTCCAGTGAACACAGTAAATGTTACTATCTTTGTAATATTAATACAATAAATGTTACTATTTATGAAAATGTCAGAGATATAAAATTATTTTATTTTCAGGTGCATACAATATATTTTACAATATATATATATATATATATATACATTAATTGACCCATTTATTTAATCATTTTTTCTGTATTATTATTTAATCCTAACAACTAATGTGACATCTCAGTTAATATGTATAAGTAAATGTAATTCCTATTTTGAGATTTTTTTAATGAAGTCCTATTAACTATTCATGCATTAATTAAGTTCTATTTTTAAAGGGTTACACAGTAAATATTACTGTTTGTGTAATATTTTTTATTGATATATTATGGACTCCCTGGATCTTGTTTGATAAATATATGAATTTAATTTTCTTGTGGACACAGTAAATTTTAGTGTCTGTGTAATATTGACAAAATAAATGTTACTATTTGCAAAAATGTTACATATATAAACCTATTTCATTTTCTGGTTCATACAGTAAAGTTTACTGTATGTGTAATTTTTTTCTTTGAAATTTTATAGGCTTCATGGATTTTGTCTGATAGATATTGGCGAGCGGATTTCAAAAATAGTAATTTTGCAAAAATGAATTTGTCGATCAAAAGTTATGATCATTTGAAAATTAAAACTAAGATGAAAAAAAAGTTTAACCACTTATGTAACTTCCCACAAGAATTTACAAATCGTTGGTATTAAAATGGTAAAATTGTGTAAAAAAAGTTCCAAAAATTTAGGAATCAGACCTATTTAATGGTTGAAAAGTCAATAGGACTTAGTTAGGGAAACTTTGTTCTTATGGAACCTATATATAAATAACCCTAAATTTAATACTATGTCACAACACATGAGTTTATGTCGTTGAATGTAAATACTAGAAAAAACTAAATATTATTATAAATCTTTTATCATTTTGCATCATGAATGCATGATAATCAAAGTAGGGTACCATTAATAAACACTTACCACCACATAAAATAATATATGTCGTCAAAAGGCATACTTTTGGTGACAAAAAAAGGATGATGTCTCTAAAAGATGTCGCAAAAATTATTTTTTCTTGTAGTGATCGAATAACTAATACAATTCAGGTATATCTTTCTAGAATCATAGCCAAGATAGTGAGTTGGGAATAAAATCCCAATAGAGTTATCGTACCAAACGAGTTTCTTGGGATCAATCTCATGAATTTCAAGGTTCCTCGAGTTAAATGTAAGATGGTCGAGGATTAGACTAGATGAGGAGAAACTTTCGCCCCTAATAGTGTCCATCGTAACATACATTAGATATTTATGAGGGATGGGTCGACCCTGGTTAGAGTTGCATAGGATTGACCCAAGGATGAGGCACCTAAGACCTCGTTATCGACACATCATGCTGTGAGTGAAATTAATCACAATTAAATATTTCTAAAGAGAAAAAGGAGTGAAAGAGTAAAGACATAGGTGCAACACATAATATTTACGTGGTTTGGCAACTGTCTACATCTACGAAGGGGTTTCTCAATTTTTATTAATTCGTCCGAGGTTCAGAATTACATGCCTCATTACCCCAATGTAAGGGTGATATTTCTAGTAGTTGAAAAGTTGTTGAGTTGTATGCAAAACTCTCCTAGCTCTTCATTGGTTGGTTGGTGATTCAAGTTTATCTCCTCCGAGCATGTAGGTTACCAAACGATTCTTCAATTATCCCCGTGGGGATATCCTTGTGTTTATCCATGCAATATTGAGTTTGATTGTGGCGATGTGCTGGGCCTATTTGAGCCGCCAAAATTTGGGCCTTCATGGTTTTTTCACCCACAATTGCCCCTCAAATTATTTGTCAAATATGCTCAGACACGTCCATAATTATTTTAAATCAGCAGGGGTACACTGGTCCATCTAGAAAAATGAACCACCAAAACCAATCTTGAGTCTTCTTCCTTATGATTGAACTCATAGAACTCGATCCTCACTTATTTCAAAATCTATACCGTCATTTTTCTTCCTTCTCTTGCTAAAAAAGACTCTCCAAAACTCATGTTTTCTTAGTTCATTCTGTAAGTCCTCTTCATCTCCTCATGTTTTTCCATCTTCATAGTTCTTTCTGCTTATATTCCCTACATATTCTTCTTTTATTCTTTTCTTCTATGAAAAGAGTGTATACTGTCAACGAGAAGAACTTGGAGGAGTCTAGAAAAACTTATTCAATTCATTTTGGGGTTACAATCGAATGTGCCACCATGCCTAGAAATTCTATTGCGGTTGATGGTGTTCATTGGATTCATACTCTTTCAGTGGTTCAGGAGGGAATAACATTTCCCCCAAAATAACTTTTTTTTTGTAATTTTACAAAGTTTTTGACATTGTTCCCACCGAATGTGCTCCAAATACATAGAGGATTGTTAATGGGCTTCACAGAATAATCAAAATATATGGGACCAACCTAGGGAAGAAGAAAAATCCCCCCCTTACTCTCATCAACAGGGAAGAGCTATTGAAGGTCTAGAATTTTAGGGAACCTTTGGCTCAAGGGGTGATCATCCTGGCTCCGCCTCCTTCCTGCTTATGTGTAAAAATTCTACTTGCACTTTCACAGCTCGTCCAATAGATAATATTCCTGACCTTCCACTTGTCTCACCAAGTGAGGAAGCTTTTGTCTCCTCCTCCTCCGAATCATTAGTCGTTGGGTTTATTCCTACCGAGGAAGAAGATGTAATACCCCGTATTTTTATGCTATATTAACTTGGGGATTTATTAAATTTAATGTGAATAAATTATTTAATAAAAATTCGGAAATTAATTAAGTTATAATTATTAACGTGATGAGAGTTAGTAATTATGGGAAAATTTATTGAATATTACTAATGAGCAAAGTAATATATAATAGTGGTCATATTAAATGTCACGAGTGAATAAAATGACAATTTTGAAAATTTGAGTCGGGACGCGCCCGTGTCGCGTCGGGACTAAATATTGATAAATGAAAGTGAATATTTTATAAGTTGTTCATATTGTCGTTTTGAGTGCGCCAACGCGTCCGGAAGGGTCGAGATAGTCAGAAAAGTATACCCGGGGGTTTGATTTGGGTCTCGGGGCATTTTAGGCCTAATTAGTACCCCGGGAGGGCATTTTAGTCATTTATTTAATATCATCCTTTTTTCATGTTACTTTTAACATGTTACTTTTTGTAACAAGTTATTTATTTAATATTATCCTTTTTTCATTTTTTCATTCCATTATGTCGAGCATGTGTTTTATTGTCTTATCTTACCTTTTAAGTTGTATCACCACACTACCATAGGCTTATAATAGACTATGGAAAAATAACACCTAGTTTAAGGGCCATCCACCCGTTCAGGATTTCATTCGACCAAAGTTATGTTCGTTCAACGCCTAAGGATCCCCCGTAGGTCTTTTATTTTCCTGGGCAATTCATGAGGTCTTTGTGTTTTTCATAAATAAGTCCTAAAGACCTTAGGTATAATTATAATTAACAAATTCACAATTGTAATTAAGCTAAGGTAACACTGATCGATACGTTCATCGTTAACTTAAAATGTAAGCCTACCATTTCGAAAAACTACTAAGTAATTAACGAATCACTTGGGATTTTATTAAAAATGTTAAATCAAACTACGAGCATTATAAGTTTTAACATAAAAAAATTCAAAAACTTAGTACACTAGAAATTACTTAAACTTAAGCAAGTGTGCACTCAAAGGTAGAATTTATTAAGATTAGCTTCATTCCAAGCTCTAGGTATCCCCCCTTCCCTCCATTGTTTCCAAATGATGGGCTCTTTGCATATCATCTATAATCACCATGAATGGTCCCTCCCAGTTAGGTCATAACTTTTCGTTCGAAAGTTTTTTGGCATTGTTAAGGACTTTTCGAAGGACATAGTTGCCGACATTGGATTTCCTTATATTTGACGCCCTTATTATACTGCTTGGTTAACTGTTGTTGGTAGGAGGACAGTATTGTCATGGCTTGTTCCCTTCGCTCTTCTGATAGGTTAAGTATAACTCTCATAGCTTCTTCATTCAAACCTTGATCGTCGTTAGTGGACCTCATGGTTGGCGGGCCAGCTTCTAGGGATATTACAACTTTCATTCCATAAGTTAGAGTGAAGGGAGTTTCCCCAATAGTCCTACTCGGTGTCGTATAATATGCCCAGAGAACATGGGGAAGCTCATCTGCCCAAGCTCCTTTTGCTCTTCCCAAGATCTTTATTAATTTGTCGAGCATTTTTTTAATTTGAAGCCTCTTCTTGGCCATTTCTTTAAGGGTAGGCCATATAACTGAAATAGTGTTTAATTCCATGGTCATCGCATAAACCTTGGAAAGGTTTTCTTTTAAACTGTGTGCTGTTGTCCATGATGATTATCCTTTGGTACCCCAAAGTGTGTTATGACATTCCTCCAAATGAATCTGATCATATCAGTGTCTCTGATGTTCTCTAGTGGCTCTTCTTAAACCCATTTTAGGAAATAATATGTATCAACTACTAAGTACTTGTGATTTCCTAGTGCAGTTGGGAGTGGCCCTATAATATCTAGCCCCCACTAGGCGAATGGCCATAGACTATTTAGTGACTTTAAGTCGCTGGCTGGTTGGTGAAGCATGGGGAGAACGTTTAGCACTTTTTACACTTCTGGGCGTATGTATTTACATCTTTCTTCATGTATGGTCATCAATATCCTTCTTTGATTACTCTAAAATCAATAGATCTTCCTCCTACGTGGCTCCTACAAATCCCATCATGCAGTTTGTAGAGAATTTGGTCGACATCTTTTGGATGCACACATTGGAGGTAAGGGTCTAAAAAAGATTTTCTGTAGAGTTTTTCCTCGGGTTCGATGTAGAACTATGGATCTTTTACCCATCCTTGATGAGCTTTCTTTTTATCGATCGATAAGGTATTTTTCTGTAGATAGGCAAATTTTGAATCCATCCAACTGGGACCCTTTTCAATGATGAGAACGTGTTCAGAGACCACTGTCTTTATAATGCTGTATTTATCGAGAAATTCCACATCAAATTTTCTCCTTAGATTTGAGTCCACTATTGAACTTAGAGTTGCTAAAGCATTGACGTGACTGTTATGCCCCCATGGAGACTGTTGAATGTGGACTTCCTCAAATTTTAATATCAAATCACGAGCCACTTGTATCTATGCTTCCATCGTTTCATCCTTGGTATTGAAGTCTCTAGTGACTTGGTTGGACACCAGCATTGAATTGCAATACACTTCAAGGTGGTGTGCTCTCAGCAAGTGAGCCTTATGTTGTCAAGCTATGAGGGCTTCATACTCTACTTCATTGTTAGAGGCTTCAAAGCCTAGCCTAATTCCCTGTTCGATCATGTCATTTCCAGATGTGATGAGCACAATCCCTATTCTAGCCTATTTAGAGTTGGACGCACCATCCATATTAATAACCAATTCATTGATTGATCAAGCCCACAATCTTTTAACTGATCGGCAATATGTTGGTTTCTAGGTGCTTCTTCTCCTATAAATTCAGCTAAGAAATTAGCTCACACATGTCCCTTGATCTTCGTGCTTAGCTGATAGGGTATATTAAACCTCTCGAGTTCGATTGACCATTTGGATATGCGTCTAAATAGACCATCCTTTCATAGAACAACTTTAAGGGGTAAGTATGTAATGACTATAATGAAATGGTCTTTAAAGAAATGATTTAACTTTCGAGAGGCGGTGATCAATGAGTAGGCCAACTTCTCCAGCGGGAGGTAGTGATTCTCAACATCCAGAAGTGTCTGAATAACGTAGTAAATGGGGAACTATATTCCTTCTTTCTCGTAAACCAAGGATAAATTAATCCCATGGCTTGAAACTCCTAGGTAGAGGTAGAGAGGGTCCTCAGGATCTGTAATGGCTAACATAGGAAGTTTTCTCAAGTAAGAATTAATTTTTTCGAGGGATTTTGAGCATTAATAGTTCCTAGTGAGGCCTTTATCCTTCTTCAACAGTTGAAAGAATGGTCTGCAATACTTCAATAATTTAGAGAATAAACAACTCAAAGCTGCCAACATCCCAATTATCTTTTGAATTTCTCATAACATCCTCAGTGGTTGAACGTTATTGATTGTAGTTATTTGGTCAAGGTTTTATCCAATCCCCCTTTTATTGACCATGTAGTAGAGGAACGTTTTGAACTGTGCCCCAAAGGAGCATTTTCTCGCATTGAGCTTTATTCGGTAGTGCTTAAAGATTCCCAAAATTTCGGGTAAGTCCTCAAGATGATTATCTTTATGCTTTCTCTTGACGAGCATATTGTCAATGTATACCTCCATCTTCTCTCCCATTTGTTCTCTGAACATCTTAATAACCAATATTTGGTACGTGGCTCCACTATTTTTAGGCCAAAAGACATGAATTTATTATAATATAAGCCCAGTGGAGTGATAAATGAAGTCTTATCTTGGTCGTGGATGAATATTGGAATCTAGTGGTACCCCGAGTAAGCATATAGGAAGCTCAAACGCTCGTGGGCTTCTGTGGCATCGGCCAACTGATCTGTTTTCGATAGAGGGAAGCTGTCTTTGAGACAAGATTTATTGAGGTCAGTGAAATCTACATAAATTCCTTAGCTACTATTGCTCGTTCGAAACACCACCGAGTTTGAGAGTCATTTTGGGAATTGAACTTCTCTGATGGAACTTTCCTCCAAAAGTTTCCCTACCTCTTTTTCCACTTCCTTGTCCTTCTCCAAGGTAGTGTAATGAACCTTTTGGGTGATTGACAAAAATGTCGAGTCAATGTGGAGTTGATGGCAAGTGACTTTGGGATCAATTCCTAGCATGTTATATGGTCCCGATACGAAAACATCTAGGTTCTTTTTCAAAAAAGTAAATAAATCCTTCTTTTCTTGGTCAAACAAAGGGGTGCCGATTAGAAACTTCCTCTCTAGTCGGCTTTCATCAAAAACTACATCCTCTTATTTAACCACGACTCTGTCTGCAGGGGTCAATTCTCATCTTTTCTAACCATACTTTAGCTACTATTTGGATTGAGTTAATCCATCCTACATTTTTTTGACGATGACTTCCTTTTCTTTCTTCTTTTCTTGATTAGGCCTGATGGTAGTGATGTAGCATTTTCAAGCAGTGGCCTGATCGCCTCTTATCTCCATTATTCCCCACTCTGTAATGCATTTGAGTTTTAATGGTAGGTTGATAGTATTTCCTTCAGGTTGTGCAGCCACCCTCTCTCGAGTATAGGGTGGTAAGGTGAGTGATTAGGAACGAAAAATAGCGTGTGTAAAGACGCTAATCGTTGTTTTCGTTTCACCAACTTGATACAAAACCTAAGTTACTACTACACTTGTGAGGCAAGCGCATCGGTAAGTCGGGTACCAAAAATCCACAGGGACGAGTTGCCAGAATTTAGATGATTTAATATTCCGAAATAAAAGTGTAAAAGATGATTACAAACTAAAAAGTAAAAGATGCATAAAAGGGAAATGTTAATCTAGGCAAGGTATTGAAACTAGATTATGAAAGCGCATAAAACTATAGGTTGCGTTGAATATCCCTCACCCGGGTTGATTTGTATAAAATGGTTACATGGGTCGACCAGTCATTACAAATGCATCTCGTTTCGACAGTTAATTAAACCAAGGGTTGTCATGCCCCTAAATCATCATAAAAGCCTAATAAGATTTTGGCGTCAACAAATATCCCGGAAATTAAGCGAAATAGGTCGTAAGCACGGGACATACATGATATGCCCCGTCAAATCTCCTAGGCGTAATAACTAGGACAACGCACCCGAAATAAACCCATAAACACTATCACCAAGCAAAGCAACGCGTTAACCCGAGTGAGTTCCATTCAAACACAACCTAATTTAATTTACCTAGAAAGCATCTTAAAAACGCGGTAAATGGAAAGCGATAAATAAATGCGGTAAATGTACACTAGAAAGAAAGTAATCAAAGAATGTATATAAAGCATGTAAACCTAAATTTGAAAGCTTGTAAATTATCTAGAAAGTAAGAAAATATGGAAAACAAGCTATATTAATGGAGAGGGTAATAAATAGTCAACTTACAAACCCAAAAGTGTATCAATCCAAGAGAAAATGAAGAAGAACTAACCAAAAACCCAAACCCTAAGCTAAACTATCTTCTAAAACTATCTAAAATCGTTCACCACTGTTTATTACATCAAAATTGCTTTATATAGTAAGTTGGAATAAAAATAGAAAAGAAAAGAAAAGGCAAAATATCTGCAGAAAATAGGGGGCCGATCGATCGACCAAGGCAAAATTTTGGTTGATCAGAAGGGTCGATTGATCGACCAAAAGGGTCGATCGATCGATCATGCAGGGGTGAGCCAAGCAGCAGCTTCTGCATTCTTTTCTTCTCTTTTCTCCTCCTCTTTTGATTTCCTTGTTTTTCCTTCCGTTAAAATCGCCGTAACTTCTTCATACGGACTCGGAATCGCGCACCGTTCACGACCACACGAAGCTAGCGAGGAGAGATACAACTTTCGTGAGATGTCGGGCCAAGTGACCAAGCTATGAAATGACTAAAATTCCCTTGAATGTGCGATTACGTACGGAACTTCACCGGAATGCGTCCGAACTCCATACTTAGTACCTAAATACCTAAAAAATCCCAATTATACCTCATATAGCATGTTAACAATATAAACCGAGGTCGTCTGGTTAACGAGCTTAAATATAGAGATTAAGGCACTCGAGGGGGCTAAAATGCGTAGGTTCGGAGGATAAAATACGCAATATTTGCATATTATCACACCCCCTAACTTACACATTGCTAGTCCCTATCAATGAAATAGGATGCAAAAAGAACTACAAGCAAACCAAAAGCAGGAGATAGTACAAAAGTATGTTATAAAAGCAAAAGGCCACTTTTGATGGCGATTCGATTGCATTTAGCGTATGCAATAAGCCATTAAACCCCTAGGTCACCCTAGTGGATGAGTGTCGTCTCGTGAGGATTTTCAGGGATGGTACCCACAAACATCACATGGTTTCCTCAAAATATGCCCAACCCAACATGCGACAAGCCCAAAAATGGTGAAAAAAGATTTCATACACATTATTAGCACATTGAACAAATTCAAACAAAAGTCCAAATCATTAGCATTATAGAATGAACCTCATAGAATTGAAACCTTAAAATGTGGGAGGGGGACGAGCACATGCAAAGTGTGATTTGGTGAGAAACTTATATAAATCGGATATTAAAAGTTAAAGCATGCATACATTCAATCCTCATGGGCATTACACACATCAAGCGAATTCACTCGAAACAGGGAGGTAACACACGGAACATGAGGGCATAAAGATTAAATGTAAATGGAAACTAGGCCGTAAACATGTCACAAATGAAGAACGCTATATATAAACTGAAAAATTGTAATCTCAATAAAAGGATACCGCACACTAAAAGAGGCGAAATGCATTTTCACAGATTATCAAAACTATTTAAACTTTTGAATTACATCAACCTAAGATCACATAGGACTTTAATAGGGTTATAATGTAGGTTAGGCTAGGGTACGAAACGAAGGAATGTATGTACGGATTCAAAGTGTTCGAAATGAAAAATCGGGATAATGGGAAAATGTGGGCAATATCAAAATTGGAAAACAAGTTCCAAAACGGCATTAAATATATCATCGGGGAGAGTAATCAAAGCTTATTGAACTATATACAACATATTTACAACTTTCTCTTTCTTTTCTTTTCTTTTCTTCTTTTTCTCGTTTTCTCTTTTGTTTTCTTTTGCTTTATGCTTTCTCTTTTTCTTTACTTTTTTCACCTTTTCTTTTCTTTACTTTTCAAACTCTCATATGCCTAAATTGCAGTCGACATCACAACAACATCATTCAATCCCAGGTAACATTCTAAACAAAGATATGGAAAGTGTATGTATGGGCTAAAACTCCAATTTAGAGTTGGTTATGGGATTTGGGTTATGAAACGAAAGGCTAATATTAGGCTCAAGGGGGTTAACGGGGGTAAACATATAAGGGTGAGGTGGGCCTATGATCATTTCACAAAGTTTACACAATTCTCGAGTCAAAACAATATATGAAAATCATGATCAAGTAATACATTTCAAGTATGAACTCAATTAATGAACGGTCAAATGAAAGAATAGTGAGATTACCGACGAATTCAACGTTTTCAATGAGAAAAGAATAGTGTATACACTCACAAACGACGGAAGGTACAAAGCTTATTCGGTGTAAGTATATACAATGCAACAAAAGATTACTGAGTTATAAAAATCTTAAACCAAATCAATAAAACGATAAAAGTGCATGTTCTCATGGGATTAAAGTTTAATTCATGAAGTTATTCATAATATCAATAATCGAGGACAAAAGTCAAACAACTTCTAAAATCGAGAACATGCATCATTGGGTTGTCTATTGGATCGGGCAATTATTGAAATTTATCATCGAAAACAGAGGCAAAATACCCAAAAAAGGAGAAAAAAGAAAGAGAATATTTTTGAAATTTTCGATTTTTCTATGAAAAGCCTACTAAGTAACTAACATGTGAGCAAAAACATGGACTAAAAACAGAAATGGATAGAATATCCCACACCCCCTAACTTAAAACTTGACATTGTCCTCAATGTGCATTAAGAACCAAGTTAAAGAGAGGAAAAGAGCGATATTACCCAAAAGTGGAGCGATCCCCATAAGAACAAGTCCAAAGAATCTAAAAAATAAGTTAGTACCGAGCATAGAAAAAATAAATAACAAAAATTTTACTAATTATAAGAGACTAAATTAAAAAGGGAAGAAAAAATAAAGAAAGAAAGAATAAAAAGCTAACTATATACAACCTACTATTTAGGCTTCACACTAACTAAACACTAGAAGTCTAAATAGCTGAGGGTCCACCATAAGAACGATTTGACTTTGGAGGAAAGACGATGTACCCTCACATACAAGCATGCCTTACGAAAAATATGAGTTATGTTTTAACAACGGAAGGCATGTATAAGGCGTAAGAAAGGAACCATCGCCAATTAAAATTTTTGGAGGGACGATGGCGGGTTTGGATTGAACGAGTGACAAAAACAAGTGGGGACCGAGAAAAACCGAATATCCTCCCAAGGATTTTAAATTTGGAATGGGAGGCGATGCACATAAAGGCAAAGATGCGGTTGTGGAGCGATACTCGAGCAAGTACTCCTCATCGGAGATAGGGTTTAAAACATTAAAGTTTGAAACCGAATCATTGGGTACTTGTTCCGGTGGGATAATAGAGAATGAAAATGGGGATGAAAAAAATTCAAACTCATGAGATCAATCATCATCGCATGAAGATTGAGTTTCGAATGAAATAATATCATTTTCAATGAAATGTTCTTCTTGGGGGCCAAAGAAGAAATCATTTCATTGCGAATAGATATTACATCATTATCATCCTCACTTTCAATATCTATTACGCAATGGGCAAAGTCTAGAATGGATTGTTCCAAAGTAGGCACAAGTACCTCATTTGGTTCAAAACATTCCTCGACCTCGAAAGTCTCGGAAGCAAAATCGTCGTCGGACTCAAATAATAAATCCAACTCATGTTCCCACGAACGATTTTCTTCCCGATAACGATTATTAATTTTCTCATTTTCATACATATGCAAGCCCTCACCGAATGTCATGGGTCGAGGTGCGGATGCATGAAAATGGGAACTTTGAAAGTTACTATCGGACTTAAACGAAAACTCATTATGATAGGAATTTTGAAAACTATTTCAATTCGTTTCAAAATTCCTGTTATATGGAGGTAAAGGCCCAAAATCATTGTCAGCATCATCAAAATTCCAATAACCCAGATTTTGACTTTCATTATACTCGCCCAAAGTCATATTTGAATTTGTTATACTTTGGGATTCTAAGAATTCACTGAAAGACATAGGTTTGCTAGAATTTTGAGAATTATAACAAGGATTATCGAAAGAATTGGAATAAGACATGATTACCCCAAAAATGGCTCGAAGTGGCGCCACAAAGTAAGTGCGCGCGGGAAAAAATTGAGCGTTTCTAAGTGCTCAAATGTGAAAGTCCTGCAAAAAGATTAGAAAATAATACAAATAGAAAGAAAATACTATGAAATACTAAATCAAATAAAGTCTAAAACAAACTCATCCCCCGCAACGACGCCATTTTGATTAGGAGCGAAAAGTAGCGCGTGTAAAGACGCTAATCATTGTTTTCGTTTCGCCAACGTAATACAAAAACCTAAGTTACTACTACACTTGCGAGGCAAGCAGAGGTCGGGTATAAAAAATTCACAGGGATGAGTTGCTAGAATTTAGATGATTTAATATTCCGAAATAAAAGTGTAAAAAATGATTACAAACTAAAAAGTAAAAGATGCATAAAAGAAAAATGTTAATTTTGGCAAGGTATTAAAACTAGATTATGAAAGCGCGTAAAACTATAGGTTGCGTTGAATATCCCTCACCCGGGTAATTTGTATAAAATGGTTATATGGGATGACGAGTTCTTACGTCTCGTTTCGACAGTTAATTAAACCAAGGGTTGTCACGCCCCTAAATCATCATAAAAGCCTAATAAGATTTTGGCGTCAACAAATATCCCGGAAATTATGCGCGAAAGGTCGTAAGCATGGGACATACATGTTATGCCCCGTCAAATCTCCTAGGTATAATAACTAGGACAACTCACGTGAAATAAACCCGTAAACACTATCACCAAGCAAAGCAACGCGTTAACCCGAGTGAGTTCCATTCAAACACAACCTAATTTAATTTACCTAGAAAGCGATAAATACACGCGGTAAATGTACACTAGAAAGCAAGTAATCAAAGCATGTAAATAAAGCATGTAAACCTAAATTAGAAAGCTTGTACATTATCTAGAAAGCAAGAAAATATGGAAAACAAGCTATATTAATGGAGAGGGTAATGAATAGTCAACTTACAAACCCAAAAGTGTATCAATCCAAGAGGAAATGAAGAAGAACTAACCAAAAACCCAAACCCTAAGCTAAACTATCTAAAATCATTCACCACTGTTTATTACATCAAAATTGCTTTATATAGTAAGTTGGAATAAAAATAGTAAAGAAAAGAGAAAAGAAATATCTGCAGAAAACAGGGGTCGATCGATCGATCGACCAAGAAAAAATTTTGGTCGATCGATCGATCAAGCAGTGGTGAGCCAAGCAGCAGCTTCTGCATTCTTTTCTCCTCTTTTCTCCTCCTCTTTTGATTTCTTTAATTTTACTTCCGCTAAAATCTCCGTAACTTCTTCATACGGACTCGGAATCGCGCATCATTCGCAGCCACGTGAAGCTAGCGAGGAGGGATACAACTTTTGTGAGATGTCGGGCCAGGTGCCCAAGCTGTGAAATGACTAAAATTCCCTTGAACGTGCGATTGCGTACGAAACTTCACTGGAATTCGTCCGAACTCAATACTTAGTACCTAAATACCTACAAAAGCCCAATTATACTCATATAACATGTTAACAATATAAACCGAGGTTGTCTGGTTAACGGGCTTAAATATAGAGATTAAGGCACCCGATGGGGCTAAAATGTGTAGGTTCGGAGGATGAAATACGCTCATATAAGTGCACAATCGTTGTATTCATTTCACCTCGTTAATACAAAAACCTAAATTACGACTACACTAAACTGGTGAGTATAGTGGTTAGCCGAGTATCAAATCCACAGAGAAAGTTTGATAGATCGTAACAGATTATTAATCTAGGAATAAAAGCGTAAAAAGGTAATGTGTGCTAGGGAATAAAAGAAAAGAATAAGTTAAGTCTAAATAAAAGTAAAGCGAGGATCGGGATATCATCCAACCATACGGACCGAAACAACTACTAATAATGATTCCGGCTCGAAAGTAATTTAATCGAGCATTATCAATTAAACATAAACTTCACATAATAAGGAATTTAAGCCAAAGTTGCGAGAATAAACAGTTAACTGAAAATTGGTCGCATGCGGATTAAACTCTGATTATCGCTATAAACACTAATGTTGCATGACAAAGAAAGTTAAACACGTAATAATCCAACTTTAATTTGCGCGGGTTCAATTAAACGCAATTTTGCACAAAACCTAATTTTAGGAGCTCGAGGCCCGAAAATGGCGGAACGACATCCTGGCCATATTTATCTAAGGGCACATAATGAACTAAGCTAATTTATACTAATTAAACTAGGAAAGAAAGAAATAAAGAAATTAAACTAATTAAGGAAGCATGGAAACTAATTTACAAAGCAAGGTAAATGAAGAACAAAGCTATATTAAAGGAGATGATAGTGAATAGTTCAATCTTACAAAACCAAATGGATGTCACCCCAAGAAGAGAAGAAGATGAGCTCTCAAAACCAAACCCTAACCTAAAATGTCTTCTAAAACTAACTATAATCGTTCACCACTGTTTATTACATCAAAATTGCTTTATATAGTAAGTTGGAATAAAAATAGAAAAGAAAAGAGAAAAGAAAAGAAAAGGCAAAATATTTGCAGAAAATAGGGGGTCGATCGATCGACCAAGGCAAAATTTTGGCTGATCAGAAGGGTCGATCGATCGACCAATCGATGGGTCAAGCAGGGATGAGCCAAGCAGCATCTTCTGCATTCTTTTCTTCTCTTTTCTCCTCCTCTTTTGATTTCCTTATTTTTCCTTCCGCTAAAATTGCTATAACTTCTTCATACGGACTCGGAATCCTGTACCGTTCGTGGCCATGCGAAGCTAACGAGGAGGGATACAACTTTCGTGAGATGTCAGGCTAGGTGCCCAAGATGTGAAATGACTAAAATTCCCTTGAACATGTGATTGCGTACGAAACTTCATCGGAATGTGCCCGAACTCCATACTTAGTACCTAAATACCTACAAAAGCCCAATTATACCTCATATAGAATGTGAACAATATAAACCGAGGTTGTCTGGTTAACCGTCTTAAATATAGAGATTAAGGCACCCGAGGGGGTTAAAATGCATAGGTTCGGAGGATGAAATACACAATATTTGCATATTATCAGTGAGTCAATGTCCATTACTAAAAACTTAATTAGTTTTGAAATGTTCCCTACCCTTATAGGCAGGATTACTTTTTCCAATGGCATGGTAATCTTTTTACCGAAGTTAACCAGTGTAACGACTGCTTTTTTAAGTCTATCACCTTGAGTTTAATCTTGTGAAAAATCTTTAGTTACATCACCTATGAAGAACTAACTTAATCCACTAGTATCTTATCCACATCAAAGTTTTCAATCCTAAGATTGATTACTCGGGCATCATGGTGTGGGGTTCTCACCCCAATCAAATCATCTTCTATAAAACTATGTGCTTGTTGTAATCAACATCTTGTAGATGCTTGCACTTGCCAGCTTGGTTTTTTGCGGAATTAATCTGGAAGGCCTCCATTACTACTATGACCTAATTGAGTTCAATCCAGACTACGTTGCCCTGTATCTGCTTGGGGTTAAAGACCTTATGAATAATGGAAAATTCATGCCCTTCCTCGTTGTCTAGCACATTATCTAGTTTTAGGTCACCGTTAATGGTGAATTGATTAATTTTCTTCTCAATCTATTCATTCAGATGACCGATGGGATAACATCTAGGAGATATGACTTTAGGGCCTTTAAATTCTCGATCTTGTTTCCGTTCTCCTTGTGGTTGTCACATTTGAGTGCTTTGTTCCTCTTTCTCAGATCACTTCTCATCTTCTTTGACCACTTGAGGAATTTATGGTCCTTGATTTTCCCCAGGATCTTGTAAATTGGTTCCTTAAAAACCATTTAAATGGCTTGGAACACCCCGTTCGTGGCTCCTTCATTCTGCTTTTTTCTCCCTTTCTTTGGAGTATTTTCTTTGTCATTATTTTTAGTTACCTTTGCGCGACTAGTTTCTCCTTGGCTGAGGTTAACCATGACCTCCACCTTGGCGTACTTATCAATCTGTGACATGAGATCATCAATGGTGTTTGCTTCCTTCTTGGTGATAGATTAATGCAACATGTAGCTAGGGAAAAACCATTATTGAATAGTTTTATGGCCACCTGTTCTGATCAATCTTCCACCTCATTGATGGATTCTCAGTAGCATTTGGAATGTTCCGATAATGTCTCATGTGGTTTCTTCCTTATGGTGAGGAGAGATTCCGTCCTCTTTGAATGTGAGCTGCTAGTTATAAAGAGAGTTGTAAATGATTATGAAAGAGACTTGAAACTTTTAATTGACCCGCGGGGCAGCATTTTGAGCCACTTTAGGGTGAAAGCTACTAGGATGGATGGGAATATTCGACACATAAATAAATCATTGTGGTTCCATATAGTCATTTCTTGACTATATTATTGATCGTGATCTATGGTGTTGGTATTCCTATCGTATATCTTAAACCTTGGGGTTGTGAACCTCTTTAGGGGCTCATCCTCCTCAATTATTATTGAGAAAGGGGACTGCATCTTCATGATAAGGGCCCTTCTCGCCAGCGCTTTTACGGATCTAGCTCCACGATATGCCGGATATTGATCCATACCTTTTCAGACCAAACTCCTTATATCATACTTATGATGTTCTTAATACCAATTTCGTCTCATTATAAGACTCCCGTGATTTGAGTGATCCTGCTTGCGGCCAATACTTCTTTCTCAGTTGTGAGTTTTGGTCACTTGACAGATAGGGGTCCGATTATGGCATTTTCAATTTACCTCATAAAGTTATTTCTCCATCTTCTCCTATTGTCGTTAGAGATGTGCGCTCTCCTCCATTTGGAGGAGAGTTTACTCCTCATACTAGTGGATTCATTCTTCATAAGCATCGACTAGCCACGAGATCTGTGTTGTTCTAGGCTTCTCATTTCTCTACTCAGAAAGATGCTCTTCAAGAAGAAATCTAGGATTTATGCTTTGATGAACCTCATATCTGACTCTGAGTGGGGTGAGGTCAGTTTGTACATCACCAACAAGGGGTGCATTGTTTAGGCGATGAGACATTGTGTTCACTCTTTGGTTCCCAATTGATTTTTAAAAAAGAGAATCGTTTCACCAAAGGGTGACAATTATGAGTGCAATTAATCAAAATTAAATATTTCTAAAGAGTAAAAGGAGTGACAGAGTAAATAAATAAGTGCAACATACAATATTTACACGGTTTGAAAACTTCTTACGTCCACGAATGGGTTTCTCTAATTTTTATTAATTTGTCAGAGGTTTCAGAATTACATGCTCCATTACCTCGGGGTGATGGTGGTATTTATAGTAGTTTAAAAGTAGTTGAGTTGTATGCAAAACTCTCCTAGATCCTCATTGGCTCGCTGGTGATTCCTGTTTATCCCATTCGAGAATGTAGGGAACCAAATGAGTCTTCAATTATCGACGTGGTATACCCTTGTGCTTATCCTTGAAATGTTGAGTTCGGCTGTGGTAGCATTCTGGGCCTATTTGGGCAGTCAAAAATTGGACCTCCATTGTTTTTCCACCCACACATGCCATGTAGTACTCAACCATAATCCCCTTTATCAATTTGCTACAAACTTCATCAATATAATCATTAAATGGACAAACCAAAGTATATGTTGCATGGTTGTAGAAGTTGATCAACTTAGCTACTTGTTGAGTAATTTTCATTCAATTTTCATTTAGCGACATCCTCTTATTCCATGATACACTACGTCATTATCCACATGGAGTTCTCTTATCGATGCAAGGTGAAATAAGGTGACAGTTTAAATGATAATGTTTAAAACTTTATTTTCCCAATCCTTTTTGTTTTAATTTCCAAACCTTATTTGGTTTCCTTTTAAACCTTGTCATTGCCCTACATAAAAATGTAAGGATAAATTTTCAAAGTGCTAATGTTTAGTGTAAAAATTGTTAATATTGTCTTAATTTTGTTTGGATAAAACTACTTGACTTATAGGTGAGGATTGTGTTTAGTTTGTCCTTTAGTCATATCCATTCGAATACACGAAGCGACCCGAGTTAAAGGGACATTACCTTTTGTATTGAGTTTCTCTTTTATCCATGGGATCTATAAAAGGTTAGAAGGGTGTATTACATCTATCCATGGATTTCATTTTAGTTGTTATAGTCTTCAAAATGCATTGAGGCCATTTTCGAGGAAAAATAGTTTAAAGGAAAAATATTTTTGTTTTTGAATTTAGTTCGAATTAACTTTACTCCCATACCGGGTTTTATCATCATCCATGGGATTTGAAAAATGTATGAATCGTGTATTATGTTGATCCCTAGATTTCATTTTGGCTTTTACAATTTTTAAAATTTTTTGGTCCATTTTTGAGAAAAAATATTTTAATGATAAATATTTTTTGTTTTGGAATTGCGTTCGAATGAAATTTAATGTCCTTCAAACAAGTTCATGTGTTTATCTTGAATTACCTTAGAATGAATGACTTTGTTCAAATGAACTTCAAACGAGATGGTTCTGCCTAAACAGAAAATTTCATGCGAATCTCGTTCAAACGAGATTTAAATTATCGATCGAACCACTTGATTTTCATTCGAATGAGAAACTGAATGTCATTTGAAGGAGTTTGAATTTTCAGTACAATGACTTGCCTTAGGATTTTTGTCACTGTATTTTTATAAAAATCTATGCATGCAAGGTTTAGCCAACAGTTTTAAAAGACAGGGCTTTGAAAGCAAATTTTCAAATCAAACCAAGAGCCTCCTAAACCCTAGTTTACACCATGTCTTTTGAGATTCAAGAATCTACATAATATTCTTGTTTGAGGTATCACGTATGAGATCAAAGATTAAGTTTACACTTAATTCTTGTTGAGGTTTTTCATGCCATCGATTTCGTGTTCGTTTCAGTGATGGAAGACTAGCCAAAAGTAAGAAGATCATTGGAATCCGAGATGTAGGAGGCTCCTACGTTGTGAAGGTTACGCGGGAGGCTCCTACGTTGTGAAGATTGTTGGAAGGCATCCTGTGAAGAAGGTTCAAGGCATGAAGAGTGCATTAAGGCGCCTGTAACAAACCAAAAAAGTTTGAGTCACTATTTTGCTTAAAATTAAATTAAAATCCTCAATAACGTAAGAAGAGCATCTAAAGTGCACCAATGAACTAAAGTGAGTCACCCAAACAATAGAAAATAAATTTATTACTCAAAATTCTAGTGTCTCTCAATAATACAAAATTTTACAAATGTTTATATCCAAATATTACACAATTTCCGCTATGAAAAAAAGAAAGAATAAAAATCTCCAAAAAAATACACATTTATTTTGTCAATAATAATTCGTATCTCACGTATCACCTAAATATTTTCATCTTTGATACTATCAAAATCCATTGTCACTTTCCCTTAAAAATAAAAAAAATGGGGAGGTACACAATATGACAAGAACAAATGCTCAATATGATAATGATAATAAAGAATGCAATAATACAAACACCGAATACAAATCCAATGCGACACCTAAGCGTTCTACCAATTTATTTCTCAATAATACATCAATGGGTCACCAGACCTCACATCATCTCACCTAGCCCTCTTCATGCCTTATTTCGGATATTGGTCTTTTGGACAATTAAGGGATGACCATTATCAATGTCATATTTTCATGGCACCATGCACAAATAACAAAACTATATTATACCTCTAATACAATAATATTAGTATTGTATTAGAGGTTTAAATGGGCCTTTTATAAATTTAATGTTAACATATATTATCTCTCTCTTTAGTGCCGTCCATTCCTTCCGTCCAATCATTTTCTCCCCCCCCCCCCCCCCCCCAAACTCTTCCTCTTCTGACCTTTTCCTTCTCTTTCTTTTATCTCTTTTATATAATTAGAATCCATTACCTGGGATGGGATGAAATATTTGGACAATACTTTCATCGTTTAACTTTGGTGGAAAGTATATACATCTGAACAAGTCTGACCTAAAGGAGCTCTTCAAAATATATTATGGATCACAATAATGGCGACCGCAATAGCAAGATCCATAACTCGATCCATCCTGACCGTCATATCATCCTACATCCTCATTTTGAAATGCCTCCTCTATTCATCATCCTCCATAGCTAAATCTCTATCTCTCCCGGGTTTTCCAAAATTGGTTTGTTCTATTTCCTCGATATCACACTCAAATTACAGATAGGAGAATGGGTGTATTCGAGGTTACAGACAGTCGTGTTGGGTGCTTTTGTATTTAGAACAAGTTAAATAAGAAAGAAGAGGAATTTATATTCTGGAGAGAGAGAAAGGAGAAAGACTTAATTTATGAAAGTTTTATTTTTCCTTTCTTCCGTTGCATTCCTTACAATTCAACACACATATATAATACATAATAATGGGATGGGTCACATCCCATAAATTAAGGAGACACACTCCATAAAACATTCTCCACAAAACATGAGTGGAATTATCCACTAAACAATAAATAATAAATCATGCCATGAGTGAACCATAAATTATGGCATGATTTATGCTAGACCCACATCACATTAAACAACATTTTCCCTCTTAATGTGATGCTCCTTAATTCCCAAGAGTTACCTTAATTGCTGAAATTTTCCTGGCGACAGAGCTTTGGTGAAAATGTCTGTAACTTGATCTTCTGACTTGTAATATTTGAGTTTTATATCCCCATTTGTAATTGCTTCTCGTATGAAATGATATTTGATAGCAATGTGTCTTGTCCTGCATTGATAGACTGGATTGTTTGCCATTGCTATTGCCGATTTGTTATCGCAAAATAACTCTGTGCCTTCTTCTTCCTTTTCTTTCACGTCTTCCAAAATTCTCCGTAGCCAAATAGCTTGATAAGTTGCTAATGATGAGGATATGTACTCCACTTCAGCTGAGGATTGATCCACAGTTTTTTATTTTTTTGACACCCATGAAAATATACCAGAACCTATAGAGAACGCATAACCCGAAGTGCTTTTCATGTCATCAACACAGCCACCCCAGTCACTATCATAAAATCCAGTTAACTTCACATTCACATATTTTTAATACTTGATTCCATAATTTAGTGTTCCTTGCAAGTATCTTAACACTCTTTTTCCTGCCCCAAGATGGAAATGACTAGGACAATGCATAAATCTAGAAAGTAGACTTGATGCAAACATGACATCTGGTCTTGTTGATGTTAAATATAACAAATTTCCAACCAAACTTCTTTAGAGAGTTTCATCAATATTTTTTTCTCCATCATCCTTCACGAGTTTTTCATTTACAACTAGTGGTGTTGTCGTGGGTTTGCACCCAAACATTCCAAACTTCTTAAGAATGTTTTTTGCATACTTTGTTTGACAAATGAACACACCATTTTTCTTGATAAATTTCAATACCAAGAAAATAATATAGCAAGCCCATATCACTCATTTCATACTTCTTCATCATTTCATTATTAAAATCTTCAACCATCTTTTCACTACTTCTAGTAAAAATTAAATCATCAATGTAAAGTGAAACAATAAGAATATCATATGTACCTTTGCATTTGACATACAAGGTAGGCTCGTTCTTGCTTTTGTTGAATCCATTCCTAGTGAAATATCCATCAATGTTACTGTACCATGCTCGTGGAGCTTGCTTTAGACCATACAAGGACTTCTGCAACCTGTACACCTTTTCTTCTTCTCCTTTGGTAACAAAACCCAAAGTTTGTTCAATATAAATTTCTTCTTCTCACTTTCCATTCAGGAATGCCGATTTAACATCAAGTTGGTACAATGACCAACCTTTTTGAGTTGCCATAGCAATAATGGCTCTTACAGTGTCAAGACGTGTAACTGGTGCAAATGTTTCATGAAAATTGATACCGGGTTGTTGTGTGTAGTCCTTTGCCACCAATCTTGCTTTATTTCTTTGCACGGTGCCATCAGAATGATACTTGACCCTGTAAATTCACTTCACCCCAATGATATCTTTATCTTTTGGCTTTTCAACAAGATGCCATGTATTTTTCTTCTCAATAACATTAATTTCCTCCTCCATCGCTTTTCTCCAAGTTTCTTCTTTTACGGTTTCTTCGAAACTTTCTGGCTCAATGGTACAAAAGTTGCATCTCTCATATACATCACTTAAACTCCTCATTTTTTTTGGAGTTATGGGTGGTGATGATGAGGATGAACTTGGAGAACCATTTGATGATGGTGATGATGAGCTTGATCTTTATTGCTCTCATTACCAATTTTTGATTTTTGTTGCTCTTCCTCAATAAGAATTGTCTTCTCCTTGACTTTGCCTTCTTCCCAGTTCCAAATAGCACCTTCGTCAAATAGCACATCACGGCTTGTGATCACTTTGTTTCTTTTCAAACTAAATAGCCTATAGCCCGTGGATTGAGAGATATAACCCATAAATATGCACTTCTCACTTGTTTCATCTAGCTTTCGCCGATTCTCTTTTGGAATCTGAGCATAACATACGTAACCAAAGATTTTGAGATGATGCACTGATGGTTTTCTCCCACTCTGGGCTTCAATGGGAGTTTGATTCCAGACCGCTTTTATTGGACATCGATTTATCAAATATACAGTTGTGTATACTACTTTCGCCCAAAATACTTTAGGCAGTTCGTTTTCATGAAGCATTGATTTTGCCATCTCCATCACGGTTTGATTTTTCCTTTCTGATACTCCATTTTGTCGTGGATTATAACTAACTGTGAGTTGTCTTTCTACACCTTCATCTTCACAAAACTTTCCAAATTCATTAGAAGTATATTCTTTCCCATTGTCACTTCTCAAAACTTTGATAAAATGCCCACTTTGTTTTTCCACAAAACTTTTGAACTTCTTGAAAATTGTAAAAACTTCATATTTTTTCCTCATAAAAAATACCCATGCCATTATTGTGAAATCATCAATAAAGAGTATGAAGTACTTATTTTCTCCGTGAGAAGGAGTAGTCATTGGACCACATACGTCAGTGTGAACTAGCTCGAGTACTTCTTTTGCTCTCCATGCAACTCCTTTTGGAAAAGGCTTTCTATGATGCTTCCCGAGAGCACAACCTTCACATACTTCATTCTTTTCTTCAATGCAAGTGGGAAGCCCCTGAACCATATTATTTTGGCAAAGTAACTTGAGGCCATGAAAATTCAAATGACCAAGTCTTCTGTGCCACAACCACAATTCATCAACAGATTCTGCCTTCAAGGCAAAATTTCCACCATATTTGAAAATTAGTGGAAATCTACGGTTCTTCTCCATCTTTATCTTCTTCACGACTTGTTTTCCTTGTCCTTTATCATAAATAGTGCACCCATTTTCTTCAAAGTGGACAGCATATCCATGTTCTACTAGTTGTCCAACACTTAGCAAATTTTGTGTTAAGTCTGGAACAAGTAATACACCGTGAATGAACTTAGCTCCTTTGTTGGTTTGAACACCAATTGTTCCTTTACCCTTTACATGGACTAACACACCATTTCCCATTTTTACTTGAGAGTTGATGGTTGTATCTATGTCAACAAACACGTTTTTGACACCGGTCATGTGATTGCTACAACCACTATCAAGAAACCAAACATCATTCTTTTTCTCAGAGGAACTTTGACATGCATAGAATAATTTTCCTTCGCCTTCTTTTTCTTTCGCACAACTTGCTTGTTGATTGTTCTTGTATCCACAATCTTTTTGCAAATGACCAAAGCCTTTGCAATTATGACATTGAGGCTTTCCTTTAAACCAACAGTCTTTCTCCACATGGCTACTTTTGTTTCATATATTACATCGTTGAGACCGTAAGAAATCTTTATTTCTAAAATTTATGAAATTATTGAATCTTCCTATGCATCTGCTTCTTCCTCTTCCTCGGACTCTTGCTTGTCTACCACCTCTTTCAAACTCTCTTCCATCATGACTTGAAGAACCTCTTTCACTATTTTGGGGTTTGAAACTGAGTTTAGATTGAAACACGCTCTCAATAGATTTTTCAGAGCGTTGTAACAATCTTTGCTCGAATGACTTTAAGGACCCCAATAATTCTTTGACCGTCATCTTAGAAGTATCCTTATTATGCTCAATAACAACCACCAGAGAATCAAATTTTGGAGGTAGGTTATTTAAAAGTTTCTCTACAGCTCTTCCGTCGGTTATTTGATCACCATGCGCCTTCATTTGGTTGAGAAGTTCTGTGAATCTGGAATAGAACTCTTTTAGAGTTTCATTCTCCTTCATTTTCATATTTTCCAACTCCCTCCTAAGATCTTGAAGTTTAACATCTCTTACTTATGTATTTACTTGAAACTCCTCTTGAATAATGTTCCATGCTTCCTTGGCCCTGGTTGCTCCCATGATTCTTGGAAAAATGGAGTTTCCTAGGCCTTCTTGAATGTGAAGGAGAGCTTTAGCATCCATCTTCCTTAAAACTTTCAATTGGTCCTTTTGAGCGGCTGACAGCATTGCCGTTGATTCGGGTTCATCATACCCATTTTGGACTAAATCCCAAACATCTTAGGATATAAAGAGAGTCTTCATTTTGATACACCAGAAAATCATAATTCTCACCTTCAAATATTAGGATTGAAGGTTGTTGAATATTTAGAGTGGAATTGCTTGAGCTTTCCATGATAATTTTTCTTCAAATCTTTTACTCCTTGGCTTTCTGAATTTTTTTACAGCAACTTCTTGAATTTTTTATAGCAGCTTCTTGAATTTGCGGACAACGGCAACAACTTTATGGAAAAAAATTTGGACAGCACTAGAAATTTTTGGACAGCAACTTGAATTTTTTGGACAGCAACTTGATTTTTTTTGGGACATAATTTAGGACCTTTTGATACAAAGATCTGATACCATTTATGTTGGGTGATTTTGTATTTAGAACAAGTTGAATAAGAAAGAAGAGGAATTTGTATTCTGGAGAGAGAGAGGAGAAAGACTTAATTTATGAAAGTTTTGTTTTTCCTTTCTTCCATTGCATTCCTTACAATTCAACACATATATATAATACATAATAATGGGATGGGTCACATCCCATAAATTAAGGAGACACACTCCATAAAACATTCTCCACAAAACATGAGTGGAATTATGCACTAAACAATAAATAATAAATCATGGCATGAGTGAACCATAAATTATGGCATGATTTATGCTAGACCCACATCACATTAAACAACAAGTCGTCTGAGATGCTATGATAGGCAGAGTGAAACTTGATTGCAATTTTCTTTTAACTACATGTTATAGCCAATTAAAAAGTTAGCATAGTTAGTTTCTTCAATTTTTTTCTTTTTGAAATTTTATGGTTTCATTGTCAGTTTAAGAGAGAATGGGAAAAATGCTAATTTTAGAAATGTTGTGCAAGAAGAGGTAATGCACATTCATGACTTCTGACTTTAAATAATACTCACCTGTCCTTTTAGTATAGTTTTGAATCAATCTATTATAGTTGCAGATTTCACAAACAAAGGTTCGTATATCGTTATAAATTTGTTTGCTAATTTGACCATAAAGGAGAAAATGGCTGCAACTCGGAACGACGAAAACTAAGGTTTCAAATATGGGGTTGTAGTCTTGAATTTTTTTTCAACAATAATGGTTTTGAGCTATATTGTTTAGGTTTCCTTATTTGTTTAACTACAAACTTCTTATTTTAAAAATATTTTTTTGGTTCTTTAACAGGTCACGATTCTTTGGTTCTTAAATATTATATTTTTATTCATCATTTTTGCTATACTATTGCTAATACAAACTTCATATAATTAGTGACATAAAATTTGTATCTCTGAACAGGTTGTTAACAACAATGAAATCAATGATGTGAAGAAGTCCCCTGTGGCATCTCTTTGATAGGTATTGTGGTGTTTCATATTAATTCCTCAATAAAATATAGAAAAGGGGAAACCAAGTAAAGCTCAATAATTGGTAGAAAATACAAATCCCATTAGCAAACATAATATTAACTGAACTCGGATACAAAGATAATACCCGTTATGTGAAGCGTTGTGAAAATATACAATAAATGCCCAAATCTGTACGAGCCAAATGTAATTTTTTCCTTTATTTGGTTGTGTATTTAGTAGATGTCTGTTGTCAATTGCAAGTGGTTAGTTTGGATAGGTTTCGAACTCTTGAATCTATATAATTTAAGTTTGTGCTATAAAAAAAGGTATGTTGTGGATCTGGCACTAGCAATACAATCTTTCATGCTTTCATTACATGGTGCTAATGATAAGTTATAAATAAATTAAGATTTGAAAGAATTAAAATACATACAAATAATTTGCTGCAGGAAGTATATATTATGTTTAATCTTTATATGGTGAGAAATTTGAATCTTGATAATTTTGACATCAAGCGTATTCAACCACTTTAGTCCAAAATCAAGTTTATGTGTATGAGAGTAGCTCAATTCAGTTAAAAATCAAGTTTATGTTTTGAATTTACTTACTATTAGTCACTTACATTTTAATAATTCATAGATATATGATTTTGGAGTTCTATGTGATCGTTTTTCATATTAATGTTTTTAGTGATTTTTGTGTCAAAAAATACATAGTTCATTGATGAGGCTCTTTTTACATCTTCATTTTTAACTTTTAGGAATCTAGGATTATAAGCAATAGTTTGTTGTCAATATTGCTTAAGTAACTAGGTACCAACTAATTGAATATTCGTCATAACACAACATATTTACAAATGCTATAAATTATTATCTATTTATATTATTAAAACTATTTTAAATAAATTGTAAGTAGGTTTTTCTATAAAACACCCGTGCATCGCGCGGGTTTCATACTAGTACATAATATTTCAATCGAATGACACATGAGTTTTGTAATACCCCGTACTTTTGACTATACTTATTTTTAGGATTAATTAATTAAATTGCGTATTAATTGGAAATTAATCCGGGTTATAAATACTAATGAGATGCGAATTGGTATTTGATTATGTGCATATATGATTATATATGTATTTGGTATTATAAAATTTGTCGTGAGATTTATATACGGCAATTTGGAAATTTTGTTGAGACGCGTGGGACCGCCGCGTCACGTTGTAATATTTTGATAATAAAAGTGAATTTAAAATCTATAATCCATATGGTCATTTTGAGTGCGCCAACGCGTCCGAAAGGGTCGAGATAGTCAGAAATCACTAGCCGGGGGTATAGTTTGGGTTCCGGGGTATTTTTAGGCCATACCGACAACTTAAAGGGTATTTTGGTAATTTACATTTTGAGGAATTAAAAGTGACGAAAATTGGTTAATTAAATCTGATGTGGATATTGACCCACTAAGCCCATAACCAACCCATATTAACCCTTTAAGCTACGGAGGCTAACATTAGGTTTACAATCTTCCCCAAATCAAACCCTAGCCACCTTAAGCCACCATTGAAGAAGGAGCTTAGAGAGAGAGGAAACTCTGCAGAATCTTCACCAAACCTACACCAAAATCAGAAATCAAACCAAGGCAAGTGTTTTAATCATATTTAAATTCGTAGAAAGTTTCCCCCAGGTTAGAAAATTGATAAATTACAACTGTTCTTGAAAGATAATGAAAACCCATGTAGTTTGAAGTTTAAAACTTGAAAATTGTGAAGAGAATTGCATGTAGTATGATAGGTAGATGATTTCCCTTATATTAATTGTGATTTGAAGGAATTAAAACGAAATAAATTCTGGGATTTGATGATGATATAAACCTAGGGTTCATGTTCTAGAGAAATTGGGAAAAGTGTAGAGATTTGTAAATTTAGTTGATGTTATGATGATTCAATCCCTGAAAACATGTTAGGAGATGATGTAAATATGTTTAGGATGAATTAGAGACCCTAAAACGTTATTGGGATGAACCTTGGAAGAGATTAGAAGTGATAAAAATGGTGAAAAGCAAATTGGGGAAAATCTGGGCCGAATCTGGTAGCTCGTTAGAAGCAGCCCCCAGGTCGTTCGAACGAACTCGTTCGAACGAGCTTCTAACGAGTTGACCAGTCGTTACTAATGAGTAGGAATTTCGTTCGATATCTCGTTCGAACGAGATATCGTTAGAAGGGACAGTTCGTTCGAACGAACTGGATCTCGTTCGAACAGTCTCGTTCGAACGAGACTTCTAACGAGCTGACAGTCCAAACTCGTTCGAACACTCGTTCGAACGAGACTTCTAACGAGTTGACAGTTTGGTCCTTTTTGGACTGTTTCGATTTTTGGAGACCCGTAAACTTGTTCGAGGATATAGATAGCATTTCTTTGATGATATAGTGATAGACTTGGGACATTTGGGTATTTATGAGGAGGAATTTACATACGAGAGTTGTGTTACATGTACGGTTTGGGTTGAGACGTGAGTGTCTACTACGACGTGATAAATTATAGCGTGTATAATTACAAACCGAAATAGTATAGATTGTGATAATTATAGTTAGTGCGAGAATGCGATACGTACTACGATTAAAATACGGTATTACTAAGATGTGTGTTTACTTAGTATATGGATTGTGTGTATGACATACCTACCATACTTGCTATCACGGGAGGTTTGCGTTCGCTTAGGACCCTCTAATCCTTGTGTGCCTACGGGGGGGATATAGACTGGTACCTCGATGAACATAGGTCATAGAAAGACTTATTGTGATATTAATAAGTCCGCTGATCATGGGAGCGTAGGTATGTGCGTGACCCATGTGATGGTGACTGTGTTCGCCACCATTATTTGTGATGTTGTTATCGGTAAACTATTCCTGAGAGATTCGGAATATGTAATCCTTATGTACGTGATGTACCGGGATGGATAGCAGAGTATGTGTGCACCACAACTTAGTTCGCGGGGTGCTTGTATTGTATATTTATGATATGAATAATATACATTAAATTAATGGGAATCCTCATGTTAATGTTGTAAAAATATTACGGTATTGTTTCGAGATATATAATGAGTTAACTGATAGTTTTATATATGGCATATTTTGTAACTGAGTTTACGTTAAACCCCTATTTAATTACGAGCGTGGTTATGTTAAATGGAACCGAGTAATATGGGTAGAACCTTTGGCAGTCTAGCTAGTTATGTTGTCACTTAGCTAGTAGTATGGGTCGTTATAGATGGGTACTTACGTTAGGAGTGCACAGTTAGACGAGAGGTGAGAATATCATGCGAGTGTACGTCCTAACATGTACTTTGCATTTAATGTTTTAAATGTTTTTAAAGCACGTGCAAGTTTTTAAAATATAACTCCACATTCGGGCTCTGACCCGTTTGCTTTTCAAATCTCTTTTTCTTTGTAAAACCATTTTAGGTGCCCAGCCACAAGGACACCAAGCATAGGATACTCATTCAGGTGACGAGCTGTAGATGCTTGTGGAAGCTACAGGGATTTGCATGTAGACGCTTCTATCTTTTGGATTCCAGAGTCACCATCTATCAGTTGTAGGGCATGTTGCCCATTTCTATAGAAACATCTTTTACATTTCAGTTTTCAGACTTTAGCATGTATTGTTTCAGTTTATTTATTTCAGTTGTGGGATTGTAGTGAGGAGTTTTCCTCCAGCCTTTATTTACTCTATTGTGATAGTTATTCATTTTACTTCAGTATGGTGAATGGTGTTGTTTATTTCTTCATTACATTTGTTGCATGTTAATCAGACTTAAATTAAAATTTGGCAACTTGCTTTTTAAATACTAGGTGGTTAGTAATATTAAAATGTTTTCGACAGTGATGCTATTAACTGAGCCAACTTGGCATTTTGAATTAATTTAATAAAGGAGTAGCTACCCGGTATTTAATTAGTCGGGGTATCACAGGTTTCCAATAAGTACCACAATATTTTCAAGAAGAATACAAAAAAGGAGGAACAAAAATTTACTCTCGAGAGATTTAAAGAAGCATATTGTGTAAATTCCGTAACTTAAACAGTTAAGAAGAATTTCAATGTCACCATCTCTGTCAACATAACAAAAATATTCCACCAAGTAAATCGTTATCCTCACACGATCATCAAAACTCCATTGCAATATACAAACACTATTTATTTTTTCCCTCGTGATGAAACCTATTCGTGTTATCTCTCATGCTCTAAATATTAAAACTCTCACGAGACTACTATGAAGAACAATGATTGGTATTTATAACATGTGTGTATAGGATATTTAGTGTCCCACACAGTTTAAATTCTTGAAGAAAGATATATAATTTTATTATACTTAAGTTGGTTTCATGCAAAACAATAATGATGTGTGAATTGTTTTTTTAAAGCACGTGATTTTTTAGGAAGCATACTCTTATCTTATAATTGTTTATTGTTCTTTCCTCGCTTTGTAAACCCCTTAGTTTCTTAGGCTAAAGAAAAACAATGTTGACTATTCACATTGGTGTGTAGTAGTTGCATCCAACAAACTTAAACTGCAGTAACTATCTTTAACGGGAAAGATTTTTCTCAATAAAAAAATATAAAAGTTATACCATGTTTGTTGACTAGTAAAATTAATTACAATCTTGACATTCTGATAAGCATGAATTTGTAGGTACTTTCTAATCCATTGGATTAACAAGAAGTTAACACAATGCATAAAATAAGAAAAGACAATATTTTTCCCATATGATGCAAAAATTCTTATACGAATACAATGAACGATAAACAAATACCCCCGACTATGCTTACACTTTGTAAACTAAAAAAAAATAAGGGAACTAAAAATAAGTTATTAAAAATCAAATTTATTATTATTATTATCATCATTATCATAAAAATAGACATGGTTATAATTTTTTATAAAGTAACTTTCACAATAAATAAAAAAGTTTACCAATTAATTATGAAAAGTTTGAGTTATTATAATCTACATTCCTTAATGAATATTCATCCTTGAAAATTATGTCTAATTTTTATATATATATTAATCATTCCAAATAATTTGGGGTGTTGCAATCTAGCCCCAAGAAGAATTTTCGTCCTCGAAAATTTTAAATTACAATTAGGTTTGCAATATTATTTCACATTTAAAAGTCTTTCATCAGTGCCAAGAATCCTATTGCTTGTTGAACACATATAAATACTATTAAAATATGGTGGCTCAAAGAAAAATACGTCTCATAAGTTTTTTTAATATACCCACCTACCTTAGTCTTCTTAATAACATAGGATGCCATCAATATGCATGGTTAACAACGTATATATATATATATATATATATATATATATATATATGAGGTGGACGTTTATCTCATTAACAACAAAGCATCCATTTTGAAACTGTTGCATGAATATGGGTAGTGGTATGAGGAACATAACATGAATATATATAATTTATAACAAAGGAAATGATTAAATTTATCGATTAAAATTATTCTTGAAAAATGGTAAAATAAAGTTACATTATAAAATTGGATTTAACGATATATACCTGAAGTACTACACACAATGGAGTGACAAAAGTAGGTCCTACTCTAAGGTTAAGATTTCTCACACACCAAGTTTCTCAATTAAATCAAAACACCATAATAAGTTATAGACCTTAACCTAAGACGCAATGATTGTTGTACACCTAAACTTCACAATTGAACAATTGCAGGTAACAAAATAGACGCTTAAGTCATTATCCAAGAGTCATCTTATACCTAAGCTCTGATACCATATGTAACAATCCAAAAAAATCGAGGTGCTACTTTGCTTAAAATTTAACTAAAATCCACAATAACGTAAGCAGAACATCTAAATTGCACCAATGAACTAAAGTGAGTCACCCAAATAATAGCAAATAAATTTATTACACCAAATTCTAGTGTCTGTCAATAAAAAAAAATTACAATTGTTTATCTTCAAAAGATTATACAATTTCCGCTATGCACAAAAAATAAGAAAAAGCTACAAAAATCATACTTTCGTTTTGCCAATAATAATTTGTATCTTACCTGTCACCCAAATATCTTCATTAATGATACCATTCAAATGGCTTAATGTCCAGAATTAATAATATGTGTGTGAAATCATGTAAATAAGGGTTAATTAAATATTCAGAGTCACTGGTAGACTCGACACAACTGGGCTAGTTCTTCGGGTGATAGGCACGGATTAGTAGGATTCTGTTAATATATATATATATACACACACACACACACGTGGGTATAGGGACAATATATATATGAATAATAATATATGTGTGTATGATATTTATGTGAAACATACCCATCCTAGCAGATATGTTATCGGTGGAGGTTTCATGCTTTGGGAGGTCACTCTGGCAAAATCCCACAAAGGTAGTGCTGTTCCCCTAGGTCATAGGTCTATGCACGACCAACCTATATAGGTTTCGAGTCCCATGGAATAATTTGGTATGGTTATAACCCACAAACTTAAGACCATGATCGCCTCCGATTTTTGTTTTCATTTTGGGTTTGGTGGTGAGATTTCTATCCGGTTGCCCAGGTTGTGGTGGACATTCCTGGGCCTTGATAGCATGTTAGTGATTTTCATCCAACGACGAAATACTCAGATGGATTGCGATTACATATACAACGACCGATATATGTGTATATATATTTTATGTGTTACAACATATGTATATAAAGGTGGAGATAATTATATACGGGCATAAGTCCTTAAGTGAGAATATTTATTAATAACTGGAGTAAGTTATGAAAATAAGTTTGTGTTAATAAATTGAATTAATTAAAAAGAGGGGTAATCTAATTAAGAAATCACAGATAAATAGAATACTCGAGACAGTGTAGTGTGTTATATCCAGATTAGTAAGGAGGCTAGTTAGGCGGGGTAGTGTAACCAGGAGGGTCAAAGAGCATACATTAGGTGCGAACATTAAATGAGGGGTGAGGGTCATCTGATGTGAGTGTTCTACCAGTTTAAATATAGAAAATTACTTTACATATTCATTACTGCATTTTATTCACTTGCTAAAAAATTTCAAAGGTTTTAGGCTCTGACCGACTTCAAATATTTTAAAAATTAGGTGTCCAGCCATAGGGACACTAAGGATGATTCTTTTATCCAGGGTTACGTAGCTGCAACTGATGTGGAGGCTTAAAGGTTTTAGATTAGCCGATTCTATCATTGTTATCTTAGATTAGGTTCCATTTTAGCCATTGGTTGTCCATGTCTCCCATTTTATCAGATTTATTTACTTTAAGTTTTATTTAGTTCAGTTTGAAAGATTGCATTGGATTATTTGTACCAGTGGTTTATTTGGGACTTGGTTTTATTTATTTCTACATTTAGACTTCTTTGTTGGTGTGGTTATATATATTATTTATTATGAATGAGATTATGGTGAATGGTTTACTTTTGGTTTTGCAATTAAAGATTAAAATTTGACACAGCTTGTTAAACTAATAACTGGTTAGTAATTAATTGAATTTTGATAGTGATGCAAAGAATTAGCCTTATGAGACTCTAATTTATTTTAGTAGATGGCTGGACACCCATTATTTTAATAGGCGAGGTGTCACGGGTGTATCAGAGCATTAGATTTTAGTGTCCTTAGGATCTATGCAACTTACTACGATTTCATTGTAGCATCCTTTGATATAGAGCCATATTTTAGGATTGTTGTATTAATTTATGCATTTACGTTCTTCTGATATTATATCTAGTTTCAGATGCCACCCCAAAGAGTAAGATCAACTAGGGCCTGCGACGGCTACAGACTCAGTTGGAGCCACAGGGGACGGCGACAGCCGCAGAGGTGGCCATTATAGTTGCTCAGGTGGTCAATTCAACCATAACTGCCATGGAACATCATTTTTAATAGAATTGGCCACAGTTGCGAGTGGCACTTGTAGTCCAAGATTATCCGGGGCCATCAACATGGGAGAGAGTGGTGAAAGCCTTCAAAAGGGGAATCCATCAGAGTTTAAGGGAACTTCAGATGTGGTAGCTTCCAGCTAGTGGAAGAAAGATATCACATGTCATCTTCGGCTAGTCGAGTGCAGCGATACACAGAGACAGATACTGGCTACTTTTAAGCTAGTAGGCGCGACACTACGGTGGTAGGAGTTGATAACCACGACAGAGGAGAGGTATGTTATGACCATAGCGGAGTTTTGGGTGTGGTTGGTCCACAAGTATTTTCCGTCAGCGATTCAAACAGAGATGTGACAGAGGTTTCTCGATATTACTCAGGAAGATCGATCGGTAGCTGAATACGATGAAGAGTTTACCCTTTTGGCAAACTTTATGCCTGATGAGGTGAACACCGAGGAGAAGAAGATGATGAAATTTATGAATGGAATGACTTGATGGATTTAAAAATATTTATTGGGTAACCCGACGTTGACCAACTATGCTGAGGTTATCAATGCTGTATTACTTTACTATCAGGACCATTACGTCCATCTGAAGGGAAGCAAGAGAGCGTGGGATACTAGCTAGACAAACAGAGAAGGTGGTAATGGTGCTCGTGGGACACTAGAGTATCACATGGGTAGGAAGCATGAGCGAGATTCTCGACAGGGGGATCCGACTAAGTGGTTTGGGTTGGGAGGTTTTCGACCAGATGGTAGTGGGTTTAGATAGGGCCAGCAGGGCCCTCAGCATTAGCCTCATTAATAATAACATATTCCTAGGGTCTCTAGGGCTAAGGGAACAACGGGGCAACCATCACGACCGGGGCCATCAGGGCCAGGGACAACCCCGAAATGGCCACTAGGGCCAAAGGTAAAGGAACTTCAATGGCCATTATTTCACTTGTGAAGATATGGTCCATCGGAAGAGAGACTTCTTGCAACCAGGTAGAGGGCTGCAACAGGGTGCCCAATAGGGTTAGCCAGTGCGGTTACCACCTATAGCACCAGCTCCACCAGCCTAACAACAATAGGGGCAACTATAGTCCTGTCTACATGGTCCAGAATGAAGTCATACTACATGCGTAGCAGATGCCACTAGAAGTTGATGGCACATTTCCTATTTTTGGGCATATGGGTAGGGTGTTATTTGATATGGGAGCCTCACATTCGTTCATATCTACTAGATTTACACACACAGTAGAACCACTAGAGATAGCCTATAGTATTATTAAGTGTGTAGACTCACCGTTAGGCAGGAGAGCCCTTGTACACTTGATTTGTAGGGGAGTAGATAATGACGTCGAGAGATTATGTTTAGTGGCCGACTTACTTATTTTAGACATAGTGGAATATAATGTTAACTTGGGCATGGATTGTTTAGAAGGGTGTAGGTAAATGGTGTATTTCTTTTGGAGGACCATTTTATTTTCCATCCTTATACGGGAGATGTTTCTTATAGTGATGCCTCTTCCTGAAGGAGGGTCGAGCACACACTTGTACTATATTGAGGAGGATACCTCACAAGAGGTTGTTATTTCCTTGGATTCGATTCCAATTGTCAGGGAGTTCACAGATGTTTCCAGGAGATACCCAATTTTCCACCCAATCGAGAGATTAAGTTCATAATCGATTTAGTGGTTGGGACGAGACTGATTGAACGAGAACCGTCTTGGATGGACCCGTTAGAGATACGAGAATTAAGAGATCATATTTAACAACTCTTGGGTAAGGGTTTTATCCGACAAAGCATATCGTCGTAGGGTACGCCTGTGTTGTTCGTAAATAAGAAGGATGGGTCTCTTTGACTGTGTATTGACTACATGAAGTTGAATAAGGTTACAATTTGGAGTAAGTATCCATTGCCACGAATTGATAACTTATTCGAACAGTTGAGAGGAGCCGTGTACTTTTCTAATATATACCTAAGATCGTGGTATCACCAGTTACAGATTATGGAGGAGGACATTCGTAATACTGCATTCTTGACACGATACGAGTCGTATGAGTTCAGGGCTATGCCATTTGGGCTAACTAATTCTCCAATCAATTTCATAGATATCACGAACAGGGTGTTCAGAGACTTTTTGGAATCGTTCATGATAGTGTTCATATACGACATTCTGTTATATTTTCTAACTGAGGGTGAGCACACAGAGCACCTGCATATGGTTTTGAAAACATTACGGGACCATCAATTATACACTAAGTTCGAGAAGTTCGAGTTCTGGTTATGTAAGGTACAATTTTTGGGTCATATTATGTTTGACATAAGCATTTCTGTGGGCCCGAGTAAGGTTTTCATAGTAAGGTAATGGGGACAACCCACGACACCGACGGAGGTTTGTAGCTTCTTGGGGTTGACCGGGTATTACCATCTCTTTATAAAGGCGTATTTGAAGATTGTGAATGCACTAACAAGTTTGACTCGCAAATGGGTGCCGTTTGTGTGGGACGATTACTTTCAGTTAGCTTTCGGTGACATAAATGACAAGTTGATTTCAACTCTTGTGCTCGCACTACCTAGGGGAGGAGTAAAGTACCTTGTATGTACCGATGCATCCTTATAGGTATTTATGGTGTGCTACAACATGAGTATTGGGCCATATCCTATTCTTCTCGCAAGCTTAATCCCCCATAAGAATAATTGCTCACACATGACTTGGAGTTAACATCGGTCGTGTTCGCCTTGAAGATTTGGAGGCACTACCTTTTGGGTGAGCATTTCAGTTTATTCACTAATCATAAGTCATTATAGTTTCTCTTCACTAAGAAGGATCTTAATATGTGGCAACAAAGATGGTTAGAGTTTGTGAAGGAGTACCAGTTTGATATTCAGTATCATCTGGGAAAGGCTAACATGGGGACAAATGCGTTGAGCCAATGACCTATAGTAGAAATAGTAGAGGTTTGGAAGGCGAAGTGGGCGAGCTTAAACATGATGATGAGGTCTCCAGATCATGTACGGTGGTATTTGTTATCACTTTAGAGATTATTATACGGGTGGTGAAAGCATAAAATGGGGATTAGTTCGGTTAGTATAGGGTGTGCCAGTTGTTGGCAGATGGGGCCGTGTTTTACTCGATCAGTTTTGAGGGAGGCTTATGCTTCAATGGGAGGCTCATTATTCTGGAGGACGAGGACTTGATACACACAGTGATGACCAAATCTCATGGGTCGGAGTTTGGGGTACATCTCAGTGGGGATAAGATATACCAGGATATGCGTAGACAATACTGTGGTCGGGCATGAAGCAAGGCATAGCAAAGTTTGTCTTGAAGTTCACTACTTTCCAATTAGTGAAGGTAGACCACCAAAGGAAGACTGGGACATTACAATCGCTAGAGGTTCTGGTTTGGAAGTGGGAGAGAATATCGATGGATTCCATCACTGGGTTACTGACATCACACAGAGGTCATGATTCTATCTGTGTTATCATTTATCGTCTTACCAAGGAGACACACTTTTTATGAGTTTGGGAGAATTTAATAATGAGGAAGCACTCCCAATTTTTTATTGCCAAGATAATGAGACTGTATGGGGTATTGATTAATATCGTATCTGACAGGAACAAGATTTTTGTGTCCCACTTTTGGTAGAGCTTTTAGGAGGCGATGGGCACTGATTTATGGTTGAGTATGGATTACCATGCATAGACTGATGGGAAGATTGAATGGGTTAATCAGATGTTGGAGGACATGCTCAAGATGCGTATACTCAATTTTAGGAGAGTTGGGAGCAGTACCTTCCATGAGTGGAGTTCGCTAACTCTTACTAGTTCATCATCGACATGGCACCATTTGAGGCACTTTATGGACGACCTTATCATTATCCCACTTATTGGTTAGAGGTGGGGGATAATAATTAGTTGGGATCGTAGATGATTCATGATAATATTTCCAAGATTGAGCTGATTTGATGACACATAAGGATAGCTCAAGATAGGCAGAAGAGTTATGCTGATACCGACACAAGACACATAGAGCTAGATTTATGGGACCGGGTATTGGTACGAGTGTCTCCCATAAAGGGAGTCATGAGGTTTGTGAAGAAGGGGAAGCTAGAGACGAGTTATGTAGGGAATTTCCTGATCATCGAGAAGGTAGGACCAGTTGCTTATAGGCTAGGGTTGTTGGAGTATCTACAGAGGATTAACGATGTATTCCATGTGTCGCCGCTCAAGAGATATTAGGGGAGTAATTGAATTTTTGCCACATTCCACTGGAGGAGATACACTTCCAGCCAAACATCTCATACAAGGAGAGATTGGTTGCTATTTTTTATCCTCGTGAGCATAAGCTGCTGTAATACCCTGATTTTTGATTAATTAGTTAAAACAAAAACTACGTGGTGTGGATGTAGTAACTACGAAAATTTTACATGATATTTACAAACAAGGGTCACTTGGACTTTAAAAATATTTTAGAGGTCATACGTAGGGTTGCATGTCACATGCATGACATCGCATGGGAATTAATCGACATTGTTAGTGAAATAATGTAATTATGTGAATATTAAAAAGTTTATTAATTTAAGAAAAACTTAGTGGGCAACATTGGAATTTATTGAAGTGTATATCGTTTTAAGTGGTATGAGTTTTTATAAATCATGTATTTGGAAAGAAATAAAGTGGGAGCTAAATTATAACACTATTAAGAAACAAAACAAAACACACACACACACACACACACACACACACACACACACACATATATATATATATATATATATATATATCATGACGTCATTGCATAGCAGAAGTGGGGTAGGACAACATGAAGGTAAATGAAGTCTAATGCCTTAATAGCAAAATGAGTGATTGGTTCGCTGGTTTCCAAAAGAAGAAAACAGGGGTGGTCCCTTAGTCAAAAATAGTAGGCGGCTAAAAGAACTTTGGATGATTAGCATAGGTGAGAGCTAACGGTGTAATATATTAGAGGACAAAACCTCTCCACATGAGTAGTATCTTGTTAAATCAATGGGATGTAAACCGAAGGGGGGCGGGAACTGCTATAATTCGAAACGTGGCCCTGTATTTTTTTCCTATCTGTTGGATCATTTTTTTGGTTATATATTTGTCCCCTTGATAAAACCCTTGGCAAAATATCAAAAGGGATGTTCCCTCTCTAAACGAAAACAATCTACTAAAGAGGATCACGACAAAATATTTTATGGAGTTTTTGAAGAGGGTTTTAAGGGATCTTTTATAGAGACAAGTTGGGTGGAGCTAGAAAACCCTCTAAGTCCATCTTAGGAGGTGGGGGTTGTCATCTTCTTTGATCTTTCATGCCTTCCATTATTAGAGTTGCATTTGAGGTGGGGAAAAATCTACTCTTAGATTAAAGACTCTGTTTTGTGCATTTATAGTCTTGTTATTGTTAAATGTTAAGAGTAAGATTATTACGAACATGATGATAGATTTCTAGTAAAAAGAAATAACAAATATTTTTATGGAATAAAAATGTGAGAAAATATGATTTTGTTAAAGATAAACGAAGAACTCATATTTTAAAGTTTCTCGAAATAAAGAGTGGATTTTATGAGAATGTTGTATTTTCTAGAAGTTTGATGTTAAATATTTTATGGAATAAAATATTTGAGATGGTGTTCATCTCGCCAAAAAGTTTATGAAATATACATTCCTAAGCTTCATGAAAAATGGAGATTTTATGAAAAAAATAGACATTTGTTGAGTTTAAGAAAATTAAAAATGTCTTTATGTCATGAAAAGCATGTTTGTTGCAAATGGAATAAATTTCTAGAATGAAAAGTATATTGAATCCATTTAGTAGGATTTTAGGGTTTAAAGTCCACTTTCTCATGCATATAAATATGTAGTATTTTGATAACAAATATATGAACAAGTTTAAAGAAAGTATTCTTGGGTTTAAACATGAAATAAAACAAAAATAAAAAATTTAGTCTTTAAAGTGTGTGGAAAAAGGACATTGAAAGTATGAATAAATGTAAGGTTGTAAGACTTCATTTGTTAATAAGAGAAAATGTTAATTTATAATTAAAAGTTGTCTTCAAATGTAGTTGGATTTCTTCGATAAAGAATGTGTAGAAATATGTGAGTTTAATATGCAAAAATAATAAAAAGGGCTTTTTTTTTATCTATTAAAGGTATCAAAGTGTCAAGTGTGAAAGTTGGGAAAAAGTGTGATGTTGAACAAGTGTTAAAATGGCTAAGAGCGTGTTAAATATTTAGTTGGAAACTTAATAATTATTTTGAAAAATAACACTTGTTAAAGGACTAAGTTGCGAGTTTTGACAAAGAGGGTAAATTCGTAAATTTACTTAAAGGAGAACATTTTTATGAAAGAAAAATGTAAATAAATGGTGTTACACTATTGTGGATGAAATTGGCATAAGTCCTTAAGATGTAAATAATTTTGGTGTAAAATCAACCTAAGTATATAAAGGATAAGATTTGGATAATTCAAAGTGTATCACGAGTTGGGGTGAAACCCCAGGTTTAGCTTTAATCAGGTTAAAGTAAATAAGTGGAATAATGTGGACGTTTGTAAAATGTTAAAACACATTTAGAAGGAACTTGGATAACACCGAGATAAGCATGAAGGGCCCAGAGGCCTAGGGTGAAAAGCCCCAAACCATTGGCCAAATTATATGGCGCGCATAGCCAGCAGTGTGGATCCCATTAATGTATGCAGTATTGAAAAGTTCTGAGAAAAATTAAAGGAATAAGGAACATGTCAAGAAATGGGTTGTGTGGTGAATATGTTAATACAACCTTACTTGAATGAATTAATAAATGTTCCAGTAAAGGTCAAATGGATAAGTAAATGGGAAATTGATTAATGTCCACGAGGCTAGAAAGAAAAAGGTACAGTAAGTGGATAAATGGGTGGTTAAGAAATAAGTGGTTCAACACGTCATTTAACACATGAATGTGTTGAAAAAGGGTTGTACAAGTTTAAGTGAGTATTTTCTACACAGTGTCGCGTGTGTTGAAGAGGGTGATTTTTAATGAAAATACGTATATAGATTGATCAAAGCAAAAAGGGGTAATTTCGATAAAGAAATAATTGTCGGGTAATTCAAGTGGAGTTGTTTGAATATTTAACTGCGTGTGTTAAATAAAGGGATGAATGTCAAATGATAAAAAAATGAAGTCTTTTACAGAATTAATATAAATTCATCTGGATAAATAAGTTTTTTCAAAAGTAAAATTGTTTAATGCTTTAAGTATATATATATATATATATATACGAAGTAGTTGCATGTGCACGTAGGCATAACATGTTAGAGTCTTCTTTCTGTCGTTTGTTTCTATACTGCATTTGCATATATCCCACTAAGCATCGACTCACACCCTCATTTTGTTACGGAAGGTTATGAGCGGTTTCCTATTTTGAGAGCATCATACAAGTTAGTACTTGCTTTATTTTATATTAGTAGCTCTGTATGTTTGGACTTCGGGGTGTTCCCCATGGGTCACTCACATACATTATTTTGAAACTGGAATCCCATGCTAAATAAGTGAAATGTTAATTAAAATAATAATGGACTAGCAACATTATATATGTTATTTCCTTGCACTTCACACCTAATGGTCGGGTTGGACCAGGTTGACTATGGGTAACCCATAAATTTGGGTTGGGGCATTACAAATAGTATCAGAGCTCTAGGTTCAAGGATCCTTTCGAGAGTGACGTGGTGAGGTCGATAGTGGATCTTTCGACATCGGTGTAGGTTGATGATTTTAGTTTGTGTCCTCGACGGTGAAGTTAAAGTGGTTAGCAAGATATGTAAGTTGGTTCCAAGTGTAATACAATCAAGTTAGTTATTATTTATAGCTTTCGCACTTCTGATTAAATATGTTATTAATTTACGGATGTCCATGCAAGCCAATAGTTGTGACACAATAGTTTTTAGCGTGAGGTGTTTTGTTCCATCCTTTGATGACGTAGAGCCTTTTGAGGTGGTAAAAGAGTGAAATGATGCCTATGGGACATGTAGCACAAATTATGTATGGCCAGCAGTAGAGGATTAAAGTTGGAAAATCGTAACTAAGTAATGATGATTGTGATTTCAAATGGCATGTAGCCTTAGGTGCGACACTTCTGAGTGGCGAACATCGATGATATAATTAGGAAAATTTGAACCTTGGGGTAATACCGTGATTTATGGTGATTCGATGAACATGTAAATTTGTGTGGGTCCAAAATTGTGGATATATCTATCTTAGCGGATAGGATGCTATCCTTGTGGGGTAATGCCTTAGTAATTGTTGGATGATGAATGTATCTTATAAGTCCTCATTAGAGTACGGGCCATGTGTGGCAAGGTCTCACGTGAGTGACAATGATGAGTCGTAGTGATAAGGGAGTAAACCTTAGATTTCCCTTCGGGGGAGTGGTTGAAAGAATGATGCATCATTTGATGAATATGACATTTAACGACACCGGTGGTGTAGACTTAGAGATGAACTAGTTGTACATTGTGTCCTGTATCCTACCAAAATCCTTAGTAGTGTTAGCTTGTGGTTTAAACGCGTAGCGCATAGTGTTAGCTGTAGTAAGAAGGTCTTCGGATTATCCTTGGGATGAAAGGTCAACTTGTTGTGGTGCCTTGGGGTATTCAACGGTAATGACCTACCATGTTAGAAAATCATAGATTGATATTTGGGTGAATGGATAGCAATCGATTAAATAAATATGGAGAAGTCTTAGGTCATCATCACTTTATGATATGTTGGTTCGTAAAAGTTCTATCTAGTCTTGGTGATAGTTTCTTTGGTATAGTTAGTGTCCTTACAGATCCAATTGAGTTTGGTTCTCTAGGATGTGTTGTGTTCGGTAATAGGGTGTGAGAATTTGGTGATGGCCTTGGGTTACCGACTAAGTTCAAGGAGTCATTTCATATAGCCTTGCGTGAGGCTTTCAAAGTTTAATGTAGATAGGTAGTGAAACCTTTTGAGATAAAGTTAGAGATTTAGACTTTGGTGTGATACTCGTTGTCTTGAGGGGACCAATGCAGTAGGGGTCGTGATGCAGCTAGAAAAATACTAGGATTACATTAGAGATTTGGGCCAATGATGATATTTTAGACTTGTGTGGATTTGAGGGTGTGCATCCAAATAGTACGAGGTACCCTTTTATGTAATGATGTGCTTGACTGTCACGTGGCGTTAGTTAAATTGAACTTTATGAGGAGCACATTAATCTAGTGATGATGATAGTTTTAATGAGGTAAGGGTGTCACCAAAACGGGTATGGCTTAAAAGACGTCAGGGTATGACTTTATTACGATTGAGTGACGTAGCAATATAGGTGTGTCAAGTTGATGCCATCGTCATTAATGGGATGGAAAAGGTCGGTGTCGATTAGGGCATAGACATTCGCCAAATGGGGAAGATCGTACCCTCCAAAAACTTTAAGTCGTAAGCCTTAGCCAAGGAGGGAAGTCACTTGTTCACTACTAATAAAAAGTTAGGTCCATGGGTTGTTCCTTCACAAGGAACCGCGTAGGTTGTGGTCAGGTTCGTGATAATTAGTGACTCAAGCTAGGATGTATGGCTATTTTTTGAACTCAGTGAGTGGTTCGGGAGGAGACGTGATCTCTGAATGTGTGGCATAGGCTCACCTTTCGTAAACCATTGCGGTTATGTGTGAGTAGGGTTTCACCGGAACAATTGTTCTTCTTTCCAATTCTTGTACGTCTAGGGTTTCCCCGGAACGATTGTTCTCTTTTCAAATTCTCGTACATCTCTTTCTATTAAGGTAATAGGAAATTGTATTCCAGTAAGTAGGATAGTTTAAATATGCACCACGATATGGTAGGACGCGGTTTGGCCCAGTAGATCACGGTGGGACTTGGCTTGGTCAATAAAACTCGATAACTGGGTACCCTCTTGTGTAAAAGTGTGCTCGCCATATCACTAAGTTTTGTGTATGGGTGGCTTTGCTTTCGACCGCACAATTTCTCATAGTATTTGTTTCTCCTAGGATGGAAATCTAGGGTTTAACTGGCATGACCATTAGGGGCTCTAGTTATAGAGAGCATGATGATGACTTGAGGATCTTGTAGAATGTTGAGACTCGAGGAGATTGACACTAATGATTATTTTTCTCTATGAGTAGACTGTGTAATACTCAAGTATTCGTTTGGTTGTTAGAATGCCAAGAATGACCCTAGGTCCATTAAGAATCCTGTATTAGAAACTAGTTAGACAGTTGGGTTGTGATGTAATAATGTATTTCCCCTTGATGTGAGAAATCAGAATTTGAGGTGAATGTCAAACTTATGCAAGGTTGTGTCGTTAAAAAATTTAGAACAAGTAGGGTGTATGATCTTAAGATCTGAGATGGTTAGGGATAATGAATCGGGTATCGATTGTGTTATGGTTTACTCTTGGGCGAGTATCGATCACGAGAGAGTGTTACCTGTAGGGGCACTATTATGATTTGAGTATTAGCAAAGTTAGCCTTAGGACTAGACTAAGTATGATCACTGAATAAGAACATATTTGAGGACCTTTAGGTGAATTTGATGACTAGATTGAGGGTGAGCATTAAGTCATGTTATCGGAGGAAACTTTTGGTGGTAAACTCATGAATGAACGTACGTTGTTGTCTTAGTATTCGGGGACTTGATGATGTAGTCTTAAGAGAATTTTGGTTACTTAGAGTAGAAATTTGTGTATTTCTTAGTCTCGAGGGCGATAAAATTCAAGAATTCTGGGGACGAAATTCCCCAAGGAGAGAAGTTTTTAATACCCCAGAATTGATTAATTAGTTAAAACAAAAACTACGTGGTGTGGGTGGCGTAACTACCAAAAGTTTATGCAAAATATGCACAAACAAGGGGTCACTTTGACTTTACACATATTTTAGAGGTCATATGTAGGGTTGCATGTCTCATGCATGACATCGCATGGGAATTAATGGACATTATTGGCGAAATGAAATAATTAGGTGAATATTAAAAAGTCTACTGATTTAAGAAGAACTTAATGGGCAACATTGGGATTTATTAAAGGTATATGTGCATATTATTTTAAGTGGTATTAGTGTGTGTGTGTGTGTGTGTATATATATATATATATATATATACATGTGTGTGTGTGTGTGTGTCACGTCGGCATTGCATAGCAGAAGTGGGGTAAGACAACATGAAGGTAAATGAAGTCTAATGCCTTAACAACAAAATGAGTGATTGGTTCGTTGGTTTCCAAAAGAAGAAAACATGGGTGGGTCCCTTGGTACAAAATAGTAGGCAGCTAAAAGAACTTAGGATGGTTATCATAGGTGAGAGTTGACCATGTAATATATTAGAGGACAAAACATCTCCATATGTGTAGTATATTGTTAAATCAATGGGATGTAAATAGAGGGGGGGGGGGGGGCACTGCTATAGTCCGAAATGTGGCACCGTATTTTGTTCCCATTCGTTGGATAATTTTTTTAAGTATATATATATGTAACACCAATATGTTTGGTCCCTTGATAAAACCCTTGACAAAATATCAATAGGGAATTTTCCTCTCCAAACTAAAAACAGTTTGCTAAAGAGGAGCACAACAAAATATTTCATGGAGTTTTTGAAGAGGGTTTTTGGGATCTTTCATAGAGGTAAGTTAGGTGGAGCTAGACAACCCCTCTAAGGCCACATTAGGAGGTGTGGAGTTGTCATCTTCTTTGATCTTTCATGCCTTCCATTATTAGAGTTGCATTTGAGGTGGGGAAAAATCTACTCTTAGATTAAAGACTTTGTTTTGTGTATTTATAGTCTTGTTGTTGTTAAATGTTAAGTGTAAGATTATTATGAACATGATGATAGATTTATAGTAAAAAGAAATAACAAACATTTTTATGGAATAAAAATATGAGAAAATATGATTTTGTTAAAGATAAATGAAGAACTTGTATTTCAAAGTTTCTTAAAATAAAGAGTGAATTTTATGAGAATGGTGTATTTTCTAGAAGTTTGATGTTAAATATTTTAAGGAATAAAATATTTGAAATGATGTAAATCTTGCGAAAATGTATATGAAATAAACACTTCCAAGGTTCTTGAAAAGTGGAGATTTTATGAAAAAATAGACATTTGTTGAGTTTAAGGAAATTAAAAATGTCTTTATATATTGAACGCATGTTTGTTGCAAATGGTATATATTTTTGGAATTAAAAGTATATTTAATCCATTTAGTAGGATTTTAGGATGTGAAGTCCACTTTCTCATGCATATAAACTTGTAGTATTTTGAAAACAAATATATGAACAAGCTTAAAGAAAGTTTTGTTGGGTTTCAACATGCAATAAGAAAAAAAAAAAAAAACTTTAGTCTTCGAAGTGTGTGAAAAAAGGACATTGAAAGTATGAAAAAATGCAAGGTTGTAAGACTACATGTGTTAATAAGAAAAAATGTTAATTTATTATAAAAATTAGCGTTCAAATGTAGTTGAATTTCTTTGATAAAGAATGTGTAGAAATATGTGAGTTTGATATGCAAAAAATAAAGAAAGTGCTGTTTTTATGTATTAAAGGTATCAAAGTGTCAAGTGTAAAAGTTGAGAAAAAGTGTGATGTTTAACAAGTGTTAAAATGTCTAAGAGGGTGTTACATATTAAGTTGGAAACTTAATAATCATTTTGGAAAATAACACTTGTTAAATGACTAAATTGCAAGTTTTGGCAAAAAGGGTAAATTGGTAAATTTACTTAAAGAAGAACATTTTTATGAAAGAAAAATGTAAATAAATCGTGTTGTACTATTGTGGATGAAATTTTCATAAGTCTTTAAGATTTAAATGATTTTGGTGTAAAATCAACATAAGTATGTACAGGACAAGTGTTGGCTAATTTAAAGTGTATCACGAGTTGGGATGAAACCCTCGGTTTGGCTTCGATCGGGTAAAAGTAAAGAAATGGAATAATGTGGACATTTGTAAAATGTTAAAACACATTAGAAAGGAACCTCGATGACACCGGTATAAGTAATAAGGTCCCGAAGACCTAGGGTAAAAAACCTAAAATTACTGGCCAGAGTATATGGTGCGTATTGCTAGCGGTGTAGAGCTCGTTAAAGTATGCGGTATTGGAAGATTGCGAGAAAAGATAAAGGAATAAAAAACATGTCAAGAAATGGGTTGTGTGTTGAATGCATTAACACAACCTAACTTGATTGAATTAATAAATGCTCCGGTAAAGGTCAAATGGATAAATAAATGTGAAATTGATTAATGTCCGTGAGGGTGGAAAGAAAATGCTAAAGTAAGTGGATAAATGGGTGGCTAAGCAACCTAAGTGGTTCAACCCGTCATTTAACAAAATAATTTTTTGAAAAAGTTTTGCACAAGTTTAAGTGAGTATTTTCTAACATGGTGTCGCGTGTGTTAAAGGGGGTGCTTTCAATGAAAATACTTATATAGATTGTCCAAAGAAAAAATGGGAAATTTTGGTAAAGAAATACTTGTTGGATATTTCAAGTGGAGTTGTTTAAATATTTAACAGAGTGTGTTAAATAAAGGGATAAATGTCAAATGAGAAAAATATGAAGTGTTTTATAGGTTTAAGGTAAATTCATCTGAATAAATAAGGTTTTTCGAAAGTAAAACTCTTTCATGCTTTAAGTATATGTATATGTATGTTTATATATATACAAGGTAGTTTCATTTGCACGTAGGCATAACGTGTTAGAGTCTTCTTTCTGTCGTTCAATTCTATACTGTATTTATATATTTCCCACTGAGCATCGGCTCACACCCTCGCTTTGTTACGGAAGGTTGGGAACGGCTTCATATTTTGAGATCGTCATACATGTAAGTACTTGCTTCATTTTACGTTAATGAATATGTACGCTTCGACTTCGGGGTGTTCCCCATGGGTCCCTCACGTAGTTTATTTTATAACTGGAATAGCATGGTAAACAAGTGAAATGTTAATTAAAATAAAACTGAACTAGAAACATTATATAGATTGTTTCATTGCACTTCAGACCCAATGCTCAGGTCGGACCGGACTGACTACGGGTGACCCATAAATCCGGATCGGGGCATTACAACTGCGGTCTAAGGTGGTGCCCCTACTTTTGGTTTCGTGGGGACACCATAATGTAGATGAGTCGATGTGGGAATGGGAGGATGATATGTGAGAGCAGTATCTAGATCTTTTTATCGCAGGTACGTCCGAATTCCGGGGACGAAATTCCTTTTCAAGGGGGAAGTATGTAACACCCGGTATTTTTAAATAATTAATTATAGCATTTTGTTAATTACACATGCGTCCATAATTTAATCAAAATAAGAAATATTGTGTATTTAATAAATATTAATTAGTGAGAATAGAATTAATATTTATATGGAAATAAATTTACTAAGCATGATTAAATGAATAAAATTCGATCAATTTTTAGCATGTCAAAGTGGATATAAATGACAAGAATTACTGGTATCTCAATTGGGATATAAGGGTAGGCTATTTTTGGTTTGAGATAGTATATTGGTGTTTTGTGACTCGTATTATGATTTCGAGTGCATGGTTGATCCAGAATGGGTCGAAATAGTTGAAATCAAGTACCTAAGGGTTGAGATTGGATATCGGGGGCTTTGTAGATTAGTCGGGACCCACTTGGGGGCATACGAATCATTTTACACTATGGGGTTAACCTAATTTCAGGATCATGGCTTTAAATAAGAGGTTAAGAGTTAGAAGGCATCCACTTTAAATATTAAAGCATCTGAGAGCTAAATTTATGAGAAAACATGAAGAAAAACATAAGGGATTCAAGGGGGAGGTTTAATTGGATGCAAAACATTGGAAGCTCTTGACTAGATTCAACCCTACAAGAAGAAAATCATTGTTCCATCCACATATAAGGCAAGTGATTAAACTTGCTTGATGTTTTTGTTTAGTTTTATGTCCATATAAAAAATTTAGTAGATTTGTAACAAATTTTAGGGTGGGAATTTGCATGTAAATGGGTTTTGAGAAAGGTGAAATTGATGATGATCCTTTATGATCTTCATAGAATAAATTCCACATGAATTGTAGGTTCCTGCTAGATAAACCTAAGAATGAAAAGGATATATATTGTTCTTGAATGGAAAAATCTAAAATTGAATAAAAGAGGTGTGATCTTAGACTATGAAATTTGGAAATTCCATTTGAATTAAGAAATAATTAATGCTGGAAAAATTAATGATTAATTCCCATGATTAGAGTTGGTTTTTGTTGAATCAAAACAATTAAATAGGCATCCTTATGTTTGTAGTTGATAGAGTAATGATATTATATGTTGGGATGGAGATTGGGACTTGTTTGGGTGTGAAAATTTGGGTAAAACCCATGAAAAACATACCACCCCCGACCTAGGCTACGTACATGGGTGAAACAGTTCGCCCTTGGCCATCCGGATTCGGCAACCCTGTTTAATCTATGTCCGTTTGTTAATAGTTTATTAATTGCTTTGGGGTCTGGGATATTTTGGGGTTTCTGTAGATGAAAGTAAAACTTCTAAACAATAATTTAGGGACCTTATTTTATCTTGGGATACTTGGAATAAAATCCAGAGTTAGAAATTGTGGGTGTTTAATGCGAATGATGCTCGAAAATATCAATGAATGAATTCCATTAGAAATTCGAGTAACTTAGGATATGGGCCGTTAAAGAAGGGCTTAGTGTCCAAAATTAATAATATGTTTGTGAAATCAATTAAACAAGGGTTAATTAAATATTTAAAGTCCACTCGACGCAACTAGGCTAGTGCTTTGGGTGATAGGCACAGATTAGCAGAATTTTGTGAATATAAATAAATAAATATATATATATATATATATATATATATATATATATATATATATATATATATATATATATATAGGGACAGTATATGTATGAATAATAATAATAATAATAATAATAATAATAATAATAATAATAATATCTGTGTATATGATATTAATGTGAAGCATACCCATCCTTGTGAATATGCTATCAGTGGGTATTAGAGTTTTCAAAATTTCTTAAGGCCATTTTTGAGAAATTTTTTTTTTGTTCAAACGAGCTTTACTTTTGTTGAAACGAGTTCATGTGTTTAGTTCGAACGTCATATATTTTCGTACAAGAAATTTTATGGACTTTGTTCGAATGACCTTTAAACAAGATGTTTCTACATAAACAAACAGTTTCACACGAAGCTCGCTGGAAGCCCATTCAAATGAGATTTGGGATGTCGTTCGACCAATTTGAGTTTTCATTTGAATAAGGAACCCAATGTCGTTCGAATGAGTTTGTATTTTAATTCAAATGATTTGCCTTGGGATGCGGGACACTATTTTTTACAAAAATCTATAAATACAAGGTTCAACACATCAGTTTTAAACTATAGGGTTTAGAAAATAGATTTTTTTTTATCAAGCCTATAACCTCATAAACCATGGTTTACACCCTATGTTTTGAGATCCAAGATGTTTAATCACCAATATCAAGTTTACTCTTTATTATTATTGAGTTTGTTCTGTACGGTGGTTGTGAAGAAGGTTCAAGGCATGAAGAGTGCATCGAGTCTTGGATGATTAGAGATTGTCGAGCAAGTCAAATTCGTTTTTGTATAATAGCTATATCATAGTGGATTTGAGTAGGCTAAGTCATTCGAGAATTTTCTCGTACATCGCGATATTATGTGTGATTGATTTATTTTATTCTATCACATTACCTAGATGCATGTTTTAGGCAAGATAAAATTGGTTTATTTATGCAACACATGTTTAAACGGTGCTTGAATTAATTGTTCATTCAATATCTTTAATTTAAAATTCAAAATTGGTGTTTGATAATCCCTACCCTTATAGCACGTTTCTCAATAAAATATTTGGAATTTTATCTTTATGTATCTTATGTGTACTACCGTCCTAAACCGTCATTGGTATTCCTTCTTGAATATTTTTTTGGATAGTGTGTAAGAGAACTCTAATGGAATCCTTCAATATTGGTAAACTTTCAATACGTTTACCTCTTATAATCAATTTTATGCCACTGTTTCATGAAAAGTAACGTTTGTCAACCTTCTTCATTTTCTCATTTGTCCCTAGATTATTAAGAGTTATTTTTTTAATTTTACCATATTTTTTTTATATTTCTCTATGTAAAAAACATCTAAACTTGCATTACAATGAGTTTGGGGAGTATCTAGAGTTATTATGACTGTTTTTTAATGTAATTTTTTATTATACTCAACTAACTTTGGATTTTTATCCTTAGTTGAGAACGATATATATTTTTCATTTTAACCTTAGGAGTTTATTAAGGTTTTTCTGTCCATGATTTATGTTAGATCCGTTTATATAAATATGAAACTCATGATGATAAGAGGGAAAAATCATAAGGACCCCTACCTACAAGCTCCCTAGCATTCGTTCCCCCTAATAATGCTAGAGTTAAGCATATTCAAACCTATATATACCCGCCATTTTAGTACCTTCCAAATACCTCCTTAGGTCCCTAACACCCTTGTACCTAGGTCCAACTCCAAACCCTAATTTTGTAGCCACCGAATTCTCCTGAGACTCATTTGACTTTGGTCAACCCTCCAACCCGAGCATATATCATTGTATGAATCCCCTTTCCAAGGTCTATATCATTCATAAATCAGCCTTACGGTTCACACATACTTGCCATTTTACTCTGAGAACCCCCGTCTAGAGGCCACTGGGTGATTACGAACCCCGTTTTACTTTTTTCAACTCTCGAACCCAATAATGGTCCATAGATTTTTATTGGACTCTGAGTCCCCTCTCAAACGGTCCCAATCGTGCACGATTCAGACTTACGTTTTTTAATTTATGCCCATTTTTATGAAAAAGTCCTTTTTAGACTACCTATAGGCACCCCAGACCCTTTACATATAGGAAGAGTTGTACTTCCCTTCCCAATAAGCCAGGAGTATGCCGATAGGATCTCTCTTTGATCAAGAAAAGAGTATGCCAATAAGGAGGTCATGACCTCAGTCGAAGGATCCCTCTTTGAGCAATTAGAACATTCCCTCCCTTAAAATTAGTGTGCCGCTACCCTAAAAAATCCAAATTCCTAGAATTCTTTACACCTTTCTTAAATAATCTTTAGCCTAGCTTTTTCCACCTATCTCAACCTCACTTTGCCACCATTTAATCACTCTTAAAATCAGCCTACACCTCTTTAAAAATCAGTAGTAAAGTTATCTAGGAGGTCCATTTCTACTCCTTTATATTTCATTTAATTAGTGTTGTTCATTTGCTTTTCTCCAACCTTTGGTATATTTTAGTCTTACTCCACTTTCTCACTCCAACTAATATCCTTTTTATTACTAGTACTCACACAATATATTTTCATAAAATAAAGAAAGATAAAAAAATTGTGTTCACATGTAAACCCCAAAGTAGAATTTCCCCACATTTCCTACACTCTTACATTTGTGCACTTTTTCTTCAAAACCAATTAAGGAGATTTCTACATATTATCGGTTAAACCACACCCTTGTGATGTGTCAAACTATGCAGACTTTGATGCCCATTTTTGCTACGTAGGCATCCCGTCATTATTGGGATTCGAGTCCTATTTTGTTTATTACTCTATTTTATATAAATATCATATTTGGTAGTTTTATTGGTGTGTATGCATATACGTATTGGTGCTCCTGGACAAAATGCACATTCACTTTCCCATAGTTAATCGTGATTCGGTGATCACTAACACCGTATTTTCATATTATTCTCTCTCTTTTGTATAGTCCTTATAATGACTCCTATCCATCCTTCCCATGGAGTGAGTAGGATAATTTTTTCTCACTTATTTTCAAATCACACACGTTATACATATGCGTCATGTCATGGAGAAAAGGGAGAATATCATCATAGTTCATGATAGACCAAAAGGGCGGAATGGGTGCCTAATACCTTACCATTTCGTAACTTAGTTACCGTGCTCTAGATTCATTTGGTTTCGTATGCTTTAACTGAAAGGGAGGAATGGGTGCCTAACACCTTCCGATTTCTTAACATAGTCCCCAAACCATCGATTCATATGGATTCTATGCAATAGTTTGTCTTTGACATTATTCTTTCGGGAAAGACTACATTCTTTTGCCTACCTTGAGAAAAATAGGTTGGCGACTCCATTTCAATATTTTCTTCCATTTTTGATGATGATCGATATAAATATGTGGTAGTCCTTGAAGATCACGCGAGTGGAAAAAAGAGTACCTCCATCCCCAAAATCTCGCACGCACCGAGATATTTTTCTCTCCTTTCAAGGAAAGACCATATTAAAGTAATCCTGGATATGTGACACCCCGCCTATTAAAATACCGGGTGGCCAGCCCGTGATCAAAATAACACGTTGGTCTCATATGGCTCATTCTTAGCATCACCGTCGAAAACTTTTTAAGGTCACTAACGACCTAGTAATTTAATTAGACCGGTGCCAAATTTTATCTTACATTAATTAACAACATGCAGAAATCAATGCCCATTTAAACCATCCACACAACTGATAATGGAATCCAACACAAATGAATGATCATAAATAAAGATAAACGAATTAACTATCGGTTCAACAATAAAATACAATAGTCCCTGAAGAATTAACCTCTATACATAAAGTCCAATAAATAAACTAAATACAAAATCTAAGGGCGACATGGCCAAATGAGTACTGAAGAAAAGTTCCTACACTAGGAGTAAATGAACGAAGCGTCTATAACAAGGTCCTGCAACTTTCACATGAGCTGCAGCTGCGTATCCCTGGATAGAATCCTCAAACTGGGCATCGCTGTGGCTGGACACCTCAAATATTTTGGAAAAGATTTTTGACATGGGTCAGAGCCCAAGTAAAATGTTTTGAAAATACTTAGCAAGCAGTTAAATTGCAATAATTAAATATGCATGCGTACTTTTCATATTTAAGCTAGTATCGCACTCTCTTGAGACATAGCTCACCCCTCATCTAATGTGCACACTTAATGCTCACCTTCTACCTTTCCTAGTTAAGCTACCCCACCTAACTAGCCATATTAAATCTCCTTCTACAAAATAATTCGTTATGCTTACCCGTATTGCCGATACAATACGTTATCGAATTTCCATGTCTTTTAGCCCATTATAAATTTCTCAGTATATGTTTATTTCTCCCCATAATATAGTTATTTTTAATGTCACTATCTTTCTCTTCTACTAAACTCACCCCGTAGAATAAAATCACAAGTATACATATATCACACTATTATATATATACTAATACGCCACCCCTAAGATGAGCTGTGGTACTTGTATACTATGCTATCATGTCCTGGTACATCATCTACCAAACACGCGTAGTAGAATAAATTACAAGTATATATTTATCACACTAATTATATCTATACAATACAACACCCTTACGCTTGGACCTATGGTGCATGCATACTCTGCTATCAAGTTCAGGTACATCACGCACCGTATAAAGGACTACGGATTCCGAATCACTTTGGAACCGTATCAATACAAGTTACACATATTGGAGATGAACGTAGTTCACATACCCATGGGTCATGCACATACATACGCTCCCATGGTCAACTGACTTATCAACTCACAAATAAGTCATTCATAGTCCTATGTCCTTAAGGTACCAATCTAAATCCCACCCAAAGGCACACAAAGATAAGATGTCCCTTTTTCGAAAATCAACCTCTCGTGATAGCAAGTATGGTAGGTATGTCATACACATAATAAATCATACATATCAGTATAGGTATACACACAACCTATATCATATATTCCATACATAGCATATATATCTCCCAAAGATCTTACGTATTATTTAATTTCAATTATACGTCTCATCGTATATTCCTCAGTATCCCTCACTACTCGAAGTGTGCCAATTTTCCTTTAAAATATATTGTAGTAGGTAATTCACTCATATCCTATTGATCTAAGTCATAGGTTCGCTCATCCCACGAATTCATTACATTTTAAATTACACCGATCAATCTAATCAATTTCACATTAATTAATTTATTAAAGTAGTGTCACCCAACTACAATACTTTGACTCACTCATATGGTCTGTATCTTCTCCCTTTAGAATTTGTTACACAAAAATCCACTATTAAAGTTAACACCTCTCGTTAAATCCACTATTCGAATATTTATTATATATCTCTATAATAAATTAAATCGGCTAATTTGTGCCTAACTCCCATAGCACTAGCATGAGAAATACCAGAGTCAAAACCCCGACCCTTAATTTAATTACTATCACCTCAATTAATTTTTTTTCAAGTGGTATCACTCAACCAAAATGCTTGGACTCCCTTTATTGGCTCGTATTTTAACCTTTTAGAATTCATTTCACCAAATTCGGTCAATAAGTTTAACACCCTTATTAAATTTAATAGTCATTAATACTCATCCCATAAGACTATAAGTATTAGGTTCCATTTAATTTCTATCAATTAAATTCCACCTTAAGATACCAGCACGTATGCTAAACTCATCCAAAATTATCATTCAAATACTTTTGTATATTTTTGACATATATTATCGAGTGTCGTTCATTATAAATACTCCTAAATCCATACCCCCGATTCATCCCTATCTAATCCAAGGATAAAATAATGTTCTTTTATATTTTTTCAAAGTCCTTCACTCATCTACGGACATCCCTAAAAATCAAGATTTTATTTCTCACAAAGGATTTCGGTTTCAGACACTCTTTCGTTGAAAAATCATTAATAATTAAAAAAAAAATCAGAAAAATACAAGTTCAGCGCCCACACGAACGTGACAAACAAATCTGAAAGTTTCATGTTTTGACAAACAGGTAAATCAGATCGGTTATGCCTCAAAATTGGACTGTTCGAACGGACTACGAATCATCTTCTTCTCTAACTCGTTTTTCTCCATCTATAACCCTCAAACCTCCATGGATTTAACCCAAACATCAATCCAATTAATACCCCACGTTTATTACATCGATAAATAGGTTCTAACACTAATATATATCATCAATCATCAGTTATTCTCATTAAAACTTCTAGGGTTCCTGAATTAGGGTTTTCTCAAAATTTCTTAAATCACAAATTCAATTCAATTAGATTCAATAATTCAAATTCAACAACAATTCCTACTGGGTTTTTGATTATAAATCATATTCTAACATCATATGATTGTAATCTCCCATTAATTAAACATCAATCTCACCTTAAATGCTTAAATCCCCAAAACCCGAATTTAACATGTGATACCCTCCAAAAACGAATTCTGCTATAATCACTCATCCCAAAATGAATATGGTTTACACCCACCATGATATGAATCGCAATACCCCAATTTAAATGAAAGCAAGTTTAACTACTTGCCTAAAAATTTCGTAGAGTCTGATCCTTTGATGTAGATGGAGATTTTAACTAAGAACACATAAATCTCCTCTTGGCTTGACTCCCAAAAGCTCTCCCACTTGATCCCTCTTTTCTCCTCTGCAACTAGGGTTTTTATAAAATGAATTATGGCTGCCATACCCTTTCATGTTTTGATTTTATTATGCCAATCCCATTTTTAGGCTTGTGGGCTTTATTAAAATGGCCCAATCACTCCCGTGTGGGTCCGATTATACTTAAAAATGCCCTGAGACCTAATTACTACCCTCGGGCACTCTATTTTGACTATCTCGACCCTTCCGGACTCAACCGTACACTCAGAATCATCATTCGAGTTACGTAACTAAAATCTCAAATTACGACACATGTATTCTTAAAAGAAATAAACCGAATTAATTTAAATCTCAATTCTCGAAATAAATTAAATCTTCTAATTTAAATAAATTCTCCAATTTAAATTGTTTCTGCAAATCATTAATTTAGTTTAAATTCTAATTCTCCAAATTAGCTAAATTAATTATCCTAAAAAATACGGGGTATTACATACTTCCCCCCTTACAAAAGAATTTCGTCATTGAAATTAAGATGAGTCTAGTACTCCTAGCCTCGAATACTTCCTTACTCACATGTATCTAGGATCGCTACACATATTTCTACCCTCTCTAATCGTGAATTTTATTAAAATTATTTTAATTGTCCAGAGCAGCGCCCATACACCCTATACCTGTGCATAACTGCACAAAGGTTACCCGACTCCACTAGTCTTAAATTGTAATACAACTTTTAATTTATAGTTATTACTACCTTAATGCATAATAGCCAAGGTACCAAAACTATGTGCTAGTGACCAAACATATCCCCACTTCCAATTTTGCGCTAAATTTCATGCGTGGGATGTCTCGCAAAGCGAAATTCAAACAAGGACCCCCCCGATACACTACTACCTAACATTGTCGATCGATGAGATCTGTTTGGCCCTCAGTCCATAGCACGTACCCACAAATCCCGTCTCCTGACATAATGGTATACTCGACCATTTCATGTTACAAAAGACATCTACAATTTAGCACCCCTTACTATCACTAGTATCTTAGCGTGAGTCAATCGGAAATTGTATATCCTCGCTCGTTACTAAACATATCCACTCTGAATCTCATCAGTAAACATCCCTACTTACCGGGATCAAATGTAATAATACAAAAACTTCCTCACAATTCTATTATAAAACACACGATAACATATATACACGAATATATAGACTAAACCCTCTTTCAGGTAGTACTAGTACAAGTAAATCATATCTCAGAACAACGAATACAAAGTCTGACCATACTATATAATATAGCCCAAAAATTTATGTATAATTATGACTAACGTTACGTACGTAACATATTTATCTCAAGATCATCTCTGCACTCTCGACGTGGCTATAATGTACGGCTATTCTCGATTACCCCAATTTGCAAATTAAATCCTTCTCGATTCTCCTTATCAATCTCGTCTGGTGTGAAGTTCGCTAAACACGTAAAACTTTCTTCATTACCGACTATTGTACGGCCCCTTTGAAATAATTCTTGAAATCTCCTTTTCCTCTCTTATTTAAACAGTTTATGAGAGGATTTTCAATCAAAACGCACCCCCAAATTCCTTGTTATTCATGGTATCCCTCCATGGTTGTGGTGACCGACTCCTACTACTTCAACATCATTCCTATGAGTTAAAATTTTGCGCTCGAAATTTAATCTTGGGTTCCATTGCACTCCACCCTACACAATTATCTTTGGATATCCTCCTCCCATTACTATGGTGACTCCTATCGTAGTTACTTCTCAACATATTTCATGGCTTCTGTTGAGTCTCCCCTTCTTCCATCCTTCTAACGGCCCTCGTTGGTCGTCCCAAAATTGTTCGGATTAAGAAGTCCAACTGAACTCGTATATAAATCACCTCAGCTATACTTAATCGCAGGAGAACATTAGTCGTAAACGTTAAGGAATACAATAATCCTATAATAAGGCTCTATATCAAAGAACGCTACGCTAAAACATCATAAGACGCAAAAATCCTAAGGGCTCTAGAACCTGATGCTCTGATACCATCTCTGACACCCCGCCTATTAAAATACCGGGTGGCCAGCCCGTGATCAAAATAACACGTTGGTCTCATATGTGTCATTCTTAGCATCACTGTCGAAAACTTTTTAAGGTTACTAACCACCTAGTAATTTAATTAGACCAGTGCCAAATTTTATCTTACATTAATTAACAACATGCAAAAATCAATGCCCATTTAAACCATCCAGACAACTGATAATGGAATCCAACACAAATGAATAATCACAAATAAAGATAGCCGAATTAACTATCGGTTCAACAATAAAATACAATAGTCCCTGAAGAATTAACCTGGATACATAAAGTCCAATAAATAAACTAAATAAAAAATATGAGGGCGACATGCCCAAATGAGTACTAAAGAAAAGTTCCTACACTAGGAGTAAATGAACGAAGCGTCTATAACAAGGTCCTGCAACTTCCACATGAGCTGCAGCTGCGCATCCCTGGATAGAATCCTCAAACTGGGCGTCCTAGTGGCTGGACACCTAAAATGTTTTGGAAAAGATTTTTGACATAGGTCAGAGCCCAAGTAAAATGTTTTGAAAATATTTAGCAAGAAGTTAAATTGCAATAATTAAATATGCATGCACACTTTTCATATTTAAGCTAATGTCGCACTCTCTTGAGACATAGCTCACCCCTCATCTAATGTGCACACTTAACTCTCACCTTCTACCTTTCCTAGTTAAGCTACCCCACCTAACTAGCCATATCGAATCTCCTTCTACAAAATAATTGGTAATGCCTACTCGTATTGCCGATACAATACGTTATCGAATTTCCATGTCTTTTAGCCCATTATAAATTTCTCAGTATATGTTTATTTCTCCCCATAATATAGTAATTTTTAATGTCACTATATTTATCTTCTACTAAACTCACCCAGTAGAATAAAATCACAAGTATACATATATCACACTATTATATATATACTAATACGCCACCCTTAAGCTGAGCTGTGGTACGTGTATACTATGCTATCATGTCCTGGTACATCATCTACCAAACACACATATTAGAATAAATTACAAGTATATATATTTATCACACTAATTATATATATATACAATACAACACCCCTACGCTTGGACCTGTGGTGCATGCATACTCTGCTATCAAGTCCTAGTACATCACGCACTGTATAAAGGACTAGAAATTTCGAATCACTCTTGAACCGTATCAATACAAATCAGACATATTAGAGACGAACATAGTTCACATACCCATGGGTCACGCACATACCTACGCTCCCATAGTCAGCAGACTTATCAACTCACAAATAAGTCATTTATACTCCTATATCCTTAAGGTACCAATCTTAATCCTCCCGAAGGCACACAAAGATAAGATGGCCCTTTTTCGAAAATCAACCTCTCGTGATAGCAAGTATGGTAGGTATGTCATACACATAATAAATCATACGAATCAGTATAGGTATACACAACCTATTTCATAGATTCCATACATAGCATATATATCTCCCAAAGATCTTATGTATTATTTAATTTCAATTATACTTCTCATCGTATATTCCTCAGTATCCTTCACTACTCGAAGTGTGCCAATTTTCCTTTAAAATATTGTAGTAGGTAATTCACTCATATCCTTTTGATCTAAGTCATAGGTTCGCTCATCCCTCAAATTCATTACATTTTAAATTACACCGATCAATATAATCAATTTCACATTAATTAATTTATTAAAGTAGTGTCACCCAACTATAGTACTTTGACTCACGCATATGGTTTGTATCTTCTCCCTTAGAATTTGTTACACAAAAATCCACTATTAAAGTTAACACCTCTCATTAAATCCATTATTCGAATATTTATTATATATGTCTATAATAAATTAAATGGGCTAATCTGTACCTAACTCCCGTAGCACTAGCCTGAGAAATACCAGAGTCAAAACCCCGGTCCTTAATTTGATTACTATCACCTCAATTAATTTTTTTTCAACTGGTATCACTCAACCAAAATGCTCGGAATCCCTTTATTGGCTAGTATTTTAACCTTTTAGAATTCATTTCACCAAATTCGGTTAACAAGTTTAATACCCTTATTAAATTTAATAGTCCTGTATTGGGTTTTTCTCAAAATTTCTTGTATTGGGTTTTTCTCAAAATTTCTTAAATCACAAATTCAATTCGATTCAATAATTCAAACTCAACAACAATTCCTATTGGTTTTCGATTATAAATCATATTATAACATCATATGATTGTATTCTCCCATTAATTAAACATCAATCTCACCTTAAATGCTTAAATCCCCAAAACCCATATTTAATATGTGATACCCTCCAAAAACGAATTCTACTATAATCACTCATCCTAAAATGAATATGGTTTACACCCACCATGATATGAATCGCAATACCGCAATTTAAATGAAATAAAGTTTAAGTACTTGCCTGAAAATTTCATAGACTCTGATTCTTTGATGTTTATGGAGATTTTGACTAAGAACACATCAATCTCCTCTTCGTTTGACTCCCAAAAGTTCTCCCACGTGATCCCTCTTTTCTCCTCTGCAACTAGGGTTTTATAAAATGAATTATGTCTGCCATACCCTCTCACGTTTTGATTTTATTATGCCAATCCAGTTTTTAGGCTTGTGGGCTTTATTAAAATGGCCCAATCACTCCTGTGTGGGTCCGATTATGCTTAAAAATGTCCCGAGACCCAATTACTACCCTTGGGTACTCTATTTTGACTATCTCGACCCTTTCGAACTCTATCATACACTCAGAATCATCATCCGTGTTACGTAACTAAAATCTCAAATTACGACACATGTATTCTTAAAAGAAATAACCCGAATTAATTTAAATCTCAATTCTCGAAATAAATTAAATCTTCCAATTTAAATAAATTCCCCAATTTAAATAGTTTCTCCAAATCATCAATTTAGTTTAAATTCTAATTCTCCAAACTAGCTAAATTATTTATCCTAAAAAATACGGGGTGTTACAGGATAGACATAGTGGCAACTCCGTCGGGGATTTATTATATTTAGCGCACTAGACTCTTTTTCACATGGGTTTTGTTTCCTCTTCTATTCCTTTCTCTATTTTTCTACATGTCTATATGTACTTCCACTTGTATGTTCTTCATACTCTCGTACTTATATGTTGTGTATATGTCTTGGTATTATAATGACCCTTCTCTCTACTATGTTATTTTTCTCATCAAATGTATATACCATATTTACTATCACACACCTCATGACTTATTCACTTGTATATAGTTACCATGTTTCACTTCACTTACTCATACTTGAACATGATTCACATCACTTGCATATATTCATGATTAGTCTCAGTAGCACGTACTTCCATATTTCTCCCACTTGTATATATCAACATATTTTCTCTACTCAAACATATTCATTTGTCACCCTCGCTTTGCACATATTTCCCACTCACTTGTGTATATTCACATCCCTCATACTTTGTATAGTCTCCATGCTTTATGTACACACTTGCTAGTTTTACTCTCCATGTTTATCTCCCTCATCCTATACTACTCGTGTATATTTGATGTTCCACCTCATAGTAGTATCTTTTCTGTCACTTAGCATACATAAGACTCTCCATAAAATACTAGTTAAAACTTATGCATTCTTGCACTCTACGTCACTTGAGCATTAAAATTTGACCAAAATTATCTCTTACTGGGGGATCACTTCGTGATGGGTGACGGTCCGGTGGGGTGCAGTTAACTTAAGAAATATGATTTTTACCTTCCATCGGCCTAGCAACTTCGACGTATATGGAACGGTTCCCCCTGGATCGTACTGCTTGATCGAACTCACAACGAGAGGTACATAGCTGGGAAATCATTCACGTACGTCGAGTATATCAAATTCTCTCGCACACGTACCATCTCCATGAGGCATATCATGAGGTAATTCAAATACACTTGGGTATATCAAATGTCTTTTCGACACGTACCTCTAAATGATTGCCTTTAAAGGCAATAGGTATATCATGGAAGTAATGACAAAGGGTGAACTTTTCCATATACATACCAATGCATCAATCTCGTATAGGTGTCTATCCTAGGACACTCATACCTAGTTTCTCGATTTCAATGCGAAACTCTGCCAAATTCTAAGTCATCTTACCACTCAAATTCTTGCGCTATTTCGCCCATTTTTATAACAAGACCATATTCGCGAGTCTGTAAACAAGTCAAACCATGTCTCGCATTGTGTATTTTATCTTTTCCCCAAACCTGGGTCTTATCTGGCATTTCACTTGCACCCTAGGAAAAATATAATACAAGTGGAACCTAATAATAATAACTACGATGAGGATTTTTCTTTTCTCCATTTTTTTCAAAAATACCAAAAATATTTTCTCCACACACACACATACACACACACACACATGTGTGTGTGTGGTGCGAATTAATCTCAACACAAATTATAAGCAAATTCGATCACCAAAAAAATAAAGAACACGAATTAAAATAGTCACAATCACACACGACACAAGATATACGTGGTTCGAAAAATTACCTATGTCCACGGTGGTGCTCTCAGTTTATATTTCTCTTTTCTCTAGGGGAGTGTTTTTTATTACATGACCTTTACCCCGGGCCATGGGTACCATATATACAGTAAAAGTTCAGAAAGTGGGGGTGTTGGGCACTCCTACGTTAACCCACTATCCCTAGAATATCATGTGAGAGATTTCAGGAACATAACGTGTTGTTGCTAACTAACTGAGTTTGAGGATTTGGATTTTGGGCCTGACTCTTCCTATTTTCAATAGGATTTAGTCCGGTCACTCTTTTGGGCCTACAAAAATGGACGAGGTACCCACAATTGCCCCTAAAAATTTTGGGTCACAATTTGGGCTCAATAATTTTAATTAATATATCTAATGGCTTTTTTGTGAATTGGACAATGCTTTTGGGAGCGAAACGTCTCTTCTTAATAGATTTAGGCGGTAGATCTACTTCGTTCTTCGTGCGTTATCATTAAGAGGGTTTAAAACTTGTTTGAAGAGGTCATTTCTGATATCGCTTCACAAGCTTTCGCACTCTCGAGATATCTTCTGCTTGTTATTATATCTTCTCACTTCCAGGTCTCACCTTTCGTCTTTGAGCTTTTCCTTATCTTTCCATTTCTTTGCTTGTGGCCTCACATCGTCTCAAGCTTATTTTCACTGCGTAAGTTTTCCAAACTTTTTCTCCTTTCTTTTCTGTTGAAATTTCTTTTCTATCACTGCTAGGGTTTATTTATGGCAATAATAGGAAATCGTTCAATAGATGAGTTTAAGGGGTTTAATAATATCCCCAACTGGGTGGAAATTTAATGTGCCCCTGTTCCTCGCAATGTTCGTGACATTGAGGACGGGCATTAGATTCATGTTCTCCTGTTGTCTCCAAGGGGGTCTAACCTTTCCCCCGAATCGCTTGTTTTTACACTTTTTTTATTTATTTTTACATAGTTCCTGCCCAATGTTCTCCAAATGTTTGGAAAAATGTCAACGACGTACATAGGATCAATTAGCTTTATGGCACTAATTTGGGTCTTGCTGAAATCTATTATTGCTATACCTTTTCTCGAACGATCTCTGGTCTCCTTTATCTAAAATCTAGGAGTCATGATAGGGTGTTGGTATTCAATCTACCTGATTCCCATAAGGACTATTGGCATGATGTCTTCATTGCCAGGAACTAGCAATTCCCACCCCAAACTGGGGAAGCGAGGTACAGGGTCTTATGATTCCATTTTACGGGGAGGAGTACATAGGTAGATATATTTCTTGTTCTGCTCATTGATTCTCTATTGTTGTACTTTATTTCTTATGTCCTCTTTTTTTCTTTTTTCAGCGAAGACGAAGAATTTGGAACCTTCACTCCATAAAATTCGAGCAACTGAGATGATAAAAAAAACTTGGAAGATAAGGGAATCTTTGGCTAATGGTGAGCATTCGAGTTCAGTTGCGTTCCTTTTAGAGTACAAGAACACATGGCCCGACTTAATTGCCCGACTAGCTAATAGCATTCCTCACCTCGATATCCTAGAAGAGGTCGCTGCTGAGCTAATTCAATTAGATGAGGAGGAAAGTAGCTCTAGTGAAGCCAATGTAAGGGATGACAAAGGTGGAGCTGAGGGTGATTCTAGCGAGGAGAGTTCTAGTGGTGAGGAATCTTCCGGTTTGAAGGAGGGTTCATAGAATTTAGAGAGTTCGGAGAATTCAGAAAGTTCCAGTGAGGAGACTATGGCTCCCTGTAGACAGAATTTAATCTAGGATGATGATGTGGATAATGTTTCTCTGGCTTGCAGGTTGAAGAAGAAGTAGTTGGAAGTGGGGATACTGCCACTAGCTCACAGATTTTGGCTCATGAAAGGGAGAGGAAGAGGAAAGGGGAGGCACTGGTGAGGGAGAGGGAGAGAAAGAAGGAAAAAGAGAAGAAGAAAGAGGAAGAGAGGAAGAGGGTCGAGAGGGAGAATAAGGAGAGAGAATAAGCAAGGATAAAAGCGGGGCAGTCCTTAGTGCCCGTGTCTGCCCTAGCTGAGGGGGATTCTGTCTCTCTCGCCCCTCAACTGGCTCCAGCGCTGCTCGAGAGAGTAGTCTTGTAGAAGATCACCAGAGGTCATCAAGTATAGGGACCGACCAGTTATCCCTAAAGACGAGTCAAGAGCTACCCTTGGTAAGTCTACTTTTACTTCTCTACTCTTGAAATTTTCTTTTCCATGCGTTCTTCGCTAATGTTTACTTTCTCTCTACGGATTGTGTCTGATTTAACCATCCTCTATCGCAGCCATGACGAGCTGGCGAGGAGGAATGCTAAGCTAGAGGTGAGCCTAAAGGCTACCAGTGCTGCTCATAAGTCTTCTGACCTTACTTTAGTTGTGGCCAACAAAGCAAAAGACGCAGCGTCTAAGGAGTTGGGGGAGCTGAGGCAGTCTTATGACTTGGTCTGCACGAGCAAGCTGGCGATGGTTGAGGAGAATAAAGTGCTCACCGAGAAGATAAAAAAGCTAGAATATGAGGCCACCACTATTAAGGAGAGCTCTTACGATGCTGGATGACTTGCAGCATATGAGGATACCGAGGCTTAGATCGTCTACATCAGTCGTTTTAACTTCAAGAAAGGTTGGGTCATAGCTTTGCTCGCTGCCAAGGTAGATATTGATTCTCCTATCTTTGATGAGCACGACCCTGGCCCAAAACCTATGGTAGAGTGCTTGCCTCCTCCTACTACTAGTGAAGAAGCTCCAACTGTTACAACCACTGCTGCTGATGCTCCCATTGATCAGGGAATGATGACTGTTCCATCTGAGGTAGGTGAACATGAGGTTATTGCGGATAAGGGTAAATAACCAGCATCCTCAGAGAAGACTGAGGTTGCTAGCTAGTCTTCTTGGGGGTCTTTGTATTTCTTGTATTTCTGTAGTTCTCTTTTTCTTCTCACTGATGTACTTAAACTATTTTTTTTAATGAAATGAAGTTCCTTTTCTTTTCATGAAGTGATTTATTTATTCTCGACGCTTGTATGAATTGTAGCTTATCGATATTGAGGAATGTATCCCGACTACTTCTCATTTGGGCCAATTCCTTGGTCCTAATGTGAGCGAACATGTCCGTCGTGCTTTTATAAGAATTTGCAAGTCTCTCCCAGCAAGGAACTAGGAATACAAGAACCAATCCGAGCTGGTTGCTAAGTTGAAAGATAGACTCGAGGAAATGAGTGAGATTGGCGCCTATGTTTAAGAAGAGGTCAATGCTCTCAAAACAAAGCTCCTAGAAGCATCTGAAATTAACTTGGTTGGTGAGATGCTCCAATAAGAAAATGATACACTGAAGTGCGAGCTCGCCTACTTGAGGGAATGCGCCGAGTGCAGACCCGTTGCTTATCCAAGGTTCTTCATCATCAATGATATGGCGAGCTGGAAACCTTCCTAGCAGTTTTCAGAGGGAGATTTCCGAGCTAAAAGGGGTTGTCATTTGATCCTATGTGATTGTAGTCGGGCATTAGCGAGATATTACCAGATTGAGATAGTTGTTCAAGAATGGTCCTCGACAGGCATGGGCAGATGGTTATGACCAGGGTTGGACTTGATTCTCCCATGAAGTTGAAGGAGGTCTAGGAGTTAGCTTTCATAATGGGGTGGTTGAGTGCCCTCAGGGAGTTACAAGTTCCTAAGAACTCCGTTCTCTAGTATAGACATAAAATCTCTCCCTCAACTTTGATGCCAAACCCATTCGAGAGGGATGATTGATGGGTTCCTATAGATCCGATTCTAAGACAACTCTTGGAACCGAGTTCAGAAGAAGTCGAGGATGAATTCTCTCCTCACCTAAATGATGGCCTAAGAGCATGAGTAGATGATTACCTCGCTCAGTGACCTAGTCCTTATTAGGGTTTGAATAGCTCAACATATTTAACTCTTTGTACATGTAATGATGTAAATAAATATTTATGTTTTGGCCAATTTGCCGACTAAACATGTGTTGTGTTATTTCTTACTCTGATAATCTCTCGTTCAGTTATCTTGGGCTTTTCCAGTCGGCTAGATATGACTTAAGCAGAGTTAGTTGTTGAGTGAGTATCCCCCCTGTCCAGTATGCTTTTAGTGTACCATTCTGCCTTACTTTACCTTTTAGGTTGTGTCGTCACACTTCCTCAGGCCTAAGTGAGGCAATGGTGAGGATACACCTGGTATCGGATATTCTATTCGAGAAGGATTTCTGAGCCAGACAATGCTAGCGACCAACCTAGGTTGGCCATATTGCCTAAGGGTCCCCTGTAGGGCTTCATATATTACCAGGGTCAAGCTAAGAGGTCATTCGTGTTAATTGACGAATGCCTGAGGAGGGTCATTACACACCGACCCTGCTATAATAAGTTTCCCGTGACCTTAGTTTTGTATGTTTTGAGGGGAGCCTGTAACTTGGAAAGGGTGCATACATTATAATGTAGATGAAAAAAACCAACACTTCATAAAATGACACTGTCAAATATATCTTATTAATCAGAGAAGAATTGAACATTCAACATTGAGTTCAAAAGAAAAAAAAAATTAGAAGTAGAATTTCTTCAAATTGGTTGCATTCCAAGCTCTTGGTATCTCCCTTCCTTCTATATTTTCTAAGTGATAGGCTCTTTACAGGTCGTCTTTTATCACCTTGAATGGCCCCTCCTAGGTTGGTCCTAGCTTGCCATCCGATGGTTTTACAATGCTGCCAAGAACTTTCCTCAGGACGTAGTCTCTAACATGGAATGTTCTTGGACTGACCTTTTTGTTATAGTGCTTTGCTAGTTATTTCTAGTAGGCTGCTAGTTTCACTAGATCCAACTCCCTTCGTTCCTTAGCTAAGTCAATTTCAACGAGCAATGCTGCATCGTTTTGGCCTTGGTCGATCATAGTGGACCTCATGGTACGGAGGCTAGCTTCTAAGGGGATAATTTACCCTATCCCATATGTAAGTGCGAATTGTGTCTCTCTAGTTGCTCGACTTGGGGTGGTACGGTAAGCCCATAGGATGTGGGGTATTTCGTTTACCCATGCTCCCTTAGCTCGCTCTAGAAGCCTTTTTAATCCATAAATCACTGTATTATTGGAAGCCTCAGCTTGTCTGTTGCTTTGAGGGAATGCCACAGAGTTGAAGTAGTGTCTGATCCCGTGGTCGATGCAGAAACCCTGGAAGAGGCCACTCTCGAACTGGGTTCCGTTATTAGTGATGATAGTCCTGGGGATCCTAAAGCGAGTGAAAATGTTCCTCTATATAAATTGTATCATGTCTACATCTCTAATGTTTGCCAGTGGCTTCGCCTCTATCCATTTGGTAAAGTAATCCGTTGTGACCAACAGATATTTATGATTATCAGCTGCAGTTAGAAGTGGGCCTACGATGTCCATACCCTATTAGGCGAAGGGCCAAGGGCTAATAAGTGACTGCAGGTCGCTGGCTGGCTGGTGAACCATAGTTTCATGAAGTTGGCATTTTTTGCACTTTTGAGCATAGATTCCAGCATCTTTCTGTATGTACGGCCACCAGTACCCTTCTTTCATTGATAAAAAATTTAGCGACCTGCCCCCAATATGACTCCCGCAGATTCCCTCATGGATTTTGTGCAGGACTTGCTCGACTTCCTTTAGATGAAGGCACTAGAGGTAAGGGCCGGTGAAAGATCTCTAGTACAGCTTGCCCTTAGGAGATAAGTGAAAGTGGATAGCTTTGACTCTTATCTGACGAGCGATCTTCTTATCTGTTGGTAGTACACCATCCTTTAAATAATCCATTATGGGATCCATCCAACTAGGGGTTGTTTCGATCTGGAGAACATGCTTTACACTCGTCAGTTCGTTGATCTGGTTGATACTTGGTTGGGTAAGGAAATCGATCTGAATTGTCATCTTTAAGTCAAAGTTGATGGCTGAGCTTAAGGATGCTAGGGCATTAACATGGCTGTTCTTTCCTCTGGGAAACTGTTGGACGTTGATATTCTCAAAGTTGGCCATCAATTCTTTCATAGTGGCGAGATAGGTTGCTATCTTCTCGTCTCTTGCACTGAAATTGCCACTTATCTGGTTGGAGACCAATTGTGAGATACTTTGGTTGATGAGGAACCTGTCGACATCATAGTTATCTATCTCGAGTGTAATGATCAATACATCATGATGTGGGGTTCTTACTCCCACTAGGTCCTCATCTGTGAAAATATGCTTGTTGTAGTCGACATCTTTTGCTCGCCGACGCTTCCCAGCTTGTGTCTAGGCTGGATCGATTTGAAAAGCTTGCATTACTGCTGTAAGCTTTTTTACTTCCATTCGAGCCGTATTTCCTTAAATATATTTAAGGTTGGACGCTTCATGAATTATTGCAAACTCATGGCTGACGTCTTCCTCGAGCACGTTGTCGGGCCTTTGATCTCCATTGGCAACTACATTCTCTGCCTTTTTTTCCATAAATTCGCTAAAGTGTCCAGCTTGAGCTAACTCTTTGAGGTGATATTTGAGGGCTTTGCAGTGCTCTGTTTTGTGCCCGCCCTCCTCGTGGAAAGCACATCTCAGTGCGTTATTCCTCTTTGAAAGATCTCCACCCATTTTCCTAGGCCAATTAATGAATGGTTCCTCCTTGATCTTCGCCAGAATCTTGTAGATCAGTTCTCTGAAAACTGTGTTTACTGCTTGAAATGCCTTCAAGGCATCACTCTTGCCCCTATTCTTAGGACCATTCCCCCCCCCCAATTCTTACTCCATTTCTTTTGACTTTTAGTCTTGTCGCTTCCCTTGCAGACAAACTTGGCGCGATCATTTCCCCCCGTGCTGAGATGGGTCACATCTTTGACTTTGGCATATTTTTCAATATGAGCCATCAAATCATCAATGGCTGTGGCCTCCTTCTTAGTGAGGGACTAGTTAAAAAGGCAGGATCTAAGTAGGCCAATCTTAAAAGATACAATGGTGACCTACTCCGAGCATTCCTCGACCTCGTTGAATCGCTCCCAATACCTATACGTGTAGTCTCTGAGGTTTTCCTGGGGATTTTTCTTTATTGTCAACAAAGAATCCATCCTCTTCGGATGGGATTTATTGGTAATGAAATGAGTTGTGAAGAGATCTGCCAGGGACTCGAAGTTCCTGATGGATCTGTGGGGGAGTTTTTGAACCACTTTTGGGCCATGTCCTGCAAGTTCGAGGGGAAAATTCAACACATCAATGCGTCCTTGTGGTTCCAAAGGGTCATGTCCTGTCTGTACTATCTGACATGGTCGATGGGATCAGTCTTTTCATCATAAATTTTGAACCTGGGCATGGAAAACTTCTTGGGGGATTCCTCTTCCTCTATTTCCCTTAAAAAGGGGGATTTCATCAGGGTCCTGAGAGCTCACCTGGCTAGCTCTTTTATCGATCAAGTACCCGGATGTGTTGGGTGTTGATCCATATCTCTCCAGATTAAGTTCCGTTTATCATCATTCCTTCGGCCTGGGGTCCTATAACAACTAGCTGATTATTGTTACTCAGACCAGTCGTTCTCTGACCCGTGTCCCTCAATTTTTTTAGATCCATGGCTTGGGCTCCCTCTTTGGTTGCGAGATCTTCTCGTTTGAGGACTAGGAGTCCGGTAATGACGTTGCCTCGTATTTCGATGGAGTTCTCTTTCCATCTTCTCTAGTCTCCTCCTGTGGAAAGCATTCTCGGATTCTTACTTACGAGTGGCTTCCTCCTACTCTTGGAGCCTGGCCTCATAAGCGTCGATCAGCCTGGAAACTTGTGTAGACTTAGATGGTCCCTGACTTTCTTCTGAGGCTTGCCATTTTGGGAGAGGCCTTGGGTTTAAGCGTCGAACTTCATATCTAATCCTATGAGGGAAAGGTTTCTCTTGAATATCCCCTGCTTAAGGGGCATTCCTACTGTGACTAGACATTCTAGGTTCTTGTTGGTGAAGGCTTTCTTAAAGGAAGAACAATCGCTTCCCAGAGACGGCGCCAGTTGTGGTGACAATTAATCTCAACACAAATTATAATCAAATGCGATCACCAGAAAATAAAGAACACGAATTAGAATATTCACAATCATACACGACACAAGATATACGTGGTTCGATAAATTACCTACGTCCATGATGGTGCTCTCAGTTTGTATTTGTCTTTTCTCCAGGGGAGTGTTTTTTATTACATGCCCTTTGACCCGGGTCAGGGGTACCATATATACAGTAAAAGTTTGGAAAGTGGGAGTGTTGGGCACTCCCACGTTAACCCACTATCCCTAGAATATCTCGTGAGAGATTTTAGGAACAAAATGGGTTGTTGCTAACTAACTACGTTTTGGGCTTTGGATTTTGGGCCGGTCTCTTCCTATTTTCAATAGGGTTTAGTCCGCCCACTCATTTGGGCCTACAAAAATGGACGAGGTACCCATAATATATATATATATATATATATATATTCCCTTTTCTATCAAAATACACAAAATCCTTTTTCCCTCTAGGAGGATGTGCGATTTCATATCCCAACTTGGATTGGCTCCACATTTGCTCAGCTCCTCCATCAAGCCACCCCGTAGCACCACAACTTTTTACGTTACTTCTAAACAATCTGAGAAATCCCTCTGAAGACTATTCATAGAGAACGTTGACTATAATGTAAATGTCCAACCATATCTGATGGAAGTCATTGATCAGCTCAGTGCCAAAATTGATAACCTTTAGGTAGAGGTCCAAAAGATTCAACAAAATAGGGTTCAGAATCATGAGACTCCCGAGCTAGATATCATCTTCCCTCGTGCTATGGATCCACAATCTCCAGAACCAGTGTGGGTTTTCAAAAGAATACCAACATGTCCCACGTGTACCGCCTTTCAATGGGCCTCCAGTAGTTTCCAATTCCAAATCTTTACCAACCAAGGGGTTACCTGCCAATGCATGTCCCTGTTGATCCCAAAGAAGAAGAGTTGAACAAGTTCAAAGAAGACCTCAAGTTGTTGTTTAAAAAGTTCAACGAAGTTAAAATCTAAGGGAACTATATGGATTATACTCGCATGTCTCCCTATCTGCAACACCCCGTAATTTTGAACCGATAATAATTTAATTTATTTAGGAATTTGAAAAAATAAAAAAAATTGGATTTAATTATTTTTAGCAATTTAAAATGTTGGATTTTATTTATGGAAATTGAGATTTTAATTGTAATTGAAATCAGGGGGAAAATCGAGTTTTTATTTACATATATTCATTTTTGGGTTCGAATCAATTTGTCCTGGAGGGCGAATCAATTTGACCGAGATAGTGCTGGCAGTTTGATTTGTTTTTCTTAAGAGTTTTAGTTCCATTAAAACACTTAACTTTTTCTAATATAAAAATAACTCGGGGTTAGACTTTTCTAATAACTTTTTCACCAACTCTTAAACCAGAAGTCTCCCAAACCTTTAACTCCTTTCATCTACAAACCCTAGCCCATTTAAAATCAATATTTAACCCAAGTTTTGAAGTCTCAAATCGTGTTTTCTCAAGGTCATTCAAGAACGAGTCTTTATCAACCGACTTTTCTACATGCATGAATACTTCTATTCTTTCTCTTTAGTATTATGCATTTTAAATATCGCCTAAACATTAATTAGCGCGATTTTCTTAAAATAAACCAGAAACCTTAATTAGGGAAAGTGAAATCTATGTTGAGATTTTTTTTGTGAGAAATATTAATATGAATTAAAACTTATAACCCTTGTGTTCTTAGGGTAGAGGTTGGATTTTCGTTAATCTGGATTTAGATTGGCATGTAGAAAATCATAGTAGGTTGGTTAATTGAAAGGGACTTGTGAAATCACATAAAATTATGTAAGTATGATAAAAGAGAAATTATTATTGTGTACACCACAAACATGTATGGTGATCAAATTATATTAGTTTCATAAAAATAAGTTGTTTAATTACGAAGATTGATTGAACGGGTGAGATTAGTTTTATTTGTGATCTTATAAGAAATTGGTAGAATTGTTGATAAAATGTCTCATGCGACTTATTTTGATTATATTTGAAACTGCGGGAACGATGGGGTTTTCGGGTAGTTATGCTCTCACCTTAATTTTATGAGTGCTTGCTAGGTATACGACTAGTAAGTAAGTCTTAGTATTGGTTAACACTTTATAGGTATGGGACTAGTTAGTGTAAATTTCCACGGATAAGATATTCCAGGGTGGGGCTGGTTTTTGTGTCCTTCCGTTGATTCAATAGTCCAGGCGCGAGACTAGGAGGAAATTAATGGTAAAGATTCATCCTATCTGATATGATAGGACGTACTTGTGTTTTGGAGACCTCTAGGTATGGGACTAGGAGTATGTTTGAGAATTCATGATCTAGAATAGGGTGGGGCTAATATAAATAAGAGGAAATTGAGAATTAATGCCTAAGATAACAAACGAGTATTAAAATAGACTGGTGTCGACAATATGTGCGGGGCTAACAATAAGAGGCAAACTGAATATAGCGACTTGGGTGCATGCTGGTGTCACTAATATGTGTAAGACTGATAGAATATGGGCAAATTGGCTATAGTGACATGTCATGTGTAAAACCTCATATAGGGCTAATGAAATTGGCCGAACTGACTATAGTGAGGGGATTGTGTATGGCGTAAAACTTTGGGGGTGCCAACAATATGTGCAGGACCTGGGAGAGGGTGAACTGATTATACTCGTGTCATATGAATAAAATGAGAAGAATTAATAAAATTAAATAATAAAAGTTATTAATCAAATGAAATAATAAAAGTTAGTTAAATATTGTCACGTGATAATTGGATTTAAATAATGAGGTGCCTAGTTATGTGGGTGTATAGTGATAGTTATTTTTATTCGCATGCTAATATTTATCTCGATTAATCTAAAATACTCAGTTGTGATGTTTATCATGTATAATGCTACTGTATGCGTTCATGGACCCTAATTGGGAAGAGTAACTAGTATTCATGCCGTGAGCTCTGACGCATTACATTGACTAACATTTTAGGTATAGCGTTGGAGTATCTGCATAGGAGTAATTTGATATATTTTTTGGACGCAACTAGAGAAGTTTAGGATTGCGTTCTATTCCGTTGCTTTTATTATGAGAGTTTTATTTATGGATTTGGTGGGCCAATTGGTTCCACAGTTGTTTATGATTTATGTCAGATATTTACAGTTGGATCATTTCTTTTGAGTTTATATTTATTTGGAGTTGGATTTATTTTAGAGATTAACATGGTGATGGATATTAATATTGCATGAATGGTTATAATTATTGGATCAATTTGATTATTATCATGTGAATTATTTTTATACGTCTCATAAATCTGTCATATGATGAGTATGATAACTTATTTAGTGACTCCCGACATAGTTTGGCAGTGGGCTACCTCGCTTGCCAGATTGCACGGGGTGTTACACAACCCTAAAGCTCGGCTACCAGAGAAGTTAAAGATGCCAGATATTAAATTTTTTGGAGGAAATAGACCTCCAATCATACACCTATGCAGATACAACCGTTCCATGACTCTTCCTGGAGCATCATAAGAGATAATGCTACAGATGTTCTAACAAACTCTCAAAGAAAGTTCACTTCGATGGTTTTTATCATTTGAAAAATCCAAAATTCGTAGTTAGGAGGATGTGGCCCAAGAATTGATTACTCAATACAAGTATAACGAAGACTTATAGGTTACTCATTGAGACCTGGAACTGTTTAAGCAAACTCGGGTGAATTGATTAGCAGTTTTATCAAAAAGGTGGAAGGAAAATCCCGCTACTCTGGAAAACTGGCCATCAGAAGAATAACAAGTAGGAATTGCAAAGAAGAACTTCCAGATACATATCAGAACTTCAATGGGAAGCCAATACTACCCATATTTCAGAGCCTATCGAGACGCATAAGTTGATATCAAAGAAGGGGTCATAAGTTAGGAAATTGAATCTGAGCCGAAGAGGCTAATCGGGCAGTTTATCCCTTAAAAGTCTGATAAGCTAGCCAATATTACAGTCTCAACCATCAATAATATTTATCAACCTGCTACACTATAGACACCCGAAAGTCATTCCAATCTAGTCAAAAAAGAATATACCGAACTCCATTCCCCTTTGTTAAAAGGTTACTAATACCTTCTAGCCATAAATCTCATCAAACCTCTAGAACCCCGACAATTACCATATCCACTTCCCAATATTTCAAACATGACGCCCATTGGTACTTCCATAAAATTACCGGTCACACCACGTATTAGTGTTTTAATTTGAAGACTGTCATCCAAATCCTCATAGACAGAAGGAACATTACCCCTATAGTTAATCCTAAACCAAATACAACTCAAAACCCTCTCTCGGCACACTAGAACAGGGTAACTACCATCTTATTCGAAGAGAACCCAAAAGTTTACACTTCCACCAAAATTAGTCCCATCTAAATACCCACTTCTTCTACTATCTCACCTAAACCACTCAAGGTTTGTCCTTACTTCCTCTTACAACCTCGAGATCCCACTAATTATGCTATATCCCTTCTCACTAGGGTCTGCATAGTCATTTGTTCCCAATCAGAAGGGAGAGTCATGGAATTGCCCACAGTCTTAGATCAACTTTAAAAATTTGGGCTAAAATTGCCCTCAGAAATGACCCTTAGAGAAAATAACTACGCGAACATCAACATCATATTCATGGAAGCTTGGACATAGGCTCGATAATCTGATGAATGGTAATTGACCCTTAGAGAAAAAAACTACCGGAAGATGAGTGTCGTATTCATGAAAGCCTGGAAGTGGGATCAACAATCTGATGAATGGTCGGTACTAATGAAATAATTTAGTTTGGACGATATTATGTAGGTTATGTCCGATGTGTTCTTCAAGAAGTAGGAAATGTGTACTACCCGAGCTTCTCACAATCTCTAAACTACAAAGGCATCTGGTCCCTTCCTACCAACACTTCCTTGATGAATGGGAAGACTTTTATGATGATGCCATGGAGGTTGTGGGATGCATTGACTTGTCATGGAATGATGACATTGTTTCCACCGAATCGGGCAATGATTTTGATACTTCAGATAATGAATGAAATGGTTAAGAAGATGACTCAGTTGCTTCCTTGTGTGGAATTATTTATTTTGAGGAAATACTGGAAAGGATCAATGGGTATCCATCGTTCCCAAGGTAGACAAAGATATTGGGTTTTCGTTCATTCCCTACCTCACTAAATCACAAGAACCGATCTAGACGACCTTAAAATGATTTGATCGTCCAATCAACAAGTATAGATAAGAAGAAATGAGTCACTAATGGAGTCTCGATGCCAAAAATGACAATCGAAGAAAGCAAAGTCCTTTACCAACTCAAGAAAAATCAGGCCAATGTCATTTTATGGAGACTTTTCATGTCCTCCTGATTGCACATAGATGCTCTGATAAAAATCCTAACAGGATCCATGATTCCTCCCACCACCACTCCAGGAGAAGCCACTCATAGACCGCAACAAAGATCATCTCCTTTTATGAGGAGCAAATCCCTAAGATTGGTCCAAACAATTACTATGCTCTCAATATCTCAGTTGAATTCAATGGAAAAACAATTCCACTAGCACTTATTGATAATGGGTTTGCTCTAAACGTATGCCTATTAAGGAATCTCAACTACTTGGGGATAAATGTCCATGACCTCACTCCAACTTCTGCCGCTGTGCGCACCTATGATAATACCCACCGAGAGATTATGGGATCCATAAAACTCACAGTAGGGGTTAGTCCTATTTTCCCTCAAAATAATTTTTGAGTCATTGATATACCTACCTGCTTCAACATGCTCCTTATTCTCCATTGGATCCAAAGTATTCGAGGTGTATCTTCTTCCCTTCATAAAAAGTTTAAATTGTTCACCAACGACCAGGTCATCACTATTTTCGATAATGACGAAAATCTGATGGTATCGAGATAAGAAACCCAGTAGTAGAAATCCAACATACGGTTAATTACATGTTACTCTAAGTCTTTAAGATTTATCCACTTCCCATCCTATCCCGGGATAATGTTAAAGATCAAGTCTTCCCGGAGTACAACCTACATGATTTTGTCAACGTGATTCAAATATTAAAAAATATGCATTTCATTGTCGAAATAGTGTTGGGTCGCCGTTAACAATGGATCCTCGAGCTGATAATTTTAAAAGAAGCCTTTCCCCCTTATGGCATGGGTTACCAACCATCGCTGGATGAACTCAAAACACCCCACCAACCATATCAAAAGAATATCTCAAAAAATTAAAGACGATCTTAGGAGATTACCTGAATGGGAAATTCCGGCAAGGACTTCCCCTTTTGTGTATTCCCCAAGCCTTGGTATAACTCCGTGGAAAAAATAATGAAGCCATGATTAAAATTTTTCTTTGGGGATAAGGTTACTCAGGATGAAGAAGAGAATCATGAGGTGGATCCCCTAACCATAAATGTTGTGGAAAGCACCAAAAACTCCAAAGATAGTGACACCTTTGAACCGTTAGACTTGCACGCACTGGGGCTAGATAGCTTCATGATCCAAATGGGGGCGGAACCAACTAACCCAAATCTTCCCTTCATTCTCCTGGAGAATGTAGTGGGAAGGGATTTTTTTATTGAGAGAGAGTAAGGTTTTTTGGGGGGGATTTGAAACGGGACCACAGATATTGCAAAACTTTCAGAGACGGGATGGAAACTTTGTTTTCTTCACTTCCCCTATCCCTTCAAAGCACTTACATAGGTTGGGTGCTAGATAACGCTTGGCTAATATAATAAAAAATCTAAAAAGATCACTACTTATGATAAACCACTCATCAACTGGCATGCCATACCTGTCAAGCTTGCCCAAATCAAGATAAACCCTGATGTTCACCCCCTCTGAAAAGCACCAAAATCTACCACCTTTTCTTCTACCACTGATATAATTATAAATGAGGCCTCCTTTGATAAGGTCCTCATCACTGTTATAGGAGGGTCGTGGTACTGGAGTCTATGACAAAACTAGAAGGGTGAGGCAAGACTGACTCTAATGGAAATAACCTTCAAGGTATTTAAATAATCAAGAGCAATAAGTAAATAAAAAAGCAACGTTTGCAATACAATAATTACTTTATTATTACAATATAGGGAAGACAGTGATTACATATAACTTTTTAATAAGAATAAAAAGAATGGAATCACTTGAGAGTGATAATTCATTGAAAGTGAAGAGATAAGCACTTCAAGTACCATGGAGAGAGCAGGAAGAGAATACTTTCTATGTAAATTTGTGCAGAGTAAAAGTGCTCAAGTTATGGTATGATTTGACCTTGCACATGTGCTCTATTTATAACTAAACATGAGGGCTGATGTGGCATGTTTCTGCCAAAGAGATATTCCATTGAGACAATACATGAGTGGTACTTTTTATCCTATTTAGTTTTTGTCACCGTCCACTCTTACTTGTGACATTCGGTACAACGAAAGACAAAAAGAAAATATTCGAGCATAGTGGCAAAAAGTATGATTTTGTCAATATTTTAAACGTTTAGTTAGTAAACAATTTCGAAAACTTGCAAGACACCTTGGGGGCCAATCGTGAGTGTTATAATTTAAAATGACTTTGCGAAAACTACATTAACTACTTGCCCATTTTGCTAAATGTGGGTTGTTTAAGTGTGTCTGAGTGTGTGAGTGGACTTTTGGGTCCCTCATCTTAGTTTCTTTCTTTCCTAGGGCACAAAAGTGATTGAACCTTAGATTGATCTATAAGAATTGGCTCTGATCCTCTAAGCCAAAACTCCCAAAAGTTCCTAAATGTCCATCTTCTTGAGCCCTACTCTCTCAGCCAAGGTTGCTTGCTAAGTAATCCTTTGTACAAATAACAAAAGTGTTAGTCAATATCCGCTGCTGACTTGGAGTTGCTTGTATGGCATCTCTTCACTGACTTGGCCTTGTTAGCCCTGCTTGCATTTTTTCATTCACTCAAGTAAAATACCTTTGCTCTGTCTTGGGCCTATTCGCACTATGTTGTCCTATTCATCTTGACTTGCCTATGATTTAGGGTTACGCTCCACTTTGGGCTTCCTCTCTCATTATTTCTTTGGACTTACTCGCCATTTTGGGCCTGCTCACCCATTATTAGTTTGCTCCAGGCTTTGGGCCAACTTTTAACGAGCCTAACTTTTATGGGAGAGTTAAATGGGTACCCCTATTCATTAGCCCCCATACAAAAGTTTTCTTTTTTGTTAAAGATGAAGAGTTTTATTCGAAAAATAATCTTTAATAATTTGAGGAGACTCCTAAAGAAATCATTACTTTTTATAAACATATAATGCTCTGTCAAAGAACCATTCTCAAGTCACCTTTTAGTGTCTCAGGGAGACACGTGTTTCTTTGGGAAGTCTTTTTCGTTATTTAGGTAGTGATTACACCTATTTTTAAATTCTCATGGGGCTTCTTTCCTCATCCTATATATACCCTATGCCTTTTTTCAAACTTTCAGAATCAGTTGCTTTTGTATACCAGAGATTGAATTTTTTTAAGAAATTTCCAAAGCTTCAATGAAAACCCTCTTCTCCTTGTCCATTTGTTCTTGAATCTTCCAATTAATGGCTTTCTCTCTGTCAAAAATTTCTTCCATCTTGGTTACCTTTGTGAGTGAGTGTTTGTGGACTCTTTTACTATTAACGTGATTGCCACATCCTCTATTGATACTTGCGCCATATTTATTGCCTCCTCTCTGGTAGTTTCGACTGCTGCTTTCACCTCTATCCCTAATGGTTTTGGTATGGATATGAGTGTAGACTTTGATGTTTCCATCACCTCTATCATGAAGCTCATCCAAAGCTTCTAAAAGTACATGTCTTGGGTCTGGCACCAGATTATGATTCAAGACCACTCATGCTAAAGGCATAACTAATTCTACCGGTAGGACAACCTCTGTACCATAAACTACAGAGAACAAGGTGAAGCTAGTTGGATTCATCTTGGAGATCCTATAAGCCCATAAAATGAATGGAAATTTATCATACCATGTTCCTGATAGATCTTCCAACATTTTTTTCAAAATATTGATCCGTGTCTTGTTGTTGGACTCTGCTTGATCGTTCACTTTGGGATATAAGATAGTCAAACTGTTATGGATTATTTTATATTGTCTGTGCGCAAACCCTTTTTTTTGTGCATGAACTACTTGTCATTATCTGTGAGAATGACTTTTGGAATGCCAAACCTGCACATTGTATATTCTTGAATGAACTGCATCACTAACTGAGTAGTAACTCTTCTCCAAGGACTTGCTTCTGCTCACTTAGTATACAACTCCATGGCAAGTAGAATGAAAGCTTTCCATTGAGAGACTAGGCTAATTTTCTGACCAAATTATATTCCCAAGTATGGAATAAGTAAGAATAATCTAAGCTTTACAAACTCACCGAGGGGCATGAAACATATTGCCATGAATTTGGCATGCTCTATATTTCTTCACAAAATTAATAGAGCCAGTCTCCATTGTTAGTCAATAGTACCTAAAGGTTATTAGTTGATAATATAATTTGGGGGTATGACCCATATGCGTAGGATCATGGGCTTTTTTAGTACTCTTGCCACTTCTTCCTCTGCTACACATATCAAAGCCTTCACATTATACTCTTTCTTTTAGAGTTTCCCATTCACTAAATAGAAATGGTCCACTCTTTTCTTTAAATAAATATTATTATCTCTCTTAACAAGTATCTCTCCATGTTTGAGATAGGCTATGTAGGGGTACTCCAATCTTTTAAAATTTCCATAAGATTCATTTCTCTTAGCTGATCAAACTGTGTCTGGCATTTCAAGCATCCTTGATACATGCGAGCAACGTCCGCGCTCATGGTAGGATAATAATATCCCCCTCATTGTAGCTATTTATAAAGTGGGATGTATGTATCCCCACAGTGCCTATTGTGCATTGCTTCTAATTTCTCTTTATCTTCCTCTTCCCCTATGTACCTCACTAAGAAACCATGCAGACAGTTGAAGTACAGTGTGTACAACAACCTGTAAAAGTTATCCAGATCTAATAGCTTTATCTTTCTCCATGTGTCTCCAACTGTTTTACGATTGGCAATCTCCATTCCTTAGGCACTTCACTGTGGAATGGATATCTCACTATTATCGACACCATTTTCATCGGATGATGATTGTGGCTTCAGGCACCTTCATTTTTAGTTCCTTAATAATTTTTGCTAAATCATCTGAATGTCTATTCATTGTCCTAGGGTTCCTCTCTATCTTCATGGCTAAAAAATGGCTCAACAACCTCTGGATGATTGCTCTATACGTAGTGAGGTTATCATGTTTGATCACTAATTACCCATTGAATTTCTTAATAATTAAATTAGAGTTTCCTCGCATAGAAAGTATTCTAATGCCTTTTCGCGGAGCCTCTAGCTGGCCAAGTATGATGTCCTCATACTCTGCCTTATTCTTAAAGAACTTGAAATCTAATTTGTAGGACTGGGTGAATTTTTCTTTGTCACTAGAGAGGATAATGCATGCTCCACCTATTCCTTGTGCGCATAAGCCATCGAACTCCATTATTCTATTTCTTCAGATAAACATATTTGGAATTTCTCTCCTGGTAGCTCTTCACTGGGGGTTCAAATTTTGTACTTAGGAAATTGGTAAGTAGGTCAACCATAGCTTGGCTCTTAATAGCTTTAAGAATAACACACTTCAGATCATACAAGCAGAGTATCCAAAACCTCCTGGCTACTCGCCCCACCAAGATGGTCCTCTCCAGTAAATACTTGTTGGGATTGCACTTGGTAACAACACGCACTATGAATGCGAGTATTCTCATTTTTTGTGCTACAAAGACCAAATCTAAACAATGCCTTTCTACATTCGTATATTGGACTCTGTCCCCGATATTACTCGAGACAGGTAGTACAGATGTCACTCCATTCATTTTTTTCATGGGCAAGAAAATCTCCTAAGGATCACTTTGTAGGAGTGAGGTATAACAACAAAGGTGATCCCTCTTTTGGTGGGATATTTTTGAAGGGGAAGTTAGTATTTCCTTCTCTCTCAAAGACATTCTTCTGTTCATCTCCCCACACCCATTTCACCTTATCTTTCATGAGTGACGTATGGGGTGAGTGATTTTTAATAATTCTAGTATAAACCTTCTCAAATAAGAGACCTTTTTCGAGAAATTCTTTAGTTATCTCTGACTCTTTGGTGGCTGTATCATCAAAATGGCCTTTTTCTTTTCTACGTCAACTTGTACTCCCTACATGTTCATGATGAATCCGAAGAACTTCCCTGCAGTAACTCGAAAGGCACACTTTGAGGGGTTCATCCTCATTTTATACCTCTGGCATCACTCAAAGACTATTATAAGATCTAAAACATGCTTGCTCTCCTTTTGTACTTCACCAGCTAATCATCTATATAAAATTCTAATATATCTTGAAATAATTAATGAAATATGACCATCATGGTTCCTCCTTCATTCTTCAGCTAAAAAGGCATGGCAGTGTAATGGAAATTGCCTAAAGACACTTAAAAAGATATCTTCTCCGCCTCTGCTAGGCCCATTATGATTTAGTTGTAGTTTACATACCCATCCATTAAAGTATACATTCTATGAGTGGAAGTTGTGCCCATCAAACTTTTGATACTAGGAAGAAGAAAACTCATCCTTTGGGTAGGCGCAGTTCAGATTTCTAAAATCCACGCAAACTCATATTTGCTTCTTGTCTTTCTTTGCCACAAGCACGATGCTTGACAACCATAATGGATTTTGAATGGGCTTAATGAACCTAACTTCTAGTAGATTTTCTACCTCCACTTTAATATTAAAATATAATTCCCTTTATAGGTTCATGTAGCCTATCTCACAGGCAAATCATTAGGCGAAATATTAAACTTGTGAGAGCTTACTTCCAAATCTATCCCCACCATTTCTATATGCTTCCACGCGAAGACATCTGTAAACTCCTTGAGTAAGATAGTGATCTCCACTCGCTACTTAGGATTTAATCCCTTAGAAATGAAGATGGCCCTCTCATCACCACCTTCCATTACTAAGTTTATCTCCTCAAACTCTTGGAACTTCTCTCGCAGTCCAACATGTATGCATTCCAGCACTTCCTCTAGTTTTTCAACATGTGCAATAATACGGGACTCATCAATTACAAAATATTATGGCACTGGGTCAATGCTTTTCTCCCAAAGAGTCACCCACTTAGAGCATTATAGGCGGTAGATGACTTTGCCATTAGGCAAAATAATCTTCTTGCAAGTCCGTGCGAGTTTTTCTTCTTCTTTAAACTTTTTTTTCTCCTTTCTTTTTCTCTAAGAGGTGGCTCCTCATAGGCCTAATCTTTCATGCATTGATTTCTTGGATTTAACTTCTTCTTAAACCACGCGAGATTCCCTTGCTCTTTTATCAAGCATCTTCTTTTCTTATCTAATTAAATTTAAAATGATGCAACAATCAAGTGGGCCTCTTCTACTGAGAACAGTCTTTCTATGTCTATGATCACAATCTGTGTCCCACAAATATTGACTTTTACGCATTGGTGGAATGTTGACAACATAATTCCATGCATATGCATACACACCCAACCTGACACCAACTAGTAACTCATGTTGGAATCAGTGGTATGAAATTTAATGTGGGATATGAAGTTTCCCAACCTAATCCCCATATTAACATAGCTAGGCGACTACATCCCTGCGCTATCAAATCCATAGATTATGAGTTGTACCGACACAACTTTTTATTCATAAATTGAAGTCTCATATAGAGTACTATTGGACATGATATTTATTGATTCCTCCACCTAAAAGCATCCTTGGAAAACTAATCCTATTTACTAGAGCAGTAATATATAAAGGTCTGTTTTAGAAGAAAAGTACTTGCTTTTATAGTTTTGAAAATATTACCGTAGATATGTATTTCTTGATTAACCTCCATATGGGACCATGCCAGTTAAGAAAGGAGTACCCTCCCCCTTGGATCGCTTATAAAATCTTCTTAGTGATTATTGTTCATGTCTCATACTTCACCCCAATTTAGTTGAAGAACCCTTTGAACTTTAGGCTTATTGCAATCATTGCACACTCTGAATCTATCTCAACTTCATACGTCTATGGGCTACACTTGTATTCAACCTCTGATTTTCCCCCTAATCCAGGACAAGGACCACATCAACACTTCCTTCTTCAAGGTCTATCTCCTCCTCCCACTCATTTTTGGGATCTTCCTTGTCCAAACCGAATTGTCATCTTTCGCATACATCATCATCGACAAACCATTATTCAGACTTGAGCATTCTTCCTAATCATACGCCACCACCATGTTCGATGTGCCACAGTAATGAGATGGCAGCAAATTTTCATTAATGTCCGTAGAGGATTTTGCATGGTGTTGTTAGATTCTTGTTTCCTTATTATCCTACGCAAATAATAGCAATCTTTGATGGCGTGTTACACCCTCTGGTTGAACTCATAAGACTTTGCATCCATGTTGTCTACTGTCATGGGCACCTCACCATTTGAGTGAGTAAGACTTTCCACTCCCTCAATCACCAGTGTCCAATAATAGTCCATAGCTTTTTCCACACTAGATGGAAATGGTTGTGGAAGGTCATTCCCAAACTTCATTTCTACAATGAAGTTATTCTTGGGCCCTTATCCCCATAGAAATGGTGATTTTACTCGTTGATCGTGTGAATTCTTTGAATGTACCCTCTCAGGTATCATTAAACAGATGGATTTTGTATTTCTCCAATAGTCCTTTTACACAGATTTGTAATAATCTCCCTCAGCGACATCTTCATGCACATTTAGCGCATTTTTCATAAAATTCTTGATGTATTGCATCACCTCTTCGCCTGACTTATGCACATCTTGGGCTAAGTGTCTCATCATGAACTCATCTTTAATCAAGGGTTTTTTATGAAAAAATTATTTATGCACTTCCTCCTAAGTGGGGATGTTGTTTGGCACTACATGAGAGTACCATGTGTAGGCTTTTACAGTGAAAGTTTTTAGAACCCCCTTGACTTCAAATCCTTTTCATTGTTGTGCACGAAAGATACTCCATGAACCTCCTGACATTCTCCAGGGGTTTTAACCCCTATCGTTGAATTTCATAAATTTGGGAGGAACGTACCCCTCAGGGTATGGTATTTCATTGATGCTATCTTGATAGTCATTATGCAACTTTTCATACATAAGAAATAACTCTCTATGGGATGAGAGAAACCTTTTCACTTTTTTCATTGTGATGACTTTAGAGGGTAATTCCTCTGCCCCCACTTTCATTGTGGCCGACGAGCTCACTGGAGTCATAACCTACTCGGTCGCCACCTTTATGGATGGAACCATCTCTACTATACCCGCTCCTACAACAGGAGCCACTGCTGGTATCACACAATCTTAGCCTAAACTGGCCACATCCACATTTTATTTTCTTAAAAAATCAAATAAAACCTACTCATCAGATTCATGCCATTCAGCGATGCAGCCACTGCTGTGAATGTCTATCCCCCCTTAAGAAGCAGAAGTTCTTGCTTCGGTAACCACGACTTCCTCATTGGTCATTTGATCATTCTGGACTTTATTACCAACTGTAATATCTTCAAAAACCAATTGTTTTGAAATGTTATAACCTTTTTTTATCCATGGCAATGAGAATACCTTCCTAGTAGAGTCACCAAATATAGGGGGTAGTGGTACTAGGGTCTATTAATAAAGGGGAAGGGTGAGGCGTGACCCACTTAAATAGTAATAACTAATAGGGTAATTGAAGTTTCAAGAGCAGAAAGTAAATCAAAAACCAACTTTGGCAATACAATAACAACTTTTTGATTACAATGCCAGGAAGATAATTGTTAAGTATAACTTTTCAATAAGAACAACAAGAATGGAATCAATTGAGAGTGAAGAGACAAGCACTTCAAGTACCAAAGAGAGAGCAAGGAGAGAATACTTTCTGTGCGAATTTGTGCAGAATAACAATGCTCAAGTTATGGTATGATTTGACCTTACCCAAGTGCTTTATATATAACTAAATATTAGGGTTGGTGTGGCTTGTGCGACAAAAGGGATTTTCCCTTGTGACAAAATCTGAGTGGTACCATTTCTCGTATTTATTATTTGTCGTTGTCCATTCTGACAAGCGACATTCGATGTAACAAATGTCAATTATAAAATGTTGGGAATAATGCCAAAAAGTAAGATTATTCAATATTTTGAACAATTACTTGGTAATTTTTTTAAAAAACTTACGAGTAGTCTTGGGGGCCATTTTCCAGTGTTATAATTTGAAATGACTTTATGAGCAGTACCTTGACAGCACGCCTATTTTACTAAATGTGAGAAATGTGAGTGACTTCTTGGATCTCTTATCTTAGTATTCACTCTTTCCTAAGGTACTGAAGTGGTTAATCCTTAGCTTTTGTTCAACAAGACTTGCCTCTCAGCCTCTAAGCCAAAACTTACAAGAGATCCCAATTGTCCATCTGCTTGAGCCTTGCTCTCTCAGCCAAGGCTACTTTCTAAGTACTCATATTTATAAATAACAAAAGTGTTAGTAAATAAAAGTTTTATATAAACATCACTCTTTAAATGACTTGGGGTTAAAGGAACAACACCCTCTTGTTGACTTAGGGTTGCTCGTATGGCATCCCCTCACTAACTTGGCCTTGTTTACCCTACTTAGAATTTTAGATTCACTCAAGTAAAATTTATTTACTTCTGTCTTAGACCTCCTATCCCTATGTTGTTTTGTTCATCTTGACTTGCCTATGATTTAGGTTTGCTCACCACTTTAGTATTGCTCGCTAGTTATTACTTTGGACTTTCTCACCACTTTGGGCCTGCTCACCTGTTATTACTTTGCCCCGGGCTTTGGGCCTATTCACAGTGAGTCTAACTTTTATGGGAGAGTTAATGGGTTACACCTCTACAGGTGTATATCTTGAAAATTCTTTTAATGAAATGAATGATGATTTCGAGTACCTTATTGTGACTTATTTTAATTTCCTTAATTCTAATCAAATAGTTGATGAAGATGATCTAATAAATGAAGAATTCTTAATGATATCAGTAACAAAAAAACTAAACAAGATAACACTACACCAAATTAGGCAAATGGTTGCGGACTTGGGCCGTGACCAGGCTTGGTGGTCCCAGACCTAGGCCATAACCATATGGGATATGACCAAATTCATGGGTCACAGACCTAATCCCTTATCGAAGTAAGTGGTTACGGACCTAATCATGACGGATCATGGTCACAGACAAAAGACGCGACGAGCTGGTCAGAAACGAAATCCCTGACCCATGCGTAACTAGGCTTTCATACTGGTCACAGACTAAGGCCGTGACTGAGGCCACTATAATCATGAAAGTGTCATAGCCCTAAGCTGTGACTCAATACTACTCTATCATGAAAATGGTCAAGCAGGTGGTCACAGACTTAGGCCGTGACCAATATTTCCCTTTTCCACATATGGTCACAACCCTTAGTCTTTACCATTTTTAACTATAATATAAAAAATAAAACATGATCACGGACTAGAGACGTGACCATATTTAACTGAAAAATAAATATAAATTATTTGGGTCGTTTGGTCAAACCGAGAGTCCAGCGACTGCGCAGTCGATTGTTGCATGTTATGTTGGATGCACATGAGGTGTTCATGCCACTCCCAATGCCGTTTGGGGGTGACCGCCATCTGCGGAACAGTTTAAAGCCTACGTGTGCATGTTATCAAATTCGTGTCCTATCCTCAAACCGAGAGTCCTATAAATACGCGGCTTGTTGCTACGTGTTACGTTGGACGTGCACAAGTTATTTATGAAACTCATGGTGCCATTCGGGGATCGTTGGTGGTCTCGTCCCACTCGCGACCTATTTTCGAGCCGAAGTGTGCTTGTTTACAAATTTGTGTCCTATTCTCAAAATTGAGAATCATGCGACTGTACGGATGGGGTCTACGTGTTATTTAGACATGAACGAGGTGTTCGTGCCACTCGTGGTTTCGTTTGGTGGTTGTTGTGGTTGTCACCCCTCGCGACATGTTTTCAAGCCTAAGTGTGTCTGTTTTCAAATTTGTGTCCTATCCTCAAATCGAAAGTCCTGTGACTGCGTGACCGGTTGCTATGTGTTACGTTGGATGCGTAAGAGGTATTCATTCCACTCGCAGTGCCATTTGGTGACCGCTGGTGGTGCCCTCTCCCACGGAACATTTTTAAACCTAAGTGTACCAGTTTTTAAATTCGTGTCCTATCCTCAAACTAGGAGCCCCGCGACTGATTGCTACCTGTTACGTTGAACACGCACGAGTTGTTCATGCCACTCGCATTGCTATTTGGGGGCTGCTAAGGGTGCCCCCACGACACATTTTCAAGCCTAAGTGTGTCTATTTTTAAATTTGTGTCCTGACCTCAAACCGAGAGTCCCACGACTACGTGGTCAACTGCTACGTGTTACCTTGGACTCGTACAAGGTGTTTATACCCCTTGCGGTGCCATTTGGGGGTGTCCCCCCCATGGCAAATTTTCAAGCTCAAGTGTACTAGTTTTCAAATTCATATCCTATCCTCAAATCGAGAGTCTCGCAACTATGAGGATGGCTACTACGTGTTAAGTTGTACGCGCACAAGGTGTTTGTACCCCTCATGGTGATGTTTGGGGAAGTTGGGCGTGTCCATCCTCCCGCAGGACATTTTGAAGCCCAAGTGTGTTTGTTTTAAAATTCGTGTCCTATTCCTAAACTGGGATTCCCGTGACTACGGGGACGATTACTACGTGTTATGTTGGACACGCATGAGGTGGTTGTATTACTTTCATTGCCATTTGGGGGGTAGGTCCTCTCGCGACACATTTTTAAGCCTAAGTGTTCATATTTTCAGATCCGTCGGGGGTGGTAGTGGTGAGGGAAATATAGGATTGTGGGAGTTTTGAGGGATGCCGCTATGTATATTAAATGGGATTTGGGGGGAGATTGATTGGAGATTTTGTGTAGGGTTTTGGGAGTTACAAGAATCAACTTGAGATTGCATTAAATGTTGAGGAGTACTAATAAAGATAGGGGATGCATCATGAATTTATCTTAAATGCTACTTGTGTTAATAGGAGTTACACGCTTGTTTATAGGTATGCTCAATGCATTGTTCATAAGTTTAGAGTTAGGATCAACTTTCTAAGCATTCATAGTATCCTCCACTTTTATCTACTCATAATAGAATTCGTTTTCTATGAAATCTAAGTAATCGAGTTATAGGATTTGTTGGATTATCCCATAATAGGTTAGCACTGTATCCTTTGGATTTTTATCATTTTTGCTAGCGATATAGGTGGCCAAGGAAGAAATTGATATTCCACTATTTTGAGTCCAAATATTTTCCTCATATGGATATGAAATAAAATTAAAACCGTTTTACGCAATTTCTTAAACTCTTTTCCACAAAAACTATGACCTCTTGCTAGGCGTGCAAGCCAAGAAGAGACATCATCTATTTTTAGAAGATTCATTTATTAATGAATTTGTATTAAGGCGTGTTTTTACCACACGTGATTAAATAACCTCACACATAAGATGTGAAAAGTACCTCTTTTGATAACAATGACCTAAAATTAGTTGTCGTGCAATTTTGATTTTGATTTTGGGCAATTTCATTCCTATACTTCCTACCGATAAATTGTAGAGTTTATATCATAAAATAAAAAATACATATAATCAAAGAAGAAGAATTCAGTAGATACTCACTCTCTCCAGTCTTTGACTTCATCTTGCGATTCGAAGACATAGCGAATTGCTTGCTCGTATTATAGATTTGTGAGTTTCACCTCTTTAGGGCTCCCAAATGGCAATTCATCCTCAAACTTGTCAAGTTCCTCGATAACTCATTCTCCACAAGGATTGAACTTCCTCACCTGTTGTTGTGTCGTATGTTTCTTAGAGCATAGTGATGATTCCATAGTTATGAATTCTTCAACAATTGACCCTCCAATATATAGTGTATTCTTTACACAATCTTTGAAGGTTTTTATTAATCACTCAAAAGGCTACATCCAATAATACCTAAAGGTAACACATAATAAAGCTTCATTGCATAAATGCACAAGCAGGTGGATGCAGACATCGAAGAACAACAGAGGAAAATATTTATCTAATACACAGATTGCCTTGGCTGAAGTTGATTTCGCAGCTTTAATGTGACTTCTGTCTACCACTTTTGCACAAAGTAGGGTAAAAATCAAATTGATTTGCATAATTTCCTAATGGAGATCTTTGTGGTCAGAGAAGCAATGTCGAAATAACAGAGGGATTAATTGATTAATTACGTTCTAGTCGTGAAACTTGCACTATTTCAAGTCATTTTCTTGGCAGCTTACTACCTACATAAATTACCAGAATAACTGGTTGGAGTCTTCATATTAAACGTGCCTAAAAGGATCTTCTTCTCACTAGTAGTAAAAAAGAAAGCAACCGGGAGGATACAAATTCTTCTTGTAGAATCATTTTTAACCACAATTTCTTTTGTTTTTATTTTCATATCATGTAGATCTTGACGGGCCTGCTTTCCATACTTGGAATGAGATCTAAGTAGACATGTTCCTATCAGATGTTATACAGCATTCTTCTCTATGTGCATTAAATTAATTACATGCCTTACATAAAGAACTTTCTAATACGACAAATAAAAAAATATTGATCCCCCGGACCATGGCTTCTCTTTACTAGGGTCATTCAGATCCCCATGCTTTACGCTTCAGGTTTAGAAACTGAGGGTGTTTGCTTACGTACCTATTCCCTACATTCGTAGTCATTTCCTTATCCTCGATATGCTGACTAGAAAGACAAGATGGTGGCATCTTGTGCTTGTGACCGACAAATAAAAAGTTAGACTTGTCGTTACTAAAAAGGTGATTGGTCAAAATCTATGATGACCCTTGTAACTCATCTTACTTCTATGATGTAGCCAACTAGAATCAATTTCCTCCCCATATATGGTACATCCATAATAACCATGATTATTGCAATTGGACAAGGTCCCATAGGTAAGAAGGTCGTGGATTTCCCACATCACCATTGTTTAAAGTGTGAACTCTTCACCCTTATGAGAGTCGAACATCATCACGCTTTTATCCCCTAACTCTTTAAGTTATTCGATTAATGGGGCTAAGAATATATCAATATCATTGTCGAGAGCCTTCGGCCCGGGTATCAATAAAGATAACAATGTGAACTCATTTCTCATGCGCAGTGTCAGAGGGAGACTTAAAGGATCCATGAGAACTGGCCAACATTTCTGACTAGTACTTTAATTACTGAAAAGGTTAAACCCCATAGGTTGAGATTGTAAGATGAATGTTGCGTGGTTCCTTTTAAAATTCATGGTGTTGTGCGCTTGAAATTTCATAGATGAGTGAATCAACTGGATGACGCATCAGATTTCCACCCACCTCGCATCATGCGTGCCACGTCATGGCCTCCACTATCCACGATATAGTAAAAAAACCTTTTAATCGTGGATCCCAAGTTTAAAATACTTAAAAAACTTTTGTGGGACTTATGAGCACTTACGATATTTTATATCTTTGTCCTTTCCATTCTCACAAACCACATATTTAGGCCCACTACATACAGGACATTCATCCTTCTCTCCATCCTCATTACGGTACAATATTCAATCATGGTTACATGCATTAATAGATTTTCATTTCAAACCCAAACCCTCTTCTTCATGGAAAGATAATTGTCTGCTAACGTGTTCTCTTTTGTGAGAATTTCCTCAAGCCACTTAAGAATTATGGTTACGCCGTTCCCAGACAAACCAAATTGACTCTTCAAGTTATGAAAACCAATTATTGCATATAATATCGAGTGATCTTCATCTCAATATTTTTATAATGGTCTAGCCACATCGGCTTTCAACCGTATCCACTCCCCATCTCCTAGTAGTTCAGCATCAACTTTTTCTTTTAATTGGCCATAATGCACATTATTCGTATCCCTAGATTGGTGGTTTTGATAATTGTGGACTCCGTAATCATCATCAATTAAATTGATCAATGGACGATGTGTTGGTGAATTATGTACAACTTCCACTCGTTGGGGTTCCATTACGTGGTCGGGAATCGAAAATTCTTTCGGAACATAACGTATATTTTTTCACCATTGTATGTCCATATTTTATAGTCTCGAAAGATTACCCACTTTATTAAATGCAACTCAATGTCTTCCAATGAATTATATTTTTCGTTCATACAACGAGTGCACGAACACGGTATCTTATCACTTTTACGATTTTTGGAAGCATATTTAACAAATTCTTGAACGCCCTTTACATGATTATTTGTTATTCAGTTAGTCTCTCCCATTCACTCTTTGTATTGTGGGAAATCCATTTAATAATATTCTTGTGTTAATAGATTACAAAAATATCATTTTGTATACAAGAAATTAATATGATTACGAAAATATTATTACAACTGAAGAAAAAAAATATTATTACAACTTAAACAAAAAAATATTCTAACAACTTAAACAAAAAAAATTCTTACAACAGAAACAAAAAGAAAATATTATTACAACTGAAACAAAAGAAAACATTATTAGAACTTTGACCAACAAATAAACAAACCAAGTAATATAAGAATCTTCATAATTCCTAAATTCCCCCTTCTCTGTTGTTTACCTACACAGGTATATTGTGACAACCCGAATATAATTATGATAAATTATGTTTAAATCATGATTACCTTATGTGATATGGATAATATGTTATTAGTATATATAATGTTAAGTCATTATGTTTAGTCTAAACCTACCTTCATAAAACATGAAATATCGAATTAGTTACAAATATGAAATTTTGAAGTTTTCGGTAGGAATGTTCATGTTTAAGGCTAATTTTGACCTGTATGATATAATAGTTGACTTGAGGTATAAACTATATAGTTGTAGATATATGAATTAGGTTTGTAACACAATAAACGGTGCATCAAACGGAGGTTCGAGTAAGAAGTTATACCAAAACTTCAAAACAATCCATCCGTTAAGTGGTATTTTGTCTTATTATGGCAACAAATGTTTTGTTTTCATTGGTTGGGAAGGGTGGTGGCTTTGGCCGACTTCAAACCCTTAGAATGACCTCCTTATTCATCCAAATTTAGCCATGAGAGATTTGAAGCTTAAAGAAAGAGAATTATGAAGTTTGGAAGAAAAAGTGAGGAGAAAATTGGATAAAAATTTGTAGAAATGACGTAAAAGTCCCAAAGGTAATCCTAACCACAAATCTTGTTATTTTTCTTATATTACTTTTTTAGATGATAAATTTCTTTGTTTAGAAACTTTGTTTATTCAAACTTCCATATATTTTTGTATACTTACTGGAATTGATTGATTACAATTGGAGATTAACTTGGACTCATATATGTATGACATCTCCAAAAATCATGTAAACATACCAAGAAATGAGTCTTTGGTGAGAGTTTGAAGTTCGGGTATGAAATCTTCCCCAAGGGTGAAAGTATGCATACCATATGTTTGATGTCTTAGTTGACATAGCAAATGAACTCTAAAAATTATCAAATTTTAATCTTGTATTATTAAATATGTTTATTGATATTAGACAGAATATCATAGAAAGTTATGATGTATAAAAATTATGAAAATTCTTGGAAGATGACTGAACGATAGAGGAGCCTATAGGGCAGATTTGCGAGGTAGTAAAGCAATGGGCCTATCTCGCTCTAGAAAACTTGAAATGGCGCACCGTATTTTGTATTGGAATCCTAATATGATAAGGATTTAATTACCAAGAATAAATGAATGTATATTTGGACTATGATTTGGATATGTTAAATGTATTAACATGATTTTGGATGGAACTTCACTTGTGATAAATGATTTGAATGGAATCATATGATGCTTATGGACTGAATTATGTTTAAATCATTCTTTGGATTATTAATATTCTTATGATAATACTAATATTGTAAGAATGATAGAAAGTGAAGAAGAGTTGATTGAACAAGTACCGGATAAAGGCAAGGGAAAAGCCAGTTAAACTATCAAGGTGAGTGCACTTATGATTGTTTCATATATACAGATATATGAATTTAGCTCTAAGAGAAGGATTTATTTGAATACTTCGGTATTCAGAATTTCTTTGGATATTCAAATATCCAGGATTTGTTATTGCCAACGGGCAGAATTATTTGGGTCTTATGATCCAGGATTTGTTATTGCCAACGGGAAGAATTATTTGGGTCTTATGATCTAGGATTTGTTATTGCCAATGGAGAGAATTATTTGGATCTTATGATCCAGGATTTGTTATTACCAATGGGCAGAATTATTTGGATCTTATGATCCAGGATTTATTATTGCTAACGGGCAGAATTATTTGGGTCTTATGATCCAGGATTTGTTATTGCCAATGGGCAGGATTGTTCGGATTTTATATCCACATATTCGATATAGAATTGTTATTCCATTGCAGGGAAGGAGTACCTCACTAAGATTAATGCTTACGGTTTATATTTTAACAATTTCATGTTCGTACACTGCCAACTAGGATACCATATGATCGTTAACTTTGAGAGTTGCACCTTTGGAGAGAGTTGGGGTTTAAAAATGGGGATTTTATCATTGTCACACTGAAGATTTTAATATACTCACACATTGAATATATTGATTTAGTATGGATTGAGTTGATCATAGTTAACCACAGTATTGTATGTCCGCTTAATTATGACTCTGGTATTAATTTTTTCTATGGTATAAGAATAATATTATGTTCATTATGTAGGAAAATATTTATGAATGAATCATATTTCCAATGGGCTCAAGATTATGATCTAATTATTCTAATAACAAATGATTAGTATGGATATTGGGTTTGGTGTGTGACATATATCTTCGCAGTCGTTGTATATTTCATTAACCATTATTTCAGGCTCACCCTTCTGCAAAGCTCGACCGTGTACTAGAGTTATGACATCTACAAAGATGAGTGAGACCAGGCCAACAATTCTTGGATCGGTCACATCATTGAAATAGTACTGCTGTCCATAATCACCATGATTTGTTGATGATGATCCAAGTCTCGTGATAGGTGGAGGCACATGGAAGGGGAATATTGGAGGGGGCCTTGCTTGGGATGGGAATGTTGAAGGAAGAGACATTTGGGAAGGGAAAATTGAAGGGGGGATTGGGAAAACCTTGAGCAGGAGGGTAAGGGAAACCTTGAGGAAGAACTGGGGGCCTTTAACCTTAAAAAAGAGTCATAAGTTTCCAAAATTTATTGGACAAGAATCCCATGTTATTTTTAATCTTCTAGACATTCCCATTGGTCCTGGACTGCTGTTCCTATTAGGTCGAGATACGATCCTTGAAATAAGAAAGCTCGACCACGAGAGGTGCGAAGTGTTTTAATTTTTTTTTGTCATATGTGAGGCAACACATCTTGTCCTCCCCCTTTTTTCCTTCCCAAAGGTCTGTGCTAGGGCATCATTTCAAGGTCATTAAAGGGGCTCGAACTTTACTGACTGCTGATGCCTTCTATTGATTGCAGCATCTTATCCTAGTGCAGCGATAATTTATTATCTTTGTCTCATCAAGCATGAACATATAAGTTGTCCCAATTTGGTTCTTTACCGACATCTGAATCATCCTTTATCGTACTTGCCCATTTATTCTTCAAATCCTCATATGATTTGGAGCCCAACTTGTTGATATCAGTGTTTTTCCCTATTTTGATTATTTTTCTCCCGTTGTACCAAACTTTTCTCCTTCACCTCATTCTTCAAAATTTTATTCCACAGCTCCACCGGAATTTCAACATTGGGAGGCACTCTGTCTTGTAGAGCGAAAATATTGAAGCACACTGCTTGCTTTAAAAAATGTCTCTTCCAAAGGTTTCTCCTGTGTATCCTCAATTGCTCAGCAACCCGATAAATAACTTCATTCTTTGAACGGTTGGGAAATGAGAAACGCTTGCAGAATTGATCATATATGTCATATTTGATTGCTTGATAAAAAAGGTTCTAGTTGTTTGGTCCCCCGACTCCCACACTTATTTTTCCCAATGACAAACATTGGGTTTTGAATTTCAGCACGCCATTACTATCACCCATCGGGTTATTCTTGTGAAAGAAGAACCCAATAGGCTTCATTTTATTTGAGAGGGAGGTGTCGGGATCAATGGATAGGGATATTGGAGCAACGAGAGTGTTGGATGGGGGTGTTGGAGCACTTGGAGTTAGACTTGGTGTGGAGTGGACAATTGGTGGAATCTGAATTGTTCAGCCATTAGCGTTGAGAATTCAGGTTGTGCATGAGATGAGGAACCTCATTGGGGTTTTGCCTCACCACTTAGTACATTTTGTTTGTTTCCTCTCGACATTATCTAATAAAATGAAAAGGCATAAACGATTAAATAATTATAATAATATGAAATTATAACTAATTAATCAAGCTTATGACATATATATATACCTTTTCTGAGTAAAACTTAGAACATGTTCAATGTGTGTGATCTCCATCCATTTCGTATTAGTTTTCAAAAACCTATGAATTTTTCACATGACCAACTAAGAGGAAGGGTATTTATGATTGATGGGAAGATATCCATGACATGAGCTCAGCATCCCATATTTTTCTACTTGTTGGCAAGATTTAATTTTACATGTATATGGCACGAGATATCATAGTTTATGTCAATGCTCTTTATATGCAGTTGTATCCATAATGGATGGATTTGTTTTGCCTTCTCCAACAACATAAGCAAGGTCAGGGCTATGTCCGGATTATGTGTGTAAAATATATTTTGTATAGCGTCATCCCAGCGTTTTGATAAGGAAAATAGAATACAATCGAAAATGTACTCTTACTGGAGATCAACCCCACGATTTACGATAGTTAAATTGTTCGATTTTTTTGTTTCCAAACATATAAATAATAGTAGCCTCTATATGGCGCGCACTGATAAAAGAGTTACATGTGTGGTCCAATTGCAACCCCTTGCACTCTTGTTGCCAGTGATTATCACCATGCCTTATTTTTCTAGAGCAAAGTATACGAGGGCGTGAATATGAGTCCTATAATTAAGGGCTTTAATTAATTAATAACTATTAATTCAAGCATATGAGGTACAAGGGTACATTAGTTTGATTAAGATTTTGGTTCATCATTACCCTTCTCTTAACCCCTTGTATTTTGGATCTCACCGATGTGAAATCCACACAACAACCCACTGTAAGTGTTAAGACACATTTTTTAGGGTTTATTATGAGAGAGTTTAAAAGTATATGTGTATTATCAATCCAATAAATCCAACATAGTATCGAACAATCAAGCCAATAACCAATAATTATCTCATACTCCTTTTATCCTATACATGATAAAACACATACCCATAATCACAATATCTCACTATAGTGGGCCAATTCTCATTAAACGTATACATTAAGATGAGGGTTTCAATTTTATACATGATAAATTCATAAACGGCACAATTATTAATGCACATGTGTTTGCTATTGTGACACCCCGCCTAATTAAATACCGGACGATCACTCCTTTATTAAATTAAATCAAGGTGAACAGTTGGTCCATTCTTAGCATCACTGTCGAAAAACAAATTTTTCCAATTTAACACCCTAATTAATTAAGCTAAGTGTCAAAACCATTTTCATACATACTTTCCAAATTTTATTTAAAGAAAAATCATTTATTTTATTAACAACATTCAATGAGTAAGAATCACACCACATTAAATTATGCAACATAATCCAATTAATTTAATACATTCGTCAATCGAATGTCAATATATGAAATCTAAAGTCGCACATCCAAACTGAATAAATCCCATAGTAACAATACTGGAAATAACTGAAATATAAATGTCCAATAACAATGGAATAATGGAAAGAGCTACACATGCCCAACTAGATGAAAGTACTAAGAGTGGATCCGAATGAACAAAGTCGTCAAATCAAGAGACCTGCAACTCCCACCTAAGCTGCAGCGCGTTCCTTCCAAGAGATCCTAAGCAAGATGCCCCTGTGGCTGGGCACCTGTAATACATACATATATATACAAGAGAGAGAGAAAAAGATTCGGGTCAGAGCCCGATAGTGTGTATGATTTAAAATTCATTTAGCAAGCATTTAAATTGATACAGGCCAATGCAACAACATATTAGTGCGACACTCTCTTGAGAAATTCTCACCTCTCTTCTAATGTTCACACCTATCGCACTAACCTTCCCAATGGTTTGTCTTATTATTTATCGTACTAATCTCCCCAATGATTTAACTTATCTTAGATTACTCTTAAGATTCAAAATTTAACGATTCCATTGTTTGAAAAGAATATTTCAATTAGTAACCAAGGTTCTCATTTTGACTTTATTAATCAATAAATTTTTCTAATTTCATATTATACTTTCTCGAAACAAGTATTTACAATTTGAGTCATCAACCATGTCCTACATATCAAATCACAGTAGGCAGTTCTAGATTTCAGAATTTCATATATATATATATATATATATATATATTAACTATTCGAAAATATATATCATAACATCACCCCAAATAATAACTATGGTGCGGGCATACTCTACTATCCAAACCCCATATCACTCACATTAGGGGGAATACAAATTCGGAATCACTCTCAAATCGTATTAACACATACTCAAACAATATTGAGGCGAAGTATAGATTCCAAGTCTCGTAGGACCGTCTGAACTATCACTGTGATAGCCTGTACCAAGGATACCTATACACAAACAATATGAGGCGAAGCATAGATTCCAAGTCTCTAAGAGGAAAGCACATACCCGCATCTCTTAGGATCGTCTGAACTATCATTCCGATAGCCTGTACAAAGGATATATATCTTCTAGGGTACAAGTCAATATCCCCCATAAAGGTCCCATCGAGATAAGACTGTCCCAGCGCGGAAACCTCATGGATAGCAAGTAGCATGGGCATGATTTTCACACATAGATAATATATGCATACACAATCATATAACTATACTAATATTACCATATCAATGATGGGTAAATTCTCAATTCCCATAATTACGTCATTCGCATTTATTTCACATTATATAGTTATCACGTATGACCATTCACATCTTACGTTAATTTGAGGAACTTTTCCACTTACTATATAACGCTTCATGGATTCTGTCCTCCCAATTATAAAATTCAGTAGGTATACACATTTGTCCCAAAGTAACTCTCTTACGTGCCTCTCTCTTTAAATCATAAATTTACCGACCCTTATGTAATTCTCCCAAAATACAATCTTTGCCCGACATCAAGGGTCCCAAAATCTATTCACATGTCCTACTGGTCTTCCCTATCTCCCAAAACATTTTATTAAGGATGCCTAAGAATTATCTCACAATAAATTGAATTTAATTCATTTAAAAAGGAAATAGGAGTCTGCCAGGAGGGGTCGATCGATCGAAGTGTGGGGCTCGTTCGATCGAACCTTCGATCGATCGAAGCTCTGGGCTCGATCGATCGATCAAGCAGGTCTGCGAAAACTGAAATTCTGCAGTTACGGGTTTCATCTCCAAACTTCAACAATTTCCATATTTTCTAATCCCAATCGTCCCAGAATTGATACTACTAACCTTATATCATCAAATTAGGTATTTTCAACGTAAAGCATGTCAATTTACGTCACTAAACATGGATTAATCATGCCATAATTCATTTAAACATACAAGAACCCTAGAAATCTCTAAATCATGGTTCCAATCTGTTTTTCTAGAAATTCCTTCTTATACTACATTAAAATTTCGTGGATTATTCTCCTACATCACCAACAATTTCCAGAATAAGGTTTAAGTCATCACTACATGCAAATTCCTATCACAATTTAGGTTTTCTTCAATGAAATTCATCCCTAATCATCCCTAAACTAATATGAAGAATGCACCAACGAAATAAGCAAGATAAACACTTGCCTGGGATTTTCAACATTCTGATTTGCAGATGTTTTTGGTGTGCTTGCGTAGCCCGTTGCGCGATCTACGCGTTGGTGGTGGTTGCGGTGCAAACGGGTGGATTTCGGGCCTTGAATTTGCCTTGAGAGCTCTCTCCTTCCTCTCCTATGGCCATCACTTGTGTTTAGAGTTTCTAAACCTAGATGACAATCCAGATATCTGATATAACCCTTTGAATTTTCGTGGGTTTAATTACCCAAAGAGGTGAAATGTCCAAAACGCCCTCCCGAGGTACCAATTAAGCCTAAAAACGCCCAGAGACCCAAACTAAACCCCCGGGTACACTTTTCTGACTATCTCGACCCTTCCGGACGCGTTGGCGCACTCAAAACGACCATACGAACGACTTATAAAATATTCACTTTTATTAATTCACATTTAGTCCCGACACGACACAGGCGCGTCCCGACTTAAATTTCCACAATTGTCATTTTATTCACACGTGACAATATTATAAAAATAAATCTCATATATTACTATAATCATCCAGTAATATGCCACAAATAACAAATTTCCAATAATTACTAACTCTCGTCACGCTAGTAAATATTTAAAACAACATTCCGGATTAAAATTAAATTAATTTATCTCAATTAAATTTAATAAATCCTTAAATTTAAAAGCCATGAAAATATGGGGTATTACAGCTATTCATATTTAAAGTAAAGAATTAGAGAATTGTTAAAATTTGTTGATAATTTATATGTTTAGTGACGCGACTAAGAATTTGTCTCAGAAATGCGTTCTTTCTAGGCTCAAGTTCAAGCTTGTCGCATTAGTAATAATCCAAAAAGTCGGGATCGTCTCCACAGGGATCAGAAATTGGTAATAGGGAATTATGTAGGAAAAGTTTTTTATCCTTCAAATGGTTTCTCAAAATAAAAGAAAAGATGATTGATGATTGAAATCTCCAATTGATGAAAATAAACTTTATGCACAAAAACTCTCAGAATTGTAAAAAAAAATATCAGATATGAATATGAGAGAAAATAGGGTGGAGTGCAATCCCACAAACCTTAGTAAATTACCGAATAGAATACTAGAATTGTAAATTGAAAATTTTGACTAAATCCAATATTTATAAACCCTAAGCATTACATATATGAGGGAACTAGACCACATCATATGAAATCAAAGGTAAATACAAAACGGTGAATAGGCAATTATACTTGCATAGTCCTCTTAAACATCCCAAGTACCTAGGGCAAGAGAGATTAAAAGATCGGCTATGTTCGCATGATTTCCATACACGATTCGGTCAATATTTAATTTACACTCTATTTTCTACATTGGTAATTTACCTCGGAATGAGTTCATGTACCCCAACCCTTGAAAATTTAGCTAGACATAGTTTTATGAGAAAACAAATTAATAAACAATGCATGTAATTGTGGATATAAAAAAACATTGTAAGAACAAAAATTACAAATTCAGTGATAATTGAATTGAAAACAGAATTGAGACTAACTAAGAGAAAGGAATTTAATACTTGAAATCTGCACTAGAGAAAATAGATGATTGAATCCAGAAATACTTCTTGTTTCTCAATCTTACGAATTAGGGCTTTTCTAAGAATATGAAATTAATCTACTAAAAATTCTCTAAAATCTTACTCTCTCTCTCAAAAATTCGACTCCCTTGGAATGATGTAGGGCTTGGCCTTTTATAACACCAACTAGCACGAATTTGACAGCTAAAATCGAGGGGCTGCGCTATATATTCCAAGATTTGCACCTCTTGAGCTCCATAATTAATGCCAGGAATTCTAATAGCCGGACCGGTCCGGATCCCACCAGATCGGTTTGATTTTCAGTCACCGGATCGGTTCTTTTTTATAGGGGCAGATCGGTCCGAATGCTATCGAATCGGTTCTTTTGCCATCGGTTCGGAATCAATCCTGGGTCTACTAGAAATGTGACATTTCGGATCGGTCCGAGATAAACCGGACCGATTCGATTATCTTCAAGTTTGACTTTTTCTTTTCATCTTTGACTGGTCATAACTTTTGATCTCGAGCTCCGATTTGACTGTCGTTTCTTCCAATGCTCTTGTGAAATAAGGATCTTCAACTTTCCTTAAGGATTCAAATCCGAACTTCGGGTGTAAATTTATGCTTTTTCTCTTCGACTTGTCTTCTTTTCTTTTCGTCCTTTCTTCCGGTTTCTTTCTTTCTTTTCTTGCACTAAATTCCTGTAAAATTAATAAGAAATACACGAAACTCGGGGTACTCATTATAAATAGTCAATGGCAATGATATGGGATAAAAATGATTCAATTACATTGTTCGAGATATCAAAATCAATATCTTAAGGGGATAAATTCAGAAGAATTTATGCTTGGTCAAATCCCCCTAACTTAGAACTTTGCACATCCCGGGCAATGTAAATGAAGCTACTCAAAGTTTTATTCTTGAGAATTCCTTTATTAAAATTAAATTCCACTTTCGCGGGCATGCGATTTCATTGAGCATATGCAACAAGCCTTTAAACCATTAGATTACCCTAGTAGGACGAGTTTTGTCTCGTGAGGGTTTGCAAAGAATACACCCACAAAATTCTTTATTGACTCAAATAAATATCAAAATACTTAAAAATTGTACAATTTAAACCTTTCGAAAAATAGTCACCATAAATTCATATTCAAATGTCTCAAACCATAGTGTGTGTGTGCAAAGCCACAAACTAAACCTCAAATTTCCACCGATTGAGCATTACGTTACTTTCCAAAAATTCGTTTTGATTCAAATTCTTACGGATGCACTCACAAATGAATCACTCGGATTGTGGCTATTTTCTCTCGGTATGCATGATATAAAGAGTAAATATAATGGACACAAATTCACACATACAAATTGAAAAGAAGGAAATATATGGTGAAAAGACCTTATCATCGGAATACAGTTATTAGGAAACTGGAAATATCATCTCTTAATCACACCATTTTAATCTCTCATGTCTTAGCTCTCCATGCAGTAATTAATTTCGCCATTCGGACTCAAATAGGACTTTTCGGGTTAAAAAGTGTAAAGGATAAAAATGGAAATGGACGAAATGTTCGGAATTGGAAAATGTCCTGATGACGTCCATTTGTGCTTTTTCGAGCATTTGCACATTTTTCTTTCTTTTTCAATTTTCTTTTTTTTTCACTATTTTTTTGTTGAGCATTTTTTTTTCCTGTTTTTCTCTTGTCCCTTTTTATTGCACAATTTGGACTTACTTGATGAATTTTCTCAATTTTCACAATTCCAGATTATTTGAGTTTTTCGGGTTATCAAACGAAAAGATAAATTTTATTTGGCTCAATTTGGGTTACAAAGGGATAATTTTTCACAACGTTTTTATGGCTAATATTTTTAGGTTAAACAAAAGATGGCCTACTTCATTGTCCAAATTGCTAATCACATTACCATATGCATCTCGAGATTAATTAAATTTAGAGATATATTTAGCACGAATTTTGAGACAACATTCACACATTTCCCATGACCGATCAAAACAAAGGAGTGAGATCATCAACGACTTATTAAAACGCTGAAAAGAACTTTGAGTTAATCATAAACTCGGATTGATTTAAAAACTCATAAAAAATTGAAAGGCTCGAAATCTCACCGTGTTTGATTAATCTCCACACTTATTCGTAAGTCGTCAATTTTCTTTCAATTTCCATCTTCGGTCAATTTTGGCTTAGTGCATTTCGATTGTTAACAATTTGAGACTTTAAATAGAATAAAGGTGACATTTTTGAGAAATTTAAATTCCAATTTTTATTTATTTTGAAGAAATATATATATATATATATATATATATATTTTATATGCGAAGTTTTATGAATACACACTTATCATCCCCCCTAACTTAGTCTTTTGCATTGTCCACAATCAAAAGGACGATAAAGCTAAAGAAGACAAAATAAGTAGTGCGGGAAATAAAACAAGCAAATATCATAAGAAAACTATGGAGTACAACATAACTGTGTAAACAAAAGAGAAAATAAAAACAGGACACCACAAACTAACATAACATAACCAGAAGAGGGCTGACAGGGTTCCTACAGGGATTGGGCGGGTGGGGGTGGGAGGGGCCGGGGGTAGCGGGGTCATAAGGGTCATATAAATAAGCAGGAAGGGGGACATCGGGACCCAACTGGAGACAATACATATTAGCCTGCATACGCAATATCAGACTCGTGTCCCGTTGGTAAGACGACATAAACCCGTCAAAACGCATCTCAAGAGAAACAATGCGCTCGGTCAGACCTGTACCAATCGAAACATAATCCGGATCAGCAGTTTCATCATACTCCTCCTCCTCGCCTTCTTCCATCTCGACATCTTCAGCAGGAACATCCTCTTCCGTAGCAGCAGCCTCATCACCTGAGGTATCACTGTCATCTCGACGCGCACGGATCAACTGGATTTGCTTGTCACTTCGGGTGAGGGATTCTTGCCCAAGTTGCTTGGGTAAGTTGATAAGATCTTGCGGGGGAACAATGCCGACATCCTTAAGAAAAGAAGTAATGAGACGGCCATAAGGAAGAGGGGCCCGACCCTTTTTATCCAGCGTCGCACAAATGATATCATTGTAAAACGTGCGGGCCAAATTGATAACAGTGGCATGGTCAAACAGGTGATACAACATAGTAGCTTGATGCGGACGCATAGCAGAATCATTGGAAGTTTGCAAGAGATTGGCACAAACTATGTGAAAAGTGATACGTGCCTTATCGGGTAACCGACCAACAGGATAAGTCTCGGTATTCCAAACCGAACCCGGGGAGATGCGAGACATGAAAACATCTTTGGAAACTGCTGGATCATGGCTAGGATATGTAAATTGGGCTGGAGTCGTCACACCTTTAGACTCGAGTTTTCGGGGCATAATTTCAAGCGAGAACGTTATCGGTGTTGAGTCGACAAAAACTTGAGATTCGAAATCGGCGGTACGGACGAGCGAACCGTAAAACTGACAAACTCCATTCTCCCATATAGCCTCGTATGGTTTGTTGAAAAATCTGCACCAGCCTCGGGACATAAACATCCCAGTGACAGAATTAGGCAGCTGATCCCAAAGCACTTAGCGCTCAATGTGGATTTTGCGTCGAGGTTTGAAAAAATGACGACACCAATTTGCCTCACGGCGTGAACGATATTCGCCATTGCCATCGGGCAGGACTGCAATGGAATTATACTTGTGGGGAGCAGCCATAGTAATGGAAGAATGAGACAGAAAGTGTGAGAGGAGAGTGGAGATGGTGGTGTGAAGGAATTGGGAGGGGGATATGGTTTTTTATAGGTTGGATGGTGGGTAAGGGGAAGAATTGGGGGGAAATAGGGGGAACTAATTTTTGGGGAGAGGGAGGGATTGGGGGAATGAATGGATTGAGGATTGATGAGGTTTTAACCTCGGGAAGGTGCTCAGACTGCAGATGATCGAATCGATCCGGGTTCAGACCAGACCGATCTGGTTATCTTTTTTATTCATTCCTTTTTTAGGCCGGATCGGTTCCTTTTTTATAGGGCTGGACCGATACGGCCTGTTGAAATGCCTCCTTTTTCCTATTGTTTCCTAATTTCACCTTCAACTTGATTTCTCTACCCTCAATACTCCCTCCCATGCAATTGCACCTCAAAACTCTCATAACTTTCATCGAAACTCGAAACGCACCCGAGACCTGTGTTCTATTCCCACCTTTGGTTGTGACATACAACGATGACTATCCTAACATCCTATGACTACTATACACAACAGTCACCCCATACACGTCGGGGGTGCGACGACCTCACCTTACTTGCTCAGACAATCTCCATAAATGGGGTCCGATAACTAGATCGTGTCGGCTTCCATTACAACCGCTTCCAAATACAGCTTGAGACGATGTCCATTAACTTTGAATGTGTTTCCCCCTTTTTGATCCTCTAGTTCCACAGCTCCATGGGGGAATATTTCCTTCACAATGAATGGACCTGACCATCGTGACCACAATTTTCTGGGAAACAAGTGCAACCTCGAGTTGTAGAGAAGTACTTTTGGCCCGAATGAAACTCCCTACGTCGGATGATTTGGTCGTGAGCTCGTTTCATTCGTTCTTTTGAGATTTTAGCACTTTCATATGCATCATTGCGTAGTTCTTCTAACTCATTCAACTTAAGTTTATGTGCTTCACCAGCTTTTTCCATATTAAAATTCACCCTTTTGATAGCCCAATACGCTTTGTGTTTAATTTCAACAGGAAGATGACAAGGTTTGCCAAATATAAAACGAAATGGGGACATCCCAAGGGGATTTTTGTATGCAGCTCGATAAGCCGAGAGCGCATCATTCAATCGGATAGACCAATCTTTCCTGTTAGGTTCGATTGTCTTTTCCAAGATATGCTTGATTTCTCGATTAGCTAACTCGGCTTGTCCATTCGATTAAGGGTGATAAGTCGTTCCAACCTTATGGATGACCCCATACTTTCGCATGAGCTTTTCCATATGCCTATTGCAAAAATGAGTGCCATTATCACTAATGATAGCCTTAGGAACTCCGAATCGAGAAAGTATGTGTTCTTGTATGAAATTTATCACCATTTTATTGTCATTCGTCCTTGTAGCTATGGCCTCTACCAACTTTGAGACGTAGTCTACTGCGACGATGATGTATAGAAAACCAAAAGAGGGTGGAAAAGGCCCCATGAAGTCAATACCCCATCAATCAAACAACTCTAAGACAAGTATGGGGGTCAATGGCATCATGTCATGGTGAGTAATAACTCCCATTCTTTGGCATCTATCACATGATTTGCAAAAAGTATTCACAACCCGGAAGATTGTGGGTCAATAGAGATCGCTTTGCAGGATTTTCGCAGCAGTTTTATTTTTGGAAAAATGACCTCCACGTGCTTTTGTATGACAAAATTGAATTACCTCTTGAATTTCTTCATCAGTTACACATCTTCGGATGATTTGATCAGCACAATACTTAAACAAATATGTATCATCATAAAAGAACATGCGTGACCAGGTAATGAACTTCCTTCTCTCTTACGGAGTCCAAATGGAGGGAACGACTCCAGTGATAAGGTAATTTACTATATCCGCAAACCAAGGAAGAGAAGAAGTAGCGACAAGATTTTCATCCAAAAAATTCTCGTCTATGGGGAAGGGATCAACAGGTACATCGGACGAGAGACGTGACAAATGGTCAGCAACGACGTTTTTTACTCCTTTTTTATCTTGTATCGAGAGATTAAACTCTTATAGGAGTAGGATCCACCTGATTAGGCGTGATTTGGCATCTTTCTTGGTCAGAACATATTTAAGGGCTGAGTGATCAGTGAAACAAATTATGGGTGACCCAACAATGTAGGAGCGGAATTTGTCGAGAGCAAAAATGACTGCTAGTAACTCTTTTTCTGTGGTGGAGTAGTTAAGCTGGGGCCAGATAATGTCCTACTAGCATAGTAAATAACATGAGCTTTCTTGTCTTTTCTTTGTCCGAGAACAGCCCCAATCGCGTAATCACTTGCATCATACATAAGCTCAAATGGGAGTGACCAATCGAGAGCTTGCATGATAGGAGCGGAAATTAGCATGCTTTTGAGTTTATAGAAAGCTTCTTGGCATGCATTATTCCATTCAAAGGGAGCGTCCTTTATGAGAAGATTACTCAAAGGTCTAGCGATGGCGCTAAAGTCTTTGATAAATCTCCGATAAAATCAAGCATGGCCTAAAAAGGACCTCACATCTTTAAGTGATTTAGGCAGGGGTAACTCAACTATTACTTCTATTTTTTCTTGATCAACATCAATTCCCCTAGATGAGACTATGTGGCTCAGAACTACACCCTTAGTGACCATAAAATGGCATTTTCCCCAATTCAGGACTAAGTCTTTTTCCACACAGCGGAATAGAACTCTTTCAAGATTAGCTAAACATTGTTCGAAAGATGGACCGAAAATGCTGAAATCGTCCATGAATACCTCAAGACCTTTTTCTATCATGTCGCTAAAGAGACTCAACATGCACCTTTAAAAAGTTGTTGGCGCATTACATAACCCGAAAGGCATACGTTTTAGGCAAATGTACCAAACGAACATGTAAAAGTTGTCATTTCTTGATCAAGTACATCCACTTCAATCTGATTATATCCAGAATACCCATCTAGGAAGTAATAGTAAGGATGGTCCGCTACTCGTTCAATAACTTGGTCGATAAACGGTAAGGGAAAATGGTATTTTCTTATTCCGGAATTGAGCTTTCGACAATCAATGCAAATACGCCACCCGGTGGTGGTGCGTTGATGTATTAATTCTCCCTTAGCATTTTCAACCACAGTCATACCCGATTTCTTTGGAACGACCTGAATTGGGCTCACCCATTTACTATCGGAAATGGGATAGATAATCCCAGCATCTAGCAATTTGATGATTTCCGCTCGAACTACATCTTTCATGGTTGGGTTCAGTCGCCTTTGCATCTCTCGCGAGGGCATCACCTCCTCCTCGAGGTGGATTTTATGGGTACAAATCAAGGGACTTATACCTTTCAAATCTGCCATAGTCCAACCAAACGCACTGCTATGATTTCTCAACACATTCAACAACATGCCCTCTTGCTCTTTTTTTAAACTGGAAGAAACAACAACAGTAAATGTATCATCTTCTCCCAGAAAAGCATATTTTACATGAGAGGGTAGTTTCTTTAACTCAAGACTAGGAAATCTCTCTTCAGAGGGGATCATGAGTGACTCCCTCGGGGGTAATTCCTCAAATCAAGAAATCCAATCAACATCTCTCAACTTCTCAAAACTCACTTCTTGTTGCAACCAAAATCCTAACTCTTCCACCTCACGCTTAAACTCAGTATAAGAACTCTTAGTCTCAACACCTTGAACCAAACAAACTTCCAGTGCATCTCCACCTATGATCCTCTCGATGTGCTCATCCACCACTTCTTCAATAAGATCAACCTCATGAATTTCATCCTCATCACCCATTTGGTTAGCAACATTGAAAATATTGGTCTCGAGAGTTATATTTCCAAAGGTGAGTTGCATTTGTCCATTACGAGTATTGATCAAAGCATTAACAGTAGCTAAAAATGGACGACCCAAAATTATGGGAACATGATTACTCGAATGGGGAGAGGGCTCCGTGTCTTAAATGACAAAATCAACCGGGAAGTAAAATGTGTCCACTTGAACTATCACGTCCTCCACAACCACACGAGGCACTTTCACTGTTCGATCTGCTAACTGTAGCTTGATTCGGGTAATCAAGCTGCTTATAGATAGAGTATGGAAGGATTTTCACACTCGCACCTAAGTCAAGCAAAGCTTTTTTGACTCTACTTTCTCCTATAACACACGAAATTGTAGGTGACCAGGATCCTTGAACTTTGGTGGAAGATCATTAAGAAGGACCGAGCTCACATTTTGTGCCAAAAAGACATTTTTCTTCACCCTAAGCCGCCGTTTGATAGTCAAAAGATCTTTGATCACTTTGGTATATACTGGAATTTATTGGATAGCATCCAGAAATGGCAAGTTCAACTTCACTTGCTTCAGAACATCTAATACTTCAGTACGTGAAGCCCCCTTTTTGGGTGGTGGAAAGCGTTGAGGAAATGGAGCAGCAGTGGGCAGTTTTACTTCGATTTGAGGTTCAACTCCTTCATCCTGATCTTCCATGTGCAATGGAGTCTCCTCTGATTCTGAAGCTTCTTTAGCTTTAGATTCCTTAGGAGATGGTGGGGTTAGATCAATTACGCGACCACTACATAGAGTAGTGACAGCTTGACATTGTTATGGCAAATCCGATGAAGTAGAGCTAACCGTAGTTTGCCCTTGAAGAGGGGGTCTTTGGCCTTGAGCTGGGAATTTACCCTTCTCCTGAGTATTCAATGCAGATTGCAACCTAGAGATGCTAGTATGAATTTCTGTGAACATTCGATCATACTTAGCATTGCTCTCCTTTTAAGATTGTATAAATTGATTCAAATTATCCTCAAGAGATCTCCTAGGTGGAGTGACATAAGGACCAGGAGGTGGTGGCTGCATAGGGTTTGGCATTGGAGGAGCCATTTGCTGAAATTGAGGAAGGGGTGGTGTCAAAGCCACACGTGGATTGGGAGTCTTCCCACCTTGTGGTTATCCATAGTTGAAACCAGGATGATTCCTCCAAGATTGATTGTATGTATTCCCTTACAGCACAATAAAATTTCTGTGAAACCCTACTATCGCCTCTACTTGCTCAGTATACATTGCCTTGTATGCAGGGATGGTAGGACATCCTTTGGTAGAATGACCAGCAGTACAAATGGCACACACCTTCTCCTTTCCTGCTTTCACGGGTCCAGCTACTTCTCTCAATCGAACTTCAAGCTTGTCTCTGAAATTCTTTTCCAATTGGTCAAATTTACGATCTAACAAAGTGTCCTTGTCCAAGCGACAAATACTGGACGCAGCAGACGAGTTGGACACTTGTTGATTTTTGTTTTGACTATTGGGGTCAGAAAGATCCCATGCTTGCGTAGTCTCCGCTATGTATTTCAGATGAGCCTCAGCATCGCTCGAGTCTAACTCCTAAAAAGGTCTTTCGCACATTGTCTGGACAAGTTGTTTAGATGCTAAAGTAAGCCCTTGATGAAAAAATGAAATACGGTGATGTTTTTCGAATCCATGAAGGGGGCAAGCACTTACTAACTCCTGAAATCTGTCCCAACACTTATCGAAAGCCACATTCTCATTTTGCTGAAAAACTTGTATTTGAGCTTTGACATAATTGGTTTTGTGTTATGGAAAAAACTTGGATAGGAACTTAGTTTGCATATCTCTCCAGGACAAAAAAAAATTCGGAGGTAGTGACCATAACCAAGTCTTAGCTTTATCTTTTAAGGAAAACGGGAAAAGATTTAACCGGATAACATCTTGTGGGAAAGTTTGGTCACCAAATGTCTCACATGCTTCCTCGAACTCTCTAATATGGAGATATGGTTTTTCAGAATCCATCCCATGAAATGTAGGCAGAATTTGGATCATCCCATTCCGAAAGTGGAACTGACCGGCGTTATACGGGAGTAAAATGCCACCAGGGGTAACAGTTCACTCCGAGAATAAAAGATCTTTCATGGGAAGATAAGGTATTTCTTCCTCTCCAGCACTAACACCAACACTACAGTGCACAAACATATTGCTACCAAATGATTCAAAACTCTCACCCGGTGTTTGACTCAAAATGTGACTTGTGATTGAATTATTCGGCGAAGGACGTGGAACCCAAAAGTGTGGAGAATCAGTGGTGTGAGAATTTTCAGAATCTCTTTGGCAATAGGATATTTGTGGACTTGGGTGATAGGTGGATTTTGCATGTAATCTTACAAGAGATGAGATGAAAATTGATTTTTTTTAAATCACTTTAGGATTAAAATCACTTTCCTAAGAATTACCAAATGACGATCCCCGGCAACGGCGCCAAAAACTTGACGCGACTAAGAATTTTTCTCAGAAATGCGTTCTTTCTAAGCTCAAGTGCAAGCCTGTCGCGTTAGTAATAATCCGACAAGTCGGGATCGTCTCCACAGGGATCAGAAATTGGCAATAGGGAATTATGTAGGAAAAGTTATTTATCCTTCAAATGGTTTCTCAAAATAAAAGAAAAGATGATTGATGATTGAAATCTCCAATTGATGAAAATAAACTTTATGCACAAAAACTCTCAGAATTGTAAAAAAAATATCAGATATGAATATGAGAGAAAATAGGGTGGAGTACAATCCCTCAAACCTTAGTAAATTACCGTATAGAATACTAGAATTGTAAATTGAAATTTTTGACTAAATCCAATCTTTATAAATACTAAGCATTACATATATGAGGGAACTAGCCCTCATCATATGAAATCAAAGGTAAATACAAAGCGGTGAATAGGCTATTATACTTGCATAGTCCTCTTAAATATCCCAAGTACCTAGGGCAAGAGAGATTGAAAGATCGGCTATGTTCGCATGATTTCCATACACGATTTGGTCAATATTTAATTTACCCTCTATTTTCTACATGGGTAATTTACCTCAGAATGAGTTCATGTACCCCAACCCTTGAAAATTTAGCTAGACATAGTTTTATGAGAAAACAAATTCATAACAATGCATGTAATTGTGGATCTAAGAAACATTGTAAGAACAAAAATTACAAAATCAGTGATAATTGAATTGAAAACAGAATTGAGACTAACTAAGAGAATGGAATTTGATACCTGAAATCTGCACTAGAGAAAAGAGATGATTGAATCCAGAAATACTTCTTGTTTCTTAATCTTACAAATTAGGGATTTTCTAAGAATATGAAATTAATATACTAAAAATTCTCTAAAATCTGACTCTCTCTCTCTAAAATTCGACTCCCTTGGAATAATGTAGGGCTTGGCCTTTCGTAGCACCAACTAGCACGAATTTGACAGCTAAAATCGATGGGCTGCGCAAGATATTCCAAGATTTGCACCTCTTAAGCTCCATAATTAATGCTAGGAATTCTTACAGCCAAACCGGTTCAAATCCCACCGGATCAGTTTGATTTTCAGTCACCGGATCGGTTCTTTATTTATAGGGGCAGATCGCTCCGAATGTTATCGGATCGGTTCTGTTGCCATCGATTCAGAATCAATTCGGGGTCTACTAGAAATGTGACATTTCGAATCAGTCCGAGATAAACCGGAGCGATCCGATTATCTTCAAGTTTGACTTTTTCTTTTCATCTTTGACTGGTCATAACTTTTTATCTCGAGCTCCGATTTGACCGTCGTTTCTTCGATGCTCTTGTGAAACAAGGATCTTCAACTTTCCTTAAGGCTTTGAATCCGAACTCCGAGTGTAAATTTATGCTGTTGCCCTTCGACTTGTCTTCTTTTCTTTTTTTCCTTTCTTCTAGTTTCTTGCTTTCTTTTCTTGCACTAAATTCCTGTAAAATCAATAAGAAATACACGAAACTCGGGGTACTCGTTAGAAATAGTCAATGGCAATGATATGGGATAAAAATGATTCAATTATATTGTTCGAGATATCAAAATCACTAACTTAAGGGGCTAAATTTAGAAGAATTTATGCTCGGTCATTTAGCATTATTAAAGAAATTAATTTATACATTTAGCATTACCAATAATTTCACCAACAATATCAATTTCACCAACAATATACCTAAAAAAACTTTCATATCAAGTTAACTAATGTATATGTTTAACATAATAAAATTAAAATAAGAGAATTGTTTGGTAACGTACAAAATAAAATCCCCTAAATACCCTATTTTACACCTATATCTAGTTTAAAATAACTTAGTTTGAAACAAATCAAATACATAAACATATATCTAGTTTGAAACAAAACAAATCAAATACACACACATATACCCAAAATAAAATTTCCTAAATACCCAATATCCTATATTTGGTTTGAAACATGTAAAATACGCACACATATACACACATAAATTCAATCATATACAAATATACAAACAAACATACACATAGTACACAGACACAGTACACACACAATGTATATAGAAACACACACAATATACACACATAGACATATAAACACATACACACATATGTATATACACACACATATAAAAACACACATACACGCATAAATACACACATATATACAAATGCACAAATAACCAAATACAAATATTAGGGTTGAAGTGTTACCTTGAAGATTAAGAGAGAGAGATTGAGTGAAAAACTTGAGATTGAGAGAGAAAGGTAGTCGAAATTGCCAGAGAGGGGGAAAGGGTTTGGAAATTTTTGAGTGAAAATGAAAACTAGTCGGGGGCTTACTTTGGGCCGTGACCCACCTACATGAACCCTTATTTTTTTACACGTCAGTAGTCGTGACCAGGATGTTGAGAAATATATGGTCACAGCCTAAATTCGTGACTCATACGCGTCAATAATTTGATATGGTCACAGCCCAAAGCCATGACCTTACTGCGTGTGTTATGTCCTTGGTCAAGAATGAGGTCACAACCTTAGTCTGTGACTCATCCGTGACCAAAATTTGAGGGAATTTTGGCATAAATTTGGTGCTATAATGGTCACGTCATGGTCATAACTATAGTCCATGACCCACAGTGGTCAGGAACCAAAGTCATGACCATTTCCAAGTGCATCAATGACCACATTGGGTCATGGAGATGGTCACATCAAAGTTTAATATGGTCATGGCTTTGGGCCAAGACTAGCTGGTCACGGATTGGGTTTGTGACTCCCATGTCGTGACCAATCATAGGATTTGGTGTAGTCTAACCACATTGAAACTAAGGATGATAAGTTTATTGCTATCAATCTCATTTCTAGTAGAGATTTGTGGAGCATGAGGTCCCACCATTTATGAGCATGAGCGTCCACAATTTGAAGAACTTCTGAAGTAATTTATGGAGGTCTTTATGTGGTCCTACAATGACATGCTCGATGTTGACCTAGAAATTGCAAAATAAGAGATTCCTACCTTCCCTCGAAGCAAGCCTATCAAAAAGAAGATGATAAATATGTGGACAAAATGGTCTCTCAAAGTCAAAGATGAAGTGGTGAAACTATTAAATGTAAGCCCCATTCGCATTTTTGTATACCCTAGATGGCTAGAAAACATCATTTATGCGATGAAATCAGGAGGAAAAGTTTACATGTGCGTCGACTATCGAGATATGAACAAAGAATGTCCAAAGGATAACTATCCTTTACCCAACATCGACATGATCATCGATAACACTGCCAGTTATTCCCTCAAATCATTTAGTAAATGTTTCATCATGTATAATTAGATCAAGATGCATCAAGCCCATTACCAGAGGACTATCGTCATCACCCTGTGCAAAACTTGTTTGTACACGATCATGTCATTCATTCTAAAAAATGTAGAGGCTACCTACCAAAGGGCCTCTATGGCCATTTTTATGATCTTATCCACAAGCAGGTTGAAGTCTATGTTGACGATATGATCATCGAGTCTAATACCCAAGATGGTCACATCCCTTCCATAAGGAAATTCTTTAAGATGTTACATCAATACCAAATGTGCCTCAACTAATAAAAATGCATGTTCGGTGACAGTGGGAATGGGATTGAAGTAGACCCTATAAAATTAAAAGTGATTCTTGAAATGCCACTGGACTCGAACGAGAAAGAAGTTCGTTGCTTCCTGGGCAAACTCTGATACATTATTCAACTCATTATCCAACTGACCTCCATATGCAATCCATTTTCAAACTTCTTTGGAAATATATAACCAAATTCTAGAACGGGACATTCCAAGAAGCCTTTGAACAGATCAATCGATACCTCTCCCGACCTCCGGTACTCATGCCTCCACATCAAGGTCGTCCCCTCCTCTTATATTTCACCATCACAAACACCGTAGTAAGGTTTATCCTATCCTAATACATCGAAGAATCATGGAAGGAGAGAGCCATCTACCTTTTTAGTTGAATTGTAGTAGGGTATCAGAAGGACATAAAATGAATAGTCATTTTTACTACCTTGTCGACAATCCCATTGGGGGAGAGGAGGTTTAGGTTTATAATTTACCAGATAAATACATTCTCTATGCCTTTCACAAATAGCTCAAATGGAAGATGTTCTTCAACCGATCTTCTAACAAGTAATGATACAATATTGGGGTACTCCTGATCGCTACCAACGATTCTCACAATCCCATCGCCATCAAATTAGACTTCCATTACACCAACAACATGAAAAAATATGAAGCATGTATAGTAGGGCCTAAGATCTCCCTCGCTAAAAGAATCAAGCGCATTGATGTCTATGGAGATACAACTCTCATACTGGGGATTTCAAAAAATTTAAAGTTAAAGATGAGGAGCTCTTACTCTTCCGTGCTTATTTAGAAAAGCTTGCCTCCGAGTTTGAAAGTATTAACTTCCAATACCTTCCTCTCTTGAGAAATAGCCTAGCTGACACATTGAAAACCTTAGCCTCTATCGTTGAAATGTCTAAGGGAATAAAAATATCCCCTTTTATAGCCTGAAAATAAGAAACGCTCACTCCTTATTACCACATTGAGCCCGTAATAGAAGAAGATCTAAACATAGAAGGATTTTGGTATGATGAAATTTGGTTCCTCCTAAAGAATGATAGATATCTTAGGATGCTGACAAGAAAGACCGTGCGACTGTTCATAATATAGCTACTCAATACCTCCTCAGTGACATGGTACTCTTCAAAATAAATTTTGATGGACTCACTTGCACTGTATAAAAGGGGCTAGGGTCAAAGACGTGATGTAGAAAATCTATAATGAAAAATTTGGAACCCGCATAAATGGTCATATGATTGTCGAGAAAATCATTCGTCAAGGCTATTATTGGACCACTATGATTCAATACACCTTCAAGAATGCATTGCTTATGTAAGAACATGCCTCAAATACTAACAGTTTTCCAATCTTCATCACTTGCCTCCCTAAGAGTTGTACAACATGACTTCTCCCTGGCCCTTCTCCACTTGGGGCATAAGCATCATCGAGAAAGTCACTCCAAATGAGCATGAATTCATCATGGTACACATTAATTACTTAATAAAATAGGTTAAATACGAGTCATACGTACTGTTGAATGTAAATAAAATAGTCCAATTCATCAGGAAGAACATCATCTTCCATTACGGAGTTCCCCATGAGATGGTATCCGATAATAGGCTCCATTTTGAAGTTAAGGTCACAAAACTAGTTGACGAGAATGGAATCTAAAGGAACAAATCCTCTCCCTATCGATCGTCAACTAATGGGGCAATCGAAGCTTCCAATAAAAGCTTCAAGACCATAATTAGAAAAATGATCGAAAGATGTAGAGATTGGGAATAGTGGATCCTATATGCCCTCTAAGCTATCGTACCTATATTATAACGCCTATTGGGGATACCCCCACTATGGCATAGAGGCAGTCTTACCTTCCAAACTTGAAATTCCTTCCTGCGAGTTATGCTTGAAACTCAGTTCACGAAGATGTTTGACAACATATCCACTACGATGAACTCATACTCTTGGATGAAAGAAGATTACAAGTCCTATATCATATATAGGGATACGATTATCTTATTGCGTGATCATTCGATAAAAAGTCAAGGATCGGTGTGTTCATAAGGGAGATCTAGCCCTCAAAGAAGTCATTATACCCATTTAGGATCCGGGATGGAAGTTTAAGCCCAACTGGAGTGAGCCAAACACCGCGGAGAAAATTTCGTCAGTTGGCACTGCTATGCTCATAGACCTCGATGGAGAAGAGATGGCGTGTCCAATCAACTTGGAGCATCTTAAGAGATTTACCCCTAGTCCGAACTCTCATCGTGATATGACTTTTCTCACCTCCTATCTATTCTAAAATTATTTCTTCTATCTACTCATAACTACGTAGGACGAAATCCTCTCAAAAAATCACCTTTTCAAATAAAAACTCACCATTTTTAAAACCCGCAGAGGATCTTAGGCAACCCATAAAAATACATTGGTCACGATCCTTTCTCTTTCACAAAATGCTATTTTTTATCCCAACCAGAACACTAGTGTCTCTAATCATCTAAACGAATAACAAGATTATATATGCCTTAGAGATCGATATCGATAGTTCAAACAAATGGAAATTATTCCAAGGCATAACGAAATATGTCGAAACCATTATCTTTTATTAAAAATGAATTGTGACGATTACATGACACATCAGTGACATGAATAAAAAAGAATAAAACATATTACAAACTCCCCAAACCATCACACAAATGCACATATTGCTAAACTCTCCCCCCATTTTCTCACAAGACCCGATTCAACTTCTTGAGAAGCCCGCCTCATCATCATTTTCAGTCCTCAGAGGACCCCAAGAACCCCAATCCTAACTACAATTCCATATCCGCTCCATATGATGGTATGCCTTAATCAGCTTGGATGAAACCACAATGCCCTCATCTTGAGCATCAAATATTGTAAGCCACTATTTATCAATCTCCTTAGCGCTGACCTTTATAACTACCTTCTTCCATAATCGTTTCAGATAAACCCCAGGCATAAACCCAATATCCCTGATAGATTGATATGGACGTGTAGATGATTATCGGTGCTATCACAAAGGTCCCGAGATCATCGTAAGATATTCAGTCAAATATTTTACATGAAAGAAATTGGTTACATGACGGGGAATAATCTTCTCCAAACCTACTTGATACATAGGTCGTCAAGGAAAATAAAAGAAAGTTTAGAGAAGGCCTACCAATCGGATATAATGGTAGTATCCCACTTACAAAATAGGATGCGGGTTGCCTCACTATGGCACTCGCTAGTGAAGATTCCCAACCACATGCACCACAAGATAATTTATGAGTTCTCCGCAAATGGGCCAAATCTAAAAAAAGACCATGCAAAGAAATTAGGAACACTCTCCATTGGGTACTCAGGGGGAATCTCCAGGCGCAATCTCTTTAGCAGCCACATGAACATCATCACGAGGTTGCCCCATAAAAAATTTTGGCCTCCCTTTCAGTTATTTAGGCCATTCAGAGTCTCCTCTAATATGATAGAATCATGATTACAATAATGAGATATCCATAACATAATCACGACCACCTGAGGGTCCTTCATCACATCATCAATTACAAAATGCATTATGGTAGTTAACCCCAGGACAACAAGATTATCAAAGCCTTTATCGGTATAATATCTTTGACACACCAAATTAAGCACCATCAAAAGGAAAATACTTCCTCCATGCACCAGTGGTCGAGAAATCGAAGGAGAAATGTGAAGTAACTAAATAAATGATGCTCGATGGGAATGGGACAGGTCTAGCATAACCTCAATAACACTAGGGTTAACACCCAACATCATTGAAAACTCCTCGTATGTTTGTCCAGAGCAAAACAAAATATATAGTCCTCTAGGCACCAGAATTGCAATGTCGCTTCTAAGAAATTCCAATCCATGGAACGTTTATGACAGAAGGTGATCGGATGCAAGTTAAAAGCCTCATAAATAACGTTGTAAAGGCACATAGCCTCCAAACCCTCAAGGTAAGTTGCAGATGCTTCAATCATGGGAACCGCCATTTGAATAGGGAAGAATATTTGGAAAATAGGAAGAAAGGAAATTTAAGTGTGGTGATGAAACTCCCTTCCACACCCCCTTTTTGTACCCCAAATCACTCGCAAAAAAATAAAAGGCTCGACCTCACATATGACTACTGCTACTAATTACATCTAAGTACAAAAAGAGTGCAATTATTTGAATTTCATTAATATGCCAATTATGCAGGGCAAGGGGAATGCCGATCGGCATCCCTCTATTGTTGGAAATTTTCTACCTTTGCCTATTTCATACATAATAGAGACCCTTCTTTGTCAAATACAACCTCTTTGTAAGATTTTTTCGAGTGTTTAATTCTAAACTAAAAGTAAATATATGTTTTTTTCTACTTACTTTTACAACAAATAAAACATCAACGAAAAATTAAAGCACATGTAGACTAGGTCATTTAATTCAAGATAAATCAAAATAATGAAAAATTCGTCTTATACATATTCGTCATTATGATTACATTTTTATAGTATAAAAGAAAAAAGTAAAAAAGGAAAAATATCAAAACATTTGTCAGGGTGCAACCCAGACTTTCGAAAACCCCATCTCAAGCACCTTGACAAATGCGCTTCCCTCGATGGTGAGAAGTAGATCCCCTACTCCCAGAAGTAGAGCTCTCCTCATAAGTGGTCGGCATATCCATACAAAACCTGGCCACTTTCATCACAAGATGAGACACTGAAGCCATCCAGTCTCGAATGTCCTGTAACCATGATATCAATATGCGAACCGTCTATGAAAGGATCAACCCAGCAAAATCAAGCAAGTCGGTAATAGAGGAAGAAAACCAAGACCAAAATGCAAAGAAGAAAAATAAAGAGTGAAACCCACTATCTTTGCTTGAGGATAATGAATCATCGAGACAACATTCTCACCACACAGCTGAATGTGATAAGAAGAAATGGAGAGATACTAAACAGGAATATCCTCTGTTGCAGCCGCTGCGCCACCCCCTGAGCTATAAGCTCAAGATAACGACGCACTGTTACCCCTCACTAATCGTTTTACTGATGGAGGAATACTCTCCGCATCACAAATAGATGACTTCATCAACCAACTAGTCATGAAGTTTAGATAATCATATCATGTAGTCATGTCCGTGTAGAGCATATAATGTTCACCCTATAGCTTTCGCCTCATCTAACATCTCCTTCACTTGCCTCATTGATTCAGGAGGCACTTATAATGGAACCTCCACTCACCCTCCATCACCAACCTAACCACCCTCTCCCCTAGGTACATGACATATTCAAACTCATGTGCTAGCAACCTCTGCATCTAATCATGAATGCCTGTAACTACTGCAACCCTTAAGGAAATATGCCAAAGGAAGAACGTCATTTGTCTTCGAATAAAATCCACTCCATAAAAATCTAAAAAAGTGAAAATAAAAAATATAATCCAAAAAATAACGAAACCAGAGCATAACTTGATCAGTCGTCAAGGCATTCAACACTGCCCTTATATTCTTCAGAGCAAAAACCTCCTTTGACTTCCTGTTTGACTTCTATTAACAGTACATCCTCGGGAAGTTCCATGCCTCACCCACATTCAAGGAAATCAATCCAACATTTTGACCAATCACCTCATTGAACCACATCTTCAAAAGGTGGTACAAATGTTAAGAAATAAAAATGAGAAAGACAATAAGAAAATAAAGAAAGTTGTATCTAATGATTACCTCCAGAAGGTACCTGGGCCCCCGTAAAAGTTTATCAGTGACATCAATTGAAGACATCAAGAGAATCATAAAGGGAAGTCATCGTGAAGCTCCCCTAGTCATACAATTTAATATCAAAAATGATCCTCAAGAGGGGAGAAATCACAATTGGAAAACACCACCCCTCGTTGAAACCATAGATCCACCTAGTAAGAGAAAAATAAATAAATGGGCTGTCTGCCTCATCTGTTGCCCGTTAGTCACATCGATCTGTCTAAACAATAAGTTGTTCTTCAAGATCAATATCCTAATCGTCCCTCTAAAAATGATATACCCAATATCCTCCATGGAATCTCGAACCTAGACCTCAAATACGCGCAAAGTATGGTCCACCACAATATAATTACCCCCGCATTCCCAGTCAATTGATGAACATCCATGGGAATAATTGTCATCCCCCATTCCTAAGTGAAATGTATGGGTGGTATCCCACCACCTCTAACCCATACCGCATGAAATCACCGAATAACATGACTTCTCATCCAATTCCCCAACCAGAGGGACAAGTCTAGTAGCTTCCATCATCAATGACACCGCTCGAGGGAGTTTCTCTAATAAATTCTTTATTCTTGTAGAGCTATGAGAACGGATACTCGACGGAGCAATATCCCCCTGCACATAAGCCAAAAACCTTTTAGCATCCCAAGGATAAAATAGAAAGATAAAACAAAAATAACAAAAAAATAGAAGTACACTAAAAATAAAGCGCAAACGCTCACAAAACAATTTAGCTCCTTCATCCTTATCGAGCGATGGTTCCTCGACACCCGTGGCATAACCCTCTTATAAAAAACAGATTCAAAACTGTCATAAGTGTTCTCACTCCCCAATACCAAGGCCTCGGAATCATGCCACTCCAGAACATCCCAACCGTCAGTAGCCATCCAAGAATTAATTTATGAACCTTCCAAAATTTCTTTCAAAGAAAAATTCCCAAAATATATTTCTAGAAAGAGAAAGAAGTTCACTTGAGTGAAGATGTGAAAAATGAAGGAGGCCGGCCCATTTTATAAGGAACTACGATGTATGTTAATCCGAATTCTTCTGGACATTCCTATCTCCAGTGACCCTTAACCTTTTTCCAAGAAGCCTGGGAGTTCATGCCCTATGCTGATAGGAACACCTATGCCTATGCCTATGCCTATCAACAGTCCCATCAAATTTCATTACAAAAATTCTAGAAAACCCCCAAAACTTCCAGAGGTTCAATTACATAAGAGGTTCGAGAAAATAGCTAAACAAAGTGTGCCACCCTCTCATAGCCCTCACCACTAGAATAATCCCCAGAAGAATCGGAATAAAAGAACGTTACTAATCGTACACCATTGTTCCTCAAAACTCTTTAGGTCCGCATAATTGGCATAGGACCATAGGATCAACCTTGACCCTATGAATAGGCTCCCTCAACTCTTGAGGTCGCATAAATAACCTTGGACCCTAGAATTGGCCTTGACCTTCTTAATTAGTCGCATTAACTCTTTAGGTCTACATAATTGACCTAGGTCCTCAAAAATGACCTAGGTGTTCACAATTGACCTAGGCCCTCATATTTGGCCTCGACCATCTTAATCAGTCACTTTCAATCCTTAGGGTCGCAGAATCGGCCTAAGTCCATAGAATCATCCTTGACCCTCTGAATCGGTCACCTTAACTCTTTAGGATCGCATAATTGACCTAGATCTACATAATCAACCTCGTTCCTCTAAATCGGTTGCCTAAACTCTTTAGGTCCACAGAATTAGCTTTGACCATCTGAATATGTCACGGCCTCCCTTAATCCCCCCCAAAGCCCCTGATCTTAGGTCTAATGCGTCAAGCCTCTAACCTCAAACTTTTTAACCTTCCATAAGATGTTTATCTTTTCACGATCTCCGCTTATTCCAAACTTTCTCGTAGAGGACCTCTGTAGGCACCCCATCCTAGTACCATCCATATACTTCCTTAGGTCCATAAAACCCTTAGACCCCAGTCTTACTCTAACCCTCATCGAGAGGCCACCGGGCACTCTCTATCCCTATTTGAAGTTGATCAACACTCCAACCCAATCATAGCACATTGCTCTTTGATATGGATCTGAATCCCCTTTCCAACGATCCATACCATGAGAAAATTAGACTTATGGTTCATTCATACTTTCCTTTTTAATCCTAAAACCCCTGTCTAGATGTCATCGGGCATTTTCTTGCCCCGTTTGACTATGTCTAAGTCTTGAACCCGAGAGTGGCCCCATATATTTTCATAGGGCTCTGAATACATTTTAACGATCTCGTCTGCATGTAATTCGAACTTACTGTTTACATTTTATGTCCATTTTTTGAAAAATTCCTTTTTAGATTGCCTATAGACACCCAGACCCTTTGCCTATAGGCAAAGGTGTACTTCACCAACAAGCTAGGGGTATAATGATAGAAGGATAAGGACTATGTTGATTGGCACCCCAACCCTAATTTTTCCTATTTATGTAGGACATGACTTCATTTCCAAGGACCCCCTTTGAGCAATTAGAATATTCCCTTCCTCGAAATCAGTGTGCCTCTACCCTAAAAAATCTAAATTCCTATCATTCTCTCTACCGTTCTTACATCATATTTACCCCATCTTTTTCCATATATCTCCTCCTTACTCCATCATATCTAACCACCATAAAAATCATCCCACTCCTCTTAAAAATTTAGTAATAAAGTCCTCTAGGAGGTTCACTTATACCCATTTTTCTATTTCATTTATTCACCGTTATTCGTTTTGTTTTTTCCCATCTTTGGTATATTTTAGTCTTATTTCACTTGATCACTCCAACTAATATCTTTTTTTATTACTAGTACTCACATAATATATTTTCATAAATAAAAAAATCTAAAATAAATTGTGTTCACCTATAAACTTGAAACTAGGATTTCCCCGCTTTTGCTACACTCTTACACTTATGTACATTCGTCTCCTTATAGTGAAGCATGATTCAGTGTTTAATAATATCGTATTTTATATTATTCTCTTTCTTTTGTATACTCGTTAGATTGACTCCTCTTCGTTCTTCCCATGGAGTTAGTAGGATGATTTCTTTTTCTCATTTTTTTACATCATGCCTGTTATACACATGAGTAATTCCTTTGGGGGAAAGGAGAATATCATCATTTCTACCAATGCATAAGGGACATTCTAAATCCCTAAGGCAGGCCTTGACCCAATTTAAATGTAAACCCCTAACATGTTTTCTAGATTATATGGTTCTTTAGAGATAGGTTCACTTCAATAACATTAACACGGGTGAGTTTATAAGGGTCCATGCCTTTACCATCATAAATAAATACCTTGGGTATTACAACATTAATCCTTTCTCTGCATCAGGGGACTGATCCTTGTAATAAATCCTCGAATCATTAATGGACTATATTTTATTTCTTAAGTGGGGGTGAATAGGAGGTTATGAAAACTGGACCAAAGGAGATTCAAAGACCCTTAGTGTCGCGGATATGGAACTACCCTTAACTTGATAGTAAATGTCCCCTCTTTCTTTTTGGTTTTTTCCTCTTAGTCACATATTGATTATGTTATAACACATTTTTCTTCATATGTTGTTGTATAGTAAATTTTTCACTTCTATTAGTATAAGACAACAAAGTTGATCCAACCGCACTTGCACTCCTAACCCTAAGACTTTCAAGATAAAGTGATGTCCAAATGCCTAGAAGAACATAGGATATTGGTTGATGTTTATGCACCTTAAATTTTAGAGCTTATTTAAGATCCTCCTTCTTTATTTAAACAAAATCTTTTTTTAACTCTCTCTTATTTCCTTTGTTTTTCAGTTCATATGGATATTATCTCTAAAGACATAATAAATTTTAATTCTATAATGGAATTCTAGGTATTCGTTGAATGACTGTACAGGGGAACCATGAGATAAAAATCCAAAATGAGAATCACAATGATGTAAAAGGCATTAGTGGAGGGACCATTAGGACATAGGGATAAAAGATCAGAATCCTGATGAAAGAGTGGCAACCTTTTTTCTCTTTCTAAAATGTGAGAGTATTAGAATAGGCAGAGCCCAAACATAAACAAATAGCCCAAAAGGACAACAACCCACAAAAGGGTGTAAACAGCCCAAAGAGCACACAAGCCCAATAAAGAGGCAATAAGCAGCCAAAAGGCACACATGCCATAATAAAAGCCCAACCCACAAACCAAATAACCTAATGACAATATAAACTCGGACTAATAAGAAAACAAACTACAAAATTATAGAAACACGTCAAAAAATCTCATTGAAAACATTGCCAATCAGAGAATAGTTTTGGCCAATCTCTCAACCAAAATCGAGAAAAACACCAGTAAACCACTAAATCAACATAAACCCATTGTTTTAGGAGAGACATCCGTCTTTAACTCCAACAAAACTAAAAAACTCACCTCCAAAGCAAACTTGAACCAGTGACAAACCCTTTAAGAAGAGAACAAAAGGTGGTAGAGACTTTATATGCATAGACATCCTTGGGGACACAACTTGTTTATTAGTTTTGAGAACCCACACGCTAATTCCTTTAACTAAATCCATACTAATAGATTATTGAGGTTAATAAGAATTACCTCCATGGAGGAACAAACACGACATAGGGGTTTTTAACACCTTTAAATACCCGGCCTTACTTGGAAACATTTAATTAATGACAACCAAGAATCTGGGGAATGTTTAGGTCCATAAGTCTTCCCAAATAAATACATATTCAGACTAATCCAGAGCTGGAGTGTCTTCAAACTTAAAATAATAACTTCTATGAACTTTTGGTCGAAGAGATTAATAAGTATGCAAATTAGCTAAAGTAGGCCTTTGATTAATATGAATAGATTCTAGAGAAAGATGTGGAGGAGGCATTTCAGGTATATAAGAGGTGTGATGAGTTCCACCCGTGTGTCTATTAATATCAAACAATCAAACAAATAAATTCAAATCCACTTGTCCTAACTTCACATCGATATGGATTCTAGAATCATAGAGCTAATTTGATACATCCAATAGGGGTTTAGGTGCATCTCCATAACTTCCACATCTTATTTTAAATGCTGGGATCCCTTAAAATCTTATAGGCATGGTCTACTTTAATCCATCTTTAGTGCCTAATAATATCCGCATGAGAGACTTGTATATAGTATTATTTGTATCTAAGATCATCTATACTTTCACTTTCACGAGTCTTAGAAATATTTTTATGGACTTGGCCATTTTATATTCTCCGTCGTTGTACTATCTTACGACCTAGTTAAAAATTATTTGGGATTCGATGTGATCTTTAAATTTGGTTGCACCTACTAATGACGACATGCCAAACCTTATTGAGTGGGATTTAAACTTATCTTCACTATATGATGATAACAAATTAAACCTAAAGGCTTATATAATATCCTTACCATTTGGGGTTGAGAGGATAATACTTGCACCACTATTGTTGGCATATGACGAGTTGTAAACATGGATATATTAGACATGAATTTGTTCATAAAAGTATCATTCTGAAGTGACATCTCGATAGGATACTATGTTAAATAGGTGCACCCATTGGGCCTTTCTATAAGTGTAAATTAGTTATAGAAAAAGTTTCATTTTTCATTAGATTTATTGTTTCACTTTTATAGAAGTGTAAATTAGTAATAGAAAATGTTTTTGCATTTCTAGACATCTTTTCCTAGCCTAATGATAATATATGTTGGTGTAATATTTAATCTCCTTGCATCAATGACTATCACATATCAAACCTAATCTCATTATCAACTGAAAGACGACCTTATAAAGTTATATAATTCATTGAGAACTGGAATTTAAAGGATGGGTGATACAAAATAGTTTTTAATCAATAATAATCCTTATTCACAAACTTCATTTCACTACAAAGAAAGTATCCTTTAAGTGGTTAGTACTTGTATGATGACTTGGGCACAAACCTATTTACAACGGTGGCTTGTTCACGTAATTTATTTTAATAGAAGAATGCACTTCTATTAGAGATTTAATTTTCTTGGGATTAACCTATATCTCCATCAGATTAATAATTAAGTTGACAAATATTTCGACAACCATCCAAAAACGCATTTTGATGGATTATGCTTCATATGGTACCTATTGAGAATGCAAATATCTTATTTAAGTCCACAAAAATGGACCCTACCCTAACTTTTTTGGTTAACATATTTTCTACATGCACTTTCATGGAATTTCCAATCCACTCATTAAACAATATTTACAAGCGTTAATAATTAATATGCAAGTATATTGTGCAGTGTAATATAAATATGTGTGTGTAAATAATATAGTTCGAGGATAAATATATAAAAAGTTGTATTTGTTTACTCGGACAACAGTCCGTGTTTGTCGACGTACTCACATGAAGAGATTCAAAGTCCAAAAAGTTTGTAAAGAAACACAAGTGATTTTACATCTTATGGAGGCTCGATGTAAGAGATCTACACTTTCTTTGATCTTTCAAGATGTTTTTAGAGTTAAATAAGACCCGGCATGAAGATATAAATGATTTATGTTCATATAAGTTTTGATGAGATTGATTCACTCATAAAGTTACTTTGATGATAAAAGGATGACCAAACTTCCAATATTAAGAACAAAATAGTAGATAAAATCAATGGATCTAGTGATTTTCTACCCTATATGCTAGTATCTCATGAATTTGAAGATTTTTGTTTAGTTTTTGGTCATTTTATAAGAAAAGTAAAAACAAATATGTATATGTAAAATATTTTACTTGAGCTTTAGAGATCGGGTTTCTCTAATACACCTACATATCCACCATAGGTGGAAGTAAAGTCAGCGTAGTTCACACATGACCTTTAGAAAAAGATCAGGTCCTCCATAAAAACAAAAAATGAAGAAAATAGTAACTTAGGATGGTGTTGTAGCATAATGCCACCCATTTTATATCAATACTTCAAAATAAGTTATTGAGAATAGTGTACCTAAGAAATATGGTAATGGGATTTAAGTTCAGATTCATTATATTTACCCAAATTATCAAACATGTGAAGCAAGAAAAAAGTCAGACTAGGTAGTTATTCTTATATCTTTCCAATTTTAATCTTGTTAACCTAATTACTAAGTGAAAATGAAATACTCAATTATAATGAAATACAGAAAGTCCACAGGAAACTGATGTAGGAGGAAAATCTAACTGGGAAAAAACTCCGACAACGAGGCCTATACATATTCACTACATTATAAGAAGACTCAATTTGACTTACAAAGCTTAACTCATAGAGTCCAAACATACATAGTCTTCAAAACCTCATGTTCTATTCGATACGGGTAGGAGAAGAACCAGACCCAGTATTATTAATTATTAAAAAAATAGAGGAAGCAGAACCAAGTCAAGATGATATAGATCAACCCCTTCTTCTTACGCCAAAGATCTTACCATTTCTGAAGGAACTAGATTTCCATCTCTTTTATATTTATTTCCATTCAAGAGTTCTTCTGTATTTGCACTCTCCTTTGAGGCCCCAAAAAACGGACAAATTCCTTTTCTTAGGAACACATGCAAGATTCATCACTACAAAAAGGATAATGGTAACCCCACCATTAACTACTTCATTTATGAATTTCATAATAATATAAATACATGTCCTACCGATACATAATTTGTTACTTACTATCCTCTTGCCTAGCAGGCAAAGATTTACCTCCGTGGAAAGGATGATTCATTCGGATCGACATGAGAGTCCAACTACATTTCATTGCCAGAATATTTTTAGACGCTACTATTGAAATAGCCTTTTTGGCTATATTTTCTAGTACTCCACCCATTTCATAGACCTGGTTTAACAACAGCGACCCAATATTCAGGGAATCCTTTCCCCGGTACGTGTTTCTGCGGGTCTTACTGTAACTGATTTATCTAGAAATATACGTACCCATATTTTCCACCACGACGTGCATTTCGTGTTTTTTCTCGTCGACCTGCTTCTATTTGTCTAGATGTGATCCAAGTGGGTTCAAGTGCCTATTGGGTCGTTCGAATAACATGTTACCTAGTTCAAACGACAAACTTGATCTCATTTGAACCAATATTTAATAAGATATCAAACTAGATTCCAACGTATGGGGAAAATTGGTTCGTTAGCCTCTCGTTTGATGTTCGTTCTAACTAGGGTACCAATCTCATTGGAATAATCTTAGAATGATTGATCTCATGAGATTCCATTGAAGTAAGATCAACTCATTTATTAAACATTTTTCATCCACGCTCTAACGAGATAAAAATCCTCATTCAAAAGACATACCAAATTTCATTAGAATGTTCAAAACACAATTTAAAGGCTAAAAATTTTAACCTCCAAATATCAAAAGGGTTATACACCTTTAGGAATGAGTAAGTGCCATTCTGTAAGCTTTGAATGTGAATTGTGAAAATATGGCTATCAACTTATCTTTGCATGTGGGCTTGGGCATATGACACTTTACAAACTACGTGTTTGCATCAATGGAATAAGACAATACTATAAATTGACTCAATGTGAAAATTTATCCTCACAAATACCCCCTTTGGCTATTCAAGGACAAAACACAAAGAAGAAAAAGAAAAATATTGAATCTCTAATCCAGGCATTCAAGCCAATCTAATGCCCATCCCAAGCCAAAAAAAGACACAAAATAACCTAACAACCTAGTAGTAAATGAACTCTGTGATGCTTCCATAGGACGTACATATTTACATAAGTCTATACACACAAAACAAACTACTTGTGATGCATGGGGGAGTACAAATAATATAAATAAATTAATAATATCAAAGTCCCCCTAAATTTTCCCCCTCTCCCCATTCACCCGAAAAAGATGAAGGGATAAAACATGCACCTCTAAGGTTAGTCTATCACATAGAAAACAAAAGTACATTAAGAGAGATACATAATGTAATATCATTACAAAATAGAGCAATAATGAAATAAGATATAACCACTACAAACATAATTGAGTGCAAGGAATACACAAAATATGAATCACAAATAAATAGATTTAAATGAAACCAAAGAGTATCACGGTACAAATATGATCCATAAGATAATGTATCAAATACATAACCATTGTAATATGAGCGAAAATATAAAATATAGAACAAGTAAAACATGTTTATTAAGGAAATTAGAACATAATCACCAACAATCATAATCACAGATCCTCGCCATTATCACGTCTAGGCACTGAATGAGAGGAACTATCCACGTGACGTTGGTCTTGGAAAGGCATGTCCTCAAAATAATGCATCATCATAGAGTTTATTCAGGACCATTGCTCATCGTTAGGTTCCATATTTTCCATAAACTCTACCAATATTTGATGAACCTTCTAACAATCGATTGCTAGATATTGTACCCGTGCACACAAATACCTAACAACCTAAGACTCAAAGGGTGGTGGGTGGGACATAATGGACCCATTAGGTGAATAAAAAGAAGAAGATTGATAAGAAGTTAAATGAGATATGGGGGGAACAGGATACTGGCTCTGGGCTGCATAGAGATGACTTATAGACTGACTTAGGGAATGATGATAAATAGTCTGATAAGTCGTCAAAGTAATGTCAAAGGGTAGAAGGAGAACTCATCATGAAAGCAATGTCGAGTGATGTCATGACAAACGAGAGATCTTGCCTGAATGGGGAAGATATATTATTTCGAACGAAACTCAAGGTTGAGAAAATATGAGCAGGGAGGTCAATGAAAGCACCTAGACTGATGGCATACATAAGGAGGATAATATCCCACATGATTTGGATATGGTTTTCTCGTGGAATGGGACACAAAAAATGATCCAATTAAAGATCCTAAAATCAAATTTGAGATTAAAATGGAAAAGTGTGGATGTGGCCATTTAAAGCTTTTCAAAAACAACAAGCTTCGTGTCATCAATGTTAAGAAACTCATGATTAGACCAAGGAAAGGTGAAATTTGGATCCCTTGGAAGAAAGATATGGGTGGCGATGGAGTCCTCGATAATGACTATATCTTTTCCTCGAACTATTGATCGGAGCATGCGCCGAGTGCCAAACATACATAAAGAGAATTCCTGATCAAGGTCAGGGTACATAAAATTATTAAGGGAGAATAAGTTCTCCTAACCTCAATTAAATATCCAGTGATAAACTACTGACTCATAATGGGGTGAAAGAAGAACAACCTTTTCATGTATGAGGGTACATATATGAAAATCCAGAGTGTTAAACAAATGCTTTTCAAGTTTACCACCTAACATAGTTAAAGGGAAAGATGAGGACCGGGACCTCAAGAGGAGGAACCCCACTCAGGTTCATCATTACCGAAAGGATAACGATGACGCATCATAGCTAATAAGAATTTTGGATTTAAAACGGCTAGGATAAACGGAAGGAAACCCACGGGGTGCGAAACACATCATTAAAAGTCCTATCTCCATCAAAATTTCAATCCAACCGCCACAAATAAACCAACAAATAACAAAACCAACACAAACTCGACAAAAAGTATATATAGGAAATAATTATATAAACATGAAGGAAAATTTAAAATTATTTTAGTGATCATCTTGTGGCCATTCGGGTCGGACTCCTCTGGCACAGGTCAACATTGAAATTAGAGGAGAGGAAAAATTAGAGAAATCCCTTTCTTTCGTGCGTACGGGAATTCAAGGATACGTGAGTCCTATTTCCACCATTCACACTGATCTTCATGGGTTACCTCGTATATAAATCAAGATCTTCATGGGTTACCTCGTATATAAATCAATCTTCGTCAAAAGGGGGAGAAACACGAAGAAATGGAGTCATCGGCCTGTTTTACTCAAAATAGGCAAAAGAAATGTGTCGTCCGAGAGAACGACATCAAAAGACATACTGATGTGTAAGAAACTAAATGACCGAGAATGTTAGGAAGGGTATTCAGAGCCCTATAAGAATCTATTGATCCACTTGTGGGTTTGAGAGTTAAGAGAACTCAAACGAGGCTCGGAAGCATCCGATAGTCTCTAAACGAGGTGTTCTCAGAGTAAAAAGTCAAGTATGCGCAAACCATGAGGCCCATTCCTGCATGGTATGGACCATTAGAAAGGGGATTCAGATTTCAATGAGCTTAACTTTTTTTGTAAAGTTTATCGAGGTCAAATGGGGCTTAGAGGTTCTCGGTGGCCTCTAAATTAGGTCTTGAAATAAAAAGGTGAGTATGCACAAACCGTGAGGCCAATTCGCATGTGGTATGGACCATTGGAAATGGAGTTTAGATACCTAAGATATTTCAATGATATTCACTTAGGTTAGAAAGGTGACAGAGTTCAAACATGGCCCAAAATTTCTCGAAGGACTTTAGACTAGGTCTCAGAGTAAAAAGGTGAGTACATAAAATAAATCGTGAGGCTAATTCACTCACGATATGGACTGTTGGAGAGGGTATTAGAACTCTACGAGGTTTCAATAAGATTTTCTCAGATTAGAGAGTTGAAAGAGGTCAAACAGGGCCCCAAAGTACCCATTGGTCTTTGGATTAGGGTTCGAAGTAGGACCTAGGGTCTTACGGTGGGAGGAGAAGTGTTAAGAACCTAAAGAGGTATTTGGGGTGGTACTAGGATGGGTTGTGTACAAATCCCCTCGACGAGCGAGCTTAGAACAAGCAGAGATCATCAAAATAAAAACGCCTCATCGATGTTCAAGGGCTGGGGACTCTATAGGGGTTATAGCATGGTTAATTAAAGGGTAGAGGTCGATTCTACAGACTTAAGGAGTGAAGATGGCCGATTTAGTAGATAGAGATTGATTTGATAGACCTGAGGAGTTGAAATGACCAATTCTGTAGTTTAAGGTCAATTACGTGGACCTAAAGAGTTGAGATGACCAATTCAGTGGGTCAAGGTCAATTCCACGGATCTAAAGAGTTAAGATAACCAATCCTGAGGGTCGACATCGATTCTACGTTAAAACATTCGATTCATGGGGTAAAGGTTGGTTCTACGATACTATGTTAATTTAATAAACCTAAGGGTTGAGACGACCAATTCAGAGGTTCGAGGTTGGTTTTACGGGCCTAGGATAATTATGTAGACCAAAAGAGTCCAAATGACCAATTTAGAGGATCAAGGATGATTCTGTAGGCCTAAAGAGTTGAGATGACCGATTCAGGGGGTTAAGGTTGATTCTACAGACCTAACGAGTTAAATTGACCAATTCAGAGGGCCGAGATCAATTATGTGGACCTAAAGGGTTATTTCTCGAGAATATTTCCCAGGTCTGGTTCCACTAGAGAGGGTGTTAGTATTGAAAGTGAAGAAGAAAATGTATTTTGGTTTCTCTGGGGAAAGGTTAGGTATCGTGAGTGTAAGCGCACTTTAATTTTGACTCTACTAGGGAGAGGTTAGGTATCGTGAGTGTAAACGCATTTGAATTTTGGTTTCGCTGGGGACTATACTGTGATGAGACATTTATAAGGGCTGATGAATTGTGCTTCTGCTCCTGCTGGGGATTGATGAAAACTTTGTAAGTGGTTCAGTGCTTATGCTGGGGACATAGGTGGTGTTCTACCCTTAGCATTTATCTTCAAGGGTTGTGGATTACAGGCATGCCTGCCAAAATGTGGAGGTTGTTGCCGTATGAGTTCAGTTATATGCCCAAATTTTACCTGCCAGCTCAGAGGTACCAACCTCGGCCTGGATGATGGCCGAGGTAGTAAGAGCTCAAGATTGACGATCAGTAATCTCGTCTTTCATAAGGTCGGCGATGGTCGACGTTACTCATTACACCTCATGTAGGCAACAACCAAGGTCCACATGTTTTGTTGGATTAACTTCCTATAAGGTTGGCCATGGCTAATGTTGCAAGCGCCACGTGAGAATCAACAAATCCCCTTAGGCTCAATGAACAATACCATCATCAGCTTTAGCCGATGTTACAAGTTTCACCTAGAATCAGTAGCCTTGCAGGCTCAGCATCATGTGATAGGACAATATCGGCTCAGGCCGACGTTCCACATATCTAACCTCAGCTGACATCCCAACCAAGGTCATCATATAATTCCCATCCAAGGCAGGGGGTCATACCTCACCAACCTCGTACTCATCCAGATCGAGGTTGGTATCAAGCAAAGATAGCCAAGATTCTACGCGTATATGTATAGCTTGGAGCACGTGGACAAATCTGTTATAACTGAATCATTCCCTCCACGTGGGGGAATATTGAGGTCATCATCAATTTGTTGAGATCAGCTAGGTGTCATCCTTACACTAGCTGGATCTCCATGCACATGCATATACACCCCCAAGCAGTATATATTGAGGTCTTCCTCAATATTGTAGGGGATCAAGAATTACAACCCTAGCTGAAACTCTATCAAAATACACAGTAGAGAGAGAAAGCTTGAGAGATTATATCCATGGCCATTAGTGCCCTATTCTAGTGACCTTAATCATTCACTTGCACAGTGGACGTAGGCCTATTTGGTTGAACAACTTATATATTTGTGTTCATCCTCTTCTCCTCATCTCAATCTCTTAAATTTAGCATACAATTGTGCTTCCATTGTTATCACTGGTTTGAGCTTACAAACAGCTTGATTAGTGGGGCTATTTTCAGCATCATCATTTTGGTACTGCCTGTGGGAATGAGAAGACATAACTCTTCCTTTCCTAGCTTAACCTCACCGGAGACTCTGGTGGTGAACCAGGCCTCACCCCTTGCGTGGAGATATTTAACCATTGAAAGAGGTCATTAAAGGTATTAAGCTCATTTTTTTCACCAGCTCTTCAGTTTTAACATATGGCACCGGAGTTGCCACCACGACCCAGTTCCATCCAGGTACCACCCCAGTTCGAAATGGCTGAGGTGGCTACAGCCTTGAAATCTTTGGCTTCAACACAACAAGCAATAAAGGAGCAATTTGCACAGCTCTGTCAAAATATGATGAGGCCACCCGGGGTCTCATCGGAGATGATTACTCCGGCATCTATTCAACCCTATCCTAAAGCCAGGGGACCACCCCAAGAATCGCAAAAATACCAACCTACCCCTCAACGGAGGAGGGAAGTTACTGACACCAGACGTTTACGTATATGGAGGCAAGGAAACCCTTATCCTGAGGATAAGTATGACGATATGGAGGTAGAGGATGCTCCGAAAGACTGCAAGGAGCCGTATGAGGTTTCGAATAACATGGTACGTCCTATCCAGCACAACAGAGGTTTTGGGGACAGAATAGATGAGGGTGCCCAACAAAAAGGGTAAGCTTTTGATCACTTAAGCAGAGGGTGAGCCTTTCAAAGGCTCAGCCCAGTTAATGACCTAAGATAGAGGTTATCCAGGTTGCGAAGTGCCACTGACTCTCAAATCAAAAGAGGGGGGACATCGTCCTCATCAGGACCGACCTCATCAAGGTCGAGACTGTGGTTAATAGGTCAACAATCGATGTTGTGTAGCAGTTGGGGAACCCTCAGTCTACCCCTTGGAGGTGGCTGGGGACAACCTCGTCTAGGCTGACATTGCAAGACCATGGAATGATTCCATTAAATGTGTTGAAGAGAAGATAGGGTACCTCATCAAAAGTCGAGACCCGCTACAAAGAGGGTTCTCAGGGGGCTCCCCATTTGTGACAAAGATAGTGAACTTCCCGACCCCTGCCTAGTTCAAACCACCTACGGTGTCTCCCAAATATAATGGTAGTACCAACCCTGTGCATCATATCGAGATATACCAGTCTGAGGTAGATATTTATTCGATCCAAGATGAGATGAGGTGCTGGGACTTTGACGGGAGCGGCACACATCTGGTTTAGCTCTCTTTCGAAGCACTCTATCGAGAACTTTAAGGGCTTGGCCGAACGGTTCATTCAAAAATTTTATTTTGGGGTAAGACCTTTAAAGAAGACCACTCATCTACTGTACGTCAAACAAGGCAAGAATGAGAGCCTAAAAGACTACATTACCAGATTTAATAAAAAAAATTGGAGGTTGAAGATTATGAAGAGAATATAGTTATGACTGCCCTCATTGGGGGACTCCAGAAAGGGAAGTTATTGTGGAAGCTTGCAGAAGACCCTCCCAAGTCCATGGCAGAACTATTGGAAACTGCAAGAAAGGTCATGAACGCTGAAGAGTCTATGGTCGCAAAGTGTGAGGATGAGAAAAAAAGTGGTAGCGGGACGTTCCAAAGGAACAAAGACAGAAAAGAGGTCTGCGGATGACAAGTTTGCAAACTATACTCCTCTAACTGTAAGGTGCGAACACATCCTCAATAAAATAAAAAATGACCGCTCCCTGAGATGGCTGAATAAGCTGAAGGCTCCTCCGCATAAGAGAAACAAGAAACTATGGTGTGAATTCCATCAAGACCACGGACATGTGACGGAAAGTGCTTCGTCTTGAAGGATGAAATTGAGAAGATGTTGAAGTTCAAAAATCCGAGGAAGTATATCAACGATAAAGCTTCTAAGAGGGGAAGAGAAAACCCTAAGAAAAAGAAAAGTGATAGATATCGGGATGATCCCCCAGCGAGAAGAGACGATGAGGACGATCTAGACCTCCCACCGAAAGATGATAATGCCCTTGTAAAGATGGTTGGTGGGATCTCCTTCGGGGTTAACACCATATGTGGAGGACTAGAAGGAGGTGGCTCCAAAGTAGCTAGCCATAAAGCTCATGTGGCAGAGGGTAAATCAGTGACCAAAGTAGAGGTTGTGAATGTGATGTCTTAAGAGGCTAAGAAGAGAGAAAGAAGGTAGATATGGATAGCCTTATAGTTGGATTCTCCCACTCGACTTCAAAGGTATATTATCTCCACATGATGACCCTTTGGTAATCATAACAAGGGTGCATGGATGTGAGGTACAGATAATCCTCGTAGATGGAGGAAGTTCAACAGATGTGATGTTTTGGCCCTATTTTAAGAGCCTAGGACTCAGCAGAACAAGGTTGGTACCCTATCATTATCCGTTGATGGGCTTTAGTGGTGAAAAGGTCCATCCATTAGGCATGTATGAAAAGGATGTACGAATGAGAGATGAGTGGCCTAAGAGGTTGACTCGGAAGATCAATTTTTTCGTTAAGGGTGAAAATGTCTTCCCAACCTACAACCTCATCATAGGATGAGTAGCCCTTAAGAAATTTGAGGCCGTATCGTCAATGATCCACCAAATGCTAAAATTCCCGACCCCCTATGGGGTAGGGGAAGTGCAGGGTGATCAGACCTCAACATGAGAATGCTACTTCAACTCGGTGGAAGAGAGAGAGTCCCATAAGAGGGAAACAACCACATATAACAGTGATACACTTGATCCTAGGGATGAAAAAAAATTGAAGAAAGGAGAGGTCGTAAAAGATGTAGAATCCATCTTCCTCAATGAGGACGAACTAAAAAATTGTCCAAATCGCCAAGGTCCTAAAACCCGAGATCAAAGAAGAGCTGATAAGATTTTTAAAGAAGAGATAGAGTGTCTTCACTTGGATTCACACAAATATGCCTGGCATCGACCTAAAAGTACTGTGCCATAAACTCAATATGGCAGAGGATGCTAAGCCAATCAAACAAAGATGAAGAGTTAATTTAGGGAAAAATATGATGTCATCAGGGAAGAGGTCACAAAGTTGGAAGAGGTAGAATTCATCAGGGAGGTCATATACCCAGAGTGGTTATCTAACGCCATCATTGTGCCCAAAGCTAATGGAAAATGAAGGATGTGTGTAGACTTCACTGACCTGAACAAGTCTTGCCCAAAAGAGAACTATCCCTTACCTCGAATTGATCAGATGGTAGATACCATGGCAGGACATGAACTTATGAGCTTCATGGATGCGTATTCAGTCTATAATCAGATCTTCATTGATATCGAAGACTCAGAGAAGACAACATTCATCATAGATAAGGGGACCTATTGCTATAAGGTCATGCCCTTCGGCTTAAAGAATGGAGGGGTCACGTATCAATGTCTTGTAAATAAGATATTTGAAGATCAAATTAGCAAGACCATGGAGGTATATATAGATGACATGTTGATGAAAAGATTGAAGTCATGCACTCACGTAGCCGACCAACAAAGGACCTTTGACACCATGGACCTATACAAGATGTAGATCAACCCTGCTAAGTGTGTCTTCGAAGTAGGAGCTGGAAAATTTCTTAGATTTATCGTCAATCAGAGGGGTATAGAGGCCAACCCCGAGAAGATCAAGTCTTTTCTTGACATAAAGACACCAAGAATCATAAAAGACGTTCATAGGCTCACTGGAAGAGTTGCAGCACTCAACATGTTTGTTTCCAGAGCCACGGACAAGTGTCTTTCATTTTTCAAGGTGCTAAGAAAGGCCTTTGAGTGGGACGAAGAGTGTGACAAGGCCTTTCAGGAGCTAAAGTCCTACCTCAGATCCCCCTTACTGTTATCTCGACCCACTCTGGGGGAGAAGTTATATGTTTATTTAGCACTCTCAGATTCAGCTATAAGTGCAGTCATAGTACGGGAAGACGATGGGGTACAGAAACCTGTGTACTTCAATAGTAAGGCCCTTCAAGGGTCCAAACAGAACTATCCTCGGATGGAGAAGTTGGCCTACGCCTTAATACACGATTCCAGGAAGATAAAGCCCTATTTCCAAGAACACTCTATGGTCATCCTCACTGACTCCCCACTAAGGCAGGTCCTCCACAAGCCCGAGATGTCAGGTTGATTGATGACCTGGGCCATCGAGTTGGGAGAGTATGACATTGTTTATCAACCTAGGGTGGCCAACAAAGGGCAGGCACTAGCAGACTTTGTTGACGAGTTCACATGGGAGGAGGCTGCAATTGAGAATAGCCCAGAGATTATAGAGGGATCAAACAGTAACGTCTTTCAAAACTCGGAAGAGGTTGTGTCCAGCAGAGACAGAAAAGGAGTAGTTAAAAATGAGGAAGATAGGTACCTCTTCAAGCAAGGGACCCTATCAGAGGGGAACTTCTCTTCAAATAAAGATGTTTAGAACCTCTTTGTTGATGGGTCTTCGTGCGAAAGTGGAAGCGACACAGGGCTGATACTGTCATCCCCGAATGGCACTAATGTTGAATATGCGCTAAGGTTCAACTTCAAGGCTTCAAATAATGAGTCTGACTATGAGGCGCTGATAGCTGGACTATCCTTGGCAAAAACCCTTAGATTTGACCGACTCCTACTACACAGTGACTCGAGGTTAGTTGTCAACCAAGTACTTGGAGTATATGAGGCCAAGGATGAAAGGATGACCAAATACCTGAAGAGGGTAAGAAAGATGCTAGAAGGCTTCAAAGAGGTAAAGATAAAGAGAATACCTCACTAAAATAATAGTCATACAGATGCACTAGCAAGGTTGATTTCAGCAACAAGGACAGGCATCAGAAGGACTGTACCAGTTAAGATCTTGCTCAAGCCGACAATTGAGGAAGAAGAGGTTGCCATCCTTTGCCTCAATTTGAACCTAGAGGACTCATGGATGGACCCCCTTATCAGATATATCAGGCACAAAGAACTGCCATAATCAAAGTTAAAAAGGAGGAAATTGAGATACGGAGCTGTCAAGTTCTCATTAATAGGAGATGTCCTATATAAAAAAAAGGTTTCCTCCTATCTCTCCTCAAATGTGGCCATCCCACAGAGGTCCCCCACGTCCTTCAAGATGTACACGGGTGTTCTTGCTCCAGTCACATAGGAGGAAAACTTTACCCAAGAGGATAATTATGTAGGGATTGATAGTACAAATATAGCACCCTGCCACGGAATGTATTCTTCTCCAGTTCACAGGCATCATAGGTCAAACAGGCTGCGGCCAGACCTCGTTCAGGGCACGGCCAAAACTCACTTGGCACGGCATCCCTTCAGGACTAGATGGCACGGGGTGCAGCCCTATCCATTGTAGGCCGCAGAGCTCCACCGTATGGTGCGCGGCACCCCTCCATCAGCTTGCAACACTGCTTGCTTTGCAGGCCGCATCCTCTTTATCTTCAACTGCTACAGACTTAGTATACGCCACGTGCTTACGGCTTGTGACTCAACACATTTCCTCATAAATAGAGGACCACACCTAGAAGGAAAGGGATTAATTCCATACCCGACCAGGGCAGGCTCTGCAATACAAATTCTCTCTACATGACCTCAACATATCTCTTGGAGGCCACACATCTACATCGCAGCCACCTCCCGGGCTCATCGGAATCTGCAATACCGCCATTTATTCACCTTTATTCTCATACTTGTACGCCTCCTCAGGCATGATTATATTGTACAATGCAACGCACATAATGAGAATGGAGCAACACAATGAATGTAGGCCTATTTTAAAGGCTGAACCACTCTATATCTTATCTTCTCTCTATTTGCTTTCTTTACTTGTTTAACACACACTTTACTCTTGACTTGCTGGTATGGGAACTCCTTATGGACGATTTCTCGTATCATCAGTTTGGCGTCGTCTGTGGGAACCGGGATATTTCAATCTTGTTTCTCTACATATATGAGTTCGTAAACACCTTATTCGACCCCTGAGGGTCCTATGGATCATCTTCTCACGGGTCGGTTACTAGTTATTGGGCTCCGCTTTACATTCGCCCCCCTTTAACGGGTATTTCATATTTCTGGATCTGTCTTTGGATCTTCATTTGATGGAATTGGATCTATTTTACATACCCCTGTGATATCATTCCATATAGATAATGCTGAAGGCGTGGTGGACTTTAGTCCCGAAAAGGTGGATGATTAGGGAAGGGCTATATTTACTCCCATTTTTGTTGCCATCTTCCTATGATCTAGGGGTTATCATTGAAGTTATGTCGTATTGCGCACCGTAAGGGAATTCTCTCATCAATGGACCCTAGTAGGTTTTCTTCGCGTATTGGGGGAGAAAATATCAGTTCCTGGGCTCGACTTAGGATCTCTCCACGGCCTAGCCAGGGGTGAGGCCTGTAAGTTCAACAACCTCTAGCGCTGCGACCCCTACTAGTGCGGACCTATTAAAACAGTTAAAAATCACCGGGGGAAGGACTTAAGTGGCCTTCGGATCGACCTTGGTGAATAACATTAAAAGGCTGCGGCAGTGCACTTATGTGTCATACTGGTCGCGGCCTCGTCGGCATATCATGGAGCAGTTCAAATTCCCCTTTTTCAATATTCCTGTGATCACTCACTTATGTTAGTTTTGTCTTAGATTCTATATACTTTATAAAGACTAATAAAAGCAGAAATGGAAGGAGAATCCAGCCAGAGCGCAGAAGTCAAGGATGAGATTGTGCAATTGTACAATCACCTTAATCACCACTATGACAGCCATGCCTCACTTTAGACCCAGTTCAATTACCTAACTCAGAGGGTGCTAATGCTAGAGGCCGTGGCCTCTCAAAATACAGGCGCGGGTTCGGAGGAAAAAGCTTTGTCTACCGCGGCAGTTAAAGAAGTCGCGGAATCAACTGGCAGAAGTCAGAAAAGGAGAAATGAGAAATCAGAGAAAAAACCGGGCGTCTATACGCCGTTGATTTTCCCAATTGAAGAAATATTTGAGTTCATCAAAGAGGACAAGCTTTTGAGGTGGCCAAAAAATTTGAGAGCTCCACCCCACAAGAGGAACAAAGCTACCTGGTGCAAATTCCATCAGGACCATGGCCATGACACAAAGCGATGCTATGCTCTGAAAGATGAAGTTGAAAGGCTAATTGGGCCAGGGATGCTGCAGCGATTCCTGAAGAATGCATAAAGGACCCAACCAGACCTAACAGAGGTTGCATGCCGCACCTCATCCTTAGTCTTTCCAATTTCAACTGTTTCTGTTTATGTTTTATGAAGCTCATTGTAGCCTTAATACTCAAGACTTTATGTTTTGTTAACAAAGTCATTAGCTAAAGCATATATATATAAATATATGAATTAGCAATTTTTGCCATATCTGATATTTCTCTTGGTTTCATAATCTGTTATCTCACAAAAAGACTTTTTTTCTTAAACAAATTCCAGAGGAAGAATAACAAAATTATCTCGAAGGATTATTCTACTTCGGGATGCACTTATGGAGGGATTACGACCTTTATTAGCTCAGAAGTTTCCCTCTCAATGTGCAACTACATCTTATCTTCTGATGATCATATTCGCGAAAACATCTGAGAATTCAAGGGGCTCTTATTAGCCACGGGGGATAACAATGCCCGTTCTCAGCTTTTGAAAATCGTAATTAGCCGTGAGGGCTTACAATGCTCTCTCTTAGCTTTCAGGATGCGTCAACGAGTCGGGAGGCTTATAATATCTATCCAGGGATGGCTTTATATATATCAGCAGCTGTGGGTGGCTTAATAACATAACCCAGCCTGGAGAGGCTTGATAGTATCTCGCATATTAGCTGTGGGTGGCTTAATAACATAACCCATCCTGGAGAGGCTTGATAGTGTCTCGCATATTAGCTGTGGGTGGCTTAATAACATAACCCAGCCTGGAGAGGCTTGATAGTGTCTCGCATATTAGGGCTTGGCAACATGACCCAGCCCGAGAAGGCTTGGAAATACCAATGTGTGTCTACAAAGGCACATTGTTCAGGTGAACCAGAAATGTGCCGCATCCCACCGATACGGCTGCAGAGCTCTAGGAGCCATTCATTCATGAAAGTGCTGAGGCACTAACATCTTGAAGCATGAAAAAACTATAACTGCCACAACGTCAAATGCCACGGTGGAGGAGAATCAATTGTACAAAGTCTAAGGAAAGTCTTTCTCTACATGTTCCATGTTAGTTATGGGATGACAAAAGATAAACGGTTCAAACAACCAGGTGCAATGAAAGCAACTTGGGATCCATGCAATCAGCAAGCCCCAACCTTGAAATCATGTCCGCAGCAATCAAGTAAGGACGTTTAAATGATGCAGCATAATAAAGGGTCGTGGCTTACACTGATGTCCTACGGGAGTAAAATGGCACCATTTATATGGGCGCGGACATTGACAAATAATCATACTACGAAGAAATGGATCTCTGTCCGCGGACTTAAAATGTTATGTCTATCGAGGCACGGATGCATTTTCAAAAATGAGGCAGTTACGTATAACCATTCATTATAGAAAGAAATGTAAAACATGCAATGTAAAAGAGCAAGGAATATCAAGCAGTCAATCGTAGTGGTAAAAATATGGCCGCAACCTTGGTATCAATAGCCAAAGATTACAGAATGAAGGCCGCAGCCACATCAGAAGTTAAGATTACAAAAAGGAAGTACACAGCCCTATATTAATGATGCAACAGAAATTGAGTTTAAGAGGCTGCATCATCATCATTAGCCTCTTCTCCGCCCGCGGCAGTCTCTGACTCTCCGTCCACAGCCGCTGCCTCTGCCTCAGCCCTGAGCCTTGCTCTCTCTTCCTCCGCGGCCTTAAGTTCAGCGATACACTCTTGATGTTCGACATCGCTTAAATTCCAGGCAAGGACCTCCTCCTTGGCCTCAGGGGACCTCTTAATAAATCTTTGCCGAAGCTCCTGATAGCCGCGGAGGTATGCCCTATTATTGATAAGGAAGAAGTCCTTGGAGCCTTTGAATGACTCCACGGCTTGATCTATGACTAGCTGGAGGGCGTCACCATGATCAACTTCCAACTTTTTTACTGTCGCGGCATGATCTTTATCTTTTTAAGCGGACTTGGCTTCCAACTCTTTATATTTCTGCTGGAGTAGGGCAAGCTTGGTATTTGAAATCTCCGTGACACGGGCGGCTTCGGCAGTTTGGGACTGGGAGGATTTCAGGGATTCCGCAGCTTGCTTAAAATTATCCTCCGCTTCCTCCCTCGCCTTAAATGCTTTCTCAAGGTCCATGTGGGCTGCCTGAAGAGCCGCGGCAGCAGACTTCTTCCCTGCCTCAAAAGAAGAAGTTTGTGCAGCCTGCAAGTCCGCAGCATGAGCACTCTTCTCGACCTCCTTCAACCTGTACAAGACCTCGTACTTCCTCTTCTGGACCACAATCACATTCGCGACCTGAAAATAAAGACGTTAGCAAAAATATGGAAAAATATGAGATGCAAAAGTTAAAGAATGATAACTGGTACGTACCCTCAGAAGGCTATGGAGGCCACAGTCCTCCAGATCTTCATGATCTTCTCCCACTAGCATGTCGAGGTCCGCGACATCCAAGGCTCTTTTCATTCTCCGCGCAGCCTTTACGGTAGTGTCCCAAGAAGAATTGGGGTCAGGCTACCTTAATTGGGGCCTTGGTCTACCATCAGGCCCAGACTCTCCACGGAATTGAGGAGGTGGCAAGTTCGCGTTAATTGCCACAACAGTTGGCGGCGGAGGAGAGGATGATTGAAGGGGAGCATCAGTTGACATCAAGCCCACCGCTGCCAGGTTTTCCCCTATGTCATCATCAAAATGGTCATGCGGAAGGTTCTCATCATTAACCATTTGATCCGCGACAGGTATTGTAGTTCTTTCGGCAGGAGCCACGACAGGCGTAACATTATTTTCTCCGGAGGGAGCCGCGGCAGGTCCCTTGGCCTTGGACCTCTTCCTCTTTTTGCTCTGCGCAGTATTATTTAGGACAGTTGTGTCCTCATCCATCTTCGCTAGCTGGGCCGCTAGCAGTTCCCTGTCAACTTCTTCACCTGAAAAGGAATAGCATGAGTTTAAGAGAATAAATAATCGCGGAGTAAAAATTATGGTGCAGTTAATTACCTTTCGCGCCCATTTGTCGAGGAATGGATTTATTTGGGAAAAATCCCGCTTCAAATATGGTTTTCGACGTTACAAGTGTGCCGAACTTCTTGTGTTCAGAAGGAACTTCCGCGGCCTCGACAACTCTTTTTTCCTGCCGCTTGTTCAAGTGCAGATTGTCAAGGGCTGCAGAAAGAAAAGACGATTCAAAGGTTAGTGGAAGTTATGCATATTTATGTGAAATAAAAGGACGCGGCTATAGTCTTATTGCCTAATTTTGAGGGAGACCCCCACTTCCGCGTCATTCTATATGTCTTTTCTCTTTCATTCTCCTCGGGGTGCATCTCCCAGCCTTCGCCGGAGATGTATAAATATTTCCCCTTCCAGTTCTTCACACTGGTCGGTCTCCCAGTGTAAAGGGTCTCATCCCTGCCGCGGCTAGAGAGGTAGTAGTAGCCCGGGAACTTCACTGAGTTCTCCTTTGGGCGGTAGAAGTGAAATAACTCCGCGGGAGTGATGTCCTTTTTGAATAAATTCTCCCAAAGGACAACTGCAGCGAGAATGGCTCTCCAGCCATTAGGGTCCAACTGTGCTGGGGACAGGTTCATTGCCTGAAAAAGGCGACGAATAGGAACTGGAACAGGCAGCCATAAACCATAGATGAAGGTGTGCAGAGGGAAGCAAATTCCATCATCGGATAGAACTGTGCATGGTCTTTGGTTTGCGACAGGGGCTGAGCACGTCAAATTTTTTGGAAATTCGAAGGCCTCGGCCACCTACTCAACCCAATCTTGGGTCATGGAGCCGCGGATATCAAGCGCGGACAAGGGTCTCTCAGCTCTCCCAGATGTTCCACCTGGGTTATTTCTAACAGCCGCGACACTGTCTCCTACACCCATTGGATGATTACTTGAGTTTCCTTCCTCTTCCATTGGCGGAGATTTAAAATCCTTCCCAGATGTAGAGTTTGAGTCAAGTATCACGCAGTTTGGGCAATATTTTAGTTTGCAAGGGCCTATTGATCTTAGAGGGGGCACGGAAGTAAGCTTGGGGGGAGAGGTCCCAAAATGCTTTGCCCAAAAGCCTCTCAGGAACTCATCTGGGTCAAAGATCATATGGCTGCAGCAGTACCTGAAAAGCAGAGTTCGCAGTTAGGCACCGCAGCCAGTATGGTTTGTAAAAGACTTTAAGAAGCCGCAGAAGAATTATTTATAGGTCTTGGAAAAGCGTTTGGAATTATTTCCCTAATGAGTTATTAAGGGCCGACTGTTACTTGAACTTATGGGTTCGTACTGTCCCTACTAGCCGCGACCACATCCATGTCAGCAGAGGAACATAGGATGTCGCGGTAATAAGATAGAATTACTTCAAGGCATTCCTGGCCATGGCCATTCCTAAATTTTCATGGAAGTTTGAAGGCTGTTCGAGACTACAAGGGTGGTGATTTGATGCCGCGGATAATAATTTGAGGGACCGCGGCCATTTGGCACGGTATGACGTAGAAGGATTGTAAAAATTCACGGGAATGATTATTGAAATCCTACCATGCCGCGACCTCTATCCTAAACAGTTAATTATCTAAATTCTAATCATTTTTAGGATCAAACTCACAGAATACGAAGAGTTCGATTATGAACACCAAGAATAGTTGTATGTATTTCATATTTAGCATACGTGGGAAGGGACAAAACATACAAACAAAACCCTAGATTTTTAGTAAATGAACCAAAAAAGCAAAATCATATCAAAAGGGAAGAAAACTGTAAATTTCAAAGGCTTTTACGAAAGTATGGTGGTTGAAAAATCACCTGGAAATGAAGAAACTCACAATGATCAGCTTCAGACCGCCGCACACCGCCTCGGAAGGTTGCCGGAATATGCAATAGAGAGAGCGTAGAGTTTCTCTCTCGATGTGCTCTCAAAAGTTTTGGAAATGTAATGAAGTCCACGGCCAGAAACAATTTATATAAGGGAGTGCGGAAGACGAATCGTCGCTTTGGAAGCACCGCGGCACCTAGGCTACTGAGCCGCAAACCCAATTGATCTCCCTTGGCACTACGGCTTGGGGGCTTATTGATAGTACAAATATAGCACCCTGCCACGAAATGTATTCTTCTCTAGTTCACATGCATCATAGGTCAAACAAGCCGTGGCCAGACCTCATTCAGGGTGCGGCCAGAACTCACTTGGCACGACATCCCTTCAGGACTAGATGGCACGGGGTGCAACCCTATCCATTGTAGGCCACGGATCTCCACCGTATGGTGCGCGGCACCCCTCCATCAGCTTGCAACACTTCTTTCTTTGCAGGCCGCACCCCCTTTATCCGCAACTGCTGTAGACTTAGTATACGCCACGTGCTTAGGGCATGTGACTCAACACATTTCCTCATAAATAGAGGACCACACTTAGAAGGAAAGAGATCGATTCCATACCCGACCAGGGCAGGCTTTGCAATACAGATTCTCTCTATACGACCTCAACATATCTCTTAGAGGCCACACATCTACATCGCATCCACCTCCCGGGCTCACCGAAATCGGCAATACCGTTATGTATTCACCTTTATTCTCATACTTGTACGCCTCTTCATGCATGATTATATTGTACAATGCAACGCACATAATGAGAATAGAGCAACACAGTGGATGTAGGCCTATTTTAAAGGCTGAACCACTCTATATCTTGTCTTCTCTCTATTTGCTTACTTTACTTGTTTAACACACACTTTACTCTTGACTTGCTGGTATGGGAACGCCTTATGGCCGATTTCTCGTATCATCAGGGATACTGGTGGCCGACCTTGGCCAAAGATGCTGCTGCCTACGTGAAGAGGTGTGACAAGTGCCAGAGATTCTCCACTATCCCTCGTCAACCGCATCATCCTATGACGTTAATCAGTTCTCCCTGGCCGTTTTCAGTATGGGGGATTGACTTGGTGGAACCATTATCAAGAGCTGCTAATAATTATCGATTTCTTATATTAGCAATTGATTACTTCTCCAAGTGGGTAGATACTGAGCCGATGATCACGATTACAGAATAGAAGACCTTCTAGTTCATCTGGAAGAGAATCATATGTAGAGACATCCTTCCAAACACCCTCATCTCAGACAACGAAACCCAGTTCAAGAATTCTTCCTTAAAAAATATTATGAAAGAGTGGGGATTAAGCAGTTCTTTCCCTCTCCTGACCGACAACAGGCAAATGGGAAAACTGAAGTCACGAATAGAAAAATCCTTGATGGGATTAAGAAGAGGTTGGAAGGAGCCAAGGGAAGGTGTACAAAAGAGCTTTATGCAGTGTTATGGGCCTACAAGACAACGGTAAGGATGCCAATGGGGGAAACCCCATTTATGTTAGCCCATAGTTCAGAGGCAGTCATACCTACAGAATATAGGACTCCCTACCCATTGAGTTTAGACAAATGACCCTCAGAGGAATGGGGAAGAAATAAGACTTGACTTGGATCTAATTGAGGAGAGAAGGGAAGATGCTGAAATCAGACAGGCAACCTACCAGCAGAGAACAATAAAGTTCTATAATCAAAGTGTGAAATAAATACCCATAGCTATAGGAGACTTAGTGCTAAAGAAGACATTGCAGAAGACAAACAAGCTCCACCCAAACTGACATGTTCCTTACAAGGTAGTCGATGAGGTTGTGCTTGGCACCTACCGACTAGAAAATCTCGAAGGAGAACCCTTCTCCAATCCATGGAACCTTGATCACCTGCAGAAGTATTACATATGATGTTGCAGTTATTTATATGTAAATATATCATTTTATGAAGAGAATGTTAATGAGAAGAGCAGATCCTGTGACAATACTTTGTTTCGTCATGCTTTAGTGGTAATTTTATGAGGATAAACATCATTAATTTAGTGAAATTTATGAGGGTAAACATCTTAGTTTGATGACCTTAAACCTTGAACATTATTAATTTAGTGACAGGGTTTGAGGATGAAAATCATCTTTTGATGACCTCATACCTTAAACATCATTAATTTGTGGTAGGGTCTGAGGGTAAACATCATCTTTTGATGACCTCATACCTTAAACATCATAACTTGGTGACAAGGTCTGAGGGTAAACATCATAATTTGATGACCTCAAACCTTAAACATCATTAATTTGGTGACAGGGTCTGAGGGTAAGCATCATAATTTGATGACCTCAGACCTTAAACATAATTAATTTGGTGAAATTTATGAGGGTAAACATCATAATTTGATGACCTCGGACCTTAAACATCATTAATTTGGTGAAATTTATGAGGGTAACATCAAAATTTGATGACCTCAGACCTTAAACATCATAATTTAGTGACAAGGTCTGAGAGTAAACATCATAATTTGATTACCTCGAACCTTAAAAATCATTATTTAGTGACAGGGTTTGAGGTGAAACATCATATTTTGATAACCTCTGACCTTAAACATCATTAATTTGGTGAAATTTCTGAGGGTAAACATCATAATTTGATGACCTCTGACCTTCAACATCATTCATTTAGTGAAATTTATGAGGGTAAACATCTTAGTTTGATGACCTCAAACCTTAAACATCATTAATTTGGTGACAGGGACTGAGGGTAAACGTCATAATTTGATGACCTCAGACCTTAAACATCATTAATTTGGTGAAATTTACGAGGGTAACATCATAATTTGATGACCTCAGACCTTAAACATCAAAATTTGGTGACAAGGTCTGAGGGTAAACATCATAATTTGATGACCTCAGACCTTAAACATCATTATTTGGTGACAGGTTCTGAGGTGAAACATCATATTTTGATGACCTCAGGCTTTAAACATCATAATTTGATGACCTCTGACCTTAAAGGTCATTAATTTGGTGACAGGGTCTGAGGGTAAACATCATAATTTGATGACCTCAGACCTTAAACATCATTAATTTGGTGAAATTTATGAGGGTAAATATCATAATTTGATGACCTCAGACCTTAAAGATCACTATTTGGTGACAGGGTCTAAGGTAAAAGATCATATTTTGCTGACCTCAGACCTTAAACATCATTAATTTGGTGAAATTTATGAGGGTAAACATCATAATTTGATGACCTCTGACCTTAAACATCATTAATTTGGTGACAGGGTCTGAGGGTAAACATCATAATATGATGACCTCGGACCTTAAACTTTATTAATTTGGTGAAATTTATGAGGGTAACTTCATAATTTGATGACCTCAAACCTTAAACATCAGAATTTGGTGACAAGGTCGGAGGGTAAACATCATAATTTGATGATCGCAGACCTTAAACATCATTATTTGGTGACAGGGTCTGAGGTAAAACATCATATTTTGATGACCTCAGACCTTAAATATCATTAATTTGGTGAAATTTATGAGGGTAAACATCATAATTTGATGACCTCTTGCCTTAAACATCATTAATTTGGTGAAATTTATGAGGGTAAAAATCTTAGTTTGATAGCCTCAAATTTTAAAAACCATTAATTTGGTGACAGGGTCTGAGGGTAAACATCATAATTTAATGACCTCAGACCTTAAACATCATTAATTTGATGAAATTTATGAGGGTAACATCATAATTTGATGACCTGAGACCTTAAACATCATAATTCGGTGACAAGGTCTGAGGGTAAACATCATAATTTGATGACCTCAGACTTAAACATCATTAATTTGGTGATAGGGTCTGAGGGTAAAGATCATAATTTGATGACCTCGGACCTTAAACAACATTAATTCGATGAAATTTATGAGGGTAACATCATAATTTGATGACCTCGGACCTTAAACATCGTAATTTGGTGACAAGGTCTGAGTGTAAACATTATAGTTTGATGACCTCAGACCTTAAACATCATTATTTGGTGACAGGTTCTGAGGTGAAACATCATATTTTAATGACCTCAGACCTTAAACATTATTAATTTGGTCAAATTCATGAGGGTAAACATCATAATTTGATGACCTCTGACCTTAAACATTATTAATTTGGGGAAATTAACGAGGGTAACATCTTAGTTTGATGACCTCAAACCTTAAACATCATTAATTTTGTGACAGGGTCTGAGGGTAAACATCATAATTTGATGACCTCAGACCTTAAACATCATAATTTGGTGACCTCGGACCTTAAACATCATTATTTGGTGACAGGGTCTGAGGTGAAACATAATATTTTGATGACCTCAGACCTTAAACATCATTAATTTGGTGAAATTTATGAGGGTAAACATCATAATTTGACGACCTCTGGCCTTAATCATCATTAATTTGGTGAAATTTATGAGGGTAAACATCTTAGTTTGATGACCTCAAATTTTAAACACCATTAATTTGGTGATAGGGTCTGAGGCTAAACATCATAATTTGATGACCTCAGACCTTAAACATCATTAATTTGGTGAAATTTATGAGGGTAACATCATAATTTGATGACCTTAGACCTTAAACATCATAATTTGGTGACAATGTCTGAGGGTAAACATCATAATTTGATGACCTCAAACCTTAAACATCATTAATTTGGTGAAATTTATGAGGGTAAATATTATAATTTGATGACCTCTAACCTTAAACATCATTAATTTGGTGACAGGGTCTGAGGGTAAACATCATAATTTGATGACCTCAGACCTTAAACATCATTAAGTTGGTGAAATTTATGAGGGTAACATCATAATTTGATAACCTCAGACCTTAAATATTATAATTTGGTGACAAGGTCTGAGGGTAAACATTATAATTTGATGACCTCAGACCTTAAACATCATTATTTGGTGACAGGGTCTGAGGTGAAACATCATATTTTGATGACCTCGAACCTTAAACATCATTAATTTGGTAAAATTTGAGAGGGTAAACATCATAATTTGATGACATTTGACCTTAAACATCATTAATTTGGTGAAATTTATGAGGGTAAACATCTTAGTTTGATAACCTCAAACCTTAAACATCATTAATTTTATGACATGGTCTGAGGGTAAACATCATGATTTGATGACCTCAGACCTTAAACAACATTAATTTGGCAAAGTTTATGAGGGTAACATCATAATTTGATGACCTCTTACCTTAAACACCATAATTTGGTGACAAGGTCTGAGCGTAAACATCATAATTTGATGACCTCAGACCTTAAACATCATTATTTGGTGACAGGGTCTGAGGATAAACATCATAATTTGATGACCTCAGACCTTAAACATCATTATTTGGTGACAGGGTCTGAGGTGAAACATCATATTTTGATGACCTCAGACCTTAAATATAATTAATTTGGTGAAATTTATGTGGGTAAACATCTTAGTTTGATGACCTCAAACCTTAAACATCATTAATTTGGTGATAAGGTCTGAGGGTAAACATCATAATTTGATGACCTCAGACCGTAAACATCATTAATTTGGTGAAATTTATGAGGGTAACATCATAATTTGATGATCTCAGACCTTAAACATCATAATTTAGTGACAAGGTCTGAGGGTAAACATCATAATTTGATGACCTCAGACCTTAAACATCTTTTTTGGTGATAGGGTTTTAGGTGAAACATCATATTTTGATGACCTCATACCTTAAACATCATTAATTTGGTGAAATTTATGAGGGTAAACATCATAATTTGATGACCTCTGACCTTAAACATCATTAATTTGGTGAAATTTATATGGGTAACATCATAATTTCATGACCTCAGACCTTAAACATCATTAATTTTGTGACAGGGTCTGAGGGTAACATCATGAACTCAGACCTTAAACATCACTTGATGGGAAGTATGACTTGCAAGACAACATTCAAGAAAGCATTCATCGAAAGAAGCAAAATCATCTCAAGAAGATAGTACAACATGTAGCCAGAATTACAAGTCAAATATGCCTCAAAATATGTTGCCAGAGTTTACAAAGCATTGAGATAGACAAAAAATTATAAGTTAAAAGCTTCACAAATCAAGGTTCAAGGGTCTGTAGCCACAGTGAGGGTCCTTTTGTCCGATGTTGGTAACCTCGACTCCTTCATCTCGGGGGTTAACATACCCAGTCTCTGTAGCTTTCAATGGTGTTGTCTCTACAGGAACAACGTCCTCCTCCTCAACCTCTTGCAAGGACTGAGTAAAATGAGAATGGTTGAAGCCCAAACCAACAAAGTCCAAGGCAGTCAAGCTTCCCGTCTCCTTCTCCATGGAAGCTTCCCACTTCCCGGTTGCCTTAATACCTCTTTCGAGATATTCAAAACCAAAGCTTATAAAGTGGTTAAAGACTTTGTAGTCGGTCAGTATCTTCTCAGAGGCATCCTCAAGGGAAGCCTTGAGAGTAACATCAACCTTTGCTTAAAGGACATCATCTTTGTCCTGCAGAGCGGAGGTGTGGTGCTTCTTAAGCTTGGCCACATCCTTGTCCTTCTGCTTTACCTTATTCTCAGACTCAGCTAAGGTCTTCAGACGTTCAACCTCAGCATTTAAAGAGGCTTCCATCTTCTGCGCGTCTTTTCCCTTCTCAATAAGGGGCAACTTCCTTAGGGTCCAGTCAATGAATTGATACATAGAGAGAAGACCCTGCAAAACAAAGTCAGATGTATGAATGCAAACCTTAATCCAATAAAATTCGAGGTTAGACTGAATAAAAAAAGTAAAAGTTTTTACCTGGATAGACATGTGAAGGCAAAACTCGACCAATAGAGGGGTATCTATCGAGCTTAGAAAATGCTTATCTTCATCGGTCATCGTAGAGCCGATGGTATCCATTGCCTTCGAACCACGACCTATCAGGCTGTTACTGATCTTCAACTACTCTAAACGAGCAGCCAATGCATCATCATAAGAGATTGGGATGGATTTTTGGTGCTTACTCGACCTCTGATCCTTTGAGTCGGTGGGGGGTTTCCTTTTCTTAGTAGTGTCGACTTTAGATGTGCAGATGTTCTGCCTGGGTGGAGGAGGGGTTGCATTATGCCCTGCTTTCTTCATCATCTTAACAAGGCTTGGTGCTGACATCTCCCAAAGCTCGTCAGAGATACCTTACGGGCGTTCTGCAAAGAGAAACATTTGAGTTAATAAATCAGAGGTATGAAAACTCAGAGGTACAATTTGTAAAAATATAAAACTTACGAAGCTCATTAAGATGACTCCCTCCCAAGCCAGTCTCAAAGAGGTAGTAGGGGATCATCAGATGTTGTTACTTGACTAGACAACCATACTCCCCCTGATCTTGAAGATCATTAACCTTCTGTAAGTTATCCTGGCTAAGCCCAGGGTCGACCTTGGCAGCAAGTGACACCTTTCCCCACCTCAGGGGCACCCTCAGCTCCATCGATGAAGAAGTGGAATAAGGACCAAATTCCTATTTACCTGAGGTAAAGAAATACCATGGTTTCCAGTTGTGATTGGAATTCTGGGTAACCAGCATCATCTTCTTGTCCGACTTCCTAGCTAAGAAGTGATAGTAGCTGGGGTGGTTTCTGGTAGTGGATGGGATATAGCATCCCTAGAAGACCCTAATAGGAAGGTCTGAGTGGTGGACTGCCTTCCAAAGTACAATAGCACCAATTATCACCCTTCAAGCATTGGGAGATAATTATGAAGGGGTGAGATTGATGTGTGAAAGTACGTCTATGGTCGAAGGATGGATAGGGAAATAGAATCCCGGTTTAAACATCTGCTCGTACACACAGATTTCTCCATCTCGGCCACCAAAGGCCCTCTCACCTCTCAGAGGTATCCTAAGTGTGATGGAGGAACGTACGGAATAAATATGACTAAAGGCTAAGAGGTCGTACTCAGTAACAGTACTCTTTATCTCGGTAGCCTCTGAGGTATCAACGTCACTCTCATGACCGTCATCCTCATCCCTAGCAACATTGGCCTGGGTAGGTGTACGAACACCTCCAGGGAACCTCTGAGTGAACTCAACCCCTGTGGTGGACGACAGGGGAATAACATTAATAGGTGGTAGAATAACCACACTCTGCCCCACAACTTCGACATCAAAAGAAGTTCGTGAAGTTCTAGCACCGTTATGGGACGAGGCGCGACTTTGGACATCGGCCTGATCAGGGACCTGATCTTTCCTAATGGAAAAATCCATATCCTCTTGGAATGAGTCTACAGACATAGGGTCTGAGGTAGATGACTCAAACTCAGACATTAGATAAGGGTCAGTTGGAACCCCTGCTGGCTCAGTAGGCTCGGCTTGTTCAGGGTATATGACCTTCAGAGGTGGTGGAAATATAAGTGTGAGGGGAACGGCCTCAGCCCTACGAGCTTCCTCTTGGTCTAGTTCTATCTGCCTAATTTTTGCAAAGGTTTTCTCTCTAAGAGAGGGGAAATCTTCTATGAGCCTATAAAGGGGTCTGAGCATAAAGATAGTGATCCTACACTTAAGATTCTAAACCATAGGCAAATATTTGGGCACAACTTAAGCTAAGGATCAAACTTAGTTTTTGAATAAATTCAATTCAAGAATAGTTAAGAACAAGTTCATCGGAAAACTCAAAGAGCCACCGAAAAATGCAAAGTGCAGCCAAAAAATTCTAAATAATCACCGAAAAAAGCAGAAATGGAAATTAAGGGCGAAAAAGGAAGAAATAGGGTGAAGATATTACCTGCCTAAATATTGAATGAGGAAGAAGAAGATCGGAGACAGGGAAATTCCAAAATAAAGCAGCAAAATTCTTGAGAGAGAAATGGAAAACACAGAAAGCTCAGGCGGGAAGAGTAAGAGAAATGAAGAAGAAAAGAGAAGGGAAAGGGGTTTAAACCCCAAAACTGATTGCACGCATCCCAAAGCCCATCATTGCCTTGGGAGCCCAAAAGCCTATCATCATCATTACACTTTTCAGGCACGCTACCCACTTCAAAAGTTGACACATGTCAAAGAAATGTTGGTACACAAGAAAAATACAGTCTCGGACATGCATACCCCTTAGTCACCAAATCACATAAGTAACTAAGGGCTAGGGGGTGATTGATATGCCCAAATTATACCTACCAGCTCAGAGGCACCAACCTTGGCCTGGATGACGACCGAGGTAGCAAGTGCTTAAGACTAACGACCACTAATCTCGTCCTTTATAAGGTCAGCGATGGCCGACGCTACTAATTACACCTCATGTAGGCAACAACCGAGGTCCACATGTTTCATTGGATCAACTTCCCATAAGGTCAACTATGGGCGACGTTGCAAGCTCCATGGGAAAATAAACAATTCCCTTTAGTCTCAATGAACAATCCCATCCTCAGCTTTAGTCGACGTTACAAGTTTCACCTAGAATCAACAGCCTTGTAGGCTCAGCATCAAGTGACAGGACAACATCGGCCCAAGCCGACGTTCTATATATCCAACCTCGGCCGACATCCCAACTAAGGTCATCATATAATTCCCATCCAAGGCAGGGGTCGTACCTCCCTAACCTCATACTCACCTAGGACGAGGTTGGTATCATGCAAAGACAATCGAGCTTCTACACGTACATGTATGGCTTAGAGCACGTTGACAAATCTGTTATAACTGAATTATTCCCTCCACGTGGGGGAATATTGAGGTCATCATTACTTTGTTGAGATCAACTAGGTGTCATCCTTACACTAGCTCGATCTCCATGCACATGCACATGGCATGCTTGGGGGGTACATTACACCCCCCAAGCACTATATATTGAGGTCTTCCTCAACATTGTAGGGGATCGAGAATTACAACCCTAACTGAAACTCTGTCAAAATACACAGTAGAGAGAGAAAGATTGAGAGATTATATCCATGGCCATTAGTGCCCTATTCTAATCACCTTACTCACTCACTTGCATAGCTGACGTAGGCCTAATTGGCTGAACCACTTATATATTTGTGTTCATCCTCTTCTCCTCATCTCAATCTCCTATTTAGCATACAATTGTGTTGCCATTGTTATCACTGGTTTGAGCTTACAAACACCTTGATTGGTGGTGTTATTTCCTGCATCATCAGTTAGGTATCATGAGTGTAGGCGCATTTCAAATTTGGTTTCGCTGGGTACTATACTGTGATGAGACATTTGTGAGTGCTGATGAATTGTGCTTTTGTTACTGCTGGGGATTGATGAAAACTTTGTGAGTGGTTTAGTTCTTATGCTGGGGAAATATGTGGTGTTCTACCATTAGCGTTTGTCTTCAAGGGTTATGGATTACATGCATGCTTGCCAAAATGCGGAGGTTATTGCCGCATGAGTTCGGTTATGTATGGTTCCTGGGGGGCTTAACATTGACCATGTTGTATGCTTGATTTAATGGATTTTTTTATACCTAAAAAGAGACTCAAAAATCTAAAAAAGATGCATTTTTTGTTTGATTATCTTGATTTAGTGACTTACTATACCTTCACTTTAGTTTAATACTCAGGTTTTATTTTCGCGAAAAAGTAGGAAAAATGTTTTTTTTTTGGCATATTTGAAAAGTGGAAGGCCTTGGAGGCTTGGTTGTAAAGAGCTTCCCTTGAAAGGGCTTATTTCGAAATAAAAAGGGTTTAGAAGAGAAAATTAGGGTTTCCCAAAATAGGGTGTGATCGACATATCCCTGGCTTATTTTTGGCTTGTTAGTTTAAGTACACTACTTTTTAATTTTTTGTGACACTCTTCTTACATTCTTGGTGTTGATACTTTTCCAGAATTGTTATCGATTTGGTTTGTCTATGGATGAGGAGATGGAATGCTTAATGTTAAGTGGAGCTAGTCACCTTTATCGCATTGTGCTAAATTTGATGTGTTGAAGAGACTGTACTGATAACAACTTTGCTAGCACTGTGGCCTTGGGATTGACTTTCAGGATACTTTCCGTGACTGGTGACATGACGGCTAACCCTCAGGTAGTCACGATAATGTTGTGTATGTCTTACCACTGTAGTCCAACTGCGATAATACTAACGGACACATAGAATGGTCTGGATGCCTAGAAGGAGGGTCAGGATGACTTCTTACGGGGGAGCCCTATCATGCAATTCATGTGGTTGTCTGAGATACTGCGTCAGGTGGCTCCTCTCGAGTACCCTCTTTCGACCATGCCCAACTTATTTTCTTGGCCTTTCTTCATATTTGGCCTAATGAGAGAGAACTAGATAAATTGGCTTGTAGAGCATGAGACCAAAAGTCATCGATGGTCTGTATTGTGGTGGGAGAACTTGCAACCTATTTTACAACTAGGCGATTACCAGTACGTGCAGTTAGTGGGTCTTCACCAGACCTCTTTTTACTTTCCATGGTAGTTTTTGCGCCAAGCGAGATAGGAACAAATTTTTCCTCCACACATAACCAACTTCTACCCTGTGGAGGACTTGACTTAGTCTTTGAAGATGATATTGAGGACCTTATAACTGTGCCACTAACCGTCTGCCCTTTCGTCACAATCTGTTGGGGGAGGTTAGGTTCATATCAGGGGACTACCTGAAGTGATTGTGGAAGCAAATGGTTAAAAGATTATAGCTGAGGGGACTGGGTAGAGATGGCTTATAATGTTTGACACTTCGGAAGAAGGTTTCGTGGTTTCGTCCAAGCTTATAAAGTCTTATCGTCACACGAAGTTCATTCAGAGCAGTAACCTGGAGTAGGATTCTTTGGGTCCTTTAGGGATAAGTAATGACGACGAACAGGGTCTGTCACGCAATTGAATACAAGGTCTTAGGTTTGTGTAGGTTCTGAGAGGTTTGTAAGAAGGTTGTTTTAGGTTTGGTTTTTATGAATCTGTGGTTTTTTGTGTTTTTATGTTTTATGGGGCTTGTAAGGGAGTGGGTTGATTTTCATTTCAATCACTGATACATCATGCAATAGATGTAGTCCTATTTTTTAATAGCATAATAATTATTTTGACGTATTTTATTATGTCTTTGATGAATTTTGTATTTGAACTATCTTTACTGATTCCTTTTGTTCGTTTAAATGGTGAGGGAGACCATCGTTGTTGAAGGGAGAAAAGAATAACAATTTGTTAGAGAGAAAACCGCCCCCATACCCTCCTTATGGGCTACATACGTATCTTGTGGGGTTTGAAAATTCATGGGATTCTCTTTTTGAAAATGGGGTGATTTGAAAGGATCATATCCTACATAGTTTTGAATAGGGAGGAAGGAAGATATTTTTTTAGAATAGAAGGGTTATGAAAGGAGTCATAGCGTGATGAGAGTTCAAACTAAGAGTAAAACTTCTTGAGATGGTCTAAGTTGACTGGACATGTTATTTCTTTTCTATCGAGGTCTGTGAGCATAACGATGCCACCAGACATGATTTTCTTCATGGTGTAGGGGCCACTCCAATTAGGATTGAGCTTTACACTCTAATTCAAAATGGGTTATACGATTTCTTTGAGGGCAAGATCTCCTTCTTAGTCACCGCGGTCCTTGATCTTTTTATTGAATGATTGTGCAACATAGTGATGGTACCCTTGTATGTAGTATAGAGACACTACACCAAAAACAGCAATCTGGCACAATTTAAAACTGTGCTAGATCAAATCTGGCATGATTTTGAACTGTGCCAGAATCATGTGTTTCAAAATGGCCATTTTTTCTGGCACGGTTTAAAAGTGTGTCAAATTTGGCCAAACAGGAATACTTTTGACACACTTTTAAACCGTGCCGAAATTTAATATTTTTGGCATACTTTTGAACTGTGCCAAATTTTTGGATCAAAACAAAAAAAAAATTATAAATAATATTACCCCCTAAAAATAAAAAACATTTCCACTATATTTCGCGCCTGTTTTACCAAAACAAAAATTCAATATTAATACTAAGACTGCACGACAAAAATAGTACAACAATAATACAAATAGTGCGCAATAACATAAATACATAGACAATAAGTGCAATAAAAATTAATGGCTCAAATTCAATTAATAGAAAATTCATCTTAATACATGTTAAATTCATCTCAATACATGATGCAATTTGGGAAATCTATATCAAATACAACAACCATGTTCAAATACATCAATTAAATGGTCGTTGATTAGGCATGTGGTCTGCATGAAGTGTATGACGGTGGTGCCCACAAGGCTTTCGATTATAAATTCTGAGAGATATTTGTCAAATGATTCAGATTTGCTGTGAATCTGCAAATGAAATTAAACAATGGCGAAGATCATCATGAATACAACCTAGTTGGAATCTTTACTACAAAACTCTAGAAATATACATAATATTACTTGAATTTTATTGAGCGAAATGTTATACATAATTATCCAAAAAGATTTAGATGATCATGAGAGGGAAATACTTGACAAATATACACATTCTACTAGGTATTTACGTACATTAAACATGCATTCCATGCCACCATCCATGATAACATCATTAATGCCTAACTGGTTCCTCTGTGTTGCAAGCATAGTTAGTGCAATGACCAAGAGAGTATATCACATTGCACTTTAATAAATCTTTATTTTATGATTCTTACTATTACCATATAGAAAGAAATGCATTAAATTTTCTGTGAACCTACTGAAAAGTTACCCAGTATAGAATAAAAGCATTTTAAAAAAGATTACAAAACATTTATATACAACCTGGTGACAAAATCACAAGTAAGAATACGTGCATGCTCAATTTTTATCATTATCCCCAAACAACAATAGCAGTTAATATGGGAAGCAACTGTTGGTATAACAACAACAGCAATCGCAACTGGTACGGGAATCGGTAGCAGCAGCACCTGGTATGGGAAGTGGGAATAAATGCAGCCTTGAACGGTGAAGAAAGTGGTACCACAAAAAGATATATAGCAATAATAACATGGGAAATTCCTGAACAAAACACAGGTATATGATCATTGAGGTCTTATTTTTGTGCCCTTCAATAGGATTAGTGCTAAGTTTTAGTTCCCCAACAATGCAATATTTTCCTACTATTAAAACCAAACTATAATGCCATTGAATATAACTCATACGTTACTTACAATAGCAGAATCAACTTAAAGAAAGCTAAGCCATATTTATTTTCACTTCTATTCTATCAACATATCAATAAATATATGTAATTATACAAGGGCCCATACCTTGCTAAGTACGCCAACAACAAGATTTATCCGCTCCATTGTTAGTTCATCAGCATGAAACTCATTTTCACGGTGAACTTGATCAAAGAGAAATTGCTGACCTTTGATGAAATCCATGACTTCATGAACCACCTTATTTCTCACATATTAAACACCACTAAGAAAAATTACATTTACTAGATAATTTTAAAATAAAAAAGAAAACAAGGACATGGTAATATGATTTAAACATATAATTTCTCATTTGCCAAAATATATTCACAAGGTGGGAAAAAAAGGAGGCAGAGCCCATGTAATCCCTCCATCTCAAATTTTAAGTCACACTTTCCCTTTTCGAACATCTCAAACTAAGAGTGATGTTTCTAAAATTTAAGCTACAACATAATATGATGTTCCTAAAATTCATTTTATATAAGTCCAACACTAACTCAAATCATGCCACCCTCCTTATTTATTCATTTGTTTGGTTAACATTAGAAGTTAAAACTTCACTTAATATGCCTAGCTTTTAAATAGTGACTATTAATTCGCATGGTAGATGCATCTCATGACCTGCTACGCATCACATCATCTTCCGTAAAATCAAATAACTATTTATTCTCAAGGTCATTTCTCAAGAAATTGAATACCCTTAATTGATCCGTGAACAAACATATGATTGGATTGTGCCTAGAAAGACTAAGCTCTAAGGTTCAATGGTAGGAAAGGATTATAATCTAAAATCATAATAGTAAATACCTTCATCAAAAGCTTGTAACTAGAAAAAAACTAACGAAAATTCCACATCGAAGGAAACATTATGGTGAAAGAAAACAATAGAGTAATATAAACTTCATTTTTTTAAAGTGACAATTAAGTAGTAAAACTTGAATATTTCCCGAAAACCCTTCTAAATATATGATCTAGCCATTTCTAGTCAATAGTGTCCTAGCACGATCTTTCGCCTACTAGATTTTAACCTCAAAATATTTATCGCTCAACCCTAAACCTCCACAAACATTGAGCATATACCCATCCCAAATTGTATGCTATAAGAATATTGTGATGCATGACTTCAAATGGTAAAAGTTGGGACCACTTCTTTCTAAAGCTTCGAAGAGTTGCCTTCTTCTTTTTTTAAGAGCATATAAGGGATAGCATAAGATGTCTAACTAAAAAAATATGTAAGGTTATAAAAAATTCTTACTATAGGAGGGTAATGAGTGCTGGGTGGGTGAAGAGAGCATCCCTTGAGGACCAAGACCCATTGTGGAGAGAATTGACCATAGAATCACAATAAGTAATAAAGAGAAAGAACTTCGGGAGTGGTGATACGGAGGCTAATAGAACAATTACCTTTTTCGAGAGCGAGATCAAAAGATAGCCAAACACAAAGAGAGTTAGTCTTTAAGATTGCAGAGATAAACTATTAATGGTCCTTCAAAATAAATAGATATATTAGAATCATAAATATTCAGTTAAATGGTTGAATTATGGTGACTCAAACACTTACGAACTTGTTTTATTCTCAATAGGAGATAAAAATAGTTTGAAGAATTTTTTGACCCATGTCAGTAAGTACGCTGAAATTTTGAGCAAAAAAATTAACTTAAAGAAGAGTTGTTTTACTCTTGATTCGAAGCAGAGTATTCAAAGGCAAAGTAGATTGAGGGCTACACTCGAATCCAATTTAGAATTATCCCCATTAAATGCTTGGGTTATTCTCTATTTAAAGGTAGAAACAAGATTAAGTTTTATGATATCCTGATTATTAATTTAAGAAATATAATAGAAGGGTGGCAATATAGAATCCTATCTAGTGGAGGAAGGGTAATTCTAATTCACCATATTTTATCATATTCCTTCTTTTATATTAGCTTCTCTTCAACCTCTAAAAATAATGGTTAGAAGTCTGCACACAATGTTAAAAAAATTCTTCTGGGTTGAAGTAACGTTATTGGATGGAGTAAATGACTTCCTAAACTTCTAAAAAAATCTTTGTTTTGGTCTCTAAGAAGTTTCCAAGGGGTAATTGATGAAGTGAGAATGAAATAGTAGCTCAAATCCTAAACTCTAATCATCTTTTAAATATTTTCGAAAATAAGCTTGGATCTGTTATGTATGCATTAACACGTCAATACAAAAATTTCAAGATTGAGCCTTTATGACAGAAGGAAGAAACCAAGTCAAATTACATTTTCTCAGTTGTAGCTCAAGGGAAGAATCCATAAGTAAGTGAGATAAGTCAAATATGTGATGGAATTTAAGGGAGTTTATTTAATTTTCTTTGGAATGACAGAGATGTTATATGATGGAATTTACCTTAACACAACTCCACGATGTGTTCAGCCTTTTCCATCGATGTTCAATGTGTTAATCCCACTACATGTAAAGAGAATTCAAAGATGTGTATTAGGAGATCGCAATAATAATGTACGCATAATGCATGTCAAACAAAATTAAAAATTATATTATACTCACGTACTGATATACAACTTATCTTTGTCACTCGGTATCGTATTCAATGAATCTAACCAATAAATAGTTCCTATGGACAAATCAATGGCAATCAATACCCAATGTATTCAAGGGAGGATGGAATAAATGTTTGGGATCAGTTGCAAGTTTCTCGATGGAGTGGATGATCGCCAAAATCAATTTCAAAGTGATGAGTGAATGTACATAGACCAGGCTACTGAGGAATTAAATTGTTGTGCACTAGTCTATCCTGGTTTTTGTTTTCTCCAGGATATTCTCACTAAGGAGATCATTAGTCGTGATACTAATATAAGGGGGATATATTATATGGATTTTTTGAGTCTTAGAAGAGTTAATAATATGCAACATTCGTGAGGTGTCAATCAGAAGCAGTATCGATTGTGACATCACCGTTTGGGGTATCCTTCTTTTGGCTAAATGTGATGCGTCCTGTTTAAAGAATGATTTGCATACAAAATATTTCTAAAATGATAAAATTTACATTGATTTTGGCCCCAACCAATTAGACGCCAATGCTTCTCAACCAAATCTCTTGTCGTCAAACATCACGAGCAAACAACCTAAGAGGTATTTCTACAACATCCCCTTAATTTGACAGGAATTTAGTGTAGTGAATGCTCGTGAAATCAATTATGAAGAATAAAAAAGAATCTAAAAACAATGACAATATACATAAAGGAGTGGTCATACTAAATTCCCAATGAAAAGAAATTAATGTTAATGTAGTATAATTTAAAATATTTCTTAAATACCATTTAGGTAATGAAAATTTTGATTTGTAGTTCACTTATGGTAGTGATATGATAGTTATTGAAGGCACAAGGTGCACCAATCCGACATTGTCTCCCTAGAGCCTTGGCGCAAGACAAGGTGTGCACTTTTAACAACTATAAGTGATATAATCTTAGCAATGTCGAGAATTAAATAAAATTTCATATTAATAGGACATATAAACACTCCATAATTCACAACTTAAAACGAAACTAAGATCATCCAACGATTTTCTTTTTCATTTATATGATACACAACCTGTTGATAAATGGATTTCACTTTGAGTAAGTGTCAAGTAGAAAATAGTAAATTAAAATTATAAGTATATCCATATATTAGAAAAACAAGAATGCATGAAATTGTGTATTATGACTCATGAGCAAATTCTATAATAAGAAGTTTCAGGCTTCTATCTATACCAACCCCAAATAGCAGTCATCATTTTGGGATAACATCAAGAGCCTCCGACACCATCCTCCTTGCTAAGACTTCCAGGTGTTACACCAACCTGTCAAAAAGAATGTTAAACCAAGACCCAACAACAGTGTCAAAAATCATACAAACAACCTTTAGTAAATAAAATAGCTAACGAGTATGGCAATGTTCATTAAACCCCTAAACTAAATTGAATTAGCAGTAATGGATAAAGTAATAAAAATATCCTTGCACAGATAAGAGACAATCGAGAATTAATGGTAACCTGTAGGAGTTGGTGTCACACCCCGCAAAATCCGATAGACAAGGTGGCCAGCCACCGCCGCCGAACTATGTCGGGCATGAACTAAATAAATACCATTCTTAGCATGAGGCAGATATGAGACATAAATAAATCAGCCCATTAGATAAATAATTGAATCAATCTCAAATGATCATAAATAATAAAGAGACAAAAGATCCATCACATGCTAACTTCGAATAAATCCAATCTCTAATAATGATTAAATAAAATCTGAATAAATAAACCAACTGCAAATGCTCCAACTGAAAATCCTTAAATAACTTTGGAACCGAGTGGTCCAATAAATCTCTTAACTGAGTCTCATAATGAAATACGAATGAAAAGAAAGTTTAAACTTAAAATAATGCAGTAAAGTAATTCGGCTCCAGCTGCACCTCCAAAGGATAGTCTCCAAAAATCTTATCCAGCCACTCCAAATACTAATCCTGAAAAAGATTAGTCAACGCATGGGTCAGAGCTAAATCCACGAGCAAGAATACACACTACTCCCCTCAAATAGTATCCTTGAATCCAGAAAGTAGCACTATATGCAATAAATATCACAATAGAATATTTTAAATTAAACGGAATAATTAAACGCGATAAATCTAAATGGAGATTCCCATTTAAAAGGCACACCAATATGATTTTAAAATTCCCAAGTCCTGCGATGTTAATCTAATTTAATTAACCAACTTTTCTTATATCCTCAATTTATTATGGCGGTCCTCCCGCCTCGGGTGATTTCTCCACCAAAATACACATCCCCTCATCTAAACGCTGACTGGCCCGTTTAAACTGTCGGTCCTCGTTGATTGACGAGGTTCCACACACGACACGACATAAAACGCTAGCTGGCCCGTTTAAACTGTCGACCCTCGCTGATTATGTCGCCAATATATTTTAATACCCGTCTTATTATCTTAGGTCTTAATTCTCAATTTTCTCAATTTGCAATTTGAAATTACCCCACCCTTTTATCGATGTGAGATTCTCAAAATACCCTTTAGTCCCATACCCAAGGGTCCCCAAGTTATCAATAAGTCCTACCCTATATATAGGAGGATTTTCTAACGTAGTTCTCAACCTAGTCTCATACCTAGACTAGCGTAACGACGATAAAGTAATAAAAATCATCCCACCCCCGACATAATAAAATCGTGATAATTTTACCCTCACTAGTCCCATTCCTATAAGGCATTCTAAAATATAGGGAGAGCAATAGTACCTAGCAACCCGTCGTCACAATGATATTTAATGATACTAAAAAGTCACACCAACTATGCATAATAAATCAATGTTCCAGACTACGCATGATAGTCCAATCCATTAAATCTCAATTTAATACTCATAACGATAAAATACCCAATTAATCCCTTTTAATTATTTTAACTTAAATATATCGCTATTTCATCGTTAATACAAAAAAAAATTAATTTCATTATCTCTACAAAAATTATGCAATTATACGCACCCAAAAATCATTTATTTTAAAACTAGGGTTTTTCTACATGCAACCTACACCAATAAAACCCAAAATCCATTCATCGATCCTACGTAACCAAGGATTATGAATATTATTCAGATTAAAAGATTTAATAAAAATAACCCCATAATTAGTTTCCACTTTTCCTAATTAAGTCACTACTTTCTTTTAAGAAAACATGTAATTAAGTGTTTACGCGAAATTTAAAACGCATAATACTAAAGGAAAAGAATAGAGTATTCATGCATGTGAAGATTGTGTTGAAAATCTGATTAGAAATCTGGATTCCTCTCGAAAAATTAGTGAAGAAGTGTTCTTGAACAAACTTGATTAAACCCTAATTAAGCCCCTCAAAACTTGTGACAAAAACTTGATTATGAAGAAGGTTGATGATTATGACTGAGAGGAAAAATATTTGGAAGTGTTCTCTGGTGAAAAACTTGAGAAAAAGTAATTATGAGAAGTCCCCCTACGCTTTTGATTAGGAGTCCTAATCCTAAACAAACTCTAATTAAAACAAATTGCAACGCATGATTACTTAAGGGATCGATCGATCGATCCCTGGCGTCGATCGATCGATCGCCCAGAAAACCTTACAGTTCTCATTCAAAATTATAAGGGACAAATATTTAAAAATTATTATAAAATCCGTTTTAACTCCGATTTTAATTACGCTTGAAGTTTTATTCTTCTAAAATAAAAACCAACATATTTAACCAATCAAAATGTTTAAAGCCAAAAATTTATTTTTCAAATATTCCAATTAATTTATTAAATTAAATAATAAAAACACAGGGTGTTACTGTTGGTTCTTCTCTCAATTCCTTCCCCTGAAGCGAATATCATGTATGTCAATGACATCAAAGTGAAAAAAACTTTTCTAAATGAAAAAACAAATAAAAGACAATGGAGTCTGTTGATGTAAAAAATTAGATTTGTCCTATTTATTTTAATCACAGATAAAAAGAATAAAGAAATAATAGACAATAGATTTTTAAAGTGGTTCAGCCTTGCAAGAATGGCCTATGTCCACTGTTTTTGTTATTGCTGACTATTTGTTTGGAATTCTCAAGGAATGGTTTGCTCAAGAAATTCCGGTCCCCCCTCAATGAGGAGGTTACAATGTATTTATAGCCTTGAGGCTGTACAAATGAAAGGACAATGCGCTGTTATCTAGTAGACATGTACATCTGTATGATAATAAATGAGCATTTAATGCGCAGCCGTCTCCTTGATTATCCTGAATGGAATGTTATGTTGCTCGGACCGCCTGAGTAGCTCGGACCGCCTAAGTAGCTCGACACGCTCGAACTGCTCGGGGCCCCTGAGTTCCTCGTGGCTTCTTAGTTGCTTGGTGATCATGAGTTGCTCGATAGAAATATACATAATTGCCACACTGGCAGACACGTGTCTGTGAGTGAGTGGTCCATGTCAGCAGACTAAATTTGGTATCAACAGAAGCCCCCCAATGTTTCGTAGTTTGATGATGAAGAAAAGTAAGGAACATTATGCTCCTTAGATTTTTGGTTTGTGTGGATTTTAGGCAAACTTTCGTTGTATATAACTCCTTTTTTGAGTGCATAGCATCAGGCTTTTAAAGTATTTTGAATTTCCATAACCGCTTCGATTTTTGTGCCCCTTTTCTTCTTTTTAGCCGTCCGATACGCAAACGTCCGCCTTGGTAATCATTGCTTTTCTCTATTCCCGAGGTAAAGTATTTAAACGCAACAGAAATTCTATCGTCTTTCACTTTTCAAACCTGTGTCTTCGAACTTTTCATTTCTTCTCTATCTTGTGCGTTCGTTTCTTCCATTGTTCATTGTCAACTGGTTCACTCTTCTCCTTTAAGCTCTTCTTCCTTCTTTTTTACTTATTTTGTTCATCATGGTTTACCCTGTTGAATCTCTTGAAAATTTTCTTCTGAATTTTCAATTCTTTAATGGGTCATATTGGAAGAACTTTCTGAACCTTTTGACTATTTTTCTTTGGCTGAGGGACATTGGTTCCCAAGTCTCTTTGTGACCGAATGTGGCTTTTCTTTTCCTCCAAATCCTTTATGTTTGGAGTTTTGTCAATATTTGGACATTGTTCCAGCAAAAATAACACCGAATACCTGGAGAATAGTTAATGGAGCCCATAGGTTAAACTAGCTTCATGGAACCCGTTTAGGAATTCCAGAAATTATGTTTTGCTACAGATGGGTTGTTAGCGATAGTACTTTTTATTTAAAAACTAGGTTTTTGAATAGTACTTTAGTTGTCAATCTTCCAGATGCCAATAGGGATTACTTTGAACATGGGGTTGTTATGGAAAATTGGCAACATGCTCCATTAAATGGAGATGATGTATATCAGGGTCCCAGGTGTACCCCGTATGGCAATGGAATATGTTGTTTTTTATTTTTTGAAATCTTGTTTTCTTTGTGTTTGATAAAATGTATCACTGACATTTAATTTTTGATTATTTGCAGGTGACAGCAAAAGAAAGTCTCCCAAAGAAACTGACGTTAATTTAATGCATTTGAAACTTATCTGGAGTTTGCACTAGTCTGTGGCCGAGGAACACATTAGATCTGCTTCTTATTTATTGCAGTACAAGAGCTATACTTCATCCTTTACTGCTCGTCCAGTGATGGTTGACATTGGCCAAGTACCAGCTGCTGATACTTTAGAGTCAAATATTCCTATTGGTGACATAATAAAGAGAAGAAAAGCTCCTTCCTTTTTCAACAAGTCTGATTCTCCTGCTGTGGAGGCAAAGATAAGTAAAAAATATATCCCAGAAGAGGGGATAAAGACTGTAGAGGTAACCCCTTCTGAGGCTACCAAGAAATTTAGCGAGAAGCCCCCTGTGGCTCCGAGCAAGATCGTTGAAAAGCCCCCTATCCTCCCAAGCAAGATTGTTGCTATCACTCCTCCTAGTAAGGTTATTGTCATATCACCAGCTAAGACAACATCCTTAGTTGAGAATGTTCATATTCCTCCATGGAGGTTAAAGAAAAATCTTTTTGAGAGACTTGCTGAACCAGCCTCTCAACCATTAACTGTTGAAGGTGGTGTTTCAACTTTTATTCCACCGAGCTTCGCTGTGGGCTTATTAAAATCTTGGACTATCCCAGAGGTCCCTGACATTGAAAATTCTCACTCATGAGAGAGTTACTGCTCTAGCTTCTCAACACATTGCCTCAGTAAGTATTATTGATCCGAGCCTTTTTTTTAATGCTATGTTCATACATTGACTTAGAGTTAATTATTTTCTCAGCTGGTAACGTGTTTCAACAGCATTGTAAAAAGGGATGAAGCCATCAGGGCCTCCAGTTCCTCGGATGGAGTGGAAACGGATTTTTCTGGATTAACCCAGTCTTTGAAAGACTCTCATCACAAGTATGAGGAAAATAAAATTGCTTGGGAGAAGCAGGTTAAGTACGTTGAGCAAGAGAGAGATCGAGCTGTGGAAGCCTCCAAGGATTTGGAGAAGAAATTGAAAGAGTTTGAGAAGAACAATAAAGAGCTTGAGGAGAAGCTCAAGAATGTTGAAGAGGTTGAGAATAAGCTCAAAACTGTTGAAGAGGAAGTTGGTAGACTTCATGATGTTGATCACCAGAAACAGGAGGTGGAAGGGAAGTTAAAGGCTGCCAAGGAACTTCTTATTGAGAGGACTTCCTCGAAGAAGGCAAAAAGAAAAAATGTTGTTAAAAAGTCCTTCAGCGTTGGTTGGGACAAAGGCTGGAATAAAGGCCTGACTGCCATGTCCTCTCAAATGGAGTTTGTCAGCCTCAAATATTTTAGGGATGGATGGGTTGCAGCTCTGCAGGAGCTAAAAATCGCTTAGAATTCTGAACTATTCCAGCGACACACTCATGGCCCTCCTCCCTCTCCTGGAGAAGAAGAAGAGGACGAAGCTGCCTCAGAAGAATCTTCTATGATAATTGGAGATCAGGCCCTTTCTGTTCCAGCTGTTCAATCGTGCTCCGAGCAACCCCAACCAACCATTACTCCTGCTGAGCAGCTACTCTTATCCATCGAGCAACCAGTCTCTTCCTCAAAACCTCCTGAGGAAGTTATAGGAAATAAAGAGAAGGTATAGAGTCGTTTGGGTGTTTATTTTGTCATTTTATCGAATGTAACCTCGACTTTTGTATTTTCCTTTATGATGAAATGAAAATTCAAACTTTTGGTTGTTTATATTGACTTTTTCTTCTATTTGCTCTGTCTGCATTCTTATTGATTCTTTCTATCTCTTCTCTTTACTAGTTTATGGCTAGGATAGAACTCCTACACCGAACTGATGAAAAAGTGCAATGACTATTTCAAGGTTGGTCGTGCAGATTTGAATGATGCTCAAATCATTGATATCCTGGGTTCAGATGCCTCTAAACGAGCAGTTGAAGCCTACCAGTATCTGAAGTGTTTACTCGATCGTGCAGTAGTCAATAATGTGGATTACTATGAGATGATTGAAGACCACCAAGGAACTATCGAGGAACTCCAGCAGCAATACAAAGAGTCCTCCACACTCTTACACCAGGGGTACGAGAAGAAATATCAACAACTGAGTGCTGATAGAGGGTATGATAAATTTCTATCTACTTATGCGAAGAAAGAAAGTGTTCTGAAGATTGAAATTGAGGAGCATAGGCATATCGCCAAATTGCTAGAACATGAAAACATTGCCTTACAATAAGAGAATAAACAATTGAAATCTGTTGTATCTTCCTCGGGAGCCTTGGTTCCGGTTAACGATGAAGGTTTCTCTTTCTTGGAGGTTAAAAATGCCAACTTAAGATATGAGTTGGAAACTTTAAAAAGAATTGGACGTTCCACTTCTACTCGTGGACGAGCAAGATCTTCTTTAAGGGGACGAGCAAGGGTTGGTCGGATCTCTATTGAAGATGCAAGAACTCAAGCAGCTTTGGAATATCAGGCAGTTCAATTGATGGCAAAGAATCAAGCTCTGGCGGAGATGTCTAAGAAGATTCTGAACCTCAGCGAGCAATTTTTTACCCAGAGTTCTTCTTTGAAAAATAAAGAACTTCTGGTGAGGGATCTTCATGAGCAACTAGAGAGGTTAACTTACAAATTCCATAAAAAGCCTAGAGATTTTTGGATGGCTGGTTATAATGAAGAACTTTGTCATCTTGATGCTCGTTTAGAACAGTCGAACAACGAAGGGTATAAACAGGGTTGGTTGAATGCTCTCTGTGTTTTAAAATTGGAAAGAGGTCATTTCCCGTGGGATTACTATAATCCTGGAGTTCTTGATTTACCCGTGCCTCCTTTAAAGCTTGACCTTAGTTGGATTCCAGATCGAGCCATTCCTCGTGTTCTGATCTCTAAGTATCTTGATGATTATAGTCTTCATTCAAATTTTGAAATATCTCGCCCAGAACGCCTGCTTGACCGTCCATCTATAATGAACGTCAGAATGCTGCAAGATCTGAACTTCATAAATTCCCCTTATAGTCTTGATGATCCTCCAGCTGGGGTAGACCCTATATCAAAGGCAGAAGGGAAAAAACCAATAGAATAGGATTTTTATGTAATGACTTGTACTTTCCACAGCATATGTAATCCTTCTCGATTTGAATGAAAAGTTTTAGTCTTTTGCTATTTTATTTTCTTCTAAGTATTTTGCAGAATGTCTTTGTATGTGAATATATGCACATTGTGATATACCCATTTTGTTTTATTTTTTGATTATAGTGACTTATCACTCTTTGATCCTAAGAAATGAAATAACTTACATCCCATGATCCTACTTAGTTTAACCAACCGGAGTTGATTGTATATGATTTACCGACCAATCGGAGTTGGAGGTAATTGATTCCCGACCAATCGGAGTTGGAAGAGATTTATTTGTCAACCAACCGGAGTTGGAGGTAATTGATTTCCGACCAATCGGAGTTGGAAGAGTTTTGTTCCCAACCAACCGGAGTTGGAAGAGATTTATTTGCCGACCAACCGGAGTTGGAGGTAATTGATTCCCGACCAACCGGAATTGGAAGAGATTTGTTCCCGACCAACCGGAGTTGGAAGAGATTTATTTGCCGAGCAACCGGAGTTAGAAGAGATTTGTTCCTGACTAATCGAAGTTGGAAGAGATTTATTTGCCAACCAACCGGAGTTGGAGGTAATTTATTCCCGACCAGCCGGATTTGGAAGAGATTTATTCCCGACCAACCGGAGTTGGAAGAGATTTATTTGCCGACCAACCGGAGTTGGAGGTAATTGATTCCCGACTAATCGGAGTTGGAAGAGATTTGTTTCCGACCAACCAGAGTTGGAAGAGATTTATTTGCCGATCAATCGGAGTTGGAGATAATTGATTCTTGACCAACCGGAGTTGGAAGAGATTTTTTCCCGACCAACCGGAGTTGGAAGAGATTTATTTGCCAACCAACCGGAGTTGGAGGTAATTGATTCCCTACCAATCGGAGTTGTAAGAGATTGTGCATAGTGAGTAGCACTAATACTCCAAAAAAATTTCAACAAAAAGAAAGAACTGGGTAAAATATTCAACACTTTATTCATACTTAAGAAAAATGCATTGACATAGGGATCCCAACTACTGATAATACTTGTGTAGATGCTCTGCATTCCATGCATTCTTAAATTCTTCTCACTCTAAGGTTTCAATCCTGTATGTCTCTGGTCGAACAACTTCTGTTACTCTGTAGGGTACATGCCAGTTAGCTTCCAGTTTGTTGTGCTTTTGAATTACTTTCTTCAGCACATAGTCTCCCTTCTTCAAATCACACTTATTTACCCTCTTGTTGTAAAACAGAGTTGTTCGTTGTTGGTATGCAGCATTCCTGATTATTGCTTCTTCTCTAACTTCTTCGAGCATATCTAGATCTAATCGCCTCATCAAGTCACTGATAGGATAATTGAAATTTAGCACCCTGCGTGTGGGTAGGACCAACCCAGCAAGTATAACAACTTCACTTCCAAATGCTAACATGTACGAAGATTCTCCTGTTGCTTCTCGCGTGTAGTACGATGAGCCCACAACACAGAATGTAGCTCGTTAATCCAATTTGCCTTTGCATCATCCAGTCATTTTTTTAAACCATTCAGCAGCGTTATGTTCGTCACCTCAGTTTGTCCATTGTTCTGGGGATGGCCTGGTGCAGAGTGGGTCTTCAATATATTTGACTGATAATAATATGCAGTAAACTCCTCGTTGTCAAAATGAGTTCCATGATCTGTGATGAATACATGTGGAAGACCATATCTACAAATGATATTCTTCCAAATAAATTGGTACACCTTGTCATATGCCAGCTTCCACCCATTTAGTAAAGTAATCCACAGCGACCACGAGATATTTAAATCTTCCCCTGGTCATTGGAAGTGGCCCGACCAAGTCTATTCCCCACATAACAAATGGCCAAGGGGATGTGATGGGTGTTAATAATGTTTGGGGAGTTCTTCGGACAGAAGAGAAACATTGACATTTATCACACTTCTTTGCGTAAGATGTACAATCAGCTTTCATCGTCGACCAATAATACCCCTGTGTTGTTATTCTTCGCAAAAGCGTCTGACCTGCCACATGGGCTCCACAAGACCCTTTATGGATTTCTTCGATCAAATTTTTCACCTCAGAGGGGTGGACATATCTTTGTAACCCTGTTATAATTTCTCGTCTATATAAAATGCCATTGGTCAATACATAACGAGCAACTTTAAACTTTAATTTCTCGGCTGCGAGTTTATTAGTTGGCAGAGCCCCTTCTTTAGTGTAGGCCCTGATGGGATCCATCCAAGATGGTCCTAAATCAAGGGTAATAAAATTCATCATCAGATCCTCGTTTATGCTCCGATCAACTAGGATTTTTATTGGGATTCTTCTTCTTTGCTCGGTCCGTTTGGCTGATGCTAACCGAGCTAGTGCATCTGCTCTTGCGTTCTCTGATCTCGGTATTCTAATCAATTGTACGGCATTAAAACTTGATACAACCTCCATTACCTTCGTATGATACTTTATCATTACTTCTCCTTTTGCTACATATACCCCCAATATTTGATTTACAATCAACTGTGAGTCACTGAATACAACGACCTACTCCGCTTTCATAGTTTTGGCTAGACTGAGACCCACGATCATAGATTCATATTCAGCCTCATTATTAGAAGCTTTAAATTGAAAGCGCAAAGAAAAATCCATATCGATCTCATCTGGTCTGTTTAAAATGATCCTTCTCCACTGTTTGTAGTGCAAGAAGAGTTATCTACATATAAATTCCACACAGGTATCTCATTATCAATTTCTTGGTCAGACAGAGTTCCTCGGTGGAATATTTGATGCTTTCTTTTATCCTCCTCCAACGCTTCTCGCTTCTCATTGATCCTCCTCTCTTGCTCGTTTATCGACTTCAGTTGATCGATGTTAAAATTTGATAATCCTGTAACATCCACAAGCTGGTCGGTATTCAACTTCTGCTCTTCGGAGGTGTCTGGATAGGTGAACTCTGTGATAAAATCTTCCACTGCTTACCCTTTGAGTGATGACCTAGGCTCATAAATTATATCGTATTCACCCAATTCTATAGCCCAATACATCAATATTCCTGATTTCTCTGGTTTGTGCAGAGCTTGCCTTAACGGCATATCTGTATACACAACTATAGTATGAGCTTGGAAGTATCGCCTCATCCTTCTACTTGCTTCGATCAATGCCAGTGCTAACTTTTCCAGCTTTGAATATCTGATCTCTACTCCTCGGAAGGCCTTGCTAGTGTAATAGATAGGTTTTTATACTCCATCTTCCACTCTTATCAATGCCGAGCTCACTGCATTTTCCGAAACTACCAGATACAAGTATAGTCTTTCTCCCATCACTGGTCTGGATAACAATGGAGGTGCTCCCAGGTATTTCTTTAATTCTTGAAAGGTCTTCTCGCATTCATCATTCCACTCAAAAGTCTTTCGGAGTGTTTTGAATAAAGGGAGGCATCTATCAGTTGCTTGTGACACAAACATGTTGAGTGCTACAACTCGCCCTGTGAGGCTTTATACTTCCTTCTTCGTTGTTGGAGATCGCAGCTCCAATAAAGCCTTGATCTTTTCAGTATTTTCCTCAATTCCTCGTTGGTTAACAATATATCCGAGAAACATGCCTTCCCGTACTCCAAATATGCATTTGGTGGGATTCAGCTTCATTGGATGTTTCTCTAGTTGATCAAAGGTCTGATCTAAGTCAAATAGATGATCAGAAGCTTTCTTGCTCTTCGTCAGCATGTCATCCACATAAACCCCCATGTTATGACTGATTTGCTCTGCAAACACCTTGTTCATCAGTCGCTGATAGGTAGCACCTGCATTTTTAAGTCCAAAAGGCATAACATTATAACAATAAGTTCCCCTTGGGGTAATAAAAAAGGTGATCTTCCTGTCCTCGGGCTTCATTTTGATATGGTTGTAACCAGAATAAGCATCCATGAAACTTAACAATTCGTGCCCCGAGGTAGCACCCACCAGTTGATCAATTCGAGGCAAAGAAAAATGATCCTTTGGGCATGCCCTGTTAAGGTCGGTGAAGTCTACACACATACTCCACTTATTATTTTTCATCTTTACCATCATCATATTTGCTGGCCAGTCAAGATATTTGACATCCTCAGTAAAAGAGGCTTTTTGTAGCTTTTCTACTTCCTCCTGTATAACTTGATTTTTCTCAGGGCTGAACACTCTTTTTCGCTGCTTTACTAGCTTGATTTCCTTGTTCACATTGAGCTCATGATAGAAGAAATTCAGATCTATACCTGGCATGTCTTCATGACTCCACGCAAAAGTCTGCTTTCTTTGCCTTAGGAATGCTATAAATTCTTATTTTATTGATTCATCCAAGGATGCACCAATTTGAGTTGTTCATTCTGGATGCTCGTCGTCCAGAATGACATTCTCAGTAGCCTCCATAACCTGCCCTTTCATGAGTTGGGACTCGTCTTTAGGGTCTAATATTTCAATCTTTGCATCTTCTATTTGGTAGGTAGTAGTCTTCTTTCTGGATTCTTCATGCTCCTCCTCGGCAAATGAATAGTAGCATTCCCGAGCTACTTTTTGGTCGCCTTTCACCACTCCTACTCTAAAATTAGTTGGGAATTTTAAACATTGATGTACAGTAGATGACACTACTTCGAATTTTTTTAGTCCTACCCTTCCCATGATGATGTTGTAAGCTGATTAGACATTTTTATCCATTACGAAGAAGCGTACTCTTTCTGTTCGACAAGCAGGACATGTACCAATAATCATATCCAACTTGATCGTTCTAAGTGGAAAAACCTTTTCGCCAGTAAAACCAAGGAGGGGTCTATGATATGGCTCCAACTGGGATAACTTCAAATTCAAACTATCAAAGCATGGATAGAACATGATATCTGCCGAGCTACCATTATCCACCAATACTCGTGAAATCTCCACTTCCTTCATTCTCATCTTGATCACCAATGGGTCATCATGGGGGTATAGTACACCTACCAAGTCGTTCTTAGAGAAACCAATGACCAGTTTATCCTTATTCACCTTCCTCGGGTGATCATCTTCAGCCAGATTTATTCACTGAATGTACGAGCAAGCTTGAGCCTCATTGAGGTAAGCTTTTCTCTCAGCAGTTATATCTCCACCTCCTGCATCTCCACGTGTAATGACATTACATTCAAATGATCCAAAATGGATAGAAAATACCTCACGTTCTGGCTGTTTCGATCTTTTGGGAGATCGGGGTCGTCTTGGTCATCATCCGGGTCTTCTTCATGACTTCTCTTCTTATTTTCTTTTGCTCGACGAGGAGATCTAGACCTCTGCCTTTCTCGTTCGTTTCTCTTTCCACCATTTCGATGATCAACATACTTGGCCAGATTTCCTCGTCTGATGAGTGCTTCAATTTCATTCTGTATAGCTATGCAATTTTTGGTCGTGTGACCATGGTCTTTATGGAACTCATAATATTTGAACTTATTCCTCTTGTCAGGATCTGCCTTCATTTTCTCTGGACAGTTCAGCTCCTCGTTGTTCTTGATATCTTCCAGAAAGTGGTTTATATCTACTTTTAAAGGAGTATAATTTCCAAATTTCTTCAATTATTCCAATGCTTGCTTTGCTTTTAACTGCCTGTTACCACCATTGTTCTTCTGCTCCTTCTTCTTAGCCTTATCAACCTCAACCTTGGTCTCTTTGGCGTCCATATTCTTCTTCACAGCCATAGCTTCCTCGGTGTTCATAATCTTATCTGTGTTTGCCATTAGTTCTGCCATGGTTCTAGGCGGATCTTTGGTTAGAGTGTAGTATAATTTATCTGGCAACAGTCCACTCATCAGAGTAGTAATTGTTGTCTTCTCCTCGTAATCAATTACATTGAGCTTCTCATTATTGAAATGAGTAATATAATCCCTGGTGCTCCCACCTGCCTTCTGTCTAACACTTAGCAAGTGTGCTACTCGTTTGACCGGCTTTGCTCCAAAATAAAAAATTTCAATAAAGAGTTCTGCTAGCTGAAAGAAGGTCGTAATTTTCCCCCGAGGAAGGTTATTGTACCACATTTGAGCAGATCCGATAAGGGTTCCTAAAAACGCCCTGCATCGCATCTCGTTTGGAACAACATAGATATCAGCAGCTGCCTAGTATTGTTCTATATGGAGAACATGATCAGTTTTTCCATCGTATTTTGGTGTTACTACCGGGGCTTTGAATTTTGACGGTATGGGAAAGTCCACAATCTCTTGTATGAATGGTGTTCCTCGGATAAAAGTCCTTTGTAGAGGATTTTTTGTTTTAGCCATCTCCCCTAATCTATCCTCCAACCTTTGAATTGAGCCCTTCCATGCATCATTTCCTTCCTCGACCCTATTAGTTCGAGCAACTGATCGTGTTGAATTTGCCTCTTGGGATCTTTCATGACGAGCAGCTGGTCGTGATTGGGCAGAGCCTTCCTTTAAATCAGATGGTCATTGAGAGTTCCTCGACATAGTCTTAGGGGGACTTCTATTCCTCCTAGGACCCAAATGATCAAAAGGAGAAACTCTACTCAATCTTTTAAGAGCACTTGTCCTTTCTGGAGATAGAGTGATATTTTGTTGAGTGTTTGTAGCTCGAATCGAGGAAGTCCGTCCAGGATGATAAGACGGATCATTAGATCTCCCAGTACGATATGAATCGGTATGTCTGGACTGAGATTCCTCTAGGAATAACATTCGCCTAGTTCGCAAAGAGAGTAAACGAATATTTCTCGGAACACTTCGTTGCCTTGATTGGGCTGGCACTCCGCCCTGAACGGTTTGTATGTGTTGACGCATGGTTTCTTACATGACCGTTTGCCCTTGGGATAAATTAGTCATTATACCAGCTAGATCTTGAACATTTGGTGGAGTAGATGGAAGATTTGGAGGGATCCCAGCATTTCGATTGCCGGATTCAGGATGATCAGCCATCGGTGATGAATTATTTTGGTGAAAAACGATAATTACGGTCGTTTCCCACAGACGACGCCAATCTGTTGACGTAAAAAATTAGATTTGTCCTAATTATTTTAATCACAGATAAAAAGAATAAAGAAATAATAGACAATAGATTTTTAAAGTGGTTCAACCTTGCAAGAATGGCCTACGTACATTATTTTTGTTATTGCTGACTGTTTGTTTGGAATTCTCGAGGAATGGTTTGCTCAAGAAATTTCGATCCCCCCTCAATGAGGAGGTTACAATGTATTTATAGCCTTGAGTCTGTAAAAATAAAATGACAATGCGTTGTTATCTAGTAGACATGTACATCTGTATGACAATAAATGAGCATTTAATGCGCAGTCGTCTCCTTGATTATCCTGATTGGAATGCTATGTTGCTCGGACCGCCTGAGTAGCTCGAACCGCCTAAGTAGCTCAACACGCTCGAGCTACTCGGGCCCCCTGAGTTCCTTATGGCTTCTTAGTTGCTCGATGATCGTGAGTTGCTCGATAGAAGTATACATAATTGCCACGCTGGTAGACACGTGTCTGTGAGTGAGTGGTCCATGTCAGCAGACTAAATTTGGTATCAATAGAGTCTATCACTACTAAAAAAATACTTACCAGATTAAGATATAAACAACATAAAAAACCTATCCAGACTAAAATATACTTCGGAATAAATCTATCACTACACTAAATGTATAAAAACATAAAAAAATGTATCATTACATCAGATTAAGAGGTAAACAACATGAAAAATCTACCACTACTCATAAGATTAATGTGCAAACAACATTAGGAACTTATCCAAAATAGAACGTATTCCAAAATAAATCTATCTTAATCTATCACTGCTTATCAGAAAAAGCTTACCCAAATCGTGAATTCCATGATTCTAAAAACAATAAGAAACCCGAGGTCGTGATTCTAACATGGATGGGTACAACGATAGAGTTTGAAAAAAAATCTATACATCGATGGATTTGATAACGAGGTAAGGAAAAATTTCTTTATGCTGATTTAGAATGAGGCTCTTTCATTTAGGTGTGTGGGAGTCGTGGGAGAGAACGTCTTCTTCACCAAATATGGGTTTGGGAGGGAATGAGTTGAGGAGAGAGGAATTAGTATTTTTTAGAGTATTTATATTTTAGTCATGACTATTCAATTCTGGCACACTTTTAAACAGTGCCAAACTTTGGCACGATTTTAAAGTGTGACAAATTATTATTAAACTGTGCCAGAATTTGGCACACTTTTAAGTTGAGCTAGATTTTGAATATCAAGGTGTTCCAAATTTCTATTTTTGGTGTAGTGATATTTCAACCTCTTTTTGTCTAAGAGCATGAGTTCGCCATTATGGCTTTGATGACAGTCTTGTTCACTGATGTTACGTTCAAGAATAATCCATGGAATAGGTATTTTAAGTTCGACAAGGAGTACCGCCTTCATGCCATATACCATAGAATAAGGAGTAGCCCCAGTGGGTGTTCTGATGGTGGTACGATAGCCTCAACGGTCATATGGGATCCGGTCGGCCCAATCTCTGTTGCTTTCAACCATTTTGTTAATGATGGTTTTGAGGCTTTTATTGACATCTTTGACAATGCCATTGGTCTGCGATCGGTAAGGAGAGGATTTGTGATTTTGCATTCCATCCTCGTCAATTAGTTCTATGACCTTAGTCTTAAAATAGATCCCATTATCTAACACCAACTCCTGGGAAACTCCATAGCAGTAGATGTTGTTCAGAACAACCCGCTTGTAAAGAGTCGCATGATCTTTCTTGTTTACATCTTGAGGATACCTACCATATTTGAGGAGGTGCCAAATGTCTGAATATCACAATCCCATCATAACAGGATCTTCTTATATAGAGAGCTCCACGTGGTAGCAGTGAGTGGGTGAAGCTTGTTTCTAAACCAGAAAGGGGGAAAGTATTATTATTCCTCGAGGTGTGTCAATAATGGGGGGCAAGATTGTCAGTGCGTCAACTGGGCTATTTCTCGAGCAAGGAAGGTAATGAAAGGTGACATATTTGAATTCGTGAGGAAATATCTTCTAGGTGAGTGTGGAAGGGTATGAGTTTCTCGTATTTGACTTTTTATTTTCTGAAGATTTAGCCCAAGATGAGGGTCGAGTCTCCTTATATTTCCATGTGTTTGATTCCTTTCTCGAGGGAGATCTTGGGCCCCACGAAGCATGCATCATATTTAGTCATGTTGTTTGTTTAAGGTAAATCCACCTTAATGGTAATAGGGGTGTGAGAGTCACAAGGAGTGACCAGAAGTCTCCCAATACTATACTCTTTCTTGTTGGCAGCTCCGTTGAAGAACATATTCCACCCAAGGACCTCGTGAGAGATTTAGAGGATGTCTTCATTTGGGAATTCAGAGATCCAAATATTAGTTTCCTCTATGGGATTTTCAGCAAGGTAATCATAGATGGATCTCCCCTTTATCGCTTTCTGCAAGATACACAAGATATCAAATTCATCTAGTAATATCAGCTAGTGGGTCATGTTGCTAGATAAAGTGGGATTTTTTAATAAGTATTTCATTGGATCCATTCGGGACACCAGTTTAATGGGGAATGGAACCATGTAGTGCTGAAGATTATGCACGACCCAGACCAGAGAGATACACTCCTTCTTTAATGAGGTGTAGTCTACCTCATACCTGACTAGCTTTCGACTAGTGTAGTTGATTGATCTCTCCTTACAGGATTCCTCAATGTATTGGGCTAGCATAGCTCCTGCTGCAGTCTGGATTACAGTCAAGTATAGGAGGAGGGGGAGACATTGATGTGAAGGCATGAGTATCATAAGTCGGGTTAGCTATCATTTGATCTGATTGAAGGCTTCCTAACATTCCTCGTTCCAAACTTTGGTTGAATCCTTCCAGAGAAGTTTGAAAATAGGCTTACAGATAGAGGTTAGTTAGCTAATAAACTGAATGATGTATTGGAACCTTCCTAGGTATCCACACACTTCTTTCTCCATCAATAGTGGTCGCATCTCGAGTATATATTTTAGTTTGATGGGATCTACCTCAATCCTTTTTTTGTTTATTATGAATCCAAGGATTTTTCCCTTAGTGACACCAAATACGTATTTTTATTGGTTGAGTCGCATCAAGTATTATCGTAGATGCTTGAAAGAATTTCCTCAGGGAAGGAATATGACCCTCTCGAGTCTTGGATTGAATGATTATGTCGTCGACATAGACTTAGACTTCTTTGTGGTTAAGGTCATGTAGAATGGTTGTAGAGGCCCTCTGGTAAGTATCCCCGACATTATTAAGACGGAATGACATAATTGTGTAGCAAAAGGTTCCCCATGGGGTTATGGGGGGAGTTTTCTCCTATTGGTCTGGATGCATTTTAATCTGATTATACCCATAAAAATCATCGACAAATGACTTGAGAGTGATACTAGAAGTGTTATCTATGGTCAAGTCGATATTATGCAAAGGATAATCGTCTTTTGGGGAAGCCTTATTCAGGTCTCTATAGTCGACACACATTCGGACTTTACCTCCCGATTTCGACATAGGGATAGTGTTTGCAAGCCACATAGGATATTTCGCCACGCGAATGAATCCTACATTTAACTATTTCACCATTTCATCTTTGACCTTGAGGGGCCATTATGTCCGAAGTTTTCTTCGCTTTCACTTAATAGGGTTGCTCTCTAGGATGGTATGGATCTCATACCGTGCTATCTATGGGTCAATGTCAGGCATGTAGTCATAAGACCATGCCAAGATGCCCACGAATTCTTTTATAAGACAATCAAATTATGATTTCCCATGCTTGTCTAAGGTGGACCCTATCCTCATTTCGCGCAAATGTCTTTTAGAATCGAGATTAATAACAACAATCAGTATCATTAGTTTGAACATGATTATATTATTTATTTTTTTACTTATTGAGATCACACTACAAGAAAAATGAGTATTAGGGACGGAAGTATTTGGGACGACCGTGTCATTTTGTCCCTTATGTTATACCAAAAGGGACAGTTTTAATTACCGTCCTTTTTTATAGTAGAAAAAAGTATGTTTTTTAAAACCGTCCTTTATGGTATGTATAAAAAAGGATGGTTATTAAAACCGTCCCATAAAGTATATTAGAATTTTTAGTGCTAATTTTTCCCGGGCTTATTTAAGGGATGGATTTTTAAACCGTTTCTTTTACTATACCAAATGGGATGGATTTTAAAAATCCGTACCATTTGGTATAGTAAAAGAGACGGTTTAAAAATCTTTCTCATTTGGTATAGAAAATGGGACAGTTTTAAAAACCGTCCCTTTGATATAACTTGAATTTTTTAGGTATTTTTCAAACAAAAATAAGGGACGGATTTTTAAACCGTCCCATTTAATATACCAAAAAAGACAATTTTAAAATCCGCCCCCTTTGTTATATCTTGAACTTTTAGGTTTTTTTGAAACAAATATAAGGGACGGATTTTAAAACCATCCCTTTTGGTATAGCAAAAGGAACGCTTTTAAAATTCGTTCCTTTTACTATAGCAAAAGGGAAGGTTTTTTCCGACCCTTTTGGTATTTTTACTCATTTTCTCATACATTTTTCCAACCCTTACGAAATTGAAGTCTGACTCTCTCTCATTTGCGCGTGACCTAGGTTTCAGAGCTCTCTTTCTATCTCTCGCGATCTCTCTTCCCTCCCACTCTCTCCACCGCCCTCACCCACTGCTTTACCTACTCTCCCTCTCACTATTACAACTCTCTCTCTCTCCGTCGTGGTCCCTGTACCGCCCCACCCCTGTCCCTGGGGTAGGTATGACCGGAGAGGGGTCGTGACCAAAGCTTGGGTTGAAATTTAGGCAGGATTGGATCTGTGGAGATAGGAACTCGCCAAAAATGGGTTTATAGGTTCAGGTCGTGGGTTAGAAAGAAGGTTAAGGGGTAATATGGGTTCTTAGTTTGAGGGTTTGGTATACGCGTGTTACAACCAAGTCTAGACAAAGGGTGATGTGGCATGAGAGGTGGGTCCGTACATCCGGGTATGGCAAGGGCTTGGGTTCGTAGGCTGGAGGTATGAGTGGGTATGGACGGACGTGGGAGTAGGATAGAGGTTCTGGGTCACCGTCGTTTATGGTTTGCTGGAAATCTAGTTTGGTTCATTGTGGGTATAGGGGTTATTATTTGCAATTTAATTTGGTTTGGGTTTGGAGGTTGGTTTGTACTGGAGTTGTGGTGGAGACCAGGTTCGGGTTTAGATTCAACAAATAGTCACTTAAGAATTCTTTAAGTGTTAATTTTGTTCTTGGCCTTGGTATTTTCAATTTGATTTTAGATTTGTTCGTGTGAAAAAAAAGGAATAGATATATACTTGTTTCAATTAGATTGGTGTTGGTTATATTATGATATACATGTTATGCCATTTTATAGTGTTGTTGAACTTGAATAAATATTGGATTTTGAAATGTAGTCAAAATCAATTGTAATATTCTCAATATATGTGCATCTTATTTTTTTCTTAGTAGTAATCCTTATATACATGAAAGAAAATATCAACAGTTTTGAATCATATTTTGTTTGCCCAATTTTTGTTGCTCCGACTTGCTTAACATCTCCTACATAGAGCAAAATTGATACAAATAATACCTTATTAAGGCAACGATTGACAACATAGGCAGCACACACTCAGAGGGGGGTGGACAAGAAAGCTGGCGATTTTGTATAGCCTCATGGAACTTTAATGATTCTGTACCATGCATGTGGTCAGGTTTTCATTGTGTCGACGGTGAAGTGCAATTACTGCAAGTCCCTGTTATATTTCTTCTCCAATTTATATAAAATCCCATTTATTTTAGTGTCTTATTTCGTATGTAAAGTTTTTTTTACTAATATATAGTTGGGTAAGTTTGAAATTGATATGAAATGCTTTGTTCTTGAAGATGTACTAATCTCAACGAGCATTCTTTGCGAGTACTCGCACCAGAGCTTGCGAAACTCACTCACTTAAAAACTCTATAAGTGTTCATTTACATAGAAATTAAAAATATTTATACACAATAATCTTATGCATTAAATATTTTATGTTCTAAAATCTCTCATTTGAAGTTATTTTTGGTTAAATTAAATGACTAATATAGTAAATGCGTTAATACCTTCGCTCTCGATGCCTCTTTGTTTCCAGTTGATTATGATGTGGACGTGAAAGTAACCTACTATTGTTTTAAACATTTTTTTCTAATGAAAATATTATGTCATAACTTATGTGGCTTTAAATTATTTTTACTTGTTATGAGTATGATTTGCCTTAGAATTGAACTTTAGTTGTTTGATTTGTTGGATATTGCAGATAACAATTATCACATTTGAAGGATACCAATTGATTGCAACTTTTAAAGGCTGAATTCGTAGATCATTTACCTCATTTTAGTCATATGTTAGTTCAAATATCAAACTATCACCTTTGAATTTACCTTGAGAAAGTGACCCCAAATTTCATCTCACCTTCTTATGCTTTTTGGATCTAGGTAAGATTTGTAGATGAAAAATCAGAAGAATAATGGTACTTCAATTTCCTTATATTGTTTCTTGTTCAATATTATTTGCAGGTTTATCGGCATTGTAAAGAAAATCCCTAGTGGTTACCTCATTGATGGATCATGGTAATATCGTTTGACACCTCCATAATTTTTTTTATAATCTCTTTCGACTTATGCGGGTCAAATTTGTTTATAATAAAATTCATCAATAGTTTTGAGACGTAATTTTTTTGATTGTGTTTACACCTAGCGGTTGCCCATGCATAGTGGCATTTTCCACCCCCATATGATCTATTTTGTAATTAAGGGCAACTACTAGATTATATTGGTTATAGTTTTGCTAATTATTGTGTTCTGCTAAAACTTAAGTATAATTTAGCTGCCACACATTGTTATAGGACTTTTAAAGATGCATACGGCTGAATCATTTTGTAAGTTGAACACTTTGTTAGTATAATTGATGTCACATATAATAAGTGTGTTCTTTGCAAATATTTACAATTATGGTGAGTTTTAATGTGGTGGTAAGTATGAAACACATTAGAATACATAGTAAGGGTGACAGATGGGATTAAAATGATGCTTTCATGGAGTTCTTCATTTTTCTCAGTTCTATTTATAGTTCACACATACATTTTCTTAGAAGTACTACGATATTTAGCCCTTAATGTGTGATAATTTCTCATTCTCTGATTCTTTTAGTCATCATTTATCACCTATTAATCTCTTTTCGTCTTTTCCATGGTTTTTGGCAGGGGATAACAAGTGATTTAGGCAAATATGTGATAAAGGGCTGAAAAGGTAAGTAATATACCTCACTAGCATGCATATAATATGGTTTGTACAATTTCTAAGCTTTTACATATGTGTTTTTATCACATCACTCACAGAATAATCTTTTAGATTAATTAATGGAATTCAAACTCTTCAAGATCTTTAGAGATCTATAAATAATAAATTCACATGCTATTTATTGCAGGATCTACTTGTAGTTGGATGAGTTCTGATATATTTTTCCGTTAAAAGGTGAAAACATAAAACAACCCCAAAATGGTGCTGTAAAAGGCATGAGTACCTCGCAGGAGACAAATGTAACTCATACGAACCGATCGCGTGTGACACCCAGCCTAATTAAATACAGGGTGATCCGTCCTTTATTAAATTAAAATCAAGGTGAACGGTTGGTTCATTCTTAGCATCACTGTCGTAAAATAATTATTTCCAATTTAAACACCCTAAATAATTAAGCTAAGTGTCAAAACAATTTAAAGTCTTAATTTCATTTTATTAAATTCCAATATGAAGACCTTTTTAATAACCAACAGTTTAAAAATCACATAAAAGCTTAGGATGGCAATTAACACACAAGAATCTAAACCATCTAGATAAATCAAACCAAGTTTAAGAACCATAAATGAAATCATCCTGACAATAGTTAACTCTCAAAGAGTACTGAATACTGGAAATATAAATAAACATAAATCTCTGAAAAATCCAAACGGAATAGGAAATTGGGTGATACATGCCCTAACTATGAAGAACAAAAATAGGAACTGAGTCAATGAAGAGGTCGTCTAAAACAAGGGCCTGCAACTCCCACATAAGCTGCAGCGCATCCAATCCAAAGAATCTATGCATGACGCCCTTGTGGCTGGGCACCTATAATACATACATATATATACAAGAGAGAGAAATTACAGAAAACGGGTTAGAGCCAAAGTGTAAAACAGTTTTAAAATAGTTTAGTGAGTATTTAAATTGCTTACTGGCTAATGTGACAAGCATGTTAGTATCCGACACTCTCTTACGAATTCTTAGCTCTCATCTAGTGTGCACGCCTACCGTACTAATGATCTCATAACTCTATCTGACTTATTTTCCATAAAGTTTTATCCAGAGAAGTACTAAGGCTATGGTATTTAGTTTCAAAAAATTAATCTCTTCCATTTTCTTACATTGCTTAGAACCACTCAGTACCGTTACGAAATTCATGAACACTTGTTATAAAACTGGAGCATTTATTCATTACGAAACTACTTATACACACAGTAGAAAATTTCCAATTATATAAGTATATATTTTAGTCACTCGTACAATATATATACTATCGGCACCCCACATAAAGTCTATGGTGTTGGCATACTCTGCTATTAAGTCCCCGTATCACTCGTACTAAGGGAAATACTAGTTCAGAATCACTCTCGAATTGTATTAACACAATACACACAAAATGGAGATGAAGCATAGTTCCAAGTCACTAAGAGGTCAGCACATACCCCTCACGCCTCTTAGGATCGTCTGACTATCATTCTCAAATATCCTGTACCAAGGAATCCTATGTTCTAGGGTACAAGTGAATATCCCCCATAAAGGACCCATCGAGATAAGACTATCCCAGTGCGGTAACCTCCGTGACAGCAAGTAGTGCGGCTATGATTATTCACAAACATAATAACTAATATATGTACAGAGTCACTCGGTCATATATATAGATATTCACATTCACCAAATTAGGTTCGCTCATGACCCATAATTATTATTATTTATACTTAGCACAAATTTACTCAATTATCTCTCATAACGGATTCATTTCTTTTATTCTCATTTATAATTTATTTCATACTTACTTCTCATCTCTCGAAGTATTCCTTATTACTGAAATATAATTACAGTAGGTACGTCCCCTCTAACCTTCTGGTCTAAGTCTTTCATGAATCTCAATTCTTTAGTGAACATATGCACAATTTCTAATGTGTGACGAAACCCCCCATTAACCCATAATTTCATCACGTATCAAATTTCATTCAATGGAGTCTAATTAGACCCTACTGGTCCTCTTAATATCCCATTATACTATTTAAATGATATTCAAGGGTTCCCAAATATTTTATCTGGATTAAACAAAAAGGGGAAAACCTGCGATTTTCCATGAGGGATCGATCGATCGAGGAATGGGGTCGATCGATCGATCAAGCAGTTCTTGCCCAGAAACTGTAAATTCGACCTACGATTTTAATCCAACAAATTTCTCCAAAACTCCATTAATGATCCCCAAACTCTCAAACAAGATTACTACAGGTTATATATACCTATATTAATGATTTCCAACGTGAAACATGTACAAATTCATTAAAGGGATTGAATTAATTGGGTAAATTAACATAATTATCAAGAACCCTATTTTTTCATGAAACTTCCATTCTTCTAATTCTGCTCCAGATTTCTAGATTCTCAATCTAAAAAATTTCTTGGGTAATCCTCTATATATGATTGAGATGTCCAGAATATATCTACTTCCTCTAAAACATGTGATTTAAATTGTCTAAGTTATCAAATTCTTCCCTGAAACATATTTTTAACAATCCTAATCTAACATGGGTGAAACATTAACTAAAAATAATGCAAGATAAATACTTGTCTGGGATTCAAGGGTCTGATTTGTTGATGAAAATGATATGGTTGCATTCCTCGTCGTGTGATCTACATTTTAGTGGTAGTGGTGCAATCGAGTGAGTTCTTGGCCTTAGATTGCTTGGAAATCTCTCTACTATCTTCTCTGATGGCCGTTCTTATTAACTGTGTTTGTTGACTCTAAAAGACAACTCCTAATCGTTGATATATCTTAGGTAAATTCGTGGGTTTAATTACCCAAAAATATAAAATGTCTATAATACCCTCTCGGGATGTCAATTAGTTTCAAAAATGCCCCGAAGCCCAAACTAAACCCCCAGATACACTTTTTGACTATCTCTCCCCTTCCGGACACTTTGGCGCACTGGAAACGACCATACGGGCAAATTATAATTTATTCACTTTTATAATAATAATTTAGTCCCGACACGACACAAGCGCGTCCCGACTTAAATTTCCATAATTGTCATTTTATTCACTCCTGACAATTTTAATAAAATTAATCTTATATATTGCCTTACTCATCTAGTAATATTCAGCAAATTCCTAATAATTACAATTAAATTAATATTAAAAATTAATTTTTCGGATTAATATTAAAAATAATATCTCAAATTAAATTTAATAAATCCTCAAATTTAAAAGCCATTAAATACGGGGTATTACATACTTCCCCCCTAATAACGGAATTTCATCCGAAAATTTGGAAAATAAGGCATACTTGGTAAAAATAGATCTCGATATTTTTCGCTCATATCTGCCTCGCGCTCCCAAGTGAATTCCTCCACATTATGATGCTCCCACTGGACCCGTACAAGTGGAACTACCTTCGACCTCAATTTTCTCTCACTATGGTCTATAATAACCACTGGTCTCTCCTCATAAGAATTGTCCGGCTGTAAGTCAACCTCCTCTATCGCGATGTGAGTGTGGGCCATTTCATCCCGAAGATACCGTCTTAACGACGAGATGTGGAATACATCGTGAATACGATGCAAGTCCTATGGAAACCCCAATCTGTATGCCACCACCGGCCTAATCCTCTCGATAATGGGAAATGGGCCCACGAACCTTAGAGCCAACTTCCCCTTCTTACCGAACCTTATTACTCCTTTCATAGGAGATTCACACAGTAAGACTTGGTCCCCCACGCTAAACTCTCAAAAGGACCACTTCGTATCGGCGTAGCTCTTCTGTCGGTCCTGGGTTACCCAAATGCGACTGCTGATAATCTCAATCCTAGCTTAAGTCTCCAAAATCACCTCTGGTCTGAGCAACTTGTTGTCCACCGTCTTTAGCCAACAAGCGGGAGAACGACAAGGCCTTCCATACAATGCCTTAAATGGGGCCATGCCGATCGTGAACTAATAGGAGTTATTATAAGCGAACTCCACCAGTGGAAGATAAGGCTCCCAACTTCCTCCAAAAATCAAGGACACACATGCGTAGCATATCCTCCAGCATCTGATTGGTGTGCTCTATTTGTCCATCTGTCAGTGGGTGGTAAGTTGAACTCAATCTCAACTCTGTGCCCATGGCCTCCTGAAATCTCGCCCAAAAGCGCGACATGAAAATTTTGTCTCTATCAGACACAATATCTAGGGGCACCCCATGTAGCCTAACGATATTGGCAATGAATAACCGTGCATACTAGCCCGTGTTGTAGTCCGTCCATACTGGCAGAAAATGAGCTACCTTAGTCAACCGATACACTATAACCCATATGGAATCGTGACCCCGCTGTGACGTAGGCAGTCCAGTAATGAAGTCCATGGAAATACTTTCCCATTTCTACGTAGGTATTTCCAACCGCTGAAGTAACCCTGGAGGTCTCTGGTGGTCCACCTTTACCATCTAACAGGTAGAACATTTGGACACGAACTCAGAAATGTCCTTCATCCCACTCCACAAGTATTATCGCCTTTTATCCTGGTACATCTTATCCCCTCCAGGATGAACCATAAATCTAAACCCGTGTGACTGTGTCATCACTACATGACGTAAGTCTTCTCCTTCTCGGACCACCAATCTCCCATTAAATCTCAAACCCCATCAGAGCTCACTGAATAGGATTCGGTACCCTCAACTAAGATTCGTACAATATGCTCCTAGAAAAATGTATTCGCTGCCTATGCCTGTATCACCCTCGTGACAATCTCGGGTGTGACTGGCATAACCGATATAAAGGAACGGGCTACCGCATCCTGGTGACCCAATTCTTTCCACTTTTCTCTCCATACTTTCGTTATGTCAGCTTTCGATCTACAGCTTAATGCATCCGCAAATACATTAGCCTTCCCCGGATGGTACTGTATCTCGAACTGGTAGTCTTTCAGAAACTCCAACCATATGCGCTGACGCATGTTCAACTCTCGCTAAGTGAACAAGTATTGCATTAACTTATGGGCTATGAACCAGTGAAACTTTTCCCCTAACAAGTAATGTCTCTAAATTCGCAATGCAAATACGAACGCTGCTAGCTCCAGGTCGTGGGTAGGGTAATTCCTTTCGTGAGGCTTAAGCTTACGGGAAGCAAAATCTATGGCCTCCTCCTGCTGCTGAAGTACTCCCCCAAGTCCCCATAAAGAGGAATCAGTGTACACCAGGTACTCTACTCCCAGCTTGGGCAAAGCAAGAACTGGAGCCAAAGTCAACTTATCTTTCAGCTCATCAAAAGCCAATTGACAAGAATCATCCCAAACATACGGTACTCCCTTGCGAGTCAGATTCATCAACGGACCCGCTATCTTCGAAAAGCCTCTGATGAACCTCCTGTAGTACCCAGCTAACCCAAGAAACTATGCACCTCTCTCAGTGTCGTGGGTTGTCCCCACTCCCTCACTGCCGACACTTTGCTTAGGTCAACCGATATCCCCAATTCCGACATAACATGCCCCAGAAACTGTACTTCCCATAGCTAAAATTCGTACTTCTCATACTTAGCATACAACTGATGCTCTCATAGAGTCTGAAGAACCTGCCTCAAGGGCTCGGCATGCTCCTCCTCAGTGTGTGAATAAATCAGGATGTCATCTATGAAGATGATGACAAACTGATCCAAGAACTCCCTGAACACTCGGTTCATCAAGTCCATGAATACAGATGGATCATTTGTCATCCCAAATGGCTCGACTCTGAACTCATAGGATCCATACCTCATTAAGAAAGCAGTCTTTGACACATTCTGCTCCCTAATTCGTAGTTTATGGTATCCCGACCTCAAATATATCTTTGAAAAGAAGGTGGCTCCCTCAGCTAGTCAAATAGGTCATTGATTCAGGGTAACGGATATTTATTTCATATCGTGACCTTGTTCAACCTCCGATAATCCACGCATAACCTCGGTGAACCATCTCTCTTCTTTACAAACAACACCGGAGAGCCCCAAGGCGAGGTGCTCCTACGAATGAAGCCATGGCCTAACAACTGCTTTATCTGATCTCGTAACTCCCTCATCTATGCAGGAGATATAGGATATGGTGCACGCATTATTAACCGAGTGGCCGGCATCAAGTCTATGATGAAATTTATCTCTCGACTAGGGGGTAGGACCGGTATCTCCTGAAATACAGCGAAAAACTCACAAACGAATGGAATCGAATCTAAGGGAATCACAATCTCCTTAGAGGTATCTTACTTTATGTAATACAAGTGGGTGGAAGATCCTCCCTCTAGGAGAGGCATCACCACCAAAAAAATCTCCTGTCGCGGAATGGCAAAGATAATACTCCAATGAAAATAATCTATCATGGCTCTGTACGCAGCGAGCCAATCCATGCCAATAATGACATCATGCTCATGCATATCTAACACTAGCATGTCTTTTGGTAAAATCAAGCAACCAATCTCTATACCTACACCCCGGTATATAAAGAAAGTCAAATACTCATTCCCCAGTGGTGAGTCTACGTAGGTCACTGTACTCTCTGCCATGTCTAATAACCCTAAGGCCCATGCAAAATGAGTAGCCATAAAATAGTGTGATGCCCTAGTATCAAATAATACTCGACCCATAGTGCCATGTATCGGAAATGTACCCTCAATCGTGGGTGGTGCCTGAGATGCTGCTGCCTGGTGGACGTTATAGACACGTCCATACTGTAATTTCCCCTGCGGAACTGGGGCTGCTAGGATGGCTAGTAGAGCTGGCATTTGAGCTGGCGCTGGAAGGGAGGTTGGAAAGAGTGACCTATGTGGATCATTACGAGCACCCTGTTGCTGTGGGGACTTATACCCCTTTGAGCAATCCTGATGTTTATAGCCAGTCTTTCCACATCCAAAATATCTGCCCCTGAAATTACCTCCCATTTGTCCCTGTTAACCACGACCATGTTGGATGTTACCACCCCGCCACTGGCCTTGTCAAAAATGTTGTTGGCCCTGATAACCCTACTGCTGACAGTGTTAGCCCTACTCGCCATGCTGACTCAAGTGGCCCTACAGGCATCCCCCAAATCCTTACCTGGAATCACTTGATTGGAATTGCTTGTCAGGGTCCCCCTGATGGGAACTCTACTCACCGTGACGAGTCTACCCTTGGGCTACCGGTGCCCCACTAGTACTACTACTGCCCCCTGTCCTGCCCTGCAGGCTAGACTCCCCTGCTCGTTTGCTCCCCTGATGATGGAAGCTGTGATTATGATAGTGCAACAAAGCAGCATTAAGTACGTTAGTGTAAGTCCTCAATGATAGATTTCCTATGAGGTGCTGACGAATCCTCCAGGCCAATTCATCTAAAAATAGCAGTATCTTCTTCTCCTCAGTGAGCGTCTCATCCAACACTATAGTGAGAAGTCTAGTGGACTCCTCTTCATACTCAACAACGGTCATGCTCTCCTTCTTGAGATTCAGTAACCTCCACCTCATCTCAGTCTGCACGGTGGATGGGAAATACTTACGGTTAAACTGCGCCCAAAATGACTGAATCGGTATGTTGTCCCTCTCCTCTAAGGTGGTGGTGGACTCCCACTACTGTAAAGCGGCCCCCAATAGCTTGAAAGAAGCCCTAAACTGTCTCTGCACGCCGGTGCACTCTTACATGCAGAGATACCTCTGGACATCCTTCTTCCATTGACTGGAAACTACGATGTTCGAACTACCAGAGAACTCCGGGGGATGCACCTTCTGAAAGGCATCCCTGACTCATTCCCATGCAGTGGGAAGCTGTGCTGGTACTGGCGCCACTTCCTGAACCTGGGGTGGAGCCTGTTGCACCACCACTATTGAGGCATTCACCATCTGAGCAACAATGATGGCTACTTTAGTTCCATTCATCATTCCCTGAGCCGGAGCTGCTGGCTACTCGAGTTGGGCATTCCTATCTCGGGGTGCGCATCTCCGATGCATTTTAATCGAGAAGGAAGTTTTTAGTCTACAGTTATTATCAAATCTCAAATAGCTGAAGACGTAAGCATAAATACAAGAATACATCTGTCCTAAAAATAGGGCTCTAAATCAAAGACGCAAAGCTAGAAATGAAATAAGCCGTACAGATCCTAATGGATACTAGAACCTCGCTCTGATACCACCTGTGACACCCCGCCTAATTAAATACCGGGTGATAAGTAATTTATTAAATTAAAATCAAGGTGAACAATTGGTTCATTCTTAGCATCACTGTCGCAAAATAATTATTTCCAATTTAAACACCCTAAATAATTAAGCTAAGTGTCAAAATAATTTAAAGTCTGAATTTCATTTTATTAAATTCCAATATGAAGACCTTTTTAATAACCAACATTTTAAAAATCACATAACTGCTAAGGTTGTTAATTAACACACAAGAATTTAAACCATCTAGATAAACCAAACCAAGTTTAAGACCCATAAATGAAATCATCCTCACAATAGTTATCTCTCAAAGAGTACTGAATACTGGAAATATAAATAAACATAAATCTTTGACAAATCCAAACGGAATAGGAAATTGGGTGACACATGCCCTCACTATGAAGAACTAAAATAGGAACTAAGTCAATGAAGAGGTAGTCTAAAATAAGGGCCTGCAACTCCCACATAAGCTGCAGCGAGTCCAATCCAAAGAATCTATCCATGATGTCCCCGTGGTTGGGCAACTGTAATACATACATATATATACAAGAGAGAAATGGTAGAAAACGGGTCAGAGCCTGAGTGTAAAACAATTTAAAAATAGTTTAGCAAGTATTTAAAATATTTACTAGCTAATGTGACAAGCATGTTAGTATGCGACACTCTCTTCAGAATTCTAAACTCTCATCTAGTGTGCACGCCTACCATACTACTGATCTCATAAGTCTATCTAACTTATTTTCCATAAAGTTTTATCCCGAGAAGTATTAAGGCTATGGTATTTAGTTTTAGAAAATTAATCTCTTCCATTTTATTATGTTTCTTAGAACCACTCAATACCGTTACAAAATTCACGAACACTTGTTATAAAACTGGAGCATTTATTCATTACTCAACTACGTATACACACAGTAGAAAATTTTCATATATATAAGTATATATTTTAGTCACCTATACAATATATATACTATCGACACCCCACATAAAGTCTATGGTGCTGGCATACTCTGCTATCAAGTCCCCGTATCAGTCGTACTAAGGGGAATACTAGTTCAGAATCACTCTCGAACTGTATTAACACAATACACACAAAATGGAGACTAAGCATAATTCCAAGTAACTAAGAGGTCAGCACATACCGCTCATGTCTCTTAGGACAGTCTAACTATCATTCTCAGATAGCCTGTACCAAGGAATCCTATGTTCTAGGGTAAAAGTCAATAACCCCATAAAGGTTCCATCGAGATAAGAGTGTCCCGGTGCGGCAACCTCCGTGCTAGCAAGTAGCGCGGGTATGATTATACAAAAATATAATAACTAATATATGTACACAGTCACAGGGTTATGTATATAGATATTCACATTTACCAAATTAGGTTCGCTCATGGCCCATAATTATTATTATCTGTACTTAGCACAAATTTACTTAATTATCTCGCATAACTGATTCATCTCTTTTATGCTCATTTATAATTTATTTCATACTTACTTCTCATCTCTCGAAGTATTCATTATTACCAAAATATAATTACAGTAGGTACGCCATCTCTAACCTTCTGGTCTAAGCCTTTCACAAATCTCAATTCTTTAGTGAACTTACACATTATTTCTAATGTGTGACGAAACCCCCCATTAACCCATAATTTCATCCCGTATCAAATTTCATTCAACGGAGTCTACTTAGACCCTACTGGTTCTTTTCATGTCCCATTATACTATTTAAAGGATATTCAACGGCTCCCACGTATTTTATCCGGATTAAACAAAAAGGGGAAAAACATGCGATTTTCCAGGAGGGATCGATCGATCGAGGAATGGGGTCGATCGATCGATCAAGTAGTTCTTACCCAGAAACTGCAAATTCGACCTACGGGTTTCATCCAAAAATTTTCTTCAAAATGCCATTAATGATCCCCAAACTCCCAAATAAGATTACTACTGGTTATATATACCTAAATGCATGATTTTATATGTGAAATATGTACAAATTCATCAAAGGGATTGAATTAATGGGGTAAATTAACATAATTATCAAGAACCCTAATTTTTCATAAAACATTCTTTCTTCTAGTTCTTTTCCAGATTTCTTTCTTCTAAATCCATAAAATTTCGTGGGTAATCCTCTACATATGATTGAGATGTCCAGAATATATCTACTTCCTCTAAAACATGTGATTTAAATTCTCTAAGTTATCAAATTCTTCCATGCAACATGTTTTTAACAATCCTAATCTAACGTGGGTGAAACATTAACTAAAAACAAAGTAAGATAGATACTTGTCTGGTATTCAAGGGTCCGATTTGTTGATGAAAAAGATATGGTTGCATTTCTCGTCGTGTGATCTACGTTTTGGTGGTGGTGGTGGTGCAATCGAGTGAGTTCTTGGCCTTGGATTGCTTGGAAAGCTCTCTACCTTCTTCTCTAATGTCCGTTCTTATGCTCTATGTTTGTTAATCCTAAAAGACAACTCATGATGGCTGATATATCTTTGGGAAATTCATGGGTTTAATTGCCCAAAAATACAAAATGTCTATAATACCCTCCCAGGAAGTCAATTAGGCCCAAAAATGTCCCGAGACCCAAACTAAATGCTCGGGTACAGTTTTTGACTATCTCGATCATTCCGGACACTTTGGCACACTCGAAACGACCATACGTGCGAATTATAATTTAGTCACTTTTATAATAATAATTTAGTCCCGACACGACACAGGCGCGTCCCGACTTAAATTTTCATAATTGTTATTTTATTCACTCGTGACAATTTTAATAAAATCAATCTTATATATATTAGTTTACTCATCTAGTAATATTCTACAAATTCCCAATAATTACTATTAAATTAATATTAAAAATTAATTTCCTGGATTAATATTAAAATTAATATCTCAAATTAAATATAATAAATCCTCAAATTTAAAAGCCATTAAAATGCGGGGTATTACATACTTCCCCCCTAATAATGGAATTTCGTCCCGAAATTCGAAAAAATAAGGCATACATAGTAAAAATAGATCTGGATATTTTTCGCGCATATCTGCTTCGCGCTCCCAAGTGGATTCCTCCACATTATGATGCTCCCACTAGACCCGTACAAGTGGAACTACCATCGACCTCAATTTCCTCTCACTATGGTCTAAAATAGCGACTGATCTCTCATGTAAGTCAACCTCCTCTATCGCGATGTGAGTGTAGGCCATTTCATCCCGAAGATACCGTCTTAACGACGAGATGTGAAATACATCATGAATACAGTGCAAGTCCTTTGGCAACCCCAATCTGTATACCACCACCGACCCAATCCTCTCGATAATGGGAAATGGGCCCATATACTTTGTAGCCAACTTTCCCTTCTTCTCGAACCTCATTACTCCTTTCATAGGAGATCACGCAGTAATACTTGGTCCCCCACGCTAAACTCTCGAAAGGACCGCTTTGCATCAGCGTAGGTCTTTTGTCAGTTCTGAGTTATCCGAATGCGAGTGCTGATAATCTCAATCCTAGCTTAAGTCTCCAGAATCACCTCTAGTCCGAGCAGCTTATTGTTCACCATCTCCAGCCAACAAGCGGTATAACAACAAGGCCTGCCATACAATGCCTAAAATGGAGCCATGCTAATTGTGAACTGATAGGACTTATTATAAGCGAACTCCACCAGTGGAAGATAAGGCTCCCAACTTCCTCCAAAAACAAGGACACTCCTCCAGCATCTGATTGGTGCGCTTTATTTGTCCATCTGTCTGTGGGTGGTAAGCTGAACTCAATCTCAACTCTGTACCCATGGCCTCCTGAAAGCTCGCCCAAAAGCGCGACACGAAAATCTTGTCTCTATTAGACACAATATCTAGGGCCACCCCATGTAGCCTAACGATATCGACAATGAATAACCATGCATACTAGCCCGTGGTGTAGTCTGTCCGTACTTGCAGAAAATGAGCTACCTTGGTCAACCGATCCACTATAATCCATATGGAATCGTGACCTCGCTGTGACGTAGGCAGTCCAGTAATGAAGTCCATGGAAATACTTTCCCATTTCCACATAGGTATCTCTAATGGCTGAAGTAACCCTGGCGGTCTCTGGTGGTCCACCTTTACCATCTAACAGGTAGAACATTTGGACACGAACTCAGAAATGTCCTTCTCCATCCCACTCCACCAGTAATACCACCTCGTATCCTGGTAAATCTTACCCCCCTCCGGGATGTACTGTAAATCTAGACCCGTGCGACTGTGTTATCACTGCATGACGTAAGTCTTCTCCGTCTGGGACCACCAATCCTCCATTAAATCTCAAATCCCATCAGAGCTCACTGAATAGGATTCGACAACCTCAGCTAAGAGTCGTACAATATGCTCCTGGAAAAACGTATCCGTTGCCTGTGCCTGTATCACCCTCGTGACAATCTCGAGTGTGACTGACATAATCTATATAAAGGAACAGGCTACCACATTCTGGTGACCTAATTCTTTCCACTTTGCTCTCCATACTTCTGCTATATCACCTTTCGGTCTATGGGTTAATGCATCCGCAACTACATTAGCCTTTCGCAGATGGTACTGTATCTAAAACTGGTAGTCTTTCCCAAACTCTAACCATCTGCGCTGGCGCATGTTCAACTCTCGCTGAGGGAACAAGTATTCAGTGACTTGTGGTCTATGAACCAGTGAAACTTTTCCCCCAACAAGTAATGTCTCCAAATCCGTAATGCAAATACGACCGCTGCTAGCTCCAGGTCGTGGGTGGGGTAATTCCTTTCATGAGGCTTAAGCTTACGGGAGGCAAAATCTATGGCCTCCTCCTCCTGCTGAAGTACTCCCCTGAGTCCCCGTAAAGAGGCGTCAGTGTACACCAGGTACTCCACTCCCGGCTTGGGCAAAGCAAGAACTGGAGCCGAAGTCAACTTATCTTTCAGCTCATCAAAAGCCAATTGACAAACATCATCCCAAACATACGGTACTCCCTTGCGAGTCAGATTCATCAACGGACCCACTATCTTCGAAAAGCCTATGATGAACCTCCTGTAGTACCCAGCTAACCTAAGAAACTATGCACCTCTCTCAGTGTCGTGGGCTGTCCCCACTCCCTCACTGCCGACACTTTGCTTGGGCCAACTGATATCCCCAATTCCGACACAACATGCCCCAGAAATTGTACTTCCCATAGCTAAAATTCGCACTTCTCATACTTAGCATACAACTGATGCTCTCATAGAGTCTGAAGAACCTGCCTCAAGGGCTCGACATGCTCCTCCTCAGTTTGTGAATAAATCAGGATGTCATCTATGAAGATGATGACAAACTGATCCAAGAACTCCCTGAACACTCGGTTCATCAAGTCCATGAATATAGATGGATCATTTGTCATCCCAAACGGCTCGACTCTGAACTTATAGGATCCATACCTCATCAAGAAAGCAGTCTTTGACACATTCTGCTCCCTAATTCGTAGCTTATGGTATCCCGACCTCAAATATATCTTTGAAAAGAAGGTGGCTCCCCTCAGCTAGTCGAACAGGTCATCGATTCGGGGTAACGGATATTTATTTCATATCATGACCTTGTTCAACCTCCGATAATCCACGCATAACCTCAGTGAACCATCTCTCTTCTTTACAAACAACACCAGAGAGCCCCAAGGCGAGGTGCTCCTACGAATGAAGCCGTGGCCTATCAACTGCTTTATTTGATCCCGTAACTCCCTCATCTATGCAGGAGATATAGGATATGGTGCACGCATTATTAACCGAGTGGCCGGCATCAAGTCTATGATGAAATTTATCTCTCGACTAGGGGGTAGGACCGGTATCTCCTGAAATACAGCGAAAACTCACAAACGAATGGAATCGAATCCAATGGAATCACAATCTCCTTAGAGGTATCTTACTTTATGTAATATAAGTGGGTGGAAGATCCTCCCTCTAGGCGAGGCATCGTCACCAAAAAAATCTCCTGTCGCGGAATGGCAAAGATAATACTCCTATCGAAATAATCTATCATGGATCTATACGCAGCGAGCCAATCCATGCCAATAATGACATCGTGATCATAAATATCTAACACTAACACGTCTGCATGTAAAATCAAGCTACCAATCTCTATACCTACACCCTGGCATATAAAGAAAATCAAAGACCTATTCCCCAGTGGTGAGTCTACGCAGGTCACTATACTCTCTGCCGTGTCTAATAACCCTAAGGCTCATGCAAAATGAGTAGCTATAAAATAGTGCGATGCCCCAGTATTATATAAAACTCGACTTATAGTGCCATGTATCGGAAATGTACCCTCAATCGCGAGTGGTGCCTGAGGTGTTGATGCCTAATGGATGTTATAGACACGTCCATACTGTAATTTCCCTTGCTTAACTGGGGCTACTGGGATGGTTGGTAGAGCTGGCATTTTAGCTGGTGCTGGGAGGGAGGCTGGAAAGAGTGGCCTCTGCAGCTCATTACGGGCACCCTGTTACTGTGGGGCCCTATACCCCTCTGGGCAATCCTAACATTATATCCATTCTTGCCACATCCAAAACATCTGCCTATGAAATTACCTCCCCTTTGTCCCTGTTGACCACAGCCCTGTTGGACATTACCACCCCACCACTGGCCCTGTCAAAAACTTTATTGGCCCTAATGGCCCTACATTTGACGAGGTTGGCCCTGCTGGCCATGCTGACTCGACTGCCCTGCTGGCCTTGTCTAAATCCCCCAAATCCCTATGTGGAATCACCTGATCAGAATCGCTTGGCAGGCTCACCTTAATGGGAACTATGCTCACCGTGAGGAGTCTTCCCTTGGGCTGCTGGTGCCCCACCAGTACTACTACTACCCCCTGTCCTGCCCTATTAGTTGGACTCCCCTTCTCGTTTGCTCCCCTGATGATGGAAGCTATGATCATGACAGTGCAATAAAACAGCGTTAAGTACGTCAGTGTAAGTACTCAATAATAGATTGCCTATGATGTTCTTACGAATTCACCAGTCCAATCCATCTAAAAATAGCAGTATCTTCTTCTCCTCAGTGGGTGCCTCATCCGACACTATAGTGAGAAGTCTAGTGAACTCCTCCTTATACTCAGAAATGGTCATTCACTCCTACTTGAGATTCCGTAACCTCCGCCTCATCTCAGTCTGCACGGAGGATGGGAAATACCTAGTGTTAAATCGCGCCGAAAATGACTGAATCGGTATGTTGTCCCTCTCCTCCAAGGTGGTGGTGGACTCCCACCACTGAAAAGTAGCCCCCACTAGCTTGAAAGAATCCAGTTACTCTCTCTGCACGTTGGTGCACTCATATATGCGCAGACGCCTCTGGACATCCTTCTTCCATTGGCTGGCGACTACGATGTCCGACCTACCCGAGAACTCCGGTGGATGCGCCTTCTGAAAGGCATCCCTGACCCATTCCCATGCAGTGGGAAGTTATGCTGGTACTGGCGCCACTTTCTGAACCTGGGGTGGATCTTGTTGCACCACCAATAATGAGGCATTCACCGCCTAAGCAACAATGGTGGCTACTTTAGTTGCATTCATCATTACCTAAGCCGGAGCTGCTGGCTACTCGAGCTGGGCATTCCTGTCTCGGGGTGCGCATTTTAGAGGCATCTGAATCGAGATGGAAGTTTTTAGTCTACAGTTATTATCAAATCTCAAATAGCTGAAGACATAAGCATAAATACAAGAATACAACAGTCCTAAAAATAGGGCTCTAAATCAAAGACGCAAAGCTGGAAATGAAATAATCCATACAAATCCTAAAGGACACTAGAACCTAGCTCTCATACCACCTGCGACACCCTGTCTAATTAAATATAGGGTGATGAGTACTTTATTAAATTAAAATCAAGGTGAACGGTTGGTTCATTCTTATCATCACTGTCGCAAAATAATTATTTTGAATTTAAACACCCTAAATAATTAAGCTAAGTGTCAAAACAATTTAAAGTCTTAATTTCATTTTATTAAATTCCAATATGAAGACCTTTTTAATAACCAACAGTTTAAAAATCACATAACTGCTAAGGATGGTAATTAACACACAAGAATTTAAACCATCTAGATAAACCAAACCAAGTTTAAGAACCATAAATGAAATCATCCTGGCAATAGTTAACTCTCAAAGAGTACAGAATACTGGAAATATAAATAAACATAAATCTCTAACAAATCCAAACGGAATAGGAAATCGGCCGACACATGCCCTAATTATAAAGAACTAAAATAGGAACTGAGTCAATGAAGAGGTCGTTTAAAACAAGGGCCTGCAACTCCCACATAAACTGCAGCGCGTCCAATCCAAAGAATCTATGCATGACGTCATTGTGGATGGGCACCTGTAATACATACATATATATACAAGATAGAGAAATGACAGAAAACGGGTCAGAGCACGAGTGTAAAACAATTTAAAAATAGTTTATCAAGTATTTAAAATGCTTATTGGCTAATGTGACAAGCATGTTAGTATGCGACACTCTCTTGAGAATTCTAACCTCTCATCTAGTGTGCACGCCTACCGTACTACTGATCTCATAAGTCTATCTAAATTATTTTCCCTAAAGTTTTATCCCGAAAAGTACTAAGGCTATGGTATTTATTTTTAGAAAATTAATCTCTTCCATTTTCTTACGTTGCTTAGAACCACTCAGTACCGTTACAAAATTCACGAACACTTGTTATAAAAATGGAGCATTTATTCATTACTCAACTACTTATACACATAGTAGAAAATTTCCATATATATAAGTATATATTTTGTCACTCATACAATATATATACTATCGGCACCCCACATAAAGTCTATGGTGCTGGCATACTCTGCTATCAAGTCCACGTATCACTCGTACTAAGGGGAATACTAGTTCGAAATCACTCTCGAACTGTATTAACACAATATACACAAAATGGAGACGAAACATATTTCCAAGTCACTAAGAGGTCAGCACATACCCCTCAAATCTCTTAGGACCGTCTGAATATCATTCTCAGATAGCATGTTCCAAGGAATCCTATGTTCTAGGGTACAAGTCAATATCCCCCCATAAAGGTCCCATCGAGATAAGAGTGTCTCGGCACGGTAACCTCCGTGATAGCAAGTAGCGCGGGTATGATTATTCAAAAACATACTGACTAATATATGTACGTAGTCACATGATCATATATATAGATATTCACATTTACCAAATTAGGTTTTGCTCATGACCCATAATTATTATTATCCGTACTTAGCACAAATTTACTTAATTATCTCGCATAAAAGATTCATCTCTTTTATGCTCATTTTAATTTATTTCATACTTACTTCTCATCTCTCGAAGTATTCCTTATTACTAAAATATAATTACAGTAGGTACACCCTCTCTAACCTTCTGGTATAAGTCTTTCACGAATCTCAATTATTTAGTGAACATACGCACAATTTCTAATGTGTGATGAAACCCCCCATTAACCCATGATTTCATCCCGTATAAAATTTTATTCAACAGAGTCTACTTATACCATATTGGTCCTCTTCATGTCCCATTATACTATTTAAAGGATATTCAAGGGTTCCCACGTATTTTATCTGAATTAAACAAAAAGGGGAATACATGTGATTTTCCATGAGGGATCGATCGGTCGAGGAATGGGATCGATCGATCGATCAAGCAGTTCTTGCTCAGAAACTGCAAATTCGACCTACGAGTTTCATCCAACAATTTTCTCCAAAACTCCATTAATGATCCCCAAACTCCCAAACAAGATTACTACTGGTTATATATAACAATATGCTTGATTTCCTACATGAAACATGTACAAATTCATCAAAGGGATTGAATTAATTGGGTAAATTAACATAATTATCAAGAACCCTATTTTTTTATGAAACTTCCATTATTCTAATTCTTTTCCAGATTTCTTGATTCTCAATCCATAAAATTTCTTGGGTAATCCTCTATATATGATTGAGATGTCCAAAATATATCTACTTCCTCTAAAACATGTGATTTAAATTCTCTAAGTTATCAAATTCTTCCATGAAACATATTTTTAACAATCCTAATCTACGTGGGTGAAACATTAGCTAAAAACAAAGAAAGATAGATACTTGCATGGGATTCAAGGGTCTGATTTGTTGATGAAAAAGATATGGTTGTGTTTCTCATCGTGCGATCTACGTTTTGGTGGTGGTGGTGGTGCAATCGAGTGAGTTCTTGGCCTTGGATTGCTTGGAAATCTCTCTACCTTCTTCTCTAATGGACATTCTTATGTTCTGTATTTGTTAACCCTAAAAGATAAATCCTAATGGCTGATATATCTTAGGGAAATTCGTGGGTTTAATTACCCAAAAATACAAAATGTTTATAATACCCTCTCGGGATGTCAATTAGGCCCAAAAACACCCCAAGACCCAAACTAAACCCCCGGGTAATCTTTTTTGACTATCTAGACCCTTACGGACACTTTGGCGCACTCAAAATGACCATACGGGTGAATTATAATTTATTCACTTTTATACTAATAATTTAGTCCCAACACGGCACAGGCGCGTCTCGACTTAAATTTCCATAATTGTCATTTTATTCACTCGTCACAATTTTAATAAATTCAATCTTATATATTACTTTACTCATCTAGTAATATTCAACAAATTCAAATAATTACTATTAAATTAATATTAAAAACAAATTTTTTGTATTAATATTAAATTAATATCTCAAATTAAATTTAATAAATCGTCAAATTTAAAAGCCATAAAAATACGGGGTATTACACCGCGTAGTCACCGGACTCTTCATTTGAGTAGACGGGGAGAATTTGTGAACGGTTAGACTTAGACTTAAAAACATGCTGTCAAAGGGTGAAAACATAAAACAAAGACAAAATGGTCCCACAAGAGGCACGAGCACCTCTCATGGGACCAATGTAACTCGTACGAACCGATCGCATAGTCAAGGAACTCCCGATTTGAGTATACGGAGAGAATTTGCAAACGTTTAGACTTAGGCTTAAAAACATGTCGTCAAATGGTGAAAACATAAAAAGGTAACAAAATGGTCCCATAAAAGGCACATGCACCTCGCACGGTACAAATGTAACTTGTAGGAACCGATCGCGTAGTCACGGGACTCCCGATTTGAGTATATGATGAGAATTTGCAAATGGTTAGACTTAGGCTTAAAAATATGCCATCAGAGGGTGAAAGAATAAAACAACCAAAAAAGGTCCTGTAAGATGCACGAGCACCTCGCACGGGACCAATGTAACTCGTAGGAACCGACCACGTAGTTACTGAACTCCCGGTTTGAGTATACTATGAGAATTAGCAAAAAGTTAAACTTAGGCATAAAAATATGTCGTCAAAGGGTGAAATGCAAAACAGCCAAAAAATGGTCCCGTAAGAGGTGCGAGTACCTCGTACGGAACCATTATAACTCATAGGAACAGACCGGGTAGTTACCGGACTCCCGGTTTGAGTATACGATGAGAATTAGGAAAAAGTTCAACTTAGGCATAAAAACAAGCCATCTAATAGTGAAAATGTAAACATCCACAAAATGGTCCCATAAGAGGCACGAGTACCTCGCACGAGACCAATATAACTCGTAGGAGCTGAACGCGTAGTCATCAGCCTCCCAATTTGAGTATACGATGAGAATTTGCAAAATTTAGACTTAAGCTTAAAAACACAGTGGTAAAGGGTGAAAATGTAAAACAACCACAAAACGGTCCCATAAGAGGCAAGAGCACCTCGCACGGGACCAATGTAACTCGTAGGGATCGATCAAGTAGTCCCTGGCCTCCCGATCTGAGTATACGACGAGAATTTACCAAATTTAGACTTTTAGGCCTAAAAATATGGCGTCAAGGAGTGACAACGTAAAACAATCACAAAAAGTCCCATAAGAGGTACAAGCACCTGACACGAGACCAATGTAACTCGTACGAATCAGCCGCATAGTCATCGGACTCCCGATTTGAGTATATATAATGAGAATTTGAAAAAATTTAGACTTATGCTTAAAAACATGACGTCAAAGGGTGAAAACATAAAACAACCACAAACGGTCCCGTAATAAGCACGAGCACCTCACACAGGACCATTGTAACTCGTGGAAAATAATCGTGTAATCACCAGACTCCCCATTTGAGTATACGACGAGAATTTGCAAACGGTTAAACTTAGGCTTAAAAATATTCCGTTAAAGGGTGAAAACTTTAAAAAGCCAAAAAAAGGTCCCATAAGATGCACGAACACCTCGCACAGGACCAATGTAACTCGTAGTAACCGACCGCATAGTTATCGGACTCCCGATTAGAGTATACGATGAGTATTAGAAAAAAGTTAGACTTAGGCATATAAAACATGTCGTCAAAGGGTGATATGTAAAACATCCACAAAACGGTCCCGTAAGAGGCACGAGTACCTCGCACAGGATCATTATAACTCATAGGAACCGATCGCGTAGTTATCGGACTCCCGATTTGACTATACGATGAGAATTAGGAAAAAATTAAAATTAGGCATAAAAACAAGTTGCCTAATGGTGAAAATGTAAAATAACCACAAAATGGTCTGGTAAGAGGCACGAGTACCTCGCACGGGACCAATATGACTCGTAGGAGCTGAACGCATAGTCATCGGCCTCCTGGTTTGAGTATACGACGAGAATTTGAAAAATTTAGACTTAAGCTTAAAAACATGGTGTCCAGGGGTGAAAATGTAAAACAGCCACAAAACGGTCTCATAAGAGGCACGAGCAACTCGTACGGGACCAATGTCACTCATAGGGATCGAGCGCATAGTCCCCAGCCTCCCGGTTTGAGTATACGACGAGAATTTGTAAAATTCAGACTTAGGCTTAAAAAATGGCGTCAAGGGGTGAAAACGTAAAACAGCCATGAAATGGCCCCATAAAAGGCACGAGCACCTCGCACGGGACCATTATAACTTGTACAAACTGACCGCGTAGTCCCCAACCTCCTGATTTGAGTATACGACAAGAATTTGCAAAATTTAGACTTTAAGGTCTAAAAACATGGCGTCGAATGGTGAAAATATAAAAAAATCCTCAAAATGTTCCCGCAAGAGGCACGAGCACCTCGTACAGGACCAATTATAACTCATAAACATGGTATGAAGTGGTGAAATTGTAAAACAGTCACAAAATAGTCCCGTAAGAGGCACGAGCACCTCGCACGAGACCAATGTAACTTATATGTACCGAGCGCGTAGCCCCTGGCCTCCTAATTTGAGTATATGATGAGAATTTGTAAATGGTTAAACTTAGGCTTAAAAACATGCCGTCAAAGGGTGAAAACGTAAAACAACCAAAAAATGGTCCCGTAAGATGCACGAGCACCTCGCAAGGGACCAATGTAACTCATAGGAACAGACCGCGTAGTTACCGGACTCCCGGCTTGAGTATACGATGAGAATTTGCAAAAAGTTAGATTTAGGCATAAAAACATTCCGTCAAAGGGTCCCGTAAGAGGCACGAGTACCTTGCACGGGACCATTATAACTCATAGGAACCGACCACACAGTTACCGGACTTCCAGTTTTGGTATTCGATGAGAATTAAGAAAAAGTTAAACTTAGGCATAAAAACAAGTCGTCTAATTGTGAAAAAGTAAAAATAGACACAAAACAGTCCCATAAGAGGCACGAGTACCCCTCACGGGACCAATATAACTCGTAGGAGCTGAACGTATGGTCATCGGCCTTCGAATTTGAGTATATGACGAGAATTTGTAAATTTTATAATTAAGCTTATAAACATGGTATCAAGGGGTGAAATTGTAAAACAGTCACAAAATAGTCCCGTAAGAGGCACGAGCACCTCGCACGAGACCAATGTAACTTATATGTACCGAGCGCATAGTCCCTGACCTCTCGATTTGAATATATGATGAGAATTTGTAAAATTCAGATTTAGGCTTAAAAATATGTTGTGAAGGGGTGAAAACGTAAGACAGCCACGAAACTGTGAAAGGCACGAGCACCTCGCACGAGAATAATGTAACTTGTACGAATTGATTGTGTATCCCCCGGCCTCCCAATTTTAGTATACGATGAGAATCTGCAAAATTTAGGCTTTTAGGCCTAAAAACATGGCGTCGAATGGTGAAAATATAAAAAATCCCCAAAGTTGTCCTGTAAGAGGCACGAGCACCTAACACAGGACCAATGTAACTCATGGAAAATGATTGTGTAGTCACTTGACTCCCCGTTTGAGTATACGATGAGAATTTACAAACGGTTAAACTTAGGTTTAAAAACATATCGTTAAAGGGTGAAAGCATAAAACAGCCAAAAATGGTTCCGTAAGATGCACGAGCACCTCACACGGGACCAATGTAACTCGTAGGAACCAATCACGTAGTTATCGGACTCCCGATTTGAGGATACGATGAAAATTAGCAAAAAGTTAGACTTAGGCATAAAAACATGAAAACGGTTAAACATAGGCTTAAAAACATGCCGTCAAAGGGTGAAAATGTAAAATAGCTAAAAACGGTCTCGTAAGATCCACGAGCACCTCGCACGGGACTAATGTAGCTCGTAGGAATGGACCGCGTAGTTATCGGCCTCCTAATTTGAGTATACAACGAGAATTTGCAAAATTTAGACTTTAAGGACTAAAAACATGGCGTCGAATGGTGAAAATGTAAAACAACCACAAAACGATCCCGTAAGAGGCACGAGCACCTCGTACGGGACCAATGTAACTCGTAGGGATTGACCACATAGTCTCCGACCTCTCAATTTGAGTATACGACGAGAATTTGTAAAATTCAAACTTGGGCTGAAAAATATGGCGTCGAGGGGTGAAAATGTAAAATAGCCACAGTATGGTCATGTGAAAGGCACGATCACGTCGCACGGGACCAATGTAACTTATACGAATCGACCGCGTAGTCCCCGGCCTCCCGATTTGAGTATACGATGAGAATTTGCTAAATTTATACTTTTAGGCCTAAAAACAAGGAGTCGAATAGTGAAAATGTAAAATAGGCACAGAACGGTCCCATAAGAGGCAGGAGCACCTCGCACGGGACCAATGTAACTTGTAGGGACCGACTGCATAGTCCCTGACCTCCCGATTTGAGTATAAGATGAGAATTTGTAAAATTTAAACTTGGGCTTAAAAACATGGCGTTAAGGGCTAAATACGTAGAATAGCCACAAAATGGTCCCGTAAGAGGCATGATCACCTCGCACGGGACCAATGTGACTCTTTTGAACCGATCGCGTAGTCACGGGGCTCCTTATTTGTGTATTCGATGAGAATTTGTAGACAGTTAGACTTAGGTTTTAACATTATTTGATTAGTGAAATCTTTTTTTGTTTTGTGTCTTATATTTTTTTTGCAGGATAACATTTTAGGGTTATATTTTATTCGCGTGGAACACGTGAACAAAGTAATGGTTTACGCTAGGTAGATTGTTTATTTATTATTATTGTTGATATGCGAGATTGTTTTTTTAATTTTTTTTCCTGGCAGTGCGGGCTTTTGTGTTGATTAAACAGGTTGGTTTTCATGTATAAACAAAGGAGACTTTGTCGAATTTTTTTAAAAATTCTAAATAATTATTGATATGGTAGATTCTTATTTTCATTTTTTATGGCCGTGCGGGCTTTTGTGTTGATTAAACATGTTGGTTTTCATGTATAAACAAAGGAGACTCTGTTCATATTTTTTAAAAATTGTTGATATGCGAGATTCTTATTTTCAATTTTTTTATGGTCGTGTGGGCTTTTGTATTGATTAAACGGGTCGATTTTCATGTATAAACAAAGGAGACTCTCTCGAATTTTTAAAAAATTGTAAAAAGTTGTTGATATGATTAACTAATATATTTGGATATTTTATTTTACTATAATATTATTTTGATAAAATGATTATTTATTGATTGCAGGTTGTGCACAAGAAGTTGAAGAGACATGTTTTTTAGTATGTCTATATGACAGTAAGAGAAGTTTTTGAAGTGTGACAACCATATTTATCATCTTAATTCAGGGATGATATTTTATTAACAATTGTATATCTTATTAATTAGTATGATTTTGTACTCATTTAAATATTTCGACTTGATTGTAGTTTAATGGAAGAAATTGTTATTGGATACGTGCTTCATTGAATGCAGTTGATATATTGCGTTTATGATTGGATGATTTGATCTACAATGCAAATTAGACGTCATTTATTATTGCAAGACAAAGCATGTAATAATATAATTATTTATGGTAATTTTTTTATGGTAATACTTATTTTGTATTAATTGAGAATGCCTTTCGGGATAGTTTTTACCGTCCTTAATACCCATTTTTGCATGAATTGAAGTTACCTTTTGGGATGATTTTTACCGTCCCAATTGTGTTGCTAGAATCTGAGTAGTATTAGGGATGATTTATCCGTCCCTAATACTACTTGCGGGAGCGAGAAGTTTTTCGCGGGAACACTTTTTGGGACAGAAAAATCCATCCCTAACGCTAAATGTAGAGTGTCCATGAATTAACATTTAGGATGGTAAATTCCATCCCTAAAATATTTGCGCCACCTAGTATAAGGGACGGATTTTAGCCATTGCAAAATCCGTCCTAAATAATCTTTTTGGGATGGTTTTTGTACTTTTAGGGACGGATTTTTACCATCCCTAATACTAATTTTTCTTGTAGTGTCAGTTAAGAATTATTCATTTATGAAATCATCTTTATCAAAAGTTTGATAAGAGTCAAAATAACTAATGTAAGTCATAGCAAGATCCTTAAAATCATCGTTTATTTCATTGAAAGAGTTTGCAGGAAATACAATAGTTAGGACGTCATTAGAGGATCCCTCTTTTACAATTATATCATAAATAGGAGAAAAAATAGTAGGATCCGGTATATCTTGGATTAGATGGACGAAAGGGTCCAGGTTAATTTGAGTGGGTTGAACAGGAATGGTATGCCAATTAAAGAGGGGCACTTCAATAATAGTGATCTTCTTGGACGGGTCGGAGAGTGAGGCCTCTTAGCGAATCATGTAGAGGTCTATCCCCAGTGTGTGCAAGTCAAACGGCTCATTGATTTCACTATCCCCATAATTTTAAGTGCTTTTCGTGGCTTTATCTATTGGAGGTTCTACATTATGTTTCCGCCCTTCATCCCAGGCGATGTCATCTTCAATGAAGAATTCTAGCCCGATTTCATCTTTTTATTGATGGGGTCATACCATAATTTAGGTAATCCTATGAAAGGGAAATCATCAACCTTAGATTCATTATTTGAGCTATTAAAATCATCACCCCACCCGATGGCAAAGGTGTCATTCTTTCGAGAGTATTCAACGCATTAAAAAACTTATATGGATTCATCAGATAGATCTTCCAACTTATCAGGGAAATGATGGAATTAAGGGACTAAATGCCCTAGGATTTTTAAAATCGTAAGCAACTCTAAAATGGTTCATAACTCTCTCTTCTGGAGGAATATATCTGACATAACTTGCATGATGTCTTCTAAGCTGAATTCTTCCATGGGCACAACCCATTTAGCCGATTCTTGGGCCCATCTATTCCATAAACAAATTTCTAAACTTCTTACAACTAATATTCATTTGTTAGGGAAATTTTTGGCCAAACTCTTGAAGCTGGTCTAGAACTGCAGGAAATTCCGTGCATCCCCCTTCTGAGCGGGTACGAACGATAATGTAGGCTTGGGTGAAGAGTGACAAAGCTTGATTGGTAGAGCTTTTAGGATGGAGGATAAAGAAAGGACAAATTTAAGGGTTTTTAGTGAGTCGGTAGTCATATCAGATGTTTTTACGGGCTTGATTATGGTTAGGGGTTAAATTCTAGATATCCTTTTGTCAACGACCTATTAGTAGGTAGGGCACACGGGGTATGTTGATATTCTTATGGGACCCAAATTGGTTTAGGAATATATGGACCCATGGCATAGGGAAAGAAGATTTTGGTATGAGGGGCCTCGGTAGTCTAGACCCGGTGTCATTTCATCTGCTGGACTTCTTCCTGGAGGTTGTCAATCTTAGCACTGAGCTGGGCAAGGATGGTCAGCAGATATGGTTGAGCCTTTGCAGCCTGGTCTTTATTCTACATGAATAACCTTTGAAGGGATAACTCAAACTCGGTGGAAGCAGTAGAGGAAGAAGTATAGATTCTTGGTAGTTTGAAGAATGATCGGAGGCAATATGGAGCCCGACCAAAAATGAGGGTAGGTGATCACACTTGACAGGAAAAACATTTGGGTGTATTTTGAGGGAAAGAGAGATATTTTTGGCATTTTATTTTTCTCTTTGAAAAGGGGGAGAATATTTTTGTTTTTTTAATGGGGAAGAAAGAAAATCCACAGCATGGTTATTATTAGGTTCCACACATTTTAGATTTGTCCTAGGATATAGAAAAAAATATCGGACAAGACCCGACTTCGGGAAAAAATAGGGTACATGATGCAAGACACGATTTAACTTGTTTCCAGACTCACGAGCAGGGTCCTATTTTCAAAATGGGAAAAATAATGTGAAAACTCAGGTGGTAAGGTTACTCAGAATTTTAACCAAGTTTCACATGGTAACCAACAAACTAGGTATGAGTATCATAGGATAGACACATATATGAGATTGATGCATTTGGTGGGTTAGTGTAAACATTCCCCCCTTTTTCATGATTTCCATGATAAACCTCTTGCCTATAAGGACAATTATTTATCAGTACGTGTGTGTAAGTCATTTAATATACATGAGTGTATGTGAATTGCCTCACGATATACCTCATAGATAGGGTACGTGTGAGAGAGAATTCGATATACTCGGCGTACGTGAATAAGTTGCCTTCTATATACCTCCCGTTGTGAGTTCGGTCAAGAGGTATGATGCGGGGGGTTATTTAGATATATGTCAAAGGTACGGGGTCAATAGAAGGTGGAAATCATATTGGTTAGGTTAATCGTGCCCCTTAAGATCGACACCCATCATGAAGTCACCACCCAGTACGAGATATAATTTGGGTCAATATTGCTATGCTCAAGTGATATAGTGTGCAAGAATGCATGCGTCTTGATTAGTATCTTATGGAGAATTTTATGTATGTTAAATAAGGGAAATAGTATCCCTATGAGGGATAGTATAAAATATACTGGTAGCATGGGATAAGAGGGATAAACATGGAGAGTAAAGCTAGCAAGTACGTTCATGGAGCATGGAGACTATACAAATCATAGTGATAGATACAAATTGTGAGGCATGTGAATGACAAATGTGTGAAAAGTGAGAGATTGACATGTGGATATATATGAGTGAAGAAAGTGTGTGGATAGATACAAGTGAGAGAAATGTGGGGGTGTGTGCTAGTGAGACTAAGTATGGATATCTAAAAGTGGTGTGTGAAATGTGTGAGTGAGCATGAAGCTACATACGAGTGAGAAGAATGTGAGAGTGTGTGATAGTGAGACTAAAGATGGATATCTACAAGTGGTGCGTGAATCATGTGAATAAGGGTGGAACTACATATGAATGAGAGTGTGTGGAGTGAAACATGGTGAATATATATAAATGAATAAAATATTAAACACGTCATATATACAAGTAAGTAAAAGGTGAAACATGTGACAAGAAGGTGATATATTGATATGGTGAGAAAAAATCATGGTAGAGATAAACATCATGATAATAAAGAGGCATATATACAAGATATATGTATAAGAGTAAGGAGAACATACAAGTGAAGGCACATGCACCTATATAAAAAGGAGAGAAAAGGAAATACCACCCATCTGAAAATAGAGTCTAGTCCTCTAAAAATGTCCCCAATGGAGTTGCCACTATGGCCATTCAGATGGGATTCCTCTAGCTCGGGTTGTCCTCGAAATTGGAAGGGGGGGGGGGGGACTAGACAAATCCCTCTCTCCCGAGAGTGAGGGGATTAGAGGATAAAGGATTCCTCTTTCTACCACTCGTTCAAATCTTCGCGGGATGCCGTAGATATAAATCGATCGTCATCAAAGGAGGAAAATATGAAGAAATTGAGTCACTATCCTATTTTACTCAAAACAAGCAAAAGAAATGTATCCGTTCTGAAAGAATGACATTAAAAGACATACTGATGCACAGGAAACCAAATGAATCAAGGATATAGGGACTAAGTTACGGAATGCGAAGGTGTTAGGTACCCATTCTTCCCTTTCAGTCTCTTACAGGCTATGATAATATTATCCTTTTCTCCAAAATGTGATACGTTTGCACATGTGTGCGGTATGAATAACAAGAGAACAGAATCATACGACTTGCATTATAGTAAAGATGAAGAAGAATCATCCTCAAGTGTGTACAAGAGAAATAACACAAAAATATAATCTGAGTGTCTGTCAAATCACAAATCACTATGAAGAAGTAATGTGTATATCGAGAACAACACGAATATATAAAAGTATGTGGACTTGCAATACTAATAAATATAAGAAAATATAAAATGAATAAAGGTAAAAATAGGGCTAAAATTACAAGATTGGATCGGGACACCTACGTAGCCCAAAGGGCATCAGAGTCCACGTAGTTCGATAACATGCAAGGGTGGGGTTTAACCCATAAATCCTAATTTAGAACTTCCTTTAGTTTGTTTTTAGAAAATGTGCGCAAAAGTAAAAAGTGTAAAAAATGAGGAAATTCTAATTTACGGTTTAGAAGAAAATTTTATTTTTGGCCTTTTTATATTTTATGAAAATAATATTTATATGTAATCAATAATAAAAAGTGGGATTATTTTTTAGGTGAATAAATAATAAAGATATATCAAAAATGAAAAGAAAAATAAACAATAACTTCTAATTGAGTGAATTGTAAATGAATAAGGGTTAATCTTTTAGAGAACTTTAATTCTAATTTTGCAATGGTAGGAGACTGATTTTAGTATGGTTGGATGGTGGTGTGGTAAGTATGTAAAGTGGGGTGAAAAATAGATCAGAGTGATGTAAACAAATGGAGATAATGTTTGCAATAATATAATTTTGGCTCACTGATTTCGAGAGGAATGTTCTGAATTCAGAAAGATACCATTGAGAATGAGGTCATGGTTTAAATAGTAACAAATTAGGGTTTCAAGGGGAGTGTTGATCGGCATGGCCCCTATAAGCAGTTTGAAACGAACTTTTAAAAAAAATGGGCATATGCAAACCTAAGTTCGAATCATGCACAGTTTGGAACGTTGTAAAGGGTATTCTGAGCCCTGTAAGAATCCATTAAATCACTCCTGAGTTCGTTAGTTGACCAAAGTCAAACAGGGCTCGAAAGTACTTGATGCTATCTGGGCGGGGGTTCTTAGAGTAAAAAGGCATGTACGCACGAACCGTGAAGCTGATTTGAACATAGTATAGACCATTAGAAAGGGAATTCAGATCCCTACGAGATTTCAATGATCTTTAATCGGTTTGGAGAGTTGTCTGAGGTCCAACGGGGCGGCTCAAAAGCGCCCTGTGGCGTCTAGATTAGGTCTCAGAGTAAAAAAATGAGTACGCGCAAACCGTGAGACCAATTGATGTACCGTATGGACTGTCAAAAAAAGGATTCAGAGCCCCACGAGATTTCAATGAGATTCGCTAACGCTGGAGAGTTAACTGAGTTCAAATGGGGTTTGAAAGCGCACGTTGACTATGCATTATGTCACAGAGTAAAAAGGAGTGTACGTGCAAACCGTGAGGCCAATTCGTGCATATTATGGACTGCTTGAAAGGGTATTTAGAGCTCTATGAGTTTTCAATCAGTTTTGCTCAGTTTGGAGAGCTAACTGAGGTCAACGGGGCTCTAAATTACTCGGTGTCCTTTGGACCAAGGTTCCGAGTAGGACCTAGGGCCTTATGGTAGGAGGAAAAGTGTTAGGGACCAAGGAGGTATTTAGGGGTTATTAGAATGGGGGTGTCTACACGCTTTAACTAAAAACGTTAAAGACATTATGAGAAATTGAAAAATAATAACCTTTCATTTATGGGGGAAAGATAAAAAATATATATATATTTTTAGTTTTTTGAAAGGAAAAAATTTAAACCCCCCCCCCCCCCCCCCTCCCCATGCATAATTGATTTGACCTCTTTTACACCCAAAACAAAAATAAGGGTGAATCAACGATGTGTTAAAAATGAGGTGTAAAAGGAATAATGACCCAAAAAAAAAGAAAAGTTGGATAAAATGAAGAAAATACTTGAAAGGAGACCCAAATCCCAAAAAATCCAAAGCGTTAAATGGGTACACTAAAATCTTGAAAACTCTTAATAATGGTGGTGATAATACGTAAATATTGCGTATTTCATCTCTCGAACCTACGCATTTTATCCCCCTCGAGTGCCTTAATCTCTATATTTAAGCCCTTTAACCAGAAAACCTTGGTTTATATTGTACACATGCTATATGAGGTATAATTGGGCTTTTGTAGGTATTTAGGTACTAAGTATGGAGTTCGGACGCATTTCGATGAAGTTCCATACGCAATCGCACGTTCAAGGGCATTTTAGTCTATTCACAGCTTGGGCACCTGTCCTGACATCTCACAAAATTTGTATCCCTCCTCGTTAGATTTACGTGACCGTGAACGGTGCGCGATTCCGAGTTCGTATGATGAAGTTACGGCGATTTCAGCGGAGGGAAAAACAATGAACCAAAAGAGGAGGAGGAAAAGGGAAGAAAAGAATGCATAAGCTGTTGCTTGGCTAACCCCTGCTTGATCGATCGATCGACTCTTTTGGTCGATCGATCGATCCTTCTCCGCAGTTGAAAATTGTCCTTGATCGATCGATCGACCAAAAGGGTCGATTGATCGATCCCCTATTTTCAAGAGATATTTTGGCATTTCTTTTCTTTTCTTTTCTCTTTTCTTTTTTAATTTAATTCCAACTTAGTATATATACCAATTTTGATGTAATAAACAGATGTGGACGATTTTAGATAGTTTTAGGTTAGTTTTTAGCTTATGATTTGTGGGATTTGAAGAGTTTAGCTTTTATTCTTCTTGGTTTGACACCCTAATGGGTTGTAAGTTACACTATTAATCTTCCCTACCATTAATATAGTTTGTATTTCCTTCATTTCTTGCTTTCTAGATAATTTACATGCTTTGTTAATTAAGTTTACTTGCTTTCTTTACACGCTTTCTAGTATAACTTTATCGCGTTTATTTACTCGCTTTATTTACCGCATTTTTACGATGCTTTCTAGGTAATTTAAATTAGGTTGTGTTTGAATGGAACTAACTTGGGTTAACGCATTGCTTTGCTTTGGTTATGGTGTTTACGAGTTTATTTCGGCTGCGTTGTCCTAGTTATTACGCCTAGGAGATTTGACATGGCATATCATGTATGTCCCGTGCTTACGACCTTTCGCGCGTAATTTCTGGGATATTTGTTGACACCAAAATCTTATTAGGCTTTTTATGCAGATTTAGGGGCGTGACAACCCTTGGTTCAATCAACTGTCGAAACGAGATGCATTCTAAATAACTCGTCGACCCATGTAACCATTTTATACAAATCAACTCGGTGAGGGATATTCTACACAACCTATAGTTTTACTCTCTTTCTTAATCTAGTTTCATTTCCCTCGCCTAGATAATCATTTCTCTTTTTGCATCTTTTACTTTTTAGTTTGTAATCACCTTTTACAGTTTTATTTCGGAATATTAAATCACTTAAATTCTAACAACTTGTCCCTGTGGATTTTTTTATACCCGACTTACCACTCTACTTGCCCTGCAAGTGTAGTCGTAATTTAGGTTTGTTTGTATAGTCGCGGCGAGACATAAAACAACGAATGTGCACTTTACACATGCACATCTGTCGCGCGCTATCAAAATGGCATCGTTTCCGGGGACAAGTTTGTTTTAGACTTTATTTAATTTAGTATTTCATAGTATTTTCTTTCTATTTATATTATTTGCTAATATTTTGCAGGACTTACATATTTGAGCACTTAGAAATGCTCGAATTTTTCTCGCCCGCACTTACTTTGTGGAATCCGCCATTACGAGCCATTTTTGGGGTAAGCATGTATTATTTCAATTCTTTCGATAATCCTTGTCATAATTCTCAAAATTCTCGTAAACCTATGACTTTCGGTGGATACTTAGAATCCCAAACTATAACAAAATCAAATATGACTTTGGGCGAGTATAACGAAAGTCAAAAGTTAGGTTATTTGAATTTTGATGACGATGATAATGATTTTGGGCCTTTACCTCCTTATACTTGGAATTTTGAAACGAATTCGAATTGTTTTCAAAATTCCTATCATAATGAGTTTTCGTTTAAGTTCGATGGTAATTTTCAAATTCCTATCAATGAGTTTTCTTGTTCCATCCTATTTCATTGCTAGGGACTAGCAATGTGTAAGTTAGGGGGTGTTATAATACGCAATTATTGCGTATTTCATCCATCGAACCTATGCATTTTAGCCCCCTCGGGTGCCTTAATCTCTATATTTAAGCCCGTTAACCAGAAAACCTCGGTTTATATTGTTAACATGGTTTATGAGGTATAATTGGGCTTTTGTAGGTATTTAGGTACCAAGTATGGAGTTCAGACGCATTCCGATGAAGTTTTGTATGCAATCACACGTTCAATGGCCTTTTAGTCTGTTCACAGCTTAGGCACCTGGCCCGACATCTCATGAAGGTTGTATCCCTTCTCGCTAGCTTCGCGTGGCTGCAAACGGTTCCCGATTCCGAGTCCGTATGATGAAGTTACGGCGATTTCAGTGGAGGGAAAAACAATGAACCAAAAGAGGAGGAGGAAAAGGGAAGAAAAGGAATGAAAAATCTGCTACTTGGCTCACCCCTTTTTGATCGATCGATCGACCCTTTTGGTCGATCGATCAATCCTTCTCTGGAGTTGAAAATTGGCCTTGATTGATCGATCGACCAAAAGGGTCGATCGATCGATCCCCTGTTTTCAGGAGATATTTTGGCATTTCTTTTTATTTCTCTTTTCTTTTCTAATTTAATTCCAACTTAGTATATATACCAATTTTGATGTAATAAACATAGGTGGACTATTTTAGATAGTTTTAGGTTAGTTTTTAGCTTAGGGTTTGTGGGATTTGAAGAGTTTGGCTTTGATTCTTCTTGGTTTGACACCCAATTGGGATGTAAGTTACACTATTCATCTTCCCTACCATTTATATAGTTTGTATTTCCTTCATTTCTTTCTTTCTAGATAAATATCCATGCTTTGTTAATTAGGTTTAATTTCTTTCTTTACACTCTTTCTAGTATAACTTTACCGCGTTTATTTACTCGCTTTATTTACCGTGTTTTTATGATGCTTTCTAGGTAATTTAAATTAGGTTGTGTTTGAATGGAACTCACTCGGGTTAACACGTTGCTTTGCTTTGGTGATGGTGTTTACAGGCTTATTTCGGGTGCGTTGCCCTAGTTATTACACCTAGGAGATTTGACGGGGCATACCATGTATGTCTCGTGCTTACGACCTTTTGTGCTTAATTTCTGAGATATTTGTTGATGCCAAAATCTTATTAGGCTTTTTATGCGGATTTAGGAGCGTGACAACCCTTGGTTCAATTAACTGTTGAAACGAGACGCATTCTAAATAACTCGTCGACCCATGTAACCATTTTATACAAATTAACTCGGGTGAGGATATTCGATGCAACCTATAGTTTTACTCGCTTTCTTAATCTAGTTTCATTTCCCTCGCCTAGATAATCATTTCCCTTTATGCATCTTTTACTTTTTAGTTTTTAATCACCTTTTACACACTTATTTCGGAATATTAAATCACTTAAATTCTAACAACTTGTCCCTGTGAATTTTTGATACCTGACTTACCGCTCTACTTGCCCTGCAAGTGTAGTGATAATTTAGGTTTGTTTGTATAGTCGCAGCGTGACATAAAACAACGACTGTGGCCTTACACGGCCACAACTTCTCGCGCGCTATCAAAATGGCATCGTTGCCCGGGACGAGTTTGTTTTAGACTTTATTTGATTTAGTATTTCATAGTATTTTCTTTCTATTTGTATTATTTGCTAATATTTTGCAGGACTTCCACATTTGAGCACTTAGAAATGCTCGAATTTTTCCCGCGCACACTTACTTTGTGGAATCCGCCATTTCGAGCCATTTTTGGGGTAAACATGTCTTATTCCAATTCTTTTCATAATTCTCAAAATTCTCGCAAACTTATGACTTTCGGTGAATACTTAGAATCCCAAAGTATAACAAAATCAAATATGACTTTGGGCGAGTATAACAAAAGTCAAAATTTAGGTTATTGGAATTTTGATGATGATGATAATGATTTTGGGCCTTTACCTCCTTATAATAGGAATTTTGAAACGAATTCGAATTATTTTCAAAATTCCTATCATAATGAGCTTTCGTTTAAGTCTGATGGTAATTTTCAAAGTTCCCATTTTCATGCATCCGCACCTCGACCCATGACATTCGGTGAGGGTTTGCATATGTATGAGAATGAGAAACTTGAAAATCGCTATCGCGAAGAAAATCGCTGTTGGGAACATGAGTTGGATTTATTATTTGAGTCAGACGACGATTTTGCTTTTAAAACTTTCGAGGTCGAAGAATGTTTTGAACCAAATGAGGTACTTGTACCTACTTTGTAACAAGCCATTCTAGACTCTGCCCATTGCGTAATAGATATTGAAAGCGAGGATGATAATGATGTAATATCTATTTGCAATGAAATAATTTCTTCTTTGGCCCCCAAAGAAGAACATTTCATTGAAAATGATATTATTTCCTTCGAAACTCAAAATTCATGCGATGATGATTCATCTCATGAGTTTGAATTTATTTCATCTCCATTTTCATTCTCTATTACCACACCGTCACAATTACCCGATGATTCGGTTTCAAACTTTAATGTTTTAAACCTTTTCGCCGATGAGGAGTACTTTCTCGAGTTGCCTTCCACGATCGCATATGTGCCTTTGTGTGCGCCACCTCCCATTCCAACTTCAAAATCATTGGGAGGATATTTGGCTTTTCTTGGTCCCCACTTATTTTTGTCACCCGTTCAATCCAAACCCTCCATCGTCCCTCCAAAACTTTTAATTGGCGATGGTTCATTTCTTCCGCCTTACACATGCCTTCCGTTGTGCAAACAGAATCCATATTTTTTGGAGGGCATGCTTGTATGTGAGGGTACACCAGTTATCCTCCAAATTCAAATCATTTTCACGGTGGACCCTCAATTATTTAGACTTCTAGTGTACAGTTAGTGTGAGGCCTAAATAGTAGGTTGTATATAGTTAGCTTTTTATTCTTTCTTTCTTTATTTTTTTCTTTCCTTTTTGATTTAGTTTAGTGTAATTAGTTAACTTTTTATTATTTATTTTCGCTATGCTCGGTACTAACTTGTTTTGTAGATTCTTTGGACTTGTGCTTATGGGGATCGCTCCAATTTTGGGTAATATCGCTCTTTTCCTCTCTTAACTTGGTTCTTAATTAACATTGAGGACAATGTCAAGTTTTAAGTTAGGGGGTGTGGGATATTCTATCCATTTCTTTATTTAGTCCATATTTTTTCTCACACGTTAGTTACTTAGTATGCTTTTTTTCGAAAAATTAAAAATTTCAAAAAGATTTTCTTTCTTTGTTCTCCTTTTTTGGGCTTTTTGGCTCTGTTTCCGATGATAAATGTCAATAATTGCCCGGTCCAATAGACAACCCAATGATGCATGTTATCGATTTTAGAAGTTGTTAGTCTTTAGTCTCACTTATTGATATTATGAATAACTTCATGAATTACACTTTAATCCCATGAGCACATGTGTAGTTATTGCCTTATTGATTTGGTTTAAGATTTTTATAACTCGGTAATCTTTTGTTGCATTGTATATACTTACACCAAGTAAGCTTTGTACCTTTCGTCGTTTGTGAGTGTATACACTGTTCTTTTCTCATTGAAAACGTTGAATTCGTTGGTAATCTCACTATTCTTTCATTTGATCGTTCATTAATTGAGTTCATACTTGAAATGTGTTACTTGATCATGATTTTCATATATTGTTTTGACTCAAGAATTTCATAAACTTTTGGAAATGATCATAGGCATTCTTTGTTATATCACCCATATTATCCTTGACCTCACCCTTATATGTTTACCCTCTGTAACCCCCTTGAGCCCAAATATAGCCTTTCGTTTCATAACCCCATTCCCATAACCAACTATACATTTGAGTTTTAAACCATACATACACTTTCCATACCTTTGTTTGGAATGTTACTTGGGATTGAATGATGTTGTTGTGATGTCGGTTGCAATTTAGGCATATGAGAGTGTGAAAAGTAAAGAAAAGAAAAAGTGAAAAAAGTGAAGAAAATGAGAAAGCAAAAAGAAAAAGAAACAAAAGAGAAAATGAGAAAAAGAAGAAAAGAAGAAAAGAAAAAGAAAGAGAAAGTTGTAAATGTTGTATATAGTTCAATAAGCTTTGATTACTCTCCCCGATGATATATCTAATGCCGTTTTGGAACTCATTTTCCAATTTTTATATTGCTCGCATTTTTCCATTATCTCGAGTTTTCATCCCGAACACTTTGAATCCGTATATACATCCCTTTGATTTCGTACCCTAGCCTAGCCTACATTACAACCCTAATAAAGTCCTATGTGATCTTAAGGAAATATAATTTAAAAGTCATAATAGTTTTGATAATCTGTGAAAATACATTTCGCCTCTTTTAGTGTGCGGTATCCTTTCATTGAGATTACAGTTTTTTATTTTACATATAGCGTTCTTCTTTTGTGATATGTGTGCGACCTAGTTTCCATTTCCATTTACTCTTTAGCACCTATGTTCCATGTTTTACCTCTCTATTTCGAGTGAATTCGCTTGATGAGCGTAATGCTCGTGATGATTGAATGTATACTTGATATAACGTTTATCCGGTTTATTTAAGTTTTTGCCAAATCACACTATGCATGTGCTCACTCCCCTCCCACATTTTAAAGTTTCAATTCTATGAGGTGCATTCTATAATGTTAATGATTTGGACTTTTGTTTGAATTCATTCAATTTTCTAATAATGCGTATGAAATCCTTTTCGTTATTGTTGGGCTTGTCGCATGTTTTGTTGGGCATATTTTGAGGAAACCATGTGATGTTTGTGGGTACCATCCCTGAAAACCCTCACGAGATGACACTCGTCCACTAGGGTGATCTAGGGGTTTAACGGCTGATTACATACGCTAAATGCAATCGAATCGCCCATGAAAGTGGTCTTTTGCTTTTATACCATACTTTTGTACTATCTCCTGCTTTTGGTTTTCTTGTAGTTCTTGTTGCATCCTATTTCATTGTTAGGGACTAGCAATGTGTAAGTTACGGGTGTGATAATACGCAAATATTGCGTATTTCATCTCTCGAACCTACGCATTTTAGCCCCCTCGGGTTCCTTAATCTCTATATTTAAGCATGTTAACCAGACAACCTCGGTTTATATTGTAAACATGCTATATGAGGTATAATTGGGCTTTTGCAGGTATTTAGGTACTAAGTATGGAGTTCGAACGCATTTCGGTGAAATTTCGTACATAATCTCACGTTCAAGGGCATTTTAGTCTTTTCATAGCTTGGGCACTGGACCGACATCTCACGAAAGTTGTAGCCCTCCTCGCTAGCTTCGTGTGGCCACAAACAGGGCGCAATTCTGAGTCCGTATGATGAAGTTATGGCAATTTCAGCGGAGGGAAAAATAATGAACCAAAAGAGGAGGAGGAAAAGGGAAGAAAAGGAATGTAAAAAATACTGCTTGGCTCACCCCTGCTTGATCGATCGATCGACCCATTTAGTCGATCGATTGATCCTTCTCTGTAGCTAAAAATTGGCCTTGATCGATTCGATCCCCTGTTTTCAGGAGATATTTTGGCATTTCTTTTATTTTCTCTTTTCTTTTCTAATTTAATTCCAACTTAGTATATATACCAATTTTGATGTAATAAACAGAGATGGACTATTTTAGATAGTTTTAGGTTAGTTTTTAGCTTAGGGTTTGTGGGATTTGAAGAGCGTGGCTTTGATTCTTCTTGGCTTGACACCCAATTGGGTTGTAAGTTACACTATTCATCTTCCCTACCATTTATATAGTTTGTATTTCCTTCATTTCTTACTTTCTAGATAATTTACATGCTTTGTTAATTAGGTTTACTTGCTTTGTTTACACGCTTTCTAGTATAAATTTACCACGTTTATTTACTCGCTTTATTTGTCGCATTTTTTTATGCTTTCTAGGTAATTTAAATTAGGTTGTGTTTGAATGGAACTCACTCGGGTTAATGCATTTCTTTTCTTTGGTGATGGTGTTTACGGGATTATTTCGAGTGCGTTGTCCTAGTTATTACACCTAGGAGATTTGACGAGGAATATCTTGTATGTCCCGTGCTTACGATTTTCGTGCGTAATTTCCGGGATATTTATTGACGCCAAAATCTTATTAGGCTTTTTATGCGGATTTAGGGGCGTGACAACCCTTAGTTCAATTAACTGTCGAAACGAGACGCATTCTAAATAACTCGTCGACCCATGTAACCATTTTATACAAATTAACTCGGGTGAGGGATATTCGATGCAACCTATAGTTTTACTCACTTTCTTAATCTAGTTTCATTTCCCTCGCCTAGATAATCATTTCCCTTTATGCATCTTTTACTTTTTAGTTTGTAATCACCTTTTACACTTTTATTTCGGAATATTAAATCACTTAAATTCTAACAACTTGTCCCTTTGGATTTTCGATACCCGACTTACCGCTCTACTTGCCCTGCAAGATCATTCATAATTTAGTTTTGTTTGTATAGTCACGGCGAGACATAAAACAACGATTGTGCACTTTACACGTGCACACCTCTAGCAGTTGCTTGGCTCACCCCTGCTGCAGTGGAGGGAAAAACAATGAACCAAAAGAGGAGGAGGGAAAGGGAAGAAAAGAAATGCAGAAGATGCTGCTTGGCTCACCCCTGCTTGATCGATCAATCGACCCTTTTGATCGATCGATTGATCCTTCTCTGCAACTGAAAATTGGCCTTGATCGATCGATGGACCAAAAGGGTCGATCGATCGATCCCCTGTTTTCAGGAGATATTTTGGAATTTCTTTTCTTTTCTCTTTTCTTTTCTAATTTAATTCCAACTTAGTATATATACCAATTTTGATGTAATAAACAGAGGTGGACGATTTTAGATAGTTTTAGGTTAGTTTAGCTTAGGGTTTTGGGAGTTTTGCTTAGTTCTTCTTCATTTCTCTTTGGTTTGACACCCCATTTGGATTGTAAATTGACTATTCATCTCCCTACCATTTAATATAGTTGTATCTCTTCATTTCTTTCTTTCTAGTGTAATTTACATGCTTTCTAAATTAGGTTTACATGCTTTGATTAATTGCTTTCTAGTTTAGATTTATCGCGTTTCTTTATTGCGTTTATTTATTGCATTTTTATCATGCTTTCTAGGTAATTTAAATTATGTTGTGTTTGAATGGAACTCACTTGGGTTAACACAATTCTTTGCTTTATGATAGTGTTTACGGGTTTATTTCGGGTGCGCTGTCCTAGTTATTACGCCTAGGAGATTTGACGGAGCATATCATGTATGTCCCGTGCTTACGACCTTTCGCGCGTAATTTCTGGGATATTTGTTGACGCTAAAATCATATTAGGCTTTTTTGAGGATTTAGGGGCGTGACAACCCTTGATTTAATTAACTGTCGAAACAAAACGTATTAGTAATAACTTGTCGACCCATGTAACCATTTTATACAAATTAACTTGGGTGAGGGATATTCGACGCAACCTATAGTTTTACTCGCTTTCATAATCTAGTTTCAATACCTTGCCTAGATTAACATTTCCCTTTTATGCATCTTTTTACTTTTTAGTTTGTAATCATCTTTTACACTTTTATTTCGGAATATTAAATCACTTAAATTCTATCAACTTGTCCCTGTGGATTTTTGATACCCGACTTACCGATGTGCTTGCCTCGCAAGTGTAGTAGTAATTTAGGTTTGTTTGTATAGTCGCGGCGAGACGAAAACAACGACTGTGGCCTTACGCAACCACAACTTCTCGCGCGCTATCAGGTGGACAAAAGATGCATAGAGATAAGTGTAGGAAGATATGCTGGTGAAATGGGGTGAAAATCTTGGATTTTAAGGTTTAGTGTAGGAAGGTAGGGTGGTGAAATGGGGTGAAAATCTTGCGCACCAAGTACTTGTAACAAATTATCCGAAATATGGGAGTGGAATGAAGGGGAGTGAATATAACACGGGAGAGCATAGTGTACACACAAAGATTGTGTGCTCTACGTCCTTACCCTCTGTGTCTTTGCTAAGCTTAGTGGTTGAACTCATCAATGTGTGTGCATTCTTAGGCGATTCTAAACTAAACTTCTTCACAAAATCTTTAGCATACTTAGAATTAGATAAGAAGATCCCACTATCGAGTTGATGCATTTGAAGACCTAGAAAGAATATAACTCTCTAACTATACTCATCTCAAACTCACTTTTCATTTCTCTCGCAAAGAGATAAGTACGTTGGTCACATGCGAATACAAATACTATGTCGTCGGCATGGACTTGAGAAACCGAAATGGCACTTTTAGCCCGACGAATAAAGGACGTCATATCCACTCCCCCCCTCATAAAGCCACAATCTAGGAAATATGATGTAAGACTTTCATACCAAGCACATGGTGATTGCTTCAAACCGTATAAGGTTTTCTTTAGGTAAAAGACTTGGTTTGGGTGATAAGGGTCTTCAAGCCCTTTTGGTTGTTCCACATAGACCTCCTCCTGTAGAATTCCATTAAGGAAGTCACTCTTGAAATCCATTTGATAAATCTTGAATTTCATATGATATTTTATGGCCAACAAAAATTGAACGAACTCTCGCCTAGGAACGTAAGTAAATGTCTCGTCCAATTCAACACCCTCGATTTGGGTGTAACCTTAAGCAACCAACATAGCTTTGTTATGAACAATGATACCATACTCATCCATCTTATTCTAATAAATACACTTGGTACCAATGACATCAGTGTCACTAGGCTAGAGAACTAATTCCTAGACATCATTCTTTTGAAACTGAAGCAACTCTTCTTGCATATCAATAATCCAATGCTCATCTTTGAGTGATTCCTTGATGTTCTTGGGCTCGATATTTGAGGTATAACAAAAGTAGTTAACCGCATTCTGTAGTTGATTATGAGTATTGACTTCTTGGTTGGTATTCCCAAAGATGTTAGTAGAGTCATGAATCTTATAAAACAAATAAGGTGAATTATTTTTGTCAAGAACAAGGTCCATCGATTCATTGTGAGGAACAATGGGTTTAGCACAAAAAATGTCATTGTAATCATCATAAAAAAATGTGGAGGGAACATCATCTTATACGGTAACATTTATTAGTTCTTTGACCTTTGTAAAAGTGGTGATCGCTTAAATAAGCTCTGATACCAATTTGTAAAAAATGTGCGATGCCGTGTGATACCGATTTAAATCAAATTCGCAAATTTTTAGTTTAGACTTATTTAATTTGAGTTAATTTTTAAACCAAATTAATTCAGCCCTTAAACATGCATCTATATGTGGGTGAATCAAACCATCACAAAAAAATTACTGACACACAGATTTCAGGACAACACCTTTCGGACAAAACCTTTAATTTCACTATGAATGATAAATCGCAACTTACATACAAAATGAAATCGGCAATGAATATCGTGCAGATACTCACATAGACACGCAACTTAGAGTCAGCAATGAAACAACCGCAACAACCCATAAGAATACACTCTCCAATTCAGCCAGGAATATTCACGAGCACTCCCAATCGACACGCAGTCGTAGTCAGTCGTAGAGATAACACTCCACAAAGAAATAACTTCACCAAAGTTGTATCTTGGGTTCCAAAAAAATTCACATAAAGATTGGGATGTTTTGTGAATTGAAAACAAATAGGATTAAACCCTTAAATGAAGAAGACAAAGAATTATGCTGGTTTGCAGTTTGTGCAGAATGAAAAACGACAGGTTTTATTAACGAAAACGAAGTGATTTAACACACTTTATATAGAAAACTTAAGTCGATGTGTCGCTCTAACGAGCTTCACGCGACATTAGCCTCTCACTCGAATAATAAGCTCAAGTCGGTCGAACGACTGAGCAAAAATAAAATAAAAATTATTTCATCAAAAACTGCGTTTCAAAACTTAGAAAAAATTCTTTGACCAAAAACTTTGCTTCGACACTTCAAATATATTTTAGAAAAATGATCCCAACACTCTAAGTGAACCGTTAAGGTAATTAAACATAAACTTACCAAAATTAATCTCACGGAGGCCTTTGTTAAAGAACATTGATATTCGAATCCGTCTTGACGCATGATTGAACTTGAAAAAGTCTTCAACGGTTATAACGGTATACGACATACTAAAATGTAAATCAAACAATAAAATAATGTTCTTAAAACCTTGGAGCTAGCAAAATTGTAAACCCTATAAGCTACACTGTTCGATGATTATCCTAAAAATATTCCCTCGTTGCTTCTCGAGTCAATCTTTCCTTAAGGTTCTCTATCATAAAGGATGTAGTAGGAATCCTAAAAATTCAAAAATATGATAGGTTGGATTTTTTTCCGCTCCACTGTTCATATGGAATTTGAGTAGTATGTGGATGTAAATAAATTCTATAATCGTGTAGCATTCAGTGCTAACTATGTCTATCTAAAATTAAATTTGCACTTTCCTTCCAAGAAGCATGGACCTTGCCATCTCTTGAATAGTTCAATTCTTCCTCTCAATAATGCCATTTTATAGAGTAGTACGAACGACTAGAAATGCATGTTTGATGCCAACGTCATCATAAAAATTACTAACTTTAGCATCAGTAAATTTAGTTCCATTGTCGGTACAAACTCTATTCCTAGTGAAATCATGTTGATTTTGAAGGACACGACACTTGATTGTCAGAAAGCCAACAACATCAAAATTTTCTCTAGGAAATCCAATGATAGAATATCTTGAAAATTCATCAACCATCAATAGGATGTACTTCCTACCACTAATACTCTCCGAATGTATAGTACCCATAAGATCCATGTGTATTAACTCTACAAAAAGGGAGGTAGTAATGGTATTCAACTTCCTGTGGGAAATTTTGTTTTGTCTTCCTCCCTAGTAAAGACCACAAATTGAGGAGGTTGGTTTTTCTAAAGATGGTAAGCCGCGATCCAAGTATTTCGTCACTAAAAGCTCAAGATATCTAAAGTTAACATGACCTAGTCATTAATGTCAAAGTTCGGTAGTGGAGACCTTTTCAATGATACAAACGACTGAACACTTGAGAATGATACCATAACACCAAAATAGGACAATTGTAACGGGAGAAGACCATTACAAAAAATATTTGCAATGGATTTAATCCTTTATAAAAGTGATGTTATTTTTTCCGAACAGAATTTGTAACAGATTTAATCCGCTACAAATTTAATATTTGCAACTGACAAAAACCGTTACAATTTATTTTCTAATGGATTTGGGATTGGTACACATCATATACATTAGTAACGAATTTCCTAAATTGTAATGGTTTCAACCCGTTAATCATTTACAAAATACATTGCAAGAGATTGAGAGTGCCATATATTCATAACATATATTTTTATATGTAACGGTTAAAGTCCGTTATTAATATTAATATATTTTTAAAAATATATTAATTTCTCCTTAAACAAATAACTCTAAATACAATAATAAAAACTTGTTCTCAACCAATTGCAATGCACTACAATCAAACAATGCCCATAAATTTTACTCAAAACATAATTTTAAAACACATGACAATGAATAACACATCATTTCGGTGACAAAATATTTTGATGACATTAAACTGATCTAAAAGTATATTTCGTTCATAACCATTAAAATTCCCACAATAAAATGCAGTACAAGATAACCCATCTAGATTTTAACCATAATAATAATCAAAACTAAATCTAAAAACTTTTAAATTCTAAACATATTATTCTCTCAAAAGTAGTCGTCATGATATTCCTTGCAAAAGTAGACTTTATTCTCCCAAAAGCAATCTTCATTTTTTTCGATAATAACATGTTTCACAAACTCAATCTTAGTAAATGTGTAAGCATAAATGAGTAAATAACACATAAGTAGGAGTGGTAAACGGACGGATACGGATCGGATACCATGTTTTCCATATCCGTATCCGCTATCTGAATGTACTATCCGTATCCGTATCCGTATTCGCCCAGATAGTTAAAACAACTATCCATATCCGTATCCGCTCGGATACCTCGGATTCGGATAATATCCGTATCCGTTTACATTATTTAGCCATCGCAAAAAATAACAATTAAAATATCCAATCCAATCCAAATAAATATGTAACAAAATTACTACCTCCTAACATAAACAATTATGGATTCCATAATAATAGTATCATTACATAATGATAATATGGCTTAAAGTCATCCATTCTTTACAACCATATAAGCTGAAAGTCATCCAAAAAAAAAAATAACAGTCGCATTCCATGACAGTAGAAATAAATATGCACTTTTTAGATTAATCAAATTTTTTGAGAATGATAACCTCATGGACCTTTTGTCTTCAAAACATACTGATATTTTTATTTTAATAAGTATACATTTTTATTTTATATATAATATACATGTTGTTAACTTCAGTTCTCATTACAATCAAAACCATCTCTTTACTTTTATGTTTCTCTCTTACATTCTTTTTTGTTTCTCTCTTACATTTATTTATAATTAAGGAAACTAACGAACAACCACATGAGAGTTTCTTTTCTGTTATTTTGTACGAAGGAGAAATGAAACGAAGTTAGTTTTTTTTTAGTGGAGTATATGTTCTTTAGTCGGTGTATGTTGTGTGTGATAAAGTGTATTGTAACTTTAGTGTAACTGCATGATAATGTACCCAATTAAATAATACTACATGACATTTTATAATATACCCAATAAAACAATAACTTTAGGGTGTTATTGTTTTGACTGGAGTATGCGTTTATTTTGTTTTGGAAATAAACGATTAAGATTTGTTTTAATATTATTTTATTAGTAATACTAGGACCAATATTATTAGTAACATTTTAAACATATGTTTGACGGATACGGATATCCGTATCCGTATCCGTATCCGTTTTCTCGGATATTTTTAAAGAGTATCCATATTCGTATCCGTTTTCATATTTTCGGATAAATATCCGCAAATTCGAATTCGGATATCGGACGGATGCGGATTTTAGAATATCCGTTTACATCCCTACACATAAGACTAGTACATTCACGTGCCATCGTCACACATGTAATAATATATACTTGCAATGATATATATTTTCACAACCATGTGCGGCACTATACTTGTAATAATATATATTTTCATGACCATATTCTTTGTTCTCACTATCCCATGTGTTTAATTCTACAAACATATAGTAATAATCAATTATAAAAAATAAATAAAGAACAAAGAAGGTGTCATCATGCAGACTAAGAACTATTAATTCACATATGAAAATTAGGAGAAACATAGGTTGAAATTACAAGTAGAACATCACAGCAAGATCATTAGATTTATTTGGATTCCAAGGCTGCAATTTTTGTTAATAATTTGAGGCTTGTCTGCCTCAAACTATTCATCCTCCACACCATAACAAAATAATTAAATCACATACAAACCTGTTGAAAAGAAATGATTAACAAATACAATTACCGTTTTAAGCGCTGATTTTTAGCACAAATCGGATCGAAAACTTGGCTATAAAAAGGAAAAAATAAGTATCTAGGTGAAATTAACATACATTAATTAAACATACACACAAACAAACACTAGATTTCTTAATCAAGTACACTTTTAACAACCAACATGCTGCCCACAAAAAATCTACATTTAAATATATAAGAGAATAAATAAAAATATTATTTTTTAAGTAAAAAATAAACCTTGTATTGAATAAAAGGAAATATATATATATATATATATATATATATATATATATATATATATATATATATATATATATTCTAAACATGCATCGAGTTTCAAGGGGCCAATGTATAAGTATCTCAAAGGAAGCTGGTTGAACATAGTATCATCTTAAAATAAGTAAGGTATGAAACTCATTAAAAACAAAAACATGAAATAAGCCCCAAAAAGGAAGTCATACAACAAAACAAGGCAACCCTAATAATAAAATATTTAGTTTCAAAAAGCTTCACAATCCTTTCCAAGGAATTCAAAGAAGAGGAGATTTGCAAAATGCAATACTATATCTAACAACAAGTAGAAAAAAGAATGGATCAATTTCAAGTCTTTTATTTTGTATCAAAAAGTCTCTTATTCAGTAATCTTTAAAGATTTGCGCCAGCGATATTGTAAAATTTTTTTGCCATGATAACGGCATGATAAAATCTTTTTAACATGGTGAAAGACTTTTTGATACAAAATAAAAAGATTTGAACTAAACATATATTAAAAAAAATCAAAAAATTATTTGGTATATACCCCCCAAAAAATTATGAAATGACCCACAAAATCCTCCCCCCGGTAATCTACATTTCAATTTCAAGTAAACAAGAAAAGAAATTCGATAACCAGCGCTTTCCCAAGTCACACCAACAATACACTACAGTTAGACGTGTTAATCTTGGAAAACAATACGGTGACATAGTACAAAATGATTTCAAAATTAACGGGAAATGAATACTTTCTCACTCATGATGCGTGTCCAAAGCAATGTGTAATAAACATACAAAAATATATGTAATAGATACCATTTGCTTTTACGTTAAGCTGTGAAACATTAATCAACATTCCAATTACGCCAGGAAAGAGAACTGCATAATAAATCAACCAAGAAATAAAACAAACCAGTTCAATGCCCCTTTCATGCTTAACTAAACATTATTATATTAAGTTGAACATTTTAAGAGTTCAATTAAATCTAAAGTAATATAAGTAAAGATATTATATAAACTCAATTGAGTGTATAAGATTCTAACTCACTGCCATTTTCATTTGTGGTTAGTAGTTGTAGACATCATGCCCAAGTTATAAATAAAGGCCCTATCAACTATATTAAAATATAAATTAGTAGTTTATAACTTTTTTAATCTAACTTCACTCGGAACCAAAATTAGAGAAAGATAATTAGTACGTAATTTCATTTGGGAACTAATTATTTTCATCAATCTAAGTTGTAAAAAATATAAAGGGAACATGAAGACTTCCAAAACTTTTAAAAAGTTATAAATGGGACATTCAGACTTTCAAAATGGTGCAAACCGGATATGAAGCTTCATATATTTATTTCTCCAAAGACTATTTATAAAGGGGATATGAAGGTTTACGACCCTTCAAAAAATTAGTCAGAACTAATTTCATACGTTGATCCTAATTTATTAATGAATTTAATTGTCATGTTCTTTTGTCAAAATTAAGGGGATTGACATCAAATAGCTTTTTAAAAGAAACACTATATAATTATATCTCTATCATTTTTCTACAACACGGTTCAATAAAATAATTTTATAATAGCAGGAATGGATTCTTATATAGGACAATGTGGTCATATAATTAGGTGAATGTATTCAAACTCCTAAATTTATTCCACTGTTCTTATCCAACTTCCGCGGCACTACGTGTACTGGTTCACTACAATGATTATTCCAACTAGAAGCTACCATATTTACTATGTTGGTAAATTAATTTGTTAATGAGCCATAGCTGAGATGCGAGAGTTTCGAATACTTTCATCCAATACGATCAATGTGGGTGGTCACGTTAATAATAAAGAAGTGGTTGAATTTCATTGTGTTTCATTATGTTCGACTTTTGTTTATGATATTGTATTCATTTTGAAAAATGATATAAATGTTTATAGATGTGATGTGAATTTGGGTTCGGAAGTGTAAAAAGAAGAAGTTATCTACACAACAATTAACTACACAACATCTACACTACACAATAACAATAACAACTAAACTAAATAAATTAAATGAGTTTCTTTCTCTCTCTCTCTTTTTTATTCTTAATATTCAAAGTGAAGTACAAATGAAGGTCAAGTGGCTTATTTATAGAAAGAGTTAGCTTGCTAATTAAGCTAATATCCAAACGATAAAAAAATGTAACTAATATCTAAAAATGACATATCAGTCCCAAACATACTTGGAAACTAATAAAGCTCTAAAAATAAAGGAAATTATAATAAAATGCAAGAACATACTAAAATAAACCCTAATTCTCATCATTCTCCTCTACTTGAGAGAGCTCGTCCTGAGCGATAAAAATGTGTGTGAGGACAACATCCGGGGGCTCCCCTACTTGAGAGGGGAATTGTCCTTTAAAGACTCTTGCATAACGACTCGTAAAATAGCCTTGAAGAGAAACCACAAATTTACGCCATGGACGAGGAATAGGAAGGCAGCCTCTAATCCATCCACATGAAGGGCCAACACAAGATCGACGCGTAGAAGGACATTGATGCCAAATTTCATCCAAATTGCCCGTGATGAGCCTCCTTAGCATCAAAGCATGTAAATGTGTCATTGAGCGCTCCTCAAAAGTAACCCAAAAAGAATCCACAAATCCCACACCAATCGTAATCTCCTCACGCAACATATACCCTTCAAAGGAAATAACCACCGAACCATCATCACAAAGCTCATCATCGTGACCAAAAATGGGAAAAAAAACCCATCAAATCAAAAAGTGTCACGTTGCGATAATGAGTGCGAGTCTCCCAACCATCTTCAGCAGATAAATTGAAAAAATCACATAGAAAGCTCCCATAATCTTTTAACCCAAAGATAGAAATGAAGTCCATAATCTCAAATGCCTCCAAATTCCAATATTGAGTACGAGTGATCCATCCATCCTCCTCCTCGAATATGAAAAAAATACAATGAAGGAATACGGAGTCACTATCAAGCATAGTCGGGGTCTCAACAACCTCAGAGACATCCTCGTGAAGCATATCCGAAGAGATAATATCATCGGTGTGAGCGAGAATGACATCGGATACAGGAGGAGGTACATCAGTGGACAAGTACTCCAAACATGGGGCCAAATATCTTGCTCGTGCACGTACCCATTATTCACGTGACATCTCCATCTCAGAATACTCGTCTCGAAATCCATTTAGGTGTCTACGGTACATCTCATACTCCCCGATAGAGTAAGCACTATACGCAAATGTGTGAAGTTGTCGAGTGAGATATGAATCTGTCTCGACCCAAGAAGCTTGAAGACATTAGAGTTTCTTCATGATGACACAACTAACCTTGTTGAAATCGGCACATGCATTCAAATCGAGCCCGTATTTGGTACCATCCCATAATAATTTGGAAGAAAGGCATTCTTCGGGTGGGGGAGGAATTAAATCGTAGGGTTTTGATAGATTTGGGGCTAAATTATAATTTTTAGAATAAAACAGGGGTTGAATTATAAATTTCAAAAATTAATAGGGAATTAGCGTGTTGAGTAGGTCTGGGTGGTGGGAAAAGTTTATTAGAGTTTTGAGATGGAGTGGGCTTTAGGGATTCTTGAAATGGGGTAAATAGGGTTTGGAATAAGAAAAATTGTTGAAATTGGTTAGGGTTGGTATTAGGATGGATCTTGGATTGTTTGGAAAGAGAGGACAATGAATGCTTTCTTGAAATCCTAGTGAGGTTCTTAAGTTTCGGGTTGAATTCTGTGTCAGAATGGATGTGTATCACTCTAGATGGACCAAAAGAGAGATCATGGCAGATTGGTGATGGGTCGGTAGCGGAATGGTGGGGTGGACCTCCTGCTGAGACCACACCTACAGCACCGATGGTGGATGCAGGTCCCTGGCTACTGTCTATAAGTTTGAGGAGTTTGGGGGTGGTCCGGCCGGCAGGAGAAGCCTCAGAGGTGGTTGGTGGTAAGGGGATCACTCCCTGGCTATCCTGGTTGTCTTCTCCGGTGAAAAATGTGCTGAAAATTAGGGTTTTTCTTAACATCATTTGGATGACTCCAATGGGAGTCCCAATATTTTCTAATCGTGGTTGATCCAAGAACAAGCCATGCTCTGATACCAATTTGATGTCAATTTGGGTGCGGAAGCGTACAAAGAAGAAGTTATATACACAACACAACAACAACAACAACAACAACAACAACAATAACAACTAAACTAAAGAAATGAAATGGGTTTCATTATCCCTCTCTTCTCTATTCTCAATATTCAAGGTTAAGTACAAATGAAGGCCAATGGCCTATTTATAGTAAGATTTAACTTGCTAATCAAGATAGTACCCAAAAGATTAAAAAAGGCAACTAATATCTAAAAATGACATATTATTCCCAAACTTACTTGGAAACTAACATCAAGTCAAATTGTGTAAGTCTATATTTGTATGAGAGATAATGAGTGAGTAACTAAATACTAAAAACCAAATCCCACTTGTTGTGCTTCATGTCTTCAATCCAGAAAGAAGGAATTGAGAGAAGCCAAATTAGCATTGACAACCAAATATGTGAATTAGAAATTAAACCAAGAAAATAATTTTACTTTTTAAAACTTACAGTTAAAAACTTAAGAAAAAAGAATTTCGAAATCTGGTTGGTTTTACAATTCACATAATAAGAGAGTTGCGAATGTGTATGATAGGAATTACAAACAACTTGGACATATGAACTATGGGGTTTAACATAAATGTTCTCTCCAGATGCATAAACCTAGGTTTGTGTAGTATTATAAGGGAATATAACTAATTAATTGATATTTAAACATCAAGAATAGTTATATTATTCTAAAGTTCCAAAAAAGGGGAGAGGATGCCTAGATTAGAACTCTCTTTTGGAAAGGAAATATTCTCTCCAAATATTTGTGTAATAATTGATGCATAACGGTACCATTATCCAACTAAAGAGAGAAAAAAAATCATCAGTTGCTTGTAAGTACATTATATTATTAGAGTTGTTAACGAAGACACATAAAGCATGGATCAAGTCCATTATATGAGAAGCGTATAAAGTTTGGGTTTAGTCTAACTCCTTGGCTTTTGCAGCAAAACGAGCTATGAGAGCTACTGCAACTAATCGTTGGGTTGATAATAAGCAAAGTTATGATACCCACACAGTCTTGACAATCAGGAGGTTTTCCTTGACATGTGATGAGAAGGTAAATCTCCAAGAAATAAAACAGATAATATGAATGATTATTGAACAAACCCAAAGATCAAGTTCTTAACCTCCATTGGCGAGGGCAACTGTTATGATAGAAGCATCTTTCGTAACCCAATATACGTGGTTCCACATAAACCCCACAAACATCAAGCATTTGTTATCCTAAACACGCCAAAAGAACAAAAAATCATGAAAATATACCCTTTAAAAGAAGAAAAAGAGTCCAACTTGACTAAAAAGAAAATATATAATTTTGAGAAGTATACAAAGAAAAAAAGGACAGGGGCACAAAATGTTGAGAAGACAATGGTAACTTCAAAATTAGAGTATAAAACACAGATAACTATAAACATAAATAAAATTGAGAAGAATTACTTGACATCAGAATTACAGTATATAACATAAGCAACTACAAAAACATGTGAAAGTTGAAATGAACTTTTCTAATATGAGAATTACAGTGTGAAGAAAACACACAAATAGAAAATAGATGGAAGTTGAAAAGAATTGCTCAACTTTAGAATTGTAAGAGAGTTTAAGAGACAAGTCAACACATTCTTTTCCTCAAGATTTTTGTGGGTAAAAATACCCACTCTTTCTTGAGCACCTTCAGTTGTGAGACCCTCGTTTCTACATCTCGGATTCTCAAAAACTTCCTCAATGAGTGTGGATGCAAAAAAATAGACGGGTCTAATTAATTGATCATAGATACATATGAGTAAAAGAGACAAAGCATTTTTAAAGTGGTTCAGCCATAAGAAAAGCCTACATCCATTATTGTGTATTGAATTGGGCTTTTTCAATTGCTTCTTATCTCATTTTTTATGTCCCTTGGATGTAGGGTTTACAATGTATTTATAGCCCCTTAAGGGTGTAAACCCTACATCCAAGGGACATGAAAAACGAGACAAGACACAATTGAACAAGCCCAACGCAATACACAACAGTGGACATAGGATTTTCTTTTAGCTGAACCACTTTAAAAATTATTTTTCTCTTTTACTCATATTTATCTGTGATCAATTAATTAGATTCGTCTAATTTTTTGCATCAAAAGCTTGACGCTGTTTGTGGGAACGTATTTCTAATCGTTCTCATTCATTCAAACACTTAAATGACTGATATTCCTGAATCAAGCCTTAGGAGCGATGGCATTCTACTTGTCCCTTCTTCCCCACCAGCAACGAATGAATTAATTGGAATTCTGACCAGTCTCGCATGAGGCCAAGAGGCTATGCAAGATACTATCAAGCAACTCGTGCAAACTCTTCAAGAAGGAGCACCTACTTTATTTGCTCGTGGAAATATGCTACCAACACCACCCCCAAGAGATGGCAGGCGAAGTTAGTCAAGATGTACAGGGGATACTTCCTATCATCCAAGGTCAAATTCATTGCTCAGGGGGTCAGAATCTTTCAATACACTATCATACTCTCCAGATAGGCTATGTTCTTTAGAGAGGCTAAGCCATGTGATCAAGGGTAAAAAGCGGGGCGCATCAAGAGTCGATATTTATTTTTAGTTCATACCCTCAAAACAAAAGCCTAAATTACGACTACACTCAACGGGTGAGTATAACGGTAAGTCGGGTATCGAAAATCCACAGAGACGAGTTGCTATAATTTATTTGGTCTAATACTTGAGAAATAAAAGCATAAAATATAATTACAACAAAAAGTAAAAGATGCAGAAAGGGAAAGTTTATGCTAGGCGAGGGAAAATAAAGCTAGACTAAGAAAACGAGTAAAAACTATAGGTTGCATCGAATATCCCTCACCCGAGTTAATTAGTATAAAATGGTTACATGGGTCGACGAGTTATTACGAATGCATCTCGTTTCGACAGTTAATTCAATCAAGGGTTGTCACACCCCTAAATTTGCATAAAAGCCTAATAAGATTTTGGCATCAAAAAATACCTCGGAAATTACGCACGCAAGGTCATAAGCACGGAGCATACATGATATGCCCCGTCAAATATCCTAGGCGTAATAACTTGGACAACACACCCGAAATAATTCCATATACTCCATCACCAAAGCAAAGCAACATATCAACCCGAAACGAGTTTAATCCGACGTAACCTAGATTAATTTTTCTAGAAAGCATATTGAAAATGCGGTAAATAAACGCAAAAAAACTACACTACAAAGAACGTAAAGAAAGCAAGTAACCATAATTATGAAAGCATGTAAATTAACTACAAAGCAATAATTAAAGGAAATACAACTATATTAATGGAGAGGGTGAAGAAAAGGGTAACCTACAAACCCAAATGGGTGTCAACCAAATGAGGAAGAAGAAAGATCTCTCAAAACCCTCAAACCCTAAGCTATTCTAACCTAAAACTAATTATCTACTGAATATCTGATTATTACAAGAAAAAACCTTTATATAGTAAGTTGGAATTAAATTAGAAAAGAAAAGGAAAAAGAAAATAAAAGGGAAAAATATCGCAGAAAATAGGGGATCGATCGATCGACCCCTTTGGTCGATCGATCGATAGAGCAGATATTTGCCCACTGCTTCCCACAATGAATGAAAATTGACGGATTGATCGATCGATCCTTCTGATCGATCGATCGATCAAACAGGTCTGCATCAATCTTCCTCATGTTTTGATTCACTTGGTTTTCCCTTCCGCTAAAATCGTCGTAACTTCTTCGTTAGGGATCAGATTCGCGCACCGTTCATGGCCACGTGAAGCTTGCGAGAAGGGCTACATCTTTTGTGCATATATTGACCGTCCAAACTGTGAAATGACTAAAATAACCTTGAACGTGCGATTGCGTACGAAAATCAGCCGGAATGCGTCCGAACTTCATACTTAGTACCTAAATACCTACAAAAGCCCAGTTATACCTCATATGCATGTTAATAATATAAATCCGAGGTTGTCTGGTTAACGGGCTTAAATATAGAGATTAAGGCACCCGAGGGGGCTAAAATGCGTATGTTCGAGGGATGAAATACGCAATATTTGCGTATTATCACACCCCCTAACTTACACATTGCTAGTCCCCAGTAATGAAATGGGATGCAACAAGAACTACAATCAAAGCAAAAGCAGGATACAAGTACAAAAATATGGTATAAAAGAATAAGGCCACTTTCACGGGCGATTCGATTGCATTTAGCGTATGCAATAAGCCGTTAAACACCTAAGTTACCCTAGTGGACGAGTGTCGTCTCGTGAAGGTTTTCAGGGATGAAACCCATAAATGTCATATGGTTTCCTCAAAATAAGCAAAAACAAACATGCGACAAGATTTCATATGCATTATTAGCAAAGTGAATGCATTCACATAAAAGTCCAAATCATTAACATTATAGAATCCACCTCATAGAATTGAAACCTTAAAATATGGGAGGGGAGCGAGCACATGCAAAGTGTAATTTGGCAAAAACTTATATAAATTGGATAAAAGTAAAGGCAATCATATATTCAATCCTCACGGGCATTACACTCATCAAGTGAATTCACTCGAAACAAGGGAGGTAACACACGGAACATGCGAGCATAAAGCGTAAATAGAAATGGAAACTTGGTCGTACACATGTTACAAATGAAGAACGTTATATAGGAAATAAAAATTGTAATCTTAATTAAAGATATCGCACATATAAAGAGGCGAAATGCATTTTCACAGATTATCAAAACTATTTTGACTTCTAAATTAAATCAACCTAGGATCACATAGGACTTGAATAGGGTTATAATGTAGGTTTGGCTAGGGTACGAAAAGAAAGATATGTATGTACAGATTCAAAGTGTTAGGAGATGAAAACTCGGGATAATGGAAAAATGCGGGCAATACCAAAATTGGAAAACAACTTCCAAAAAAGGCATTAAATATAACAATTGGAGAGTAATCAAAGCTTATTGAACTATGTACACAACATTTACAACTTTCCCTTTCTTTTCTTTTCTTTTCTTTTCTTCTTTTTCTCACTTTTTTTTTTCTTTCTTTCTCTTTTTCGTCACTTTTTTCACATCTCTTTTCTTTACTTTTCTGACTCTCATTTGCCTAAATTGCAACCGACACAACAACATCATTGAATCCCAAGTAACATTCCAAACAAAGGTATGGAAGGTAATATGTATGGGCTAAAACTCCAATTTATAATTGGTTATAGGATTTGGGGTTAAGAAAACAATGGCCAACATTTAGGCTCAAAGGGATTGACGAGGGGAAACATATAAGGTGAGGTCAAGGCTAATATGGGTGATATAACAAAGATGGCCTATGATCATTTACTAAAGTTTACGCAATTCTCGAGTCAAAACAAACTTTGAAAATCATTCTCAAGTAACACATTACATATATGAACTCAATTAATGAACGATCAAATGAAATAATAGAGAGATTACCAACGAATGTAATGTTTTCAAAGAGGAAAGAATAGTGTATATGCTCACAAACGACGAAAGGTACAAAGCTTACTCGGTGTAAGTATATACAATGCAAAAAAAGATTACCGAGTTTTAAAAATCTTAAACCAAATCAATAAAGCAATGAAAGTGCATGTGCTCATGGGATTAAAGTTTAATTCATGAAGTTATTCATAATATCAATAAGTGAGGACTAAAGTCTAATAACTTCTAAAATCGAGAACATGCATCATTGAGTTGTCTATTGGATCGGGCAATTATTGAAATTTATCATCGAAAACAAAGGCAAAATGCCTAAAAAAGGAGAAAAAAGAAAGAAAATATTTTTGAAAATTTTGAATTTTTCTAAGAAAAGCCTACTAAGTAACTAACATGTGAGCAAAAACTTGGACTAAATAAAGAAATGGATAGCATATCCAACACCCCCTAACTTAAAACCTGGCATTCTCCTCAATGTGAATTAAGAACCAAGTTAAATAGAGGAAAAGAGCGATATTACCCAAAATTGGAGCGATCCCCATAAGAACAAGTCCAAAGAATCTACAAAACAAGTTAGTACCGAGCATAGCAAAATAAATAACAAAAGGTTAACTAATTACACTAGACTAAATTAAAAAGAAAAGAAAAGATAAAAAGAAAGAAAGAATAAAAAGCTAACTATATATAACCTACTATTTAGGTTTCACACTAACTATACACTAGAAGTCTAAATAATTGAGGGTCCACCATGAAAACGATTTGACTTTGGAGGATAACTGGTGTACCCTCACTCTCAAGCATGCCTTCCAAAAAATATGAATTCCGTTTGAACAACGGAAGGCATGTGTAAGGCAAAAGAAATGAACCATCGTCAATTAAAAGTTTTGGAGGGACGATGGGGGATTTGGATTGAACAGGTGACAAAAACATGTGGGGGCTGAGAAAAGAAGAATATCCTCCCAAGGGTTTTGAAATTGGAATGGGAGGTGGCGCACACGAAGGCAAAGATGCGATCATAGAAGGCGACTCGAGCAAGTACTGCTCATCAACAGAAAGGTTTAAAACATTAAAGTTTGAAACCGAATCATTGGGTACTTGTGATGGTGTGATAACAGAGAATGAAAATTGGGAGGAAAGAAATTCAAACTCAAGAGATGAGTCGTCATCGCTTGAAGATTGAGTTTCGAAGGGAATAAGATCATTTTCAATGAAATGTTCTTCTTTGGGGGTCAAAGAAGATATCATTTCATTGCAAATAGATATTACGTCATTATCATCCTCGCTTTCAATATCTATTATGCAATGGGCAAAGTGAAAAATGGTTTATTCCAAAGTAGGCGCAAAGACCTCATTTGGTTCAAAACATTCCTCGACTTCAATAGTCTCGGAAGAAAAATCGTCGTCGAATTCAAATAATAAATCCAATTCATGTTCCCACAAATGATTTTCTTTTCGATAACGATTTTCAATTTTCTCATTCTCAAGCATACGCAAGCCCTCGTCAAAAGTCATAGGACGACGTGCAAATTCTTGAAAATGGGAACTTTGAAAATTATCATCGGATTTAAACTTAAACTCATTACTATAGGAATTTTGAAAACTATTGTAATTCGTTTCAAAATTCCTATTATAAGGAATTAGAGGCCCAAAACCATTATCATCATCATTAAAATTCCAATAACCCAAATTTTGACTTTCGTTATACTCGCCCAAAGTCATATTTGAATTTGAAATTTTTTGTGATTCTAAGTATTGACCGAAAGTCATAGGATTATGGGCATTTTAAGAATTATAATAATGATTACCAAAAGAATTGGAATAAGACATGCTTACCCCCCAAAATGGCTCGAAGTGGTGAATTCCATAAAGTAGATGCGCGCGGGAAATTCAAGCATTTCTTGGCGCTCAAATGTAGAAGTCTTACAAAAATGTTAGGCAAATAATACAAAGAAAAAGAAAATACTATGATATACTAAATCAAATAAATTCTAAAACAAACAAGTCCCCGACAACGGCGCCATTTTTTATCAAGGGTGAAAAGAGGCGCGCGTCAAGAGTCGATCGTTGTTTTCTGTTCACCCCCTCAATACAAAAACCTAAATTACAATCTACACTCAACGGGTGAGTATAGAGGTAAGTCGGGTATCGAAAATCCACATAGATGAGTTGGTAGAATTTATTTGGTTTAATACTTCAGAAATAAAAGCGTAAAAGATAATTACAACAAAAAGAAAAACATGCAGAAAGGGAAAGTTTATACTAGGCGAGGGAAAATAAAACTAGACTAAGAAAACGAGTGAAAACTATAGGTTGCGTCGAATATCCCTCACTCCAGTTAATTAGTATAAAATGGTTATACGGGTCAACGAGTTATTAGGAATGCATCTCGTTTGGACAGTTAATTGAATCAAGGGTTGTCACACCCCTAAATTCTCATAAAAGCCTAATAAGATTTTAGTGTCAACAAATACCTCAGAAATTATGCACGTAAGGTCGTAAGCACGGAGCATACATGATATGAAAATTTAGCTTCAATATTCATTCATCGTGGGAATCATTTTGATCGAGGGTGAAAAGCGGCGGGCGTCAAGCGACGATCGTTGTTTTCTGTTCACCCCTTCAATATAAAAACCTAAATTACGACTACACTCAACGGGTGAGTATATCGGTAAGTCCGGTATCGAAAATCCACAGAGACGAGTTGCTAGAATTTATTTGGTTTAATACTTCAGAAATAAAAGGGTAAAAGATAATTACAACAAAAAGGAAAAGATGCAGAAAGGGAAAGTTTATACTAGGCAAGGGAAAATAAATCTAGACAAAGAAAATGAGTAAAAACTATAGGTTGCGTCGAATATCCCTCACCTGAGTTAATTAGTATAAAATGGTTACATGGGTCGACGAGTTATTACGAGTGTTTCTCGTTTTGACAGTTAATTGAATCAAGGGTTGTCACACCCCTAAATTCGCATAAAATCCTAATAAGATTTTGGCATCAACGAATACCCCGGAAATTACACGTAAGGTCGTAAGCATGGAACATACATAATATGCCCCGTCAAATATCCTATGCGTAATAACTAGGACAAGACACCCAAAATAGACCCATAAACTCCATCACCAAAGCAAAGCAACATGTCAACCCGAAACGAGTTCAATCCGACACAACCTACACTAACTTAGCTAGAAAGCATATTAAAAACGCGGTAAATGAAAGCGATAAATAAACGCAATAAAACTACACTACAGAGCACGTAAAGAAAGCAAGTAAACCTAATTATGAAAGCATGGAAATTAACTACAAATAAAGAATTAAAGAAAATACAACTATATTATTGGAGAGGGTAAAGAAAAGTGTAACTTGCAAACCCAAATGGGTGTCAACCAAATGAGGAAGAAGAAAGAGCTCTCAAAACCCTCAAACCCTAAGTTATTCTAACCTAAAACTAATTATCTACTGAATATCTAATTATTACAATAAAAAAACTTTTATATAGTTAGTTGGAATTAAATTAGAAATGAAAAGGAAAAAGAAAATGAAAGGGGAAAATAACGCTGAAAACAGGGGATCGATCGATCGACCCCTTTGGTCGATCGATTGATCGAGGAGATATTTGCCCACTGCTTCCCACGATGAATGAAAATTAAAAGATCCATCGATCGATCCTTCTGATCGATCGATCGATCAAGCAGGTATGGATCAATCTTCCTCCTGTTTTGATTCACTCGGTTTTCTCTTCCGCTAAAATCTCCGTAACTTCTTCATTAGGGATCGGATTCGTGCACCGTTCGCGGTCACATGAATATTGCGAGGAGTGGTAAATCTTTCGTGTAGATGTTGGTCCAGGTACCCAAACTTTAAAATGACTCAAATGCCCTTGAATGTGCGGTTATGTACGAAAATCAATCGGAATGCATTCGAACTTCATAGTTAGTACCTAAATATCTATAAATGCCCAATTATACCTCATATAGCATATTAACAATATAAATCCGAGGTTGTATAGTTAAAGGGCTGAAATATAGAGACTAAAGCACCCGAGGGGGCTAAAATGCATAGGTTCGAGTCAAGAAATACGCAATATTTGCGTATTATCACCGTGCTTATCCTTTCGATCATTTGGGATCCAGGGGGAACATAAATGTTCCTAGGGTAGTGTCTAGAAACACTCAATGACCATCAAATCAAAGGGAGGGCTCTGCTTAGTCTATATCAGACAACCGACATACTGCTCAGGTAGAGCAATAATACCAAGAAGAAAGTTCAGCAAACAACAGAGAAGTAACGCATAGGTCTGATGCTAATAACAAGACTTGAAAAGTTCTTATCCAAAGATTGGAGGACAGGCTAGGAGAGATGTATAAGGCTAAAAACCCACTACAAAGAATCTTTATAAAAGAATCTCCCTTCGTACAAGTAATTATGAATTTCCCCACTCCAGCAAAGTTCAAAGCTCCAGTGGTTACACCCAAATATGATTGAAAAACTGACCTTGTCCTCCATATAGAGCAATAACAGGCAACCGAAGATATTTATACAGTTCCCAAAGAAATTAGGTGTAGATAATTCTCTTCAAAAATTAGTGGATCTGCTAAAATATGGTATAATAGCCTTCGTCGAGGACATATTTCTAGTTTCAACCAGTCGGGTGAGCTATTTATTAGCAAATTTTATTTTGGAGCCAAACCTGTAAAAAGTGTATCACATACGACAGAGGAAGGAGAGAGCACCACGGATTACATCACTCATTTCAATAACGAGAAGCTGGAGGTTGTGGATTATGAGCAGAAAACTATTATAACATCCCTTACGAGTGGATTGCTCCCCGAGAAGCTCTATTATGCACTTGTTATGGATCCCCCCAAAGGCCATGGCAGAATTGATGGCCAAAGAAGCCAAAATTATGAATGGCGAGGAAGCAATGGCGGCTAAGTGGAGCTCGAGAATAAAAGTTGAAGGTAAAAATGACAAGAAGGATCACAATGATTCCAAGGAGCACAAGTAGTCCAAACAGAAAGGAATTATAGAAAGGCTCAAGAAGTATAACAGCTAAACCCCACCAACCATGGGCATTCATCATGTCTTGGAGGAGATTAAACACAACAAAGATGTGCGTTGGCCTAATAAGTTGAGGAGTTACCCTACCAAGACGGATAAAACTAAGTACTGTGAGTTTTATAGAGACCATGGTCATACGATGGATCATTGCATTTCCCTTCAAAATGATATTGAAACCCTCATTCGAAGAGGAAAATTAAATCAGTTTGTTGATCGATAAAATAATTAAGGAGATCGCGTAGATCAAAATATCCTTGCAGACCTAGAGAGGAGAAAAAGAGGGCTCATGACAATGACTAGGATGATGATCCCGACTTACCTAAAAAGCCCCGACAATCAAAACACGAGGTATTCGCACTCAGTTTTGGTTCTTTTGATTGCCAAATTATTGCAAGTGGAGATGTAGGAGGAGGAGATCATATAGCAAAATAAAAAAGCTTACCTCCACGAGGCTCAATATTTCTCTTACATACAGAGGATTAATCTTGCCAAGGAAGACATACCAAGGAAGGTTAACAAAGATAAGCTGGTGATAGACTTTTCTAAAAATGACCTTTCAGGAGTACTGTATCCTCATGATGACCCTATGGTAATCACAGTTAGAAAGGAAGATATCATTATCTTTAGAGTGTTAATAGATAATGGTTGCTCGACAGATATCATGTTCTATCCTTGTTTCAACAGCTTGGAATTTAAGCTCAACTAGTTAGAGCCCTATCATCGACCACTAATAGGTTTTATAGGTGAGAAAGTATTACCTTCGAGAACCATTAGGATAGAAGTGATGATTAGCACATGGCTAGCCAACCGAACAAAGAAAATCCATTTCTTTGTAATGGATAAAAATGTCCATTCAGCTTACAATGTAATTATGGGAAGAGTTGTGCTAAAGAAGTTTGAGGCAGTGCTCTTTACTGTTCATCAATGCTTGAAATTTCCCACCAAATTTTTCTTAGGAGTTGTGAAGGGTGACCAAAATGTAGCTCAGGAATGCTACTACTCATTTGCCGAGCAGGAAGATCTGGAAGAAATAAAGAGGAAAACCACCACTTACCAAGTGGATACCTCTGAACTCAATGAAGAATGTATAGTTGAAACCTTAGATCCAAGGGAGAATACAGAGCTGGTAAAGGGACAGATTGTAGAGGCAACAAAAAGCGATGATGACAAACCAGAGCGCACCACTCAAATTGGAACAACGTTGGATCTTATTCTTAAACAGGAACTAGTGGGATTCCTTAGACAGAGAAAACATGTGTTCTCCTGGAGTCACAAAGATATGACAGGAATTGAACCTAGATTCCTTTTCCATGAGCTCAACGTTAATAAATAAATCAAGTCGGTAAAGCAAAGGCGAAGAGTGTTCAGCTCCGAGAAGAACCAAGCCATACAAGAGGAAGTTGAAAAGCTTCAAAAAGCCGCCTTCATTAACGAAGTGAAATATACAGCTTAGCTGGCCAATATAGTTATGGTCAAGAAGAAAATTAACAAGTGGAGGATGTGCGTAGACTTCACAGATCTTAACAAAGCATTCCCAAATGATCACTTTCCTTTGCCCCGAATAGATCATCTTGTGGATGCTACCTCGAGACATAAGTTACTCAGTTTTATGAATGCTTATTATGGTTATAACCAGATCAAAATGAAGCCTAAAGACAGGGAGAGCACTTCTTTCATCACTCCCCGAGGAACATACTGTTCTAATTTTATGCCTTTTGGTTTGAAAAATGTAGGTGGTACGTATCAAAGGTTGATGAATAAAGTCTTTGAAGAGAAAATAGGGAAAAACATGGAAGTTTATGTGGATGATATGCTGACAAAGAGAAAAAAGGTGTCTGATCATATTGCCGACCTCAGTCAAATTTTCGACCAAATGGGGAATCACCAGATGAGATTAAACCCGACCAAGTGCGTGTTTGGAGTGCAGGAAGGAATGTTCCTCGAGTATATAGTAAATCAAAGGAGAATTGAAGCAAACCCAGACAAGATTAAGGCACTGATTGAGATGCAATCCCCTACTTATAAAAAAGATGTACAAAGGCTAATTGGGTGAGTAGCAGCTCTAAAAAAATTTGTGTCCCGAGCTACAGACAGGTGCCTACCATTTTTCAAAGTATTTAGAAAGAGTTTTGAATGGAACAACGAGTGCGAACAAGATTTTCTACTGTTGAAAAAGTACTTAGGGTCATCTCCCCTACTTTCTCGACCAATTATGGGAGAAAAGATGTACCTGTACTTAGTTGTTTCTGAATCATCCATGAGCTCTGCTTTGATTAGAGAGGAGAATAGAGTTCAAAATCCTGTTTACTACACCAATAAAGCTTTTTGAGGAGAAGAAATCAGGTACCCACTCCTAGAAAAGTTAGCACTGTCATTAATTGAAGCATTTAGAGGCACAAAGACTTATATTCAAGCCCATACGATAGTAATATACACCGATATGCCACTAAGGCAGGCTTTGCACAAGCCAGAGAAGTCTGGTAGATTAATGTATTAGGCAGTAGAATTGGGGGAGTATGGCATTATCTATTAACCAAGGTCTTATTTAAAAGGCTAAGCAATAGAAGATTTCATAGATGAATTCACTTACCTCGAGTTTCCCGAGTAATAAAATTAGCAGGCTGAGCAAGGATCCGAAAAAAAATAAAGTGAAAGAATTTTTTAACAATCAAGATCCTGAGGAACTTTTACCAGAAGAAGCCGTTGCTGACCTACAGATTCTTCCTCCCGAACACAGGAGATGTCTAAAAAGTGTGAGGAATCAAGTATAAAAACATTCCACTATGGGATTTTAATAGACCAAGCATTTGGCAATGATCTCCCGATATGAAACTTGTACGTTGATGGGTCATCTTCTGCAACAGGCAGTGGAGCAGGTACAATACTTAACACTCCTGATAATATTGATATTGAATATGCCTTGGGATTTGAATTACAAGCCTGAAATAATGAAGCAGAATACGAAGCTCTCGTTGTGGGCTTCAGCCTAGCTCAATCAATGAATGTCGAGCAAGTTGTGGCATATAGTGATTCCCAGTTGGTAGTAAATCAAATATTGAGCTTGTATGGAGCTAAAGGCGAATTAACAGCCAAATATCTGTCCAAAGTAATTAACGTAATAACAAAGTTACTAGCTCTTCGAATGAAGAGAATCCCAAGAGTGGAAAATATCTGAGCAGATTCTCTTGCTCGACCAGCTTCAACTACCAGAGTTGAACTCCGACGAACTATTCCTATTGAGATTTTGGCCAATAGGAGTATAGATGAGGATTTGATGATTAATTTTATCTTTGTTGACATGGGGCCATATTGGATGGATCCCATCAGAACATATATTGAAGATGGAACTTTGCCAACAGATATAGTTGAAGCCAAAAAGTTGAATTATAATGCTGCCTGATATGTGCTACATAAAGGAGTTTTATACAGGAGAAGATTGAAAGTTAATTTTTAGTGTTGCGTTCATCCATTAGAGGTTTCATACCTAATTGAAGAGGTACATTAAGGATCTTATGGATCGCACATAGCAGAATGAACACTTCTACAACGAATAAGTATGCAAGGATACTATTGGCCAATGATGCTAGTGGATTTCACAGTTTTTGCTAAAAAGTGTGACAAGTGCCAAAGGTATTCCAACATTCGAAAGATTCCAGAGGCTGCTCTCACCTAAATAACTTCACCTTGTCCGTTTTCCATGTGGGGTATAGACTTGGTCGGGCCATTGCTGACAACTCGAGGAAGATTCAAGTACTTGGTTTTTGTGGTGGACTACTTCACAAAGTGGGTTGAGGAAGAGCCATTGATAGGCATGCCTTATGAGAAAGTCTAACAATTCATTTTAAAGAACATCATTAACAGATATGGGTTTCCCTATGCCTTCATCACCGATCATCGGACATAATTTGACAATGATGAATTTACTGCTTATTGTGCTCAGTCCCCACCCAAAAATTACATTCTGCTCTAGGTCAACCTCGGAGTAATGGGAAAATTGAAGTTACAAATAGAACTATTGTAAATGGTTGAAGAAAAGACTTGATGATGCAAAGGGAAGCTGGATTAACGAGCTATACTCTATTTTATGGGCATACTGAATAACCCCAACTGTAACTGGAGAATCCCCATACATGTTAGCATTTGGGACTGAAGCAGTCATACCTACTGAGTTGGGTCTTCCATCCCATAAATTTTTAAATTTTAACTCTCCTGTAAGTAATCTAATACGAAGATTAGATTTGGATATGCTGGAAGAAGTGCGAGAAAATGCTGCTCTGAGAAATGCAGCTTACCAGCAACGAACAACTCGGTTTTACAATAAACGGATGAAGCCGACCAACTTAGAGGAAGGAGATTATGTGCTAAACAAGGTTCTCCAGAAGAATAATGAACTTGAGTCTAATTGGCATGGGCCCTATCTTATTTCTACGGTAGTTCGACCTGGACCTTACCGGATTTAGACTTTGGAAGGGGAAGAATTCAAGAATCCGCGGCATGCTGAGCATCTTAGAAAATATTATCAGTAATGTAAATGATTATAGTTAGTTCAATATTAATTTTTAATGTCAATAAAACGATTTTTCCTCTAAAATCTATTTTTTTTAAATTGGGAGTACTAGTTCTATGCACTACCTATATATGCTTAATCTTGAACAATGATGAAACCTGAAATGTTGCTCAGCAAAAGAATCTTCTCCAAAAAAATGTTGCTCGACACAAGAATCTTCTCAAAAAAATAGTCCCAATGTTGGTCGGCATAAGCAATAAATTTCTCGGTACACGCAACACTTGATCTGTAACATACCAAGCATGATATTACGACCTCAAGATGGTCAACAAATATAAGGATAAAACAAGATCTCTATCCTACTGAGCAAAGTGTAGGAAGAACTTTGCTAAGATTCCTTAAGAGTAATGTAGACACATATTCCACATACGCCTGGTCACACCACTGGTAACTAATACAGAAAACCTAAACATTGTGGTGTGTTAGTAAAACCTTTGGAGACACATGGGTAACTAGCTCTAAATTTAGATTTTAATCTAAGTATGCTAGTAGAACCTATGTATTCATCGACGATTGATACTAAATTTAGATTTTAATTTAAGTGTGTCAATAAAACTAATGAAAAATAAGAAATCATTCACATCAAGAAAACAGTCACATCCAATGGTTAACAAGATAAGTTGATCAAATATATTTTATTTCATTACATATATATGTTTACAAAAGAAATACATGACATTATTCTAAAGGGCGTTTGCCCTCAACTTTGGAAACTGGATCCATACCAGTTAGAGGATCATCTAAAGTGTAAGGAGAATTGATAAAATTGAAGTCTTTAAGCAATCTCCTATTGATGCTACTTGGTCGATCTAGCAGATGAAGAGGTTGGACGATTTCCAGTTCATCGTGCAACCCATAGTCTCCCAGATATTTAAAAATCAAGCACTGGGAAATTTTATTAAAGGAATCCAATTAACATCCAACTTAAAGGGAGGATATTCAAGGTAAAAAAACCAGGATCATACAATTTCCAGAAAGGACTATTTTCTTATACCTTCAGCAGTGTTAGGAAATTGGTCCAAAACCATTTATAGCCTTCATTCTGGGCATATTTAAACTTAGCATCAAAATGCTCCAAAGCTTCATTATACCCTTCCATCCAGATCTCTCTAGGTTTCTTATTAAATTGGAAGGTCAACCTCTTAATTTGATAATGCAATTTCTTGAGTACTCCATCCTTAACTTGCAGTTGAGAAGACTAAGTGGTAAGTTGCTCGTATTGAGTTTGAAGCTTCTGGGACATCTTAATAAGGGCTTGGTTTTTAGCCTTCAGTTGAGAAGCTTGGTTATCAAGGATTTGTTGAGTCCTAGTCTCATCTGTAGTACCTCAGACAGGTTTAATTCTTGCTCGGGAAGAAGATGCATACTTGTTCTTTTTCAGTGCTTTCAATTCTTTCCTTAGCCTTGCATTTTTAGCCTCTAAGAAAGAATGACCTTCGTTGGTATTAGAAACTCCAGTAGAAGAAGACTTCAAGTCATTTAGATCATCTATTAAATTATTTTTCTCCTCCTTCAATAGTTTTGTAATGGCTCTGGCTTCCTCCACTTCACGGTTGAGAAAAATTCATGTCTTCGAAAGTGAGAAGCAATTTTTTCCATCTTTTGTTCAAAGCCCCATCCTTCACTCAAGGCCTTATACTTCTTCTCATAGTCAGCATGTAAAAGAGCATTGTCCTCCTTATGGTCGTCCTACAGCACTTCAATTATTTCATAGTAGGCAACATTGTTGGCCACTGACAGATAAAAAAGGCATTTCAGATAAAGGTAGGCTTCCTTGGCTTGCTCCGACACACCATTGTCAAGCAACTTCAGTAACTCTTCCTCGATTAGAGATAGATGACCTCCTTTAAAAAGTTTATTCCATCCCTTGAGTAGCTCAAAGTCAGTGGAGGAGAAGTGTTTCAGTTTATCTATGAACTATTAAGAGTAAGAAGAATATCCAATCAACAACATTGTGCAAAGTATAGAGAAAAGACAAGCAAAAGAGGAAGAAGATTTCTCTTCATTGATAAATTATTAAGTACAAATACATCAACAAAAAGAAAAGAAAATTATAATTGCAAAAGAAAAGAAAAATCAAGGGTGCTCAGATAGATCTACATATTCTTCATGTCTAGAGTAGGCTCGCAGAGACGGATGGCTATCAGTTGGATGAGGTAAAGAATCAACATCTTGGTGTTGGTCGGTAGAATCCAACACCAAATAGGATTCACTCAAACCACCATCATCTTCAATATGCTCATCCATGTTAGGAGGAGATCATAGGTCATGTCTGAGGAAGAGTTTAGAATTCTAAGGGGTATCGACCTCTACCAAGGATGCCATCCAACCATCCTTACAACATTTATTCTTCCCAAATTCAGTTTGCAAAGAATCAGCCCCAATGGCTTTATCCCAGCCATTATTGAAGCCAACCTCCTTGGTCCTAGCTCTTTCGTCCCTCTCTGCAATGACTAAGGCCTTGTCGGCATCCAAATCCTTCTATATCTTGGTAATTTTAACCCTCTCTGCAGTGACTAAGGATTTTTCAACATCTAAGTCTTTTTACAGATCAGTAACCAGGCCTAAGAAGCCACTGCATCTTTTTTCGTAAGTTTTATTTTCTCCTCCTATTTTTTCTACTCATTGACCAATGCATGTTGGGAGTCAAGCATTAACTTCTTAAACTCATAAAAATCTTCTTCAACCACATGAGAAGATGAACACAAGGCATCATCCTTCTCCAACATGTTGTTGAAGTCAACAAGAAGCTACAAAAAGAAAACAAGGCGAGTTAATACTAAAATCATCGAACATAGAAATACAGAAGGCAAAGGAAATTACCAGAGTTAGGCTTTAAGCATCCTTTTCAGAACTCTTTGATCAGGGCAACACCCCTATGGTCTGGCAAGGTACCAAACTTTATTAATTGTCTGGCCAAACCAGGGCCAAGAGCCACTGGTAAGCCCGAAGAAGATAAATTAACCAACTCTTATTGGTCGGTGTTGACTGAAGAACCTTCTCCTAACTTAAAAGGGAGTCCTCTTTTTAGCCTCTTGAGGTGGCTTTCATCAAGTTTCTTAGCTGGGGGCTTCTTCCCAGTATCCTCTTTATTTTTGGCTCGATCAGCAAGTTATTTGGAGGAGCCAGTAGCAACTATGTCACCTTAAATTTTGGGAAACTTCCTCTTCCCCATGGAAGCAACAAGAGGTAAATCTAAATCTAAAGAAGAGGAGGAAACAACAACATGTTCACCACTGCCAGATGCAGTAACAGAGGATGTGGAGATAGGTTCTTGGTCAAGGTTAATTAATGGAGAGGGTGCAGTTATAGTTAGGCTAGCAATAAAGGAGGTGATGGTATTCCTATATTGCATCAAATATGAGGCTGATCTGGTATGCTCCTCCCTAAATTTATGATGAATGCCCTATATGAACTTCAACTCTCTAAGGTTGATATCACTCTCTTTGGGACACTTTATTTTTTGATCAACTGCAATCAAATTTAATAAGGTATACATCAGTATTACCATTTAGCAGAATATGCAAATAAATATAAATAAACAAATGCAACCTATCCCATTGCCACTTTATGGGCACCTATGCCCCTAGTACTCAACATTCCCAGTCAAATGAGTATATTGCTAATTTTTTAACAATTACTCCATCTTTGAAATAATCTCTATTGGAGTCATGAAGATTAACTACTAATGCTTTGTTCATATCCCTAGTTTTCAAATAGAAAGTGGTATCACTAGTTACCCACTTATAGTAAAACATAGTTTCTAGGATCCCTAGATGAGTCATATGGAGTTGGTTTAATCTATACACACCATTAACTACTCTCCAGGTATTGGATGTTACTCTAGATGGAACGACATCAAAATATTGGCAAAACTCAAGGCAAAATGGATTTGGGGGAAAGGTAAACCCATATTCAGCAATAAAAATGGAGGGAAACCAGTGACCCTCAGCTAATGAAAAAAGATCACCGAGAAAACTGGGATGTTCTACTTGTACCCATGAATGTATATTCCATTCATTTCTGAATTCATCAAGATAAGTAATAGGATAAACCATTATTGATGAAGAAGAAAAGGATAAGGGAAAATATTCTTACAGAATTGAAGGATTCATCAAGAACTGAAGAAGAGATAACAATTGCACAATAGAGAGAGAGAGAGCTTAAAGACACAACGGTGGAAAGAACTCAGAACGTTCGAGGTAAGAGAAGATCGTGGCTTTTCCCGCCTATATAGTTTACCTAAAAAATTGGAAAGGTAATGATTAAAAGGAAACGTCGATTGAACTATTGGCGGCTAAAGACAAAAAAGACATATTTACCTCAAAACGATTCGCTAAATTTGCGGATAATTATAAAAATACCATACGCATTATGTGCCGATAGTTAAAGTCATTAAATTTACAAGTATGGAAAGTTGGTAACCGATCAAGCCTCAAAATTGTTGCCCTAGGAACTTTAAGAGCTAAATGTTCCATAATCTTGTAAAAACCTCAATCATGAAACATTGGGGGCATCTGTTGATACCAAAAAGCATCCTGCCACGTGGACCATTAATGTTTGAACACGTGTTATCCATATGTGCATTAATCCAGGTCAGTAAGGGCAAGTCACTGACCAACTGATGCAATGCCGACCAACAGGTTAAAGAAGCCCGACCAGCACCAGGAAGGCCGACCAACAATGACAGTAAATTGCCAATAATTGTATACATTATTAACATTGTATATATGTAAATGCCTATGTCATAAAGACATTTACATCTGTACAATTTTAATAATATATACAATTATTGGTGATTTACTATCTTTGTTGGTCGGCCTTCCTGGTGTTGGTCGGGCTTCTTTAACCTATTGGTCGACATTCCTTCAGTTAGTCGGTGACTTGCCCTTGCTAACCTGGATTAATGCCCATATGGATAACACGTGTTCATACATGAATGGTCCATATAGCAGGATAATTTTTGGTATCAACAATGCGTTTGCTTTCTTGAACTCACAAGAGCTCAAACCCATCAAACCAAACTAAACAACCAACACAAATTTATATTTAACACTAAATAAGCACCTAGTAGTTTTATTATCCATATACCAAGTCAACAATTTCCTTTAACACAACTTCCAAAACTTCAGGTTTTCCCCATTTTTCTCTGCTAAACTCTATTTAATGTTTTTTTCAATATAAGACTAGTTGTGGGACGAAACCCATCAAAGAATCACTAAGAATAGAGCAGTGAAACAAAAGTGAGTTTTGATGCAAAAAAATGAAATTTAACTCACCTATTCATCTAACAAAATTCTTCCAGTGCTATGATTAAGCTATGAATGGACAAACACCAAGAGGGTGTAATAGTTTTTCTTCCTACTTTCAACACCTCTGAAAGAAGGTCATAATTTTTTTTTAAATTTGACCATGATTCGTCATATAAATTCTTATACCAATATTTAATATTTAATTTTTGACATTCATTTTTAGAAAATTTCATCTATGTTGAAGATGCGTCAATGTGTTATATTATTTTTTTAATAATAAATAAAAAAAAATTATAATATAGTGGTTTCAATGTGTATTTTAGTAAAAAAAATTAATTACCATCAGGAGGTTTAATAAGACCCAGGAGATTTTACGAACGCCTAAATGTATAAATTTTATATTATATGGTAACCCGTGCGATCGACGAGGACTGAAGAAAAAACAACTATATAAGACCATCAGTAATACAACAACTACCCATTCCACCACCAACACAGAACACATGCAATTAAAAATTATAAACAATGCACATGCAAATGTTAAAAGAAAAGAAATCAACAATTTCACCTAAGTCATTTTTCCACATTAGTGATTCAATTTCTTATTTTGTAACATTGATTTACGAATTCATTGATTCAGACCGTTATATTTAGCCAACAACGATCCACCTCTTAAAATCTACATGCGTCATGAAAGTATGTGATGATTACAAATAAAATATTATATTTTAATTGGATGGAAAATCATAATTACAAGATAAATGACGACGTACGTGATCAGAATGACCAGCTAAATGATCGAAAAATCACTTTTTACACACTCATTACATGCAAATCGCTAAATAAATGCTAGAGAAAATGTATCAACAAATTACGTGATGTCCCATATCCAACCAAATGCCACCATTGGAGAGATCAATGTCTCTAATACAAATAATAAGGTGATAACTTTGGGGATCAAATCCATAAGTGTCGTCCTTAGTGGCAACACATAACTTGATGGTTTTGAGTTGTTTGATGATACTTCCTCTCATAAACAAAAAAACATAGAGCCTTTGCGTGTAATTGAAGTTAGATTAAGATTTTATCAAGTCCAAATAGTATAATTTTCCATATTTTATAAATAACATCATAGCATTGTGTGCATTATGCAAGAATCTATTTATTAATCGTCTACATAAATTATTTTACAATTGATGTCTTGCATTAAAAAATCTTCCAATCAACCACTCTAAATCTAAGCTTGCCTGGGGAACATCAGATTCATGTCTTGAATTTAACATGGAAGGTTGTATGAACTTATTGATGCTTTAATATTTAACATGGTACAATAACACATGATGAGGTCATATTTACAAGCGGCCTCTGTTGAGCTATGGCCTTTTTTTCCATTAGCAGTTCACCCAGACCCACTTACCAAGTCCGAGATATCCATTGTTGATGACTCATGGGTGTCCAGAGTTCAATTTTTCTAGAGAGCGTTGGTGGGAAGAGTAGGAGGTCCAAATAGCTTATAACCATCCCTAGATAAGACGAAGTTGTGGATTCACATTCATTGGAGACCAATATGCAGAGTAAAGGTAAGGTATCTGAATTCTTCTTTGTATTGTTTCATTTTTGCATCGAAAAAGTAAGCAGTTAGGATTTTAAAAATGAAAAATTGGTCTGTGAATGGGGACCATATGTTCTTGGATAAGTGGCATCCTCTCGGGTGTTGTTCTAAGAATAACCGATGTCCATGTTAAAATGTGATACTAATTCCTAGAAGAGTCTAGAAATATTCTAGATAATGTCAACTATTAAATATTAGTTAATCCAAATTAGATAAAATAGAGCATACTTGTAATGTATAGAATAATCTAGAATAGTAAGAAAGTATGAAGGCTTTTGGAATGTTCCCATAAGGAGGTGGGAACCTTCTAGAAAATTAATTTAGACCATTGATGTATTTTGATCTCTAACATCCATTAAGGAGGTGAGATGCCTATAAATAGGTGGGGAGGTCATTTGGCCAATCCATCCCAATCCAAGCTAAGCCTTGTAATCTATCATCAAGTCTAATACAAAAACTTTCCTTCTTTTTCTATATTCCCAAATTCTCCTCAAATAAGTTACCAACTAATTCTCTCCCTCTAAAATTTTGATTACCCATATCTAGCAATTCCAATTTCCTAAACTAAACATTTAACTACATTCCAAAATAACTCCTAAAACTAACAATGGTATCAGAGCACAGTTTCGTCACCAAGTGGGCATATATTCCCTACCTGCATTCCTTCACCATAAACTCACTCTGATTTCTTATCTAACATGTCTAATTCATTTATTCCAATCCCTACAATTGATGTGAACAACTATTACTTTTGGAGTTTCAAAATGAAGACATTTCTCCAAGCCCATGATACATAGGATGTAGTTAGTGAAGGTTTTGTACAACCTGAAGACACATCTACACTCACAAACACAAAAAAGAAGGAACTAAAGGAGAATATAGTGAAGGATGGAAAAGCCTTCAGTTTTCTTCAACAAGCGGTCGGTGACTCAAAATTTCCAAGACTAACCGGAGCCACAATTCCAAAGAAGCAAGGGAGATCTTATAAGAAGAGTTCAAGGGAAACAAAAAGGTACGAATAATTAAATTACAAGCTCTGAGAAGGGAATATGAAATTTAAAAATGAAGGAATCTGAGACCTCCAAAACATCATATTCTAAAATAAAGGAATTAGTAAATCAAATGAGATCATATGGGGAAGATGTACCCGATCAATTGATTGTCAAAAAAAATACTTATTAGTCTCACTACAAAGTTTGATCGGATTATAACCACAATTGAAAGTACAAAGGATCTAAAAATAATTTCAGTGACTGAACTAATGGGTTCTCTAAAAGAATATGAGCAAAGAGTGAGTAGGCATTGTGAAGATTCGACAGATGCTACCTTCCAGTTTAAGTTCAATTTAAGGTCTCTGAATTCCAGACAAGGTGATTGTAGAAAATTCAAAGAAAATTATAGAAGGGAGGAAACATCTAGAATTAATGGAAATTTGAAAAATTAAGGTGAGAAAAAGGGAAAATTTCCACCTTGTGATATTTATAAAAAGACAAACCATTTTGAAAAAGATTATTGGTTTCGAGACAAATCAAAATATCGAAACTGCAAGAACTTTGAGCTTAAAAAAAGACTGTCATCTAAAGGAAAAATACAAAGACAACTTCTCTAAAGAAAAAGATGAAGGCATAGTTCTTTTCTATGCCTACCAAGCAGCAACAAAGGAGAAAGAGGATACTTGGTACATCGACAGCGGCTGCAGCAATCACATGGCTGCAAAAGAAGACATTTTCCAAGATATTAACACGTCAAACAAGTCACAAGTTCGGTTGGAAAATGGTGAAGTTGTAGAGGTAAAAGGAAAAGGAACAATAGCCTTGAAAATAAAGAAATGTACGCACCTAATCAAAGATATCTTACTTGTGCCTAGTTTACACCAAAGTCTACTTAGTGTTGGTCAAATGATGGAAAATGGGTACTCCTTATACTTTTCTGAAGACTCGTGTGTCATCTATGATAAAAAGAATAAAAATGTAGAAATAGTTGTGGTAAAAATGAAGAACGATAGAAATTTCCCTATCGAGTGGAGATTTGTAAAAGACATAGCTATAAAGGGACAAGTAGATGACTCGTATCTATGGACCCAAAGATTCGATCACTACAACTTCTACGCGTTAAAGTCACTTCATCATAAGAACATGATGAGAGACATGTCGCTGATAAAAGAGCTAGATCATGTCTGCTAAAGCTGTATGCTCGAGAAGTAACAAAGAAAACCTTTCCCATCAGGAAAATCATGGAGAGCCAAGTAATTACTGGAGTTAGTACACACCGACGTGTGCGGTCCTATAAGGACACCATCTCATGAGAATAATAGGTACTTCATCTTATTCATTGATGACTATTCAAGAATAACGTGGCTCTATTTTCTCTGTGAAAAACCATAAGTTTTAGAGATTTTAAAAAAATATAAAAATTTGTTGAGAAACAAAGTGGTCACTTCATCAAAGTTTTGATAAGTGATAGAGGAAACAAATATAAGTCCAATGAATTTGATAAGTTATGTAAAGATGAAAGAGTATAACAACAACAAACTATTAGGTTTACTCCAGAGCAAAATAGAGTTTCTGAAAGGAAAAATAGGACAATCATGGACATGGCTAGAATGATGATCAAGGAGAAAGGACCTCCCAAGACTTTCTAGGCGAAAGAAGTTTACACTACAGTGTATCTCGTAAACAGGCTTCCCACCAAGGTTGTTCAAAATAAGATGCCGATCAAAGCTTGGAGCAGTCAAAATCCATAAATAAAACATCTTAGAGTATTCGAGTGCATATGCTATGCTCATGCTTCATGCCAAAAGAGAAGCAAACTCAACCACAAGTCAGAGAAAGGAATATTCTTAGGATATCATTTTTAATAAAAAGGCTATCAAGTTTATAACATGAGAACTAATAAGTTAATGACTAGTCGCGATGTGGAGTTCGATGAGAGTGCTACCTGGAACTGGGAATAAAAGAAGATTGAAAGAAGAAGTATCATCACATCTGCACCCCCATAACGGAGTGAAGTTACGAAGACTATAACTGCCCCGACACCAGAAATAATACCTCTAGCATCACGAAGGCAAGAAAACTCATCTCCAGAATCAACTCTTAGACGAACCAGAACACTAACTGAGATTTATAAAAGATGTAACTTTACAATTCTAGAACCAGAGAGTTATGAAGCTTCCACAAAATAAGAAGTCTAGGTCAAAGCTATGGAAGAAGAGATGAAGATGATCGACAAGAGAAAGAATTGAGGATTGGTGGATCAACTAAAGGATAAATATGTCATTGGAGTAAAGTGGGTCTACAAAACACAACTAAAACCTGATGGCTCAATCCAGAAACATAAAGCAAGGTTAGTAGTAAAAGATAACCCATAATAATTCGGAGTTGACTATAATGAAACTTTTGTACCAGTGGAACGATTATACACCATTAGAGCACTAGTAGTGCTAGAAGCTCAAAATACTGGAAGATTCATCAACTAGATGTAAAATCAGCATTCATCAATGGATATCTCGAGAAAAAATTTATATTGAACAACCATAAGGTTTCGAGGTGTAATGAAAAGAAGATAAAGTCCTTCGACTAAAAAAATCCTTATATGGTCTAAAGTAACCTCCGAGAGCCTGATAGAGTAGAATTGATGTATACTTCACCAATCAAGGATTCAGAAGGAGCCAGAGCGAGCCAACTCTCTAAATTAAGACCCAAAGTAAGAACCATATTCTTATCATTTCCCTTCACGTGGATGATCTAATTTATACATGAAATAATGATAAGATGATCAAAGAGTTTAAAGAAGACATGATGAAGACATTCGAGATTAGTGACTTGGGCTTGATGCACTACTTTCTTGGCATTGAAATAAGCCAAGAAAATGGTGGAATCTTCTTATCACAAAAGAAATACACTAAGAAGCTTCTAAAGAAGTTCTGGATATACGACTAAAAATCCATTTCTACACTGCTCGTGACCAATGAAAAATTGAGTAAGGATGACGGTTCGCATAAAGCATAGGCCTCTCTCTACAGGAGCCTTATTGTGAGTTTACTATATCTCACAACGACTCGGCGGAACATATTGTACGCTATAAGTTTGCTATCTAGATTTATCCAGAGTCCAACTCAGATTCACTATAGAGCGGATGAGGGAATACTTAGGTACTTACAAGGCATGAAAGAATATGCTATAAGGTACAAGTCTACTACCTACTCAAGACTGATCATGTACACAGACAGTGATTGGGCCGGATTGGTGGATAACATGAGAAACACTTCAGGCTATGCATTCACACTTGGTTCTGGATTCTTCTCGTGGGCATCAAAGAAGCAAGAGACAGTTGCTCAATCCTCACCAGAAGACGAGTATGTAGCAACCTCAAGCTTAGCATGTCAAACGATTTGGCTAAGGTGAATACTTGAGGATATGGGAGCAATGAAGAATGAACCTATAGAAATCTACTGCGATAACAAATCAGCAATTGCGATGGTGAAGAATGCGGTTTATCATAGACGAAATAAAGCATATTGCAATCAAGTACCATTTCCTGTGAAAGGTAACATCCAACAAAGAGATCGAGTTGAAATATTGCAAGACGAAAGAATAAGTTGCAGATATTTTCACAAAACCACTACCAATGGCCAAGTTCGAACAACTACGAGTCATGCTTGGGATTTCAAGAATTAGCATCAAGGAGGAGTGTTGAAATGTGATACTTATTCTAAGAATAGTCTAGAATATTCTAGATAATGTCAACTATTAAATATTAGTTAATCCATATTAGATAAGAAAGAGCATACTTGTAATGTATAGAATAATCTAGAATAGTAAGGAAATATGTAGCCTTCTGGAATGTTTCCATAAGGAGGCGGGAACCTTGTGGAAAATTAATCTAGACCAATGATCTATTTTAATATCTACCATCCATTAAGGAGGTGAGATGCCTATAAATAGGTGGGGAGGTCATTTGGCCAATCCATCCCAATCTAAGATAAGCATTGTAATCTATCATCAAGTCTAATACAAAACTTTCCTTATTTTTCTATATCTCCAAATTCTCCTCAAATAAGTTACCAACTAATTATCTCCCTCTAAATTTTTGGTTTCCCATATCTAGCAATTCCAATTTCCTAAAATAAACATTTAACTACATTCCAAACTAACTCCTAAAACTAACACTGGTATCAGAGCACGATTTCGTCACCAATTGGGCATAACTAATGTTCCCTACCAACATTCCTTCACCATAAACTCACTCTGATTTCTTGTCTAACATGTCTAATTCGTTGATTTCAATCCCTACATTTGATGGGGATAACTATGACTTTTGGAGTTTCAAAAGGAAGACATTTCTCCAAGCCCATAATACATGGGATGTCGTTTGATATGACCCAAGTGTAACCTCGGCCTAGAGACACCAACCTCGACTGAGGTGATGGTCGAGATATTGACCGACCCTGGGTATTCCATGAGCCCACGATATCAGCCCTCGGCCTTAGTAAGGTCGGCCCTAGCCGACACTACCACCTACATTTCCAATGGACACTACGCGCATCACAGGGATCAACAGCATTCTCGTATACCTGGGTGTGGCAACCTCGGTCGAGTGTAGGCCGAGGTGACAAGAAGCCTTGGTAATCTTCATGGAATCAGTCCAACCTCGGCTGGGGTCAAGGTGACAAGAAGCCTTGGTAATCTTCAACATGGAATCAGCCCAACCTCGGCTGGGGCCGACCTTGGCATAATGTCTCGGCTGAGATTAGGCCGAGACTCCCTATGGCACATCTCGGATTGGACGAATATCAAGCATTTACAGCTCGGCCTCTCCCAGGCCGAGGTCATGCACCAATATGGCGGCCGAGCATCTGTTGACTTTTGGATAAGGACACATGGGCACAAATCAGTTGTAACAAGATTATTCTCCACACGTGGGGAGAATATTTCATCATCATTCCTTACATGTGACAGTGAGAGGTGGCTTCCCCCTATTGGTGAGGTTACCACACACATGCTCATTGTATGTATGGGGGGTACATTACACCCCCTAGGTACTATATAGAGAGGTCATCCTCTACCTTGCAAAAGGATCCAAGATATTCAACCCTAGCAAAAACTCTGTCTAGATATACAGTAGAGAGAGAAAGCTTGAGTGATTGTATCCATGGCCATTAGTGCTTCATTACAGTGAGATCATTCACACACACACACAGTGGACGTAGGCCAATTTAGGCTGAACCACTTATATCCTGGTGCTCTCTCCTCTTCTCCTCACCTCATTCTCTTATCTCTTTATATAACTGTGCTGCCATTGTTATTCTTATATTGAGCTTGAAAACACCCTACCTGGTGGTGTTATTTCTGGCATCATCATTTTGTCAGAGTCAAGGATGTGTCGGCCGAAGAGGAGAAGAGGCCCAACAAAAAGGGTCGGCCTTTGATAGGTTGAGTAGAGGGTCGGCCTTCGAGAGACTGGGCCCGGTGAATGATCTAAGACAGAGGATGTTGAGGTCAAGGAGCGCAGTGGGCTCTCAAAGAGGGAATAGGCAGGGTCGGCCAGACCAAGGCCGACCCTGTGAAAGAAGAGGTAGGGAACAGGAAGAGGTCAACAGCCAACGTGTCGCGGCTGGGGAACCCTCTGTCCATCGCAGGGAGGTGGCAGGGGATAACCTCGGCCAAGTTGATGACAGAAGACCCTGGAATGATTCTATCCAACGCCTTGAGGAGAAGATAGGAGATCTAATTAAAAGCAGGGACCCATTACAAAGGGGTTACTCAGAGGGCTCCCCATTTGTGGCTAGGATAGTGGGGTTCCCAACCCCAGCCAAATTCAAGCCTCCTACAGTGACTCCCAAGTATGATGGCAGCACTAATCCCGTACACCATATCGAGATGTACCAGTCGGCAACATATATTTACTCGATACCCAATGAGATGAAGTGTAGGGCCTTCTCAGGGACCTTGATAGGGGCAACGCACAGTTGGTTCACCTCCCTTCCGAAGAACTCAATTGAGAACTTCAAAGGCTTGGCTGAGTAGTTCATCCACAACTTCTGCTTTGGGGTAAGACCCCAAAAGAAGACTACCCACCTGCTGTATGTCAAACAGGCCAAGGGTGAGAGCCTAAGAGACTACATAGCAAGATTCAACAAAGAGAAATTGGAGGTAGAAGATTATGAAGAGAGAATAGCCATGACCGCCCTTATAGGAGGCCTCCAGAAGGGGAAGCTATTGTGGAAACTGGCGAAAGACCCCCTAGGTCTATGGCGGAGCTGCTGGTAACCGCAGGGAAAGTGATGAATGCGAAAGAGGCAATGGTCGCCAAGTGTGAGGAGGAGAACCGCGGAGGCACGGGAAAGTCCCAAGGTAAGAAAGAGAGGAAGAAGAGGTCAGGAGATGACAAGTTCGCTCACTACACTCCTCTGACTGTGAGCACATCCTCAATGAGATTAAGACTGACCGGACTCTGAGGTGGCCTGAGAAACTGAAGGCCCCGCCACATAAGAGGAACAAAAACCTATGGTGCGAGTTCCATCAGGATCATAGCCATGTCACAGATAGATGCTTCACTTTAAAGGATGAGATTGAGAAGATGCTGAAATCTGGAAAACTGAGGAAGTATGTGGATGGTAACGCTCCAAAGGGTGGAAGAGATGACCCTAAGAAAAGAAGAGATGACAGATGCCGTGGTAATGTCCCAGCCAGAAGGGACGATGATTCAGAAGGAGATGATGAAGACGACCCGGATCTTTCGCCAAAGGATGACAACACCCCGGTGAAGAGGGTCGGTATGATCTCCTTTGGTGTTAGCACCATATGTGGGGGATTTACAGGAGGTGGCTCTGAGGTAGCCGACAGGAAGGCTCATGTAGAAGAGGCCAGGTCATTGGCCAAGATCGAAGTTGTGAGTCTAACGTCTTCTGATGCAGTACAGAAGAGGAAGAAGGTAGACATGGACACCCTCGTAGTGGGGTTATCCAGAATCGACTTCAAGGGTATCTTAGCCCCCCATGATGACCCTTTGGTCATAACAACAAGGGTGCATGGGTGCGAGGTATGGAGGATCCTCATAGACGGGGGAAGCTCAACAGATGTGATGTTCCGGCCTTGCTTCAAGAGCCTGGGTCTTAGCAGGGCAAGGCTGGTGCCCTATCATCACCCATTGATAGGCTTCAGTGGCGAAAAGGTCCATCCATTGGGCATATATGAGATGGATGTACGGATGGGGGATGAGTGGCCTAGGAGGCTTACCAAGAAGATAAAATTTTTCGTTATGGACGAAAACGTCTTCTCGGCCTACAACCTCATCATAGGAAGGGTGGCCCTTAAAGAGTTTGAAGTTGTGCCGTCGACGGTCCATCAGATACTAAAATTCCCGACTACTTATGGAGTAGGGGAAGTGCAAGGGGACCAGACCACGGCGGGAGAGTGTTACTTCAACTCGGCCGAAGAGAGAGAAGCCCATAAGAGAGCAACCACCACTTAAAGCATTGACACTCTTGACCCAAGAGACGAAACAAAATTAAAGAAGGGTGAGGCCACGGAAGAGGTAGAATCCATCTTCCTCAATGAGGACGAGCCAGAAAAAACCATCCAGGTCGGTAAGGCCCTAGAGCCAGGAATCAAGGAAGAGCTGATAAACTTCCTCAGAAGGAGACAGAGTGTTTTCGCATGAAGTCAAGCAGACATGCCTGGCATCGACCCTGAGGTCACGAGCCACAAGCTCAACATGGACAGAGATGCCAAGCCAATCAAGCAGAGACGAAGAGTCTACTCCAGGGAGAAGTACGATGTCATCCGGGAAGAGGTAAAAAATTTGGAAGAGACCGAGTTCATAAGAGAGGTTACCTATCCGGAGTGGCTCTCAAATGTAGTCATCGTACCTAAAGCCAATGGGAAGTGGTGAATGTGTGTATATTTCACTGAACTGAACAGGTCTTGCCCAAAAAATAGCTATCCCTTACCTAGGATAGACCAGATGGTGGACGCAATGGCAGGGCACGAGCTCATGATCTTCATGGACGCTTATTCAGGCTACAACTAAATCTTCATGGATGATGAAGACTTTGAGAAGACAACCTTCATTACTGACAAAGGGACGTACTGCTACAAGGTGATGCCCTTCGATCTGAAAAATACGGGGGAAACGTATCAACGTCTTGTCAATAAGATGTTCGAAGAGAAAATAGGTAAGACCATGGAGGTATATGTAGACGATATGCTAACGAAGAGCCTGAAAGCATGTACTCACGTAGCGGACCTTGAGAAGACCTTCGATGTCATGGACTCGTACAGAATGAAACTCAACCCGGCAAAGTGTGTCTTCGGAGTAACAGCTGGGAAGTTCCTGGGATTCATCGTTAATTAGAGGGGGATTGAAGCGAACCCTGAGAAAATTAAGGCATTGCTCGACATGAAGACTCCTAGGAGTATCAAGGATGTCCAGAGACTCACGGGAAGAGTGGCTGCCCTAAACAGGTTTGTTTCTAGGGCAACGGACAAGTATCTTCCATTCTTTAAAGTTATAAGAAAGGCCTTCCAATGGGACGAAGAGTGTGAAAAAGCCTTCAACCAACTCAAGTCCTACTTGGGATTTCCCTTGTTGCTGTCTCGGCCCATCACGGGGGAAAGGTTGTTTGTGTATCTGGCAGTCTCTGAATCAGCCATCAGCGCGGCCATCATACGGGAAGAGGATGGGGTCCAGAGGCCTGTGTACTTTAATAGTAAGGACCTTCAAGGGTCTGAAAAAATTTATCCCCGAATGGAGAAGTTGGCTTATGCCCTAATACATGCCTCAAGGAAAATGAAGCCTTACTTACAAGCTCACTCCATGGTAGTCCTCACTAACTCCCCACTAAGGTAGGTTCTGCACAAACCTGAGAAGTCCGAAAGATTGATTACTTGGGCCATTGAACTAGGAGAATATGATCTTACCTACCAGCCTAGGACAGCCATCAAGGGGCAGGCCCTTACAGACTTTGTTGCAGAATTCACCTGGGTAGAGGCCGGTAGAAGTTTGGAAGAGGCCGGGACAGAGAAAAGCTTAGATGATGGCGAAGAGACGAATCATAGTGTCTTCCAAGATTCGAAAGAGACGGCACCAAATGTCTTCCGAGATCGGGAAGAGGTCATCTCAGGCAAAACCCAGAGCAGAATAGAAGAGAACGAAGAGGATTGATACCTCTTCAAGAAGGGGGTTATGAGAGAAGGGTTCTTCTCATCAGATACAGACGTTTGGAGCCTTTTCATTGATGGCTCTTCCTGTGACAGTGGAAGCGAGGCGGGACTAATACTCTCGACTCCAGATGGCGCCAACATTGAATACGCCTTGAGATTCAACTTCCAGGCCTTAAACAACGAGTCTGAGTATGAGGCCATGATAGCAGGTCTCTTATTGGCAACAACTCTTTGAGTAAAGAGACTCCTACTCCATAGCGACTCAAGGTTGGTTGTCAATCAAGTATTGGGGGTATACGAGGCCAAAGACGAAAGGATGGACAAGTACTTGAAGAAGGTAAGAAGGTTGTTAGAATATTTTGAAGAACCAAAACTGAAGAGAGTGCCTCGACTGAGCAACAATCACGCTGATGCATTGATAAGGCTGGCCTCAGCAGTGAAGACATATATGGGAAGGACCATTCCAATCGAGGTCTTAGGAAAGGCAACCATCGAGGAGGACGAGGTATGTAGCCCTTGTCATAATGTGAACCTAGGAAACTCATGGATCGACCCGCTCATTAGATACCTAAGAGAGGGAGAGCTGCCTGAGTCCAAGCTAGAAAGGAGAAAGTTGAGGTGCAGGGCTGCCAAGTTCTCAATGATAGGAGACGTCTTGTACAAAAAGGGGTTTCTATTGCCTCTCCTTAGATGTGTGCATCCCGTGGAAGTACAATGGGTCTTACAGGAGGTTCATGAGGGTTCTTGCTCTAGCCACATAGGGGGAAGGCCCTTAGCCAAGAGGATCATCACTCAGGGATACTGGTGGCCTACCTTGTCTAAGAACGCTGCAGACTATGTGAAGAGGTGCAATAAATGTCAAAGGTTTGCCACTATCCCTCATCAACCCCATCAGCCTATGACGTCAATCTCTTCTCCATGGCCATTTGCGGTATGGGGAATTGACTTAGTAGGACCTTTGCCAAGAGCTGTTAATAACTATAGATTCTTGATAGTTGCCATTGACTACTTTTCAAAGTGGGTGGAGGCAGAACCGATGATAACAATTACAGAGCAGAAGACCTTCCAGTTCATTTGGAGGAACATCATATGCAGATATGGCCTCCCAAACACTCTTATCTCGGATAATGGGACCCAGTTCAAGAACTACTCCTTAGAAAAGTATTGTCTAAGAGTGGGGATTAAACAGTTCTTCTCATCTCCTAGTCGGCCTCAGGCAAATGGCCAGACCGAGGTCACAAACAGAACCATCTTGGACGGAATCAAGAAGAGGTTAGAAGATGCAAAGGGGAGATGGACAGAAGAGGTCTACGCTGTATTATGGGCCTACAAAACCACGACAAGGACACCAACAGGAGAAACCCCATTCATGCTGGCACATGGCTCAGAGGCCGTCATACCAACGGAAGTAGGACTACCAACTCATCGAATTCAGACCTACGACCCAGATAGCAATGGGGAAGAGATGAGGCTAGACCTGGATCTTATCGAAGAAAGAAGAGAAGACGCAGAGGTCAGAAAAGCAGCCTACCAGCAGCGGGCAGCGAAATTTTACAACCAAAGGGTGAAGTCAAGACCCATTATAGTAGGAGACCTAGTGCTAAAGAAGACCCTACAAAAGGCAAATAAGCTACACCCAAACTAGCATGGCCCCTACAAAGTAGCAGAAGAGGTTGTGCCTGGCACTTACAGGCTTGAAAACCTAGAAGAAGAACCTTTCACCAACCCATGGAATGCTGACCACCTAAAGAGATATTACATATGATGTTGCGTAGAATTTTATGTAAATGTACCATCTTACTGAGAAGAGGTTATTAATAAAGATCAGTTCCCATAACAGTTTTTGCTTCATTCTTAGACCAGAGATATATTATGGGGATAACGTCTTAGGTGACGACCTCAGACCTTCATAACATCACTCGGTGGTGACGAGGTCTGAGGTCAGACACCTTAACAGATGACCTCAGACCCTTAACATCATTAATTTGGTGAGATTAATTATGAGGATAACGTCATAGGTGACGACCTCAGACCTTCATAACATCACTCGGTGGTGACGAGGTCTGAGCTCAGACACCTTAACAGATGACCTCAGACCCTTAACATCATTAATTTGGTGAGATTAATTATGAGGATAACGTCTTAGGTGACGACCTCAGAGCCTAATTACAATTCAGTGGTGAAGAGACCTGAGGTCAGAATTATTGACTGAGTATAAACAAGACATCACTACAACAAAATAATAAAAGAGATCACATGGCATTCAATAAAGGGAAGAGATATAGCATTCAGAGGTTGAAATACAAAGAAGTAACAAATATTCATTGAATACAAAGTACCATGGTGTTATAAGTTACAAGTTACGAGTCACAAGTTACAAATTACAAATCCTAAAGGTTTGGGGGGGTAACATTAAAAGCCTCAGCCTGATTGGCTTGATCAACATTAGTCACCTCGGCCACGTCATCAGTCTGGTCTTCCCCTCTGACCTCAGTCCCTCCTAGAGTTGCATTCTCAGCAGGAGCAGCAGCCTCGTCCTCCACCTCTTGAAGCGCCTGAGCAAACTGAGGGTCGGCAAAGCCGAGACCCACAAAGTCAGAGGCCTTTAGAGTACCGATCTCACTCTCTCTGACTTCAGCCCATTTGGTAGTAGCCTTGATACCTCTTTCGAGATATTCAAAACCAAAACCCATGAACTCGTCCGAGGCTTTGTAGTCAGAAATTATTTTGGCCGAGGCATCTTCAAGGGCAGCCTTGACAGCCGAGCTGACCTTCTGCTGCAGAACGTCATCTTTGGCCTTCAGGGCTTTGGCGTGATCTTTGACGAGCAGTGAAATGTCTTTCTCCAACCCCTTGATCTTATTTTCAGAGTTCTGCAGCTCTGATTTCAGACGGTCGACCTCAGCATTTAAGGCGCTCTGAACCTTCTCAGCCTCTTGCCCTTTCTGGATGAGGGGAAATTTACTCAGAGTCCAGTTCCATAGGTGGTGCATAGCAGCCACTCCCTGTACATTTAAAGAAGAGGTTAAGATGGAGAAAAGTCAAATGTTGCACTTATAAAATTTTGACGAGAGATCAAGACGTACCTGAACGGCTCTGTGAAGGCCGAACTCAACCAGTAGTTCTGTATCCAGAGACCTGAAAAAGCGCTTATCAACCTCGGTCATTGCAGAGCCGATGGCGTCAAGGGCCTGCAGGCTATGGCCAACAATGCTGTCAGATAACTTCAGCTGGGCCAGGTGGGCCGACAGGGCGTCGGCCGAGGATATTGGAATTGTAGCATCAGAGACCTTATTATGTCTCAAGGTCGGCCTCTGATCATCAGAGGCAGGGGCTTCCGGGGCCCTCTTCTTTGAAGCCTGAGATTTGGATGTAGAGGGAGCTGGGGGAGGAGCGTTCAGACCAGCTTTTTTGGCGAGTCTCGCTAAGCTCGGTGTAGCCATCTCCCACAGTTCGTTTGGAATGCCTTGTGGTCGCTCTGCAAAAGTTAAAAGATATGGGTTAGAGATCAGATATGAATGAGTTCAGAGGTTAAACTTAAAAGAAAAATCCATACCAAAGTCAACAAAGGGACTTCCACCTAGGCCCGTCCCCGAGAGATAATGGGGGGTCAGCAAATGTTTGAACTTAACAAAAAGACCATGTGCCCCTTGGTCTTGCAGGGCCTTCACCTTCTGGATATTCTGAAGACTTAGACCAAGGTCGGACCTGGTAGACATGGAGACCTTACCCGATTTGAGGGGTATCCTCGGCTCAAGTATGGAAAGGGAACGCATGGGCCAAGTTCCCATTGTCCAGAGGCAAAAAAATAGCGGGGCTTCCAATTATGGTTTGAGGTCTGAGTCACCTGGAGCATTTTCTTCTCAGGCCTCCGAGCCACAAAATGATAGTAGCTCGGATGGGTTTTGGCCGAGGTCGGGACATAACAACCAGCAAAGACCTGAACTGAGAGGTCAAAGTGGTGGACTGCCCTCCATAAGATAATGGCCCCTATGATGACTCTCCAGGCATTGGGGGACAGCTGTGAGGGAGACAAATTGATATAGGAGAGTATGGATTTGACGATGGGATGAATGGGTAGGCGAAACCCTAACTTAAACATCTGCTCATTCAGGCAGATTTCTCCATCTCGACCGTGATAGGCCCTCTCTTCCCTCAGAGGTCTCCTTAATTTTATGGAGGGACTAATGGAGTATAAATATCGGAAGCACAGTAGATCCACCTCAGTTACCTTGCTTTCGATCTCGGCCGCCTCAGAGACGTCCACATCACTTTCAGCATCTTCATCATCATCAAGCTCAACGTCGGCCGGAGCAGATGTAGATGGGTTACTAGCAAATCTCTGAACGAACTCCGCCCCTGTGACGGCCGACAGGGAGATGGCGTCAAGAATGGGTGGCACAGCCACACTCGGCTCAAAAATTTTAACCTCTGAAGAAGAGGCTAAGGTGCTTGAGCCATTATGGGATGAGGCTCGGCTGGAGACCTCGGCCTGATCAGGGGCCTGACCAGGCCGAGGTGTGAAATCCATGGCTTCCTGAAAAGAGTCCACAGACATAGGGTCTGAGGTGGAAGACTCAGACTCAGACATCGGTGTTGGGTCGGCAGGGACCTCTGTCTGATAGAAGAACTCAGGGGGATCAGGATATACCACCTTGAGAGGTGGGGGAAAGATAGGTCTAATAGGAAATTCTTGTAACCTACGAGCCTCCTCTTGGGCCCTTTCTATTTGCCTAATCTTTTCTAGGGTCTTCTCTCTGAGAGAGGGGAAATTCTCAAGAAGCTGGTATAAAGGTCTGAGCATCAGAGGACGACCCTAGACTTGGTAATAACTCCTAAAATTACAAACAGGATTGGCTTGTAAAGTAAAGAAATCTAAAGATCAAACTTAGAAGTTTAAGTCGAATATTGTTCACCTGAAAATATGGTGCTCGTCGAAAAACGATGAAACTCGCCGGAAAATGCAAACCAAATACGAGAAACAAAGGAAATGGAAAGGAAAAAGTACCTGGAAATGAAACTATGAGGGCAAATGAAGAAAATTTGCGAAAAACCCAACAATTCCTCTGCAGTAGAGCCTTGATTAGAAGTGCTTTAGAGAGAGAAATCGTAGGAAGAAATCGTGCACAGGAGAGAAGAAATGAAGAAGAATGAGGGAAAAAGGGTTTTGAAACCCTTAAATACATGGGCACATTTCCCAAGGCCCATCATTGCCTTGGGAGCCCCAAAGGGCGGCTGACAGCACACGCCTACCAAGTGAGCATGCTCCAACATTGGAAAAGTGTCAAACAAGTACTGGTTCGTAAGAAGACAGGCCTCGGATGCGTACTAATCCCCTAGTCACCTTCCCTCATATGTAACTAGGGGCTGGGGGTGATTGATATGCCCCAAGTGTAACCTCGGCCTAGAGACACCAACCTCGGCCGAGGTGATGGTCGAGATATTGACCGACCCTGGGTAAGCCATGAGCCCATGATATCAGCCCTCGGCCTTAGTAAGGTCAGCCCAGGACGACACTACCACCTACATTTACAATGGACACTACGCGCATCACAGGGATCAACGGCATTCTCGTATACCTAGGTGTGGCAACCTCGGCCGAGTGTAGGCTGAGGTGACAAGAAGCCTTGATGATCTTCATGGAATCAGTCCAACCTCGGCTGGGGCCGAGGTGACAAGAATCCTTGGTAATCTTCAACATGGAATCAGTCCAACCTCGGTTGGGGCCGACCTTGGCATAATGTCTCGACTGAAATCAGGTCGAGACTCCCTATGGCACATCTCGAATTGGACGAATATCAAGCCTTTACAGCTCGGCCTCTCCCAGGCCGAGGTCATGCACCAATATGGCGGCCGAGCATCTGTTGACTTTTGGATAAGGACACATGGGCACAAATCAGTTGTAACAAGATTATTCTCCACACGTGGAGAGAATATTTCATCATCATTCCTTACATGTGACAGTGAGAGGTGGCTTCCCCCTATTGGTGAGGTTACCACACACATGCTCATTGCATGTATGGGGGTACATTACACCCCCTAGGTACTATATATAGAGGTCATCCTCTACCTTGCAAAAGGATCCAAGATATTCAACCCTAGCAAAAACTCTGTCTAAATATACAGTAGAGAGAGAAAGCTTGAGTGATTGTATCCATGGCCATTAGTGCTTCATTACAGTGAGATCATTCACACACACACACAGTGGACGTAGGCCAATTTAGGCTGAACCACTTATATCCTGGTGCTCTCTCCTCTTCTCCTCACCTCATTCTCTTATCTCTTTATATAACTGTGCTGCCATTGTTATTCTTATATTGAGCTTGAAAACACCTTACCTAGCGGTGCTATTTCTGGCATCATCATCGTTAGTGAAGATTTTATCCAACCTGAAGACACCTCTACACTCATAAATGCATAAAAGAAGGAACTAAAGGAGAATATAGTGAAGGATGGAAAAACCTTCAATTTTCTTTAACATGCGGTCAGTGACTCAATATTTCTAAGACTAACCGGAGCCACAAATTCCAAATAAGAATGGGAGATCTTATAAGACGAGGGGCAACGAAAAGGTATGAATAATTTAATTACAAGCTTTGAGAAGGGATATGAGAATTTAAAAATGAAGGAATCTGAGACCTCCTAAACATACTATTCTAAAATAGTGGAATTAGTAAATCAAATGAGATCCTACGGGGAAGATATACCCGATAAAAGGATTGTCGAAAAAATACTTATTAGTATCACTGATCGCTTGGGAGGGCAGTTGGGTGTTGGAGTTAAAGAAAATGGTAATGGGATAATTTGTGGGGGGCTTTGTGGCAGTAATACTACTGCAGTTAATGTGGGGACTTGTCGAATCTTTGGAGATAATATCATTATCCACAATAATAGAGATGATTTGGGCTCTAGGAGGAGCACGGATATGGGGTTTGGCGAAGCTTGTCAATTTAAGATGGACACAAGGGCCCCCCATTTTGTTACTAGTTTGAAGCAAGTGGATGAGGACTTTGAGGTTAGCTCAACAAGTGCAACTCAAGGGGGCGTCCCTTTCTAATTATGGTTGAGCGAGGAATTTATTTAAAATTTGCGCTCCATGTCTTAATTCGGGGAAGGTTCTACAAAGGGGTTGCTCCAGAAAAAAAGAAAATGATAGAAAAGAAATAGAAGAAAAAAATATTTATTTAGTAGAAAGTATGTCAAGAAGAGAACCCACCATTGCATGGGAATTATAGAGATAAATGGGGTTTTCCGGATGGCATAAGAGGTGGCATCAATCGGGTGCTTGAGTCCCCCCTTGGGGGTAATCTAGGCGGTAATTTCAGGGAAGTGTCCATTGGCGAGTCAGGTGAGTCCGGTTGCGGGTTGCCTCACGTCGTCACTGCAAGTGGCGGTAATATCAGAAACATGGGCAAGATCTTCCTGACTCTTTCAATTTCTTCTGTTGAGTCACCAAGGAGTTGGGTGTACATGAACAATAATATTGTGTGTCATAATGCAAGTTTATGGGTGGAGATAGAGGTCCCAGAAAGGGAGAAGGGAGCGGGTCAAATGGGGATAGGGGGGGGGGGGTAGGGGAGAATGGTGGGGGAGGATGTCAGAGGTGGATATTGGATATGGTGGGTGGATTTAGAAAAATGAACGGGTATTGATTTTGTGGGGAACAAAAGGGAAGCGTTGTTATTATTTAATAAGATTGTTGAATTGAGGGGTAATTTAGGGGCAATGGCGGTAAGGGGGAGGAGGTTAGGGGTAGGGGTTCAACTTAGTTTCCAATGAGATTACATCGGATTACATGGAACTTGAGGGGGCTTAATGACCCCTATAAGAGAGGGGTAGTTAATACGGTTTTATCCTGGTGGAAGCCGGATATTGTGTGTCTTCAGGAGTCAAAATTGGGTTACATGGATAGGGAGTTGGCTAGGACTATTTGGGGTGGAAAGTGGGTCCAGTGGTGCAATATCGATGCTATGGGTACATCGTGAGGGGTGTTCATTTTGTGGGACTCTAGAGTAGTGACCAATTTGGAGACTTTGTATGTTAATTGGTCGTTGTCTTATTTATTCAAGAATGTGGAGGATGAGCTCTCCTGGAGCTTCTCTGGGGTGTATGGGCCAATGGTGGATGTTGATAGATGGGAGGTTTGGGAGGTGTTAGCTGGGGTGAGGTATCTATGGGGGTTGCCTTGGTGTGGGTGGGGGGGGGGGGGGGGGATTTTAACATTATGCGCTTTCCATTGGAGGGAAATGGTGGGGGGAGAGATAACATGTATATGAGGGACGTCTCTGACTTCATCGATGATATGGAGCTGCTGGATTTTCCATTGGAGGGAGGGGTGTTTAGTGGTCCAGCTATAGGGTTGAACCATCCTTGTCCGGACTTGATCGGTTCCTTGTCTCTCAGGGGTGGGAGGAGCATTTTCTGAGGATGGTCCAATCATGTTTACCCCGTGTGACGTCGGATCATACTCCAATTCTTCTGGAGTGATGGGGTGGAGTTGGATAAATTCCCGATTCAAATTTGAAAACATGTGGTTGAAGGAGCCAAATTTTGTTGATAGGGTGAGGGAGTGGTAGACGGGCTATGAGGTGGTAGGCAATGCTAGTTTTATCTTGGCTATCAAATTTTCTCACCTTAAAAGGGATATTAAATGGTGGAACAAGGAGATATTTCGAAATGTCTGGGCTACCGTTGATAGATGTTTAGATGATATTCGGGTTATAGATGAGAAGAAATGGTTTAAAGTCCTTACGGGGGAGGAGGGTCGCTAAGGGAAGAGAGGAAATGGGAGGTGGGGCGTAAATTGATTCAAGAGGAGATTAGCTGGAGGCAGAAATTACGAGCTTTGTGGTTGAAGGAGGATGATAAGAATACAAAATTTTTCCATAAAGTATCTAACTCCCATAGGCACTTTAACCATATTGGAAAAATTGTGGTTGAGGGGTGGAGTATAACATGGAGGTAGAGGTGGGGGGGGGGGGGGGGGCTATGTCATTTTTATAAGGGTCTTTACAGAGAGGAGGAAGCTTGGAGACCATATTTTAATGGCTGCGGGTTTGGGAGTATTTCAAAGGATGAAGGTAATCGGTTGGAACGTCATTTTACGGAGGAGGAGGTGGTGGGGTGTTGAGAACTATGGACGAAGACAAGTCTCTTGGTCCCGATGGTTTTACTTTGGCTTTCTTTCAGCACTGTTGGGAGGTTGTGTGGGGGACGATGATGGTTTTCTTTCCTGAGTTCCATGATAGGGGGTACTTACTCCGTAGCCTGGATGTTACACTTATCACTCTAATTCCAAAGAAGGCGAGGTCGGAGGATGTCAGGGATTTTAGGCCTATTAGCATAGTAAGAGGCATTTATAATCTTCTTACTAATGTTCTGTCTTCCAGGCTCAAGAGGGTTAATAATCCTCTGATTTTGGAAACCCAAAATGCTTTTATCGGAGGTAGGCAGATTCTGGATGATGTTCTTGCGGAGAATGAATGTGTGGAAGCCCAGTCAGATACTTTGTGTTGATAAATGCGGTGCTCGAGGGTTTCGTTTCTAGTTTGATAGGGCTTCGCCAAGGAGATCCGTTATCTTTGTTTCTTTTCATTTTGATAATGGAGGATTTTACTAGAATGATTGGTCGTACGGTGGATGCTGGGTGGATTAGACGATTTTAGTTAGTGCTGGCGGGTTCTCAGACAGTCAGCGTTTCCCATCTTTTGTTTATAGATGACACTATTGTCTTTTATGGTGCGGAGACTGCTCAGGTGAGGTATCTTAGGTTGCTATTGTTAGGCTTCAAGGAAGTGAGCGATTTTCATGTTAATATGGAGAAGTGCGAGATGGTTTCGATCGACGGTCTGAAGAAGGTGGGTGCGCTCCCTTCATTATATATTGGGCTCCCTATGGGGGCCAAGTTCAAGTCCCGTCTTATATGGGATTTTGTGCTTGAAAGGGTTAGGAAGAGTCTAGCCGATTAGAAAAATGGGTTCTTTCAAAGGGGGCTACTTTGAATAAAAGTGTGTTATCCAGTATACCTACCTATTACTTATCGATCTTATCCCTTATGGTGTCAGTAAGTAAGAGACTTTATGTGGAGGGGCACTGATGATAGCTTCAAGTATTATTTGGTTAAGTGGGAGGATGTATGCAAGACGATTAAGGAAGGGGTGCGGGGGTGAAGAGCCTTGACTTATTTAATACAACCCTACTAGGTAAATGGTTGTGGAGATTTAATAGGGAGGAGGATAGGTTGTGGAGGAAGGTGGTTGAAGCCAGGGAGGGGTCTTCTGGGTATGGGTGGGGGACCAAGCTGGGGAATTATGCGCATGGGGTTGGATTATGTAAGCTCATAGCTCAGGGTTGGAGGGACTTTTCTTGACACACAGTGTTTTAGATTATTTTTTTTTGGGGGGGAGGGGGATAAAATTCGGTTATGGAGAGATAGATGGGGAATTGATGGTTCATTAGAATAGTTGTTTCTGAGGATATATAATCTTGGCACGGATAGGGAGGGGATGGTTGTGGATCACGTATTGTGGGTAGGGGTTATAGTTATGTGGAATCCAAAGTTCAGAAGGAGAGTGCGAGATTTGGGAACGTGAGAAGGCTGACGCATTATTTTGTTGGTTAGGTAGGGCACCATTGCCTTCAATGGGGGATAATGTCTTGAGATGTGGGAATGGTAGGGAGGGTTAATTTTCGGTCAAGAGCTACTACTATGTTCTATCCAGTTCAGAACGAGCAGATTTCTCGTGGAAGGGGAGGGCACCTCCAAGGGTCAATTTCTTCTTCTAGACTACTACGAGTCAGTCTATCCTGGCGAATGATGGGCTTAAGAGGAGGGATCTTAGGATGGATTCTCGTTGTTGCCTCTGCATGAAGGTTGAGGAGATTACTGACCATTTTCTTTTGCAGTGTTGGGTGACATGGGGGTTGTGGGACATTTTCTTCTCCCTTTGTCGGGTATGTTGGGTTATGCCTCAGTCTCTGAGGGGGGTGTTGGCTTCGTGGAAGTTCCCATAGGGTTTGAAGGGGGTTAGGAAGGTGTGGATATTAGCGCCTCATTGCGTATTTTGGATGATTTGGGGGTGAGAGGAACCATAGGTGCTTTGACGGGAAGGAATTGGCTCCCCTAAGAGTACGTTATACCTTTTTTAAAACACTTCTTCTCTGGTGCGGGGGGCATCAATCCATGTCACTTTCCACATTCATGGATTTTGTTGATGAGATACAGGGGATATCCTAGGACTTTCTCTCGGTGAGGAGTGGTGGGAGGGTCATGGTGTTATTTTGCTTCTTCTTTTTTGTATTTTGGTATACTTCATCCATACGGGATTCCTCCCCCTTAGGCGGGACGCTTTGTTAATGAAACATTTACTTGTTAAAACAAAGAAGCTTCCAATCATGTACAATTAACATAAAGAAAATCATAAGAAGTGATATTTGATATTCTATCTTCTAAAGTAAAATAATGTGGGTGATTTATTCACCTTCTTTAGAAGATTCTTGTATGGATGATGTTATGGCATTCGCACGTTATAAGACTGTAAACTAGGTTTAAAAACAAAATGAAGTTAGGGATACCATATCTGACATAATGTTTTCGGAATGTTTATAATTTCAATTAATAAGTAATTACCTAAATAAGTATGTATGACTCTTTCATATTGGTTTATCTAACTTTGGAATACAGGTGCATGAATTAATCAAGCTAGTCATCGTACATCAATTAGAAGCAGTGTTTCATAACTTACTGTTAGGTCAATTATAGAAGATTCCAATGCTATACATTTAACATAAACCAAGCCGTAAGAAGTGAAATTCGATATTCAATCCAAAGTAAAATAATGTTATGAATGATGGTTGGACTCACAATTAGTGTGTGAGTCTGAATTGTCATGTGACCTCATTTGTGCAGTGCCTCCCGCATAAATATTAATTGATGTTTTGAGCGGAACTATGTTTTCATTTGGAGAAGGAGAAACATTTTCCAGTGTAGTAGTTATAGGTTCTTGTTCAGACCCTGTGTCGAAGTTTAATTGTCTAGATCGACACAATCAGTAGTTATGATGCCTTTGAGCATTGCATACTACTCATTCTGCTATAGTCATAGCTTGTCTCCTCTTCGTTGGCATATTCTATCTCATTCTCTTCTCAATTCCACTTCTCTGATGATATTTTCCATTACGTATAATGATATTTCTGTATTTATTCTATGATTCTAAAAGTTATAATATGAGGAGAGGATCATCTGTTAAATGCAAGTTGTAATAGCTCCTTTTTAAGCAACTTGTACATTGATGAATTTAAATATATAAAAATAAACAAATTCAATATTTCACTTAACATTAACACAACTTATTTGAACCATAACTCTAAATAGTAAAAATACAGTTACCTGCTCAACATAAGAAGGATGATTAAATTTATGATGCATACCAGTCTTTAGATAATATATGAAATCGGCCTCACCAGAACACTTGGGATAAGTGCGATTTATCTGAAATTCCAAAACTCCAAAAAAATAATTGCAAAGCAATTAAACACACTTGGAATAAGTAAATATATGTTTAATAAACAAGATCAAAGAATATAAGTGTGTTAAAAGTTCCATAAACAATAGCTAAATTACAATGTGATTGCATAAATAAAATGTATTAATTATTGTTTTGTGTAATGCACACATTTTGTCCATTTCACTCAAGGATCACATTAAGTTTTAAACTCAAAATTTTGATCCGACGTAACTTTATCTACTTCAAGAATACATACACTCAAAATTTATAACAGTTAAGGAATTACACCTTACTAAAAAAGCTTATGGAAATACACATAACTAAGTGAAAAGAAAAGTATTTAAGTTATATATGGGTTAGGGTAGTGAAAATGTTTGTTACATTGTATTCAGATTAGCTGGATTCATTGCCTTTTTATGGAATAACAACTTGATTTAACTAACAACCAAGGATTGGATGGGATTTCTTGTCTTTAAGAAAAATATAATTGATAAAAATATGATCCACGTAAAGAAAATCCAACTTCTCTAACAACGAAACCCAACCATTCAGTTAGTTAGTCAGATTTCAACTTTTAAAAAGGGGAAAACACAACAATAGCATAGATAGAGGAGGTTGAATATCATTAATGAGACATAGACAATAAAGCACTTCTCATCAAATTTGGCAAATGCTTACTTGGTCGATGTAACTTGTTTTTTTCTAGTTGACTCTATATTTATAATTGCAAACTTTAGATATAGTTTGTACTACTTTTCTTGATACTCAAAGAAAAGATAAGTCTCTCGCTCCTAAATGTGAGAATTTACTTTCTAATATGTGTTTTTTTTTATCTTTACAACACGTTTAAATGGCAACAACAACAAAGCAGACAATAACAATAAGAGCATAACTAGGCTCTTATAAGTCCACCACTCACCACTAAACCATTTGGAGTTCACAATGATTTTAATGAAGGCTAATACCAACTAAATCTTACTCGACCCTTTTTTCTATGAATATAAACAATCATCAACCAAGTCTCGTGATTAAAAAGTTTTAATAAGCATTAGTCAAAAAAGATATTGAGTACGAGAAGAAGCATACCCGAATGTGTCTATTTAGCTTGTTCCCTTTAACTATTTAACTAATGAGCGATTTAAATTTATTTTTATTGATTTTATTCTAACTATTTAAGATTTTAAAACGAAATGTAACATTATTAGAGAAAAGATTAGCTAGCCACATGTTTTTTCTCTTTTTTGCAATTGAACATGTCAAAATTAACCCCAAACAGGTGAAATATCATAATATATGAAAGTTAATAAAATAAAAGGATGGTCTTGCATACTTACCTTTGAGATTTGTTCATTTACGAAACCAATAAATAATGGCATCGTTAACAAGAACATCATGGTCATATAAAGACTTTTACAGAACAAATGACCTCTCCCCTCCTCCTTTATCCGATCTTAGGACCGGTAATGCAGAGATAATACATTACATTGGCGGAGTTAAAAAGGTTTTACCTAACATTGCAAACGAGATTAATGAGAAAAACAAGCATATATAAAATTTAATAACTTTCATCTAAAACATTAATCCAAAAGTATCTTTGCTACACTAATATTTAAGAACTATCATCCCTAACATTAATCCAAAAGTATCTCCCCTACACTAAAATGTGACAAACTAATATAAACATTCTAAACATACTTCAATCAACTTTCCAACCAAATAAAAAATCCTCCATCTAAAAAGACTGCCAAAGTTTCAAAACCGTTTTGAGGAGCATTTGACAGAGAAGCGTCAAGTTGAAGCATTGTCTCGACCCAAACTACCTTTTTCCAACTCCAAAGCATTTGAAGTTACACATGTCGACATTATGTATCCTAACATTCCCCTTTGCCAATTCTGCACCAAACCTATCATGTAAAATGATGGGAGATTTTTTTAACAAAGGGGGAAGTGGAGGGCGGGGGTGGTTGGGAGTATAAGTGGGGTTGAGAGTGCGTGTGGGAGTGGAAGTGGGAGTGTTGACAAGATTACTTAAATTTTGAGATAAAGTGATAGGACAATGATCTAGAGTGGAAGCAAACTCGCTTTGTGGAGTCACCCTTATATGGGAGCTCTCCTTTTCATTTTCCAATTTTGATATAAACATACGCAATATACTAGTAACCTCCTTCAACTGTAACTGAACATTAGAGATTCATCCTTCATCCGGATAATTTTTTCGCTTTCTTTCAAATATTGTGCAAACTTTGTCTTCCCCACCACCGCATGAAATAATTATTTGTTAGAGATGTAGAACCCTGATCCATTCATTCAGCCTTTAACTTACTTTCTAAACAATTAGTTTAACACATTGTTGTCATAATCCTCAAAAGTATCTCTACTACCCTATCCAATCATACTAATGGCTCTTCTTTACTCTTTTGCAACCTTCACTTCATCATATATTGTTATAAATAAATTTGTTAAACATTTGATAAAAGTTCAACAAAAATTAAAAGATTCAACAATAAAAATATTATACTCATATAGAAACTTTTGTCACCCTCCAACACAGTTTTATCACTGTGTATATGTCCCGATAACCAATTGTCTACCCACCCAATTTTTACTTTAGGATTAATTTTTTGTTGTACATTGTTAAAATTAACAAACTAGATAAGAACAACATTTTTAATATTAAAAGTAAAACAAAATGATACACACCAACAAGTATTTCTTTTGATCACAGGCGTGACGCCTGAGAAAATGGTTATACTTCAACTTTGAATGATTCTTAACATTTTCCAGTTTTTGTTGCGTCTTTTTCTCACCATTTTCCATTTCTATAATTTTCTTCTGTATTTCAGGGTCAACACCTTCAAACTCAGTGACATCATCCTACAAATGAGATCGCAATGTATTTTTAAAATTCCTGAATTTTGGGGACCATGTCTTCTCCACTAATGGGAGAGACACTTCTGAGGGAACGTTAAGATCAAATCTATTTGTTATCATTAAGCAAAGCCAAAAGAATTAAAAGAATAATAAATAGTAAAAGAATTAAAATAGAAAAAGAAGAATATAAAATGAATAAATGAATTATGAGATCATATTTACCTTCAAATCATTTCAAATATCATCTTTACATTTCTTTGGCACGTGTCTCCAGTTCGAGAAATGAATCGGGCAATTGTCTCTCACAAAATCCAATGTATAAGAACTCCATAACTTTATATTATCACCGACTATAGATCTGTCATCTTCAATAATGACTTTGATCTTGTCATTTGGAGTTTTGGTCATTGGAAAGGAAGGTTGTAATGAACTTGTACCTCATGAAATTTTAGCATTCCTAAATTTAAGAAGAAAATATTAGTTCGATGGTAATATTAGAGTAAAACAAAAGATAAACATTATACTTATTGAATTAAAAGTATATAACAACTAATGCATCATTTTTCCTTAGTAACATATTACTAATCATGTTATAAAGACAAAACTTAAGTCAATAATAGTTGAATTTGAAGGATCAATCTAAATTGATGAAAAAACATTCAACAACTTATGTGAAAACGCCACTCTATTGGATCAAAAGTATTACAATTCACCAACAAAAACACATTAACAACTAGTGAAAAATAATAGCTAGGTTTTATTATGTTGATTGCTTTAGCAAGTTCTCTACATAAGGTTCATCTTCAATAGTAGATTGGAACTCAATTGGTATTCTAACTCGTCTACTCGATTGGTTAATCTCTTCTGAAAATGCATAATAACCCAAAAATTAGCACTATTAATATATTTTGAGTAGAAGACTTGACTGGCATCAGAAGAAAGAATCGTAGGCTCATGAAGCTCATCATTTGTACTCTTGAACCTATCAAAATCAACCATCACCAAATTAGAGTGTATACAATGTTTACAACCATTGATCTTGTCCTCCACCCTCACGTAATCATAATAAAACACTACCTCCTTGAATAGCGTATAGTTCAACTCAATTATTTGCATGATAACTTCGTAATGCCTTATCCAAGAATATTTAAAACTTATATCACTTTTCCTTACCCTAAATTGAGTCCAAGCCTTCATGAAAACATCGTTGTCTTGTGTCACAGTAGTATCATCATGATACTTAGGAAAGATTACAAGGTCATTGGTGCAATATTTTTACATGTTTTCGTATGTGTTTTCTCCCTTGCACTAACTGCCACAACATAACATTTGTCTCCGTCTCTCTAGAAGTGACCAGCTGCACAATAGAAATGAAATAATAGCTATAAACTGAGTCTGGATAAGAAAGAATTTATCTTTATGTTCTATTAAAATCAAGAGCACCTTATCATATAACCATGGAATGAAAGAAGTTTGCATCTTTACTTCTATTAATTAGCTCCCATTTCCTTTACCACATCAAGTGGATTTTAGTAACATTTTATACTCACGGCGATTAATTAACATAAGTTCGTGTATTTGTATTTAAATGTGATTTTCAATAAATACTTATTAAATTTCTCGAACTTGTAGAATTCTTCAAGACCATCACGTCAAGTCAAAATAGGACCCATCGACATATTTATTGAAACTATGTAGGTTATAACATCACAATCTTATCATCTAACAATAGTAATTCGTTAGAAAACTCTCCACCTTCATCTAAAAATGCTTCACAAGTACGTTTGTGGTTTTCGCCAAGAGAATTAGGTTTGCACTCCATGCAATACCTAACAGATTCAGCAATAACATAGGACTCCACAATTGAACCTTCAATGTATCACTTGTTTCTAGGTATTTCTTTAAGATCGTATATCTTCCTATTCCCGTGAATAAGAAAAAAATATATGTGACATATTCATTAACAATGATCTATACATATATGCTTGTGTTTATGTTTGTGTTTGTGTGAAAATAAAAATTAATATAAAGAGTTTACCATTCAAATGGATACATCCATTGTGTTCCTGTAGGACCACAAGTCAATGCTTCATCGGCCAAATGAATAGTAAGGTGGATACTAATATAAAAAAATGTCAACGAAAAGTGTTTCTTCAAAACACATAATGTTCTATAACCCTAAACTTGGCCCTTTTCATATCCTCACAAATTAATCTTTTGATCATAATATTTTGAAAAATATGCTCAACTACTGAATAGCTCTTCACATATATTCGAAAATGCATGATAAAATAATATGGGAAATAAATACTCCATAATAACATGATAGTCATGTGACTTCATTGAGTGCAAACTAGGTGGGTTAAGGGTGCTATTATTGCTCAGGTTGGACAAAAATCTTGAAGGTAGCTTTAAGTCTTTAAAAATTTGATGAAATTGTCATTTCTCTTCTGTATCCAATATAAATGATGCTTCATATTTCATCCCTTTCCCGGCTTGTTCATATTCTTGCATCCACTGACCACTATGTATGACCAAGTCTTTCATATCCTTCCTTCAATGCATGTATTGTATCTTTAGTTTTCATTTTATCATCAAGGATTGTACTTATTAAAAGATCTACAACATTCTTCTCGATGTGAATCCCATCAAGAACATGCCGAATTTTATAAGCACTCCAATATTCCAAGTTAAATAAAATTGACCTTTTATACCATGCCTCCATAAATATCAACATTACAATTCTAATTTGCATCACCCATCTTTTGCTTCTTACTTGAAACTTTTTGGAGACTTTCTTGGTGTATACTCGATGCAACATACATTGTTTAAAAGTGTGTCCCCATTAAACCAATGTAGAGGAGGTGTATACTCTATTGACCTAAGTCCTAAACTCCCACCTTTACGAAAGGGGTGATCCATGTCAAGGAAAATACGATAGCTTGTATTAACTATCTTACTATGCGTCAGTTGGATGGATGGGGTATCATCCCAACAAATAGGGCAAGCTTTATAACCATGTGTAACAAACCTAGATAGATTCCCATATGTAGGGAAATCGTGAATTCTCCACATTAACATATCTTTCAATGTAAAAGGTTGCATCAATACATGCCATAAGCCGGAACACCTACTTCCCATAATTCTTTCAACTCATCAACCAATGGCAGAAGAAAAACATCCATGTCTTGACCCGGTGCCTTTGAACCAGGTATTAACAAAGATAAAATTTGAATATCGCTCTTCATGCATAATGAAGGTGAAAGATTATTTGGCACCGTGATAACAAGCCAACATCTATAATTGGCAGACTGAATGCCATGACGATTAAACCGATCAGTTGCCATTGAGAGCTAAATATTGCATCATTATTTTGTAAATTCAAGTCATTTTGATTTGAACTCCCCCATTAGGAATAATTACATGAATGTCTCTCGTAATCCCATGAAGTGGTTGCCCTATGGTTCCATGTCATTTCTCAGTCTATCCATGGAATAGTATAAAATCTCACCAACCTTGGAATCAGAGGGAAATATCTAAATAATTTTTTAGGTTCTTTGAAAATCCTTCCCCTTTTCCTCATAGTAACTGAATACCTTGATTCTCCACATTAGGGACATTCAACCATATATTCATTCTCCTTCCAATATAAGACACAATTATTGACGTATACATGAATGTAATTGGCCTTCATCCCCAAGTCTTTCATCATACTCTTCATCTTTGGATATTTTTCTAGTAGTGTATTATCTTTTGAGAGCCACCTTTTTAAGATATACTATAGTTCCGTGACACCATTTCCTGACCAACCAAATTACTTCTTTAAGTTCTAAAGTTCTACAATTGAAGAAATAGTTGTTTCAGGACCCTCACATGAAGGATATAATTTTTTCAACTGATAATCTTTTATATTCATTGTACTTATCATTTCTGACATGATCTTCTTTGAACAAGGTATCGTTGTCAACCCATGATCATTGTTTTCTTATGCAAATTAATAAAATCTTCAATGCCTTTTAAATATAACATGTTTCATTTGTTCTCTTTGGTCATCCAGACTTTGTTAATCGACTGTGACATTCTATAAAACAAAATAAAACACACATTAAATATAAGTTGCAACTGTAATCTTTGGTAATGGTTGGTATCTATTTATGAAAACTAATTATACCACGACTTGTGCTAAATTCATGATTTATAAATTCTAAACATACTTTTGAAGAATAAAAAGAAAATTTGAGCATATTCATTATATCAAGTAACTAAAACACATAATTCATCATGATTACCATTTTTAACTAACATGATCATTCATGGGGTTCCTTTTGATTTACCATAAAACTTAAGATGTGTATCGCAATTAGTGCATTGGGTAAAACTAAATATTAATCAACTTCAGATGCATAGATAAGAAAATGACCCTCCTCGTACGTCTCAACCTAAGAAAATGATCCTAACTCCCATACTTTTAACAGTAGCTATGTTTCAATAACTTTTGTTAACAAATACATACATAGTATAAGTATTTGCATGCATAAAGTATTAACCTTAAATTTTCACTTTATCACTCACATTAGCTACATGAGTTAACATTAAATACCTAAGCATTATATTTTGGACTCTTTATAACATATTATTATTAGAGAATTTTTTTTTTGGTAAAACAACAAGCATCAAATTTATCAATATTATTAGTGGTCACAACATGAAATCAGTACAGTAAATAATGGTTATATGATTTGAAAATAGAAAGTAAAAGTCCTAATCTAGGAACAAAGTTTAGTTTGATCAATTAGACATATTTATATAGACATATATAGACATTGACATATAGGAATATGGAAAATGAGCAAAATAAAAGAAGAAAAAAATGCCTAATTTATCGTCTACAAGACCCACCAAAATGAACTAACAAAACAAAGTTACGTCATTACACAATTGGCCCCCACCGAAAAAACACAACTTCTATCATATTTAATCTCCAAACCAAAAAAAAATGTAATAGTAATGAGAATCATGCCAGAGATAAAATAAATATTGTTACATTTTGTATGAAACTATCATTAAATAAATTGTTACAACAGTACAATCGTAGGACTCGTACTGAAAGGAAGCCCATATTTGTATATTTAAGATTAGTTGTTGGATCAACCTAATATTTTATTTTGTATGTATCTTTGAGGCATTTGATAAGAAAATTTACATACACCCATGACATAACGAAACATGTAGCTCAATATAATAATAATTTTGTGTTGGTCGTCATTTGCCTCGACCATAACTTGCACACTCTAAGGGTCAAACACATCAAACAACATGTTATCCCTTTTCCCTGTGACCCGAGCTCTAGGATGCAATTTGTAAGAGGGGAGTTCATATTGAAGGATGGGAGTATGGTAATACAAATAGAGGTGTGACCCCTATAGATATGGTGGTAAGACAGCAACCCAAATAGCCTCAACAATCACAAATGAACACACAACAGTATATAACAAACACTCAGATTGGACTTTCAAATCTCTCGTGTATAACTCAAATAATAATAATAAAAGAACCTAAAAAATAGCTCATTAAATGGGAGAGAAAAGCAAGCAACCTAGATACACCTTAATAGGCAACCAACACACCAATAACCTCGAGTATCTCTTATTATCTAATAAAAGTTTCGCAATAAATGTTAATAGTGGGTGGATAAACTCTAGTTTTGCAATAACTTCTTCTCTCTCGATGTGATTTACCCCTTTATAAAGAACTCTCCTTCTAAGAAGTGGTTGAGGTTAATAAATAGCCCCACACCCCTCTAGAGACGTCTCAGTCCTCGTTAATGTGAAAGAAATTCCCCTCACGCTTAAAGTCACAAGCATTAAATGTCAGATGGGTAAGCACACCCTACGTCATGATCATTAAATGCCAATGTATACCTTTTGGCTACTAACTATGGGTAAGAGGACTACAAAGATAGTGGTAGTTCACTAAATCGTCTGATAGCTCCAATACTACAGTGGTGTACTCAATTTTGGATAGGACAGTGGGTAGATGGCTCATGACATCATTTTAAGTAGATGTGACTTTTGGTAGAGGGGTGTTTGTCTCAAAGCCCAATGTAAGATGGAACTCAAGGTTAATTTACAAAATCTACCAAAAAATGGTCTCTTGATGTTTCATCAGGTGTATCTAAAATGATTAAGACAAGCCTTGCCTTACTTCTCCATCCTCCAAACCAAGTCCTTCTGAAGTTCCCACGATGAGGTCATTCAATAGAGCATGTAAGCTCTCTCAAGACCTGCTAGGCCTGGTCTCTCGCGAGTACCATTTGACCTCGCACTCAATATTACAATCATTATAGCTTACAATCAATGTAATTAAAAGATACAATTTGACTAAGTAAAAATGAAAGGTAAAGATGAACTGCCTTGGCAAGTTTCCTCATTGAGCTCTATCGTTGTTCTGCCTCTCTGGGCTCCCTCTCTAAGATGCCTTCCTGAGATTCTTCGCTACCTTCATGCTTATTTATTCTCTTAAGCCTCTTTTGTTAAGCTAGGGATCTCTCTATAATCACTAGATTACCTTCAAGCACCCCTACATTTTCCCCTTTATGTAGATATTTATTGTGAGCACAAGAAATGTCTGCATGAAAATTTTTCAATTTGATGGACCATCTATTATCCCATTAAAAAATATTCTTGATGCGCCTCAATTATTATTGTTGTCGTAATGACTATTCAAAAAGGAAAATTCTCCCTAATGTACCTAAGCCAAAACTCTTCAATATTTAGGCATATCGTGAGGAAACATCGTGAAACTTTTGAACCGAGGGTGAGAGCCCGACGTTCATTTTTTACATGTAGCCTCCAATCGTTCAGACTTCTTCATATGTAGTGAAATTTCTCCCAGATGTATCTATGAATCTAAAGTTTCATCATTCCAACTGTGAAAAAAGAAAAATTCTCCTCGATGTACCTGAGCCAAAGTTATTAGCATTCTTACTTATGGAAAGGGAACATCATGACCTTTTTGAACTTTGAGTGAATTCTGGGGCCTATTTTATGCGATTGACCTTTGTTCTCTATGACTTCACACCTTTTTTAAAAATTATCCCCAATGTATCTCACTCCATTCTACCGTTATCTGAGCTTGTAGTCTCAGATAGTTTTTTTTGGATTTTTGTTATGTTTTAAAAAATTGGCACTAAATCATTACTTCTTCTAAAAGCAATATTCTTTCACCTCCAAGCATAACCTCATTAATAATTGGACGTTGTCTTTTCAACTATCAGAGTAGTTCCCAAAGTGCCATGCATCTTTTGAAATCATTGCCGACGGCTTGCACGTGCTAGCGTGGGAAACCCAAATATTTATTTGAATTTCTCAAATGACTAATTATCTCCAACACTTATAATTTTATCTTCTTCACCCTTTCAATTGCCCTTGTCACCTACTGAGATTTTAGGGAGAGAAACCAAACTTCCGTCATTGTTGAACTCCTTTTCATGCTTTCTCTTTGCAAGAACTTTCTTTTTCCTCCCTTCGACACCATCCACAACCACTGTCCGCTTCTTCTTCCCTTTTTACCCAAAGTTTTCTTCTCTCAGTTTCTAAAATGGCTTCCTCCAATGCTACTATACCGTCCACCACTGTTGCTATACCATCCACTCTCACTACTGCTTCAGAGGTAATATTAATCTTCTTTGTATATTTTCCCCCACTCTTGTGGTGTCTCTATTTATTTACACTTCGTGGTTATTTACAGCCTTCTTAGGGTGTTTCTCCTCCATCTGTTTCGAGGTTCCACGAGGTCCCGAAGCTGCAGTTGCTTTATCTTCTCAGTTTAAGGTTCCACGGGTTCCTAAATCTTCCATTGCTTTATGTTCTCACCCCGAGGTTCCTTTGGCTTCTGTGGTGGTTAAGACAGATGGATCTTAAGAGACTTCAATGGGACCTTCCCCCATTTTGGCACTTGTGCCTTTTCAAGGGGAAGCCTCTTCGCAAGGAACTGAGGTTCCTCTGCCTGAATGTTCCTATGAAACTCATAGGGGCATTGAAGTTACTACCCTTTCCATTGATATTCCTGCTGCCGAGGTAACTTCTTCTTATCCTTCTCTTACATAATTTTATCATTATGCATGTGGTCAAATGAAAATAAGAAGGAAAACATAACTCACACCCATTAGTTAATGAAACTACTTTATAATTTTTTTTAAAAACTAACACATGCGAGATGATTTAACAATGAAAAAAACTTGTTAAGATTTTCTCAAATTTTTATACCTTCAAGGTGACTTAATAATGAAAAGACACTGGTTAAGATTTTTCAAAAACTCACACATACTAGATGACTTAATAATTAAAACTAGTTGTTAATATTTTCTCAAAATCTCACACCTTTAAGGTGACTTAATAATGAAAAAGCATTTGTTAATATTTTCTAGGAATATTATATTTCTGTATCATAGTTCAGGTCACGAGGGAGCCAACACCTGCCCAAGGGCAAACTCAATGTTCTCCTTCGCCCGTTGTCTCACCACGTTAAGAACCTGCTGCCCTTAATGGGTCAAGTCACAATTATTGTGGTACAAACACTAATATTCAAGATGATAGTGAATTTGGTTGTGAGGTTCCTCTACTTGATATGGCTCCTCATGAATTCTACCTTCAGGTCTTTCAATATTCTCCCTATATCCCTATAAACCACTGATCGATCATTGAACAACTGAATTATCATCATCTAAAGACTTTTTCTATAGAATGTTTGTAATCAAATAGAGTGTTGATGGGTTTTAGGCTTTTTGGCATGGCTAGTATCATCCTTGATATCGCTAACACCCAAACTGTGGACGTCTCAGGGTCCCATCATAAATTAACACTTGGGTAATTTGAGAGAACAAGTTAATGATGGGTTCCAAATTAATTGGATGATTAATCACTTAAAGTTATTGAATGATGCTAAGTTAGACAGTCAGAGGGAAATGTATCAAAAGCATGTTGAGGCCTAACGATCTGAAGAAGCCACGCTGAGGGAACTAGCACCTCTGTTAGTAGCTGCAGATCATAAGGTGAAGGTAGTTGAGGAGGCTCTAGATAGAGACATTATAAGAATGGGAAGCTTTGGTTATCTAAGGCTCTAAAGTTCAAACTAGTCTTGAAGGTTTCATTATTGCCGAACAATCATTCCTGCAAGCTTATTTGGTCCTTCCCGAGGACTTCTTCTCTTCTCATGATCTTTAGTTTTTTTTTCGGTTGAGATCCTTCGATGTGTTTCACTTCTTTTAATTTTATACATGTAATTCTTGGGCAGTAGTTCTCCTTTACTAATAATATTTTGAAGTATGAAATATATAAAAAAGATATCATTTTTCTCTATATCATGTCTCAATTATGTTTCAAGTTGTTTCTGCTATATTCTCATTGCAAAGTGAAAACTCTTATAATTTATATTTTATTTTTCCTTCTAACTTTAACTTCTCAGAAGAAAAGAAATAACAATAACAAAATATTGGACTTTAATATGATAGAGTTTAATACAAAATCCCAACTCAGGTGACACACCTCTAGACATGATAGACCTTTAAACACTTGTTATTAATCTTCAATGGTTTATCTTCTTTTATCTTTGAGATTGAGCAGTAACCTGAATTGTGAGATTCCTTCACTATGAAAGGTCCTTCCCATTTGGTAGTAAATTTGGGTAATAGGATCCCCCGAATGTGCTTTACAGCTACCTTCAAAACTAGGTCCTCTTTCATAAACTCTTGTGGTCCCACTATGTTCTCATATTCCCTAAAGAGCTATTTTGTGTACATTTTGAAGAGTTACATCGTGTTATCCCTTTTCTCATTAAGTGCTTCCAACTGAACGTGCCAAATCTGTGGTAGCATGCTGCTTTGTAAGGCATATCTTACCGAGGGGACTTCCAGCTCTACTGGCAAAATGGCTTCAGATCTAAAGAGTAGTGAGAATAGTGTATAACCTATTGGCTTCATCTTTATTATTTGATAGGCTCAAAGGAATGCTGGTATCTTATCATCCCATGCTCCATGTAAATATTTAATCATTTTAGCCAAAATATTGACCAAGGGCTTGTTAGTTGCCTCTGTTTGACCATTGCCATTGGGGTATGCCATCGTTAAGGTGTGGTGAACGATAGAGTACTTATTTGTTAGCATCGTTACTTCTTTATTAACAAATGGGGTTCCATTATGAGAGAGAATTACCTTTGGAATCCCAATTTGGAAAATTATATACTCGCTGATGAAGTTTGCCACCACACCTATTGTTACTCTCTTCAATGGTATTGCCTCAGCCCACTTGGTGAAACACTCTGTTCCCACAAGTATCCAGATCTTTCCTCTCGAAGATGTATGTATTTCCCCTATCAGGTCAAACGCCTAAGTATAAAATGGGTTAGGAGTGGCCAATTAGTGTAAGTCCACCAAGGGAGCATGGATTATGTTTTCATACAGCAGGGATGCCTCACACTTGCGAACGAACTCAGCAAAATTTTTCTCCATGATATGCCAATAATAATCTAAGGTCATTAATTATTCATATAGATTTGCCCCTCCAATGTGATCTGGTTTGTGAGCTTGCTTTAAGATTTCTACCGCTTCATCCCTTATGTATGATGCATCGTAAATGCCTTGTGAAGTATCCTCAGTTATAAAATGGCTCCTCTTTAACGTAGAACCGTGGGGACCTTCTCTTGATTCCTATAGCATATATTTTCTTCGAAGGAAAAACTCCATATTTAATGAATTAATGTAAAGTTGCCTCCAATCTACTTGAGACTTAATGAAGTGACATTCAACTGCTTGAAAGAATAGTTGACATTTATCGCACCTTCGTTGTACCCCTGTTGCATCTTATTTCATTGTTGGCTAGAAGTATCCCTCTATGGATTCTTTTGTACAGAGGGATATCAATTGTCTCGCAGTGTTTATCATGTGTTTTCTTCAACTTTCATTCTGCTTCCTCCGACCCGATGCATCTTGATAGCCATCCTCCCACGTTCCTAAAGTACAGAATTCCTTAGTTTTCAAAGTACTGCACCAACTCTGAACTCCACCGTTTCCTCTCTAGACTCCAGCTTTTTCCTAATCTCACATCTTCAACCTGAATCGTCTTCCATTAGCAAGATCGACTGCACCATGGAGAGAGTTGTTCTTTATTGTATCACCATCATAGCTGTGTCGACGTTCATGGCCACCTTCTGAGCAATAGTGGTATAGGCATCAACATACATGTTGACCTGATGGAACTAGTTGATCAGTCGTTAGATGATTGTTCTGTAGAGCGCCAGGCGGACATGATTTAATGCGTATTCCCTTTTCACTTTCTTGACCACTGAGTTTGAATCACCCTTGATGCACAGTGAATGGATGTCTCTTCTAAGAGCTTCTAGCAATCGTAACACTAACGCCTCATACTATGCTTCATTATTAGAACAAGGAAATCTAACTTATAGGAAAGGTGAAATTCCTCCTTCCCATTTGAAAGAATAACCAATGTTCCTACTTTCCTTTGTGTTGATGAACCATCGAATTCCATAGTCCATCCTCCAAGTTTGCATCTAAATAATTGTCTTGGAAATTATCTCCTAGAATGCTCTCATGAGGTGGTTCAAATACCCCTAACGAAAGGATTACCAATAATTCTACATACACCTGGTTATTGATCGCATGAGGGACCACACACTTCAAGTCATATTCTAAAAGAATGAGGAATCACCTAGTTTCTCTTCTAATTAAAATAGTTCTCGCCAACAAAAACTTAATAAGATCACATCTTGTTACAATATGAATTCTGAAATATAACATATAATGTCTATGTTTTTGTGTTGCGAATACTAAGGCTAAATAACTCCACTCTACTCTAGTGTACCTTGACTCATGTCCACATATGATCTTACTCAGGTAGTAGACTGACCATTCTCAACCATCAATCTCCTATGCCAAGAGAGATGCAATAGACCATGTGGTGGACGTGAGGTAGAGCTATAATGGTATTCATGCCAAAGGGGAATCATCATATGTGGGGAAGTGAGCAATTTTTTTAGCTTTTTGAGGGCTTCTTGGTGAGCTTCCTCCCACTTTAACTTTATGACTTTTTCTCAGTAGATCCACCAGTGGATGAGTTATCTCAGCCAGTCCCATCATAAACCTCCTGAAATAGGAGACTTTACGGAGGAAACTCTTAACCTCCTTCATTGTTATTGGAGATGGAATCTCCAGAATCACTCGCTCTTTGTCCTGGTTCATCTGTACTATTAGATGATCCACCACAAAGCCCAAAAACTTCTCACTTGTTAGCCCGAATGCACACTTTAACGGACTCATCTTTAGTTTGTAATTCCTACATACGTTGAACACTTTCCTCAAATCACCCAGATGGGAATCCTCCTTCGTTGACTTGATGACCAAATCATGCATATGAAATTCCAAAATATTATGATAGAAGTCGTGGAAAATGGCTTTCATCATTCTTTGGTACGTTACTCCAGCATTCTTCAATCCGAAAGGCATCACTTTGTAGATAAAATTGCCCAAAGGAGTTCTGAAAGTTGTTTTCTCCGCATCAGTTGGATCCATCTTTATTTGGTTGTATTGCATGACCCATGCCATGGGAGTAATTTTATCCCTACGGGAGCATATAGTATTAGTGTTTTTTACCTACTCATGTATCTAAAAATAAAAAATAATAGAATATATAGGAATGTATAATAATAACATGATTAAATAAATGCAGATGTTCAGTGCACTTAATTAAAAATCTCCCCATCAGAGTCACCACCGTGAGAACCCGTACCCAGGGTTACACGCCTCTCCTGGATCAACGTGCATCCTTTTGGATAAATTTTTTAGGAGAGGGATCTTTATCAGTGACTTAAGGTCATTCCATTGTTCTTTTTGAAAATCATGGAGTGACAAGTTTATTTTACACAAAATAGACAAAAAGGGGTAGGCTTCCATGGACACCGAGTGAAGGCAAGTGACTTATGTGTTTAACTAGAGAGTATATTCGGGGACTAGGTTACGGATTTGAAAGGTGTTAATAACCCTCCCCCCTTTCAGTCTCAAATATAGATATAAAATATTTATATTAGACTTTTATAATATGAATCAGTAATATAATTAAATTAGTCAGTATATAAATAAAATGTGGTGTTTAGTCTTGGATGTGTGTGTATAAATAATATAGACAAATGATAAATATATTAAAAGTCGAACTCGTTCAATTACGTGGAAGTCCGAGTGAGCCTATATACTCCCACATAGATATTCAACGTCCACTTAGTTTATGTAAAGACAAGAGGGATTCTAATTTTTATGGAGACTTGATGTAAGAGATCTATACATTCTTTGATTACTCATCGTGTTTTAGAGTGAAAGAAAACTAGATCTAAAGATTTAAATGATTTTTGTTTGTGAAAAATACTTGGATGAGATGGTTTCACTTAGAGAATCACTTTGAAGAAGAAAGTAGGTAGAAACTTCTGATATTAAGAACAAAATAATAGGTAGAAGCCCCGGATCTATTGATACTCTACCTATATATGATTATTTCATGGTTTTATAAAACTTTGCCTATTTTTTTGGTATTTATATAAATAAAGAGTAAAGATATGTAATATGTATAAGATACGAACATTAGTTTTAGAGATTGGGTTTCTCTAACATACCTATGTATCCACATTAGGTAAAGTCAATACAGTTCGGACATGACCTTCAGCGAAACTCCATGACTAAAGAAGAAAGAAATGAAGGAAAGATGAGTTAGGTGGTGTTGCACCACAACACCACCCTTTTTAGGTGTAGTCTTCAAAAGAAAAGAGTAAGAATAGGTGTACATGTGATATTACGCGTGGAATCTTCCATTAAGGCAACATTCCAGTTTAGAAGCAACTCTTTTTGGTGTAGATTTAAGATTACTTTAAAGTAAATAAAGTTTTGAGGAAAAAGACGAAAGGAAGAGACAAAAGAAATCCGTTGACCTCTTCTGAGTTTATATGAGAAGTAGAATTATAGAAATCATATTCTAGGACCTCCTAAGCCTCTCCTTATGTCCCCATCACCTCCCCATTTCGCTATAAACCCTAGGACATACGTGGAGTACTGATCTAGAGGCCATCAGTCACTCTCGAGCCCTATTTGACTCCGATTAACTATATCGACAGAGATAAAGCTCAATGAATCTTTGAAGGGATCTGAATCCTCTTTCCAATGGTTAGCCCCGCGCACAAATGGGCAAAATGATTCGAATGAACGGACCATTTTACCATAAAAAATCAACCTGGAGGTCACCGGGCACTCCCGGGCCCCGATTTGACCCCAATCAACTTCATCGTCGGAGTAAAAACTCTTTGAAACTATAACCCCTTTACAATGGTCCACTCCGTGTGCGAAACAACATAAACTTTCGGACAAATGATTCATTTTCCCCAAAAAATTAATCCAGAGGACACCGGGCTCTCCCAGACTCCGTTTGACCAAGATCAACTCTTCAGCTCGAACGAGACTAAATGAATCTTCGAATCAGCCTTACAGTACGGAAGAAAAAACCATTTTAATCTAAAAGGTCACCGGACGCTTTCGGGACCTAATTGACCAAAGTCACCTTTCCGAACTGAGTGAATCTCTTTGGAATGTTGAATAACCTCTCATAACCTATCAAAGGTCTGCCCTATGCACGATTCTAACTTACTCTTCGAACGAACGATCCATTTCCAGTGGACGATCTCCCATCCAAAGAATTGATGAGTGCTTTCGAGCTCCGTTTGACCTAAATTCAACTCCCAACCTCGGGAGTGGTCCCAATAACTATTGACGATTTCCGAATTACCTTTCTAATGGTATGCCCCATGCGTGATTTGGATCAACAGATTGTGTTCTACGATCATTTTTTTGAAAAAATCTGCACTAGACTGCCGATTGGCATGTCCATTTCCCTGCCTATCGACAGTGTGCCTAGGGTTACCTGTCGATTATCAAGGCTAGGGCTATGTCGTTCGGCACCCCCTTACCTTATAAATAGAGCGCATGACCTCACTCCTAGGAGACACCTTAGATCCATCTATATCAGTGATCTCATCAATATTCTCTTGCTTTCAATGAAGTTTCCTTGTGTGAAATCCCTTTCAATCTTTCATTCCCATCCTTTTCATACCCAATTTAGCAAAATCTCACTCTCTCTCATCCAACATTCATCTTAACACTCAAGAGAGTTTATCAAGGATCAAGACCAAGCTTCAATTCTCCAAAGAAGGTCCAAAATCCTTCTCTCTCTCTCTTTAATTTCTTTACTTTTGCATCAATTACATAATTTCTTAATCTAGATTTTACTTTAGTTCATACACATTAATACTCCCATACTTTATTAGTATATTGCATGTAAATTATTTTCTATGCAAAACCCAAAAACTAAGAAAAGAGGGTTATACTCATAAATTCCGACGAGATCTTTCATCACACTTTTTCAAAACTAAACACATCTTTTAACACACACATCTCTCATAAAATCCCGTTAAAACTACGGGATAAAACCGCATCCTTATGTTGCATATGAATTACATGGACATTGACGCCTTTATAGGCTACGTAGGCATTTCGGGCTAAAACTCAAGACTCAGTCCAATTTTCTCATTTTCACATATGTCACCTTTACATCTATACATCATTTTAATATACATTATATTTGTGATCCTTATTGGTGTTTTATCCCAACATATATTATCGTTTCATTATAATGATCAATATCTTGATAAACACATAAATCGTATTTTCTAAATATTATTTTGGGAAAATTCCTATGGATGACCTCCCTCTATCTTTTCCATGGTATGAGTTAGGAAATTATGATATCCATTTATATATGTGTGTGTCTATATATATATATATATATATATATATATATATATATATATATATATATATATATATATATATATATACGCGCACACACTTCACGGATAAATAAAGGAAAACAATAACACAAGCCCATGAGAGATCGAATGCGCAGTATGGATGCCTAACATCTTCCCATTCCGTAACTTAGACCTGAACCTTCGAACTATTGGTTTCGTAAGCATCAGTTTGTCTTTGATGCCGCTCTCTTGAGGTGGCGACATGTTCTTTTGCCTGTTTTGTGCAAAATAGGTTGACAACTCCATCTCTTTACATTCACTCCACACCGACGAAGGCCAAATCCCTCTTAGAGAAAGCAAGTGCGAGACCCTTTTCTCCCCCTCTTTTCTCCCCCTCCCCCAAAGACAGAAGAGAGTATAGATATTGGGATAGCCACAGTGGCGACTCCGCTGGGGATACTTTCATTCATACGAGGGCTAGACTCTGTTTGAATGGGTGTTATTGTTTTCTTCTTGTATGCATATGCACCTACCTATATGTTCCCTTTTTCTCCTCTATTATTTCTTATACATATTTACATCATGCTTATATCACTACTCACTCACACACTTCTAGATACTTCCCATGTACACTTCACACTACTTGCACATAGGATCACTTATACCCATATGTTGCACACACCACTTAGCATATCCATGCTTAGGTGTCACTAACACACACCTCTATTTATCACACTTGTATATATCCATTCTCACTCACACTTGTCACACACCACTTGTAGTTTATCCATGCTTAGGTTCATAGCCACACACTCACTTGTAGATATTCACACATCACTCATTCTCACATATCCATGCTTAATATAATCTTCATGCTCCATGTTAGATTTACTTTTTATACTTGTACATTCTTCCCTATTAGTATAGTGTTCATCATGCCAAATAAAGATACTCTCTCCATAATATGCTAATCAAGAATTATGCATTTTTCACACCAAATCACCAAAGAGCATGTCTATTGACTGAATTTTGTCCAGTAACTTGGGGGTCACTTCGTGATGGGCACTGGTCCGACAGGATGCAGTTAGCCTAAGCGATATGACTCTCACCTTAAATTGGACAGTACCTTCGACATATATCGAATGTTTCCCCCCGCATCATATCGCTTTACCGAAGTCATGACGAAAGGTATATCGCAAGGAACTCGTTCACGTACGTCGAGTATATCGAATTCGCTTTCACATGTACTGTCTCCATGAGGTATATAGTGAGGAAATTCACGTACACTCAGGCATATCAAATGTCTTGTCCACACATACCAATTTCTCTAAAAAACAAGATGTATATCATGGAAGGCATGCCGCCCAAATTTTTGTGTGATTTTGTCTTTTTAAAAAGAAGAACCTGTCCATGAGCTGACAACAAGTCCAACCATGTTTTTACATATTTTTCAAACCCAATTTTTCTAGGCTCGAGCCCCGTCCGGCATTTCTTTTTGCATTTAGGTAAACCTAATACAAGTGATAACATAATAATACTAATAATAATCATGCTAAGACCATTTTTCTCATTTTTCCTCCCTCTTTACCAAAAGTGTAAAAAATATTTTTCCCTCTTTTATCAAAATACCAAAAGCATTTTTCCTTCCTTTCCTCTTTTTTTTTAACCCAAAAAAATTTTTCGCTCCTCTTTTCCAAAAGTGTCAAAATTATTTTCCTCCCTTTTCAATAATAAAATTTTCCCCCTTCTCTTTCAAAAATAAATTCAAAATTTTCTCATTCTCAAGTCTATCGCATACTCGACCCTTGGCCAGGCTCCCTATTGGATTTGATCTTCCGTCGAACAGCCCCGAGGCTTCGTCAGTTCCCTCTCTACTTCCTTGGAGACCAGAATTCATGTTCACCCTATTTCCATGGAGAACGCCGAGCAAGTACCGAATGTGTAGACTGATTTGATTCTAGCCCAACTCACTACTAAGATTGATAATCTTCAAAATGAGGTTTATGAGATGCAACGAAATTGGGTCCTTATTCTCAAAGAGCTCGAGGTCCTCTTCCCTCGTGCTATGGGTCTGACCGCACTTGAACCTATTTAGGTCCTTGAGGAATATCCGCACGCTCCACGTACCCCTCCTGCTAATAGGCCACCGCTAGCCCAACTCCCTATGATGAATCTTGCCCAGCCAGGGGCTAACCTACCCGTGATCATTTATCCAAAATAAGAATAATTGAACAATGTCAAGGAAGAGCTTAATATGTTGTCCAAGAAGTTTATCCAAGTTTGAATATCCAGGAAATACATGGATTACACCCATATGTCTCCCTATCCTAAAGCAAGGCTGCCAAAAAAGTTTAAGATGCCTACCATTGAGAAGTTAGGGGGTAGTGGACCCCCAATTGTTCATCTCCAAAGTTACTACTGAGCCATGAATTTCCTAAGAGACTATGAGGAAATAATGGGCCAAATATTCCAAAAAATTTTGAAGGACAACGCTCTTCGCTGGTTCTTATCTCTCGAGGAGTCTAGAATCTATAGTTGGGAGGATGTTGCCCGTGAATTCATGTCACAATACAAGTATAATGAAGAGTTGGAGGTTACCTATTTTCATTTAGAACTTCTCAAACAGAATCATGGGAATCTGTCAGTAACTTCATAGAAAGGTGGAGAGAGAAAGTGTCCACCATGACCAACCGGCCTTCCAAAGAGGAGCAAGTCAGTATTATGAAGAAGAATTTCTTACCCCATGTTTGAGAGAAAATGGGAGGACAATACTACCCCCATTTTAGAGCCCTTCGGGAAGCAGGAGTAGAGATTGAAAAAAGCCTTGCCAAGAGAGATATTGAGCCGAATAAAGTATCATGACAGTTCACTCCCAAAAAATAAGAAAAGCTTGCCAATACCACAGTTGCTAATACCACAGTTTCAACCATTAATAACATCTCTAGGACTACCACTTCATGGGCACCATAAATCTGCCCTAACTCAATAAAAAAAGAATACACCGAGCTTCACGCTCCGCTCTCTTAAGTTTACCAGACCCTTTTAATTCAAAATCTTATCAAGACATTGGACCCTCATCCATTACTAAGCCCACTTCCCAAAAATTTCAAACCTGATGCCCATTGATATTTTCACAAAAATATCAGCCACACCACTGATCAATGTTTCCACCTCCGAAATTTAATCACAAGCCTGATTGACTGGGGTATCATTACCCCACCAGCCAATCCTAAACCAAACACTACTCACAATCCACTCCCAAATCATACAAATGTCAACTTCCTAGAAGAAGACTCAAAATTTGATCCATCTACCCAGATCATACCAAGTGAATCACCCATCATACCCATATATTCACTTAAACTCCTCCAAGTTTGCCCATATTTTCTCCTGCATCCTACCTATTTTATTGATCAGGCTCTGTCACTCCTTACTAGAGCATATGTTACTGTGCGTACCTGTTCCGAAGGGAAAGATATAAAATTATCAGCAGTATTGAACTTTCTAAAGTTTGGGCTGAAATTGCCCTAAAAATAACCATTGACTGCCAGAGATTCAGTACACTGTTCTTGAAAGCTCGAAAGTGGGCTCGAGAGTCAGATAGTTAGGTGGTACATACTGATGAAGTCAACTTGGAGGATGCCGTCCAAATCATAGCAGACTTATTTCGATAGATCAGTGAAATTTACATCATGTCCAAGCTACTTAATGATTTAAAACTATAAGGCCATTCACTTCTACATCTCCCCGTTGAGTGGGAGGATCTATATGAAGAGTCCATCGAGGTTGTGAAATGCATTGAATTTTCGTGGAAAGATGATGTCGTTGCCACCGGATGGGGGTATGAATTCGATAGTTCAGATGAAGATCAAAGTCCAGATAAGACTAGGCCAATAGTCAACATATATGGAATGGTATAATTTAAGGAGCTGCTGGGATATATCAACAAGGTGGTTGAATAACTTGATATAGATGAGGAAACGGGGTTTCTATTTTCCCCTATTTTTTAAACCATATGACTAGATTAGGGAGACATTACGAAGTTCTAAACCCGCAACCATCAGCGATCGATAAGGTAAACCTGTTTAGAAACTTCCTATATCAAAAATGACCCTTGAGGAGAGAAAAATCCTCGATCAATTGAAGAAAACTCAGGCTAAAATCACTCTGTGAGGACTCTTTATGTATTGCTAACTGCATCGAAATGCCTCGATCAAATTACTTACCGGGCCTACTGTCCCTCCTTCCACCATGCTAGAGGAAGTAGCGAATCTTGTAGGATCTCTAACCTCTACTAGAATTCTCTCCTTCTCCAAAGAAAAAATACCTAAGATTATTCTAAATCACAACTATGCTCTCAATATCTTTGTAGAAGTCATGGGAAAGATTGTCCCACTTTCACTTTTCGATAATCGATCAGCTCTTAATGTTTGCCCGTTGAGAACCCTCAATTTCTTGGTGCTGAAAGTGAGCGAACTTGATCCAACCTTTGCCACTATGCGTGCTTAAGATAATACTCATCGAGAAGTGATGGGATCCATAAAGCTTACAATAAGGGTTGGCTCTATAAATCCCGTTGTTGAATTCTAAGTCATCGATATCCTGACTTATTTCAATCTGTAGCTTGAATGACCACTACTCCATAGTATCAAGGGTGTGTCTTCTTCCCTACATTAAAAATTAAAATTCTTCGTTAATGGGCATGTCATCACCATCTTGGGTGATGACGATAACACTAACAAAGAAAGCACCAGTAACCCTATACTAGAGATATAACATGGGGTAAATAATATGATTTTGTCAGGTTTTTGAGTCGAACCACTTCCTCTCCCAATAGGGGACAATTTCAAAGATAGAGTTTGTCTAGAAACACCGCCATTATGGCAATGTTAATGTGATATAGATGTTCAAGAACTTGTACTTCATGCCCGAACTGGGGCTAGGACGATGAGAACAAGGGATACTAGAACCCATAGTATTGAGGAAATATATTCCTCCTTGAGGCTTGGTTTATCATCCGTTATCAGAAGAACTCAGAATGCTCCGATAACCTCTATTGAACAGAAGGGTAGAGAGTGACAAGACTATCTCAAGAGATTCCTTGAATAAAATATTCATCAGAGAGGGTGAAGATTTTCCCTTTTGTGACTTTCTCGAATCGAGGTATGATCACGTGGATAAAAAGATGAAGCCAGGAGTGGAGATCTTTTTCTAAGATAGAGACTCATGGGCTGAAAGTTCCTAGCATCATGTGCAAAAGACCATAGTTACTATCGGAGATTCCGAGGGAAGTGAATCATTCAACTTATAGACACTAGGGATGCCACTCTATATGGTCAACTCAAGCCCTACATTATCGGATCCATCCCTCCTGATCAAAGTTATTGATGCAATTCTCCTCAACTGGCATGCTATACCAGTTCCACCTGCTGAAATACAGCCCAACCTAGATGTTCACCCCATTTCCTCTTATTTTTTTGTTCCTCCCTATTTTGATGTAATTGAGACCTCCTTCGATGAGGTTCTCAACGTTGCTTTTCCCAAAAATGAAATAAATGAAGATTTTAAGTATCTTGCTGTGCCTTACACTAATTGTCTTAATTCTAATCAAACTCTTGATGATGATGATTTTGCAAATGAATAATTCTTAATTGATCTTAATAAGGTTAATAATAAAAAAACATAACAACTTCCAAGTTAATGAAGAAGAAATTATTATTATTAATCTCAGTTCTATTAGTTAATTGCGCGAGATTAGGATCGGGTCTACCCTTGACGATATTGAGGGGACGCAACTTGAAGAATAATTGAAGGCATTTGTGGATGTCTTCACATGGTCCTACGACGACATGCTCGGCATTGATCTCAAGATCACTCAGCATGATATTCCAACTCTCCTAGAATGCAAACTGGTCAAACAAAAGCTGTGAAAGCTTCGCACCGAATGGTCACTCAAGGTTAAGGAAGAAGTGATCAAACAGTTCGCGTGATCAAATATCCCACGTGGATAGCTAACGTCATACTCGTGATGAAATTCGAAGAAAGGTTCACCTGTGCGTTGATTATCGAGATTTGAATAAGGCCTCGCCGAAGGATAATTACCTGCTACCTAATATCAACATGATTATGGATAACACTGCCAGTCATGTTTGTAAGTCATTTGTTGATGGTTTTGCTGGATATAACCAGATCAAGATGCACCCGGATCATCAAGAGAAAAAGTCATTCATCACCCCGTGGGGAACCTTCTATTACACCGTTATGCCATTTAGTCTAAAAAATGCAGGGGCTACCTACTAGAGGGCTTCCACAATTATCCTGCATGATCTGATACACAAAGACATCGAGGTCTATGTGAATGATATGATTTTTAAGTCTAAGACTATGAAAAGTTATGTTCCCGCTCTCCAGAAGTTTTTTGAGCGACTAAGACAATACTAGATGTGATTTGACCCACTTAAATGTGTTTTTGAAGTTACCAAAAGAAAGCTTTTAGGATTCATGGTTAGTGAGAAAGGGATAGAAGCAGATTATGCCAAATTGAAATCCATACTCGAAATGCCACCACCCCAAATAAAAAAGGAAGTTCGGGATTCCTTGAAAAATTACAATATATCATCTGGTTCATCAGTCAGTTGACTTCTATCTGTAAACCCATCTTCAAAATCCTCTGAAATTATTCAACTAAGGTTTGGAATGAGTCTTGAAATGAGGCCTTTGACCAAATCAAGTAATATCGAACCCTACATGCAGTACTCATGCCTCCGCAACCTTGTCTTCCCCTAGTCCTATACCTGACCGTGGTATACACCACAGTTGCAAGTCGCAAGTTGTGGGTGACCCAGACAAGGTCATCTATTATGCCAGTCGCAAGTTATTCGTGTACGAGGTTAAGTACACTTCCTTAGATAAAGCGTCTGTCACCCTTGTCTGGGTCACCCAAAACTTATGGCACTATATGCTCTCCTTTCTTATCAAACTTGTGTCCTGAATAGATCTTATCAAATACCTGCTCGAGAAACCTACGTTGTCTAACCGAATGGCCTAATGGTTGATTTTTCTAGCCAAATTTGACATTGTGTATGTCACGCAAAAAGCCATGAAAGCAAGAGCCATCTTTGACGGCCCTGTTGACCACCCTATGGAAGAAATTGATGTTCGAATTTTTGGGTTCTAGGATGAAAATATCCTTTATACCTCCCAAAAAGACCTCAGGTGGAAAATGTTCTTTGACGGCGCTGCCAATAAGAAAAGATGTGGCATTGGGATAATCCTAATTGCCCTTGATGACTCGCACTCTCCCATTGCCATCATGATATATTTTCCCTTCAGCAATAATAGGATTGAATACGAGGCATACGCGATAGGCCTCAAAGTCTCTTTTAAGAAAGGAATTAAAATCTAGATATCTTTGGGGATTCATCCCTCATCATCGGTCAAGTACTCAGAAGATGAAAAGTTAAGGTTGAGAAACTCTTACCCTTCCATGCCACCTACATGAGATGGCCTCCCAATTCCAATATATCACATTCCATTACATTCCTCGAGAAAAGAACAACTTAGTAGATGCCCTTTCTACCTAGCCTCTATGATTGACATGCCCTAAAGAATAATGATGGCCCTTTTCCAAGTCAAACCCACCCACTGCGTCCACTTTAAGGTCATCACAGAAGAAGTTCATGATATATCCAATTATTGGTACTATGATATTTGGAGACTCCTCAATCATGGTAGGTATCCCCAAGATTCTAACAAGAAAGATCGAGCATCCTTTCACAAACTGGCAGCCCAGTACGTTATCTGTGATAAAGCACGGTTAAAAAAAAACATCGATGGAACCCATTTACACTGAATCACAGGGGCTGGCATTGAAGAGATGATGCAGAAAATTCACAATGAGGAATGCAGACCCCACATGAACGTCCATATGTTTTCTAAGAAAATCATCCGACAGGGTTACTATTAGACTATCATAGTTCAGGATTGCACCACCTATGTACGGAGATGTCTTACATGCCAGTAATTCTCCAACCTCCAACACTTGCCTCTGTGGGAATTATACAACATGACTTCTCCCTGGCCATTCTCCATATGGGGCTCAACATCATCGGGAAAGTAACACCCAAGGCCTCCAACGGGCATGAATTCATTTGGTTTCCATTGATTACTTCAACAAATAGGTCAAAGTCGAGTCATATGCAGTTTAAATGACAAAAAAGTGGACAAGTTCATCCAAAAAATATCATCTGTGGATATAGGGTATCGAATGAGCGAGTGTCAGACAGCGTCTTATATTTTAAAGAAAAAGTCACAGAGGTTGCCGACGAGTATAGGATTCGAAGACATAAGTATTCTACTTACCGACCTCAAACCAACGGAGAAGTTGAAGTTGCTAATAAGACCCTTAAAGAAATCATCGATAAAATGACTGAGAGTTGTCGAGATTGGGTTGATCGGATCCCTTGCGCCCTCTGGGGCTGCCGTGAAGCCCTTATAATCTTGACTCACTTGAGTCTATATTGTATAAGTGTTCATCTAGTTTGGAAATTGTGACAAAATTATGTCTAACCTAGAAACCAAAGAACCTCAGAGCTTGCTTTTCTATTTCATCTTTGATTGAAGGGATATGGACCTAATTACCAACACTCACACACAGTAGAATGAATCATTTACATGTCATATTGCATATTAGTGTGTGTACATATGTTGAGTGTATTTAAATCCCCAATATTGTTTTTTAAATATTTTTTGGGATTTTTTAAAACATTTTAAAAATAAGGTTTTATTAATAAAACTTGGTTTTAAAAGGTTATGGGGTAAATCTGCTATTTTAGAATGTTGGTTTTATTGTCTAAAGTTGGTTTGGGTAGAAACCAAAAGCGGTAGAGACTTCAGGGTTTAATTTATAATTTCTTTAGACGCACGTTTTATCTCGTGTTATTAGCCAACATTTTTTGCCCTCTGATTAGTGGGAAGTGTGTTTCTTTATAGAGAGGAATACAACGCCTGTTTTCAACCCTTGGATCATTTGTGATCAACGATCTGCATGTCTTCCATTATAATCCCTGTGATCACCTTTTGAACCAATCAAGAGAGCTTTAACCACCGCATATCGTATGCCCTTGGATTATAGTCAATCCATCTTGACTCAATCTGGACCCTTGATTTCGGCCCTCGTTCTCGAACCTTCTCAGCCTCCTATAAAAGGAGCCCTTTACTCAGCTTTCTGAGACTTTTGCCATTTCGTCATTTTGAGAGAAAAGAAAGAGAGAAGAGAGAGAAGAGAGAAACCAGAAGAGAGAGAAAGAGTTAGAAACGCTAACCCTAACCCTAACCCTAAATCGTCTACAAAATTAAAACCAAATACAAACCTTCAAACCTCTATACTTTACCAAACACAACCTTGAGTGTTTGAGTGTTTTGAGAGATGATTTGAGAGTTGGTTTGTTACTGTAACCTATTCTTCTTTGGATCTTGTTTCCAACTAAATCATTTTCTTAGATCTGGTGTTCTTGTATACAGAAATTTTCAGATCTGAGTTTTTCATGATATGTTACACTTAGTTTGCATGTTTGTTTCTCATCTTGAGAAATATTTTGTTGATTCGTTTTCTGTAAATGTTTTTAACTTTGAAATCAACAAAAATGTTTTCTGTTTCTAGTTCTCTTGAAACAAGACCTTAGACCTAGTTTGGAATCACACTTGGAGGTTTTCAATCTCAAAAAATCATTTCAAAACTCTGAGATTGATTAAGATCTTGATTGTCTTCTAAGCAAGATATCCATGGATTCTGGGATTGTTTTAAAGGTCAAAAAGGTTAAGTTTTGTGAGAAGAGAGAAAAAGAAAACTCACAACATATAGACTTATATGTAATTTTCTAGAACCGTTTGTACATGATAAGTGTGTGTGTGTGTGTGTGTGTGTGTGTGTGTGCGCATGAATGTGTTAGAGAGCACCTGCACAAACACTTTCACACTACAACATGAAAAGTGTTGGTAATAAGATCTTGAGAAAAAGAGTCGACATAAAGATCTTGAACAAATTGGAGTTAACAAACTGAGAGGACAACATCAAAAATCATAACTGCAGAGAAGCTATAAGGACACCAGAGGGTACATTCCTAAACTTATATAGGTCTAAGTTGTATGCATGTTTGTTATATAGTTTGTAACTGTTAAATTTATTTTTAGTGGATTTTTGTTTTACTCCGTAGAGGGAGTCGTGGATGTTTCCTCAATTGGTGAGGTTTTACCACGTAAAAATGTTGTACTTAATCTTCCTACATCTTCTCATCTCATTCTTGGTTGTGCTGGGTTTTAAAGTTTGTTTAAAACTGTTTTATAAACCTGTTAGTAAAATGTTGAATAGATCTCGTACATATTGTTTTGTTAAACACATCTTGTGTTCAAATAGTTTTGGTTTTTCAAGAAAAGAGTTTCTTCAAAAAACAGATCGGAGTTACTTACATAGTTTATTTTTAATAAACGGCTTTAGTAATAGAATTTCAATTGGTATCAGAGCCTTGTAAACTTCTTTTAAAGAGATCCTGTGTTTCTGAAATTATTTTCTGAAAATCAAATATGGACGAGAAAAATGAAAGATTTGGTAACTTGACCAGACCTCCTATCTTTGATGGAACCAATTTTGCTTACTGGAAAGTAAGGATGATTGATTTCATTCAAGGAACTCTGGGAGATGATGTCTGGGACATTGTTGAAAATGGTTACATTTTTCCTACAAAACCAGCCACTGAAGGAAGTAATGAGAGGGTTAAGAAATTTTTAAGTGAGTTCACACAAGAAGAGAAACAAGTTTCTTGAAATAATAACAAAGGAAAGAATGCCATATTTATGTCTATAAATGAACATGAGTTCAAAAGAATTTCATCCTGTACCACTTCTAAGGAAGCTTGGGACACTTTAGTTACTGCTCTTGAAGGTGACACTAGAGTTAAGGCTGCTAAAACTCAAATGCTCATTCAATAGTATAATTCCCTAATTATGTCTGAGACTGAGTCATTTGATGACTTCTATATGAACCTGACTGATATTCTGACCAAACTATATGCTAATGGGATAACATATGACAGACAAGAAATTGTGTCTAAAATTCTGAGATCATTACCACAGAAATTTGATAACAAAAGATATGTTATTGAGGAAATGTGTGATATTAATCTCACTCCTGAACTACTCAGTAGTAAGTTAAGAACTGTGGAAATGGAACTGGAATTTAAGAAATAATTGACCCCGTCCCATAGGAAACAGACTAGTTCCAATCTAAGCTTTTCTAAATTGATTAAGCCTGAGTTTAATACTTCCAATGATGATTCTGATGAGGAATACGATATAGAGAGTTTGGACAATCAGATTGCCTTAATGTCAAAAAAGTTTAAGAAAATCATTAAATTTAGAAACAACATGGCAAATAAACAAGGCAAGTCCAATTATCCAACTCCTTTCAATCAAAGACCTCATGAGAAAAGCCATGACAAAAATCATAAGGACTCTCACACTAGACCTAACAGAGACCTTAAGAAGACTGAATGCTATAGATGTGGTAAACTAGGACACATTGCACAAGACTGTAGAGTTAAATTGAACACTCAAAACAAACACACTAGAGCCAACATTTGCAAGACATGGGATGATTCAAGTGAATCTGAAAATGAGGAGCCTGAGTCATCTGATGTTTTTGACCCTTGCATGTCTTTCTTTGCCAAGATTATCTATAATGATGATATGCCTGTGTTTGTTAATGAGGATGAATATAGCAATTCTACTTCTGATGTTTCGAATACTGCTGTTCCTGGTTTAGATGCTTTGATTACTGAGAGTATTGCTATCTGTTCCTCGGGGTGTGTGAGTCAATGGGAAAGCGATAATGATGATGTCAATGGGTGTGTGAGTACAAAGAATGAAGCCCTAGGGGTCACTTCACACACTACACTTAGTGACTCGGACAATGAAGACCTCCTAGATATTCACACTCTCTATGCTAAAACTCTCAAGAAAAGCACTAGACTAGAAAAGATTGTGAAAGATGTCACTAAGAAGTTAGAAAATCTAAGCCTAATGGTTAAACTGAATGCTGAAGAGTATACTACCCAATGTTTGACTCATGAAAGGGAAATCAAAATGTTTGATCAAAAACTCAGAAATTTAAATGAAACAAATGAAACTCTGGAGTAAAAATACAAAGGGACATTGTTAGAATTGGAACAAACTAAAGAAAAGAACGCAACTGTTTTCAAAAAATTTACAAAATTTGAAAATAATTCAAAATGTTTTGATGAATTTGTTGATGAATCAAAAACCAATTCTGATGATCGAACTGGAATAGGGTTTTGCCCCAATTTGAAGACAAACAAAATCTTTTGAACCTATCAAGCTTGTGTCAGGAGGCAAAAGGCCTATTGAAACATGCTCAGACTTTCATTCTCTAAAAACTGAGTTTGATTCAAAACATCAAAATTTTAACATTGGGGAATCAAGTTGCTCTAAACATGAAAGTTCATCTAAGGCTAAATACGTCTGCCCCTCTATTAGGAAGAGTGAGGCTGCATTCAAGACTGTCACACCTAGGAATAGAGCTCAACCTCAAAACTTCTCAAAACCTTTATTTAGAGACTTTCCTAAGGAGACCCCAATCTTGAGCAAAATTTATTGCTCTTACTGTGATATATACGGTCACTCTTTTGATAGTTTCTATGCTAGGAGATTAGTTACACCTGTCTATAGGTCTCCTATTATCATAACTTTAACTATTCTAGGAGGAGTCGGAACAATTATGTACTTCCTAGACAACCTGACAAAAACTCTAATTATAGGAAGAGAAAGACCAAATCTAAAAGAACATTTCCTAGAAGGATTCCTAATCACTTTCCTAAAACAAATGCTCAAGTTTTTCATAAAATTCAAAACATGCGCAAAACATTTTTCAGCAAAAATCTAATGCTCGCAAATTTTATCAATTGAGAGCTAATAAGCGCAAAATGAAAACTAGAGCAATTTGGGTTAGAAAATATGATCTATTACCTTAGATGAAGTGTAACATAGTTATTACTGCTTTAAAAGATGAACACACTTCATCCGATTGGTATTTAGACTCTGGATGTTCTAAGCACATGACTAGGGATGAAACTAAACTTTTAAACAAAACCAACTTTGCTGGAGGTAAAGTCATTTTTGGTGATGGAGTTTCATCTCAAATCATAGGCAAAGGAACTCTCCAAGAAGATGGACTTCCTGTTCTTGAAAATGTCATTCTAGTTAAAGGTCTTAAGGCAAATCTACTTAGTATATCGCAATTTTGTGACTCAGATCATACTGTTACCTTTTTAAAGAACAATTGAAAATTTTTAAATGATATAGGTGAATGCATAATTACTGGATTCAGAACCCCTGACAATTGCTATACTATCATGAACAATTCTGAAATTCGTAATGTTTTCAGAATGGATGACAACGAGATATGGCATAATAGAATGGGTCATATAAATTACAATAATCTAAGTAGACTGACCTCTCAGGAAATAGTTAGAGGAGTCCCTAAAATCAAACCCAATCCTAACATTGTCTGTGGTTCCTGTCAGGAAGGTAAAATTGTTAAGGCACCTCATAAGAAAGTTAATGATATTCTTACCTCAAATCCCTTGGAGCTCATCCATATGGACCTAATCGGTCCCTCCTAAACTGTTAGTCTTTGTGGACACAGTTATATTTAAGTTATGGTTGATGACTTCACCAGATTTACTTGGGTAGCTTTTTTAAAACAAAAGTCTAACACTTTTCAAACTTTCTTAAAAATTCTTCTTTGGATTGAAAATGAAAAGGACACTCAAGTAAATAGAATTCGTAGTGATAGAGGTGGTGAATTCAAAGACACTGGTATAATAAAGTATTGTGACTATAATGGTTACAAACATGAAGTCAGTGCTCCTAAGACTCCTCAATAAAATGGGATCGCAGAGAGAAAGAATCATACCCTTCAAGAGATGGCACGTGTCATGTTACATGCCAAGAATTTGCCTAAGTATTTTTGGGTAGAATCCATTCGTACTGCCTGTCACATCATAAATAGGGTCTATCTTAGAACGAATTCCAAACAAACCCCTTACGAACTTTGGTACAAGAAAAAACCCAATCTTAAGTACCTTAGAATTTTTGGTAGTACTTGTTATGTATGCAAAGATAGGGAACACTTATCCAAATTTGAGAGCCGAGGAGATAAAGCTATATTTTTAGGATACTCGCCTAACAGTAGAGCCTATCGAGTGTATAATCTTCGCACTAAAACTTTGATGGAATCCATAAATGTAATTGTGAGTGAAACTACTGTAGAGAGTAAGATATGTGAATCAACTATTGAGGAAGAACCTACAAACATTTTAGAAAATAACTCTCCTGAAATAGATGATTCATTACCAATTGAGACACCTGAAGTACCTAACTGGGTTTCTAAAGATCATCCCTAAAATAACGTAGTTGGTAATCCTAGTGAGCCAGTGCGTACAAGATCCCAACTAAGAAACTATGCACATTATGCATGTTTTGTTTCCCTAGTGGAACCAAAGAATGTAAATGAGGCATTGAATGACTCTCACTGGATTTCTGCTATGCAGGAAGAACTTCTTCAATTTGTCATTCATGATGTTCGGTATCTTGTTCCTCGTCTCGATCACAAAAAGGTTATTGGCACACGTTGGATTTTTAAAAATAAATCTGATGAAAATGGAATCATCATTAGAAATAAAGCTAGATTAGTTGCTCAAGGATACTCTCAAATTAAAGGATTAGATTTTAACAAGACCTTTGCTCTTGTTACTCGGTTAGAATCTGTTCGTCTGCTCTTTGCTATAGCTTGCCACATGCATTTTACACTTTATCAAATGGATGTCAAATCTGCATTCCTTAATAGAATATTGACTGAAGAGACCTATGTAGAACAACCTAAAGGGTTCATTGACCCTCAATATCCAAATCATGTATTTCGTCTCAAAAAGGCTCTGTATGGCCTTAACCAAGCACCTAGAGCTTGGTATGAGCGTCTTTCCATATTCCTCTTAGATAAAGGTTTCAAAAGATGTGGAAATGATCAAACTCGTTTTGTCAAACATTTTGACAAACACATCATTATTCCTCAAGTTTATGTTGAAAATATTATCTGTGGATCAACTTCTCCCTCAGAAGTCAAATCTTTCTCTGAAACTATGCATAAGGAATTTCAAATGTCCCTTATGGGGGAGTTACAATTCTTCTTAGGCCTCCAAGTCAAACAAAATTCAGAAGGATTATTTGTATCGCAATCCAAGTACGCTTTAGAGATAGTAAAGAAATTTGGCCTTGAGAGTGCTAAAGATGCTAAAACACCCATGAGTACTACGTTAAAACTTTTTAAAGATGAAAATGGAAAATCCGTAGATCCTACTCTATATCGTAGTATGATAGGAACCTTACTATATCTTACTGCCTCGCGTCCTGATATTATGTATGATGTGTGTGTATGTGCTCGTTATCAAAATAACCCTAAAGAGAGCCATTCGAATGCTGTTAAACGTATCATTAAATATGTAAAAGGCACTATGAATCTAGGACTTTGGTACACTAATGACACACCAAGAACTATAATTGGGTACACTGATACTGATTGGGCTGGGTGTACTGATGATAGTAAAAGCACATCAGGAGAATGTTATTATATAGGTAATAACTTGGTAGGATGGAGTAGTAAGAAACAAAACTGCACATCACTCTCAACAGCTGAATCTGAATACATAGCCGCTGGCAGCTATTGTGCTCAATTACTATGGCTTAAACAAATGCTAAGTGATTATGGTATTCAAGAAAACCAATTGAATCTCTATTGTGATAATCAAAGTGCGATTAATATTTCTAAAAACCCTGTTTAACACTCGCGAACAAAGCACATAAAAATTAGACATCACTTTATACGCGAATTGGTTGAAACTAAGGAATTAAAAATCAATTATCTTCCTACTGATTTACAACTCGCAGATATGTTCACCAAACCTCTTGATTATAATAGATTCATTTCCTTGCGTAAATCTATTGGTATGGTTTGTGCTGAGTAATACCTTTGTTGATTATCTAAGTTTTTCCCTTTGTCCATTTGAGACAAAATGGGGGAGAAATTTGAGTCTCTAATGGTTCTTTATATATGCTAAACAACTTGATCTTAGTGATTCATTGCAGGTTTCTGTACAGTCATACTCAACTGATGTAATAGGGTATTCAATTGTTAATAGTTGAGTTATGTACTTTTGCTTTCTAGGATTTGGGTAGATAGAAATAGGTTTTTCTTATCTTTTTGTTGCCCTACGAGTCCTAGTTGACTCAAAGGAGTTTTTGTCTCATATTTCCAAAGGGGGAGATTGAAGCCCTTATACTCTTGACTCACTTGAGTCTATATTGTATAAGTGTTCATCTAATTTGGAAATTGTGACAAAATTATGTCTAACCTAGAAACCAAAGAACCTCAGAGCTTGCTTTTCTATTTCATCTTTGATTGAAGGGATCTAGACCTAATTACCAGCACTCACACACAGTAGAATGAATCATTTACATGTCATGTTGCATATTAGTGTGTGTAAACATGTTGAGTGTATTTAAATCCCCAATCTTGTTTTTTAAATATTTTTTGGAATTTTTTAAAACATTTTAAAAATAAGGTTTTATTAATAAAACTTGGTTTTAAAAGGTTATGGGGTAAATCTGCTATTTTAGAATGTTGGTTTTATTGTCTAAAGTTGGTTTGGGTAGAAACCAAAAGCGGTAGAGACTTCAGGGTTTACTTTGTAATTTCTTTAGACGCACGTTTTATCTCGTGTCATTGGCCAACATTTTTTGCCCTCTGATTAGTGGGAAGTGTGTTTCTTTATAGAGAGGAATACAACACCTATTTTCAACCCTTGGATCATTTGTGATCAACGATCTTCATGTCTTCCATCATAATCCCTGTGATCACCTTTTGAACCAATCAGGAGAGCTTTAACCACCGCATATCGTATGCCCTTGGATTATAGTCAATCCATCTTGACTCAATCTGGACCCTTGATTTCGGCCCTCGTTCTCGAACCTTCTCAGCCTCCTATAAAAGGAGCCCTTTACTCAGCTTTCTGAGACTTTTGCCATTTCCTCATTTTGAGAGAAAAGAAAGAGAGAAGAGAGAGAAGAGAGAAACCAGAAGAGAGAGAAAGAGTTAGAAACCCTAACCCTAACCCTAACCCTAAATCGTCTACAAAATTCAAACCAAATACAAACCTTCAAACCTCTATACTTTACCAAACACAACCTTGAGTGTTTGAGTGTTTTGAGAGATGATTTGAGAGTTGGTTTGTTGCTGTAACGTCTTCTTCTTTGGATCTTGTTTCCAACTTAATCATTTTCTTAGATCTGTTGTTCTTGTATACAGAAATTTTCAGATCTGAGTTTTTCATGATATGTTACACTTAGTTTGCATGTTTGTTTCTCATCTTGAGAAATATTTTGTTGATTAGTTTTCTGTAAATGTTTTTAACTTTGAAATCAACAAAAATGTTTTCTGTTTCTAGTTCTCTTGAAACAAGACCTTATACCTAGTTTGGAATCACACTTGGAGGTTTTCAATCTCAAAAATCATTTCAAAACTCTGAGATTGATTAAGATCTTGACTGTCTTCTAAGCAAGATATCCGTGGATTCTGGGATTGTTTTAAAGGTAAAAAAGGTTAAGTTTTGTGAGAAGAGAGAATAAGAAAACTCACAGCATATAGACTTATATGTAATTTGCTAGGACTGTTTGTACATGATAAGTGTGTGTGTGTGTGTGTGTGTGTGTGTGCATGCATGTGTTAGAGATCACCTACACAAACGCTTTCACACTACAACACGAAAAGTGTTGGTAATAAGATCTTAAGAAAAAGAGTCGACGTAAAGAGCTTGAACAAATTGGAGTTAACAAAATGAGAGGACAACATCAACAATCAGAACTGCAGAAAAGTTATAAGGACACCAGAGGGTAAATTCCTAAACTTATATAGGTCTGAGTTGTATGAATGTTTGTTATATAGTTTGTAACTGTTAAATTTATTTATAGTGGATTTTTGTTTTACTCCGTAGAGGGAGTCGTGGATGTTTCCTCAATTAGTGAGGTTTTACCACGTAAAAATGTTGTACTTAATCTTCCTACATCTCCTCATCTCATTCTTAGTTGTGCTGGGTTTTAAAGTTTGTTTAAAACTGTTTTATAAACCTGTTAGTAAAATCTTGAATAGATCTCGTACATATTGTTTTGTTAAACACATCTTGTGTTCAAATAGTTTTGGTTTTTCAAAAAAAGAGTTTCTTCAAAAAACAGATCGGAGTTACTTAAATAGTTTATTTTTAATAAACGACTTTAGTAACAGAATTTCATGACGCACTTTAGTTTGAGCATCTACTGGGGCTACCCCTTACTCTCTACTATACGATATGGAAGCAGTCATACTCGTTGAGATGGAATTCCTTCACTATGTGTCATGCTTGAAACCAAAGTCAGCGAGGAAGATTGGTATCAGATCCGTCTTGACGAATTATCTCTCTTGGACGAAAGGATATTGAAAGTTCTATATCACATACAAGGGTACCATCGTCGAATAGCACGATCATTCAATAAGAGAGTCCAGGATTGTGGGGTCTGAGAAGGGGACATAGCCCTTAAAGAAATAGTATAATCTATCTAGGACCCCTAAGGAAATTCAAGCCCAATTAGAGTGGCTCCTACATTGTAAAGAAGATCTTATCCAGTGGCGTCGTTATGTTCACCAACCTTGATAGGGAAGATATGGCACGTCCAGTCAACTTGGACCATCTCAAGAAATTTTACCCTTAGTCCAAAATCTCGACGCGCTACGACTCTTCCCATCTCCCTTATATTCTAAAAAAAATCTTTATTTCCCTCTATTCAGAAATATATGGGGCCTGATCTTATAAAATCTTTTTGCTTTCAACTTTGTAACTCAGAAAATTTTCAAAAACCCTAGAGGTACGTAGGCAGCTCATACGCTTCAGATGAGCACGACCCCCTTCTTTTTCATAAAATGCTATTCTTACCTCCCAAATAACGTTTCATTTTTATCATGTACATGAACAAAAGGATTATACATACCTTATTGATTGGTAGAGATAATTCAAATACAAAACTCATCATGAGGCACAATAATATAATTAAAATTTTCTTTATTTCATTGACAAAAAATACCGTTACAATTACATCGGCATAGGGAGTCAAGTAACTTCCCCCGCCAACCTAACCTTATTGTCCTATAAATAAAATAAGACAAACTACTCCTAGATAACCTTCCCAAAATTTATTCCCATACATAACCAATCACCATACAAAAATATTCACAAGTAAAAACTCCCTAGGGATCCTACCTGCAACTGCCAGAAGAACCATCCCTATCATCATCTACATCTTGGGGTTCCTAAACCTCACCTGCTTGGATGAAATATCGAATGAAATCCATGGAACGGTAAGCCCGGACCAACCTAAGGAAAATAACAATATCTCCCTCCACAATATCAAACATGGTGAACCACCTTTAATTGGTCTCCTTAGCTAGAACCTTTGCAACTACCCTCCTCCACAACCACTTTATGTAATCCCCAAAAACATGCCAAACCCTGTCAACACACTGGGAAGGATGGGTCGACGGTCGATGATTCTCCCACAGAGATCCCAACTATATGCGCATGACTTTTGTCAAATCCTCCACATGAACGAAGTATAATGTCCGAGGTGGCACAATCTTCTCCTAGTCAAATTGACATAAGAACCGCTAGGGAAGTAGAAAGAAGTCTGTCGGAGGCCAACTAGTCAAATATAGTGGTATTCCCCCAGTTCTAGAATGGGCTGTAACTTTACCCATCAGGGAACTAACCAACGCAAGCCTCGAGCCCCGTGGTCCAGAAACCAGTCCTACAACGGTACGACATCCAAGATGTGGGTCCGCCAATAGGTCCCCGATCACTAATAATAATTTTGAAGTCAAGCTAAGGATAATGGCTCTAGCATACCTCGCATCACCAACATCCTGAAAATGCATGGAATGTAGCACATCCGAGAGAAAGACCATTCCTCTCGTAACCAATCACCGAGCCGCCGAGAGAGAAATATGGAGAAGTCCTGCCAATAAATCCCGGGGAGACCGAGAAAATTCAGGCATAGCTGCTGCAACACTGGGACTTATTCCCAACATGACATAGAACTCTTTATGAGTAATATAGACTTTATCCAAGCCAAAGGGAAAGACATGGTCCTCGAGGTCTCAGAATTATACCGTTGCTATAAGCATGTTCCATTCAATAGGTCGATTGCACCATAATGAAACCCGACGCATGTTGAAAGCATCGTAGTCTACATTATATGAGCACATAACATCTAAGTTTTCAAGGTAAGAAGAAAATTAAACACTTTCGGGGAGATCCATATTGCAAAATGATTAGACAAGAATCCAAAAGTAAGCTAAAGAAAGGAAATATGGATGAGTGAAGAAAATACTCCACCATTACCCTTTTTTATACTTGAAAAACATAAACAAAGACAAAAGTCCTACAAATCCTGGAGGAAACCCTGCCCCATCAAAGATCAAATTATTGAAGAAAGTGCAATCAAAGCCTTGGGGAGATTATACTAGACTGACATGCCGATAGGCAGGACAATGGGTATACTAATCAGCAAACCAAATATTTTTGCCAAGTTCCTTTTTTCCTTTTTTGTCAAAATCGAAACCTCAATAAAAAAATTTATTTTAAGGAATTCAGAATTTCCTTCTCCCTATATTTTTACTCATCACGTTTTAAAATAAATTTTCCCTCAAATTATTTTAAATCCTTTTTACGATCTCAGTAGCAAAGTAAAAAGTGCATATGCATTAAGTCACTAAAGCAAAAATTAATAAAATCCCATTTCATTGCATATATATTGCTTTATTATATTTTTCTTTGTAGAAAAAAAAAAAAAACAGGACTCAGCCCGAAGCCCCCCAAAACATTCTATCTCTCTCACCTTCTCTTTATTTCTCTCTCTTATCTCTCTCTCCCTCTCTCTCTCTCTCTCTCCCTAAGCCCATTTGTCCCTGCGTCGTATACGCTTTCCTCGGTAACGAGATGACGAGCCTCTGCTCCCTTATCCAGACCCTTCCCCAAATGAAGCAGATGATACCAAGCAAGAAGGAATCGGGATCGACTCCCGAACATGAGCAGTCACCGAAGCCACCCAATCCCTAATATCCCTCATCCAGGTGGTCAACACCCGACCGTTCTGTAAGATAAACAAGGATATAGCAAATCAATCAATCCGAGACAAATAAGAAAAATAAAAGTAAAAGAAATGAAAAGGTATACGTAGGGATGAAGGACATCCTCTGTCAGCCCCAATACCTACAGGTCCATCGTGTTGGGGAAATGCAACATATTCACTGATCCTCCATAATGTCGTCTGATGTTGTAAGAGGAAGGAGCCAACCGCAACGAAAACTATGATGTCGTCTCCACTATAGATATCGACACGCTACCTGCACTATAGGCGGAACCCACTGGCCAACTTATTCCCCTACCAGAGACCACAGGGGGAAAAGACATAATGTAATATATACTAGGAGACATCATCCATCTCGACACAAAATCTAGATAATCATAGGTCATCGTCGTGTCAGTATACGACAAATAAGGCTCGTCAACCATTTCTGCCACCCTCGCTTCCTCCGACATATCCTGCTCCTGCCTCATATACCCCGGGGACCTTGCAGGTCTCACCATCACCTCGTCCTCCACCACCTGTCAGACTACTCCCTTACCCAAGTACTAGGAATAGCCAAACTCATACGCCAACAAATGACGCTGCTGCGCGTTCCCCCATATCACCCCTGCAAGATCCCTAGTGGAAAAAAAATTCTAAAAAATTATCATCAAAGAAAAATGGTCTCAAGAAGAATTTACCCGATCACTTATCAGGACATTCAAGAGTTGGTGACAACTGCCAAAGAGAGGGACTGCCTCGACTGCTGGTTGGACTTCCGCCATCGGTACATATGATAGAAGTCTTCAACAGACTCATCTTTCAAACCAACTAGTGTGGAATTAAGACCAATCACCTCGTAAAACCACGTTTGTAAAGGACAAAGGATCATCAATCAGAAAAAGCAATCAAGGAATCAAGAATGAAATGCATACGAATGCATAAAGGAAAGAATACCTCTAAAAGATACGTGGCACTAGTAGACACTACACCAAAAATAGCAATTTGGCACACCTTGATATTAAAAATCTGACATAGTTTAAAACTGTTCCAAATTCTAGCACAATTTAATGACAATCTGGCATACTTTATAATCATGCCAAATTTTGTCACTGTTTAAAAGTGTGTCAAAATAGAGTATACTTGAGTAAAATATAAAAACCCTAAAAAATTAGTCCTCACATTGTTTTTTTATCTCCTGCCCTCTCTCCTCCCTCACTTTGAGATCTCCCACTTCCTCTCTCTCTCTCTCTCTCTCTCTCTCTCTCTCTCACACACACACACACACACACATCTTCCCCTCTTTACAAACCTTAACTCCAGCCTTCAATGTTGCCGCCTTTCAGATCCTAGGGTTGAGGTATCCGAAAATGCGGGTGTGCATGGTTACCTCAACATGGGTTGATGATTATTATTTTTTGTTAGTTTGGATTTCGATCGGGGATTAAAACCCTAGTTTCAATAACAATGAGGTTGACTACTCTGTTGGACTCTGCTATTTTTCATCTCACGCTTACTTGAACACGATAATTTCCTCCTTCTTCTTCTTCTTCTTCTTCTTCTTCTTCTTCTTCTTGTTGTTGTTGTTGTTGTTGTTGTTGTTGTTGTCGTTGTCGTTGTTGTTGTTGTTGTTATTATTATTATTATTATTATTATTAATATTATTATTATTATTATTATTATTATTATTATTATTATTATTATTATTATTAATGCTTAGAATTATTTTTTTGAAATGTACAATCCAAGTTCATGTTTCTTTAAAATTTAGTAAAATATAGTTTGCGTGTCGTGTCTGTTCATTTTGGCTGATTTTGTTGGGTTAATTTAAATTTATTTGTGATTTGATAGTACGATTGTTGTTGTAACCATGAACATGGGTACCACAACAATTAGAGGGTGGTTCCCATGCGGTTGTATGATGTCAACAGGGGAATTAATCAACTCGATTAGAGAATTTCTTTGTAAGTCTTTATGTTGCTTATATTACAACATATGCGTTATCTTTATTACAATATTTTACTCATTACTTTTATATATCGTTTTTTAGTTTTTGGCCTGGATTATTTGGGCATGAAGTTGCTAGGGTGCTTAGTGGTGTTCTTATACCATGCACTTTTTAGTCTTATATTCTAGTATTTATGATGTGGCCAAAATTATTATGGGGATATATTTTGGGTGGATTGATTAGAGATGAAAATAGATATAGAGAGGTTGAGGGTTATTATGAGTAATCAAAATCACATTCTGTAACTATTAGCCATATTTATTGAAAAGTTGATTGTCTATTTTATCAAATGAACTTTGCTAATTTCAAATTTCAACAATTTTCGATTTGATTGAATTTCTTGGGATTAATCTCGATTTAGTATTTAGCCAATTCTATTAATTGAATTCATTTTCATGGTGATTGTAAAGTGATAAATGCAAGAAATAAATGCAATTGCATGAGACATAAATTTAATGTGGAAGCCTTGGCACACAAATTTAGACGTGATTTACATATTCGGTAACCCATGAATCTCGAGTGCATTATGATTTTAAACTTCTAATGAGAATCGGTGAATCCTTGGATTTCTCAATTTAGTTTGTTTCTTTAGATATCTATTGAAGAAAGAGCATCGATTAATGTGTACTGGAGAGACCTGCACTGCTTCTAAGAGATATCACTACGAGAAATCGGTATCATTCTTTCTTCTTTTATCCTTCCTTTCTTAATCATATTTTATCTTTTGGGAAACTTACTATCATCTCGATCTCAATCATATTATTATTATTATTATTATTATTATTATTATTATTATTATTATTATTATTATTATTATTATTATTATTATTATTATTATTATTATTATTATTATTATTATTATTATTATTATTATTGTGAGACTTCTAATGAGAATTGGTGAATCCTTGTGTGCCAAGGAGAGAATAATTCTAATTATGTTATAACACAATCCATTTTCACTGAGCCCATCATCGACAGTAAGGTTGCCAGGGTTTTGCTTGTCACTATCACGATCTCAGTCATTTCCATGACTAAGGATGTCTTGGTATGTGTGCATAGAGTATTCATAAATGACCCATGAGCTAGCATATATGTATGTATGTATGGTTTTTTATGTACCGTTTGTCTTTATGTTGTGGTGTAATTACTAACTTATTTATCTGACAACAATTGGAATTGCATAAATTTAAGTTATTTTGGGTAATCATTTAAAACTAGCAATTTGTGTTTCAGTTACACATAAATAGCTATTGGCATTTTCATTTGATGTGATTATGATAGATTATTATTTTTCATTAAAATGAAAGGTAGGAATTCCTTGTTTGGGAGTATGAAATTCATGCCTTTAAATTGTAATCGGAACAATATTAGTTCAAAATTTTGACGACAATGTATGGTGAACCTTTGGTTATAATATAATATAAGAGAAATGATGACAATGCATGGTTTTGTAGCGTGTTTTTGATGTTTGATCTTTTTTATAAAACAATAGGTGGTATGATTGGGGTTAATGATTTTAACTTGCACAATTATGGATGATCAAGATATTGGTCTGTTTTACTTTGAATTTAAGGCATTCTTTAGGATTTCAATCGATCCTCTGAGAGAAATGTTATTGATGGGCTTACATTGGAATCCAAAAATGATACAATACGTATTTTGTATTGGCTCATTGCATACATTGAAATATGCATACATTGAATACACAATCTAATACATTGATGTGCATACATTTCATTAACATTTCAATTAATTATACCGTTACTTATCTGATTAGATTATGTCTAGCTTTTTTCCAAATAGATGCCTACCATGTTGGATAGTCTTTGCATATACCCCCATCATTTTTTTCAAAGCTTCACCGAGCTTAAAACGTTTGAAGCTCATTCCCAATCTAATTCTCTGAGGTTCTCAGATATTAAAGGCACCGAGTCTGTAGAAAGCCTGGATACCTTCTCTGTAAATCGTCAATTTTCAATATGCTTATATTATGCAAGTTGATGACTATTGTGTATAGTTTCAAAACATCACAAAAGGGAGAGTCAGTTGTGCACTGCTCTTCTTAAAGGTTCATTTATTGATCTCCTTCATTGTTTGGAGATGGTAGATGTGGATCTAGACACACACACACACACACACGCGCACGCACACACACACTCTAATTTTAACCTCGCATCTTCAATGAGTCTAACAAATAATCTAATGTTATTAAATATCTCATATAGAACATTCAAATCCAAGTTTAATGTGTAGGGAGAAGCAGATGTTGCTACTGGTCGTATATGTAGGCAGAAGCGGTCATGTTGTATAGAGTAGGACGAAGCTGATGTTTGATGTTTGATTATTATTATTAAAGCTTTTGCTAAGCATTCCTTTACTATAACTATTCTCCTAGACAAGTTCTAATCTAATTTACTTCATCATTTTGCAGAATAAATAGTAAAATCAGGGGACTATATCAAGTCATATGTTATATGTTGGCCCTAATTATAACCATTCCTTCAAACTCCATCCTATACGGAGAATAGATTTGTGGTTCTTCAGTTATGCTGATAAAAATGATAATTTGTTACTAGTGTCAGTTCAGATATAAAAAAGAATACATTGTATGGATTTTTAGTTTCAATACAATGTTTATTAATGTTTTGAGTTACATGAGTGGAATGCTTAATTGAAGTAAAATAAACATAATGTACCTCATGTAAATATATCAGAGGAGAATAACAGATTGCACGTGCAGAATCAAAAACTCTCTAAAGAAACTTCTTATGCAAAGAATTGGTGGCGATTAAACAGTATATCATACTTTCGATGTACACAAGTCAAAACTTAATATGTCCATACATTATATACTATCAAAATTTAATTTGTCCATACATGTAGAGTAGTACATAATGTATACAGTCCATACATTGTATACTATTCTATGTGATATTCTTATCTTATGATTTCCTATATGTAGTCATGGTCAAGTCCACTTACTCTTCATAATTAGAAGCGTCAAAATGTGTCATCTTTCCTTAATGGGTTAAATTTAGAAAGACATGTTTGAAATGGATATCAAATTTCAAAAAGTTTACGTATTTAATGCTTAGGCAATCTTTCAAAAAGTTTAACCTATCAAATTTCAAAGTTTGAAGACTATGTTCTAATTTTATATTGCAATTTCAAGTTTTTTAAGAATTTGACTAATATAAGTTTTGAATGAATTAACTTAAATTTACGAATTTTTGAATTTGTTCATTCTCCATTCATCGTAATTGAACCTGACACTCGATCTGCAGTCATCATTCCATTATAACTCGAGATCGCTTCATTCTTGTTAGTGTATATAGGTAAATCTCGATCGTTAGTATAGGTAGCATTTTGGGCTCTCTATCTGGCAAGGATGAAATAATAGAGATGATTGTACGAATTAAGGATATGTGATTCCAATGAATTGACTTTTAGTTATATGTGTTACTTGGCGTACCATAGGTAAGTTCATCGGGTGTATATTTTGGCCCTTACGCTTATACATTTGATACGCGTTGAATATTGGAAAAAAATTCAGCCATGGCCTTAGGCACGTGCATCCTAATAATTGGTCCTATGCACGTGCATCCTAAAAAATCATTTGTGACCTTAAACAAATCAGAACAAAGAGGAATCATATCAGTCCACTCATTAGAATCATTCCCCTGCTCAACATTATTACCGCCATCAGCAAACAAACTCTAACCACACAAAGTTATGCCTTATCAGGTCTATTTTCACTTTTCTACTTGCACTTATGTCCACTAGTAAGCGTATATTTTGGTTATGATTTTACTGTAGTTAAAATTCATATTATATCTAATAAAGGTTTTGCTATTTTCATTATTATATTAGCTAAATAATGTATGAATTCTTCGATTTGTGTGTCATAATTTGAATTCAATGTCTGAAAGTTCAGTTTTGTTTTTTGAATTCCACGGGATTTAACTTCATGTAATACGTGTTGTTTTATTGTAATCTTTATTTAGGTTTACTCGAGATTTAACAGAACATCACCCAATGAATATAAGACATATGAGGAGTCGGACATGGAATTGTTATTTCTTCTTGTAGAGACGACTATAAAAACCACAGAATATTTCGATGAGCCGTAATTCCTTATTTTGCCTTGTAAGTACTCTATGGGGGTCATTTTATAATCATCTCATATTATCTTATTTAGATTTAATTGTAAGCGATCTTTTGAGGACACATCTCTTCGCTCCCTTGGCCCATACCTATCTTTCATACAGCTATATAGTTGTTATACATACTACATATATATAACAACTATATAACTGCTATATATATGGAGCCAATAGGATTTAGTCTCACTTTTTAAGAATCGCTAGTTGTTGATCCAAAGCACTTTAGATTTTTGTTATTAGTCATATTCATATAAATGCCACCAATCACAACGAAAGTTAACTTATAGTCCTATTCATATAAATGCCACAATTTCTTTTTACTAGTGGACTATCCTTATAATCAGTTGGAAACATGAAACAAATTCTACTTTTAAGTTTATATAAGTTTATTGGTATCTTGTCATACATCTCAAGTAGGCTTCTTAAAACATTTGATAACAGGTACTTTTAAGCTTACATATTCTCCTTGTTTTTCAAAAGGATATTGACAAAAAGAACATTGACTAGGGAACTCCATACACCTGTAGATATTTTCCATAAAAACTTACATGTGGATGCGTGTTTCAACTTACATGGTAAGGCACTAAGTCCCAGTATCTTATTGGCAAAAAAACTCCTAGTTATCGTACTGATTGCAGCAGCTTCAAGAGTGTATAAGGGCATCTTTGTGGAGATTGCTTATACATAAGGTAAAATGGAAACTATTCATGTCCTCAAAAATGAAGGAACACTTTTTACTCACTACAGCTTTTCAGTTTACGAAACTTTGTGTTTATAAAATCTGTGAAAAATGTAAAACCTAAAATGCATTGTATTTGTTATATGCCTAAGGGTCTATATGGTTTTACATTTTCTTAAACATTACAAGCTCTTCGGAACTAATCAGCTATTCACATTCTCTGATAAAACATGGGTAATTGATCAGGAGGTTCAAGAAAAGAAACCACTATCAAAGAGCCCTTCTTTATGCAAAAGTCCTTTAAAATGATCCAGTGATTACAAGGGCCTATTTTCAATTGATGATATACATAATTGCTTAGAGTCCTAATTTTAGTAATTATCTGAAAAGAGAAAGATATATAAAATAGGTAACAAAAAGACTACTCTTATCTAATCCTAAGCATCATAACTTAAAATTGATAACTAAATATATAGTAAGCACATCAACAATGAAAATGGTAAGAAATAAAATCTCTTCCTATTTTTGAAAATTGGTTAGTGTCCTGCACACCCCCACTTAAGAAGCTTATCCCAGGCATGGAAGAATGAAAATACATTATCATCATAGCAATAAAATTAGTATCAAACTCCTTTATTTAACATGGAAGTATTCCAAGAAAATGCTTGGAAAAGAAAATATCAAAGTGAAAGTTGCACAACATCCAAACAAATATCTAGACTTTGACTTAAAAAATGCTATTAGAGGGTGAAAACCAAAACCAATCCTCAAATGGCCCCATAAGAGACATGAACATCTCGCACGGGATCAATGTAACTCGCAGGAATTGACCGCATAGTCACGAAACCCCAGGTTTGAGAATATGAGCTCTCGGTTTGAGAATATAATGATAATTTAAAAAATATCTAGATTAGGATTAAAAACAAGTTGTTAAAAGGGCGAAAGCCCAAACTAACCCCCAAACGGCCCCGTAAGAGGCATCAACACCTCGCACGGGACCAATATAAGTTATAGGAACTGACTGCGTAGTCACGGGTCTACCGATTTGAGAATATGACGATAATTTGAAAATATCATAATAGTCTTAGAAACATGTCGTTAGAGGGTGAAAACTCAAACTAGCATCCAAATGGCCCCATAAGAGGCACTAATACCTCGCATGGGAATGTAACTCGTAGGAACTGACCATGTAGTCACGGGACTCCCGGTTTGAGAATATGATGATAATTTGAAAATATATATACTTTGGCTTAAAAACAAGCCATTAAAAGGGTGAAAACACGAACCAATCCCCAAACGGCCCGATAAGAGGCATGGACACGTTGCACATGACCAATATAACTTATAGGAACTGACCGCGTAGTCACGGGTTTACCGCTTTGATAATATGACTATAATTTGAAAACATCTAGATTAAGTTTAAAACAAGCTGTTAAAAGGGTGATAATCCAAATCAGCCCCCAAACGGCCCTATAAGCATGAACACCTCGCACAGGACCAATATAACTTGTAGGAATTGATTGTGTAGTCACGGGTCTCCCAATTTGATAATAGGACGATAATTTGATAATATCTAGATTAGGCTTAAAAACATGCCATTAGATGGTGAAAACCCAAAACAGCACCCCAACGTCCCCATAAGAAGCACTAATACCTCGATAGAACCAATGTAACTCGTAGGAACTGACTGCGTAGTCGTGGAACTCCCAGTTTGAGAATATGATGATAATTTAAAAATATCTAAATTACGCTTAAAACTAGTCGTTAAAGGGTAAAAAACCAAACCAACCCCTATGGAGACCTCCCACAGGACCAATGTAAGTTGAAGGAACTGATCACATAGTCACGGGTCTCCCGATTTGAAAATCTGATGATAATTTGAAAATATCTATATTAGGCTTAAAAACGAGCCATAAAAAGGGTGAAAAACCAAACCATTTCCGAACGACCCCGTAAGAAGCATGAACATGTCGCACGGGACCAATGTAACTTGTAGAAGCTGATCGAGTAGACACGGGTCTCTCGATTTGTGAATATGATGATAATTTGAATATATTTAAATTATGCTTAAAAACATGCTGTTTGAGGGTAAAAACTCAAACCAGTCCACAAACGGACCCGTAAGAGGCACTAATACCTCGCATGGGACTAATGTTACTCGTAGGAGATGACCACGTATTCACAAGACTTTCTGTTTGAGAATATAATAATAATTATAACTCGTATATGTAATTTTTCAGCTCGAATGAGATTTTTAAAAAAAATTAATTAGTTAGTAATATCATCTCTTTTTTGTATCCTATTTTTTGCAGGATAACATTTTATTGTTAGCTTTTATCCATGTGGAACACACGAAGAAGTCAATGGTTTACAACAAGGGGATTATTTATTTAATGACATCAATATTCAGGATTCTATTTTTCCGTTATGGATGTGTGGGCTTTTGTAGTTTTATTGTTAACTTTTATAGTCGTGCGGGCTTTTGTAATTGTATTGTTATATTTTATGGTGTACAAGATTTACATTACACGGGTTTTATATTAGCAGGTTTTAGAATGTCCGAAAAATAGAGGAAACTCTGCCCATTTTTTTTTATTCGTGAACTATTAAGACTTGTAATATTTTGAAGTTTTTATGTACATTAGTTTATCAATAACGTGCGAGTTAGCAATTTGTGAATTTTCTTATTTTTAAATAATCATTTTTTCTTTGATTAAAAAATTTGGCATAGTTCAAAATTGTTCCAAGAGTGTATTAAATTTTGGCACGTTTATAAACTATACCAAAATTTACTCAATTTGGCACAGTTATAAACTGTGCCAAAAGTGTGCTAGAAATATCAAATTCTGACACGGTTTAAAATTGTGCCATAAGTGTTCCTATCTGGCCAAATCTGACACCCTTTTAAATTGTGCTAGAAAAAATGGCCATTTTGGAACTCCTGATTCTGGCACAGTTCAAAACTGTGCCAGATTTGATCTTGCACAGTTTTAAACCATGTCAGATTGCTATTTTTGGTGTAGGGAAAGGTCTATCGGCATCATCGGCTGAATGCATCCAAAGAAGAATAAATGGTTGCCAAAGTCAGGCTCCCCTAGTAAAAAAGAGGGATATTCGAAAATACCCTCAAATATGGCAAAAACCACAAATGGATGACGTCGCCACTCGTCGTCACCAAAAATCATCCCATCAGTGAAAGAATAAACAAACGGGACATCTTCTTCCCCTAAATCCCTTCAGTCTCATCTATTTGTTGACTTAATAATACCTACATCAAAAAAGATATACGAATAGAGTACCAAAAGACTATCCTCCCAACATCACCCAACGCCGCCTCCACAGCCGTCGGCGTCACCCACAAAGTCCGATCCACCTCTATCTGGGAATCCTCTCAGTCAAACCCCAGTAGTTGTTGTGCATCATAAGAGTCACTGTCATCTCCCCAAATCCAAAATGCATGATGTGGGTGGTATCCCTCCACCTCTCCCCTAAAGCACAGAGAATGGTCATCCGACGAGGAGTCTCATCTAGTGCAGATGCCAAACTACCAAAGTCGACTGATGAAACCACCTAGTGTACCACTAGAGGAAGGTGCTCCCAGACATCCTTGAACCTCGTCCGCCTCTGAGAATGCAGGTTCGGCATAGATATATCAGTTTGTTAAAAGAAAAAGTAAAAACCCTTGTCAAGATTCAGAAAAAAATAAGGAAATAATATCAAGGAAAAAAGAAATACCAAAGGTCATTAACACTTACATAACCACTAGGGCTCACCACTGTAGAAGATAGATGGTACGCAGGCTTGCGCCAAAGAGTCCGCTCGTTCGCAACTAACTCGAACGAGTCAAAGGCATTCTCCCTACCCAGCGCCAAGGGCACCCTAGCCCGCCACTCCAAATGCGCCCAGTCGTTAACATTTAACCACACCTTGTGGACTGCACTGCTTGAAAAATTCACCATTTCTTGGTGGTGGAAGAGAAAAGAACACTGGAACAGTTTGCAGTAAGGAAAGACAGAAGATAGAAGATCTAAAAGCTGTGAAAAATGAAGAAATCTCACCCGTTTTTACAGGAAGCTAAGGTGTGTGTCGATCGATAATCCTCGGCCACATACTGATCGATATTGTCCCTTCACCTACCCAAGGTAGTCCAAAAGACCATTCCACTGCCATTTGGCACCTCTTACACCCTTCCGGTCGGCACCTCCTTGAAATATTGTACAAAAAATCCTAAAAAATACAAGAAAATCCAGAAAAAACTCCAAAAAATTCCTAAAATTACCAAATGAATTTTAAAGCCTCTTTCACTAAGAAAAACATTTTTTTAAACCTCTCAAATCCCCAATCGGATTAAAACCACATTTTCTCCCATAATTATTTCCCTAGATAAATTCCCATATCCAATTGGATATCTCCCCAGCAACATCTCTAAAGGACACGGCAAAAATTGAAAAATTCCCCAGTAGGCTACACCCAATCCTCGAATTAATATTTTTTCCTCAGTGGAGTCTCCAAACTTACCTAAGAAACTATGCCCCATAACTTACTTAAGCCCTCAAAATTGGCTTCGATCCTCCGAATTGGTCACTTCTACTTAAGGTCCTCAGAATTGACCTCGTCCCTCAGAATTGGTTGCTCATACTTAAGCCCCTAAAATTTGCTTGGACCCTCGGAATTTTTCACTTCAACTTAAAGCCCTTAGAATTGGATTTAACCCTTAGAATTGGTCGCTCCTACTTAAGGTCCTCAAAATTGACCTCTTCCCTCAGAATTGGTCGCTCCTACTTAAGGCCTCAAAATTATTTTCGATTCTCAGAATTTGTCACTTTTACCTAATCCCTCAAAATTGGCTTCGACTCGCAAAATTGGTCACTGTAACTTAAAGCCCTTAGAATTGGCTTCGACCCTCAGAATTGGTCACCTCAACTTAAATCTCCCAAAATTGGCTTCGACCCTTTGGATTGGCCGCTCCCACTTAAGGTCCTCAAAATTAACCTCGGCCCTCATAATTGTTCACTCCTACTTAAGCCCTCAGAATTGGCTTCAACCCTTAAAATTAGTCACTCCTACTTAAGACCTCAAAATTGTCTTCGACCCTCCGAATTTTTCACTCCTACTTAAACCCTGATGATTGACTTCAACTCGCAGAATTGATCACTTCCACCTTAAGCCCTCAAAATTGGCTCTGACCCTCAGAATTGGTCGCTCTTATCTTAAGCCCTCATAATTGTCTTCAACAGTTAGAATTGATCACTCCCTACCCTAGGTCCTCATAATTGACCTCAACCCATAGAATATTCCATCCTCATTATTTCCTTATGTCCTTAAAATCATCCTCGACCCTTTGAATTGCTCATCCTTGTCCCTTTAGATCTGTAGAATCAACCTCTTTACAAAATATCATGTAATGTCTATTCGACGGCTTTCACTTGTTACAAGCTCACCCATTGAGGGTCTTTGTAAAAACCACATTCTAGTACCCCTTAAGTCTCTACTTAGGTCCCTTTCACCTCCCCATTTTGCTACAAACCCTACGTCATACTCTGAGTACAGATCTAGAGGCCATCGGGAACTCTCGAGCCCCATTTGACTCCGAGAAACTCTATCGAGAATGCAAAATCTCATGAATATTTTAAGGGATATGAATCCCATTTCCAATAGTCCACTCCATGCACGAATCGGCATAAAAGTTAGGGACGAACGGACCATTTAACCCCCAAAAATCGATTTGGAGGCCACCGAGTGCTCTCGGGTGCCAATTTGACCCCAATTAAATTCATCATCATAGCTAAAGCTCTTTGAATATTCTAAGGGAAATGAAACCCCTTTCTAATGGTCCATCCTGTGTGCAAAATAGCATAACCGTTCGGACGAATGATCCATTTTCCCCCAAAAATTTGGAGGCCACCAGGCATTTTAAGGCTCCGTTTGATGAAGGTCAACTCTTAAGATCAAACTAGACTGAATGAATATTTGAAAATCATTGGATACCCTTTCCAACGGTCCACCTTGTGCATGAATCAGCCTTACGGTACGGACGAACAACCTATTTTACTTTGAAAGGTCACCGAGCTCTTTCCCCGATTGACCAAGGTCAACTTTTTGAACTGAGTGAAGCTCTTTGGAATGTCAAATTACCTATCATAACCTTTCCAACGGCCCACCCCGTGCGCGATTCTGAGTTAGCATTCGAACGAACGATTTATTTTCGTTCGACGATCTCCCATCCAAAGCACCGATGACCACTTTCGAGCCTCATTTGACCCAATGTCAACTCCCAAACCGGGAGAATCCAAAGTACTCTTAAAGGTCTCTGAATTACCTTTCTAACGGTATGCCCCGTACGTCATTTGGAACAACTAATTGCATTATACGATCATTTTTTTGAAAAAAATCTGCACGAGACTGCCGATTGGCAGATTCATTTCTCTACCAATCAGCAGTGTGCCTACGGTTACCTATCGATTGGTAGGTCTAGGGCTATGTCGATCAGCACCCCCATTTCCCTATAAATAGAGGGCATGACCTCACTCCCGGGACACACCTCAGATCCATCAATATTAGTGATCTCGACATCATTCCCTTGCAACCAGCGAAGTTTCCTCGTGTGAAATTCTTTTCAATCATTCACTCCCATCCTGTTCATACATAATTTACCAAAATCTCACTCTCTCTCATCCAACATTCATCTCAACACTCAAGGGAGTTCATCAAGGATCAAGATCAAGATCAATCTTCAATAATCCAAAGAAGGTCCAAAATCTTTCTCTCTCTCTCTCTCTCTCTCTCTCTCTCTCTCTCTCTCTCTCTCTCTCTCTCTCTCTCTCTCTCTTTAATTTCTTTATTTTTGCATTAATTACATAGTTTCTTAATCTAACTTTTACTTTAGTTCATACACATTAATACTCCCATCCTTTATTAGTATATTGCACATAAATTATTTTCTATTAAAAATCCAAAAACTAAGAAAAAAAGGGTTATACTCATAAATTCTGACAGGATCTTTCATCACACTTTTTCAAAACTAAAAAACATATTTTTAGACACACACATCTCATAAATTCCCATTGAAATCTATGGAATAAAACCCCACCCTTATGTCCCATACGAACTATGTGAACTTTGATGCCTTTATATGCAACGTAGGTGTTTCGGGCTAAAACTCGAGTCTCTAGTCCAATTTTCTCATTTTCACATTTGTCACCTTTTCATCTATACATCGTTTTAATAGATATTATCTTTGTGATCTTTATTGGCGTTTTATCCCATCATATATTATTGTTTCATTATAATAATCAATATCTTGGTAAACACATAAATCGTATTTTCTACATATTATTTTTGGAACATTCCTATGGATGATCTCACTCTATTTTTTTCATAGTATGAGTTGGGCGATTCTAATCTCCATTTATATTTATACACGCACATGCACTTAATAGAGAAATAAAGTAAAACAATAACATAAGCCCATGAGGAACCTAAAGGGTGGGATGGGTGCTTAAAACCTTCTCATTCTGTAACTTATCCCCCAAACCTTAGAACTATTGGTTTCGTAAGCATTAGTTTGTCTTTGATGCCGCTCTCTCGAGGCGGTGACATGTTCTTTTGCCTGTTTTATGCGAAATAGGATGGTAACTCAATCGATTTACATTCATCCCATACCAACGACGACCGAAGTACTCTTAGATAAAGCGGGCGCGAATCCTTTTTTGCCCCTCTTTTATTCCCTCCCCAAGGAGAGAAGAAAAGAGAGATATCAGGAAGGCCAAAAGATCATCAGTACTTTGGGTTAGGGTTTTAGATCTTGTCTTGAATGGGGTTTAGAAGGTAAAAGGAAATAATTTGAAACTTTTTAGAGGGAACAAACTTTAAAGAAAAAAGGAAACATTTATGAGGCAAAGATATTGTCTAATGAATTGATAGGCAAAAGGCTCCTTTTTTAGGCAAACTGCATTGACTCATGACCATTAGGTCTGCTAACAGAACCAATTGGTCATGGAGTACTGTACCCCATGATCGATAGGTCATATGGGCACATATTTTCTATTTTATGTCCAATTCGGGGCCTATTTCGAGGTTAACTAAATCATTCTTTGTAGGGATCCTAGGGATTTGGGTATTTTATTCTAGTATTATTCAGGCCACCCTTAGTGTAACTAAGGCTTTGGATTTTTATTTAGGTTTGGGAGGTTTGAAAAATGGTGCCATATTCCTTATGTATTATTAAGTAGCAGAATGGGGCATCTTCAATTATCTTCTTGAAGGCTTTCGTTTTTCTATTGCTCTGATGACAATCCATTGCACTATAATAATGTCGTATTGCATTGTATATACGAAAATATTGGAAATGCCTACATTCAAATTGTGTCTTGGTGTGGTGATAAGAGTACTTGGCAGGCCAAAACAGGTTACAATGATTCTCCAAATGAATCTAATCATGTCGGAATCTCTGATGTTTTCAAGTGACTTAGCTTCTATCCAATTAGTAATATAATATGTGACAACTAAAAGTTACTTTCAATTCTTAGGTGAAGTAGGCGAGGCTCCAACAATATCTACCTTCCATTGAGGAAAAGGACAAGGGTTTGTCGAGGATTTAAGGTTGTTGGCTAGCTTGTGGAGTAATGGAAAGAATAGATAGCACTTGTTGAACTTTTCACATAGGATGTGGAGTCTTTTCTAATGTAAAGCCACGAACACCCTTCCTTGATTAACTAGAATTCCAAAGATCTTCCATCGACATGACTTCCACATAATCTTTCATATTTCTTATACATAAAATGATTAGTGTCAGTAGGGTAGACACATTCCAAGTACGATACAGTGAATGGTATTCTTGAAAGGTTTACGTCGAGGGACAAATACATAACTTTTACTCTAATTTAATGGGCCTCCCTTATATCTGGGGTTTGCATGTGTTCCTTAAGGTACTTCACTTATGAGTCCATCCAGTTGGGAGCTTTTTCTAAGACCAATACTTTCTCATCGTCATTTTTATTTTAGATAATCAGTCACTATAGGTATTAAACCTATATGACTCTTTTAACTTGGACTTAATAGCTGAATCTAAGGTGGCCAGGGCATTCTCTAACTATTTATTCCCATTGGGAATTATTGCACTTAAACTTATTGAAATTGAGCAACCATGTCTTGGGCCTTTTTATGGTAGGACAACATGTCCTCATCTCTATCTTATGCTTTATTGATATCTAATTAGATAAATGTCTTGATTCGCATAACACATCAAGGTGATTGGAACCTAGAGATAAGTATTTTTTCAATCCTCCAATGAGAGTCTCATATTCTACTTCATTGTTTGATGCCTTAAAGCCTGGTCATGTAGCGTGCTGGAGGATGGTATGATTTGGGGTGACTAAGATCATCCCCAGATTGACTCCCTATACGTTGGAGTCTCCATCCATGTACACTTCTTACCGTGATCAAAATCCTTTTTAATTACTCGAGTACTGAACTTACGGGTTTTCTTAGATTGTTTTTTACAAACTCTACAACGAAGTTGTTGATAATGGATATCAAACCTCCCTAATTTCACTAACCAATGTAACATTTGTCCAGAAATCTCGTCCTTTCTGAGGATTTCTTTTAGTGGAAAAGAGGTTATGGCTATGATTGAATGAACTTTGAAGTAGTGTTTTAACTTGCACAAAGCTATTACCAATGAATAAGATAACTTTTCCAGTTCGAGATATTGCAGTTTATCATCTAATAATATTTTAAAAGCATACTAAATTAGTGTTTTTCCAAGCTAAAATATAGGTAACTCTATGATCGAATACTGTTAAGTGTAAATAAAATAGGCCCCTTGGATTGAGAACCATGACAAAAGGTGATCAGCTCAGAAAATTATTGATTCCCTCCAATGTCATTGATAATTCATCTTTCCATGACCCATTCTTATCCATTCTTAGTAATTGGAAAAAAGGTTGGAATTAAACGAAAGATTGTGAAGTAAACCAATTAAGGGTGGCAACTATTTTGGTCAGCTAATGAACCTCCCTTATGCATTGGGGGGGTTTAATTGTCCTTGTTTTTTTTATTTTATCAAGAATAGATTTAACCCCTCTTTGGTTGACTAGATAGACTCGGAATTTTCTAGAATATATCCCAAAGGGTCGTTTAACGGAATTAATCCTCACTTTTGTAATGTCGAAGAAAGTTGAATGTGTTTTACGAGATGATAATGAAAATGCCAAGTGTGCACTCTAGGGCTACATTAAATTCCAAATTTTATTTCAATTATTGAACAACGTGAGAAATTAAACCAATTTTAATTTGAACACCTATTAAACACACTGAGTAAATTTTTTACCCAATTTAATCTGCCTAAAACATTCATCCAGATGATTATGAAAAATAAAATAAACATTACAAAACGCCACATTGTAAGAGGAAAACTCATAATGTAGAAAGCCTTGGACATTCGAGGCTATACAAATTCACTACGATATAAGGTTTATATGTGACAATCCTCCAATTTTAATCACGGGTGATCCGTCCTTCATTAAAATAAACAGGAATCGCATGTGGTTCATTCTTAGGATCACTGTCGAAAACCAATTTTTTTAATTTACTATCCACATATGTTAAATTAAGACGATGTCAATTTTATCTTTCATTAAATAACAACATTCAGAAAATAAAACTAAAATAATTCATCCATAACAATTATAAGTGTCTGAATCATCACACTATCAATGAATAAATAATAAATACCGAATAAACCATTAGTTCCCAAAACTGAATCCAAGACATAAGTCTAGGGCAATAAACTAAATCCAAGTACATCGTCTGCTAAATAAAACTAAAATGTATAAACTAAAAGCGGCAACATGCCCAAATGAAGTATTGAATCAACAACCTAATCTAGGAATAAATAACTAAAGCGTCTACATAAAGTCCTGTAAGCTTTCATAATGTTGCAGCTACGTATCTCTGGAATGAATCCTCAAGCTTGGTGTCCTTGTGGCTGGACACATAAAATGTTTTTGAAAAAATATTTTGACATGGATCAGATCCCAAAACCGTTTGAAAAAATATTTAGCAAATAATTAAGATGAAATAATTAAATATGCATTAACACTTTTCATATTTAAGCGGGTGTCACACTCTCTTGAGATATTACTCACCACTCAACTATTATGCACACCTAATGCTGACCATATAACTCAACTAGTTACACTACCCCACCAAACTAGTTTTGTTATATATCTTTCTATCACTCAAATTTATTCCAAGTATTTCCTTCCTTTAGTTATTAAGTTATTTAACCCTTTAACTTAGTTAATCATTTCTACTTTAATTGATTCTATAACATTCACACTAGTTATATAAATAATACATTCACACTTTGTATTATTAACCCGTATATAATTTACCTACTCTATTATATATGTATATATATACTAAAACAATCACACACATGTCGCATATAATAACCATCCTCCCGAGTAATAACTCACTGGATGCTTGTCTCTGTAATGCTATCATATCCCAGGTATACTCACTCTAACTCGATTACCATAAGTCGGTTAACTCACACTGAAATAGGTAAATTACTTGCAAAAATAGTGGAGGCGGTCATATTTCCTTGAAGTGAGACTGAATCATACCCAAAACATCTCACCTCGAAAATAAAACACACAATAAAATACTTAACGATATGACTTTGGGACTATACTCTCCCTGCATTCACTAGCCAGTGGATTTATCCACATCACGCAATCTCTGATGATAGTACTAGAGGGGTATGTTTTTACATAAATATCATGCACACCGATATTTATAAATTACACCCATATATATATTAACTCCATTTCGTATATATCTACATAATAATAATAATAATAATAATAATAATAATAATAATAATAATAATAATAATAATAATAATAATAATAATAATAATAATAATAATAATAATAAATCCGGCTAACCCTAACACCTGTAACACTAACACATAATCCCCGAGTCTATTTATCATCTCTAAATTTATTTAATTTCACATTCGTTAAATAATTAATATAGATAAACTTGCTAAAATACTCGGACTCACATGATTGGCCCATATATAAATAATAATGAATTTCTCTCACTTAATTCATTTATGTGGTTATTCTCCATTTCACACTTTTCTAATCCCAAATATAATCACCAATAACCACCAGGTAATAGTTCCCCACTATATTTTTCACCAAATCAATAAGCCTAGGATCAACCCCAAAGAAATTAGAGTCCATAAAAAAATAAACAAAACTTCCCTATTTTGGCCTTCATCGGTTCCCTATTTTTCACCAAATCATTTTTCTCTATTTTTATTTCTAAAATATCCATGGTTTCAATCCAAACTTCAACCCACTCGTAACCAATGTTTATTGCACATCTAAACAGGTTCTAATCCTAATATAAATCGTCAAACATCACTGATTTCTATTAAGATCCATAAATTCCACGAATTGAGTTTTTCACAAATTTCATTCCATTATCTCATTATATTCGATTATACAATCCAAATTAAATGAAATTACCTATTAAATTTCGAATATAGACCAGATTCCAACATCACTACATGGTATTTCATCATTAATTTTACATTTAATGCCCAATTTCCCAAAACCCCATTTTTCGTGAGATAACCCTTCCAAAAAATGAGTTTGTCTACACCTACCATGATATGAACATGAGTTTTTACAATTTAAATCAAAATAAAGTTAATTACTTGCCTTTTTAGGTATGTAGGATCAAATTATGCATTGTAGAAGATGGATTTGATGAAGCACACCCAATTCCTCCTTGAATTTGGCCTCTAAAGTCCCTTTCTTTTCTTCCTTCTCTCTTCTCTCAATTTATAGAGTTTTCAATTAGATTTATGGTTGCCTATAACTCTAATACTTAGGTTTAATATCCGTAATCCCAAAATTAGGCTAAAAAGTCAAGCCCAAATGACCTGAATACCCCGTGTGGGGCCGATTATGTTTCAAAAGGCCCGGGGACCCGATTACTACCCTCGGGCACACTATTTTGAATATCTCAACCCTTCTGAAACCAACCATAAGCTGGTAATAACCATCCAAGTCACTATAAAATAATTTTTTATCTCGACCTCATATAGTCTACATGCGACTTGAAGTTGATATGTAATATTGACACGTCACTATCACTCGCTATAACGTAAAATAATCATTCATTATTCACTTAATAATTATATTGCATAAATATTAATAAATATCTCTCTCAATTAATATTTTAATAAACACATAATAATTCATTCAAATAAATTATGTCACACGTCTAATTTAAAATAATCGAATGAATTAAATATTTATTACTTAGAAATACGGGGTGTTACACTATATAATAGTGATAGATAGTCCTCCTCACCAACTCGATGCCTTCAAGCCTAATGCAGTCTTCACTATTGGAACCTTATTCATAGAAACACCATGAAAATCCTTGCAATGTATTCCTCCTATGTCTGGTTGTCCACCGATCCTTGACTAGTATATATCACTGTAGTCACGCAGAATCCACCATGTCAAACAGAACTCAAACTGATATAGAGTAAAGTAGATTGTTGCTCAAAACATGAGATCTCAAAACTAGATTATTATGTCAAAGATGGGTCTCATTAAATGGTTGTAAATAGGGTTAGGAGGCTATAATTTTTTCTCTCAAAAGTTTTTCAAAATCCTTGTTCTAAAAAAACTATACCAACAATTGTATATATAGAAAAATGAAAAAAGATAGTGGCAAAAAATGAGATATCTCATTTGACCAAAAATTAATGTTTCCTTCGAACAAGTTAGGCTACCTCATTTGAATGAAGTCAAGTAATTCATCTAAGATCCCTAAACTTGTTAGAAAAATGTTCGTGAAATCTTAAAATGAAAGTGTATTTATTGTCTTAGGCGGAATGGTCTCATTAGATCCTTGTTCGAACGATACTAAAAACCTCGTTTGAACAAGAATAGAAACTCGTTCAAAAGAGAAAGTCAATCTCATTTGAAAGAAGCTCAATCTCATTTTAAGGACTTTAAAACCAATTTTTTTAAAATCATTTTTTGAAAGTGACTCCCAAACTATGAAAGTCAGGGTCAACATTTTACAATAACTATACCTTATGAATTTGATGGTTCTTCACTCGGACCGCTTCGTATCTTAGTTACATAGACTTGAAGGTATAAACTGAATAACCTAACTTATGGCTCAAATGATTTTATCCAAATAGAATTATATATTATTACAAATTTATAATAAATATTACAAACTTGACACATTAAAAATTTGTACGTACAAACATCCTCCTTTGTCTATTCCAGGAGAAAATAAAAAATTAGAAAAGTAGGTCGTTAAGCTATATTGTCCTTTCCCCAAACCCGAAAGGGAAAAATACATAAACAAAACATGAGTGATTCTATCTGTTGAGTATCTTTGCTCTTGTGAAACTTTTCTTCATCAAAGCATAAACCCGCACAATTAATGAACCTTTCAAATTCAAAGAGAATATAAGATGTATAATAATGTTAAGAAAAAAAATTCCCCATGTGAAACCCCTCCCCCTAATCTAAACTTCTCCCATTTTTGGGGAATAGACAAATGTAAAGGTGAATAATATGAAATAAATGATCACAAAGAAAAATAATCATATCATGCAATGTGATGTGAATCGGCAATGATAAACATACGAAATCACAATTACAAATAATCTAAGAGATGAAGCAATGACGGACAAGGATTAAATGCCTGCAGAGACTCAAAATAATACCATACACACGCATACATAGGTATGGCCATAAATGACACAAAAATAAGTTTTTCTCACTCATATGGCATAAATGTGGCTAAACCAAATGTGTCTTGGAGTGAAGGGGCATGAACTGGAATCAAAAGAAATATATCCCAAAACACTCAAGATAGTCCAAGGATCTCGAATTTTATCGTCTTATGTTGTCAAACATAGATTTAGTCTCAGGCGACAAAAAATGAATTCAAAATAAACAAACAAACTAAATGCATGTAAGCCTAAAAAGTGTTGATCATTCTCAAACTAATATCGTCAGACATAAAAGATAAACTAGGACTTATTGTGCAAACTCATTAATCATCAGCTCATAACACCATAAAAATATAAATATTCAATTTTCGCTATCTTGAAAATATCATTTTTTATGATCAATTTCTAAACTTTGGCCTGGGTAAATATTTTTCTTTTTCTTTTCTTTTTCAACATCTTTTTCCAATGGTGGCCTTTCACACAATAGAGATCTAATCACTTTATAGCCCTTTCCATTACACATTCTTGTTTTTTAAAGCTAAAGATATCCTCATCGCAATGATTCTTATATGTACAAATCCCATAGATATATAGATATGTTTATGCCAAGATTGATAGGAGAACAACTTATTTAGATCATGAAGCATAAGAAGTCCAATTCCAAAAGGACTCGTGAAAGTGTATGCGACATATACAAAGATGAACCCCTTAAGAAAAACCAAATAAGAACAACTCCGTGATATGGCACGATTGAGAAATATTCCAAAGAATTTTAATCCATACTATAATGTTCTAGAAATATGAAATAAATTAGATTCAAACACACCTGTATGCCACATAAAAAGTGTGAAACTACAACACAAACAAAATAAAAATATTTTTGAGTTTTTATAAAATTTTCACATAAAGAATGACTCAAAAGAATTTTTTTGTATTGTTCAAGTATAGACTCAAAAACAAAGAATTAAAATACAAAATACACAAATATATTACCATTAGTCATAACGAATAACATGAAGCACAAAACTAGTGTGTTAAAAAATACACAATCACTTAAGAAGATATAGCATGTAATGAATCATATGAGAATCTATAAGTCTAACATTAAGTGCCTCCAAATCGGATTTCCTTACCTAAATAGATAATGATTTATCACCTTGGGTTTTGGGAATCATGGTGACATGTGACTTGGACTTCTTAGAACCTCTCCTGAGATAAACAAAAACTCCTAATATGACATTTCCTACCACAGTGTGTGAAAGTGTAAACACGAAGAATGTTGTCATTGGATTGGCAATTGGGAATGTCTCTCTCACAACATTGGTATTGGATTGAGGAGCGGAAGCATTAAATCATCATAGACTAGAACTATCTTATCATTTTGGATTGGGATGGTTCTTAAAATTTTATCCAACTTTCCCGACCTAGATTCCAAATAAATTTTGACACCACTTGAGTCTATTAATTCATTTTCTCAATGAAAAATTTTAGACTCGAGCAAAAGTTTTGACTCATCAAATTTTAAAGACCCCTTCTTCAAATTTTCAAATAATTCACGAAGGCTGCATCTCCCCCGCCCCCAACCATATTTGAGCTTATCCCTAATAGTCTTCTCGCGTGCTCTTAAGTCCTCAATCAATTTATTATTATTTCCTATGGAACATTATTTTAACTTAGCCTTTAACTTCAAGTTACCCTTTTTCAATTTCAACGACTATGCATACAACTTTCGAAAGGCAACTTAAAGCTCACACTCCTCCTTATCACTCACATCTTATTCATCTTTCAACTCACTATCATTAAGGGTAGCATTGTAAGATTTGGGCTTCTTAACTTACTTCCTTTGTTTAGTGGTGCCCTCAAAAGCATGATGACTAAACCCTTGGCACTCATAACACTTGCCACAATCATCAATCTTCTTAGGGATATCCACGAACATTATTAAAGTTCTTGGTTTTCTTATTAAAGTTCTTATCTTCTCTAAGCTTATGAATTTTTTTGAAATTTGTTTCAAACCTAGTGATATCTTCGAGCTCTAACTCACACTCACTATCAAAATCCAAAACATACTCCTTACGAAATTTCAAAGATAAGATATTTTCCTTACTTTATTCTTTCATTTTAGGAAGACAAGTATTCATCCCATAGTTTTAGATATCACCTATAAGTTTTTAAATGCGTTTAGTATCAACACCGCTAAGAGAATCTAGGACCATGACTTTAGCGTTTAAACTTTCAGTAAATGACCTTAAAAAATTTCTCACAGCACTTGGTTCAGTTATAGGATCTCCTAAATTAATGAGTTAACAATTTAGCATAAAATTTATCAAATGACCCAATCGTTCCCATTTTAATCATCTCAAATTTTTTTTTTCAGATTTTGTAAGTTATATGTCCTAACCATATCAGTACCCTCATGTGTGGATTCAAAATTTTCCATACATTTTTCATTCTCATATAAGTCATAATTCTCCTAAATTCTTCAGTTGTGATGGCATAAAAGATAGCATTCACTCCCTTGGAATTAAACTTTGTGGCATCCTTTTAATCCTTAGTCTAAAGGGAATATGCCTTCAGCAAACCAACTTCTATGGGAGAAGATCACCCTTGTTGCATGAAGTTACAAATGTTAAATTTAAGGAAAAATATCATTTGTTCCTTCCAATAAGGATAGTTTGACCCGTAAAAAATAATAGACCGGGAAATAAAACTACCATCACGATTAAACCCCATTTGAAACCTTAAAACACATTAAAATGAGTACTAACAAAATAACTTGCTTTTATTCTCTATGATACCAATTTGAGAGTGAAAATGACAAGTGTGTGTGCTAGGGTTACACCAAATTTAGAGTTTATTTCAATTATTAAACCAAGTGAGAAATTACACCAATTTTAACTTGAACATTGATTAAACATGTTGTGTAAAGATTTTACTCAATTTTATCTTGCCTAAAACATGGATCTAGGTGAATAGCAAGAATTGACTTAATAATACATAACGTCGAGATGTACAAGTAAAACACGCAATTGGAAAAATCATGGGCGGATAACCAATGCAAATTCACTACGATATGGGGTTTATAGAATAGTGGCAGATAGTCATACTTACCGACTCGATGCATTAAAATCGAAAGTAGTCTTCACTAGTTGAACTTTCTTATTAACAACACCACAAGAATCCACTAACGGATTATCAACACGGTCTTCCCATGTCTCGATGTCTACCAATCTTTGACTAGTATCTATCACCACAGTGGCATTGAATCCACTATGTCAAACAGTTCTCGAACGCATATAGAGTAAACCTGGTTGATGCTCAAAACATGAGATTTTAAAACTAGAATATTATTTTAAAAGTTAAATCTCATAAATTAGGTGTAAATAAGGTTATAAGTCAATAGATTTTTTCATCAAAACTTTTCGAAACCTTCATTCTCAAAAAATTATACCAACCCTTACATATATAGAAAATGCAAAAAGATAACGGTACAAAAAATGAAGCTAGTCGTTCGAAAAAAAAATTGGGTTCGTTCAAACGATTTAGGCCATCTCATTTGAATGAATCCAAGTCATTCGAACAAGATAACAAACTCATTAGAACAAGATCCGCGCAGGTTTAAAATGAAAGTGTATTATCTTAGGTAGAGTGGTGTCATTAAATGCCCGTTAGATCATCATTCAAAGGAAATCGAAAGCTTCGTCTGGATGAAAATAGAAACTCATTTGAAGGAGAGACTCAATCTCATTTGAATGAAACTCAATTTCATTAGAATGAATTTAAAACCAAAAATATTTTTTTTAAAACCCTTCTTGAAAATGCCTTATAAAAAATATAAACACCCAAGCCAAGAAACCCATGGATCAACATAATATTCAAAATATACCTTTCTTGAGAACCCAAGGTTGAAGATGAACTTGACATGAAGTTGATGTCGTACATAGGCTTGAAGAACATATAAATTGGACAACATAACCTATGGATCAAACAATTTTTTCCAAATGGAATAAATCCATTATTGAAAATTTACATTAAATATTCCAAACTTGATACATTAAAAATTTGTCTTTATATAATCTTTGAGAGATAATCATCATTTTTCTTGATTTTTCCAAGCATGTCATCAGTTTATACTTTCAAGGTCCTTGAACATATTTGTAACTAATCATTAATAGGTATCCATTGCATTCTTGACGCCAAAGAGAATGACTGTATAGAACTTGAGACCAAGCATGGTGATAAAGAAATTTTTTTCCTATCTGGGTCTGAACACAAAGAATCTAGAAGACTCATTCGCCCAAAGTTGGTTGTGGCATTGAATTATTGATGAATCTTTAGTAGGGTGAAAATATCCTTGGGACATGCCTTGTTCTAACAGGTGAAATCAATGCAAATGATCCATTATCCATTATTCTTATTTACCACAATTGGATTTGAAATCCATTTATGCAGTTGAATTTTGTTGATGGACTTTGCCTCTAGAATTTTTTCAAACTCTTATTTTCCTACCTTTACCTTCTTAGGAGTTGTTCGATGAGCTTTATAGGCAACTCTTGAGTATGTTTAATGGACATGAAACTTGTGACAAATGAATTCCAATTTTTGTCGGCATATTATATGGTTGCCAAGTGAATACAACCTCATTTTCTTTGAGTAAGGTGAAAAACTCGTCTTCTTCCCCATTAGTGATGGAGATAACGATGAGAAATTTATTATGAAAAAGAGTATCTTTGAAAAAAAACCTCTTTAAATGGTTATATGATCCTGTTAGGGTCTACCTTTATGTCTACTACCCCTAGCCTCTCGTGCTTTAGTTACTATTTGGTGGGGAATGACTCCTCCGTGTCTATTTAATGCGATAAAACACTATCAAGTAGAATCTTGGTTGTCACGTATCCCCATTATCCCTCGATTAAGAATGCACTTGAGATTTTGGTGATAAGTGGATAAGACTACCCTTATTGCATGCAACCAACCCCTCCAAAATATCGCATTATATGGGGGAATCAATGTATGACCAAGAATTTGATGAGATTTGAAATACTTCTCATCCATACTGGTTCTACCACTTTTCCTAACAGTATTATAATTTTCCCTTTAAACCCAACAAGAGGGATAAACGCCTCCCTGAGGTATTCCATCTATAACTTTAGACGGTTCAATAGCTTAGGAAACATTACCTACAAGGAACTTCCTTAGTCTACTAATAGCTTGTCCAGTTCCTAATTTGTGATTCCAAGTGAGATTACCATTGTGTCATAGTGTGGGTCCTAACTCTAACCAAGTCTTCCTTAGTGAAGATGATACATTTGATGTAGTCTATCTCTTCTGAAAGACAATGTTTGTCTACAGTGAATTTAGTTGGAACAATCTAGAAATCCACTACTATAGTGATCTTTATTATCTTCATTCTTATAACATTACCTTTTATTTGATCAGGATTAAAGGTTCCATGGATTAATAGAAATCCAAGCAACAATTTATCATCCCCAAGTGCATTATTTGGATTTTGGTCATGCTCTACTTAAATGTTTCCCTTTTTATTTTCAATAAAAAGACCCAAATGACATGCCTAGTCTAGATCCTTAAGGTGTGATTCCAATGCCTATCTCGTACACATGTTCCTTATGGTGGGAAGACGTTAAGGCGGTGTATTTTATCATCTTCCTAGAATATCTGAAGTAATGGTGATCCTTAGTTTTGGTTAAGATTTTGTATATTGGTTCCTTAAAGAACATATTGATAATGAGATGAGATTTACTTGGATTTGACTTCTTATTCCCTTTTGAATCATTATTTTATTTTTTTCCTCCCTTTTTGGGAACATCTTTGTCTCAATTCGTGTTTGCCTTTGGTCAACCATTGTCCCGATTTATTCATCTAACATTCTTATTAACTTTAGCATATTTTTTTTTATCCTCAACATTAGGTCATCAATAGTGGTTGTTTCCTTCTTGATGAGAGAATGGTAGAACAAGGGGCTATTTGGCAAGCCAATCTTGAAGGATGCTATTGTAACCTCTTTGTTACAATATTTCCCCTCATTATATATTTCTGAATATTATTATGAGTAATCACCTAGTGCCTCTTGTGGTTATTCTTTATCATAAGGAGCGAATCCATCCTCTTAGGGTGGATATCTCTTATGATGAATTTGGAGGTAAAAGCCTCATCGAGCTGTTTGAAATAAGAAACAAACACGTGAAGGAGATTATTAAATCACTTTTGTTCCATACCCCCTAAAATTGAGGGAAATACCCGACATATTATGGTTTCATTATTGTTATAGAGTCTCATGACCTGGTGATACTAGTTAGTCGAATATGTTTACCTATTATATATTTTGATTAATCGAGTGAATGGTGATTTCATTTGGCTGATAAGGGCCATTCTAACTAGATCTTTAGTGGTTCGGTCTCCTCAATGAGATGTGTGATTTATAATATTTCTTTGCATAAGGTTACATAGGTTTTCTTTTCCATGGTGGCTTCAAGATTGAGCTTTTATTTCTGGTGACCATCCCTAGGTGGAGAGGTCCAGATGGCATTATGAGTTCCTTCCTCAATTGCTATTTTACTCGCTTAAGGACTAGAAGTGAGGGTGATCTTGTAGCTTTTATGTTTATACCTCTAGATCTCTTTCTCCCTCCAATCTAAATTCACTAGAGGAAATAATTATTCTTATTAGTCATTAGTGGCTTCCTCTTATTCGCAAATATGATGATCGTAAGTGTATATGAGTCATGGAATTTGCCGACCAATTAATACGATTGATAAGTTTTGGATTCTTACCGATTTAATGAGTTAATATTTATGATTAATCATTTAGAGCTTTTTGATCGACTAAATAATTCAAGAACAAGTGTTAACAATTTTGTGCCCCTGCCGACTAAATGAGTTTGCTAACTTGTGTTCGAACATTCTCCCGGTCCAATATGCCTTAGCAGTATCATTCCATCTACCTTACCTTTTAGGTTTTATCATCACACTCCCTTAGACCTTGGTGATATAATGGCCAGAATGTACCTAGTTGATGGGCTATCCGCCCGATCAGGTTTTTAACGACCAACCTAAGTTGGCTTTTTTACCTGAGGATCCCCTGTAAGGCTTTTGTTGTTGTCGGGGCTACTCATGAGGTATATAGTGTTTGTGACAAAGACTTGAGGGTTATAGCAATTGAAATACTTTAATAACTTATTATAATTACTGTGAACCCTTCTCGATATAATGAAATCAGTTGATTGAAATAAGCTGAATAACTTTATAATCCACACGAGTTTTGTTATGCATGAGGAAGTTCAACGGCTAAAACAAGTTGAACACCTTATTGAAAAAAAATAATATGTTCTTGTGGTTGAGGGAGTTATTTTTTAGAAAGGGTGAATAATACTGAGATACATAACAAATATATGAAGCAATCAATATACGAGATCAAAATGCGAGAGCCAATAGACCTTTATTCATTGAGTAATAACTTGCAAGCGACATAAGCTTGAAATAAAATTTTCTATAAACTAAATGCACTGATAAAATATAAAGAAGACTAAAAGTAGAACTTCTTAAGATTGGTTGAGTTCCACTCTCTTGGTATTTCTTTGTCCTCCACTATTTCCAAGTGATATGCTCCTTGAAGGTTGTCCCTGATTACTTTAAAATGCCCTTCCCAATTTGGTCTTAGCGTTCCATCTGATGGTCTTATGGCACTGTCGGGGACTTTCCTTAAGACATAGTCCCCCATTTGGAATTTCCTCATATTGAATTTTTTATTATACTTCTTGACCAACTGTTGTTGATAGGAAGTCAACTTGATCATGGACTGTTATTTTCTCTCATCTACTAAGTCAAGTTTAGTGCGTAATGCATTGCCATTCATCCCATGGTCAACCAAGTTCGTTCCGATGGTAGGGAGACCAGCTTCATGTAGGATAATAACTTCCATTCCATAGGAAAGCGCGAAGGGTGTTTCCCTAGTTAGTTTCCTTGGAGTAGTACGGTAGGACCACATAACATGTGGGAGTTCATCCACCTAGGCACTCTTTGATCTTTCCAGCCTCTTTTTTAGGCCATCGAGCATGGTTTTGTTACAAGCTTCTTCTTTACCATTGCTTTGGGGATATGCCACATAACTGAAATAGTGCTTGATGCCATGCTCATCACATAAACCTTGAAAGAATCTTCTTTTAAATTATGTGCCATTGTCGGTGATGATAGTTCTTGGTACCCAAAGCGTGTTATGGAAATTTTTTAAATTAACTGAATCATGTTTATGTCACGAATGTTTGCCAGTGGTTCTGCCTCTACCCACTTGGTGAAGTTGTCTATTTCGATCAATAGGTACTTTCAATTTCCCGATGCGATAGTTAGTGGTCCCATAATATCTAATCCCCATTGCACGAATGGCCAAGGACTTGTCAAGGATTTCAAGTCATTGGTTGGCTCGTGGACCATAAGATAATTTTTTTAGCATTTTTCACATCTTCGAACAAAGATACTTGCATCCTTTTGCATGTGAGGCTACTAGTATCCTTCCTTAATTTATCTAAAGGCCAATGACCTCCCTCATGCATGACTATCACAAATACCATCATGAAGTTCACTGTGAACTTGCTCGGTGTCGTATGGGTGGATGAATTGGAGGTAAGGGAATATAAATGATCTTTTATAGAGCTTTTCCTTTGGGCGAGGTAGAAACGGGTTTCTTTCACCTTTGATGATCTAATCTCCTGTTATCAGGCAGCATGTCACTTCGTAGATAATCAATGATGGGGTCCATCCAACTAGGGGACCTTTCTGTTAGGAGGAATTGATCGGCGACCACCGTATGATCAATGTTTAGCTACTCGATGAACTCTATCTGAATAATTCTTCTGAGATCGGAGTCCACTGTTGAACTTAGCGATGCTAGGGCATCAACGTGACTATTCTCTCCCTAGGGAACTACTGAATATTAACCTTTTCCAATCCTACCATATGATCTCTTACTATAGCAAGGTATGTTGCCATCCTGTCGTCTTTTGTATTGACATCTCCACTTACTTTCTTGGAGACCAATTAGGAATCGTTAAATATGTTAAGGCGCCTTACCTAGCATTTAGGCCTTGCGCAAGCCAGCAATTAATGCTTCGTATTTATCTTCGTTGTTGGAGGTTTCAAATCCCAACCTGATTCCTTATTTGATGATAGTATCTTCAAGTGTGATGAGGATGATTCCTACTCCCGTCCCCCTTGGAATTGGAGCTTCCATCAACGTATAGGGACATTCCTTAGACTATGCTTCCTCATTTGTTGACTACTCCATTTCCTGTTAGTCGATAGGTTGGTCCCCTATAATCTCGATTATAATATCAGCAAGGACTTGTCCCTTAATTACTGTTCTTGGTTGAAAGTACATATAAAACCTCACTAGCTCGATCGACCACTTTGAGAGTCGTCCAAAGAGGCCGAATTTTTGAATAACCGCTTTGAGGGGATATACAGTGATCATTATTATTAAGTGAACTTCAAATTAGTGCTTCACCTTCTTTTAGGTAACAAAAAATGAATTGGCAAGATTTTTTTAAGGTCAAGTAGCATTATTCTGTATCTAGAAGCATCTTGTTGGCATAATAGACATGGTACTATCTATCTGCTTACTCACATACCAATGTCGAGCTCATAGTGTGGTTTGATACTATGAGATAGAGATATAGTGGATCTACATCATCGGGAATCACCAATAGGGGTGGTTTACTGAGGTAGGAGTTGATATCCTCCAAAGAACTTGAGCAGTAATTATTTCACATGAGGCCTTTGTCTTTCTTTTAAAGCTAAAAGAATGGTTGGCAGCATTCTGAGGACTTGGAGATAAAGTGATTGAGTTCTTTGAGCATACTAGTAAGCTCTATGTATATGGAGGCTGGATATTGGTGATCACATAAATTTGATTTCGATTGGCCTCAATTCCACTTTTTCTGACAAAATAACTTAGAAATTTACCTGACTGGACACCGAATGAACACTTATTTGCGTTGAGTTTCATTCAATATGACCTAAGGATCTCAAATGTTCTGGTTAAGTCCGTGAGGTGGTCGCCTCTATTCTTGCTCTTTACTAACATGTCATCAAGGTAGACCTCCAATATGTCTCTCTCATCTATCATTTGAACATCTTTGTGACCAGCCTCTAATAAGTTGCCCTTGCGTTATTAAAGTCGTATGGCATGACCTTACAACTATATAAACCAATCGGGGTTATGAATGATGTTTTATCCTAGTCGAGGTCGAACAACGAAATTTGATGGTACCCTGAATAATCGTCTAGAAAACTCATCCTTTTATGTGCTATAATAGCGTTAACAAGCTAATCAATCTTAGGCAGTGGGAAACCATCTTTCGACTGTTGAGATGTGCGAAGTCAATACAAACCCTCCGATTACTATTGCTCTCCTGTACTACCACTCTGTTGGATAATGAAGCCCTTATACTTTTGACTCACTTGAGTCTATATTGTATAAGTTCTCATATAGTTTGGAAATTGTGACAAAATTATGTCCTCCCTAATATCCAAAGAACCTCAGAAGTTGGTTTGCTACTTCATCTCTCTATCTTGTAGTGATCAAGAACAAATTGCCAACACTCACACATAATAGAATTTATTTTCTGCATATCATACTGCATAATAATGTGTGTACATATGTTAAGTGTGTTTAAATCCCTAAGTTGGAATTTTAATAATTTTTTTGGGATTTTTTAAACATTTTTTAAATAAGGTTTTCTTAATTAAAACTTGATTTAAAAGTTTTTGTGGTCAATTTGTATTTATAATTTGTTGGGTTTATTGGCCTAATGTTACATTGCGTAGAATCCGAAAGCGGAGTAAACTTCAGGGTGTGGTTTTAATTAGTTTAAGACGCGCGTTTCATATCCTGTTATTGACCAACACATGTCTTCATCTGATTGACTGAGATTGTGTTTCTTTACTGAGTTAAAAACGCGTATGTTTTTAGCCCTTGGATCATTAGCTATCGACGATCTGCATGTTGTCTTGGTGAATCCCAGTACATCTTTTTAAACCAATCAGGAATCATTTAAGCACCGCATTATTAGAACCCTTCGATCTAAGTCAATTTGACTTGACTTAATCCTGGCCCTTGGTTTTGATCCAATATCTCGAACCTTCTCTTCACCCTATATAAAGAACCCTATTCTCAGACTTCGAAGACTTTTGCCCTTTTCATTTTTCTGAGAAATAGAGAGAGTAGAGAGAGAAGAGAGAAAACAGAGAGAAGAGAGAGAGTTAGAAACCCTAACCCTGTTCGTCAAGCCTCTTCCATCCAAACTCAAACACTTCTCCAAAACACCTTCATATCCAAAACACTACTCTGAGTGTTCTTGAGTGTTTGAGAGTTTGAGTTGAGTTTGTGATTGTTGCGGTAACCTCTTGTTCGTTAGATCTTGTTTTCAACTTAAACGTTTACTCAGATCTACTTTCTGATTTCATAGAAATTTCAGATCTGAGTTATTCATGTTACATTACACTTAGTTTCATTCTTTATTTCTCATCTTGAGAAATATATTGTTGATTATTGTCTATAAAACGTTTTCTTACTTTGAAATCAACAATAAATGCTTTATGTTTCTAGTTCTTGTAAAACTAAACCTTTGACCTAGTTTGGAATCTCACTTGAAGGTTTTCAATATCGAAAAACTTTTCTAAATTCTGAGATTGATTAAGACCTTGTCTGTCTTCCTAGCAAGGTATCCGTGGATTCTGGGAATGATTTAAAGGTCAAATAAGGTTCAAAGTTTTGTAAGAAGAAAGAAAAAGAAAAGATCACAGCATATAGTGTTACTATAATTTGTTAGGACTGTTTGTACTTAATAAGTGTGCGTGTGTGTGCATGCATGTGTTAGAAAGCACCTCCACAAACACTTTCACCCTACAACACGAAAACTGTTGGTAATAAGATCTTGTGAACAAAGAGTCGATGTAAAGTGCTGGAACAAATCAGAAGTTAACAAATTGGGAGAACTACATCTACAATCAGAACTGCAGAGAAGTTTTAAGGACACCAGAGGGTAAATTCCTAAACTTATATAGGTCTGAGTTGTTTGCATGTTAGTTATATAGTTTGTAACTCATATATTTGTTTTAGTGGATTTTTCATTTTACTCCGTAGAGGGAGTCGTGGATGTTTCCTCAATTGGTGAGGTTTTACCACGTAAAAAACATCTTGAACATAATCTTTCTACATCTCCTCATCTCACTCTTGGTTGTGCTGAATTTAAGTTTTTTTAAACTACTTTATAAACCTGTTATTCAAAACTTGAATAGATCTTGTACATACTGATTTATTAAACACATCTTGTGTTCAAATAGTTTGGTTTTTACGAAAAGAGTTTCTTAAAAAAATAGATCGGAGTTACTTAAATAGTTTATTTTTAATAAATGGCTTTAGTAACATTTTTCAATTGGTATCAGAGCTTTGTAAACTGCTTTCAAAAGAGATCCTGTGTTTCTGAAATTGTTTTCTGAAAATCAAATATGGACGAGAAAATGAAAAATTTGGTAACTTGACCAGACCTCCAATCTTTGATGGAACCAATTTTTCTTACTAGAAAGTAAGGATGATTGCTTTCATTCAAGGAACTCTGGGAGATGATATCTGGGAAATTGATGAAAATGGTTACACTTTTCCTACTAAACCAGCCAATGAAGGAAGTAATGATAGGGTTAAGAAAGCATTAACCGAGTTCACTCAAGAAGAGAAACAAGTTTCTCGAAATAATAATAAAGGAAAGAATGCCATATTTATGTCCATAAATGAACATGATTTCAAAAGAATATCATCATGTACCACTTCTAAGGAAGCTTGGTACACCTTGGTTACTACTCATGAAGGAGACACTAGAGTTAAGGCTGCTAAAACCCAAATGCTTATCTAGCAGTATAACTCCTTAATCATGTCTGAGACTAAGTCATTTGATGACTTCTATATGAACCTGACTGATATTGTGACCAAACTGCATGCTAATGGGGTGACTTATGATAGACATGAAATTGTATCTAAAATTCTAAGATAATTACCACAGAAATTTGATAACAAAAGATATGCTATTGAGGAAATGTGTGATCAAAATCTCACTCCTGAATTACTCAAAAGTAAACTAAGAACTGTGGAAATGGAACTAGAATATAAGAAACAATTGACACAAACCCATAGGAAACAGACTAGTTCCAATTTGAGCTTCTCTTCTAAGTTAACTAAGCCTGAACTTATATTACCCACTTATGACTCTGATGAGGAATGCAATATAGAGAGTTTGGACAATCAGATTGCCTTAATTACAAAATAGTTTAAGAAAATTATTAAGTTTAGAAACAAAGTGGCAAATAAACAAGGCAATTCAAATTATCCAACTTCCTCAAATCACAGGCCTCATGAGAAAAACCATGACAAAAACCACAAGGACTCTCACATTAGACCTAATAGAGACCTTAAGAAGACTGAATGCTATAGATGTGCTAAATTGGGGCACATTGCACAAGACTGTAGAGTTAACTTGAACACTCAAAACAAACATACTAGGGCTAACATTTGCAAAACATGGGATGATTCAAGTGATTCTGAAAAGGAGGAACCTGAGTCACCTGATGTTTTTTACCCTTGCATGTCTTTCTTTGCCAAGATCATATATAATGATGATGTGCCTACGCCTGTGTATGAAAATGTTTCTAGTAACTCTACTTCTGCTATTAAGAATCATGTTTATACTGGTTTAGATGCTTTGATTACTGAGAATGTTGCATGTTCTACTTCGGGGTGTGTGAGTTAAAGGGATAGCGATAATGACGATGTCAATGGGTGTGTGAGTTTAACAAATGAATCTTTAGGGGTCACTTCACACACCACACTTAGTGACTCGGACAATGAAGACCTCCCTGACATTCACACACTTTATGCTAAAACTCTCAAGAAAAGCACTAGACTAGAAAAGATTGTGAAAGATCCCACTAAGAAGTTAGAAGATCTAAGCCTAATGGTTAAACTAAATGCTGAAGAGTATACTACCCAATGTTTGACTCATAAAAACGAAATCAAAATGTTTAATGAAAAACTCAGAAATTTAAAAGAAACAAATGAAACTCTAGAGAAAAAATACAAAGGGACTTTGTTAGAATTAGAGCAAACAAAAGAAAAGACAGCAACTGTTTTCAAAAAATTTACAAAATTTGAAAATAATTCAAAATGTTTTAATGAATTTGTTGCTGAATCAAAAACCAATTCTGATGATCGAACTGGAATAGGGTTTTGCCCCAATTTAAAAACACAAACAAAATCTTTTGAAACTATCAAGTTTGTGTCAGGAGGCAAAAGACCTATTGAAACATGCCCAGACTTTCATTCTCTAAAAATTGAGTTTGATTCAAAAAATTAAAATTTTAACATTGGGGAATCAAGTTGCTCTAAACATGAAAGTTCACCTAAGGCTAAATATGCCTGCTCTTCTATTAGGTAGAGTGAGTCTTCATACAAGACTGTTATATCTAGGAATATAGTTCAGCCTCAAAACTCTTCAAAACCTATGTTTAGAGACTTTCCTAAGGAGACCTCAATTCTGAGCAATCTTTATTGCTCTTACTACGACATATATGGTCACTCTTTTGATAGTTGCTATGCTAGGAGACTAGTTAAACCTGTCTATAATCCTCATATCTATCAGAACTTTAACTATTCTAGGAGGATCCACAACAGTTATATACTTCCTAGACAGCCAGATAGAAACTCTAATTATAGAAAGAGAAAGACCAAACCTAAAAAGAACATTTCCTAGAAGGAATCCTAAGCACTTTCCTAAACCAAATGCTCAAGTCTTTCAAAAAATTCAAAATCATGCGCAAAACGTTTTTCAGCAAAAATCCAAAGCTCGCAAAATTTATTAATTAAGAGCTAATAAGCGCAAGATGAAATCTAAGGCAATTTGGGTTAGAAAAGATGATCTATTACCTCAGATGAAGTGTAATGTTGTTGTTACTGCTTTGAAAGCTGAACACACATCATCTGGTTGGTATTTAGACTCTGGATGTTCTAAGCATATGACTGGTGATGAAACTAAACTTTTAAACAAAACCAACTTTGCCGGTGGTAAAGTCATATTTGGTGATGGAGTTTCATCTCAAATCATAGGCAAAGGAACTCTCCAAGAAGATGGGCTTCCTATTCTTCAAGATGTTCTTCTAGGCAAAGGTCTTAAGGAAAATCGACTTAGCATATCGCAATTTTGTGACTCAGATCATACTATTACCTTTTCAAAGAACAATTGCAAAATTTTAAATGAAAAAGGTGAATGCATAATTACTGGATTCAGAACTCCTGATAATTGCTACACTGTCATGAACAATTCTGAAATCTATAATGTTGCCAGAATGGATGACAATGAGATATGACATAACAGAATGGGTCATATAAATTACGATAACCTTAGTAGACTAACTTCTCAGGAAATAGTTAGAGGAGTTCCTAAAATCAAACTCATACCCAATCTTATTTGTGGTTCCCGTCAGGAAGGTAAAATTGTTAAGGCACCTCATAAGAAAGTTAAAGACATTCTTACTTCTAATCCCTTAGAACTCATCCATATGGATCTAATGGGTCCCTCCCAGACTGTTAGTCTCTGTGGACACTATTACATCCTATTTATGGTTGATGACTTCACTAGATTTACCTGGGTAGCCTTCTTAAAACAAAAGTCTGAAACATTTCAAACCTTCCTAAAAATTCTTCTTAGGATTGAAAATGAGAAGGATACTTAAGTGGATAGAATTCATAGTGATAGATGTGGTGAATTCAAAGACACTGGTATTATAGAATACTGTGACTATAATGGTTATAAACACGAGTTCAGTGCTCCTAAGACCCCTCAACATAATGGTATTGCGGAGAGAAAGAATCGTACCCTTCAAGAGATGGCACGTGTTATGTTACATGCCAAGAATTTACCTAAATATTTTTGGGTAGAGTCCATTCGTACTGCTTGTCACATTATAAATAGGGTCTATCTTAGAAAGATATCCAAACAAACCCCTTATGAACTTTGGTACAATAAAAAGCCTAATCTCAAATATCTTAGAACCTTTGGCAGTACTTGTTATGTATGCAAAGATAGGGAACACTTATCCAAATTTGAGAGCCGGGGAGATAAAGCCATATTTCTAGGATATTCGCCTAACAGTAGAGCTTATCGAGTGTATAATCTTCGAACTAAAACCTTGATGGAATCCATAAATGTAATTGTTAGTGACTACTGTAGAAAGCAAGACTGGTGAATTTACTATTGAGGAAGAGTCTACAAATATTTTAGAAAATGACTCCTCTCCAATGGATAATTCATTACCTATTGAGACACCTGAGGTACCTAATTGGGTTTCAAAAGATCATCCCATAAATAACGTAGTTGGTAACCCTAGTGAGCCAGTGCGTACAAAATCCCAACTCAGAAACTATGCACATTATGCATGCTTTGTTTCCCTTGTGGAACCAAAGAATGTAAATAAGGCATTAAATGACTCTCAATGGATTTCTGCTATGCAGGAAGAACTTTTATAATTTGTCATTCATGATGTTTGGTATCTTGTTCCACGTCCTGATCACAAAAAGGTTGTTGGCACACGTTGAATTTTCAAAAATAAGACTGATGAAAAAGGGATAGTAATTAGAAATAAAGCTAGATTAGTTGCTAAAGGATACTCTCAAATAGAAGGAATAGATTTTAACGAGACCTTTGCTCCTGTTACTCGTTTAGAATCTGTTCGTCTGCTTTTTGCTATAGCTTGCCACATGAACTTTACACTGTACCAAATGGATGTCAAATCTGCGTTCCTTAATGGAATACTGGCTGAAGAAACCTATGTAGAACAACCTAAAGGGTTCATTGACCCTAAACATCCAAATCATGTATTTCGTCTGAAAAAGGCTTTATATGGCCTTAAACAAGCTCCTAGAGCTTGGTATGAGCGTCTTTCTAGTTTTCTTTTTGATAAAGGTTTCAAAAGAGGCGGAAATGACCAAACTCTTTTTGTCAAACATTTTGACAAACACATCACTATTGCTCAAGTTTATGTTGACGATATTATATTTGGATCAACTTCTCCCTCATAAGTCAAATCCTTCTCTGAAACTATGCATAAGGAATTTCAAATGTCCCTTATGGGGGAGCTACAATTCTTCTTAGGCCTTCAAGTCAAACAAAATTCAGAAGGATTATTTGTATCACAATCCAAGTACGCTTTAGAGATAGTAAAGAAATTTGGCCTCGAGAGTGCTAAAGATTCTAAAACGCCCATGAGTACTACGCTAAAACTTTTCAAAGATGAAAATGGAAAATCTGTAGATCCTACTCTGTATCGTAGTATGATAGGCACCTTACTATATCTTACTGCCTCGCATCCTGATATTATGGATGCTGTGTGTGTATGTGCTCGATATCAAAGTAATCCTAAAGAGAGCCACTTGAATGTTGTTAAATATATCATTAAATATGTAAAATGCACTCTAAATCTAGGACTTTGGTACACTAATGACACACCAAGCACTATAATTGGGTACACTGATGCTGACTGGGCTGGGTGTACTGATGATAATAAAAGCACATCAGGAGCATGTTATTATATAGGTAATAACTTGGTAGGAAGGAGTAGTAAAAAACAAAACTGTACATCACTCTCAACAGCTGAATCTGAATACATAGCCACTGGTAGCTGTTGTACTCAATTAATGTGGCTTAAACAAATGCTAAGTTATTATGGTATTCAAGAAAACCTATTGCATCTCTATTGTGATAATCAAAGTGCGATTAATATTTCTAAAAACCCTGTTCAACACTCGCGAACAAAGCATATTGAAATCAGACATCATTTTATACGCGAATTCGTTGAATCTAAGGAATTAGAAATCAATTATCTTCCTACTGATCTACAACTCGCAGATATGTTTACCAAACCTATAGATTATAATAGATTCATTTCATTACGAAAATCTATTGGTATGGTTTATGCTGACTAATAACTTTGCTGTTTATCCAAGTTTTTCCCTTTGTCCATTTGAGACAAAATGGGGGAGAAATTTGAGTCTATTCAATTCTTACATATGCTAAACAGCTTGATCTTATTGATTTATTTTAGGTTCTTATTGTACAGTTACTCTCAACAGTTGTAATAGGGTATTCAAATGTACTTAGTTGAGTTATGTATTTTTTGATTTCTAGGTATTGGGTAGATAGAATTTTGATAGGAATAAGTTTTTCTTATTTTCTTGTTGCCCTACGAGTCCTAAATGACTCAAAGGAGATTTTATCCCATATTTCCAAAGGGGGAGATTGAACCCCTTATACTTTTGACTCACTTGAGTCTATATTGTATAAGTGCTCATCTAGTTTGGAAATTATGACAAAATTATGTCCTCCCTAGTATCCAAAGAACCTCAGAAGTTGGTTTGCTACTTCATCTCTCTATCTTGTAGTGATCAAGAACAAATTGCCAACACTCACACACAGTAGAATTTATTTTTTACATATCATACTGCATAATAATGTGTGTACATATGTTGAGTGTGTTTAAATCCCTAAGTTGGAATTTTAATAATTTTTTTGGGATTTTTTATACATTTTTTAAATAAGGTTTTCTTAATTAAAACTTGATTTAAAAGTTTTTGTTGTCAATTTGTATATATAATTTGTTGGGTTTATTGGCCTAATGTTACATTGGGTGGAATCCGAAAGCGGAGTAAACTTTAGGGTGTGGTTTTAATTAGTTTAAGACGCGCATTTCATATCCTGTTATTGACCAACACATGTCTTCATCTGATTGGCTGAGATTGTGTTTCTTTACTGAGTTAAAAACGCGTATGTTTTTAGCCCTTGGATCATTAGCTATCGACGATCTGCATGTTGTCTTGGTGAATCCCATTACATCTTTTTAAACCAATCAGGAATCGTTTAAGCACCGCATTATTAGAACCCTTCGATCTAAGTCAATTTGACTTGACTTAATCCGGGCCCTTGATTTTGATCCAGTCTCGCGAACCTTCTCTTCACCCTATAAAAAGAACCCTATTCTCAGACTTCGAAGACTTTTGCCCTTTTCATTTTTCTGAGAAATAGAGAGAGAAGAGAGAGAAGAGAGAAAACAAAGAGAAGAGAGAGAGTTAGAAACCCTAACCCTGTTCATCAAGCCTCTTCCATCCAAACTCAAACACTTCTTCAAAACACCTTCATATCCAAAACACTACTCTGAGTGTTCTTGAGTGTTTGAGAGTTTGAGTTGAGTTTGTGATTGTTGCTGTAACCTCTTGTTCGTTAGATCTTGTTTTCAACTTAAACGTTTACTCAGATCTACTTTCTGATTTCATAGAAATTTCAGATCTGAGTTATTCATGTTACATTACACTTAGTTTCATTCTTTATTTCTCATCTTGAGAAATATATTGTTGATTATTTTCTATAAAACGTTTGCTTACTTTGAAATCAACAATAAATGCTTTATGTTTCTAGTTCTTGTAAAACTAAACCTTTGACCTAGTTTGGAATCTCACTTGGAGGTTTTTAATCTCGAAAAACTTTTCTAAATTTTGAGATTGATTAAGACCTTGTCTATCTTCCTAGCAAGGTATCCGTGGATTCTGGGAATGATTTAAAGGTCAAATAACGTGAAAAGTTTTGTAATAAGAACGAAAAAGAAAAGATCACAGCATATAGTGTTACTGTAATTTGTTAGGACTGTTTGTACTTAATAAGTGTGTGTGTGTGTGCATGCATGTGTTAGAAAGCACCTCCACAAACACTTTCACCCTACAACACGAAAAGTGTTGGTAATGAGATCTTGTGAACAAAGAGTCGACGTAAAGTGATGGAACAAATCAGAAGTTAACAAACTGGGAGAACTACATCTACAATCAGAACTGCAGAGAAGTTTTAAGGACACCAGAGGGTACATTCCTAAACTTATATAGGTCTGAGTTGTTTGCATGTTAGTTATATAGTTTGTAACTCATATATTTGTTTTAGTGGATTTTTCATTTTACTCCGTAGAGGGAGTCGTGGATGTTTCCTCAATTGGTGAGGTTTTACCACGTAAAAAACATCTTGAACATAATATTTCTACATCTCCTCATCTCACTCTTGGTTGTGCTGAATTTAAGTTTTTTTAAACTACTTTATAAACCTGTTATTCAAAAATTGAATAGATCTTGTACATACTGATTTATTAAACACATCTTGTGTTCAAATAGTTTAGTTTTTACGAAAAGAGTTTCTTAAAAAACCAGATCGGAGTTACTTAAATAGTTTATTTTTAATAAACGGCTTTAGTAACATTTTTCAGATAACCACCTGGGGAACTGAATTTTCCTAATGAATCCTGCATGTAGAAGCTTACCTGCTTCGTTCTCTACTATTTTAGCCTTCTCAGGGGCTATTCGATGAGCCTTTTAAGAGATCGTCTTGAAGGTCAGGTTCACATGCAGATGATGACAGGCTACGTAGGGATTAATCCCAAGCATATCATATGGCTCCCAAGAAAAAACATCCATATTGCCTCTCAAAAAGGCAATCAACTCTTTCTTTTCGTGATCGATGAGTGAAGTTTTGATTAAAAACTTTCTCTCTAGTAAGCTATCATCAACCCTAACTTCATCGAGGCTTTCAGCAACCCTGTCGGCGGGGTGGACCCTAGGCTTATCCACCCTTGGTCGGCCATACCGTAGTTACTATTTAAAGGGTGTAGACTCATCATGGTATTCCTCTGGATCATCTATTGGTTACTTTTTCTTCTGCTTTTGGGGGCGGATGACTTTGATGAAACACTTCCTTATTGTGTCCTAGTCACCACAAATCTCTACCCCAATCGGTGATATTCTTCAATTTCTAATGGTAGGTATATGATACGACCCTCATTGCATGCAACCAGCCTCTGCCTAGAATCGTATGATATAGGTACTTTATGTCCACCACGAAGAACTCAATTAGTTTTAATGTGTTGCCTTCCCTGATGGGCCGGACTATCTTTCCTAGCGGCATTATAATTCTCCTTACGAAGATGACCAATAAAAATATAGCCTCCTTGAGGTCGGGTAGGTTAAGCTTCAGCTTGTGGAATAACTCTAGTATGTCACCTCTAACAAGCTTCTATGATCTACTAGCATCTTTTTAACATCCCAATTTTTAATTGTAAGAGTTATCATGAGTGCATCATGGCATGGAGTCCTCACTTTAATCAGATCTTTTTTAGTGAAGATTTTTTGTCTGGTGTAGTTGATGTCCTCTGGTCGTCGGTGCTTGCCAACTTGGATTTTCACAGGAATAATATGGAATGCCCCCATGATGGTAACAACCTTCTTTAACTTCTGTCAAATAACGTTCCCTTGAATCTTCTTCAGGTTGAATGCTCAATGGATCACCACGAACTTCTATCCTATGTTATCATCAAGGGCCTTATCTAGTTTCTGGTCTCCATTAGCTATGATCTTGTAAGATTTCTTGGCTATGTATTCATTGAGTTTCCCAACTTGGGCTAACTCTTATAAGTGTGACTTGGCTTCCCTCCATGTGGAATGCATATCTCAACGTATTATTCCTTTTTGTTGGGTCATTACCCATCTTCTTGGGCCACTTAACAAATGATTGATCATTGATCTTGCTCAAGATCATGTAGATTGGTTCTTTGAATACTTTGTTAACAACCTGGAATGCCTTTTAAGGATCAACCTTACTCCCATTCTTAGAGGTGTTCTTGCCCCAATTATTATTCCTTTTTCTTTGGAGTGTCACTCTTATTTCCTCATTTTCTTACATTTGCTTAACCATTGTCCCCTGCATTTGAGTGAACTATGTCCTCAACCTTGGGGTATTTATCAATACGGGCTATAAGGTCATTAATGGTGTTATCTTCTTTCTTTGTTAGGTACTGGTACAACAGAGATGTGGTCGACATACCAATTTTAAAGGATGCAATGATAACCTTCTTCGATTAGTCCTCCACTTCATTGAAAACCTCCCACTACCCATTGTCATAATAACAGATACTCTCTTATGGATTTTTCTTCATCGTGAGCAGTGAATCCATCCTCTTGGAGTGGGAGCTTCTAGATATGAAGCAAGCAGTAAAGACATCTGTTAGGGCCTTGAAGCTCTTCACTGACTTATGAGGCATCTTTTTAAACTACTTTTGTGCTATTTCATGTAGGCTTGAAGGGAAAATTAGACACAGCAAGGCATCGTTCTGGCTCCATAAGGTCATCGCCTGACCGTATTACTGAACGTGGTCTATAGGATCCTTATTCCCGTCGTAAGTCTTGAATCTAGGAACAATACACTTGTTTGGGAGTTCCTCCTCTTCAATCTCCCTTGAGAATGAGGATTTCATATGAGTATTAAAAGATATCCTGGATAATTCCCTAGTAGACATGGCTCCTAGATGGGTTGGATGTTGGTCCATCTCTCTATGGACCAAAATCCTGATGTTCTTATCCTGAAGATCATTGCTTATGTGGAGCCTCTATGATTGGACACATTTTGATCAATCATGCTCCGACCTACCATGTTAAGATCTATCCGAGCCATGCCTAAAGCTCCTCTGCTACTGCGAATATCATTTGCCTGAGGACTAGGAGTCCTATCACGATTCTTCTTAGTATCTCTATGGATATCTCTCTCCATCCTTTCAAGTCATATTTACATGAAAGACTTGTCTTCCACCAGGAGGTGTGTGTACTCCTCTTATTATTGATGCATAGATTTGTAAGCATCGACCAACCTGAAGATCTGGGTAGATCTAGCTGGTCACTAACTTTCGTCAGAAGGCTTCCTTTCTTAGCGAAACTTGGAATTTGGTTACTAGTGAATCTCTAACTTGAACCTAGGTGGGACTGGGTCATCCTTCACATCTCTAACCCAAGGAATGTTAGTGATGTGGTGAGACATCACATGCTTTCTGTTGATGAATGCTTTCATAGGAAAAATAATTATTTCCCACAGATGACACTAATTGTGAGTGCAAGAATTATCGTAATGAATGATCAAGAAAGCAATATAATGAAAGTAATTAATCACACATAGAGCAACATACATACGTTGTTCGTAGACTTGCTTATGTCCATGAAGAGGTTACTATGTTCTTAATAATGTCTCTGAATTCTTAAGGCTATAACCCCTTACTTCGGGCTAGGGTTTACACTTTATAAATATAGAAAATAAGAGATTCAGTTGTAAAAGTAACTCAATTAGCTTGTGTGGTGTCCCTGAATATCTCCTCAAAGATTGGTAACCTATTTGAGTGTATCCCCATTTTATTTGAGTGATGTTAAATACACGAGTCTTAATAAATAACTGAATTGGGTTGGATAACCCACTGTTCATGTTGGGCGGGTCGACTACTCTCTTGGGTTGAAATAAATGAGCCCCCACAGTTTTGGATTTTCATAAAGGATGTGGAAGGATATTATTAATGGATTCGCCTAAGTGAGTTGTTAATTAAGTTATTGTCTATTTAATTTTAGAAGAAGTTTGTTCATGATACTTGGATGCAGCCTGTGGGTTTAATGAGAATAATTATTGTATTACTAAAAAGTTTATTACAGTGTCATATTTTTAGTATATTAAACTCATTTGCCTAAAAAACTAGTCAATTTAAGACATGTAACTCACTGAATGGTTTATAAACCTGTGAACTTACACTAAGCAAGGTTCATGTATAGAAGACACCTCTAGTTATTAAAGACATTTAGTTTTCCCATGATTTTTATTTTCCTTATCTTCTTTAGTTCATTCATGTGGATGATTATTATGATTTTGTAGTTTTATATACGTGGGAATTAAAGGATCTTAACAAATTGTGTATACTAGTCCTAGACCACATGCCATCACAATGGGTCTATTATCTCGACTCGTCTACTCTCCGGAAGATCGAAACCTCATCAGAATGGTCTTATGGTCATCTCGCCTAACGCAAGTCAGTCGGAACTCTACTCGGCAGTTACCAACATATGATACAATAGTATCTTGGTGGTATCTTACTCGTCCAAGATGACACCTCCATAGAGCAGGGCACATTTGACACCTGACAGAGCACGTGGAATTGAGCACGTGGGCTGCAAGCCCCACGTGGACAAAATCATTGCAAGAACATCTTCCTCAGTGAGAAGAATATTACTCAATCATTATTTACATGCACAGATTACAGGTGGTTACATGGCATTGTCCACTCCATATTGTACATGCCTCCTGCATTCCTGGGGTGCACATGGCACCACCCCAGCCATATAAATATTCATCTTCTCCTACCTTAGGGAGGACCTCTAATTCAAAAACCCTACTAAAAATTTTCTAAATTTATTGCACTGAGAGAGAAAGCTTTATAGTTATGTATCCCAAGGCCATTAGAGCCCTTATTAGTGGATTTCACACACACTCACACATTGGAGTAGACCTAGATAGGCTGAACCACTTATATTCTGTCTTATCTCCCTCTTTGCCTCACCTCCTTCTATACTTATATATCTCTTTATACTCCATTAATATACTAGATTGAGTTTTCATAGCTACATTGATTTGGTGATACCATTTATGGTATCATCAGATATCGTTATAAAATAATATATCTCGAATTTAGACTTCGGACTTACTATTGGGCCTTTTTCCTTTAAGACATTTAAGGTTTAAAAAATTTATTAACTTTTTAACATCCAATTTTAGTTATAATTTTTTTAATAATTGATTTATAATTAACTTGATTATGTCTTTTTAATGTCAACAATTGGAGATAATTTGGGGGAGTTGGTTACTCGTGATTTTGGAAGAGTTGGTGGTTTATCCTCCATTAAATCCAGATTGTGGGGTTCCAAGAATATAAAAAATCATTCTCTTATAAAAAGTTCTCTCTCTTACTCAATTAATTCTCTTTACAATTCCAATTTATGGTTGACTTAATGTGGATCTGGAATTCTCCACTGGGTGTTGCAATTGCAAAACTGTGTTGTTAAATCATAGTGATATATATCTAAGGCTTAGTGTCCTCAATCATCATAGAAATGGCGATATTTATGTCCTAATATGTTTATCTGACACACACACATGCGCGCATACCTTGATATCAGATAAGGTGTTCTAAACTCTCTTTTTAATTTCACCTTTTTACTAATAGATAACAGGTTCCACAAATATGTGAGAGAGGAACATATTATGGTATCAAGATAGAAAGAACCTGAATTATATGCTTACAACTAATCCATATAATAGTTCGTGTTTCTGAATTTTACAACAAGTCATCTTAATAGTTAATATCCTAAAGCAATTAACGAAAGTGTTATAGTACAAAATTTGAATGTTTGGTTTAAGATATGTATATATGATGTGTTTGGTTTTCGAGAAGTGCGATGATGGTGGTGGATAATTTTATATTCTTACTATCGTTTATTTATAATTAATAATTTTATGAAAATATATGTTGACTGAAAATAGAATGGGGCTAGATTAAAAATATTTATAAGGTACGGGGAATTATTCCACTAAAAATTTTAAAAAATGAACTTATGTGGTGAGATATGTTTCACAAAGTGGATATTTGGCAAAACTCAATGATTGTAATTTAAATAGCAAAGACCAAATTAAAACATTAAGGTCTGTTACTGACACCTTTATAAGTAGTGGAGGGGATAATTCTTAACATGGTATTTTGGCATAATATAAACTTCAAGATTACACACTAACGTAACACGATACATTTCATTATCAAATTCAACTAAGAGCCACAATTGACGATAATTATGATGATCAAATCCCAAAAGAAAATCATTACCCAGACTAAAGTAATATCTAAAGGAAAAATATTGATATAACTATATTTTAGTTTTCATTGAAGATAGTAAGATAAATGTAAATGGCAATATTGTAAATATTAAAGGGATTGTTTAGAAATTTGGAATAAGGATGGTTATGGTATGACTTTTTACCGCACCTTACCATTTTGGATTGAAAAAAGTGATAGTGGTTTGTTATTTTTAATTTGCACAAGCCAAAAGTACTGAAACTGAACGTATCGAAATTTTTATAGTTGATTTTGGTGTAAACATTTCAAAAATCGATTTACCAAAATTACTACTTTTAAAGGACCAAAACATAATTTTTCAAATTTACTGTAATAAGATACCTAAATTATAAACAAGATATACCAATTATATTTGTATGTAATGTACCTAACATAATAGTATACAAATTAGGAATACAAGAAGGGGGAAAGTATTTATAGTCTTGCAAAACTTACGGATATGAAAATGAAAGATTTTAATAATGATAATTTTAGTAAACGTTGTGACTCGAGAGTCCTATTCAGGATGATGAGATTATGAAATATGGAAAAACTACTTCGAAAGGTTATTATACAGAGATAATGGGAGTAGATTAGATATAAAAGGAACTTAGGGAGACTCGAGAATTTTTTTTTTTGCAGAATTAGGAGAATAAGGGTTAGGATTACAAATGTTTAGGGGAGGAAAGAGTTTCTTGGCTTAAAAATGTATAACGTGGGCTCTTTAAATACAATAAGTATTTAGCGAGGTGTAAACCCTTGTCAAAATGATGATTAGTGCACAAAGAATAACATAATAAATGAAAATCGTAATGTCTATAACAAATAGTCTTTAAAACTAAAAATATGTATTAAATGAGCCTTTACACCATCAATGTTCTTTGATTATAATAAAGGAAATTGCTACCCACAATCAACTTGGTTGGAAGGAGAAGGAATAAGCACCTTGGCACAATAAAGGCAAGGCAACAAACTACGTGTGCAATAAATGCCAATGTTATTAAACAAAAAGTGATTAAGATCTAAAGATCAATGAATATAATAACAAAATGGTAAACTCACTATAATCTCTCGTGCTTAGAGAAAACTGAGCATCAATTTTGGAGGGGACAAGATCATCCTGTTAAATTAAAGAAGTGGAAGTATTTATGTGAGGGGAAGGTCATTCGAGCGACCTTACCCGCATTGAATGATATGACTTCATTTAATGCTAAGGGTATTGTGCAATTAATGATAAAGATATGTCTTTAAATGCATAAGATATTATGTTTTGGCAGGTTCACTTCTTCTTGGTTCAATGGTCTCTTTGCCTTAATTGAGATGTAACAGATTAATGGAAAGGAATATTTTGTGATGGGTGATAGGACATTCTCTTAAATAATCTAGTGGTTTAAGGAATAAACTCACTCAAATGCCACTTTTCTCGTGTATCTAAAATGTCAGGAAACATGAAGTCATAAAAGGTAGAGAACAATGATATATGAGATGAGTTGTCTAATTAGCCAGTTATCGTATTTCGGATGATGGTTATTCGAGTAACCTGTAATTATATATGGGAGGCCATGATGGCATTTTTGAACGATTGTAAGAAATGAGGTCCCTCAAGCGAGGTTCCTTGGCTGAAGGTATCTCAAGAGGCTATTTATTGATGTCATTAAACAAAGGTTTTGCCTAATTATGCCAAAAAGGTTAGTATTACTTACCCAATGTTACCTTATTCCCAATCCTCCAAACCATGTCCATGTGAGATTACCAAAATGAGGTTGTTCGATAGAGTATGTGAGCTCTCGCATGTCCTTCCAGCCATGGTCCTTAGAAGGTATCGATCAGCCTCAAAATTATTACAAAATAACTCCAAGTATTTTGACAATAAGGGATAATACATGTAAATCATAACTCTTATTACAAAATGTTCCTTTAATATCTCTTTGTTGAGCTTGATCTTTGTGGGAGGGCCTTCGAGTGAACACGTTTCTTCTTTGAGGTATTTGATCATGTGATCTAGCTTTGGGACTTCTTATGAACAATCTTATTTTGAATGATCTCTTATTTTTATCATTATTCCCTTTTTTGTACAAGATTATCCTTTCAATCAACTTTGGGCTTGGACCTCCCCCTATATTTTTCCCTTCGTATAGATTTTTATTTACCTGTTAAGAAATATCTGTATGAAATATCATCACCTATTTTTGAACAACCTGTAAAATAGGGGGTATTTTAAAAAACAAACAAATAATTATAACGAAAACAATTATTTATGAAGAGGTATGTGTAAATAACCACACATGTTTTTTCCTTCGAGTGTGCTTTTGCTTGAGAAACTTGCGAACTTGGTTATGAAGCTTTACTAGAGATAAAATATTTTATTGATAAAATTAGTTGTTTCTGATGGGGATATATAATCGTTTAGGCATTTTTCATTAAGTCATCGCTTTATATAAAATGCACCTATGGCTCTTCCCCCACCTTTATACGTGGCACACTGGGGACCGTTCGTGAAGACCATGCGATCCACCTTAGTCATCATCAAACTAGGAACTCTCATTACGTTGGTTGTATACACGCAATCACGCGTGTGTGGGACTTATCCCCCACCGTTTAAAATTCAACCCTTCGCCCCTTATAGAAAATGATTCTCCTTTCTCTCGTAAATTTTACCCTTAGGGTCCGTTTGATAGAAAATTGGGAAAATACAAATGATTCCACGACATTTGATTCCAGGGCAAACAATTCCAAGGCAAATGAATATTTTTCAACTTGTGTCTGTTTGATACAAGTTGAAAAATCATCAGTTTTCCACATTTTCTATCAAACGCAAAAGCTGGAAAATAGATATAAATGTGAAAAATTTGTTTACGGAATATATATATATAATAAATATATATTATTAAATATACAAAATATATGAATATATATTATACTATTTACGGAATATATATATTCCGTATATACAAAATATATGAATATATATTATATTATTTACGGAATATATATATTCCGTAAATTATTATTAATTTCTGGAATATTCATATATTTTTTATATTTTTCCAAAAATTAATAATAATTTATGAAACATATATATTCCGCAAATAATATAATATATATTCATATATTGAATATAATAATATATTTAATATATGAATATATTCTGTAAATAATATATTATATTTTCATAGATTTTATACATTTAATAATATAAAAATCTATTAAATGTACAAAATCTATGAAATTATAATATAGTATATACGGAATAGATTTTGTACATTTAATAGATTTTGTACATTTAATAATATAAAAATCTATTATATTTAATAATATAATTTTTATATTATTAAATATACAAAATCTATTAAACGTACAAAATCTATGAAAATATAATATAGTATTTACGGAATATATGAATATATATTATATTATATACTGAATATACTAAATATATATTATTTACAAAATATATACATATATATATATATATATATATATATATATATATTATATATATATATATTCATAAATACATTATATATATATATGTATATATTTTGAAATATACTAAATATATAGTATTTAAGAAAATATATATATATTATATATATGTATATATTTTGTAAATAATATATATTAAATATAAGGAATATATGAAATATATGAAATATACAAAATTTACGAAATATAAATATATATTAAAATATATAAATTATATAAATGTACGAAATATATAAATATGTGAAATATATATATAAATATACGAAATATACGCAATATACATATATGTGCTAAAATATATAAAACATACGAATATGTATTAAAATATACGAAATATATATATTTATATATTTATTAACAATATATATTTATATATTTATGAAATATATAGAGTTATAAAAAAAAATTGGTTTTAAGTGATTTGCCACCCAAATATGGCAAACAAAAACCTGACCCCCCCCCCCAAAGAATTGAATTCCACCCTAGGGTGGCAAATTGTGCTTAAGGGGTGTTGTAGATAGAAAACAAATTCCAGGGCAAATTAAGGCTATCAAACAGCCTAAAAGCTGAAAAATACCAGAATTTTTCAACTTTTGGGAATTTGCTTTGAAATTTTTGTGCTATCAAACGGACCCTTAAAGTTTTCCTTTAGAAAGAAAGTTATCTCTGTCTTTCTTCTTCAAACCCTCTTTTTCATCTCAATCATTAACAGTGCTTTGTAATGGCTCCTATCGTCAAAATAACTCCTTTTGCTAGGAGTGTTTCCCCCCAAGACCCAAGCTCATCAAGCCCAATAGGTCAAGTACTTTCGTGCTCCATGCTTTAGAGAAGATGATAAATTCTAGTTTATGACGGAAACCTTACCCAACCGTATTATTGACAAGCCACTCCTCCACTAACTTGTGGATGAAAGTGACGAGGTTGAGCACTGGGACTATATCCCAAGTTCTAGTTTTGTTAGATTTGGAATCAAGCGTGGGGATTTTCCTTACCCCAATATTGCATTTTAGTTTATTGGTGGAGTCTATGATGGACTAGGTCCTTGGACATACTACATCCATGGCCAATATGCTGCTAAACAGTCCCAGGTGGCACTATCACCCGCTATATGGTTTGGGAATCTAACATTGAGCAAAAATAACTAAGTTTTCATTTTATTTCTCTCTCAATGGACCTCGTGCATCACACAATTATAGCTGCTTGGGGAGAGTTCAAAATAACTCTGGAGGATGTGTGCAAACTTTTGGGTATTGATGCTATTAGAAATGAGACCTTAATAGAAGAAGTTATCTCGAAGGAAGAGGTGACTATTCAAAAGAGGTTGGAAGGTGTTTGCAAGAAGTGTGTGCGGAACTCTAATAAGTGCAATTTTTCTTAGCTCATCCATTACTTCCACTTTATTGAAGAAAAAGCAGCTGCCAATGAAAGGGAGTTGACCAAAAATAATCCTGATGGCAAACAGGTTGCTGAGCTACCTCCCACCAAAGAAGATTTTGAGAGTGACTTAGAGTTGTATGTATACATATTGGTAGTCTTATCAATGATCTTCTTTCTTGGGAAACCCCGTGATTTCCCCAGGAGGGATTTAATTAGCATGGCCATTCGGATGTCTTTGGGCGTCAAAATTCCTTTAGCTACTATAACCTTGGGCTCCCTTTATACCTGACTTGATTGCGTGCAAGATGACTCTCCAGGTCTATTGAGAGGTTTGATTTCTCAAACAATTCCAATCACATGCTCCTTACTACCTTGTTGTATTCAAAGTTTCCCGCTTATGGCCCAAGCTGTTTACTACATGCTTCCCATGCCATAAAGATTCCATAAATTTTTGCCTGAAATCACAAACAAAGTAAAAAACCATTCCAAACTCTGATTGATTATGTCAAGTATTTTTATTTTTTCCCTTATGTTGGTGTTAACTAGTTTTATACTAACAACTTTATTGGCGAGTCCTCTCGAATGGTAAGTGAGGTCAACGAGGATGTAGTGTGAAACTTCACTTCTACCAATGTTCTTTTAATCATAACCCTTTCTTACCTTACCTCTTACACTAAATGGAAATACTACTACTCCATCCACTCCCCCCATCGTGTGGCCCCCTAATTTGGGACCAAGGAGTGCTTTTATTGAGTCATAACTCCTTAGAGAGAGATGCTAACTTCTCGATAGCTTGTGGGAATTTTCTTACTAGTATTATGGCAACCATATCAATCTAATACAATGGAAAGTTGGTGATTCCTTCAAAGAAAGATCGATGTAGTCAGTCTACTTCTTACCTTATGGTGTTTTAGCCTAACTAGCTTGCTAGATTCCAAAACGTTATTCTATGCTAACTAATTTACTCGGTAGTGAGATATTTCCTCCAATTGAGCTTGGATTAAAAGGTTGATTGATTAATAAATCTCAGTTACAATTGAGAGATCTCAATGATAATATTCCCAAAAAGCTTCCTCCTCTAACACCTGTTGAGGACGTCATTTTGAATAAATAAAAAGGAGCCTCTTCTTCTCAGCTTGTTGATGACGCTGAAGATGCCCTTAGGACTTCGCACCTTGCTATTGAAGAGGAAACACCAATTAGTCCTTCGATTGGAGTAGCTGTGAAGGCAAAAAAGAAGCAATAAAAGAAGAAAAACACTACTTGTGATCATTTGGAGGCCTTCCTTCCTGTGGCAGAGGTTCACCCCACCCTTAAAAGTGAAGTGATAAAATGGTTTGATTACTTTATGATAAAGTATGATCAAGGTCCTTCGGCTACTAGAGTTTTCATTAAGTAGAAAATGGTTGCTTGGGGTTTGTCTTTCACTCCTCCAGTCAGAAAAAGTGGTAAGAAAAGGACTAGGTTAAAGGAAAGGGTCTCTCGCATAACAACGGAAGATGTTGAGGATGTCCCTTTGATGCATCAATCATGAAGGATGTATTACATCTAGAAACCTTCCCCTCCTTCTTTGGATTACACTATTTTGGATAACTTTGTTGACGAAGAGGTATTATTTTCTATAACTTGTATATTTTGTGGTTATTAATATCTTTCCTTTCCTTACACTTTGTTTGTGTCACGCAGATTGATGAGTATCATAATACTCTTGTTGTCGACTGATAGCAAGTGCAGGAACAACAAATAGGGGACACCTCACACTAAAAAACTCAAAAAAGTTTCCTTTCATCCCATAAGCCCCCAAAAGAACAAGTCCCCACTGCCTTCGAACCAACTATTTATCTAACCTTTAAAATCCCCAAAGCACCATCCACTTCCATGAATAACATAAAGGTAAGGTTGGATTCCCCCGTAGTGGTAGGGGTGATATTTATCTAAGTGGGTCAATTAGTACTAGTTATACACCCGGCTCTTTTTTTTTTGCGTAATTAGGAAACCCTTGCTCAAGCTGGGGCATAGATAACTGAGGACGAAGTGAGCTAACCTTCAACTATTGAGCCAACTTTTGTGGTGAGTTTTGTCGCTTAGTATGAGGTACCTTTATATTGTATTGTAAAATTTCATAACTTAATTCCACTGTTTCTTTTGATTGCAGCCTATTCCTTCAGAGAATGATCCCATCAACACTTGTAGGCCTTGATAGTTGTTCCTACTATGAATGAACAAATTTTGGTGAACATATTTGGGCCCTCTATTTTAAAGGGTGGAACAACTACGGAGGGTGAGGTTGAGGAGGTTGTTCAAGATGCCATTATTGAACCTGATGTCTAGAAATCAATTTTGGTTGCACCTCCTCAGGGAGAGGTATATATTCATCCTTTTTTCCCTACCAGAGTTTCTTCTTTAACCAAGTGTTGTTGCCACACTGTTTGAAAATATTTGTGTCATTTCATAAAAAAGACTGTTAAAATCAAACTTGTCCAGAGTACTTAGCCTAGCAACTAAAGGTGTTTCAAGTAAACTAGGATTTTGAACAATTACAGCCGAGAAACCAAAGGCGTTTCAAGTAAATTGGCATTTTGAACCATTATAAAGGCCAAGTGTGGCCAGAATACTTTGTCGAGCAACCTTAAAGGTAATTTAAGTATACTGGGACTTTAAATGACAATAAAGACCAAGCATCCACAGAAAATTTAGTTGAGAAACTTTAAAGGTACTTCAAGTATGCTGGGACTTTAAACGACCATAGAGGCTAAGCCTACCCAGAATACTTGGTCGAGAAAACTTAAAGGTCCTTCAAGTAAATCGGGACTTTAAACATCCATAAAGTCCAAGCATGCCCAAAATACTTGGTCGAGCAACCTTAAAGGTCCTTCAAGTAAACTGAGACTTTAAACGACCATAAAGTCCAAGAGTGACTACAATACTTATAAAAAATCAACTGAGACTTTAAACTAAGACTTTAAACGACCATAAACTGAGACTTAAAGGTCCTTAACGATAAAAATAGATCCTATAGAAGATAAATTTAGAGAAAATCAACTTAATTGATCTAGACACTTCAAGCGCATACAAACTCATTATACCACGAATTGAAAATGGTCACGAAAAATAGTCACGGTCTAGGACCGAGACCATTTGATTATGGCCTAAAATCATGACTAGAGTCAAACAACCCGTGGCAGGTCCATAACCACTCAGCATCATGACATAAATCGAAGATATTTAAGGTATTTGGATGTGACCAGAGTGGTCACAACTATGTCCCATTACAAGACCCCAACTATTATAGCGCCAAAATTTTTGCTAAAATTCCCTTTAATAGTGATAATGACCCATGGTCGCGACCACACCCATGACCAATTATAGTTTTTTAATTGAAAGGGGTGTCGACTATGGTCCATGACTATTTTGAATGTTCATAGTTTGTGGTCGCAATCAAGGTCCGTGACCACGGACCGTGCCAATTGATGATGGCTAGTCATGGTATGTGGTCAGGGTCAAGGTCCGTCTTTCTTTAATTAAAAACCCCTACCCCCCCCCCAAAAAAAAAAAAAAATTATTTCACTCATTCTCACACTCTCCCTAAACCTTCCCTCCGGGCAAAATCCTCTTGCTGAAATCCACCTCTTAACCCTTTTTCTAATAGGCAGGGTTTGCTTTCCTTTCTCTCTCTCTCTCTCTCTCTCTCTCTCTAAATTGTGTATGTATATGTGTGTGTTATGTATGTATATATGTTTATGTGTGTGTGTGTGTGTGTGTGTATTAGATATATGGTGTGTGTTTTTATATGTGTGTGTATTATATATAGTGTGTGTATATGTGTGCATGTACATATATTTGTATGTATATATGTGTAGTATGTGTATGCATATATGTGTATGTATGCTCAAATACCCATTCATTTTTTTTAACTTATTTAAAAAAATTATTCTTAAACCCTAATTAGTGAAAAATTTGTCCATGTTTAAAATTAGCGAAAATACCCAAAAGCCTATTTACTAAACCCCAAAAACTTAAGCTGAAATCAATAAAACCTAATGACTGAACCCAAATACCTAAACCCTAAAATGTTGTTTTTAGAAAAGAGGGACGGTACCCCCACAAATTTTATTAAAATAAAAAGAGAAATAGCCTCTTTTGTGGCTTATACAAAAGATGAAGAAACAAAAAGCTAAAAAAATTGAGGATTTATACATATCCCCATTACAAGAGCTAAATCACAAAGATATATAAGGGGATTTTTAAAATTCCCCTTTACAAAAGCGTACCTACAAATCCTAACTTTGAGATTCCTTATTGTTGGGAATCCTAACTTGCCCAAGTTGATGAGGCCTTTTGTCACTCTTGGCAGGTCTTGCACTTTTTTGAAGATTATTTTTTACCTTAACCCAATTGTTAGCTAGGGAATCAGCTACTGTATTAGCCTCTCCATAGCAGTGCATAAATTTGACATCCATGTCTTGCATAGTTTCTTTAATTTTGGAAATTAAATGAAGGATGTTCCAAGGGAATTTGAGTAAGAATATGCACTAAGATAGAAAAATTTTATTCAACATCAATTTGGAGCTGATTGAATTGCTTACATAAAAGAAGACCAATAAGAATTGCCTAAGCTTCTGCAAAGTTAAAAGAATTTATTCCTCCATAATCTGAAAATTCCCAAATCATATCCCCTTTATGATTTCTGAGAATGCCCCCAAGACTGAAATACCGATACTAAAGCCGTTTAATATAAAATTAAACTATTTAAGTAACTCCAAACTGTTTTTTGAAGAAACTCTTTTCTTAAAATCAAATCAAATTAATCACAAGATATGTTTAACAAAAATATGTACGAGATATGTTCAAGATTTGTTAACAGTTTTGATAAAACAGTTTAAAAACTTTAAACTCAGCACAACCAAGAATTAGATGAGGAGATGTAGAGAGATTAAGAACAAGGATTTTTAACGTGGTAAAACCTCATCCAACTGAGGAAACATCCACGACTCCCTCTACGGAGTAAACAAAAAATTCCACTAAAATAAATTATAATAGTTACAAACTATATAACACACATGCATACAAATCAGACCTATACAAGTTTAGGAATGTACCCACTGGTGTCTTTATAACTTCTTTGCAGTTCTGTTTGTTGATGTTGTTCTCCCAGTTTGCTAACTTCCAATTTGTTCAAGTCCTTTATGTTGACTCTTGTTCTTGAGATCTTATTACCAACACTTTTAGTGTGGTAGGGTGATAGTGTTTGTGGAGCTGAATCTTAAGACATGCATGTACACACACACACATTTATTTTATACAAACAGTCCTATCAAATTACATATAAGATCTATATGCTGTGATTTTCTATTTCTCTCTTCTTAGAAAACTTAACCTTATTTGACCTTTATTATAATCCCAGAATCCACGGCTATCTTGCTCGGAAGACGTATCAAGATCTTAATCAATCTCAGGTTTTGAAATATTTTTGAGATTGAAAATCACCAAGTACGATTCTTAACTAGGTCAAAGGTCTTGTTTCAAAAGAACTAGAAACAGAAAATGTTTTGTTGATTTTGAAGTTAAAAACATTTACAAAAACAAATCAACAAATATTTTCTCAACATGAGAAACTAAATATGTAGATCTACGTGTAATATAACATGCAATGATTTAGATCTAAGATTTCTATAAAAGTATAAACACAGATCTAAACAGATGTTTACGTTGATAACAAGATCTGAGAATGAAGAGGTTACAACAACAAAACTAACAAACCAATCACTCAAAAATCTCTCAAACACTAAAGGTTGTGTTTGGTACATACTGGTTTTGAAAGAGGTTATGCTTTGAATATAGTTTTGGACGATTTCGGGTTAGGGTTTCCCAACTCTGGTTTCTCTCTCTCTCTTCTCTCTTCTCTCTTATCTCTCTTCTTTCTCTTCTCTCTCCCCTCTCTTTTCTCACTCGAATGAACAAAGTGGCAAAAGCCTCAGATGGCTGAGGGTAGGGGTACTTTTATAGGAGGCTGACAAGATTCGAGAATACAGACCAAAATCAAGGGCTAGGATCTGGTCTTGGAGGATTGACTTTGATCCAATGGTTTAAATAGAGGCGGTGATTAAAACACTTCTGATGGGATCAAATTGATTTCACCAGGATTGTATAAGAACGCATGCAGGTCATCGATTAAATCTAATCCAAGGGTTGAAATAACACACAGCAATTGGCTCACAAAGAAAATATAATTTGGAACGATTATGGCTCGACAGGTGTAGGCATGAGATTGGATGATACACGCGTGTTCTAAAAATAATTACATAGCATGCCTTATAGTCTCTGGCGCTTTCGAATTCTACCTAAGAGAACTTTCAGCCAATAAAACTAACAATTCAAAATAGCAGATTGACCCCAATACTTTTAAAAGAAAATTTTAATTAATAAAAATCTTATTTTAAAAGTTTATAAAATTCCCAAAAAATATTAAAAATCAATTTTAGGGATTTAAACACACTCAGCATATATACACACAATTATATGCAATATGAAATGTATGAATGCAATTCTAATGTGTGTGAGTGTTGGTAAAAGTATCTAGATCAATCAAGCAAGAGGAATAAAATTGCAAACCAATCTCTGAGGTTCTTTGGTTTCTAGGATAGACAAAAATTTATCACAATTTCCAAACTAGATGAACACTTATACAATACAGACTCAAGTGAGTCAAGGGTATAAGGGGCTTCAAAGACCAGTATGTCGTAGATTACCTTTGGATGCACCATCTGAGTTTAATTTCCATATATTTGTACTTGGTCTAAATCCTAAAACGTTGACCATAAATCCTAAATCATATACCGTAAACTGTACATTGAAAACTATAACCCCTAAAGCGTAAATACTAAAACCCAAAACATGTATAAATTGATATTTAAGATTTGGATCTCATTTATAGAATTTGACGATTGAGATATGATATTGTGAGATATGGACTTAAATTTAGAGTTATTCAATTAAAAAATTATGCATGCTTAGTAGGATCATACCTTATGCTTTGAGAGTAGTACTTTTGATATTTGCAAACCAAAATGATGAGATTTACTATACAAATGCCATTAATATTATAAGAATTAACATAAATGCATTACTAATGACACATGAAACTTGATACATATATAAGCCCTTATGATGTAACACACTTAAGTTAATCACCTGTCTATTTTATGCAAGAACTTATATGAGCCGTCATGATGTAACACACTTAAGTTAATTACATGTATTTTTTATGTAAAAACATATATGAGCTCTTATGATGTAACACACTTGAATAATTACATTTCTCTTTTATGCAAGAACAAATATAAGCCCTTATGATGTAACAAACTTAAGTTAATTACATATCCCTTTTATGAAATAAGATATATAATAAGCTCTTACTTGAGATATTGTTATTATTGGAAAGTGTTTTATCTTGTAGACAATATAAGGAGTGTAGGGTAATTATTGGTTGTTGGTTGTTGGATAGTGATGTTGGATTACTTAGATTGATGGTACACATAGACTTTCAAACTCTTGTCATACTCCCTTATAATAATACCTAACAAAATGTGCCTTAATAATTACCTTATCTAAATGTAAGTGTATTGAGGGGTTCCTTATTTGGGTTTCACTTCGTTGACACGTCCTACACACATGGTTCACATAGGAATCATATGTTAAAATAAGATAAACTTAAATTGGATCGATTGAAAAATAATAAGTAGTTAATGATTAATTAGAGTTATCGGACCGGTGATAAACACATATGGTTCACACACTCATATATTTTTCACAGGAAAAATGAGGCATGGTGATAATCGCTGACAACAAGAGTACGAGAGGTTCCAATTGGACCGTACTTATACCTCTTTTATTAGTTCAATCCATTAAGAGGGTACTCCTAGTTACAAGTATGGTAATAAGAAGATCGAACAATTTAATTACCTTGAAAATTATGGAGTTCATCTCCAGCGAGAGTACCTATTTGATCTTATTCTATTATCCCAATAAGAAATATGAGATGACACTGTAGAGAATATATTCTGCGTACACAATCCCGATGTAGCCCTGGCCTTATTTACACTATTAGAGAAGGCAGAAAAAATATTCACTCGTTGTGGATAAAACTATGTACAGAGAGCACTGACCAAGACTATGATGTCTTGCTACACATGCACATTAAATTGAATCTTCCCAACAAGTTTAAGAATAAGGGATTCTGAGTTCATGTCATGGGCATCAATACATAAATCGTAGATACACTTCCTTCTAGTTGTTCACGTGCAAAAATCCATAGTTTTTTAAAAACTAATACCGAATGCATGGAGATCAGATACATTGAACATATTTTAAAGTATTATTATGATAAGGTAGATATATATATATATATATATATATATATATATATATATATATATATGGTCATAAAATTGATTAGTTAGTTATAATTTCATATTATTAGAATGATTTTGTCGCTTATTATTATCATTTGTAAATAATGCTGGGAGACAAACGACAGAGTATACCAAGTGATAAGTGACACCTTAACCAGAATTCTCATCTCCTGCGCTCCAAAGAGAATTCTCATCACCACATGATAAGAAATTCTCTACTCCATCATTAGTTTAATCCATTGTTCCAACTACGAGTACGCGACAAACCCCTGTTACTCAAATGGACCCAGTGCTCATATCACCTCCCGATCAAATGAGAAGGACCTTATTAGGTTCTCTCTTCTCGAGAATAATCCCATTTGTGATAAAAATAACCTCCAAATATATAAATTCTAGTGTTTGTTTCTTGGGAAAGTGACTGTGGGAGTTGGGGAGCTAATAACTAGAAAGCAACTAATCAATCCATCAAGGATGATATTTATGACCAACTTTGCAAGCCTTTTTCATTTTGTGACCGCTTAAAGAAAAAGGTTATTTCCTGGATTACTGAATGACTGAGAACATATTGGATAAACCTTCATCAGACATATTTCCTGAAGGTGGCATCAAGATCTGACATTTTGGCTCTGTGAAGTAGGGTGCCTCTGAATGTTAAAATGTTGGTTGATTAATTGAACGAGTTTTTGGAAAATGAGATGATGGACAAGATGATGGTCCAGAGGGAGAAGAACAAAACCAAATAGGGTGAAAATGGATATTCAAAGGATGGGCTCCAAATTATATGAATATTTTAAGAGTGAATGGCAGATACCACAAAGGGAAGTCCAGATGTCGATAAATAATCTAATCGTTCCAACTTGTGCCTGCTTACTCGACTGGACAAAGATAATAAATTCTCACCATACTTAGCTGAGAGTCTAGAATAGATTAAGGCCATTATCAGTCAATACCACTAGAGCCCTTATAATTACATTGAAAATGATGCCCTGACCCAAGACTTTGAAACTGACAAAAGAGAGAGGATGAGAGTGTAATAACCCGAGGTTTTAGAGTCGACAATTTATTTATTTTGGGAGAAATAAATAATATTTTATTGGAGAAACAATTAAATTGGCAATTGAGGTCAAAATTTAGAGTTGTCAGAAAGAGTCTCGAATGGAAATTCTGAGGGTATCATCTTTTCCGATAGGGTCGAGAAAGTCGAAATGACCGTACTTGGGGTCTATTTAGGTTCTGAAATAATTTAGGACCGTTTGACTCGAATTAAAGTTATTGGGTCATTTAAAGTGTGTATTATCATTTAAAGATGTGTACATTGGGAAACAAGGCTTAAAAAGCCTACGGGAGATATTTCTCCCAAGAAAGAGAGAGAAATAGAAAGAACGAAAGAGAGAAGAAGAAAGAAGAAGAGAAAGAAGGAGAAAAGGGAGAGAAAGTGAAGATTTTCAGTTCCCACGCGATCTCAAGGCGGATTCAGACCCTACGAACCCGAGGCAAGTGATTAAACTTGCTAAATAATTGTTGTGTACCAATTATTGCATGATTTGTGGATTAAATTTTGGGTTTTAGGTTTAAATTGTTAAAACCTAACTTTTAGGGAAAAACCTTAGATTTGTAGTATATAAATGGATTTAAGGATTGAATTTAGTTTATAAGTATTCTAGAATGAATATTAATGTTATGAATATGGTTGGGTTGAAGATTTGTGGTTAAATGAAATTATTGGGGGGTTTTTGAGAAGATGGAGTTGTGTAAAAATGGAGTTGGCCGTGGTACCTGTTAGGGCCGATCGACCGCGTACAGAGGGACGGTCGACCGCGCCTCCAGAATTGGGCACACTGTTTTCGATTATAGGCAAAATTAAGAAACACGGTCGACCGCGGTTTGGGCACCGATTGACCGGTCCCCTATTTTGGGATTCAAGCTTGAGAATTTAAGTTATCCTCTTCTTCTTTGGGTTTGTATGAATGGACTTCCATAATTAGAGTATCATAAAGGATTAAGTGATTATATAAGGGGATTGTAGACCTTAGAATCATAAGACGATATATGAGGCTAATTGATAATTAAAAGACTAAATGTAAATGTCGGAGAGTTTTAGTGATTGATTTTGAGAAGTGAGAATCTAAAAGAGTATATCAATTTGGTGGAAAATCCTATAAGTATCGAGGTTAGTATTTTAGGAATACCGATTATAGATTTTGGTATTTTTCTAAGTTGGGAAGCCCACTTTTATTTCGGATTTTATTTGGTGATAATAATAACAATTTCACGATCTGAGAACGAGAATAACTTAGAGATGCCGGATCTTAGGATCCAATCCCAAATGGGATAACTTTAAAGGTTCATAAAATAAATTGAACCATATTATGGACGGAGAACCGTGTATGAGAATTGAGGTTTATAAGGATCAATAATATCCTTAACTCGAATTGAATTTTGAGACAATTCATTATTAGAAGCGTCATGTGAGCTTCAAGTGAGTATTAGTATAGCATATACTAAGTGGGGTTATTGTGCGAGAATTGACGGTTAGTGTATCAAGAGAGGGATATACTAAATAATGATATTAATCTATTTCGCCTAAGGGCGTATAATGAATACGAAATGATGGGCAGGTATACCTTATATAATGGTATATCTTTATTAAGTGGGATGTATGTATACCTTATATGATTTTGTATATACATGTTAAGCATACCCCCTCCTTGCTATCATTGGGAAGTTTCGTGCGTAGAGGGTGAGCATTCTGACTAGAAAAGCAGGATGTGGATATTTCCCAGGTCATAGGCGTCCATGGTGGTCAGCAAATGACATATATATATACATTTATTTATTTTGGGGGTGAGAGATCGTGGGTATGTGTCGCTCTCACTTGCCGATTAGGAGCTATGACCGCTTCCCGAACGTTGTGTGCGTGAGTTGATCACGAGGTGGGTGTCGTTGAACCCCACCAGGTGGTCCCAGTTTGCTACGTATATGGGTTGCTGGAAGATGATAGCATGTGAGCCTGCGTCCTTCGAGTTATAGCTCGGTTGGATGGTTATTATTGCTTGTGTTTGTACTTGGGTTCCAAGTGCATAATGGACCTCAATGACCTACATTGCCAGGATTAGTGTATCGGGGGGTTCCTTGTTTGGATTTCGCCTCGGCGAGACGTCCCACGCATGAACCGCAGTATAATATTGGAACTTGGGGATAAGTTTAGTCCTTAATGCTCATAATTTTTTTTTTTTATATATATATATCACCTATCCCGACAATCGACAGTGCGAGGAGTAGTGTAACGGGGGGGTTCCTTGTTTGGATTTCGCTTCGGCGAGACGTCCCACGCATGAAACGCCGTGTACTGTTGAGAATTGGGAATATTAATTAATTAAAATTGGATAATAATCATTTGGGTTATATGCATCTTGCATTGAGGGCATAATGAGCCCCGAGGATCGATACGGCCAGGAGTAGTGTAACGGGGGGATTCCTTGTTTGGATTTCGCTTCGGCGAGACGTCCCACGCATGAAACGCAGTACCGTGTTGAGAATCGGGAGGAGTTTACTCCTTAACTCTTGATGCTAATAACTCATATAATAATTATATATATGGTTTCATGCCTTATATGGGAATCACTAGAATATAAATTCTAGTAAATGAGATTGTTGATGTATTGTGATGATGTGGACATGATTGGATCATGTAACTTTATATGTTCAAAAAATGAACATTATAAAGATAACTATAACTATTACATTAAAGTTAATGTATATGACTTATAAATGGTGGAAACAAATGTATTGGGAGATAGGGTAGACGATTTCACTTAAATACTTCTTTTGGGTTTAAGTTAGGATCCTCTTACCTAAGTAGAATCGATCATCCATTTGGAGATCACGTGCATATGTTTAGTGCGCACTTTAGATGAGAGGTGAGTTGAGTTATTATGGAGAGTTCGATTCCAACTAAATCATGTAATAATGCATTTATAATTATTATACATTTTAATACACTTGCTATAAAACGTTTTTCAAACTCGGGCTCTGACCCGTTTATATTTTCCTCCTCATTGTATATATTGTATTACTTCAGGTGTTCCTCCGCAAGGACGCCTTTGATGTTATCCATCCAGGGTATTTGTGGAGCTGTGGCAGTAGCGGACTGTTGCGGAACTTTGCTTTAGTCGATTCCTATCTTTGTACATCTAGATTAGGATTCAGTTTGTATATTGAGTTAGTATTCAAGTGTTGTAGATTAACACTTCCATATTTCATTTCTCAAATTATTGTATTGTTTGTTACCCGACAGCATATTCGGGTATTTCATTGTTCAGATTTTGTTGTACAATGTATTGTACTCTTTCATATTATTGGAGCATGCACTTTTCACTCATCATAGTTAAATGTATATTGTTGGTTATGTGCAATATTGGTTTTGTTGTTGTTATTATTATAAAAGTTTTAAATTTTTGATAATTCGCACTTAATGATTTCGGGTAGTTAGCCTTATATTATAGTGCTTAGTAGTTGATGTTGAGACTGTGCCATCTGAGATACCTGATTTATTATAGTATAGGGCTGGCCACCCGTTATTATTTGGAGCGGGCTGTCATAGGTGGTATCAGAGCATCAGGTTCTAGTGTCTTTAGGATCTGTGTGTGTTACTACGATCTTCCATAATCGTTCTTGATGTAGAGCCTTATTATTAGGACGATTACATTCATACGTCCATATCTTTCTATGATTCGAAAATATTTGAAGGGCGTTCTGATACAATTGTTCTTGTTTCAGATGCCACCGAAGGGAGGTCGTTCAGTCAGGGCAAATAAAGGGAATCTGCAACCCCAAATGCCTCAAAGGAACATGACTACGGATGATGTTGCCAATATAGTGGCACAAGCAGTAACTGCTGCCGTTTCTACGATGGCTCAGCAATCTGCCGCTCGAGCAGCCCCACCCCATTTAGGATTGTCTTTATGGGAGAGAGTGAAGGAAGATTTTAGTAAGGGGCATCCTCCCGAGTTTGCAGGGGTAGTTGATACAATGGCTGCAAGTCAATGGAAAAATATTATGCAGAGGCATCTTCGTATGGTTGAGTGTAATGGGGTGAAGAAACAATTTTTAGTCACCTTTAGGTTATTGGGTGCAGCTCTTCAATGGTGGGAGTCTATCACCACATCTGAACAGAGAGATACCTTACCCATAACAACATTTTGGGAACTTTTTGATCGAAGGTATTTTCCTTCCCCTAATCGAGATATAAAAATTTTTCAAGGAAATAGAACGGTGACGGAATATGAGGAAGACTTCTCTAGATGGGCAAAGTTAGTACCTGATGAGGTAAATACGGAAGAAAAACGTATATCAAAGTTTGTTCGTCCTAGGTTAGTGAATTTCGTTGAGGTAGTGAATGCGGCACTACTAAAGTGTCATGAATATCGCCTTCGTTCGCAAGAGAGTAAGAACTTTGGTGATTCGAGTTCGTCAAGTAAGTTTGGCAAAGAGAGTTCCAGTAATATGAGTGCGCAGAACGGATTTGCAAGTAAGTGTTTCTTTTGTAAATAAATAGGTCATAAAAAGAGAGATTGTCCTCAAAGAGCTAAAGGATCACAGTTTGATGAAATTTTGGAAGTGCAACCCCTACAACAGATTTGAGGTTGCTTTAGACCGGGGGACTACGTTTGGGAGCCCATTGATGAGGATGGGCAATCAGACTAGAGATGGGTAATGTAAGTTAATTTTCCTTTATAAACAGGATAATTACTAAAATGAGTTTTGGGGATATCATATGTAAGATAATTGTGAAAGGGTAGAAATATAGCCCTATTATGTATGTAATGACCCTAAAGGGAAATTTTGAGCAAGATAGGCTCTTATTCTATTATTTTGTAAGAAGGATAGATAATTTTGCAAGGTGATCAAAAAGAGCTTTAAACCTTATGGTAAATGTAAGTGTGGTTATGGTGATAAGTAGTAATGATAAAGCTACTTTTTTATATAGTCATGATAGACTATTATGATTGTTGTATTCCAGATATGGATTTGCCCTATAAATGGCAATATATTGAAATGATGTAAGATGTTGTTTATGTTTGGAAGTTTGATTGTGGTTTGATGGAACGCAGGTAAAATTTTAGCTCATAAGTATGATAATATTTGTGAGCTACATGTTATATAGATGATGATCTAAAAAGACCTTGTGTTGGACATAAGGCATTTTATAGTGTATATATATATATATATAAACCGTTTTCAAAGTAAACTATTTTTAAATAAAACCTTTGTCGGCCTTTGGGCCCTTTCAAAATGATTTTCATAAAATTAACCTTTTCGAACTCTAGTCCGGATTTAACAAACTCTCAATCCTCGGCGTCGCCTCATAGTAGTGTATTGGGAGGGTTCCTTATTTTGTAAGGACACAAATTTCCAATTGAGTCCATATATAGTTTTGGCTCAATTCCGGACAAAAACATTTTTTCATAGGATAGTATTTATTGTAATATTCTCAAGCCTATGAAGTATATGTTGAAGACGTAGCGGCAAAGAATTTAAAGCTTCATCAAAATGCCGGTTTGCGTGCCTCGTTTCTACGTCATCAACTAAGGTTCCATGCTCCTAAGGTATGAATGTAATTATATGTATATAGGAGCTTGGAACAATATGTATTGGGTGTTAGGTATATTAAAAACAGCATTTTATTTTCAGAAAGTATCAAATAGAACTTTAAAATAAGTATATAAAAGTTTCTGGGCCAAAATCGAATTTTTCAATCTTTCTGGTCGTTCGTTAGAAATGTCGTTCGAACGAGTTTTTTCGTTCGAACCAGATTTCGTTCGAACGAGTTTTGTCGTTCGAACCAGTTTCGTTCGAACGAGTTTTGTCGTTCGAACCAGGTTCGTTCGAACGAGTTTTGCCAACGACCCTAACTGGACAGTCGTTCGATATGTCGTTCGATATGTCGTTCGAACGAATGTTCGTTCTAACGAGGTATCTAACGAACTTCTAACGAGCCCAGGCTGGTCACTCGTTAGAAGTCTCGTTCGAACGAGAATCACGTTCGTTCGAACGAACTTCCAGCGGGAACAGTTATTTGGCAGTTTTTTGCAGTTTTTCCCCACTCTTCCACTTGGTTTTCAACTAACTTTCTTCATACATTATTATGTGCGGGAAACACATTTTCCAAGACAACTTTTCCAACTTAGTTTATCTCCTAGAGAGAGTTTGAGAGCAAAAATAGTTTTAGGAAAATGTTCATGTTTTGAGTGTAATTCTTTCAAGAAAATTTTCATACACACTCTAGTTTACACCCAATTGTTTATCCAAGCTTCTATATAAATATCAATTGCTTGGAGATTGTTTTGGCACCGGTTTTTTTCTCTACACCGAATTGAAGAGAAGTTCGTTTCATTTCTACTCATTTGGAGAAAGGCTCCATGTTAGGGTGACGGTGTGCCTAATTGCCCGATCGGTGGGAGTCCGAGACCGCGGTGGAGCTCCGTTGGTTATCCGCTAATTGGAGGTCGATACAAGAAGAAGCATCACGGCTTGAGAGGGTTCGAGTTTAGGAAGTAAGTCTTTTGTCTCGTATTTTGTAATACCGTTTTTAGTGGATTTGAGGCTAGGGCCGTCCCGAGGTTTTTTCCCGTTAGTGGGTTTTTCCTCGTACATCGCGGTGTTGTGTGACTGTTGATTTTATCTTGCTCTATATCACTTAGAACGCATGCTAGATTAATTTCAAGATAAAATTTGGTTTTACAATCACACTAATTTAAATTAGGACTTTAATTTAATATTGGGTAAAATTTGGTTTATTCAAGTCATTTGCATTAATATGGTTTCGCCTAACTTTGGATAATTGTTAATGATGACTTAGGCAAATTCTAGGACTTGAATTATGTTTTAATTTGTTTCTTAAGATATTAAAACTCGGCCTTGTTATTTGTTGAACCATCACTTATGTTTGAAACGCTTCCGCATTTATTTAAAAGGAAATTAAATATTTTTAATTGTGATAAATTAATCACCGGGGATCCAACTGCATTTACATATTTGGATTTCGCTTTTGCGAGACGTCCCTCGCACGAAATTGGCGATTGTCAAGAATTGAGAGGAGTTATTTCTTTGGACCATTCAAAATTTTCACACCATTAAAATGTTAGTATTATATTTATGGGATTGTGGAACTTGGAGGCAAATAAAGCCTCATTATGATTGTTGTGAGCACAAAGCTCAAATATAAAGGGTGTATGGGCCCCTTGTTGCGGAAATTGGTTTTATTTAACTCATAATTAACTTATAATAAATTGAATAAATTCGTCGTGGGAAGTTAGAAGTTTGGAGATGGGATTAGCAAGATTGGGTATAGTGGGACTAGTTGAGCTTTGGAGAAATAGGCTTAGCTAAATTTCGAGGACGAAATTTTTGTAAGTGGGGAAGTTTGTAACAACCCGAGGTTTTAGAGTCGACAATTTATTTATTTTTGGAGAAATAAATAATATTTTATTGGAGAAATAATTAAATTGGCAATTGAGGTCAAAATTTAAAGTTGTTAGAAAGAGTCTCGAATGGAAATTTTGAGGGTACCATCGTTTCCGGTAAGGTCGAGAAAGTCAAAATGATTGTACTTGGGGTCTATTTAGGTTCCAAAATAATTTAGGACCGTTTGACTCGAATTAAAGTTACCGGGTCATTTAAAGTGTGTATTATCATTTAAAGATGTGTACATTGGGAGACAAGGCTTAAAAAGCCTACGGGAGATATTTCTCCCAAGAAAGAGAGAGAAATAGAAAGAAGGAAAGAGAGAAGCAGAAAGAAGAAGAGACAGAAGGAGAAAAGGGAGAGAAAGTGAAGATTTTTGGTTCCCACGCGATCTCAAGGCGGATTCAGACCCTACGAACTCGAGGCAAGTGATTAAACTTGCTAAACAATTGTTGTGTACCAATTATTGCATGATTTGTGGATTAAATTTTGGGTTTTAGGTTTAAATTGTTAAAACCTAACTTTTGGGGAAAAACCTTAGATTTGTAGTATATAAATGGATTTAAGGATTGAATTTAGTTTATAAGTATTCTAGAATGAATATTAATGTTATGAATATGGTTGTGTAATACCCCGTATTTTTGGCTATATTTATGTTTGGGATTAATTAATTAAATGAGAATTAATTGGAAAATTAATCCGGGTAAAATACTAGCGAGATGTGAGTTGTTATTTGACTATATTGAGCATATATGATGTTATATGAATATTGAATTATGAAATTTGTCCTGAGATTGATATACGGCAATCTGGTCATTTTATTGGGACGCGTGTGACAGTCGCGTCAGGATATAATTATTTTAATTATAAAAGTGAATTTAAATTTTATTAACTGTATGGTTGTTTTGAGTACGCCAACGCATCCGGAAGGGTCGAGATAGTCAGAAAACACTAGCCGGGGGTTTAGTTTGGGTCCCGGGGTATTTTTAGGCCATACCGGCAACATAAAGGGTATTTTGGTAATTTTGTATTTTTGGAGAATTAAAAGTGACGAAAATTAGAGAAGTAAATCTGATGTGGGTTTGACCCACTAAACCCACTAACCAACCCTTAATGACCCAATAAGCTACGGGAGTTATCCAATTAGATTTCCAACTTTCCAAAGAAAACCCTAGCCACCTTTGGAGAAGAAGCTTGGAGAAAGAGAGAGAGAGGGAATTCTGCAGAAAAAGCTTCATCAAATCAACACCAAACTCAGAGACACTAGAGGCAAGTGGTTTAATATCTTTTAATTTCAGAGAATGCTCTTTCCATGTATAGAAATTTAATAAAATTGATTTGTTCTTGGTGAAATATGAAAACCCATGTATTTTAGAACTTAGAACTTGAAATCTTGAGGAGAATTGCATGTAGAATGGTAGGTAGATGATTATACTGATGATATTAGTGAATGGATGAAATTAAAATGGATTTATATTGGGTTAATTCATTATTTAAAATTTTAGGGTTCATGTTCTTGAAAATTGGGGAAAAATGTAGAAACTTGTGATTTAATGATGTTTAGGATGTATTAATTCCTTAAAAGATGTTAGTATATGACCTTAGCGTGTTTTAGGATGATTGGAGAACTTAAAACATTGTTGGAACGAATTTTAGAGGAGATTTGAGGAGTAAGAATTGATGAAAAACGAGATTAGAAATTCTGGGCTTGAAACTGGTTAGTCGTTAGAAGGCCTCCCCAGGTCGTTCGAACGAGCTCGTTCGAACGAGCTTCTAACGAGTTGACCAGTCGCTTCTAACGAAGGGAGACTTCATTCGAACGAACTGTATTTCGTTCGATACCTTCGTTAGAACGAGATGTCGTTAGAAGGTACAGTTCGTTAGAACGAACTGAAATCTCGTTCGAACAGCCTCGTTCGAACGAGACTTCTGACGAGCTGGCAGTTTAGGCCTTTTTAGCCTGTTTTGATTTTGGGAGTCCCGTAATCTTGTTCGAGGATATAGATAACCTTCCTTTGATGATGTATTTATAGATTTGGGACGTTTGGGTTATGTCGAGGAGTAAATTATTTATGAGCGATTTAAATTAAAGGGATAAGTGGGTTGAGACGTGAGTGTCTACTACGACGTGAGAATAGATTATGGCGCGTATGATTATAAACCGGAATCGTATAAAGTGTGTAAATTATATATTGGTACTAGATTGGGAAAAGTACTACAATTAAACTACGATGATTACTAAGATGCGTGTTTACTTAGTATTGGTATATGATCTGTGTGTATGACATACCTACCATACTTGCTATCACGGGAGGTTTGCGTTCGCTTAGGGCCCTCTAATCCTTGTGTTTCCCGGATTTAGACTGGTTACCTCGATGAACATAGGTCAGAGAAAGACTTATTGGGATGTTAATAAGTCCGCTGATCGTGGGAGCGTAGGTATGTGCGTGACCCATGTGATGTGACTGTGTTCGCCTCCATTATTTGTGATGTTGTTATCTGTGGACTATTCCTGAGAGATTCGAAATATGTGATCCTTATGTACGTGATGTACCGGGATGGATAGCAGAGTATATGTGCACCGCAGCTTAGTCTCGGGGTGCTTATATTGTATATTTATGTTGTGGGAAATATACTCTTAATAAACTGGAAATTTTCATATGGTATTGTGTGTAACTATGGAATAACATAGAAGGCTAAACTATAACGAGTAGTATTACTTTTGTATAAGAACCTGAATTTAGGTTCAGCACCTATTTAACTGAGATCGTTATTATGTTAATGGAACCGAGTAACAAGGGTAGAACCTATGGCAGTCTAGCTAGATATGATGTCACTTAGCTAGTGGTTTGTGTCGTTGTAGATGGGTACTTACGTTAGGAGTGCACAGTTAGACGAGAGGTGAGAATATCATGTGAGTGCACGTCCTAACATGTACTTTGCATTTAATGTTTTAAATGTTTTTAAAGCACTTGCAGGTTTTTAAAATATCTCCACATTCGGGCTCTGACCCGTTTGCTTTCAAATCTATTTTTCTTGTAAAACCATTTTAGGTGCCCAGCCACAAGGACACCATGCATAGGATACTCATTCAGGTGACGAGCTGTAGCTGTTTGTGGAAGCTACAGGGAATTGGTTTTAGACGCTTCTATCATTCGGATTCCAGATTCAGTATCCATCAGTTATAGGGCATGTTGCCCATTTCTATTAGAGACATCTTTCCATTTCAGTTTTTCAGACTTTGGCATGTATTGATTTAGTATTCAGTTTAGTTATTTCAGTTTGTGGTATTGTTGTGAGGAGTTTCCTCCAGACTTTATTTACATTATGTGATGGTTATTCTATTTACTTCAGTATGGTGAATGATGTTAATATTCTTCATTACACTTGTTGCATGTTAATCAGACTTAAATTAAAATTTAGCAACTTACTTTTAAATACTAGGTGGTTAGTAATCATTAAAATGTTTTCGACAGTGATGCTATTAACTGGACCAACTTGGCATGTTGAATTAATTTAATAAAGGAGTAGCTACCCGGTATTTAATTAGTCAGGGTGTCACAGGTTGGGTTGAAGATTTGTGGTTAAATGAAATTATTGGGGGGTTTTTGAGAAGATGGAGTTGTGTAAAAATGGAGTTGGCCGTGGTACCTGTTAGGGCCGGTCGACCGCATACAGAGGGTCGGTCGACCGCGCCTCCAGAATTGGGCACACTGTCTTCAATTATAGGCAAAATTAAGAAACGCGGTCGACCGCGGTTTGGGCACCGATCGACCGGTCCCCTGTTTTGGGATTCAAGGTTGAGAATTTAAGTTATCCCCTTCTTCTTTGGGTTTGTATGAATGGACTTCCATAATCAGAGTATCAAAAAGGATTAAGTGATTATATAAGGGGATTATAGACCTTAGAATCATAAGACGATGTATGAGGCTAATTGTTAATTAAAAGACTAAATATAAATGTCGGAGAGTTTTAGTGATTGATTTCGAGAAGTAAGAATCTAAAATAGTATATCAATTTGGTGGAAAATCCTCTAAGTATCGAGGTTAGTATTTTAGGAATACCGATTGTAGATTTTGGTATTTTTCTAAGTGGGTAAGACCACTTTTATTTGGGATTTTATTTGGTGATAATAATAGCAATTTCACGATCTGAGAACGAGAATAACTTAGAGATGCCGGATCTTAGGATCCAATCCCAAATGGGATAACTTTAAAGGTTCATAAAATAAATTGAACCATATTATGGATGGAGAACCGTGTATGCGAATTAAGGTTTATTAGGATCAATAATATCCTTAACTCGAATTGAATTTTGATACAATTCATTATTAGAAGCGTCATGTGAGCTTCAAGTGAGTATTAGCATAGCATATACTAAGTGGGGTTATTGTGCGAGAATTGACGGTTAGTGTATCAAGAGAGGGATATACTAAATAATGATATTAATCTATTTCGTCTAAGGGCGTGTAATGAATCCGAAATGATGTGCAAGTATACCTTATATAATTGTATATCTTTATTAAGTGGGATGTATGTATACCTTATATGATGGTGTATATACATGTTAAGCATACCCCCTCCTTGCTATCATTGGGAAGTTTTGTGCGTAGAGGGTGAGCATTCTGACTAGAAAAGCAGGATGTGGATATTCCTCAGGTCATAGTCGTCCATGGTGGTCTGCAAATGACATATATATATACATTTATTTATTTTGGGGGTGAGAAGTCGTGGGTATGTGTCGCTCTCACTTGCCGGTAGGAGCTATGACCGCTTCCCGGACGTTGAGTGCGTGAGTTGATCACGAGGTGGGTGTCGTTGAACCCCACCAGGTGCCCCAGTTTGCTATGTATATGGGCTGCTAGAAGATGATAGCATGTGAGCCTGCGTCCTTCGAGTTATAGCTCGGTTGGATGGTTATTATTGCTTGTGTTTGTACTTGGGTGTCAAGGGCATAATGGACCTCAACGACCTACATTGCCAGGATTAGTGTATCGGGGGGGTTCCTTGTTTGGATTTTGCCTCGGCGAGACGTCCCACCCATGAACCGCTGTGTAATGTTGGAACTATGGGATAAGTTTAGTCCTTAATGCTCATATATATATATATATATATATATATATATATATATATCACCTATCCCGACAATCGACAGTGCCAGGAGTAGTCTAACGGAGGGGTTCCTTGTTTGGATTTCGCTTCGGCGAGACGTCCCACGCATGAAACGCCGTGTACTGTTGAGAATTGGGAATATTAATTAATTAAAATTGGATAATAATCATTTGGGTTACATGCATCTTGCATTGAGGGCATAATGAGCCCCAAGGATCGATACGGTCAGGAGTAGTGTAACGGGGGGGTTCCTTGTTTGGATTTCGCTTCGGCGAGACGTCCCACGCACGAAATGCAGTACCGTGTTGAGAATCGGGAGGAGTTAGTCCTTAACTATTGATGCTAGTAACTCATCTATAATAATTATATAGATGGTTTCATGCCTTATACGGGCATCACTAGAATATAAATTCTAGTAAATGAGATTGTTGATATATTGTGATGATGTGGACATGATTGGATCATGTAACTTTATATGTTCAACAAATGAACATTATAAAGATAACTATAACTATTACATTAAAGTTAATGTATATGACTTATAAATTATGGGAACAAATGTATTGGGAAATAGGTTAGACGATTTTGCTTAAATACTTCTTTTGGGTTTAAGTTAGGATCCTCTTACCTAAGTAGAATCGGTCATCCATTTGGAGATCACGTGCATACGTTTAGTGCGCACTTTAGATGAGAGGTGAGTTGAATTATTATGTAGATTTCGATTCCAACTAAATAATGTAATAATGCATTTATAATTATTATGCATGTTAATACACTTTCTATAAAACTTTTTTCAAACTCGGGCTCTGACCCATTTATATTTTCCTCCTCCTTGTATATATTGTATTACTTCAGGTGTTCCTTTGCAAGGACGCCTTTGATGTTATCCATCCAGGGTATTTGTGGAGCTGTGGCAGTAGCGGACTGTTGCGGAACTTTGCTTTAGTCGATTCCTATCTTTGTACATCTAGATTAGGATTCAGTTTGTATATTGAGTTAGTATTCAAGTGTTGTAGATTAACACTTCCATATTTCATTTCTCAAATTATTGTATTGTTTGTTACCCGACAACATATTCGCGTATTTCATTGTTCAGATTTTGTTGTACAATGTATTGTACTCTTTCATATTATTGGAGCATGCACTTTTCACTCATCATAGTTAAATGTATATTGTTAGTTATGTGAAATATTGGTTTTGTTGTTGTTGTTATTATAAAAGTTTTAAATTTTTGACAATTCGCATTTAATGATTTCAGGTAGTTAGCCTTATATTATAGTGCTTAGTAGTTGATGTTGAGACTGTGCCATCTGAGATACCTGATTTATTATGGTATAGGGCTGGCCACCCGTTATTATTTGGAGCGGGCTATCACAGAGGGGTGTTGAATCACATATGTCAAAAATTAAATTAAAATACACTGCAACTATAGTGGATGATATTTCTTTGGTAAAAAATCGAATCTCGAGCCAAGAGAAGAATCATTCCAAAATAGATGGGGATGTCCAGGAGATTAAAAGTAACATGGGAGTCATGACGAGTGATATCGGGTGCTTTGTGTCCTTATTTACTAAAGGTTTTTCACCCCGACTCCTCCTTAAGGTTTCCTCTACCCTCTTTCTCAAGATTTCCCCTATCATCCCTCTCTAGGTTTTCCCTCCCAGATGTCATCTCCTTTAACATTTCCATCACACATCTCTCCTCTTTCAAAATTATCCTTCCTAGTGCCTCTGTCTGGCACAAGCCGTGTTTCATCATCATCAACTCACGATGACTGTGGTGAGCAATAATATTTCAAGGACATGAGCTATAGTAGGGTTATTGGCATGTTCACACTCATCTTCGTAACTATCAGAACTCAATTCTGATAATCTAGGTCAGAATTGACCTCGACCCTCGGTCGTCACCTCTTTTAGGTCAGAATTGACATCGGCCCTTGATCGTCACCTCTTTTAGGTCAAAATTAACCTCGGCCCCTATCATCGCCTCTTTTAGGTTAAAATTGGCCTCGTCGTTCATTCATCACCTTTTTTATGTTAAAATTGACCTCAGCCCCTGGTGATCACCTATTTTAGTTCAAAATTTATCTCGCCCCCAATCCTCACTTCCTTTAGGTCAGAATTGACCTTAGCCCCAAGTTATCACCTTTTCTAGGTCAGAATTGACCTCGGCCCTTGAACGTAACCTCTTTTAGATCAGAATTGGCCTCGCCCCTCGGTCGTCACCTCTTTTAGGTCAAAATTGATCTCATTCCCTGGTCATCACCACTTCTAGGTAAGAATTGACCTCAGCACCTGATCGTCACCTTTTTTAGGTCAGAATTGACCTCGACCCTTAGTTGTCACCTCTTTTAGGTAAGAATTGACCTCGGCCCTCAGTTGTTACCTCTTTTAGGTCAACATTGACCTCATTCCCCGATCATAACCTCTTCTAGGTCAAAATTGACCTTGGCCCCCAGTCATCACCTCTTGTAGATCGGAATTGACCTCGACCCTAGTCGTCACCTCTTCTAGGTCCGAATTGACCTTATCCCTCAGTCGTCACATCTTTTAGGTCCGAATTAACATCGGCCCTTGGTCGTCACCTCTTCTAAGTCATAATTAACCTTGACCCTTAGTCATTACCTCTTTTAGGTTAGAATTGACCTCGTGTAACAAAACGCTTAATTAAATACTTTACCAACACTTTACCCAATTAACTCAAATTATTCAGTCGGATCATTCTTAGCATCACTCTCGAAAACAATTTTCATTGTTTATTAACCGCATAGTGATTAATTAAGCTAGTGTTAAAATTTCCAAATTTAATTTTTCTTATACAATTCCTTTTTAACAATACCGACAAGTTATAATATAAACCATCCCACAATAATGAATAATTAATAAGTATAGTCACAACTTAATTAATGTAACTCGAATAAATTACCAGCTTCAAACATCTCAACAATTAAAACTAAATGTATCCAAAACCGACACAAATAAAACCACTGACTGCGATAGAATGGAAATGACACGAATCCTTTGGAAACATGCCATAAAATAAATTAATACATAGTACAAGAATAAAAAATAATGATGCGTCTAATGCAAAGTCCACAACTCCATAGTATCCATAGCAAATAAATATCCAATCCTCTATAGTGGGCGCCCCTATGGCTGAACACCTAATATAGTATATGCAAGAGGGAAGAGAATATGCAAGAGAAAATGGGTCAGAGCCCAATTGTAAAATATTTTAAAAATAGCAAGTGAATAAATTCTACAATTAACAATTATTATATACATGTTAGGTTCTTAGGCTCCCTCTTGAGATTTTCACCTATCATCTAGTGTGCATGCCTAACGTAACACCAAATTATTCTAGTTATGATTCACTTTCAATATACTATATCTTGTGTCAACTATCCATAGCCCTTATCTTCTCATATATTTCCTTTGCAACACATGGAATAAATATATGTATATTAGTTCAATTCTCAGTAAAGTTAAGTGTTCTCAAACTTAATTAATTTCAGATTTCACTATCTTTCATGTCTACTTAATTCACACAGTAGATAATATCACAATTATATATATATATATATATATATATATATATACACATATTCACTCTATTATATATATACAATATTGCACCTCTAGACACAGCTGCATTGCATGCATACTCTGCTATCTAGTGCCGGTATATCTCGTCACTGTATAAAGCATTGTTCGTTCGGTATATCCCTCGAACCACAAATATCAAAACACAATTATTGGAGGCAAACATAGTCCTAATCCTTTGGTCTAAGAACCCAAATGACCATTCAATACCATTGTTCTCACTAATGGCAATCCAACCAAAAACCTACGTTGTGAGGAAACAAGTAAAAAATCCAGCTTAAGGCTCATCACGATGTGACTATCCTTTACGCGCAAACCTCCCATCGATAGCAAGTAGGTTAGGTATGTCATATACATAAATCATCAAGCAATAGGTATATATTGAACATATATAATATTAGGTGCACATTCGACATATGTCTCATATTAAGAATTCATCATATCCCAAGTACCCGTTGTATTTCTCGAATCCTACTCGTACTTGATAATCACGATTTAATCTCATTATCGTATTATTTTATTATGTAGTTATCACTTACATATTTCATTTCTGAATTCAATATATAATTTCCCAACATTAACCCAAGTCTCTCACTCTTAGCTAATGTACCAAAATTATTCCGAACCTACTGTGGGCTAAATATGAATTTCTAAACTATTCTGGGCTAAAAAAAAGATTTTTGAAATCTCGTCAGAAGAACCAGGATTGTCATCCAAAAGATATGGCATCTCGTTCGAACGACATCCCAGTTCGTTTAATGTTTTCAGCAGTTCGTCCTCAACCTCAAATTTATGCATTTTATTATAACGAATACCAATTATCTCAACATCATTTATACATGTGTATAGGTGATTATAACACATAGAAAACATCAAATTCCTTATTTTCATGAAGGTTTTTTTTTATCTACATCAATATAATCCTTAAAATCCTGAAAATTATATATTCACCATTGATGTTCTTCACAAAACCCAGAACATAATTTCATGATTTATAATTCAAATCATAAATCTGATAACCTCAACATGTGGATCTCTCAAATACATGTAATACATATCACATAAATTTATTTATCTATCATTGCATGCCCAATTTCATAATTCTCATAGGTAAATATTAATCCTATTCTAACGTGGATCTTATACTCACTAATTGGAATAAGAATTACACTTGCCTTAAGGTGTAGGTATGATCCTTTGGAGAAGATATGTGTAGGATGTCCCATCCTCTTTTCTGGTCACTTTTTCGATGGTGGTGCATGGTGGTTGTCCCTTGGTTTGCTTTCAAAACCTATTCATCTCCTTGGAAAACGTCTCCCTCTCCTCAAAGACCTTTCCTTTATTTTTGGGTGAATGAACCTAAGTTCCCTAATCTCCTCACATATATAATCAAACCCAATTTTTTTTCGTTACTATTCAACTCCCAATTAAAATGAACAAAATATCCCTCGAGGGTGTCCTTTTTGTTCCCAATTGACCTGAGACCTAAATCAAACCCCCGAGTAGACTTTTCTCCCAATTTTGATCTTCCAGACTCAACGGTGCACTCGAAACTACCATTTGAATGACTTAAAAATAATTTTCCTTTTATCCCTTTCAATTTAGTCCCGACACGACTCACACGTGCGTCCCGACTTAATTTCAATAATTCGTGCATTATTCACTCATGACCAACTCCGGGTACCGATCGCGCATATCATCCTCGCGCTCCCAAGTAGACTCCTCAATATTATGGTGCGCCACTGGATACGCACGAGCGGAACTACTTTCGATCGCAACCGGCTCTCACTATAGTCCAAGATCAACACCGTTCTCTCCTCGTAAGAACTATTTGGATGAAAGTCAATCTCCTCTACTACAACATGAGGGTGAACCAACTCATCACGGAGATATCGCCTCAATGAAGAAATATGGAACACGTCATGGATACGATGCAAGTGCTCCGGTAACCCCAATTTGTATGCTACCGGTTCAACTCTCTCGATAATAGGAAATGGTACTACATATCTCGGCGTAAATTTCCCTTTCTTTCCAAATAGCATTATCCCCTTCATAGGAGACACCCGCAAAAGAACCTCGTCCCCCCCACTGAACTCCGTGAAGAACCGCTTTGCATTCGAGTAGCACTTCTTTCGGTCCTGAGCTATTCGAATGTGACTATGAATCATCTCAATCCTGGAAGATGTAACTTGTATCACCTTTGGCCCAAATAGCTTGTTATCCCCGACCTCTAACTAACACGCAGGAGAACGACAAGGTCTACCGTATAAAGTCTCAAATAGGTTCATACCGATGGTGAACTAGTAGGAGTTATTATATGCAAACTCCACGAGTGGAAGGTACTGCTCCCAACCTCCTCCAAAATCCAGGTTACACATATGTAACATATCCTCTAGCATCTGGTTAGTACGCTCAGTCTGCCCACCTATCTGCGGGTGGTATGACGTACTCAATCACAACTGGGTACCCAAAGCTTTGTGACAACTCTCCCAAAATCGAGACACAAAAATGTTATCCCAGTCGGACATAATATTGAGTGGTACCCCATGTAATCACACTATCTTGACTATAAAAATATGGGTGTACTGTCCCGTAGAGTAATCAGTCCGAACTGGCAAAAAGTGAGCTACCATAGTCAACCAATCCACAATCAACCATATGGAATCGTGACCTCGCTGAGTAGTAGGTAACCCTTTGATGAAGTCCATATAAATGCTCTCTCACTTTGACATCTAAATCTCTAATGGCTCAAGTAACCCAGCTGGCTTCTGATGATCCACCTTCACTAACTAACAAGTGGAACACTTAGACACGAATTCAGAAATGCTCTCTCTTCATTCCACTACACCAATATTATCACTACATAACTCGGTACATATTATCTCCACCGGGATGTACTATAAAACGAGACCCATGCGACTCTTTCATCACCTCATGTCGCAACTCCACTCCTTCTATAATAATCAACTTACGATTGAAGCGCAAGCCTCCAATGGAACTCACTGAGTAGGACTCTGCTCGTCAGCCAAAAGCTATCAAAACTTCTCGTGACAAAATAGGTTTGTTTCCTGAGCTTATACTACCCTCGTCACAATCTGAGGTGTAACAGTCATAACTGACATAAATGATCTAGCAACTGCATCATAATGTCCTAGTTCCTTCCACTTCGCCTTCCACACTGCGACCAACTCCTCTAGTAGCCTATGGCTAAACGCGTCTGCTTTCACGTTAGCCTTCCTCGGGTGATAATATATCTCAAACTGATAATCCTTTATGAATTCAAGCCACCTACGCTGGCGCATGTTCAACTCCCACTGAGTGGACAAATACTCTAGTGACTTATGATCCGTGAATAGGAAAAATTTCTCTCCTAATAAATAATGTCTCCAAATCCAAAGATCAAACACAACTACTGCTAGCTCAAGGTCGTGTGTGGGGTAATTCTGCTCGTGAGGCTTAAGATTCCTAGAGGCATAAGCTATAGAAATTTCTTCCTATTGCAATACTCCATTAAGCCCTTATAATGATGCAATAGTGTAAATTAAGTACTCCACTCCTAGATTGGGTTGTGCTAGTACGGTTGTTGAAGTCAATTTATCTTTCAACTCATCAAACACCAACTCACATGAATCATCCCAAATAAATGGTACACCCTTACGGGTTAGATTAGTCATCGAACCCGTAATTTTTGAGAAACCTCAAAAGAATCGTCTATAATAACCAACCAAACCCTAGAAACTGCGCAACTCCGTCGATGTCGTGGGCTATCCCCATTCCCTTATCGTTGATACTTTACTGGGATCCAATGATATCCCTAACTCAGACACAATATGCCCTAGAAACTGCACCTCTCGGAGCCAAAATCCACATTTCTCATATTTAGCATACAATTGATGCTCACGTAATGTCTGTAGGACACGTCACATATGCTTGGCATGATCCTCATCTATCTAGGAATAAATAAGGATGTCATCAATAAAGACAATGACGAACTAATCTAAGAACTTTCTAAACACCCTGCTCGTTAAGTCCATGAATATTGTCGGCGCATTGTTCAACCCTAATGGCATAACTCGAAACTTATACGATCCATATCTGGTCAGGAACGCAATCTTAGAAACATCTTGCTCCCTGATATGCAACTGATGATAACCAGATCTCAAGTCTATATTAGAGAAGTAGGTTTCTCCCCTCAGCTAATCAAACAAGTCATCAATTTGAGGTAACGAATATTTGTTCTGTATTGTGACTTTTTTTAATTCTCGATAATCCACGCACAGCCGTAAAGAAGCATCTCGCTTCTTTACAAACAACACAGGGGCACCCCAAGGAGAGGTACTCCTACGGATAAACCCTTTCCCAAAATATAATCTATTTGATCCCTTAAATCCCTCATATCTATAGGAGAGATATAGTAAGGTGCACGAGCTATCGGTTGAGTACTCGGAGGTAAATCAATCACAAACTCTATTTCCTTATTTGGAGGTAACCCCGGTATCTCCTGGAATACATCGGCGAACTCACAAACTATTGTTATCGAATTAAGGGGAATCATCACTCCCATAGAGGTCTACTCCTATATATAATACAAATGGGCGGACGATTCTCCCTTAGGATGAGGCATCGCCACAGGGAACATCTCATGTCTCGAAGTAGCAAAAATAATGCTCTAACTATAATAATCAACCATAGCTCTGTATGCGACTAACCAATCCATGCCGATAATAGCATCCAACTTCAACATGTCTAATATAAGCATATCAATCGATAAAATAAGACTCCCTATCTCTATACTCATATTCCGACATATAAAGAAAATAGGCGTCCCATTACCCATCGGTGAGTCTACAAAAGTAAAAATATTGTCGACAGTCTCTAAGAACCCTACGGCCCGTGCAAATCTAGTGGCTATAAAAGAATGTGAGGCTCCTGTGTCAAACAAAATACACCCCATAGCCTCGTAGATAGAAAACATACCCTCGATTGTGGGCAGTGGCTACTGGATTACTTCCTGATGGACATTGTAGACACGCCCATAGTGTAACTATACCTGCGGTGCTGGAGCAGATTGTGCTAGCACCTGAACTGGTGCTTGGAGGGCTGCTAGAGGGAAATGGGTCTCTGTCGCTCCTGATGAGCACCATGCTACTGAGGAAACTTGCCCTTATTAGGCAATCCTGTTGTTTATGGTCAAGCTTTCCACACATGAAGAATATACTAGTAAACTTTCCCCCATTATGTCCCTACTGGGTGTTACCAACCCTCCCTTGGCCCTGCTGAACATGCTGTTGGCCTTGACTATTACCCCTTCCCAAAGTGAAAACAACCAGAATGTAGACACTTACAATAGTCCCCCTATTGGGAACCCTGCTCACCCTAACGCTGTTGAGACTGGCTTGACTGATCCCCACTGGCACTGGCTCCCCCTTTCCTGTCCTGATTATTGGACTCAATCCCTCGCTTACCTCCCTTAGCGTGGAGGCGGTGGTCCTGGGAGTGAATCACTAAAACATTAAGTACATTTGTGTACGTTTGTAGTGAAATATTGCCCAGTAAGTGCTGGTGAATCTTCCAGGTCAAGCTATCCATAAACATCTAAATTCTCTTCTTTTCAGTAGTACCTCTCCTAGTAACAAATGTGCGAGCCTCATGAATTCTTCCTTATATTTTTCCACTGTCCGTCCCTCTTGGATTAGGTCGAGTAATTTCTACCTCATCTCAGTCTGAACGATGAAAGGAAAATATTTGCGGTTGAACCACACCTAGAAGTCGTGGATAGTTAAAGTATCTCTCTCATCAGCTGTGGTAGTGGACTCCTACCACTGTAAAGATGCCCCAACTAGATTAAAAGTAGCTAGTCTCTGACGTTGTAACTACATGCATTCATACATTCTTAAGTGCCGTTGGATGCCTTTCTTCCATTGGCTAGAAGTCATGACATCATAACCCCCCTGAAACTCCGGTGGGTGTGCCTTCTTAAAGGCATATATTACGCGCTCCCAATAAGTGGGAAACAACTGAGCTGGTGTTGGTGGCACTACACATGCCTACGTTGGAGCCTGCTGAACAGTTGCTAAAGCGGTGTTGACTACCTGTGAAATAATGACAGTAACCTATGTAGCGTTCATAGTGCCCTAAGCTGGAGCGGGTTGAGGTGCACGTCTTGGAGGCATCTGAAATGAGAGAGATCCTCTCCGTCAGTATTCAATTTAATTATCAAAGAATAGCTGAAGTACGTAAGTTCCCAATAAGGATGCAACAATCCTAATGATAGGGCTCTCTATTAAAGGACGCTAAGCTGAAAGCATAATAAACCGTACAAATCCTAAAGACTCTAAAACCTGATGCTCTGATACCATCTGTAACAACCCGCTTAATTAAATACCGGGTGGCCAATTTTTTACCCAATTAACTCGAATTATTCAGTTTCTCATTCCTAGAATCACTTCCGAAAACAATTTTCTTTTATTATTAACCACCTAGTAATCAATTAAGTTAGTGTTAAAATTTCCAAATTTAATTTTTTTTTATACATTTCCTTTTTAACAATACCAACAAGTTATAATATAAACCATCCCACAACAATGAATAATAAATAAGTACCATCACAACTTAATTAATGTAACTCGAATAAACTTCTTAGTTTCAAAGATCTCAACAATTAAAACTAAATGTATCCAAAACCGACACAAATAAAACCACTGGCTGCAATAGAATGGAAATGACACGAATCCTTTGGTAACATGCCATAAAAGAAATGACTACAGAGTACATGAAGCAATAGAATGATGCGTCTAATACAAAGTCCACAACTCCATAGTATCCATAGAAAATAAATATCCAATCCTCTATGTTGGGTGCCCTCTGTGGCTGGACAGCTGATATAGTATATACAAGAGGGAAGAGAATATGCAAGAGATAATGGGTCAGAGCCCGATTGTAAAAGATTTTAAAAACAGCAAGTGAAGAAATGCTACAATTAGCAATTATTATATATATATGTTAGATTCTCGGATTCTCTCTTGATATTCTCACCTCTCATCTAGTGTGAACGCCTAACGTAACACCAAGTTATTCTAGTTATTATTCTCACTTTCACTAGACTGTATCCCTGTGTCAACTATCTATAGCCCTTATCTTCCCCATGTATTTTCTTCGAAAAATATGGAATAAATATATGTATATTAGTTCAATTCTCAGTATAATTAAGTGTTCTCAAACTTAATTAATTCCAGATTTCACTATCTTTCATGTCTACTTAATTCACACAGTATATAATACCACAAGTATATATATACATTCACTCTATTATATATCTATATATAATACTACACCCCGAGACACAACTGTACTGCATGCATACTCTACTATCTAGTCCCAGTACATCATGTCACTGTATAAAGGACTGTTGGTTCGGTATATCCCTCGATCCACAAATATCAAAACACAAATATTGGAGGCGAACATAGCCCTAAGCCTTTGGGATACGCACATACCTACGCACCCAAATGACCATTCAATACCATTATTCTCACTACTGGCAATTCAACCTAAGTCATATGTTCTAAGGCAACAAGTCAAAAATCTCCCGTAAGGCTGCTCATCTGGATATGACTGCCCTCAATGCGCAAACCTTCTGTCGATAGCAAGTAGGCTAGGTATGTCATACATATAAATCATCAAGCAATAGGTATATACTCAACCTATATAATAATTGGTACACACTCGACCTATGTCTCGTATTAGAAATTCATCCTACCCCATGTACCCGTTGTATTTCTCGAATACTACCCATACTTGATAATCATGATTTAATCTCATTATCATATTATTTTATTATGTAGTTATCACTCACATAATTCCTTTATTAATTCAATATATAATTTCCCAACATTAACCCAAGTCTTTCACTCTTTGTTAATGTACCGAAATTATTCAGAACCTACTGTGGACCAAAACTTTTCTGGGCTAAAATTGGATTTCTGAAATCTCGTTAGAAGTCCCTGAATTCTCGTTCAAATGAGATGGCATCTCATTCGAACGACATCATGTCTCGTTCGAACAACTTTAGACGACATCCCAGTTCGTTCAACGTTTTCAGCAGTTCGTCCTTAACCTTAATTTTCTGCATTTTTCTCCAGTTTGTTACACCCAAACCCACATGGAATATATTCTAACGGATCCCAATTATCTCAACATCATTTATACATGTTTATAGTTGATTATAACACATAAAAAACATGAAATTCCTTATTTTCAAGAAGGTTTTTTTTATTTATATCAATATAATCCTTAAAATCCTAAAAATTCTATATTCATCATTGACATTCTTCACAAAACCTAGAATATAATTTAGTGATTTATAATTCAAATCATAAATCTGATAACCTCAACATATGGATTTCTCAACGACATGCAATACCTATCACATATATTTATTTATCCATCATTTCATGCTCAATTTCATAATTCTCATAGGTAAATACTAATCCTATTCTAACATGGATATTATACTCACTAATTGGAATAAGAATTACACTTTCCTTAAGGTGTAGGTCTTATCCTTTGGAGAAGATATGTGTAGGATATCCCCTCATCTTTTCCGGTCACTTTTTCGATGGTGGCGCGAGGTGGTTGTCCCTTGGTTTGCTCTAAAAACCTCTTCATCTCCTTGGAAAACCTCTCACTCTCCTCAAAGACCTTTCCATTGTTTTTGGGTGAATGAACCTAAGTTCCCTAATCTCCTCACCTATATAATAAAATCTAAATTTTCGTAGTTACTATTCACCTCCCAACCAAAATGACCAAAATACCTCTCCGGGGTGTCCTTTTCGTTCCCAATTGACCCGATACCTAAATCAAACCCCCGAGTAGACTTTTTTGCCTATTTTGGCCCTTCCAGACTCAACTCTGCACTCAAAATTCTTATTCAGATGACTTAAAAATAATTTTCATTTTAGCCCTTTCAATTTAGTCGCGACACGACTCACATGCGCATCCCAACTTAATTCCAATAATTCGCATATTATTTACTCGCGATCATATAATCACATATTACTTTTAATCACTAAGTAATATTCAATATCAATCACATATTACTTTATTCTCTAGTAATGTTCAATCCGGATTAATTCCAATTATTATTCATAATTAATTCCAAATAATCCCCATTTTACTTTTAATTAGTCTTATATTAAAAGTCATTAAAATTATGGGGTATTACACCTCGGCCCTCGGTCGTCACCTCTTTTAGGTTAGAATTTACCTTGGCCATTGGTATTCACCTCTTTTTAAGTCAGAATTGAACTTTGTTCACAGAATCGGCCATCCCAACATTATCTTAGGTCTTGAGCATCGACCTCCTAAACATTCATGCGGTGTCTATTCAATGGTTTTCACTTATTTGAAGCTCACGCTAGAGGGGCACTGCAGACACCACATTCTAGGACCACCTAAGTCTCTCCTTAGGTCCCTAGCACTCCCTCATTTAACTATAAACCATAGGTCATACTCTAAGTACCGATTAGATTCCATCGAGGGCTCCCGAGGCCCCTTGACTCTGGTAACCCCTATCGTAAGAGAAAAAGCTCTTTGAAACTTCAAAGGGCTCTGAATCACCTTTCCAATGGTCCACCTCCAGTGTAAATTGGCATAACATTTAGACGAACAGACCATTTTACTAACGAAAATCAATCTAGAGGCCATCGGTTGCTCCCAGAACCCGATTTGACCCCATTCAACTTCATCGACAGAGATAATTCTCTTTGAATATTCAAAGGGCACTGAATAACCTTTCCAATGGTCCAACCCGTGCGCGACTCTTATTTACGGTACGGACAAACGACCCATTTTACTCCAAATGGCCATCAGGCACTTTCGGGCCTCGGTTGACCAAAGTCAACTTTTCAAACCAAGCGAAGCCCTTTGAAATATCGAAGTACATCGCCTAACGTTTTCAACAGTCCACCACATGCGCAATTCTGACTTATCATACGGACGAACGATCCGTTTCGATCCGGGGATCTCCTGTCCAAAGCACCAATGTCTGCTTTCAAACCACGTTTGACCCAAAGTTAACTCCCATACCCGGGAGAGATACAAAGGACTCTAGAAGGTCTCTGAATTTCCTTTCTAACAGTATGCCCTGTGCATAATTCAGATCAATGGATTACATTCTACAACCATTTTTTTGGAAAAATCTACACGAGACTGTCGATTGACAAGTCCATTTCCCTGCCTATCAGTAGTGTGTCCAGCGTCACCTAATGATTGGAAGGGTTAGGTCCATGCCGAACGGAACCACCCATTACCTTATAAATAGAGGGCATGACCTCACTCCCTAGGAACACCTCAGATCCATCAACATCACTAATCTCAGCAACATTCTCTCGAAGTCAGCGAAGGTCCTCCATGTGAATTTCCATTCAAGCTTATATTCCCATCCTTTTCATACCCAATTTGGCAAAATCACATTCTCTCTCATCCAATCTTCATCCCACATTCAACGGAGTTCATTCAAGATCAAAGATCAAGCTTCAAAGAAGGGCCAAATCCTTCCCTTTATCTTTAAATTTCTTATTTTTGCATCAAATACATTAGATTCATAATCTAGTTCTTACTTTAGTGCATACACATTAATATTTACAGTTTTATTAGTATATTGCACATGCTTTATTTCTTATAAAAATCCAAAACAAACAAAAAGAGGGTTAAACCCATAAATTCCAAACAATATTATCCATCATTACTTTTTCAAAACTAAAATACATTTTTCTACACACACACCTATAATAAAACCCCGTTCGAATCTATGGGATAAACCCTATCCTTATGCGTCATGAAAACTACGTGGGCAGTGATGCCTTTTAAGGCTACGTAGGCATCTCAGATTAAAAACTGAGACTCGAGTCCAATTTTATAAGTTTGCCAAATTCCCCATTTTCATCATATTCTTGAATTATTATACATATTGTGTTTGTGATTATTATTAGCATTTCATCCAACACATATTATCATTTCATCAATAACGATCAATATCGCGATAAATACATAAATCATATTTTCTATATGTTATTTTGGGAACATTCCTCTGGATGACCTCACTCTATGTCTTCCATGCTATGAGTTGGGCGATTCCAATCTCCATTATATATACACTTATACACACTTCACAAATAAATAAATAAAAATAATAACACAATCCTATGAGAGACCAAAAGGGTGGGATGGGTGCCTAACACATTCCCATTTCATAACTTAGCCCCTAAACCCTTCGAACTATTGGTTTCGTAAGCATCAGTTTGTCTTTGATGTCGTGCTCTCGAGGAAGCAACATATTCTTTTTCTTGTTTTGTGCAAAATAGGTTGGCGACTCGATCTTTTTACATTTACCCTACACAGACGACGATTGAAGCGTTCCTAAGTCAAAAAAGGCACGAGACATTTTAGCCTCCTTTCTTTCTCCACACCCCTTTTTTGGGGGAAGAAGGAGATAGGAGTGACATCGCGAGATCAGGATGGCCACACTCTCCCTTTGTCTATCCCGTGACAAAACACAAAAGAAATAAATATGCAAATAAAACCTAACACCAATAACAAGACTGAAAAAGGAACATAAGGTATATATCATCACATAAATCTCATAAAGAATAAGGAACTCTTCAAATCTTAAATGGATCACTTTGATATTTTTTTTCCTACACACACTAGCAAAAGCTCATCAATACACTAATATGTATATATAAACAATATGCTAAAAGTTAGTATCAATAAAAGATATATGCAGTAATGTAAGGCTTATCCTAACATGCATATTATCATAAATTACTACCCCTAATTAAGGTAACTCCTATATTATTATCTATCAACTTCTCCCCATATAATTCTCCCCTTTTTATCTTGCAATAGACAAAGGAAACAATTCTCAAAGATAAGAAAAATAAATGAAAACATGAATTATACGCAACATAAAAAATTATTGAATAACTTTGACGAAATTAAAGCATAAGTTTGAATCAAAGTAAGATGATGAAGGACATACATAACCGATTCTATAAATAATTTGGTTTACAAGGAGATATCCACAAAGATAAGCATTTATATACATGCTCCTAAACCATTTTGAATAAGGAAAGATATAATGATCTTCTATCTTACTTCCGAAAATTTTGAGATAAATAACAATGTTCATAGTTAAGGAAGGATTATCTTATAATGCTAATAAAATGAGTTCATATTAACCAAGACCATAATATCATATCATCGACTCAATGAGTAGAGTTATGTAAAGTGAGAAAACATATTAGTATGAGTTTTTTAGTGCAATGTTTTCAAAGTTAATAAGACTTACAAGATTAAAGAAATCATGTCACGACGCACATATCACATTTTTAAATCCAAATGAAAAATGATAAAAATATCTTTTTGATATACAATATATGGATACATCATCTAAAAACCATATAAATGATTTTACTAAAAATATTTTCATGGCAAGATAATACAATGAACTTATGTGAAAAACATGTGATGGGATGTATACAAATAGGGATTTAATGCAAGAAAATCCTAGGCATGTTATTAAGCAATCAATCAACAATGAAAAAAACTAGTGATGATATAAGATACTCAAATCTAGTAAAATATAGAGGTTTAGTCAAAATATTGGCTAATCGAAGATCGATAGAAACATAACTAAAAAATAACAACACCTTGTCATCAATAATATCACGAATAAAGTGAGGGAGAATGTGAATATGGTTCGTTCGTGAATGTTGAATCAGATTTTTAGATATATATATGGAACTAATATTATCATTATAATTAATCATGAAACATTAATCAATAATACACTCCTTAAACATTTGTTTCATCCAATGTAATCTAGCACAAAAATGACCTACCGTAATATATTTTTCTTTGGTGGTGGACAAAAAAACACAATTTTATTTCTTGGCATGCCAATAAACAAACAATTTCTAAATGGAACCAACCACCTAAGGTAATATTCCTATCTTTCGCATCTCCTACCTAATTGGCATCAGAATAGGCCAACAAATAAGTATTAGTAGTACGAGGGTACCAAATACCAAAGAGCGGTCATGTACTTGATGATACACTTAACCACTTTTAAATAGGATACCTTGGAATATGACTCATAGAGAATATAAACTCTTACACTAAAGAAAATGTCAGGACAACTACTTGTAAGGCATAATAAACTATATATCATGCTATGATACAATGTTTCGTCCATATGATTCCCATCGACATCTTTTTTAAGCTTTTCAGATACATTCTTGGGAGTGAGTTTATGCTTAAAGGAGTCGAGATAGAACTTCTTCATAAGATATTTTGCATATTTGGTTTGTGAAATAAATGTTTAACATTCTAATTATCGTACTTGAAGACCAAGGAAAAAATTGAGTTTCCCAATCGTGCTCATATGAAATTCATTTTGCATTAATAACCCAAATTTGTGAGCAAGACTTTCACAAGTGCAATTAAAAATAATATCGTCTACGTAGACTTGGGAAACCACTATGTTCTTTCCACCAGAATTAAAAATAAAGTCTTATCCACACTACCTGTAGAGGGGTATTTCCCATAGTAGGAAGTAACACTTCAAGGGCAAGAGGGTCCACTTTGAGTGGCCCCTCCATCAGAACCAACATAAGTTATAATCTAAAATGGCGAGGGAGTCCACTATGAGGTACCCTCTCTGATAAGATCACATCAAAGAATATTTGACGGTAAGGGAGTTCACAATGAGAGATCCATCAGCCAATGTCACAAAATAGCAATAGGTAGTGACAAGGGAGTCCATTAAGAGGGAACCCTCAACTAAAGACAATAGGCTAGGGTAGTTATTGGCGAGGGGGTCCACCTCGAGTGACCCCTCTGCCAAAGTTAAATATAAGTGGAGTTGATATTGAAGCAATGGTTTCCACCTTTAGTGGACTCATTTCTTACCTTATAAAATGTGAAACAAGGTGAAATGAATTAGGGCGAGGGGACTCACATTGAGTGGACCCTCTGCCCAAAATCACTGCTACAAAAGAAATAGCTGAGAACGAGAGGGTCCACCTAGAGTGTCCCCTCGTCCCGAGATTATTTACTTTTTAAGAAATAAAGTACTAGTTATTATTTTATTGCACAGGTAGCCTTGTTAAGAAAGCATGGCTCACGCAGGCCACCAGTTAAGATCTCTTGAGAGTTTTGGTTTATTGTATTAGCGACAATGTTTGTTAAGAAATCTCAATCACTTAGCACTTTAAGATAAAGAGAATACTAGTAGAGGGACTCTAGAAATCACTCAATTCCTCACACATTCCACACATAATTATAACTGAAGTGAGTAGCCAAGAAGCTGCTCGTAAGAAAAAACACTTTTAAAAATGATTTTAGAGAGGGTAGCCCTCAAGGTCACTCTTAAGATATACAGAGTTCGTATAAAAAGTTACCGTTTGAAATGATATTTAACAAATCACATATTTTGTCACCATTAGCAAACCCATTTGCTTTTTGACTTTGGTTTACACCTAGGTGTCACTTGTCAGAAGGGACATGTGTCTAAAGCCATATAGGGACAAAAGGTACATTACAAACCTTGTCCCTTAGATTTCCTCTTATTTTTGGCACCCAAAAGGCCCAAATCGTCCCTAGTATTCATCTATAAATAAGACCCCTTAGTAAGGTCAAATCAGATCAGAAACTCAAGTTTAAGTCATTACTCTGCAAAAATCACACCAGACCTAGTATTCTCACCCTTCTCTCTCTCCCTCTCTAAGTGTTAAGTGTTTGTATCTTCACTCCCATGATTAAAACCATCATTCCCAGGAGATATATATCTCTAACTTACTATTATTATTTATGAAGTTCATCTTCTTACAGGAAGAGGTCATATCATTTACTCCATTTTTATCAAAAGAGGAAGGTTTTCTATTAGATTTGCTCTTGAGACTTTGAGGACCTTGAAGATAGAGTCCATTAGACTGGGTCATGCCCCAACCGTTCTAGTTCTTCGCAGACACCAGCCACACTACCATCATACACAAGTGTTTACTAACACTTTACTGCTTATTTATTTTTAATCTAGTGCTATATCGGTTCCTATTTCCGGAAAACATATGGTTGTCATCCCAGGAGAGACTACCCATGTATTTTATTAATACATTATTTATTTTTAACTTGCTTTTTCTGTGCAAGTTCTTGCTAACACTCTCGTATCTTATTACTTTTAGTTCAGTGTTACAACTATGCCTATCACTGTGGGACCTCTTACTAGTGTCTCAGATGAGACTATTCAGGTAAACACTTGGTATAGCATACCTTTGAAACTTTATTTTACTGTGCAAGTGTTCACTAACACTTACATGTTTCCTTATTTTTAGGTTAATGTTATGGTTATTCTGATAGTTGTGGAACATCTCGTGGAAGCCACTGTGAGAGAGGTATTATACTATCATACCCTCCTCACCTTTTTAATTCCCCTTTTCTTCTTACTTTTACTATGTAAGTATGCTCTACATCACAACCATGTTTCTTTGTTTTTAGGTTAGTGAGACGGTTGTTCTTAGTTTTGTGAAACATGTTTAGAATGCTATAGTGTGCACTCCTCAGGTATTAAACTGCCATACCTGATTTACTCTTAGCTATTTCCTTAGAAATTTTCATTATTAAAAAAATTACATTGATTCTATCTTTGCCTATTTTTTGTTAGGTCGGCATTCAGAGTCACGCAGTGCCTACCTCTCTGAGCTTTGGGGTAAGCTTTATGTTCCTTCCTTCACTTTTGGTCAAAGACATTCAGATATCTATCTTTCTTTTCTATAACTTATCATTTTTATGTTCTTCATTTCCAGGATCCGGTGAGAGAGCCTGTCGAGGAAGCTGATAAGTCGATGCAGATTTTTGATACCATTGGCTCAGATGGCACAGCTAGTTATGATAAGGATTCCTCTATTCCTCTTTCTGATCTTGAGTCCAGGAACATGAGCTATGATGAGATTTAAATAGAGGCTCCTGGGGCCTATATGAGTTCTTTATGGTGCACGGAGCTGCCTTTAAGGTTCTGGACCCACAAGTGAGAGTTGTTGGAGATGATCTTGGAGTAATATCCTGAGACTTTCATGTATATAAGTGTGATTAACATTGGTAGTCTTACGATCTTCAGTCTGAAGGCACTCACTAGTCATATTCACGATTTCTCATCCCCTTCCCTAACTGACCTGACCATCAACAGGACTTTGTTATTTCTCCACGCCCTTCATGATCTCCAAATATTTTATTATTTTAATCTAGACTGGCTCGACAATATGGTTCATCATTTTTTGAGTGTTCCATTTAAGAAGATGATGAGACTTCATACGTCCAGGCAGTCTAGGGCTTAGCAGATTCAGGCTGAACCTACTCAGAATAGGGTTCAGATTGAGTCTCTCCAAGTCAAGTTAGCCAAGCTCGGGGTTGGTGATACTTAGGATGAGGCAGGATGGCCAGGTAGGAGGAGAAATTTGTAAAGGAGGAGGGTCCATCTTATGCAAACATGCGCTCATGGCAGGATCTATTTTTTATTTTATCTATATTATGGTGTATCTTTGATATGTAAACTTTGCCTTGTATTTTTTTTCTTTCTTTCCACATGTGTAGAAGGCTACTTGATATTAATGAAAACTATTATTTTGTTTCCATTCTATCTTTTCATTCCTTGACTCTATCATGCTTTTGGAATTTAGTTACTATGACTTGCTCTATTTACTGTGAGCATTTTGTTAATTAGACTTGCCTCGTGTTATGTGGGGTGGTTGCCTATGATCTGGGAAAGTTATCATTTCAGGGCTTCCCCTCTAACTGTGGGGTATTTTCACCTGAGCTAAACAAGTTATCATTTTAAAGATGCCCCCTCTAACTGCGGGGCACTTGCATGTATATACATTTTGGGGGAATAACTTGGAGGAGGGTGACCCCCTTATCCTTCCCAAATACATAAAGGACAATCATAAAAAAATGTAACTAAGCAAAAAAAATGAATATATCTTTTTTTACTAAACCTCCCCAAGTTTGCGGGGTCATTGTTCCAAACTTTAATATGGGAACTTTTATTCTTTCCTTTTTTTAGAAATCTCCCTCTTGAAGAGGAGGTAGACCACCCTTCTACGCATTTTGATGTAAACTAGCAAGTAAAATTTATGTTCTTGAGAATAGAGGTGAGAACTTGTTCTCTATGTTATAAATTTGTAGGATATACTTTCTAATTTTTTTTATTACTTGAAGAATAATCTGTTGTTAGTCAGTGGAAATACTCGAATTATTTTGTCTGTAGAAACTTTTCTCACTATACTTTCCCTATGGAATGTATGTACTCCCCCCCCCCCCCCCCCCCCCCCCATCCCCAAAAAAAGTATATTGAGGAAAGTTCCCTTTTTCATAGACCCTCTTCTATTATAGTAGAGAGTGTTACTATTATTATTACTAAGAAATAAGAAACATCGGTCTGTTGTACCCACCTCATAAAGCAGGTAAATAAATAAAGCACAAATTATAAAGTAATGATCAAAATAACTGTTATTCATTTCTTTTGTACAGAATGTTGTTTACAAAAATGTATTCATGACTATATTTACAAAAAATATTTTGGTACTAGAGTAAGATATTCAAACTTTTAAAAGTAATGAAACTTGACAAGAACTAGGTGTGCTACTTTTTCAACTACTTACAGTTGATATATTGGAGGTAGTAACTCTCAGGTTCAGATGTCTGGAAGTAACTCAACTTTCCTATCCTTCGCACCATGAAAGGTCCTTCCCAATTAGGCTTGAACTGAGATACTGACATGCTTTGAAGATGGTGAGTGGATGCTCGTAGGATCGAGTCCCCAACTTAAAACTCTCTGGGCTTGACCAAGTTTTTGTAAGCCCTAGACAGCTGCTAGGTGTAGATTTTGAAAATTTATTTGGCCTTGTTTATGTGCTCATACAATGCCTCTAACTGTACATGTTGAGGATATGGTATAAGTCCATTACTTAGAGTAATATTAGTTTATGGTACTACTAGCTCCACTGGCAGGATAGCTTCGGTCCTATAGACTAGCCAGAATGGATTAAACCCCCATGACTTCCTCTTCAAAGTTCTGTAGGCCCAAAGCACCATCGGTAGCTTCTCATTCCAAGCTCCTGGAATGTCCTTAAGCATCTTCTTCACAATATTAATCAGTGTCTTGTTCTTAGCCTCCGCCTGGACATTCTTGTTCAGGTATGAGATAGTCAAAATATTATGCACAATTTTGTACTTATTTATGAGGAGTCATATCTCCTTACACACAACGTGCTTTCCATTATCTGTTAGGATGACTTTATGGATACCAAACCTACATATGATATATTCCCTAATGAATTGGATTAACACTTGAGCAGTCACTCTCCTTAAAGGGATTGCCTCTACCCATTTGGTGTATAACTTTGAGGAAATAATGATAAAGTCCTTGCCATATGAGGCTGGGCTGATCTTTCCCACCAGATCAAATGCCCAAGTGTGGAAGGGATAAGGAGATTCTAGGCTTTGTAGACTTACTGAGGGGGCATGGACCATGTTTCTATACACATGCCCTACACTTTTTGACATAACTGATAGAGTCAGCCTCCATCGTTTGCTAGTAGTACCCCGCGGTCATCATTTGATCATATAACTTGGCACCTCCCATATGAGAGGGCTCATGTTCCTCTTTCAGCACCTGTTTATTTCTTCCTTAGCCACACACTTTAGTGCCTTCTGATCATATCCTTTTTTGCAGAGTTCCCCCTCTACCAGGTAGAAGCGGACCATTCTCTTCTTGAGATAGATCTCATTTACTCTTTCCATTGTCAAGTCTCTTTCTAAGATATTCTATGTTAGGTGTCTTTCAATATTTAAATCCCTCTACAAAATTATCCTCACTAGTTGTTCAAATTGGGTCTGGCACTTCAAATATCCCTATTATAGACAAGCAGCCTCTGTGCTCATGGTGGGCGAATAGTAGCCCCCCAATGCAGCTGTCGATAAAGAGGGATATATGTATCCTCATAATGCTTTTCATGCAATGCTTCCAACCTCTCCTTAGCCTCTTATTCTCCTACAAATCCAAATAAAAATCTCTCGGGGATCTTGAAATAAAGAGTCCCTTAGAGTAGATGGTAGTTTTCCAACTCTGACATTTTCATTGTTCCTTCCCTGGTTTCTAATTGGTTCACTATCGGGAACCTATAATCCTCCTATTCTTCACTTGGGAATAAAGACTTGAATGTTTTAGTCACCATTCTTTATCGTACCATTATGGTCACTTCTGGCTCATCCATCTCCAAGTAGCTAGTGAATCGGGGTGTCCATTTATTGTGCAGACATGCCTATCAATGGTGATATTCAATAACTGACTCAATAATATCTAGATGATGGACCTGTATGGTGCTAAGTTAGCATATTTAAGGGAGAACTCCCCATTAACCTATTTTACTACCAGGTTGGAGTCTCCTCCAAACTCTAATGTCTTATCTAAGTTCCTCAGTAATCCCATAATGAGAGCTTCATATTCAGCCTCATTGTTTAAACATTTGAAATCGAGCATAAAGGAGAGTGTGATCGTATCCTTACCATTAGAGAGAATAATACATGCTCTTCCCATCCCCTGGGCATAAGAGACGTCAAATTTCATCATCCATTCTCCCATTTCCTTTGCTACTCAGGCTTGGAAGTTTTTCCCTGGCATCTCCTCACTAGGAGGCTCAAAATTCTAGCTTGGGAAGTGGGCTAGTAGATTTTCTACTACCTGTCTCTAGATTGCCTTTCGAACTATGCACTTCAAATCATACTATGATAAGATTAAGAACCACCTTACTTCTCTTCTTACCAAGAATCTTCGTGCCAAAAGGTATTTTATAGGATCACACTTGGTGAAAATATGGACTGTAATTGCCAACAGGTAATGCCTTAACTTCTTGGCAACAATCACCAAAGCCAGGAAATGCCTTTCTACATTAGTGTATTTAGATTCAATACTTGAGATTACGTGTGATAAGTAGTAAATGGGTCTCTCTACCCCTGCTCTTTCTTGGGAAACCAAGGCCCCTATGGAGCTCTCCGTCGTATTTAGGTAGAGCAGCAGTGGTTCACCCACGTCTGGTAGTACTATAGTTGAGGGTGATGCTAATACTCTTTAATTTTCTCAAAGGCTTTCTTTTGTGCATCTCCCTAAACCCATTTGGCTTTTTCCTTCCTCAGAAAAGTGAATGGGTGGGTCACCTCTGCTAGTGTTGGTATAAACCTTCTTAGGTAAGAAACATTCCATACGAAGCTTATAAGATTCCTCTGGCTCTTCAACGGTAGCATCATTAGGATGTACTTATTCTTATCCTTGTCTAATTTCACCCCTTGTTGATTCACTACAAAACCCAAGAACTTTCCAAGTATTACTCCAAAAGCTCATTTTGAAGGGTTCATTTTCATCTTATAACGGTGGCACCTTTCATACACCCTCCTTAAATCTTGGATGGGCTTTCTTTCCTTATTTGATTTCACTACTAGGTCATCCACGTAGAACTCCCGTATGTAATGAAACAAATCATGTAATATTTCCATTATAGTGCATGGGTACATGGCACTCGCATTCTTTAGCTCTAATGGTATGACTGTGTAGTGAAAATTTTCCAATAGTGTGTGGAAGGCAGTCTTTTCCACACTGGGTTGATCCATTCTGATCTAATTATAGTTGTTGATGTAAAAAACTAGACTTGGTCTAATTTAATAATCACAGATAAAATATGTAATAGTAAAATAAAGAAAGAGTTTTTAAAGTGGTTCAGTTATGTAAGAAATCCTACGTCTATTATTATTTTATTGATTTTTGTAGTAACAGAAAGGTAGTTACTCTTGTAGATAAGAATATATGAGATTCCATTCTACCCTGCCCTTGGTGAAAGGGATACAATGTATTTATAGTGACCTAGAGGTCAAGGGTTGGAATGTCAAGGGATGGAATGCTTTTATATAATTAAGCATTTACATATTTATATAATAACTGTGACGATTGGTTGTATAAACCATGTGTAGTATGACCCTTGTCATGATGACGCTTCGTGGACCTGTTGGTCGGTCATCTTTGTGTTGGTCGGCATTCTATGTATTAGTCGGTAGAATTACTTCTTGCTGACTAGAATTTTGGCCACGTAGGAGGACATGCGTTCACTTCTAATTAGTCCACGTGGGTGGATAACTTTTGGCATAAAAAAAAGCCCCTAATGTTCCATGCTTGGCGCTTGCGTGAAAGTATGGGGCATTTGATTCTAGAATTACCTCGAAATATTTTCATAATGCTAAGTCGGAAGATGACATCCGACGCTTGTAAAATTTAATGGCATTTGTTTGAAAATCACATTTTTGAAAATAATTTGAATTTTGGCCAATTGCCAAAGGGAAAATGGGGTATTTTTAACCTTTTGATTCACGAAGACTTCAGAATGTCAATCGTTGGTACATTTAATCATTTCGTTCTCCATTTTTGAGGAAACCTATAAAAGGAGGGAGATTTTCTAGATTCTACCTTACCCCCAAATTTTCGAGCTGTAGCAGTTATTTCTGAGCTTTTGTGCGATCGTTTGTTATCGTTCCTCCTTTCCTTTTGACAGTTCTTACTGAATCCTTAATCTTCTGTAAGAATTTTTTCTTTTCTTTATTTTCCTCGATTTTGTCTTATGAACCATGGTTTATGTAGTTGATGATGATTCTTTACAAGAATTTAGAGCAGAGCATAAATTTCCATCTTGGGTCGAATTAGAAACCCCTCATGTCCCTTTAGATGTATATTCCTTGGATGAAGGTCACTGAATTCCCACTTTGTTTATATCATAATGTGGTTTTTATTTTCCCCTAAACCCTTTTCTTCTTCATTTTGCCAATATTTTGATGTTGTCCCGACACGGGTATCTCCCCAACACCTGGAGAATTATTAATGGAGTAAATAGATTGAACAAACTCTATGGGACCCATATTGGGATTTCGGAGATTATGTTTTGTTACAAATAGTCCATTGTAGGGAAAAATACATATTATTTGAAATCTATAGTTGCTAATAGAGCTTTAGTCTTGAATCTTCCTTACTCCAATAAACATTATTACAATCATGCTTTAGTAGTTAAAAATTGGCAACATGCCCCCCTTGATGGTGGAGTATCCTATCATGGTCACAAATGCCCTCAATTGGGGAATGGTATATGTTATTATTTCAATGTTTGGTCTTCTTTTCTGATATTTTTCTGATGTGTACTAACTATCATTGCTTGTTGGTTTATTGTAATGGAGCATAATAGAAAATCTCCCAAGCCGGGTGAATTTAATTTTAAAGAACTTAAATTCTTATGGGGCCTGAACCAAAGAATAGGAGAGGATCACCCCCGATTAGCATCTACCTTTCTGGAGTATAAGAACTCCATCGCCTCCTTCGTAGCCTGACCAATTGTTTCTATTCCATCAATTGTAATTGACTTGGAGAAAGATCCAGTATCTACTTCCTCTGCCAGTTAATCTGTTGGAAATGTTCCTGAAGTTGGTGCTTCCACTCTCTTGATTCTAATCTTCCACTTACTGTCAGTATGGGAAAGAGAAAAATCTGTAACCTTTTGGAAGGTGAATCTACAGCTAGTGCCAGGAAACCAGTTGATACTATTGCCTAGAAGAAGAAAAATGATGTTGGCAAAAAGTCCCTAACCAACAACGATGATAAATCTCCTTTGAAGAGATTGAGGAGGAGCCGATCAACAGGGTTTGGTTGGCATGGTTCCACATGTTACTGGCTTATCTTTAGCCTTTAGTCCTAGCTTGGCTAGGAAGTTAATCAATTCTACAACACTCCCTGACCATAGAGCTGCTTGATCGAGTGAGAAAGGTGCGCGTGTGTAGGTTCACGGTCGTTGTTTTCGTTTCCCCTACTTAGTACAAACAAACCTAAATTACGTTTACACTTGCGAGGCAAGCACAGGTGTAAGTAAGGTATAAAAAATCCACAGGGACGAGTTGCTAGAATTCAATTGATTTAATATTCCAAAATAAAAGGGTAAAAGGTGAATTACAAACTAAAAAGGAAAAGATGCATAAAAGGGAAATGATTAATCTAGGCAAGTGTATTGAAACTAGACTAACAAAGCGAGTAAAACTATAGGTTGCGTAGAATATCCCTCACCGAGTTAATTTGTATAAAATGGTTACATGGGTCGACGAGTTATTACAAATGCGTCTCGTTTCGGCAGTTAATTAAATCAAGGGTTGTCACGCCCCTAAATCAGCATAAAAGCCTAATAAGATTTTGGCGTCAACAAATACCCCGAAAATTACGCGCGAAAGGTCGTAAGAACGGGACATACATGATATGCCCCGTCAAATATCCTAGGCACAATAACTAGGACAACGCACCCGAAATAGACCCGTAAACACCATCATCAAAGCAAAGCAACGTGTTAACTCGAGTGAGTTCCATTCAAACACAACCTAATTTAAATTACCTAGAAAGCATGTTAAAAACGCAAATAAATAAACGCGGTAAATCTACCTAGAAAGGAAGTAAATCAAGGCATGTAAACTATTTAGGAAAGCATGTCAACCTAATTAACAAAGCAAGAAATAATGAAATGCAAGCTATATTAATGAAGAGGAAGATGAAAGTACAATCTTACAAGCCCAAATGTTGTCACACCATATGAGGAAGAAGAAAAGAGCTCTCAACTCCCAAACCCTAACCTACAATCTATCCTAAAACATTTATATTTGATATTTACAACAAAAATGCTTTATATAGTAAGTGGGAAATAAAATATAAAACAAAAGAGAAAAGAAATTAAAAGGCAAAATATCTCCCGGAAACAGGGGATCGATCAATCGACCCCTTTGGTCGATCGATCGATGGTGACCAAAATATCCCACTGTAGAAAAGGATAGATCGATCGATGGATTAAGCAGGTATCAGCCAAGCAGCCTACTGCATTGCTGTTTTTGCATGCTTGTCTTTCGCGTTCGCTGAAATTATCGTAACTGCATCATTATGAATCGGATTCACACACCGTTTGTGGCCACACTAAGCTAGCGAGGGGGGATACAACTTCCTTGAAGATGTTGGGCCAGGTTCCCAATCTGTAAAATGACTAAATTGCCTTTGAACGTGCGATTGCGTACGAAAATCGAGAAGAACCGCGTCCGAACTTCACACTTAGCATCCAAATACCGATTAAAACTCAATTAACCCCTGCAAAACATGTTAACGTAGAAATCCGAGGTTGTCTGGTTAACGAGCATAAATATAGGGAATAAGATACTTGAGGGGGTTAAAATGCGTAGGTTTGGAGGACGAAATATGCAATATTTGTGTATCATCACACCCCCTAACTTACACATTGTTAGTCCCTAGCAATGAAATAAGATGTAATAAGAACTACAAGCAAACTAAAAACAAGGATAGTACAAAAGTATGTTATAAAAGCATAAGGCCACTTTCACGGGCGATTCGATTGCATTTAGCTTATTCAATAAGCCATTAAACCCCTAGGTCACCCTAGTGGACGAGTGTCATCTCGTGAGGATTTTCAGGGATGATACCCACAAACATCACATGGTTTCCTCAAACTATTCCCAACCCAACATGCGACAAGACCAACAATAGCTAAAAGGATTTCATACAAATTATTAACACATTGAACGGATTCAAACAAAAGTCTGAAATCATTAACATTATAGAATGCACCTCATAGAATTGAAACTTTAAAATGTAGGAGGGGAGCGAGCACATGCAAAGTGTGATTTGGTGAAAAACTTATATAAACCGGATAAACGTTAAAGCAAGCATATATTCAATCCTCACGGGCATTACATTCATCAAGTGAATTCACTCGAAACAGGGAGGTAACACACGGAACATGTGGGCATAAAGAGTAAATGTAAATGGAAACTAGGCCGCACACATGTCACAAATGAAGAACGCTATATATAAACTGAAAACCCGTAATCTCAATGAAAGGATACCTCACACTAAAAGAGGCGAAATGCATTTTCACAGATTATAGAAACTATTATGGCTTTTAAATTACATAAACCTAAGATCACATAGGACTTTAATAAGGTTGTAATGTAGCGAATTCAAAGTGTTCGGAATGAAAACTCGAGATAATGGGAAAATGCAGGCAATATCAAAATTGGAAAAACAAGTTCCAAAACGGCATTAGATATATCATTGGGGAGAGTAAACAAAGCTTATTGAACACTATACAACATTTACAACTTTCTTTTTCTTTTCTTTTCTTTTCTTCTTTTTCTCATTTTTATTTTGTTTTGTTTTGCTTTTTGCTTTCTCTTGTTCATCATTTTTTTCACATCTCTTTTCTTTACTTATCACACACTCATATGCCTAAATTGCAACCGATATCACAACAACAACATTCAATCCCAAGTAACATTCCAAACAAAGGTATGCAAAGTGTATGTATGGTTTAAAACTCCAATTTGGAGTTGGTTATGGGAATGGGGTTATGAAACGAAAGGATATATTTAGGCTCAAAGGGGTTAACAAGGGTAAAAATATAAGGGTGAGGTCAAGGTCAATATGTGTGATATAACAAAGAGGGCCTATGATCATTTCCAAAATTTTACGCAATTCTCGAGTCGAAACAATATATGAAAATCATGCTCAAGTAACACATTTCAAGAATGAACTCAATTAATGAACGGTCAAATGAAAGAATAGAGAGATTATCGACGAATTCAACATTTTCAATGAGAAAAGAATAGTGTATACACTCACAAATGATGAAAGGTACAAAGCTTACTCGGTGTAAGTATATACAATGCAACAAAAGATTACCGAGTTATAAAAATCTTAAACCAAATCAATAGAACAATAAAAGTGCATGTGCTCAGGCGATTAAAGTTTAATTCATGAAGTTATTCATAATATCAATAAGTTAGACTAAAGTCTAATATCTTCTAAAATCGAGAACATGCATCATTGGGTTGTCAATTGGATCGGGCAATTATTAAAATTTATCATCGAAAACAAAGGCAAAAAGTCCAAAATAGGAGAAAAAAGATAGAAAATCTTTTTGAAAATTTTGAATTTTTTAAGAAAAGCATACTAAGTAACTAACATGAGAGCAAGACACATGGACTAAATAAAGACATGGATAGAATATCCCACACCCCCTAACTTAAAACTTGACATTGTCGTCAATGTAAATTAAGAACCAAGTTAAAGAGAGGAAAAGAGTGATATTACTCAAAAGTGGAGCGATCCCCATAAGAACAAGTCCAAAGAATCTACAAAACAAGTTATTATCGAGCATAGAAAAAACAAATAAGAAAAAGTTAACTAATTACACTAGACTAAATTAAAAAGAAAAGAAAAAATAAAGAAAGAAAAAATAAAAAGCTAACTATATACAACCTACTATTTAGGCTTCACACTAACTATACACTAGAAGTCTAAATAGTTGAGGGTCTACTGTGAAAACGATTTGACTTTGGAGGATAACCGGTGTACCCTCACATACAAGCATGCCCTCCGAAAAATATGAATTCTGTTTGAAAAATGGAAGGCATGCGTAAGGTGTAAGAAATGAACCTTCGCCAATTAAAAGTTTTGGAGGGATAATGGTGGGTTTGGATTGAACGGGTGATAAAAACATGTGGGAACCGAGAAAAGTCGAATATCCTACCAAGGATTTTGAAATTGGAATGGGAGGTGACGCACACAGAGGCAAGATGAGATTGTGGGAGGCGACTCGAGCAAGTACTCCTCATCGCGGCGAAAAGGTTTAAAACATTAAAGTTTGAAATCGAATCATCGGGTTCTTGAGATGGTGTGATAATAGAGAGTGAAAATGGGTATCAAAGAAATTCAAACTCATGAGATGAATCATCATCGCATGAAGATTGAATTTCGAAGGAAATAATATCATTTTCAATGAAATGTTCTTCTTTGGGAGCCAAAGCAGAAATCATTTCATTGCAAATAGATATTACGTCATTTTCATCCTCACTTTCAATATCTATTATGCAATGGGCAAAGTCTAGAATGGTTTGTAACAAAGTCGGCACAAGTACCTCATTTGTTTAAAAACATTCCTCAACTTCAAAAGTCTCGGAAGAAAAATCATTATCGAACTCAAATAATAAATCCAACTCATGTTCCCAATAACGATTTTCTTCCCGATAACGATTTTCAATTTTCGCATTCTCATACATACGCAAACCCTCACCGAATGTCATAGGTCGAGGTGCGGATGCATGAAAATGAGAACTTTGAAAATCTCCATCGGACTTAAACGAAACCTCATTATTATAGAAATTTTGAAAAGTATTGCAATTCGTTTCAAAATTCCTGTTATAAGGAGTTAAAGGCCCAAAATCATTGTCATCATCATCAAAATTCCAATAACCTAATTTTTGACTTTCGTTATACTCGTCCAAAGTCAGATTTGAATTTGTTATAGTTAGTATTCTAAGTATTCATCGAAAGTCATAGGCTTACGAGAATTTTGAGAATTATAACAATGATTACCGAAATAATTGGAATAAGACATGCTTGCCCCAAAAATGGCTCGAAATGGCAGATTCCACAAAGTAAGTGCGCACGGGAAAAATTCGAGCATTTCCAAGTGCTCAAATATGGAAGTCCTGCAAAAAGGTTAGCAAATAATACAAATAGAAAGAAAATACTACGAAATACTAAATCAAATAAAGTCTAAAATAAATAAGTCCCCGACAACGGTGCCATTTTGATCGAGTGCGAAAGGTGCGCACGTGTAGGTGAACGGTCGTTGTTTTCATTTTGCCTACTCAATACAAACAAACCTAAATTACGGCTACACTTGGGAGGCAAGCACAGCGGTAAGTCGGGTATCGAAAATCCATAGGGACGAGTTGCTAGAATTCAATTGATTTCATATTCCAAAATAAAAGTGTAAAAGGTGAATTACAAACTAAAAAGGAAAAGATACATAAAAGAAAATGATTAATCTAGGCAAGTGTATTGAAACTAGACTAACAAAGAAGGTAAAACTATAGGTTGCGTTAAATATCCCTCACCCGAGTTAATTTGTATAAAATGGTTACATGGGTCGACGAGTTATTACAAATGCATCTCGTTTCTGCAGTTAATTAAATCAAGGGTTGTCACGCCCCTAAATCCGCATATAAGCCTAATGAGATTTTGGCGTCAACAAATACCCCAAAAATTACGCGCGAAAGGTCTTAAGCACGGGACATACATGATATTCCTCGTCAAATATCCTAGGCGTAATAGCGAGGACAACGCACCTGAACTAGACCCATAAATACCATCATCAAAGCAAAGCAACGCGTTAACTCTAGTGAGTTCCATTCAAACACAACCTAATTTAAATTTCCTAGAAAACATGTTAAAAACGTGATAAATAAAGCGGTAAATAAATGCGGTAAATCTACCTAGAAAGGAAGTTAATCAAAGCATGTAAACTATTTAAGAAAGCATGTAAACCTAATTAACAAAGAAAGAAATGATGAAATGCAAGCTATATTAATGGAGAGGAAGATGAAAGTACAATCTTACAAACCCAAATGTTGTCACACGATATGAGGAAGAAGAAAAGAGCTCTCAACTCCAAAACCCTAACCTACAATCTATCCTAAAACGTTTATATCTGATATTTACAACAAAAATGCTTTATATAGTAAGTGGGAAATAAAATAGAAAGAAAAGAGAAAAGAAATTAAAAGGAAAAATATCTCGTGGAAATAGGGGATCGATTGATCGACCCCTTTGGTCGATCGATCGATGGTGAACAAAATATCCCACTATCGAGAAGTATCGATCGATCGACCCCAAATCGTCGATCGATTGATCGAGCAGGCATCAGCTAAGCAGCCTACATCATTGCTATTTTTGCATGCTTGTCTTTCGCGTCCGCTGAAATCACCGTAACTTCTTCGTTATAAATTGGATTGGCGCACCGTTTGCGGCCACGCGAAGCAAGCGAGGAGGTCTACAACTTACGTGAAGATGTTGGGCCAGGTGCCCAAATTGTGAAATGAATAAATTGCCCTTGAACGTGCGATTGCGTACGAAAATCGAGCGGAATGCGTCCGAACTTCACACTTAGCATCCAAATACCTATAAAATCTCAATTAACCCCTACAAAACATGTTAACGTAGAAATACAAGGTTGTCTGGTTAATGAACATAAATATAGGGAATAAGATACCTGAGGAGAATAAAATGAGTAGGTTCGGAGGATGAAATACGCAATATTTGCATATCATCACTGCTGCTGCTTCAATGTCCCGATCTCAATTATCAACAACGGCTTCTCAAAGCCTGGCATTAGTAAGTTTTCATTTTTAATGTTGACCGGATGCTAGTGATGCCTTTTTTGTTTTGTATTAACTTGGCTTTTTTTGAAGTTCTTGTTTGACTATAACCAAATGCTAGAGAAGGACGATCAGCTATGTTCTTCGTCGGGAGAAGTAGAAGAAGCCTTTAAAGGTCTGAGGAAGTCTTTGCTAGAATCCCAACATGATTTGGAAACTGAGAAAAAGCCTGGGGGGAAAAACTCAAAACTGTTGAAGAAGCTTGGCGAAAGGTTGATAATGCCCTGGATGTGTCTAACTAGGTTGTTACTAAAGTTGAGCGTAAGGCAAAAGCTACTTAAGGTCAAGTATCCAAAATGACCACAAACTTTTCTACCTATAAGTCCAAGAGTAAAAAGGACATGGAAGATTCCTTCAATAGGGGATGAGATAAAGCTATCTCTACTACTTTTTCCCAAGTTGGGTATGCCAAGAAAAAAATTCAAGGAAGGTTGGTCGGAGGCATTGAAAGAAGTTAGTACTACTGAAGGTTCTGAACTCTTTCTTAGGCATAATCTAGGTCCACGACCAAACCTTGATGATGAGATTAAATATAAAGTTGGTTCAGGAGAATTTTCCTTGGATATTAACTTTGTTGCCCCTCTTCTTGACCAAGGAAATATTTCAGCTATCCCTCCTACCGAGCAAGTGATCCCTCATGTGGAGAAGGATAAGAAGAAGGTGTAGACTTGGTCGGCCTCTTGTATTTTCCCCCTTTTTTGGATGTTCTTTTTGGTTTATATTGATGTACTTGTATAATTATCTTTATTAATAAAATAACTCTTTTCCCAATTGCCTTGTTATCTTTCCATTTTCTTTTGTTGTTGATCAATTGTTGCTTTATCCTTCTACTTTTTTGTCAAGATAGAAAAAGTTTCTTCCACTGATTTGACTTACTCAAGTGCTGCAACACTCTGTTTAAGGCCGATCATTTGGACTTGACTGATGAAGAGTTAACTGATTTGCTCAGCACAGATTCTTTCGATCAAGTGAAGGATGACTACGCTTATTTTAAGTTTCTTCTTAACTGGGTTATGGCCAATGATGTTGCATACTTTTAGATGATTGAAGATTTGCAAGCAGAGCATAATGAAAGTAAAGCCCTTATGCATGCTAACTATGAATCCAAGTATAAGGACTTTAGTGAAGGTTGGGGTTTTGAGGAAAACATAGAAAAATATGCCTATGTATTCTAGAAGAAGGAGTTCTTATTGAATCATGAAGTTGATAAAGCCAAAGAGACTGCTAAACTTCTGGAAGAGGAAAATAATAGGCTGAATGATGAACTTGGGGACTTAAAAAGGTCTTCTATTACTGGTGCCGATGAAGGTGGTTTTTTTTAAAGGAGGAAAATGCCAAATTGAGGGAAGAACTTGAAGCATTGATAAAAATTTAAACTTGCATTATCTTCTAGACAAAGAGCTAGCCGAACAACTATCAAAGAGACTAGGACCAAGAAAAATTTAGCTAATCAAGATGCCCAATTGAAGAAGAAGAGTCAAGCCATTACCGATTTGTCCACAATATTGGAATCTAAAGACAACGCCCTTATCGACCAATCCTCTCAATTGAAGGTGAAGGATGAGGTTTTAAAGACACTTTAACATCAAGTTGAAAGATTAACTTTCCAATTTCATAAATAAAACAGAGAGGTATGGATGGATGGCTACAATGAAGTTGTAGGCCATATAGATGATCACGTCCCTCAAACTCATCGTGAAGGTTATAAATGGGGTTGGACCAATTGCTTGACTATGATGAAGGAAAACTCTACTATTGGCATGATCCCAGTTTCTTAGACTGCCAACAACCTCTGTTCAAGAAGTCATGCACTTATTTGATCCAACCCCATTGTTGGACAATAATATCCCTCATTTATAAATTGTTGCTCCCAATTTACCCTCATACATTCATAGCATGTATGACTTCTTTATACAATAATATCCCTCATTTATAAATTGTTGTTCCCAATAATATTATTGTCCAACTATGAGGGTAAATTGTTGTTATGGACCAAGTGTTGAGGATTTATAATCTTATTTTGACTTGGTTAGTTATTATTCTTTTTATTACCGACTAAGTACTAAGGGTTGTAATCCTATTTTAATTTGGTCGGAGCTAAATATTAAAAGTTGTGTTTGTTTTGGGGGATGTTATATCATCACCATAGTCCAAAAAAAGTTAAAAAATAAAGAGACTGGTATCAACTTTTTATTGAACTTGAACTAAAAGCAAGAGAGATATAATAATGGATAACTTTTGAATCACTAATAATACTTTCGAAGATGTTCGGCATTCCAAGGATTTTTAACTATTCACCCTCCAAACTCTTTATCTGATATGTCCCTGGTCGGATGAAAACTGAGATGTGGTATGATCCATGCCAGTTGGCCTCGAGCTTGTTATTCTTCTGGAGAACTTTCTTAAGAACATTACCACCCTCTTTAAAGTTAGTCGGCTTGACCCTTTTATTATAAAAACGAGTAGTACGATGTTGGTAAGCAGCATTTCTCATATTTGCATCTTCTTCTACTTCCTCTAATATGTAGAGATCTAAATACATCATCAAGTTACTAACCGGGGAATTAAAATTCGGTACCCCCTAAGTAGGTAGACCGATCTCGGCTGGTACCATTGCTTCAGTCCCAAATATGAGCATGTATGGTATTTGTCCAGTTATTTTTCTTGATTTTATTTTGTAGGCCCAAAGAATATAATGTATCTCGTTAATCCAGTTGCTCTTGGAAACATTAAGTCACTTTTTCAGTCCATTTAGAAAAATTATGTTAGTTATTTCTATTTGACTATTACTTTAAGGGTGGCCTGGTGCGGAATGCATCTTCTGGATTTTAGATTGGGCACAGTATGCTTTAAACTCCTCCTTGTCAAACTGGGTGCCATGATCTATGATGAACGCATATGGTAAACCATATCGGTAGATGATATTCTTTCAGATGAACTGGTACACCTTCTCATAACCCATATCAATTAATGGCTATGCTTCCACCCATTTGGTGAAGTAATCCACAACAACAACTAAGTATTTGAACTTCCCTTTAGTGTCAGGTAATGGGTCGACCAAGTCAATTTCCCATATAGCAAACGTACAAGGTGATGTTATTGGCGTTAAATCATCATTAGATGTTCTATAAATGCTAGAGAATTTCTGGCACTTATCACACTTTCTCACAAAGGCTCTACAATCTACCCTCATTGTTGGACAATAATATCCCTAAATGTTGATATGTTGGAGAAATGATCTTCCAGCTGAATGAGCTCCACAACATCCTTCATGCACTTCTTTGATCAAATCTTCTACCTCCATTAGATGAACACAACATTGCATGGAGGTCGTTAATCCCCTTCTGTATAAACTCCATAGTTCAACACATACCTTGCTACTTTATATCAGAGATTTTTTGCCTCTTTAGGATCGGGTGGTAGGGTTCCATCTTCAATAAAAGTTTTGATGGGATCCATCGAGGAAGGTCCTATACCTACAATAATGAAACTAATCACCAGTTCTTCATTAATAGTCCGATTAGCCAGGAACCCAATTGGGATTATTCTTCGGACCTCAATTCTTGTTGCAGATGCTATCGAAGTAAGTGCATCAGCTTGGGCATTCTCTATTATTGGAATTCTATTCATTCAGACGGTTGGAAATTTTTCAATAACTTCCATGGCCTTGGCATGATACTTGGTCATTAATTCTACTTTGGCTCCATAAAAATTTAGCACTTGGTTAACAACCAGATGTGAATCACTATGCACCACTACTTGCTCGGTGCCTAATGAATGAGGTAAATTTAGCCCAACTATCAAGGCTTCATATTCTGCCTCATTATTTAATGCTTTGATCTAAAACCTGAGAGCATACTCACTATTAATATTTTCAGGAGTATTAAGTATTATACCTGCTCCACAACCAGTAGCACATGAAAATCCATCCACGTATAAATTCCACAACGGAACATCGTCGTTGAAGATTTTTTCTATCAGTGTTCCATACTTGAATATATTTTTACTTTCCTCTACATATTTCTGGGCCATTTCCTAAATTCTAGATAACTCAGGTTGGTCAGCAGATACTTCGGCTTGCTTTTGATCTTAGCTCATTTTTTTCGAAGTCTGTTCGGCAGGAAAGCCCTGTTGGTTAGGAACCTTTAGATACGTAAATTCAGCAATGAAATCTATCAAAGCTTGGCCTTTCAATAAAGATCTTGGGTCATAGACTATGTCATACTCTACTAATTCTACTACCCAATACATCAATCTTCCTAACTTCTCAGGTTTGTAGAGAGCTTACCGAAGAGGCAGATCGGTATACACAACTATGGTGTGTGATTGTAAATAAGGTTTTATTCGCCTTGAAGCCTCAATAAGTGCTAGGGCTAATTTTTTCAAACGTGGGTACCTCATTTAAGCTCCTCTAAATGAAAATTGTTATAATAAACTGGTTTTGAGATTCCATTTCCTGTCTAACCAATGCCGAGCTCACTAATGATTCAGAAACAACTAAACATAAGTACCATTTCTCTCCCAATACTTCTCAAGAAAGCAATGCTGGCGACCCTAGATATGTTTTTAACTTCTGGAATGCTTCCTCACATTCTGTATTCCACTTAAAAGTTTTTCTTGACACTTTAAAAAATGGAAAACACCTGTCTGTTACTCGGGACACAAGTCTGTTTAAGGCTACCAATGTTCCAGTGAGCCTTTGTACATCTTTCTTGCAGGTCGGCAACTACATTTGGATCAAATCTTTTATCTTTACTAGATTGGCTTCAATTCCCCTTCGATTCACTATGAAGCCGGGAAACATTCCTTCTTATACTCTAAACACACACTTGGTCAGATTCAGCTTCATATAATGCTTTTCCAACTGATCAAAGGTCTGACCGAACTCGATGATATGATTTGAAGTTTTTTACTCTTTGTCAACATATCATCCACACACACCTCCATATTTTTGACTATCTATTCTTTGAAGACCTTGTTCACGAACCTTTGATACGTTGCACTTGCATTTTTTAGACCAAAAGGCATTACATTATAGTAATAGGTTCCTCAGGGGGTGATGAAGGCTGTATTTTTTTTGTCTTTAGCTTTATTTTTATCCAGTTATAACCAGAATAGGCATCCATAAAGCTTAAAAGCTCATGTCTTGATGTAGCATCCACCAGTTGATCAATTCTGGGAAAGGGAAAATGGTATTTTGGGCACACCTTATTCAAATCAGTGAAACTACACACATACTCCATTTATCATTCTTCTTTTTTACCATTATAACATCGTCCAACCAGTCTGGATACTTCACATTTTCAATAAATCAAGCCTTTTGAAGTTTCCCTACTTTCTCTTGGATAGCTTGATTTTTTTCAGGACTGAAAACTAGACGTCTCTACTTGATCGGCTTGGCATCCTTATTGAAGTTACGCTTGTGATAGAGGAGATTGGGATCAATCCTAGGCATATACATATGGCTCCAATAAAATATATATCTCCATTGCATCAGAAACATAATCAACTCATGTTTAAAGAAAGGATCCAATGTTTAACCGATCTTCGTAGTCCTTTCTGGTTCGTCGTCAACTAGAATGATGCTTTTAGTGGCTTCGACAATCTCTCCTTTAACCAACTCTGTTTCATCTTGTGGGTCTAAGGTTTCAACCTCAGATTCATCATCAGGCTCAGTAGTATCTACCTGGTAAGTTGTATTCTTCGTCTTCAATTCAATCAGACCTTCTTTATCGATTGATGAGTAGTAACACTCTCTATCCACCTTTTGGTCGCCTTTTACAGCACCTACCCCAAAATGAGTTGGAAACTTCAAGCACTGATGGACTGTTGATGGTACAACTTTAAAATTCTTCAATCCTACCATGCCAATGATCACATTATAGGCAAATTGAACATTTTTATCCATCAAGAAGAAACATATTTTCTTTATGCAAATTACTGCCCAAGTGTCGATCAACACTTCTAGCTTGATTGTTCCCAAAGGGTAAACTTTTTCACCAGAAAAGTCTATTAATGGCCTATAATAAGGTTTCATCTGGATGAGCTTCAAGTCCAAACTCTGAAAGTAAGGATTGAACATAATATCGGTTGAACTCCCATTGTCAATCAAAACTCTAGTGATGATAATATCTTGGATTCGGAATTTGAAAACCAATGGGTCATCATGGGGATAAAGTAGCCCAGAGTGATCATATTTTGAAAACCTGATCACCAATTTGTCTTTCTTGACTTTCCTTGGCCGATTATCTTCATTCAAATTAATCATCTGGATATAGGAGCAAGCCTGGACTTCATTTAAGTAAGCTTTCCTTTTAGCAGTGTGATCACCTCCTTCTGCATCTCCACCTGTAATCATATGACACTCAAAGAACCAAAATTAATCATAGCTACCTCACATTCCGATTGGTTTGACTTCTTCGATAAGTTTTGATCCTCATTATAATCGTCTTTAGGATTTCTATTACTATCATCTCTAGGTATGCATGGAGAATTTGACCTTTTTTTAGGTTCTCTGTCGTCTCTTCGATTAACAAATTTATTGAGTTTTCGTCGACGAATAAGGGATTCAATCTCATTTTGCAAAGCGATTCACTTATTCTTTGTTTGACCGTAATCCTTATGGAATTGAAAATACTTGGATCTAACCCTCTTGTTAGGAGGCGCCCTTGACTTCTCAAGCCGTCGCAAATCCTCATTGTGCCTGATTTCTTCCAGGATATGGTGAATGCTAACACTCAATGGAGTGTAGTTTCCATACTTTTGAGCTTGTCTTCTTTCTTTGGCCTTTTCTCCCTCTCCTCCTTTTTTTTTATCAAGCTTCGTGGTTGGACTCTACTTTGCAGCCATAGCTTCCTCAGCATTCATTATTTTTGTTGCTTTTACCATGAGTTCATCTATAGTTTTCAAAGGATTTTTAGCGAATATATAATATAGTTTCTCGAGAAGCAAGCCACTTATAAAAGCAGTGATGGTTGTTTTCTCCTCATAATCAATCACCTCTAATTTTTCATTGTTAAACCATGTGATGTATTCCCTACTACTTTCCCATTCTTGCCACCTTACACTTAAAAGGTGAGCTAATATTTTTATTGGCTTAGCTCCAAAATATAAGTTTCTAATGAATAACTCGAGAAGATGATTGAAGGTGGAAATTTGTCCTCGGGGTAGGTTATTATACCATATTTGGACTGAACTCGTAATAGTACTTGAAAAATCTCTGCACCTCATTTCATCAGGGGCCGAATAAATATCAGATGTAACTTAATATTTCTTGATATGGAGAACTGGATCAATCTTACCATCATATTTGGGAGTGACCACAGGAGATTTATATTTTTGTGGAGTGGAAAAATCCATAATTTCCTGAACAAACGGGGATCCTTTAACAAAACTCCACTGCAAAGGATTCTTGGCTTTCGCCATTTCACCCAACCGATCTTTTAACCTCTGGATCGACCCTTTCCAGGATGATTACTAGCCTCAGATTTATGTGAAGCATCTCGGCTCTGCCGACCATGTGTCTGCATTAAACTCTCCTCCTGAGAGGTCTTCTCGACACATACAGATTGTCGGACGCTTGATCTTGATCTGACTGAGGATTCATGTTGGTTGCCTGGATGTTGAGCGTTCCTAGATAACGCCCTAGAAGGATTTTTATTTGCTCGTTGCCCTAAATGATCAAAGGGAAAAGCTCTACTTAGCCTATCCAAGACACTTGGACTTTCAAGAGAGAAAGAATGGATATTATAGGGTTCTGTGAACTTGAGCAATGAACTTACTCCTGGATGATAAGAGGTATCTCGTGAAGACCTAGAATAACTATGTCTGAAGGATCTTGGAGGTGGGGGTGACATTTCTCTTTTGGATGAGGGAGATAGTTGTAGTGATTGAGCCAATTACCTCACCATTTTCTGCATGACTTCTTATCCTCTGGCAATACTAGCCAAAATTCCAGTTAGGTCTGTTGCCGTAGGCGGAGAAGACGGAACAGGCGGATTACCTTCATTTTTGAGACTAGACTCTGGGTCAGTCATCGTTCTTCGATAAAGAATATGTAAGACTTAAAACAATAATTATAAACTCGTTCCCACATATGATGCCAATTTGTTGATGTAAAAATTTAGACTCTATATAATTTATTAATCATAGATGAAATACGTAATAATAAAATAAAGAAAGAGTTTTTAAAGTGGTTCAGCTATGTAAAAAAGCCTACACTCACTATTATTTTATTGATTTTTGTGGTTACAAAAATTTAGGTACTCTTGTAGATAAGAATATCCCAGAATTTGTTCGACCTTACTCTTGATGAAAGGGATACAATGTATGCATAGTGATCCAGAGATCAAGGGTTGGAATGCCAACGGATGGAATGCTTTGATATAATTAAGCATTTACATCTTTACGTAATAAATATGACGATTGGTTATATAAACCATGTGCAGTATGACCATTGGCATGATGGCGCTGCGTGGCCCTGTTATTCGGCCTTCTTTATGTTGGTCGGCATTCCATGTATTGGTCGACATATTTACTTCTTTCTGAATAGGATTTTGGCAACGTAGGAGGACACGTGTTCACTTATGATTAGTGCACATAGGTGGATAATTTTTGGCATCAACAGTAGCGAATGTACCCGTCCATGAAACTATAAATTTTATGACTCGCGATAGAGTCCACTAAACTGTCAATATTGGGAAATGGGATTCATCTATATTTAACTCCATCCTTTGGGGCATTACGTCCATCCTTTGGGCAGACCTGGTTTAAATCACGAAAGTCCACACAAATCCTTATTTGACTTTTGTCTTTATTTGCCACTGGTACAATGCTGGAAAGCTATATCGGATGCTGGGTGGGTTTGATGAACCCTATTGCTAGTAAATTTTCCAATTCTACCTTAATCTTGAGGTCTAGCTCCGCTTTATACATTTGGGTAGCTTGCCTCATTGGTAGAGCATTAGGAAGAACATTCAGTTTGAGGGAGCTCACCTCCGAACAATGATTTCAGTGATTTCTTTGAGCAGAACAATGATCTTGCAATACCCATTAGTTTTATATCTATATAATTGAATATTTAAATTATGGATGTGACACATAATTTAATTAAGTCAAGAAATAATGAGAAAAAACTAAATATTAAATTAAAGTAAAATGAATTAATATTTATGTGGTAATATATTTACTAGTGTGATACAGTAAATTAAATTAAATTTAGTCGTAACTGAGTAAACGGGACAGAATTTAATAATATCTCAACTGAGACATGGATGATTAAATTATAATAGGTTGAGATGAAAAAATATTGATAAGTGACTCGGGTGATGATTGCAAGTGCATAGGTGATCCATAATGGGTCAAAATAGTCAAAATTAAGTACATAGGGGTTATGTTTTGGTCTCGGGAGCCTTTTAGACTAGTTGGGACTAGTATAAGGGTCTTTTGGTCTTCTTAATTGGTAATGAAAAGGAAAAAATGAGATTTACATTATATAATGAAGGGTTTAGGTAAAAGAAAAAGTAATTTCACAATTCCAAAGGTTTAGTTTAGTTATACCTAGAGTTACAGAGAAAGTGAAAAGGAATTTGGGGGAGAAACTCAAGAGTTAGGAGGAAAAATATAGAGTAAACTCAACAACTCAAGAGGATTTGAGAATTTGGAGGAAATTCCGGGAGTGTTAATTGTCGTCTTCACCAAATTCAGACACTACAAACGTAAAGAAAATTAAACTCAAAGAGTCAAAAAATGAGTGGAATGAGTGTAGACACCACATTCTAGGACCCCCTAAGTCCCTCCTTAGGTCCCTAGCAGCTCCCCATTTCACTACAAACCTTAGGTCATACTCCGAATACTGACCTATAAGCCATCGGACGCTCTCGAGCCCCGTTTGACTCTGATCATCTCTCTCGTCAGAGCGAAAGCTCAAAGAATTTTTGAGAGTCTTTAAATACCTTATCCAACGATCCACACCATATGCAAATTGGCATAACAGTTTGGACAAATGGACCATTTTACCACAAAAAATCGATCTGAAGGCCACCGGGCGCTCCCGGGACCCAATTTGACCCTAGGCAACTTCATCTTCAGAGTGAAGGCTCTTTAAATCTTCAAAGGTCACTGAAACCCCTTTCCAACGGTCAAGCCCATGCGGGAAACGACATAATCATTTGGATGAACGATCCATTTCCCTTGAAAAATGATCTGGAGGCCACTGGGCACTCCCGGGCTCCGTTTGACCAAAGTTAACTCCTCCGATAGAATGAGACAGAATGAATCTTTGAAGGTCACTGAATACCCTTTCCAACGGTTCGCCTCGTCCAGGAATCAACCTTATAGTACGGACGAACGACCCATTTTACTTTGAAAGGTCACTAGGCGCTTTCGATCCTCGGTTGACTAAAGTTAACTTTCCAAACTGAGTGAAGCTCTTTGGTATTTGAATTACCTAGCATAATCTATCCAATGGTCTACCCCATTCCCGATTCTGACTTACCATTCGGACCAACGATCCATTTCTGTTCGACGATCTCCCGTCCAAAGGACTGATGAGCGCTTTCGAGCCCCGTTGACCCAAATTTAACTACCGGACCCCAGAGCTGCCCAAAGGACTCTTGAAGGTCTCTGAATTACCTTTCTAATTGTATGACCTGTGCATGATTTGGACTTACGGATTGCATCTTACGTTCATTTTTCCATAAAAATCTGCACGAAACTGTCTATCGGCAGGTCAATTTTCCTACCTATTGGCAGTGTGCCTAGGGTTACCTGCCGATTCGCAGGGCTAAGGCTATGCCAATCGGCACCCCCTTACCCTATAAATAAAGGGCATGACCTCACTACTAAGTCACACCTCAGATCCATCAATATCAATGACCTCAGCAACATTCTCTTGCAATCAACGAAGTTTATGTATGTGAAAATCCTTTCCATCTTTCATTACCATCCTTTCCATACCCAATTTGGTAAAATCTCATTATCCCTCATCCAACATTCATCACAACACTCAAGGGCATTCATCAAGGATTAAGATCAAGCTTGAAAGAAGGTCCAAAATCCTTCTCTCTCTTTAATTTCTTTATTTTTGCATTAGTTACATAAATTCTTAATCTAGCTTTTGTTTTAGTTCATACACGCTAATATCTCACCTCTTTATTAGTTATATTGCGCATACCTTTTTTTTTATAAAAAATCCAAAACAAACAAAAAAGAGGGTTTAACCTATAAATTCTAATGGGATTATCAATCAAAATTTCTCAAAACTAAACTATATTTTCTACACACACACATATAATAAATTCGCTTTCAAATCTATGGGATAACCCCACCCTTATGCTTCATACGAACTACGTGGACTTTGATGCCTTTATAGGTTACGTAGGCGTTTCGAACTAAAACCCAAGACTCGAGTCCAATTTTTGAATTTTCGCACTTGTCTCCTTTTCATCTATACATTATTTTAATATATATTATACTTGTGATCCTTATTGGTGTTTTATCCAACATGTATTAGAATTTCATTATAATGATTAATATCTCAATAAACGCATACATCATAATTTTGTAGATATTATTTAGGAAACATTCCTATGGATGACCTCACTCTATCTTTTTCATTGTATGATTTGGGTGATTCCGATATCTATTTATATATACACGCACACACACTTCACAGAGAAATTATGAAAAATAGTAACATAAGACTATGGAAGAACAAAAGGGCAGGATGGGTGCCTAACACCTTCCCATTACATAACTTAGCCCCCGAACTTTTGAACTATTGGTTTCGTTAGTATCAGTTTGTCTTTAATGTCATTCTCTCGAGGCGGAGACATGTTCTTTTGCCTGTTTCGTGAAAAATAGGTTGGGGACTCCATCTCTTTACATTCACCTCACATCGACGACGGTCGGAGTGTTTCTAGGGGGAAGAGGGCGCGACACCTCCCCCCCCCCCCCCCCCCCCCCCGGTAAAGGAGATGGGATGGCCATAGTGGTGACTCTGTTGGGGAGAATTTCACAAAAGGTCTAGACTCTGTTTTCATGGGTGTTATTATTTTCTGTTTGTGTACGTATGCACCTACTAGTATGTTCCTTTTTTTCCTCTATTATTTCTTACATATATATACCTCATGCTTACATCACATCTCACCCACACACTTATATATACCTCTCATATACACTTCACAGTACTTACACATAGGATCACTTATATCCACATTTTGCACACACAACATAGAATATCCATGCTTAGGTGTCACTAACACTCGCATCCACTTATCACACTTGTATATATCCATGCTTACTCATACTCGTCACACACCACTTGTAGTTGATCCATACTTAGGTTCACTGCCATGCCCTCACTTGTAGATAGTCACACATCACTCACTCTCACATATCCATGCTTAGTATAATCTTCATTCTCCACGTTAGATTTACTTTTTATGCTTGTATATTCTTCCCTATTAGTATAGTGTTCATCATGCTAAATAAAGATACTTTGTCCATAATATACTAATCAAGAATCATGCATTTTGCACACTACATCACTAAAGAGTATGTCTATTGACCAACTTTTTTTCCATAACTGGGGGGTCACTTTGTGATGGGCGCTGGTCTGGTAAGTCACAGTTAGCATAATCAATATGACTCTCACCTTCTATTGGCCATGTACCTTCGACATATATCAAACGGTTCCCCTCGCATCATACCGCTTGACCAAAGTCATGACGGGAGGTATATCGCAGGGAAATCCTTCGTGTACATCGATTATATCGAATTAGCTCTCACACGTACTGTCCCCACGAGGTATATAGTGAGTCAATTCATGTACACTCAGGTATATCAAATGGCCTATCCGCACATACCGATTTCCCTCAAAAGTAAGATGTATATCGTGGAAGTCAAGCTAAAGGGGGAATCCTACCAATTAACCTAACAACTGCATATCCTCGTAGAGGCGTTAAACCTAGGGCACTCATATTTAGTTTGTCGGATATTATTTAAAACTCTACTGAAATGATGGGCCGGCATGCCGCCCAAATTTTTGTGCAATTTCATCTTTTTTTAAATTGGGACCGTGTCCTTGAGCTAGGCAACAAGTCCAATCATGTTTTTACCTATTTTTTGAAACCCAATTTTTTGTGGCTCGGGTCCTGTTTGGCATTTCTTTTTGCATTTAGGTAAACCTAATACATGTGAGAACATAATAATAATAATAGTAATCATATTGAGACCATTTTCCCATTTTTTCTCTTTCTTCACCAAAAATGTCTTTTATCAAAATACCAAAAGCATTTTTCCTTCCTTATACGAAAAATATTTTTCCTCTTCTTTACCCAAAAACATTTTGTCCTCCCTTTTTCCAAAAATGTCAAAAATATTTCCCTCCTACAATAAAAGTCTTTCCTTCTTTTCTTTCAAAAATAAATTCGAATTTTTCTCCTTCTCAAGTCATTCGCATACCCGACCCTTGGCCTGGCTCCCTATTGGCTTCGATCTTTCATTGAACCTGTCCGAGGCTCCGTTAATTCCCTCGCTACTTCCTTCGAGTTTAGAATTCACCTTCATCCGGTTTCCACAGAGAACGCTGACCAAGTACCGAATGTATAACCAGATTTGATGACATTCCTAGCCTAACTCACTGCCAAGATTGATAATCTTCAAATCGAGGTTCATGAGATGCAACAAAACTGGGTTCCTACTCCCGAAAACCCCAAGGTCCTCTTCCCTCGCACTATGGGTTCTTCCATACCTGAGCCTATTTGGGTCCTCGAGGAATATCAGCACGTTCCACGTACCCCTCCTATTAGTGGGCCACCACCAGTTCGGCTCGCTATGCCGAATCTTGCCCAGTTAGGGGCTAACTAACTCGTAACCATTATTCCAAAGGAATAATAATTGAACAAAGTCAAGTAGGACCTTAAGATATTGACCAAGAAGTTTGACCAAGTCCGAATCTCTGGTAACTACATGGATGACACCCATATGTCTCCCTATCCTAAAGCAAGCTGATAAAAAAGCTCAAGATTCCTAATATTGAGAAGTTCGAGGGTAGTGGACCCTCAATTTTTCATCTCCTAAGTTACCATCGAGATATGACTCTCCTAGGTGCCTCCAAGGAAATAATGGCCCAAATGTTTCCAACAGACTTTGAAGAACAACGCTCTTCGTTGGTTCTTATCTCTCGAGCAGTCCAGGATTCTCAGCTTGGAGGATGTCGCCCATGAGTTCATGTCACAGTACAAATATAACGAAGAGTTGGAGGTTACCCTTCGTGATTTAGAACTTGTCAAATAGAATCCGACGGAATCTGTCACTAAAAAGGCTAAATTGTCACCTTTGAGTATGCCAGCCTTGTCACGGTCATTGATCGTGATAAAAAAAAATACGCATTTTTTGTTACGGTCATTGAACGTGACAAGTCCGTGACAAGCGATTGTCACGGTCAATGACTGTGACAATTTTAAAGAGTTGTCACAGTCAAAGACCTTGACAGGTCCGTGACAAGTCTTATAATTAAAACCCTAGGCACCTCTTTCTTCCCCACCGTTTCTTCTCTCCTTCCATTTTTTCTCTCTGGCTCAAGTGACGATTCTCTCTCTTTACTTTAAATTCATTTTTTTCCCTTTCTCTCTCTTTCCTTTGTGTATGTGTGTGTGTGTATGTGTATATGTGAATGTGTGTGTGTGTGTTCAAGGGTGTGTCTACGTGTGTGTGTGTGTGTGTGTGTGTGTGTGTGTCTACGTGTGTGTGTGTGTGTGTGTGTGTGTGTGTGTGTGTGTGTAGTGGTGGGACAGGGGGTTGGGGGCTGGTGTTTTGGCAGAGATAGGGAAAGGGGGAGTGGGGGCGCAGTGAGGGGAGTGATGGGGTAGTGGGGGTGGGGGTAGGGGTGTGTGTGGGTGTATGGGGGGGGGGGGTTAGGTGTGTGAGTGTGGTATTAGTTGGGTATTTTCAGGACTTAATTAATTACACGTTATAAATATTGATTGGGTATTTTTAGCTTAGGGCTTGCAATTAATTGGTATTGTTATTTGTTAATGTTGATTGGGTGGTGTTAGTTGGGATTGAAATTAATAGGTATTGTTAATATTTTGTGAATCTTATTATTTAGAGAATGAAATTAATTTGACATTATAAATATTATTTGTGTATTGTTATTGAGGTTTGAAATTGGTTAGAAATTGTTAATGTTGATTGGGCGTTATTATTTAGGTCTTGAAGCTAATTAGTTTTTTTATATATATCACGAGGGACTTTAGTGTCTAAATAATATTTAGTGGGGGTAGGGTGTGTGCATAGGCGTGTGGGCATGGGGGAGGCAGTGGTATGTGTGTGTGTGTGTGTGCGCGCGCGTATGTTTTGTGAGAGTAAAGTCCGTGTGTGTGTGTGTGTGTATTTTTCAATTATATAAATCACATTGTTTCTTGATATTGAATTGCATTAATGGTATTGATATTGATATTTAATTGAATTGAATTGCATTGCATTGGTATTGATATTTTTATATTGAATTGAATTGAGTGGGACAAGTTGGATTAGTTTCACACTTAGATATTTAATTAAATTGTCTTAGCAACTGCCTTATCTAAATGAAAGGGCATCGCGCGTGCGTGCGGGGGGGGGGGGGGGGTCATCGTTTGGATTTCCCTTAGGTTAGACATTCCACGCACGAAGTTTAGTGATGGGCAGGAGTGACAACTCCAACCTTTAATATAATTAACATGATTTTAATGTAGTATCGTATTTCACGAGAAGTCACATAGTGTTACCATCCGCTTAGGTCCTTATTAAATGGACTAAAACATTCTATAGTTCTTATGAATACTTTAAATTAAATAAAACATACTTTAAATTACATAATTAAATGAAATATCTCTAATTTTGATAAGACATAGTTAAATGAAACATACTTTAAATTACTTATAGTGCGCATAGATACTAGCCTTCTAGTTCTTATGCATACGCATTCAATAGCCCTTAGACCCATTCGAGAGTCATTACCCCTGTTGATACCAAAATTAATATGATGATATAGACGAATAATAAGAAGACACGTGTCAATCTACGTGGCACAATAGCAACGAGGAAGTCTATTTCCTCGACCAAGTCCTACACACTCCGAGCAACAAGTGTACACCGAGGAACACCAACGCTCCGAGAAACTCTTAAACGACGAGCAACTAAGGCAGTCCGAACTGCATCTCGGCCACAGCATTAATTGCCAGAAATTCAACAGTTCAACTATTCATTGAATGCTTATCATACAGACGTATACTCTTAAAGGGCATTAATTGTTTACCCTTTTACATGTACAGCCTAAAGGCTATAAATACCTTGTATCACCCTCATCCAGGGGAACCGAGTTTTCTTGATAGAATTACATATCGAGAATCCCAAAAACACTTGGCAATAACAGAAACAATGGACGTAGGCCATTCTTATAAGGCTGAACCACTTTAAAATTCTTTGTCTCATTTATATTTATTTGTGATTAAATAATTAGAAGCAATCTAATTTTTTACATCAACAGATTGGCTCCGTCTGTGGGAAACGACTGTTGTTATCATTTTTCACCAAAAATCATTCATCATCAATGGCAGATAATCTGTAATCCAGCAATCGAAACGCTAGAAATGCTGGAAATCCTCCAAATCCCTCCGCACCTCCAGATCTGGCTGGAATTATGACAAATCTGGATCAAGGACAAACCGCCATGCAAGAGACAATGCGGCAAATCATACAAACCCTGCATGGCGGTGCACCTGCACATTCGGGACAGCGAAGTGGTCAGAGACAAACCTATTTAGTATCTTCACGATCCAGACGTACAGATGCGTATCGTAATGAGGAATCTGATGATTTCTCTTATCAACCTGGGCGAACTTCATCAATACGGGCTACAGATACTGAGCAACGTATCACTCTCTCTCCAGAGAGACCCAGTGCCTTGGAAAGACTGAGCAGGGTATCTCCTTTCAGTCGATTAGTCCTTAGGAGGAATAGGAGTCCACCTAAAACCATGTCGAGGAGTTTCCGACAACCATCAAATCTAAGAGAAGGATCAGCACAATCACGACCAGTTGCTCGTCAAGATAAATCCCAGGAGGCCACTTCAGAATAATCAATTGCTTGAACCAATAGGCCCGAGGAAGGAAATGATGCGTGGAAATGTTCCATTCAGTGGTTGGAGGATAGATTGGGAGAAATGTCTAAGGCAAAGAACCCCCTACAACGAACTTTCGTTCAAGGGACTCCTTTTGCACAGGCTATTGTGGATTTTCCTACACTGTCGAAATTCAAAGCACCTGTGGTGACCCTCAAATATGATGGAAAGACAGATCCTATTCTTCACATAGAGCAATATCAAGCTGTTGCCGACATCTATGCTGTCCCCGACGAGATGAGATGCAGAGCATTCTCAGGAACTCTTACTGGATCTGCCCAGATATGGTACAACAATCTTCCTCGGGGTAAGATTTCAACTTTTTTTCAGTTGGCCGAGTTGTTCATCGGAAATTTTGTTTTGGATCAAAGCCAGTAAAAAGAGTAGCACACTTGTTAAGTGTTAGACAAAAATCTGGTGAGAGTACTAGAGATTACATAACTCGTTTCAATAACGAGAAGCTGGAAGTCATAGATTATGAAGAAAAGACAGCAATCACTGCCTTGATGAGTGGGTTGTTGCCTAACAAGTTGTATTACACTTTGGCCAAAGATCCACCTACAACTATGTCAGAGTTGATGGTAAAAGTGGCCAAAATCATGAATGCCGAGGAGGCTATGGCTGCGAAGAAGAATATGGATAAAGAAACCAAGGTGGAAGACGACAAATCCAAGAAGAAAGAGCATAAGGGCAATGGCGGTGACAAGCATTCCAAGAATAATAAGTCGTCATGGGAAGTCCTGAAGAAATTTGATAATTATACTCCTTTGAAAATGGGTATTAATCATGTCTTGGAAGAAATCAAGAATAACGAGGAAGTAAAGTGGCCAAAGAAACTGAGGTCAGACCCTGACATGAGGAATAGGGAGAAATATTGCGAGTTCCATAAGGATCATGGCCATATGACCAAAAATTGCATAGCTCTTCAGAACGAGATTGAAACACTCATTCGAAGAGGGAAACTAGCAAAGTATGTTGATCGGGGAGGTGAAAGAAGAAATAATGACCGAACTAGAGAGAGGTCTATATCTCCTCGTCGAGCAGAGGAGAAGAAGAAGAGGGATCATGAAGATGATACAGAGGATGACCCCGATCTTCCCAAAAGGCCAAGGCAACCAGAATGCGAGGTATTTTCAATACGTTTCGGAACATTTGATTGTAATGTTATTACAGGCGGAGATGCAGGAGGAGGAGATCTTACTGCAGAAAGAAAAGCATACCTCGGTGAGGCTCAGGCTTGCTTATACATTCAACGGATAAATTTGGCTTAGGAAGATCGCCCGAGGAAGATAAACAAAGAGAAGCTGGTCATTGGTTTTTCACAAAATGACCTTGCAGGTGTTCTTTACCCTCACGACGACCCTTTGGTGATCAAAATGAGGATGAAAGAAGTAATGATTTCAAGGGTTCTGGTAGATAATGGTAGTTCGACAGACATCATGTTCTACTCATGCTTTGATAGTTTAAATTTAAAATTATCTCAATTGGAACCTTATCACAGACCTCTCCTGGGTTTTGCTGGTGAGAAAGTTTTTCCACTTGGGACGATCAAGTTGGATATATTCATTGGAACTTGGCCTGCTTGTCGAACAGAAAGAATACGTTTCTTTATGATGGATAAGAATGTGCAATCAGCTTACAACATCATCATGGGAAGAGTTGGTTTGAAGAAGTTCGAAGAAGTTCCATCTACAGTACATCAGTGATTAAAATTCCCAATAAATTTTGGAGTAGGAGTTATGAAAAGTGATCAAAAAGTAGCTCGAGAATGCTATTATTCATCTGCCGAGCAAGAGGAGCTTGAAGAGTCAAGGAAAAAGACTACTACCTACCAGGTGGATGAAGGTACAGAAATTGAAACACTGGATTTTTGAGATGAATCCCAACTTGTAAAAGGATAGGTGGTGGAATCTATAGAAAATGTTATTCTGGACGACGAGCACCCTGAACGAATAACCCAGATAGGTTCAACGTTGGATGCTTCAATAAAACAAGAGTTGATAACTTTCTTGAGAAACAGGAAGAAAACTTTTGCATGGAGTCATGAAGACATGCCAGGAATAGATCCAAACTTTTTATGTCATGAGCTCAATGCAAATAAGGAGATCAAGCCTGTAAAGCAGAGAAGAAGAGTATTTAGTCCCGAGAAGAATCAAGCTATACAAGAGGAGGTCGAGAAGCTCCAGAAAGCTCGATTCATTGAAGATGTGAAATATCCGGACTGGTTAGCAAATGTGGTGATGGTAAAGAAGAAAAACAATAAATGGAGAATGTGTGTTGATTTCACTGATCTCAACAAGGCATGCCCAAAAGATCATTTTCCATTGCCCAGAATTGACCAACTAGTGGATGCTACCTCGGGACACGAGCTACTCAGCTCCATGGATGCTTACTCTGGTTACAACCAGATCAAAATGAAACCTGAAGACAGGGAAAGTACTTCTTTTATTACCCCTAGGGGAACTTATTGTTATAATGTTATGCCTTTTGGTTTGAAAAATGCAGGAGCGACATACCAGCGACTGATGAACAAGGTTTTTGCCGAACAAATCAGTTGCAATATGGAAGTCTATGTCGATGATATGCTGACAAAGATCAAGAAAGCTGTTGATCATCTAGTTGACTTAGGTCAGACCTTTGATCAACTGGATAAATACAAAATTAAGCTCAACCCAATGAAGTGCACATTTGGAGTATGAGAAGGAATGTTCCTCGGATACATCATCAACCAGCGAGGCATTGAGGCGAATCCAGAAAAGATCAAAGCTCTTTTAGGGTTGCGATCTCCAACGACGAAGAAAGAGGTGCAGATTCTTACAGGACGAGTTGCAGAGCTCAACAGATTTGTATCCCGAGCAACTGATAGATGCCTCCCATTCTTCAAAACACTACGAAAAACTTTCGAGTGGAATGATGAATGTGAAAAAGCCTTTCAAGACTTGAAGAAATATTTGGGCGCACCTCCACTGTTGTCTAGGCCAGTAATGGGAGAAAAGTTATACTTGTACCTGGCAGTATCAGAGAATGCAGTTAGCTCGGCATTGATAAGAATAGAGAATAGAGTTCAGAAGACAATTTATTACACAAGTAAGGCTTTCCGAGGTGCAGAGATCAGGTACCCAAAGCTGGAAAAATTGGTCTTGGCATTAATAGAGGCAAGTAGAAGAATGAGGCCATATTTCCAGGCTCATACCATCGTCGTGTATACCGACATGCCATTGAGACAAGCCCTTCATAAGCCAGAAAAATCAGGAAGACTGATGTACTGGGCAATAGAGCTCGGTGAATATGATATTGTGTATGAACCCAGATCATCATTAAAAGGGCAAGCTGTAGCAGATTTTATAGCAGAGTTTACTTATCCTGATACTCCCGAGGAATAAAAGTTGCTCGTTGATCAACCTGTGGATGTTACAGGATCAACAAACATAAGCTCAGACCAACTCCGGTTGGTAAAAGGGCTTGTGGATGTAGAAGGATCATCGAATTCGAGCTCAGACCAACTCCGATTGGTAAAAGGGCGAGAAGAGATGGTCGACGATGAGCGAGAAATACCAGGGTAGGATGAAAGGAAACAACAAATATTTCACCAAGGAACTTTGTCAGATAAGAAATTTGAAGATGAGTTACCTACATGGAGATTATATGTAGATGGGTCATCCTACACAACAGGTTGTGGAGCAGGGATTGTTTTGAACACCCCAGACGAGATTGACATGGAATATGCCCTACGATTCCAATTCAAAGCTTCTAATAATGAGGCCGAGTATGAGTCCATGATAGCAGGTCTTACTTTAGCAAAGACTATGGAAGCGCAACAAGTGATGGTATTCAGTGATTCTCAATTAATTACGAATCATATGATGGGAACATATGCAGTTAAAGGAGAATTAATGGTCAAGTATCATGCCAAGGTGATGGAGTTATTGGCAGAATTTAATGCCATTCAGTTGATCAGAATACCAAGAATGAAGAATGCACAAGCAGATGCACTGGCCCGACTAGCATCAGCTACTCGGACCGAGCTGCGAAGAACGATACCAATCGAAGTATTAGAAAGTCGGAGCATAGATGAAGACCTCACGATGAATATTATTACCATTGATTTAGGACCATCTTAGATGGATCCCATCAGGGCATATATTGAGGAGGGAGAATTACCGGAGGATAAGCTCGCTGCCAAGAAATTAAAGTTTAAAGCTGCTCAGTATGTACTAATTAATGGTGTTTTTTATAGACGAGGAATTATGGCAGGTTTACAAAGATGTGTACATCCCTCCGAGGTGAAAAAATTTATTGAAGAGATCCATGAAGGGTCCTATGGAGCCCATGTAGCAGGTCGGACACTTTTGCAAAGGGTGATGACGCAGGGATACTACTGGCCAACGATGAGGGTTGATTGTATAGCCTATGCTAAGAGATGTGATAAATGCCAACGTTTTTCCTCCATTCGACGAACTCCACAAGCATTGTTGGCACCCATAACTTCCCCTTGGCCATTTGCCATATGGGGAATTGATTTGGTTGGACCACTGCCAACGACTCGAGGAAGATTCAAGTACCTCGTCGTCGCAGTGGATTATTTTACTAAGTGGGTAGATACTGAAGCTCTGATTGATATGACATACGAGAAGGTGTACCAATTCGTTTGGAAGAACATTATCTGTCGATATGGTCTCCCTCATGCCTTCATCACAGACCATGGAACACAATTTGATAACGAGGAGTTTGCCACCTATTGTCATCAGTCAAACATTTTGAAGGTTCATTCAGCACCAGGCCATCCTCAAAGCAATGGACAAACAGAAGTGACGAACAGAACATTACTAAATGGTTTGAAGAAGAGGCTAAGTGAGGCTAAAGCTAATTGGATTAATGAGCTACAATCCGTATTGTGGGCCTACCGAATAACTCCCCGAGCAGCAACTGGAGAATCACCATATATGCTAGCATTTGGAAGTGAGGCCGTAATACCTGCCGAGTTGGGTCTTCCAACACACAGAGTGCTGAATTTCAATTCCCCAGTCAGCGACTTGATGAGGAGATTAGATTTGGACATGCTCGAGGAAGTTAGAGAAGAGGCAGCCATTAGGAATGCTGCTTACCAACAACGAACAGCCTTGTTCTACAACAAGAGGGTGAAGAAATGCGACTTAAAAGAAGGAGATTATGTGTTAAAGGAGGTCATTCAGAAGCACAATAAGTTGGAAGCAAACTGGCATGGACCTTACCGAGTTACAGAAGTTGTTCGACCAGGAACATACCGAATAGCAACTCTAGAAGGAGAGGAATTTAAGAATGCATGGAATGTTGAACACCTACGCAAGTATTATCAGTGATGTAAAATGTAAAGCATTTCCATCAATATGAATAAAACGATGATATTTCGCCATCTTCTCTCCTTTTATTGAAAGTTTTTCGGGGAATACTAGCGTGTAACACTACGCTGCTCGGTAGTAAAAATAACATGATAGTTCGAACTCAGACCAACTTCGATTGGTAAAAGAGCGAGAACAAACCATACTCCTTTGGTTAGGAGGCATACACTAGCTCAGACCAACTCCGGTTGGTAGAAGGGCGAGTGAACACGATAGTTTGAACTCAGACCAACTCCGGTTGGTAAAAGAGCGAGAACAAACGATACTCCTTTGGTTAGGAGGCTGACACTGGCTCAGACCAATTTTGGTAAAAGGGCAAGTGGACATAATAGTTTGACCTCAGACCAACTCCAGTTGGTAAAAGGGCGAAAACAACACTCCTAAAAATACCAATCTCGGTTGGTTAGGAAACAAGATATGCTCTCAAATGCCAACTTATGTTGGTCGGGAGGTAAGATTATTACAGAAAATACGAAAGTTCCTCAAGGAAAAAAATATTCCAAACTGAACCAAGTATGGTTGGTCGAGGATAAAAACCCACTAACTGTAGTTGGCCGACAAGGAGAATTTATCGACCTTGGTTGATCGGACACATTTTATGAAAAAGACAAAAATTTACCAAGTGTGGTTGGTCGGGGATAAAAACCCACTAACTATAATTGGTCGACAAGCACAATTTAACAACCTTGGTTGGTTGGAAAAATTTTAAACATTTTTATACTCATTACTTTGTTATTAAGTGATCGAGCAATATTACTAATACTTGTAATTTTTTATTACTAAGTTGGTCGATGAACCACACAATATTGTTATGCAAGCACAAATATAAAGTGTTTGACAAATATAAGACAATAGCAATACAAATTTGCAAACAAAAATGAAATTCTTTCATTAAATTCAAAATGAATTACACAAATTTATTACATTGATATTAAATTGTGTACTAATTATTACATCAAAATTTCCTATTCTATTGGCTTTTTTCCTTCAGCTTTCGATATAGGCTCCTCGCCAGCAGGAGGATCTTCCAGGCAAAGGGGAGAATTAATGAAGTTAATATCTCGAAGCATTCTGACGTTCATTATTGAAAGTGTGTCCAGTAGATGCTCGGGACGAGATACCTCGATCTGAGAATGAAGATTGTAGTCACCGAGGTATTTTGTAATTAAGCTCCGAGGAATGGAACGAGGTGGGATCCATTACATGTCCAATTTATAAGGTGGCACAGGCAAGTCTAGTACCCCAGGATCATAATAGTCCCATAGGTAGTGTCCTTGTTCGAGCTTCAGCACGCCCAAGGCATTCAGCCAACCTTGCTTGTAGCCCTCATTATTGGCATTCTGGATACGATCATCTAAATGGAATAGTTCTTCGTTGTATCCAGCCATCCAAAACTCCCTGGGTTGTTTGTGAAATTGAAATGTTAACTTTTCAAGCTTCTCGTGAAGACTCTGGATGAAAAGTTCATTAGTCTCCAAAACTGATTGCTTTGAAGAGAGTTGTTGTTCCAGTTCTCTAACTTTCTTGGACAGTTCAGACAAGGCTTGATTTTTTTCCATCAATTGGAATGCTTGGTTTTCCAACGCTGATTGAGTACGAGCTTCTTCAACAGTACGACGAAGAACTCTTGATCCTCCCCGAGCAGGTCGAGAACTTGGTTCCTCAACAACATTCTGAGCAACTCTTCCTCATCCACGAGAACCTCTTCCTTGTTCCCGAGTAGCAGTAGAAGGCCCAGCTCTTCTCAAAGTCTCTAACTCTTCTCACAACTTGGCATTTTCCACTTATGAAAATGAGAATCCTTCATCAGTGACCGGTACTAAGGCAGTGGAAGATGAAGAAGCAAACCTCAGTTGAGCTAGTTCTTTTTGCAGATTATTATTTTCTTGTTCCAATAGCTCAGCGATTTGCCTGTACCCTTCGACATCTGCTCTCAATGTTTTCTCTCTCACTTCATAGCCAGCAAGCATCTTGTCGTAGCCTTTTTCACCTAGTTGTTTGAGTTTCTTCTCGTATCCTTTATGCAAAAGAGATGAAGACTCTTTATACTGCTGCTGAAGTTCATCGAGAGTACCTTGCAAGTCTTCAATCATTTCGTAGTAAGCCACATTATTGGCCACAGCTCGGTCAAGTAAGCATTTCAGGTACTGATAAGCTTCGATTGCCTGTTCTGAAGCATCATGCCCAAGGATGTCGGCAACTTCTGATGCACTCAGGTTTGTGTGACCAGCCTTATAATATTCATGACATTACTTCATCAACTTTGTATCATTAGCAGACAGCAGATCCATCCTGGCCAGAAACTAGCAGAGAAAAAAAAAGTAATCATCAACAAGAAGAGAAAAGAGACAATCATATGGAAGAAAAAAACTCAAATTTTATTAGATCATAGTGCAGAGTTACAAAGATCTTGGTTACACTTGAAAAAAAAGAAAAATAGAAAGTGAATATCGAACAACTTCACACCTTTTCCTTGTCTCCCAAGACTTTCTCGGGAGGCTGTGATGAGGAGCTCGGTTGCTCGGTGGGAACAACGAGTTGGTCGGCTGAAGCTGGAACTTGTTCAGGAGGAGCAGGCAGAGATGAAAGCTCCTCGTCAGCAGGCTGGGTAAGGATGGGATCACCCACTACCACTGAAGATTCTTCGGAGGCAGCTTCGTCCTCTTCTTCATCTTCAATGGCTGGGGGAGGACCAGGGAGATGTTGTTGAAACAATTCTGAGTCCTCATTAACCTTCAACTCTTGCAGGGAAGCCACCCAACCATCTCGAAAGTATTTCAAACTCCCGTACTGCACCTGAGTCATCATTGCTGCTACCCCCATGTCCCATCCTTTATCCCATCCAGTGCGGAAAGATTTTTTCACCACCAGCTTTCTTTTCATTTTCTCCGAGGAGAGCTTCTCGGATAGAAGATCCTCGGTGGCCTTCAACTTAGCTTCCACCTCTTCCTTCTGGTGGTTTACTTCTCGCAGAAGGGACAATTCTTCTTCTGCCACTTTCATCTTGTCTTCAAGCTCTCCAAAACTCTTGAGCTTCTCGTCATACTTCTTCTTCTCTCCCTCCAAATCTTTCACTTTATTTTCCAGCTGCACCTTTTCTGCCTCAATTGCAGCCAACTTCTTCTCCCATTCAGCCCTGTCCTCGTCATATTTTTGACGGGAATCCTTCAAAGATTTTGTTAACCCCAACAAAGCATCCTCCACTCCAGACGAGGAGCTAGAAGCCTTGATCGCTTCATCTTTCTTCATAATGGTGTTGAAGCAACTCACCAGCTAAAAAAAAAAAAGATAATGATAAGTCAGTACAGAGATATACGTATTGATGGAAGGAAAGAAAATTCAGAATATGAGAAACTTACTGAAGCAAGGTGACGAGTAGCCAAAGATGTAAGCACATCCCTAGACATACTCTCCTCAATTCCTTGAACCTCAGGAATGGTCCAAGTCTTTACCGAGCTCATTGCAGAGCTCGGGGGAATAATAGTTGGAACACCAGCTCCACTAACTTGGAGCTGGGGAATGGTTTCAGTCAAATTAACCGAGGAGGATTTCTTCAGTCTCCTCGGTGGCAGTTCAACATTTTCAACCAAAGAAGAGCTTTTGGTTGGAGAGATGGTGACCACTTCCACAGGTTCATTTTTCTTGCTCGGAGCCACTGGGGGCTTCTCGGCAGCCTTCTGAGGAGCAACAGAAGGGGTAGCATCTACTTTCTTTATCCCCTTTGGGACATCAGCCTTGTTTCTTTTCCCATCTCCAGCAGAGGTAGTCTCCTCAAAGAGAGCAGGAACTCTTCTTTTGCCCATTTTCTGACTTAGAGGAATGTGAGATTCTGGAGAAGAGTCCTCAGGAATTGACGCCGGTTCACTGGTGCTGACCAAAGGACGAGCAGTAAAGGATGTTATATAACTCCTATACTACAACAAATATGAAGCAGACCTGATGTGCTCGCCTATAAATTTTTATGCAAATTCCAGATATGTCTCAAATGCTTAATATTTACTTCTGATTCTTTTGGAGTTTTTCTCTTACTGTCAACTGCAAACAAATACATAGTGAAATATCAGTCACACATTTATTCAAACAAAATGAAATCATAATTTCATAAATAAAATAAAATGAAAATAACCTATCCCATTGCCATATGGAGGGCATCTGGGACCTTGATATACTTCATCTCTAGTCAAAGGGGCATGTTGCCAATTTTTGATAATTACCCCATGTTCAAAATAATCCCTATTGGCATCAGGGAGGTTGACTACTAAGGCCCTATTCAAAAATCTAGTTTTTAAATAAAAAATATTATCTAGAACAGCCCATCTATAACAATACATAATCTCAGGAATTCCTATACGGGTTCCATGAGTTTGATTTAACCTATACACCCCATTAACTATCCTCCATGTATTGGGGGCTATTTTTGCAGGGACAACATCGAAATACTGATAGAACTCTAAGCACAAAGGGTTTGGTGGAAAAGAAAATCCACATTCAGCAATAAAGAGGCTGGGGAACCAGTGTCCCTCAGCCAAATGAAAATAATCTAAAGGCTCAGAAAGATCCTCCAGAGTTACCCAAGATGGAATAGAAAAGTCAGAACGGAATTTCTCAAGAGATTCGATAACATAAACCATGGTGAATAAAAAGAAATGAAGAAGAAGGAAGAAAATCTTAGAGGAAAAAGGAGATCTGTTGACAAACAAACGAAGAAAGGGATGAACGCACAAGAGAAAGAAAGGCTATGGAAAACTCGAAAGCAGAAATTGGAAAAGGTAGAAGATAATGGGATTGCCAATGAAGCTTAAATACTTTGCCTTGGGAAATGGCGAAAGAAATGATTACAAAAAAGAAACTGTTACGCTACCGGCGGCTAAAGGGACAAAAGTGCGCGAAGATCGAAGCGCTTATAAAAATTCAAAAAGGCGGATTCTTCGAATTTGGAAGACATTCGAACACGGAGAAAATGCTCCTAAAAACCAGGAAGGTCATTTAATATTGCCATATACCGAGAAAGAATGTTCCATATTCCTCAAAGTTCGAAATATGAAACATTGGGGGCTTCTGTTGATACCAAAATTAATATGCTGATATAGACGAATAATAAGAAGACACGTGTCAATCTACGTGGCACAATAGCAACGAGGAAGTCTATTTCCTTGACCAAGTCCTACACACTCCGAGAAACAAGTGTACACCGAGGAACACCAATGCTCCGAGAAACTCTTGAACGACGAGCAACTAAGGCGGTCCGAACTGCATCTCGGCCACAGCATTAATTGCCAGAAATTCAACAGTTCAACTATTCATTGAATGCTTATCATACAGACGTATACTCTTGAAGGGCATTAATTGTTTATCCTTTCACATGTACAGCCTAAAGGCTATAAATACCTTGTATCACCCTCATTCAGGGAAACCGGGTTTTCTTGATAGAATTACATATCGAGAATCCCAAAAACACTTGGCAATAACAGAAACAGTGGACGTAGGCCATTCTTATAAGGCTGAACCACTTTAAAATTCTTTGTCTCATTTATATTTATCTGTGATTAAATAGTTAGAAGCAATCTAATTTTTTACATCAACAACCCCTATAATGAGATCTCTCGAATTGTCCCATTTGGACAGTTTGGGACTACATAGTTTCTGTATAATAATATTCTTAGTGGCTTAAACTTGTTACTTTGGGGGAAAGTTCTACAGTCATATCTTAATGGTCTCTGGGTCAATACTAAATAATGCGATGTTAAGTGTTATTTCAATTGATAAATTGAAATGACTTACTATGGTGTAATTCGAAATATATTTGAATTGGACTATGTAAAATTCAAAGAGGTTGAATTTTATTGTGATTGGTTAAGAGTTGAGGATAAAAATTCTTGTAAAGTTGATCCTTGCACCAATTTGATCATTGTTGACCTGTCCAAGTTGAAGAGCAACGAACACGTGATCGATGAGCCCTTTGTTTGTTCTTTTCAAAAGGTCAAGCAAGTGTTTTACTCAGAGTATATCAACAACGAGCCATGGATAATCATCATACATGCGCCAAAGTCTCTAAATAGTAGTGTGGACGACTTGGCTACTCCTACCGAATATCAGTCCATTTTTTATGATAACCCGAATTTGAAACAATTTTTAGATTTGTAATAAGTATTCAAATTATTTGTAATGACCAGTGGTTGTATTATTCTAGTGCTTTATTATTATCGGACGACAATTTAATTCTTTTTATTCATTTGTACTTGATCATTTTAATTAGGATTTTAATCAATTTAAGCATTAATTCAAAGTTCATGACCCGGGAGTGTGTGTGCGTAGGGGGGTGGCCAGTGTGCGTGTGTGTAAATTGAATTTAGTATTTGTATAAATTGTTATAAATTGAATTTGGTATTGGTATAAATTGGTATGTATTGTTATTATCGAATTTGAGCATTAATTCAAAGTCCATATACATGGTTGTACTAATAATAACAATTTTTTGCAGAAAATGACTTCATCCGGGCGCACTATCAAAGCCGACAAGGGGTACTCGGCCAGTAGGCCCCCAAAATGGGAAAAATTGTCCGTCGTAGAGAATAAAATGACATTATTGTCTAGAGAACTAAAGTTGCTGAAGGCGATCGTTGGCCCGGGGTACACTGATTTGAGAGCCGTGCCTATTGACCTCAAGATGAACATTTGTGGGAACTACAGGTAGTGAATTTATATTTATATTTATATTTATATTTATATTTATAAGAAACTAGCACGTACTTTCTTTTTGGTTTGTATTTGTTTGACAGGAACAATTAGGCCTACCCCCACTACTTTGCGACTCCACGTTGGAACAATTGAGGGATAAATAAAAGACCTGAAAGAAACATTTACGGGAACGGTACTTTGGGAAGTCCCAGGAGTCCATTCTGAGACTACGTGACACCGTCCCCCTGAATGAGCCGATCTCATTAGCACAGTGCCAAAAGTTTATCAACAATGAGATCGATGAGCGGTAATTGGCATCTCGCCAATCAGGGAGGGAAAATCGGGGGAAAAGTTGGACGTGCACTACTCCGGGGGGACGTCTTACACCGAGGTGGAGCATAGGATGGTAAGTTTTAATTTTTCTTTAAGTTTAGTTATTTTAATTTAGCCTTACATTGCGTTACTTACTAATTTTGTATTATTTTATTTCAGGATATGGGGAGTGGCCCTGGGGGTAGGCCACATAGGCTCCATGCCTATGTGGAAATTCGGATGAAAAAGGGCAAGGATAATGAGGTGGCCCCGAGCATCGTAACCACCATTGTAAGTTATAAATGTTTAATTTTTTTTAATTAAGTTGTAATTTTTTTATTTACGTAATTAACTAATCGTGTACTTTTTGTCTTTTCAGGCATGAGTCGCAGTCCGATGCATGAGTCGCAGTCTGATACCGACAAAGCATCTTTGGCTTCGGATGCACTCAGCCAAGTGCTCGGTCCGGATCACAAGGGAAATACTAGGAGGTGAGATCGCGGGTAGTGAAGTCAGAATGGAAACGGGCAACAATGGGTTGGCACATAAGGTGGACGGCCATGACGAGAAAGTATCAAGGTTGGAGGCGACAGTCCTAGATATGTACGCCTTCATTGGGAAAGGTTAGGGAGAATGAGGTAGAGGTACACGAGAATGAGTACGTCACTCCTTTATCGCCGATACGCATGGACTTAGCACCATATGATGATCCATTTCCCATCGTGACCCCCCGTCGAGCGGCCTATGTCAACAATCGGTCGACCGAGCTTATTTCTACTCGACAAATATTGTGGGGAGCCAATAGTGAGGGGGTTGAGGTATCTGAGCTTCCTCATAGGTATGCCGATTCAGGTACATCCCTTACAAGATATTGAGGCAAGAGTGTGTGTCATGTTTGTGGTGGAGGGAAAGGAGAACTCTCCTTTGTGGTTGCGCAAACAATGAGGCGTTGATCATATTGACGGGTGTCTCAATTCATATGTCGTGTGGCCTTCCTTCCTCCTCTGACATGCTCCTTCTTCATGACATTATTTCTATCCTTTTATTTGGATATTGGATTGTATTTTTATTTTTTTAATTTTGGTACATGTTGATTTGTATATGATTGATAATTGCATTTCTATTTTATTTGGATATGAATTATATATGCCATGATTTGGTATATTATATCTATTTTATTTGGATATATGTTGTTTGGACATGTAAAATTTTTCTATAATGGGTATAAATATACTTCTAGGTAGTGGCAGTGGCCATACTGCCCATCATTTCTTTTAAATTCTGTCCAGAATTATCACGATCAAAGACCGTGATAAGTGATTAACAAAGTAACTTGTCACGGACTTGTCACAATCTTTGACCGTGACAATTTTTTTTATTTTTATCACGAGCTTGTCACAGTCTTTGATCGTGACAAAAAAAGTTATCATCCCCAGACTTGTCACGATAATTGACCTTGACAAGATGAACTTGTCCCGATCATTGACCTTAACAAGTTGGACTTATCTCGGTCAAAGACCATGACAAGTCGACGGTTTTGGTGTAGTGAGAAAGAAAGCAACCACCATGACTAACCAATCTTTCGTAGAGGAGAAAGTCAGTATTTTAAAGAAGAACTTATTACCCCCACGTCCGAGCGACAATGGGAGGATAGTACTACCCTCATTTTTGAGCCCTTTGAGAAGCAGGAGTGGAGATCTAATAATGTCTTACCAAGACAGAAATTGATTCGAAGAAAGTATTCGAATAGTTCACTCCCAAAAAGTACGAAAAGCCAATCAATACCACACTTTCTACCATCAATAACATCTCTTAGCCTGCCACGTCATGGGCACTAGAAAGCCACCCTAACCATGTCAAAAAGGAATACAACGAGCTTCACTCTCCCCTCTCTAAAGTTCATCAACCCCTTTTGAGCCGAAACCTTATCAAGACATTGTACCCTCGTCCATTACCAAACCCACTTCCCAAAAATTTCAACCAAAATCCCATTGCAATTTTCATCAAAGTGTCAGCCACACCACTGATTGGTGTTTCCACCTCCTAAATGTAATCCAAGGTCTGATTGACCGGGGTATCATCTCCCCACGAGCCAATCCTAAGGCAAACACTACCTATAATCCACTCATAAATCCTACAAATGCAATTATCTTAAAACAAGACCCAGAATTTGATCCATTTACCCAGATTGTACCCAGTAAATTGCCCATCATACCCATATATTCACCTAAACCCCTCCAAGTTTTACCATATTTTCTCCCGGATCCTACCTATTTTTCCAAAAAGGCTCTATCACTCCTTATAAGAGCATGCATTATTATTCATACCCGTTGCGAAGGGAAATATATGGAATCAGCAGTATTAAACCAACTTTTAGAGTTCGAACTGAAATTGCCTTAAAAGATGACCATTGATTGCCAGAGATTTAGTACACTATTCTTGAAAGATCGAAAGTGGGATCGATAGTTAGATGATTGGATGGTACCTACTGATGAAGTCAGTTTAGATTATGTCATCCAGATCATGGCCAAATTATTTCAACAGACTGGTGAAATTTATAGTAGTTCGAGCTACTTGATGCTTTGAAACTACAAGAGCGCCTAGTTCCTTCACTTCAACGTCTCCCCATTGAGTGGGAGTATCTATACGAAGAGTCCCGTGAGGTCGTGGAGTGCATTGACTTTTCGTGGAAAGATGATGTCATTGCCATCGGATGGGGGGATGAATTCGATAATTTAGACAAAAAGCAAAGTCCAGACAAGACTAGCCCAATAGTCAGCATACGTGGAATGATATCATTTGAGGAGATGATAAGAGAAATCAACAAGGTATCCTGAGATAGATGAGGAAATGGGGTTTCTATTTTCCCCCTCTTTTATGAATCGTATGACTTGATCAGGGAGGCATTACTAAGTTTCAAACCCGTAAGCTTCACTAATTGACAAAGAAAAAGGTATTAAGAAACTTCCTATGCAGAAAATAACCCTCGAGGAGGGCAAGATCCTCGATCAGTTGAAGAAAACCCAAGATAAAATTACTTTGTGGGGACTCCTTATGTCTTCCCAACTACACCGGAATGCCCTCATCAAACTACTCACTGGACCTACCGTCCTTCTTTCCACCACGCCAGAAGAAGCAGTGAATCTAATAGAATCTCTAACCTCTACTAAAATGCTCTCCTTATCGGAATAAGAAATCCCTAAGATTGGTCCAAATCACAACTATACTTTTAATATCTTTGTCGAAGTCATGGGAAAAATTATCCCACTTTCTCTTATCGATAATGGATCAGCTCTTAATGGTTGCCCATTGAGAACCCTCAATTGCTTGGGACTGAAAGTGAGAAACCTTACTCCAACCTCTTTCATGGTGCGTGCTTATGATAATACTCGTCTAGAAGTGATGGGATCCATAAAGCTTACAATAGGGGTTGGCCCTATAAATCCCGTCATTGAATTCCAAGTCATCAACATCCCAACTTATTTCAATCTATTGTTTGAACGACTATGGCTCTATAGTATCAAGGGTTTGTCTTCTTCCCTACATCAGAAACTAAAGTTCTTCACCAATGGGAAGGTCATCACCATCTTGGGCGATGATGATAACACTAAATATGTAAGCACCAATAATTCAGTATTGGAGATACAACATGGGGTGAATGATATGCTTATGTTAGGTTTCTGAGTCGAATCGCTTTCACTCCCAATATGGGATAATTTAAAGATAAGGTTTGTCCACAACATAACCCTCGTGGCAACATCAATGTGATACAGATTTTTAAGAACATGCACTTCATGCCCGGATTAGGGCTGGGACGATGATAATAGGGAGTACTAGAACCCATAGTGTTGAAGAAGTCCTTTCATCCTTGTGGCATGTGTTATCAACCAATAACATAAGAACTTATAATTCTCCACCAACCTCGATTTAAGAGAAGGCTTGAAAATACCAAGACTGTCTTAAGATATTCCTTAAACAGAAGATTCATCGAAGAGGGTGAAGATTTTACCTTTTGCAGCTTTCCCAAATGATTATGTGGACAAGAAGATGAAACTAGGAATGGAGATCTTTTTCCAAGACTTCTACTCATAGGTCAAAAGATCCCAGCATCATGAGCAACCACTCATTGATAAGACTATGTCTTTTACTAAAGGTTTTGAGGGATGTGACTCAGAGGATTCATTCAACTTGCAGACACTGAGCTAACACTTTGCATGGTCCACTCAAGCGCTACATCATCAGATCCATCATGCCTGATCAATGTTGTTGATGCACCTCTCCTCAACTAGCATGTTATACCAGTTCTATCTGCTAAAATACAACCCAACCCAGATGGTATCCCATTTCCTCTTTTTTTTTTATTCCTCCTTATTTTGATGTAATCGAGACCTCCTTTATTGAGGTTCTCAATGTTGTTTTTCCCAATAATGAAATAAATAAATATTTTGAGTATCTTGCTATGCCTTACATTAATTATCTTAATTCTTATCAAACTCTTGATGATGATGATTTTGCAAATGAACAATTCACAACTGATCTTAATAAGGTTAATAACAAACAACATAATCGTGTTCAAGTTAATGAAGATGAAGCTGTTGTTATTCATTTCGGTTCTAGTAGCCAACTGCATAAGATTAGGATAAGGTCTACCCTTAACGATCATGAGCACGCGCAACTTAAAGAATTATTGAAAGAATTTATGGATGTCTTCACATGGTCCTATGACGACATGCACGACATTGATCCCGAGATCGCTCAGCACGAGATTCCAACTCTCCCAGAGTTCAAATCGGTCAAACAGAAACTGCGAAAATTCCGCACCGAATGGTCTCTCAAGGTTAAAAAAGAAGTGGCCAAATAGTTGAATGTGGGTTTCATTTGTGTGATTGAATATCCCACACGTCTATCCAAAATCGTACCGATGCCAAAATTCAGAGGAAAGGTTTGCATGTGTGTTGTTTATCGAGATTTGAACAAGGCCTCTCTGAAGGATGATTACCCGCTACCCAATATCGACATGACTATGGATAACATGGATAATCACGTGCTTAAGTCATTTGTTAATGGTTTTTTCAGATACAATCGGATCAATATGCTCCCAAATCATCAAGAGAAAATCGCATTCATCGCCCCTTAGGGAACCTTCTGTTACACCGTTATGCCATTTGGTCTAAAAAACGTAGGGGTTAGCTACCAGAGTGCTGCCATAACCATCTTACATGATCTGATACACAAAGAAGTCGAGGTCTACGTGGTCGATATGATTATTAAGTACAAAAATTTGGAAGGTCGTGTTCCCTCTCTTAGAAAGTTCTTCGAGTGACTACGATAATACCAAATGCGACTTAACCCACAAAAATGTGTTTTTGAAGTTACCAAAGGAAATCTTTTGGGATTCATGATTAGTGAGAATGGTATTAAAGCAGATCCTGCCAAGCTGAAAGCCATACTCGAAATGCTACCACTCAGAATGGAGAAGGAAGTCCGAGCATTCCTTGGAAAATTGCAGTATATCAGCTGGTTCATCAATCAGTTGACTTATGTTTGTGAACACGTCTGCAAACTCCTTGGAAAGGATTAAACCAAAGTTTGGAATGAAGATTTTCAGGAGGCCTTTGACTGAATCTAGCAATATCTAACTCGACCTCTAGTACTCATTCCACCACAGCCTGGTTTTACTTTAATTCTATACCAGGCCGTAACAGACACTGCAACTGGGGCTTTGTTGGCTTAATACCTTGAAGAGTTTCGCAAAGAGAGAGCCATCTACTTCACCAGTCGCAAGTTGGTCGGGTACAAAATTGACTACACTGCCCTAGATAAAGCGTGTGTCGCCCTTGTCTGGGTCAACCAAAAATTACAACATTACATGCTCGCTTTTCCCATAAAACTTGTGTCCCGAATGGATCCTATCAAATACCTGGTCGAGAAACCCACCCTGTCTAGTAGAAGAGAAACCCTCCCTATCTAGTCGAATGTCTCGATGGTTGATGCTGCTAGCCAAATTTAATATTGTATATGTCACGTAGAAAGCCATAAAAGGAAGAGTCGTCTCTGACTACCTCGCTGACTACCCTATAGAAGAAATTGATATTTGGATCTCCGAATTCCTAAATGAAAATATCCTTTGTACCTCCTAAGAAGACCTCCGGTGGTAAATTTTCTTTGACGGCATGCTAATAAGAAAAGATATGGAATTGGGATACTTCTAATTGCCCCTGATGACTCTCACACTTCCATTGCCATCAAATTGGATTTTCCTTGCACTAATAACATGACCAAATACGAGGCACGCATGGTAGGCCTCAAAATCTCTCTCAAGAAAGGAATTCGATACCTAAATGTCTATGGGGATTCAGCCCTCATCATTGGTCAAGAACTCAGAAAATGGAAAGTCAAGGACGAGAAACTCTTACCCTTCCATGCCCACTAATAAGAAATCATCTCAGTCCTTGGATTAGATATCATCAATGATCTGCATGTCTTTGTTTGTAATCCTTGTGAGAGTTGAGAGAACCAATAGGATTGAGAGGTTGTGCGGTGCATTAGTGGGCATTGGATTTAAAATCAAAATGACGTTATAATCCCATTGTTCATTTGCCTTCGATCTTCCAGATCCTTTCACATCATGTGTAAATACAACCTATAGTTGAGGCCTTAGAATACTTTGATAATCATCCCATTTGAGAGATAAAAGAGACAGGAGAGAAAAGAGAGAGAAAAGAGAAAGGAAAAAGATAGAGAGAAAAGAGATAGATAGATAGATAGATAGATAGATAGATAGATAGATAGATAGATAGATAGATAGATAGATAGATAGAGAGAGAGAGAGAGAGAGAGAGAGAGAGAGAGAGAGAGAGAGAGAGAGAGAGAGAGAGAGAGAGAGAGAGAGATGAAGAGAGTGAGAAAACCAAAAGAAATAAAGATAAAAAAAACTCTTAGGTTTTCCCCTTCCAAACACTTACCCAGTCGTATATTCAAAACCAGAATCACAATACCTAGTAAAAAGTGTTGTTCTTTTTTAGAGATCGTGTTTGAGTGAGTCCATCCAAGAAAGGAGAAACGAGTTAAAGTAAAAAAACTTCCAGGGAGATCAAAGCCAGAATCAGAATACCGTGGAGGAGGTTTTTACTCATTTAGGTCTATTTATATTCATTAGCCTAGGATCTTATTTTGCATGTTTATATTCTTGTAACTCTTGTATAATTATTTATAGTGGATTTTTTATTGTGGTGTAGAGGTCACCATGGATGTTTCCTCAGATTTAAGGTTTTACCACGTTCAAAACACTGTGTCAACTTACTGCTTTTGTTCTCAATTTCTTGTATGGTTTGGCTTTAATACAAAGAACTAGTATAGGTTTTTTATTTAAAAAGTAAGGTAATTAGGCAACCAAGTCTGACACCTGAATTAATCTATTTTATACACATTTTGTGTTTTAAGATATCAAAAATGAGTTTCCTAAATGAATTTGTTTTCGTAGTTTACTTAATCTTTAACTTTGTGTTAAAAACTTTGTGAACATTTTTCAAGCGGTATCAGAGCGGGTTTATCAAAACATTTTTTATCCTGAAACTCCAAAAACTACTTTCTAAAATCTTTGTCTATAAAAAATGGATGAGAGATTTGAGAAGCTAGGTAACCTATCCCGCCCACCCCTCTTTGATGGACACAATTTTCCTTATTGGAAAGTAAGGATGATTGCATATATCCAAGGGACTTTTGGTGATGACATGTGTGACATTGATTGAAAATGGACACCAACACCCAACTATGACTTTATCTGAAACCAACAATATAAGAGTTAATAAAATTCTCAATAAATTTTCTAAAGAAGAAAAAAAAAATTCACTTGATAATAATAAGGGAAAGAACTGCATATTTATGTCCATAAATGAGCACGAATTTAAACGTACATCTATTTACTACATTTCAAAGGAAGCCTGGGACACACTCATCACCACCCATGAATGTGATGAATGTACTCTTATTATGGATGAGAATGAGTTATTTGATGATTTTTATATAAAATTAACTAATATTGTCACAAAGTTGCATGCAAATGGGATAACGTATGATAGAAAGGAGATAGTGCTTAAAATCTTACGATCTTTGCGTGATAAATTTGACAATAAAAGATATGCCATAGAAGAGATAGATGACCCTAACTTGACTCCTGAATTACTCAGTAGTAAACTAATAACAATAGAGATGGATTTAGGGTATAATAAGCAAATGACCTCATAGAACAAACGATCCTTTGGATCCAATGTAGTTTTCTCATCTCAAGTGACTGTCCCTAAAATGTACCCACTGGATTTTAACCTTAACCTTAATGAGGATTGTGAATAACCAAACTAATCTTATGAGCAAATAGTTTAAGAAAATTATCAAGTTTAGAAACTCCGTGGCTTATAAATAAGGAAGACATGGTTATTAAAACCTTCAAAATAACATACCTCATGACAGAAATGATAACATATAAACCAATGGTAACAATAGGCCTAAGACTGATAACCGCCACATCAAATGTCATCATTGAGAGAAAATGGGACATTATGCTGCTAAGTGTAGAATTAACTTGAATAACAACAATGTTAGGGCTAATATGTGTAAAACTTGGGACGACTCAAGTGATTCTGATGAAGATGAAATTGAGTCAACCAACATTGATGAATCATGCATGTCTTTTTATGACAAGATCATATATTCTAATGATAATGCATGTTTATCTGCTGATGATTGTATTATTCCTGTTGATGTTGATATCATTTATGCTAGTGATACTACTGTATCTACTCCTGTTGAAAATAATGTTGATAATCCTAGATTACGAGTGACTCAAAGTGTAAACATTATTGACGAATTGAACGTGTGTGTGAGTTCCACTACACAAAATGAAATGATAGGGGACACTTCACACATTTCACTTAGCGATTTCGATAATGATCTACCTGATATTCAAGAGTTGTACACCAAAAACTCTTAAAAAGAGTGCCAAACTAGATTAGATGGTTAAGGAATTGACTGGACGTATTGAACAACTTAGTAAAACTATTAGGAAGAACACAGAAGATTACACTACACAATGCATTGCTCATGAGACAGAGACAAAATAGTTTTCTTTTAAATTAAAAGACCTATTTGAGAAAAATGTTGTCTTAGAATAAAGGCATAGGGATGCTTTAATTGAATTGGAAGAATTCAAATAGAAGGTTTCAAATGTTTTTAAAAAATGTTTGTATTTTGAAAAACAAGATAAAACATATGAAGAAATTGTTATAAGAAATAAAATGGATTCTTAAGATAAATCTGGACTAGGTTTTGGAGAAAAAATTTGACCAACAAGACAACTGTCTCCCCTAAAAATTTTATGTTTGTAAAAGCGGGCCAGAGTGTTGGAAAATCTCAGTAAGAAAGTTTTCCTATTAATATCTCTAAAGTAGTGCAGAATTAGTGTAATCAACAATCAAAACCTAATGGAAAAGTTAAGTATGTTTGTCCTCCTACAAGAGACCTCGGACAAAACACTAAGACTTGTAGTAATTGGACTATTGTATCTTATAAGACCAAACCTATTTTTAAAGACTTAAGTGATAGAGACAAGCCTACTTTGAACCAGTATTGCTTCTATTGTGATGTCTATAGGCACCTCATTATCAGTGTTTTCAAAAAAGGTTGTGTACACCAACCTATCAAAACTTTAACTATTCGCGAAAGAGTAAGAATACGTATGTTCTCTCAAAGCAGACCACATGCAACTATAACTATAAGAGAAAGGGGGGGGGGCCTAAAACTAAGACGAAAACATTTATAAAGACCCTTCAAACCATTTCTAAATCAAAGGCCAAGAAATTTTTTAAAACTAGGCCCATTTGGATTAGAAAAGACGACCTATTACCTCGCTCAAGTGCAATGTGGTGATAACTACTTTTAAGGCCCAATGCACCCCAGCTAGTTGGTACTTGGATTTCGGATGTACCAAACACATGACCAAGGATGAAACAAAATTGACAAATAAAATAGACTTCCTTGGAGGTAATTGGTTGTACCCAAAACAGATTTAATGTCTTTTGGATAAAACCATAAGAAATAAAGATCAGAAACTATTAGGTTTTCCCCTTCCAAACACTTACCCAGTCGTATATTAAAAACCAAAAAACCCTATACACTTGAGTGTTAGAAATTTTAGGTTTCCTTTGAGGGTTTTTGGAGTTTGGAACTTTCAAGACAGTCTTCAAACATTATCTCTCTTAGGAACACAAATCTCTTAGTGTTTCTCATATTTCTTCTTATAAATTGTGAGAAACACATCTGAGATACATTTTATGAGTATTTTTTGGTGTTTCTATTTCATCTCTTGTGTAGATCTTGTAGTTTACTAGTTATTCATTTAGATCCATACTCTCTTATTATGAATGAGTTGGTTGCAAATAGTGTTTATATCAAATGAACACCGAAGAAATTAGGAGTAAAATAATCAATGAGACTTTTATGGCAAGAATTTGTTCAAATGAGATCTATACTTAAGAACACAAATTAACATGTACCATTGGTATGAGTAGGAATTATTCATGGCATAATATTATACTAATAAATTTGTAAAAATGGAAAGAAAAAGTAAATTCACCAATTTTTTTTAATACATGAAAGATAATTTGAAATATTGTTATACCCAAAACAGATTTAATGCTACTAGCATCCAATTCGTTCGATCCGTGGGTGTTTATTAATGGTGTTCATAAATCAAATATTATAAAATGACTTTCTTCAATCATTTCAAGATGATAATGAAACTTAGTATGTGAAATAAAAACAAGCTTTATATTCTTTCACAATAATGGTGACGTCTAAAAATAAAAATATTTTGATAATTACTTTCAACCCGCGCAATGCGCGGATGTTTATCAATGGTATTCGTAAACTAACTGTTATAAAAAATGACTTTCATTAGCCATTTTGGGATGAAACAGAAACTTAGTATGTGAAATAAAAGACTTTTTTTATTCTTTCACAATAATTATGATGTCCAAAAAACAAAACATTCAAGTTTTATTGTGGATTTCTTGGGAGAGAAATTTTCTATAATAGTCTCATGGCGATTTATAGTTTTTTTATATTTGTTAAGAATATTATAATTCAAATAATGTTCAAATATAACTATTTTTACTTATTTAGATCATGTGGGATTAACTTTGTGTAATTACCCCACGATTTTTCAACCTTTGAATAATACCATATTAATCACAACAAAAAAAATGAAAATCAATTATAATCATAGAATTCATTATTTTTACATATATATATGTGTGTGTGTGTGTGGAGAGAGAGAGAGAGTGTGCGTGGGAGTTGGGATCACATAAAGGAGCCTAAAATAAGGGCAATTTATGGGATTTAAAAAAAAAAATTCGTTCTAAATATCTCAGAGTAACCCTTTAAAAAATTAGGCCAAGATGATTTATTTTGGTATTGTAAAAAATGGGTTAATATCTAAAAACTTTTAAGCAGTTTAAGTCACATGCCTAAACTGCCAAATATGGACCATTTTTTTAAAATACAAAATAAATCATTTCAACCTAATTTTTTTTGGAGTACCTTGAAATGTTTATAACCCCCCAAAATTATTTTTTTTCCATAAATTAAGTCTCGTATTGGGGTGGTTTCTAAGTGATGGCCGTATGGGACCACCATATATATATATATATAGCTTCTCTAAAGCGGGCGTCCATTTGCGGATAAATATATATTAAGCCAGTTATTGCTTTATGGGTTCTCGAAAGTTGATACACGCGCAAGCACAAACGAATAAATGAGGTGCTGGCATTTATTAGTTTGACAAAGTCAAAATACAAAAAAAAACTATTAAAAAACCCATCTCACGTTTCCATATACCTACTTTACTAATTGACAAAACCTAAATAAAAAATACTTTTCATATCAAATGCATTTCATGTTTTCAATAGTTGTTGCTATTCATGTTCCTTTGAAAACGTGAAAAGAATTTGATATGAAATGGGGTTTTAATTTGGTTTTTGTCAACTAGTAAAGCAAGTATATGAAAATGTGAGATGTTTTTTTAATGGTCTATTTTTGCAGTTGACTTTGTCAAACTAATAAATGATAACACTTCATTCATTCGTTTGTCGTTGTACGTGTATCAGCTTTAGAGAACCCATAAAGAAACAAGTGGCTTAATATATTTGTATCCACAAATAGACGCTCATTATAGAGAAGCAATATATATATACAGTATTGCTCGCATTTTAAGAATGCGGACCGGACATGTGCCACCTGGTGGTGAGAGTAGAAATTATTGGCTAAATTATAGGTACACTCTCTCTCACTTCTGGGCTCACCGTCAGGTGACACGTGTCTGGTCCGCATGGTTAAAATGCGGACTAGTTAGCACAAGAGAAGTACTGTATATATATATATATATATATATATATAGAGAGAGAGAGAGAGAGAGAGAGAGAGAAAGAGTTTGTCTCAAGTGCGGATTTACTGTGCGTACCAAATGCGGACAATAAACTCATTTGGGGAAAATGCACATACAAGCTGCGTTTTGGTGAGTTGTTAAAAAAAACATGCATTTTCACCTTTGACCCACAAGTGAGAGAAAGTTATTTTCAGAACTGTAAGGAGACAAAACCCAAATTGAGAGCTCCAAACCCTACATGCGACCCTACTTGGAAAATCATTCATCTCCAAAGCCCTAATTTGTCTACTATGATAGCTCCAAAACCCACAGGTATTACTCCATTTTCTTAAAAGTATTCATCTATTTTGTTATCACTACATTTTTCTTATATATTTACTTTTCTGAATCCCTGCTTTGTTCAATGCGTTAAAGGTTGAGTTAATTTTTTTCCTTTTTAATGGTTGAATTAATCATTTTCCTTTAAAAATGTTATGTCCATTTCGTATTACAAATCTTTCATTCATTTTTTTCCTTTTTTAATGGTTGACTTAATTTTTATGATAAAATTATTTTCTCCATTTTTATGATAAAACTGTCTTCTCCATTTTTAATGGTTGAGTTAATTTTTTTCCATTCTTTCGCAGAAAATGGATAGTTCAAGCATGAATAAAGAAATGTGGATTGGAGAAAATATGGCATTTGAGACTGAGATTAGGAAAAATGTCAATTTAGATATTTGGGTTGACCAAGGGGAACAATGTGTTACATTAAATTCGGTTGACAATGATAAGGATTTCAACCCTCAAGTACGAGAAGAACTGAAGCCAAAAATAGGACAAGTGTTCCAAACACTTTATAAAGTGAAGGGTTTTTACAATGCGTATGCAAAGGCAGACGGGTTTAGTGTTCGTAATTGGGATGAAAAGAAGGATATGGAGAGTAACAAAATTATAAGGAAGGAGTATGTTTGTTTCAAACAAGGAAAGGGCAAGGTTGCAGAGGTTCCAGGGACTTCTAGACATCGGGGTTCCATTAGAGAGGGTTGTAAAGCAAAAATTGCGATTGCGATGTGTTCGAATGATGCATATATGGTTATTTCGTTTGTTGAGGTTCATAGCCACCCGTTGTCGATGCCAAGGAAAACACATTTTTTGAGATCTCGTCGTAGTGTTTCGACTTCCCAAAAGTTCTTAACTCAACAACTTGGTATGATCAATATACCATCATACCAATAATTAAACTTTCTTGGAGTGCAAGCGGGTGGCTTTGAAAATATCAGGTTCACTCAAAACGATTTATACAACCAAGAGAGGGATAAATGTAATGAATTGAAGAGGCACGACGGAGATATGTTGCATAAGTCTTTGAAATTAAAAGAAGAAAACAATTCATCTTTCACTTACCACATCTCAACGGATAGTGAACAAAGAATTAAGCATTGTTTTTGGGCCGATGCAACCAGCAGACGAGATTACAAGTGTTTCAGTGGCATGGTCGTATTTGATACCACATACAATACTAATCGGTATGGTATGATTTTTGCGCCACTGATGGGAGTGAATAACCATGGGTAGACTATTTTATTCGGTTGTGCTTTTCTGAGTGATGAGATCGTAAATTCGTTTCTTTGGCTTTTCAATCATTTTTTGGAAGCCATGCCAAGTGATGCAATGAAGACGATTATCACCGATCAAGATTCGGCTATGACAAGAGAAATAGCAGAATCCCCCCCCCCCCCCACACACCTATCACAGGTATTGCAGTTGGCACATTTTAATAAAATTTTCTAAAAAAATTGATTTGTTGAAGTATAGTGCCTACTATAAAGAGTTTTTTGATTGCATATGGAATTCTGAAATGAGGGAAGAGTTTGATGCTAAATGGATTGATCTTGTTGATAAGAGTGGTTTAACTGACAATAAATGGCTCCGTTATATGTTTGAAATCCGTTCCCAATGGGTTCCTGCCTATGTGAATCATATTTTCTCCGCTGGAATGTCAAGTAGCCAAAGAGCTGAAAGTACCCATGCATTTTTTTAAAAATATGTTTCGAAAAAGAACTCGCTTGTGGATTTTATGATCCAACTTGGTAGGGGGGTTATGCGTTGATGTCATTAAGAGTTGTTTGTCGATCACAAAGACTTAATCGAGAAGCCGAAACTAAAATTATTTCATGGCACTTTAGTGCAGATGGTTGGTATTTATACAAATGAAATATTTCATAAATTCCAAGATGGGATGTGAGAGATATTGAGTTACAAATTTGAACCGGTGAAGGTGGACGGAAGTAAACATGTCTACTCAATGAAGTTTTGGACGACATACTTGATAAACTCAACAAAGTTATTTGTATTGGATTGAATGCATGAGTTGTTGTCAAACCAAGTGTAGGTGTATCGTTGAACATGAGTTGTAATTATGGTAATGTTTACAGGGAACCACAACAAGTTAGAGCAAAGGGATATGGTAAAAGTCTTAAAGGAGGGGAAAAACATTAGGTACGATGAAGAAGTCTAATGTATGCCGCTGCAATGGGTGCGGGATGGTTGGACAGTTGCATGATAAAAGAAATTATTCGTTGATCAATCATAGCTAAACAAACATTAACTGCCATTGTATTTATTTATTTTATAAGCTAATAAGCATAACTAATTTACCATTTTTATTTATTTTTTAGGACCGAAGATGGCAAAGGTGAAAGTGTTGATGATGAGAGTGGTGATTCAACAAGTTGATGCAGTGTTGTTATTGAATGACTTGGTGATGAATTTCATTTTATAATTTCAATGTTGAATTGATGCAGTGTTGATAAAGAGACTTGGTGTTGAATTGATGTAGTGTCGTGATTCAACAAGTTGATTCAGTTGTAATTTTAGTTTGTACTGAATTTTAGTTTGTAATTCAATTGGTATTGTAATGAAATTTTTTTATTCACTTTATAACATTTGGTACTTGATTCAGTTGGTATTTGATTCAATTTATAACAGTTGGTATTTGATTCAGTTGGTATAAATAAGTTTATAATAGTTGGTAGGTCAATAAGCATTTGCGGTGTCAAATAAGCTTAATTCAAGGCAAATATGACACTAATGTAGTTAAATGAGCCTAAACGTACCTCGAACCTAAGTCCAGACCTCCCAAAACCTAATCCCCTAGCCAAAACCTGAAACCTAAACCTTGTGTGTGTTTAGTTTGTATTTATTTAGTTTTCTATTTTTATTTGAGTCGTGTAGATATTTTTAGTAATTTTAAAATTTTATTTGTCTATGTAGTGTTAGTTTTATTTTAATTGTTCATGATAATTTTAATTTTATTTATTTTATTTTATTAGTGTCTTTATTTTTAGTTTCAGCCATTTTATATTTTTAGATGAGTATGAGTATATGTTATTATTTCTTGACTTATGTTTTTAGTTTTATTAGTTTAGTTTTTATTTATTTATTTTAGTCTTTTCTTAGTTAATAGGTTAGGATTTTAATATTTAGTTTTAATAGATTTTATTTTTTATCTTTATTAATTTTATATTTTTTTTAGTTGAGTGTAAATATTTAGATAGTTTTAATTTTTAATTTTAGTTAAGTATAATCTAGACACACACACACACTAAACTCATACACCCTCACCTACACCCAAACACTCCCCTCACCTACACCCTCACCATACACAAACACCCCGACTTCATCTTCTCCACCAATACCTTAACATTCTCTATCCTCTCACCTTTCACCTCCATTAATAAACTAAGACATTCCTTCCTAAGCTTCTACCCAATACCCAATACCCAAATTCAACCTAATAACCAAATCGGTTACCCAAGCTTCACCATTGAACCCGTGGCAGACCCAAGGCCGACAACCCCAAACCCGAGACCAAACCGACCCCATTACCCCATCTCGACCCACCTCCGGACCTGCCCAAAACCCAAAATAATTTCAACACTAAATCCAAACACAAATCAACCATACCCGAATTTTACCCAATATCATACTCGGATCCATGGCAACCCCCTACCTGATTTGGCCCACAATACCCATTTCTCCCATGCTACACGATTCTGCAATCAAAATAAAACACTAAAACCCACATGTGTTTTAACCCCCTTATTCCAAAAATGTCCTTCACACCTCTCATTCACATGACCTCACCCAACACACATGAACTTGTGTGTCACTTCCCCAAAATACCCTTACCACCTCTCCCACATGCAATTATGTGGAAATTCCCAATATGCCCCTAGCTCCATGTTTGCCATGTATAAATTGAAGATTCGGTTCCATTTAAGGGGGATCTGGAAATTAGTTTTTAAGCTTTATGTGATAAAATTCTCCCCACTCCTCTATAGAGAGTATTTGTATTTTTAGCAGATATCTCAATATAGAGGTGTGTGGTGAAATTTATCTCTAGGATGAATTCTACTTCACCGCTCTATAGTGAGTATTTGCATTTTTATCAAATATTTCAAAATAGAGTGATGTAGTTGAATTCATCCATCTTGGGTATAAATTCTAATCCATTCTTTTATGGTGAGTATTTTCATTTTAAGCAAATTTCTCAACATAAAGTGATGATGTAGAATTTATATCCTTGCATGAGTTCTAATGTATAATTTTATAATGATATGATTTGCATTTTTAGCAAATCTCTTTCATTATTTAAGTGTCCATTATGAATTAATCCATTATCCATTTTATATATTATAGTTTATTTTATTTCTTTTTATTTGTTTCTTTTATCTTAGAATCAATATATACATTTGCGAGGGATTATAATTGAGAGAATTTTGGTGTATAATTGAAGAGTTGCTCCATTTCAAGTACAAATGGGTTTGATCTATTCCTCTTTAATTTCTCTTGATTTAATCCTCACATGCTCTTATTGTTTACTTTTAATTTTGGATGATGATTATGGAGGGCTAATCTTTCTTTCATGTGATGAATTTTGAAGCCCTCATGAGTCCAAATTAGTTAATTTACTTATTAGCACAATTTTGTTCATCTTATTTTTTTTTAAATTAGCTTTTACATCTTAGTTAATACTTTAAAAAAAATTTAGTATAGTTAGTTAATTAATATCCCTTGAAAATCCATAAAAAATATAAAAGCAAAAATAGAAAAAAATAGAAAAAATAATAATATGTAAATGAATTTGCACATGTCTTCACTTATTTTGTGTTTCATCCTTATAATTGGATTGATACTCCCTTACTTACCCTATACATTTTTTGAGTTTATTTGTAGATTCAAGGGAATTTTGATGAAAAAGAAGTTGCAGCAATGACACTTACACAAGAGACGCAATTTCTTATCTATCAATAGTTTTTCGATATATAGTATTACTAGCATGCAAGCCACGTGATGCGTGGCCGGATTTATCTAAATCGTATTATTTTGTTGATGTAGTCTGCTTCACACAATAAATTCTACGAATATAAGAAGACTGAATTTAGATCGGGATTAAAATTGTTAAATTATTTAGACGACACTTTATTTTAATTGGTGTAAAGATAAAATTAAAAAATTAAAAATTATAGTTTTTTTTGCTAATTCGTATAATCTTAGGGCACTATCGTTTTTCATATTACAACCCATAATCAAATAAAATATGTTAAAATATTATTCTATCATATCAGATAAAATACTGATGTTATGTCTAAATATAAAATGTTTAGAGAGGATATGGTCATATATACTGGTTGGGATGAATTAATATATATTGGGAAAAATATTTTAGAAAAAAGAGGTAAAAATTCTTATCTTTGTCCAAGAGTAGATTTAACCTAGACGTACGCCAATTTTTATGGATATATACGTATGCATATAATTAGTGCTTATTTGTATATTATATATAAAAAGTGTAAGAGGGTAGTTTAAATTAGATGGAGGCATGACCCCTTTTGAGTATATTAATGATAAGTTAACCAGAGACACTCTTAATTAAATTACAAAGACCACACTCACAACTTAGTAAAGATAAACTCAGTTAGAACTCACAAACCACTCGTGTATAACTCATAGGATAATAACGAACTCATAAGTAACTCATTTGGAGGGAGAGATAAGTAACCATCCTAGATGCACCTTGGTAGGCAGCCAAACACCCCAACCACCCTCTAAGATCTCTATCAAGTATTAAAGCTTCATAATAAATGACAATAGTGGGTGAATAAATTCTCTAGTTTGTAATGAAAATCTCTCTCTGATGTATATTTTCTCTAGTAATAACTTATAAACTCTAAAAAAATAACCTCCTCTCCCCAAAGGTGGTTGGGGTCCTTAAATAGCCCCCACACCACTCCCAAGATAACTCAGTCATTAATAACTTTGAAAGACATCCCTCAAACTTGATGTCACAAACATTAAATGCCTGATGTACTATAGTTAGTTCCATGTCATAAACATTAAATGCCAAGACATGCCTTTTGTCTAACCACTGTGTGTCAGGTTGCTGTCGTCACAGAGGTGGCTCACCAACTGTCTGATTGCCCCAAATACCATAGTGGTTTACTCAAGTGCAGATTTGACATTGCCTAGCTGACTAGTGACATCACCTATAGTAGATATGACATTAAGTAGAGGGTTATTTGGTTCACAACTCAACGCCCGATGGAACTCAAGGCTGCTTCGCCCAAGGTTTCACGTTGAAAGACTTTTGATGTTTTACCAGGTGTATCTAAGATGGTCGGGACAAGCCCCAACAGTGCCTCACTCCTCAATCCTCCAAACCAAGTCCCCCTGAAATTCCCACGGTGAGGTCGTTCGATAGAGCATGAAATCTCTCTCAGGCCCTCCCAAGCCTGGTCTCTCGTGAGTATCGTTTGACCTCACACTAAAAAATCATTATAATCATTACAACTCGTGGTCAATATAAATAAAGAGATACAACAAGGCTAAGTAAAATAATAGAACTAAAGGCTCAGTTCTCTCGGTCGGCTTCTTCGTTGGAGATCCCTCTGGTATGACATGCTGACCTAAGTCACTTTGAGCAGCAATGCTGCTTTACTGAGTTGCAACGCTGCCTTACTGAGCTACCTCGTATTGAGCTGCCTCACTGAGCTCTATTGCTTTGAGCTGTAACGCTGCCTTAATCCCAAATGCTGTTGTTGATGGAGAAACTCAAGATTACTTTCATACCCCCTCTATATTTTTCCCTTCGTGTAGAGATTTGTTGTGGGAACAAGAAATGTCTGCATGAAAAACTTCTCAATCAGATGAACCTTCTCTGCGTGAAATTTTTTTTTGGCATCTTTTCTTTCGTTACAACCACTACGGTTAATGCCTTCAGGAAAAAGTAAAATTTTCCGCGATGTAACTAAATCGAATCGTTGCGGCTTATTGGCGCTTTGGCGAAGGGACATTGCAAGTTTTTCCTGTTATCGAGTGTAAGGACATAAATTTCCAATTGAGTCCCTGTATTGTTTTGACTTAATTTCGTGAACAAAACTGTGTTTATAATATGTCATAGGGAGATGTTTATTTGTGTCACGATCCCACTTGGTCTACGACATATTGAAGAAATTGAAGACGTTGTGGCAAAGCTTCAAAAAATTAAATCATGTCGAAGTTTATTTGGTGCAAGTTTAATCGTCTTCAAAGTTAATTTCATTTCGAGATCACTCAGGTATGAATGCGTATAATTAATGGTGCTCGAAATTATTTTATAAAAGATAAGGATGTAATTTTTATAAAGAAAAATGTTTTTAAATGTTTTAAAAGTGTTTTAAAGGTTTACACTACGTTTTATGATGATAAGCTCGTAAAAGAGTTTGACATTTTTGGATCTCTCATTGGAAGAGACGTTTTAAACAAAAAGTCAAACTTTTGCACTGTCATTCAAACGGCATCCAATCTCGTTCGAACGAGATGGGATGTCGCTCGAACGAGTTCCTCAAGTCGTTCGAATGACACGTTTTTTGAGGCGGCATTTAAATCCTATTTAAACAGTGTTTTCATTATAATTTCGTAAGTGTTCATTCTGGAAAACAGTATTCGACCAGAAACTTGTTTGCACATATTTTCTAAGGTTTACGAAGGATAAACACATCCTTAGAGTTTTTAAAGATCCGAGTTATCATTCTTATATGTTTAAGTTATCTTGATGCACTAAAGTTGTTTGTTCTACACATTGAACATCAAAGGGTTTTGCGGTGAAGAAAAGAGAAGGACTTCTTGTTCGACATCGTAGACGAATCAAAGACATTCGGTGGACACCGAGACATACGTGGACGCGTGTGTTGTGGACAGGTATCGTGGAAGACGGCATTTCTACGTGGTCACTATTGAATAACGGTTGAAGATCAGAAGGAGCATCAAGACCCGTGGGGATCGAGTCTTAGTGTAAGGCTAATCTGCCTTTGTAAAACCATTGTTCATAGTGATTGTCTAGCTTGGGCCGTCCGAGGTTGTTTTCCCGTTTTGGGTTTTTTCCTCGTGCATCCGACGTTGTGAGAATTCTTTACTTTACTTTAGTTGCTTTAATCACAAGATGCATGTTTAGGATTAATCAAGATAAAACTGGTTTAAAGTAAGAATTGGGTTTTCACAACTTGGTTTGGTGCTTAATTAAAAGTTGAATCTTTTTCGGAGAAAAAATTAGTTTTGTTTAAAACACACATATCAGGCCACTCACACTCTCAAATTGGTATCAGAGCTAGAAAACATTTTTTATTTGTTTTGTGATCCCGTGTGTTTTCAAAGATGAATTCTGGATATAATGAATTTTCTCGAACTCCTATTTTTTATGGCACTAATTACACTTATTAGAAGATGAGAATGAGATGTGCTTTAAAATATAGTTATGAGCGTGTTTGGCTTGCAGTTGAGAAAGGTTGGATACCCCTGTCACTACGGTAGGTGAGGTCACTAGTTTAAAGCCTGTTGAGTCATTGACCGAAACTTAACAAAGACTTGCACAATATAATTCTAAGGGTCTGCATGTTATTTCTTCACATGTCACATAGGAAGAATATAATAGAATTATGACTTGTGAAACATCAAAAGAGTCTTGGGATATTTTGGCACTCACTCACGAGGGCACTAGCACGGTTAGGGCGTCAAAACTTCAAAATCTCACTACACAGTTTGAAACCTTTAGGATGTTAGAGAGTGAGACCTTTGATGATTTTTATGCTAGGTTGTCCAATATTGCCAACTCGTCATTTAACCTAGGTGAGAAAATTCCCGACAACCGTGTCATTAATAAAATCCTTAAGTCGTTGCCTAGTAGGTTTGATGCGAAAGTGACCATATTAAACTCCTTGGGTAGGTTAGAGTCAATAAAACTAGGATAGATTGTAGGTGACTTACAAACCTATGAAATTGACATGATTACCTCCAAGAAAGTGCCAAAGAAAGAAAAGGGTATTGCTTTGAAAACTCGGAAGGAGGAAATTAAAGTTTTAGATTCCAATTCCGATTCCGATTTTGAGGATGTTGCTTTGTTGGCAAAGAAATTTAAAAAAATTATTAAGTTTCAAAAGCAATCGAAAGATGCCAAGAAATTTGAAAAATTCAAGAACAACAAAGTAGATCCCGCCTCTAAGGATAAGTTTGAGAAGCCTAAGAGAGATGAGTCGGATAAGTGTTTTGGGTGTGAGGGGTACGGTCACACGGTTAAGGAGTGTCCCACTAGACTTAAGAAAGAGGGAAAGCAACCCATTGTCTATAATGACACCTTAAGTGATAATGATCCGAAAGAGGGAGAGAGTTTCCCTATTGATCCTAACTTTGTTGCATTTATGGCAAGTCATGTGAGCGACGACGATTCTTATGTGCATGAAACTTCCGTGGAGGTTTTGAGTGTATCCCATGTTCGTGAGGATGAAGAGAGTGACGAGGAGGAGGTAGATGTGAAAGATTTGCAAAATGCGTTTAATGAGTTGTATGCCGAAACAGTGAAGGTGAAAAAGGCTAACTCAAAATCGTAATCTAAGTTGAATGAGCGTGCCATAGAAAATAATGATAGTTTAATTAAGGATCTTAGGGAACGTGAGAAGAAGTTTAAGGAGAAAGAGAGAGATAATATCCGTGGTTTTATGGAGTCCTTGAAAAAGGAGATTTTAGAGTTTGAGGAGTCTAGGTGTTTGCTCGAGTCTAGGATTCATAAGTTGGAGGAGAGATTGAGAGACTCGTCTAGAGTCAAGTTTGATTTGGAGGCTAGGTCAGAGAAGTTAGATAAGATCCTAGGCACCGTCCAAATTAAGGGAGATAGGGGAGGTATAGGTTTTGGTGAGAGAGTTTCTCCCATTCCCCCCGCACGTGTGAGAAACACTAGGATGGTTAGAAAAGGTCCACATAAAGGTAATCATTCCCACCACTGCTACACTTGCACATTTTGTGGTTGGAAAGGTCACCTTAAGCGTTATTGTTATGAACCTTAGACAAGCTCCTAGCAAGTTTAGGAATAAAGTTGCCACGGTTCCCAAAATCACCATGCGTCGTTTTACACCTACTTGGGTTAGGAAATTGGATTTAGTGGTTTTAGGAATTAAACTTCATAATTCTCGTTTGGGTGCACTTGATTCTTCCCATGCTAAATCTAAAGGATGATAGTGTTGCCATGTTTGTCATATGCTAGTTTGCTTCATGTTATATTCATTGCTAGTATTATGACATGTGTATCATTTTTATATTATAGTTTTCATTTATTTGAGTCATATTTGAAAAATACAAAAAGATTTTGTTTTTTAGAAAACATTTGAAAATCCAAAAATATTTTTGTTTTTTTTGTTTTTGAGTTTACATGTTTGATGTGGCATATTGGTGTGCTTGGACCCCCCTCCCCCACCACCACCACCACCACCACCACCACATCGTTTCATATACATGTGGCTAGGACATTTGGTCATTATTATCGATGCTTAGAATGATCTTAACCATTGTTTATATGGGGTTATTTCGAAGTTGAGATGCATTTTGATTCGACTTTGTATATATGCCAACATTGAACACATGCACGAGTTTATATGAATGTTTGACTTCTCTTGCATATTTGAATTTGGTGAGGCGTTCTTATCTCATTCTTGTCATCTATGCATAAGTAAACTTAAGGAGAAGTGTGCATGTAAGAACCGTTTATTGTGAGGATTTAAAATTGGTAAAAATGATGAGTGATTCACGGGAAAGGGCTGTAAGAGTTCAAAATTAACTCGTTGTGAAAGCCACCGTTTAAAAGAGCACAAAAGAAAATGCAATATGCTAAGAAAAGGGCCAATAATATTTTCTCTAAGTTGAGAATGCTAGAAACCTCAAAATAACTTGAAAAAGTATATATATATGAGGGAGTTTGGTTGGAGAAAATTTAAACGGGTTTGCTCATCTAATCCTAATGTTGAAACATTGCAATTTGACGCTATTGTTTGTAGAATCGTCAAAATTCTGGATTTGTGTGCATGTAGTATGTTTAGTTCATTAACCTCACTCTTTAATTGTCATGTGGCTATGATAAAGTTTGATGATTTATCGCTATCAATTAGAGATTCTTGATCGTTTCGATGTGTTGGAATTGTGACTCAATTTTTCTGTAGTTTCACGCCCATTCATTCGATATCCATGTTTGAGCACATCGGTACTATGTTTGCATGTAACTCGCATTTTTAGTTTTTATGAGTTCTTGTATTTTGTGCGAAAAGCCTACTATTTTAGCACTATTTTGCATCTGTTAGGCTCTTCCTGGAATTTTTTTGTGGAAATTTTTTCACTGGGAAATACTTTATATTATTTCTGGGAATCTGGGAAATTTTGGCAGGTCGGGCGAAGTCATTCAAACGACATCTCATCTCGCGCAAACCACATCTGTACTTCATTCGAGCGACATCCTCATCTCGTTTGAGCGATGTCCCTGGCTCATTCGAATGACAGGATGATAAAATATATTATGATTGGTTTGCAATCCACTGGTTTAATTTGATATATTTTTGGTACTGTTGGAAGCATTTTTGGACTGATTGGTTTATATGAAGGTTCTTTTATGTTCCAAATTCGTATTTTGCATATCAGTCCATTTATCAAACTTGATTTGATTGGTATACTCTTTGTGTGATTCCATGGTTTACTAGCTACTGATTTGTCATTGCATGATCTTATTTAGTTGGTTGTTTCATGTTTATCTAGCATTTTTCGTTTTTTAAAATTGGTATCAACTTGATTCAATTTGGTATCATATTCTCATGCTAGATATTTCAAATTGGTTTATCTTTTAACCGGATTGTGTATTCGATACAAAAAGGGGGAGAGATGTATGTGATGTAGGGGGAGATTTATTGAGCGCTTCTATTGATATCTGGATTTACATATTGTTTGATTATATTTGTTTCCAATTGGTATTAAATAATTGTTCACATGTTTCAAATGATTTGTCCTTATGAGAAATATAAATTGGTATCATTTGTTTCTTCATTCTTCACTGGGTATCTGTTTGTCTGTTTCATGTGTGTAGGTATGCTTTCAGCGTTTCAAGTCTACATCACATTCAGACAGTTCATGCTTGCTGGTGCTACATATTTTAGTCCGTGTCCTGTATTTTTGTTTTTGGGTTTATGGGATGGGTTTTAGGTGTCATACGGCTTGACGGCCCGATTAGGCATTTCACCGGCTTAGTTTTGTCCCGGAGTAGTCAAAGGGGGAGATTTGTAAGGACATAAATTTCCAATTGAGTCCCTGTATTGTTTTGACTTAATTCCGTGAATAAAACTGTGTTTGTTAGGGAGATGTTTATTTGTGTCACGATCCCACTTGGTCTATGACGTATTGAAGAAATTGAAGACATTGCGGCAAAGCTTCAAAAAATTAAATCATGTCGAAGTTTAATTGGTGCAAGTTTAATCGTCTTCAAAGTTAATTTCATTTAGAGATCACTCAGGTATGAATGCGTATAATTAATGGTGCTCGAAATTATTTTATAAAAGATAAGGATGTAATTTTTATAAAGAAAAATGTATTTAAATGTTTTAAAAGTGTTTTAAAGGTTTACACTACGTTTTATGATGATAAGCTCGTAAAAGAGTTTGACATTTTTGGATCTCTCATTGGAAGAGACGTTTTAAACAAAAAGTCAAAAGTCAACCTTTCGCGTTGTCGCTCAAACGACATCCAATCTCGTTCGAACTAGATGGGATGTCGCTCGAACGAGTTCCTCAAGTCGTTCGAATGACACATTTTTCGAGGCGGCATTTAAATCCTATTTAAACAGTGTTTTCATCATAATTTCGTAAGTGTTCATTCTGGAAAACAGTTTTCGACCAGAAACTTGTTTGCACATGTTTTCTAAGGTTTACGAAGGATAAACACATCCTTAGAGTTTTCAAAGATCCGAGTTATCGTTCTTATATGTTTATGTGATCTTGCTGTACCAAAGTTGTTTGTTCTACACATTGAACATCAAAGGGTTTTGCGGTGAAGAAAAGAGAAGGACTTCTTGTTCGACATCGTAGACGAATCGAAAGCCATTCGGTGGACATCGAGACATACGTGGACGCGTGTGTTATGGACAGGTATCGTGGAAGACGGAATTTTTGCGTGGGCACTATTGAATAATGGTTGAAGATCAGAAGGAGCATCAAGACCCGTGGGGATCGAGTCTTAGTGTAAGGCTAATCTGCCTTTGTAAAACCATTGTTCATAGTGATTGTCTAGCTTGGGCCGTCCGAGGTTATTTTCCCGTTTTGGGTTTTTTCCTCGTACATCCGACGTTGTGAGAATTCTTTACTTTACTTTAGTTTCTTTAATCACAAGATGCATGTTTGGGATTAATCAAGATAAAACTGGTTTAAAGTAAGAATTGGGTTTTCACAACTTGGTTTGGTGCTTAATTAAAAGTTGAATCTTTTTCGGAGAAAAAATTAGTTTTGTTTAAAACACACATATCGGGCCACTCACACTCTCAAATTGGTATCAGAGCTAGAAAACATTTTTTATTTGTTTTGTGATCCCGTGTGTTTTCAAAGATGAATTCTGGATATAATGAATTTTCTCGAACTCCTATTTTTTATGGCACTAATTACACTTATTAGAAGATGAGAATGAGATGTGCTTTAAAATATAGTTATGAGCGTGTTTGGCTTGCAGTTGAGAAAGGTTGGACACCCCTGTCACTACGGTAGGTGAGGTCACTAGTTTAAAGTCTGTTGAGTCATTGACCGAAACTTAACAAAGACTTGCACAATATAATTCTAAGGGTCAGCATGTTATTTCTTCACATGTCACATAAGAAGAATATAATAGAATTATGACTTGTGAAACATCAAAAGAGTCTTGGGATATTTTGGCACTCACTCACGAGGGCACTAGCACGGTTAGGGCGTCAAAACTTCAAAATCTCACTACACAGTTTGAAACCTTTAGGATGTTAGAGAGTGAGACCTTTGATGATTTTTATGCTAGGTTGTCCAATATTGCCAACTCGTCATTTAACCTAGGTGAGAAAATTCCCGACAACCGTGTCATTAATAAAATCCTTAGGTCGTTGCCTAGTAGGTTTGATGCGAAAGTGACCATATTAAACTCCTTGGGTAGGTTAGAGTCAATAAAACTAGGAGAGATTGTAGGTGACTTACAAACCTATGAAATTGACATAATTACCTCCAAGAAAGTGCCTAAGAAAGAAAAGGGTATTGCTTTGAAAACTCGGAAGGAGGAAATTAAAGTTTTAGATTCCATTTTCGATTCCGATTTTGAGGATGTTGCTTTGTTGGCAAAGAAATTTAAAAAAATTATTAAGTTTCAAAAGCAATCGAAAGATGCCAAGAAATTTGAAAAATTCAAGAACAACAAAGTAGATCCCGCCTCTAAGGATAAGTTTGAGAAGCCTAAGGGAGATGAGTCAGATACGTGTTTTGGGTGTGAGGGGTACGATCACATGGTTAAGGAGTGTCCCACTAGACTTAAGAAAGAGGGAAAGCAACCCATTGTCTATAATGCCACCTTAAGTGATAATGATCCGAAAGAGGGAGAGAGTTTCCCTATTGATCATAACTTTGTTGCGTTTATGGAAGGTCATGTGAGCGATGACGATTCTCATGTGCATGACACTTCCGAGGAGGTTTTGAGTGTATCCCATGTTCGTGAGGATGAAGAGGGTGATGAGGAGGAGGTAGATGTGAAAGATTTGCAAAATGCGTTTAATGAGTTGTATGCCAAAACAGTGAAGGTGAAAAAGGCTAACTCAAAATTGTAATCTAAGTTGAATGAGCGTGCCATAGAAAATATTAGTGTAAGGCTAACTCAAAATTGTAATCTTAGTGTCAGGTTAATCTGCCTTTGTAAAACCATTGTTCATAGTGATTGTCTAGCTTGGGCCGTCCAAGATTGTTTTCCCGTTTTGGGTTTTTTCCTCGTACATCCGGCGTTGTGAGTATTCTTTACTTTACTTTACTTTACTTTAGTTGCTTTAATCACTAGATGCATGTTTAGGATTAATCAAGATAGAACTGGTTTAAAGTAAGAATTGGGTTTTCACAACTTGGTTTGGTGTTTAATTAAAAGTTGAATCTTTTTTGGAGAAAAAATTAGTTTTGTTTAAAACACACATATCGGGCCACTCACACTCATATCGAGCCTCAATCATTCTTCCTTGACTATTTGAAATTCTCGCGATAGACCAGCTGACTTTCCCAAACACCCGTTATGACTCCTGGTAAGTGAAATTCTCCTATTTGTGTTGTTGTGGAGTGAGTTTTTTTTTCATCAGGACTGCCCCTATCGTTGAGACTTTTGAAATCTCCCTTGTAAACTTCTTGCTAAGAAATTCTCCCTATTTAAAGGTACTACTTCATTTAGGCTCTGATGTGCCGTCGTTTCGTCATGTTCGAAAAAGAAGAAAAAAATTCTCCCCGATGTAGCTGAGTCATACTTAAACAACGTTTGGACTTATAGCGAGGGGACATCGTAGCTTTTTTAAATCGTTAGGACATATGCTTTGTTGGGAGTGATTCGATATGTCTGACAAACGTTTTGGAACCAAAACTCAAACTTACATAAGAAGAAAACCCCTTTCCTTTCCCTATACGTCACTTCATTAATGACGTAATGTTGTCTTTTCAACTGCTAGGACGCTCCCCAAAACGCCATGTGTCCACTTAAAATGATTACAGGCGGCTCCACACACGTGTTGGTGGGAAACTCAAAAGATGATTTAAAAGAATCCAAACATTTTTTTTAAAACACTTCTCTTTTCTTCGTTTTCTTCAAACTCCCATCCAATTTAGAGAGAGAAACTCTGTCAAAACTCCATTGTTGCCAAGCTTTTCTCCTCAATCCCTTCCTCTGCAATCATCCTCGCTTTCTAGCCACTCCATTGTTACTTCTTTGGTGGCTTTTATAAGCTTTTCTTGTACTTCACTGTCATTTCCAATGGCCTCCTTAAGCAATCATACTACGTCTGCCACTAATACTCCACCTGCCACCCCTGCTACCACCACCTCTACTGCCACCTCTTTGATTGTCGCCCGCGAGGAACAACTGTGTTTCTACCGTCAGTCCCCTATATTTGGCAAGGGTGATGATTTTTCTTGTTTTTGCAAAATTTGCATTTTTAACGCCAAGTGTGATGCCATGGTGCTTGGTGATGAAGACGAAGATGCTGCTAACTGGGGCGTTCTCCCACCAGAAGGGAATCTTCGATTTCATTTTGAGTGAGGGGACTTCCCGTAGTACCATATTGACTTTGATGGGCCTGGAGTCTCTCCTTCTCAATTCACTACCTAAAAATCCCACATGCAGAGTTCTCATGCTGATACCCTCGCCCAAATTGGGCTTCATCGGGCCAAGTGGTTCAGTGAGTTTACTCTGTCCAAGAACAATGTTGCTATTCCCATACTGGTGTCTCGTCGGAACGTTACTACTCATACTTTCATTGCTGCATGGGGTAAGTTTATAATAACATTGGAAGACATTTATGAGCTTCCGGGTCTTGAGGCAAAGGCCATGAGCCTTATTCTGATGAAGCCTTGGATGCTCAAGAAGCTACTGACCATTCAGAGATGGATCAAATATGCCGAAGGTGCATCGACTCTTCAAACAAAGCCACCTTTACCCCTATTATCAACTATTTCTTCAAGGACCTTCTAAGGATAGCTCTTCTGAGGCTGCCCCTGGTCAAGGTACATCATTAAAACTACTTTCTTACATCCTTGTCATTCTCTCTTGCTTTCTTTTAATGGGGAAACCTAACGACCAACCCCGAAGGGACCTCATCAACATATCCATTCATTTGGCCCGGGGTATCAAGCTTTCTCTGGCTGTAATTGCCCTGGGATCACTCTACGCATGGCTTGATAGAGCCCATCTTGACATGGAACAATCTCTTTGCCGTTATAACCTGGATAACTTTGCCAACTGTGTACTTCTTACGGTCTTCCTTTATGTTCGTTTCCCCGATGTAGGAGCTAAAACCAATCGTCCTCCTTCGGGGGAAGCAATTTTTCCTCCACGTTCTTACATTTATCACAAGAGTAAAAGTCGAAAAGAGTCGACCTCCGTTAACAAACGGGATAGTTTTATAATGAGGCCTTATGGAAAAGAAGTGTTCCTACACACTTGTGATTTCTCCAAGGATGAGCTAAGGGTGGTCCAACCAATTACTGTGGACCTTATGGAAGAAGAACCTTCTCTTTTCGTGGTCCTTCTATTCTCTCCCAGCTACCTGCCATCTTACACCGAGTGGGGGTACTCATGCGAACATTTCAACCCCCATCGATGTGCCCATCAATTTGGTTTTGACCAAGGGGCTCCTCGCCCCGTCCTCCAACTAAACCACCCTAAGGTCACACTCACGTTTAATGATGCTTATTCTCTCTTCACTTATACTGCTGCGTGGGGAGTGAGCTCCACAATGTCTGACAGAGTTGTCATCCCCAGTTTGTTCAGGCAAGGTGATGTGACGTCTTTATTTTTCACCGAGTATTGGCCGAAGCAACTGGCCCAAATCTTTGAATTTATTGAGGGGACTCCTGTATATCCCCCAGTGCTTTCATTTTCTTCGCAGGAATTGGGTTTAAAAGGAAATTTCGTTCTGGGAATAGAGTTCCCCTTGAGGAAAACTCCTAAGGAACCTCCCATTGATCTTCCTCCACACTGGTCCATGCTTCCCATTACTACCCCAAAGTCGAAAAAGGTTCCAATGCCTAAACCCCCAGCTATAGGTACTTCTGTCGCTACAGCTTTTGGTGAAGGCCCCTCTCAACCCCTCTCACAAAAAATAATGAATACCATAAGTTGGGCCTCTTCAAAGCCCAAGTCCCCATGCAAATCCCAATCTCGTATAGATGCTTTTCACATTGCCTCTGTTCCTCCCAATACTGATGTGTCTGAGGAAGTACGGGAAGCAGTTAGAAAGGAGGTTAAATGGGTTTAACGAATATTTCGCCAAACTGCGCCCTCAGTTCCTCCTGCTGAGTTGTTTCCCACTATCGTGGTGGATCCCACTGAAGGGACTTCCCAAAGAAAAATGGGGCCTTCATGTGCTGGTGCCTCTGGTAAAAGGAAAAAGACTTTGGGAACTAAGGCAAGTAAAAGACAAGCCTCTACAGTTCAACCTACAACAGTTGCCTTTACTCCTAAGCGTTTTACTTCTCCTTCTTCTGATGCAGTTATACCAATTGATGATAGCCCTGAGACTGTGACTGATTTCACCGAGATGGCTTCTCCTTACTCATCTCCCCCAGCTTCGCCCGTTGTCGTACCATCACACTCTTCTTCTAATCATGAGGTTAGTCTTTCCACACTTAGTTGTTTATGACATAGTGAATTTTCTTCTCTTTTCTGACATTTGTTCTTTCTTTCTTGTTTTCATCAGGAGGGTAATTAAGAAAGGCATTCTCCTTCGGTCAGTCCTTTCGTAGGAGGACTCTTTGGTGGATCTATAATCGAATCATCTCCTCCCTATTCGCCCATGATAGGTATTACCTACTCTCGCCATTTGTCCTCACAACGTGGGGAGGATGCTATTGCGGGGGGTGATTACATTGATTTTGTGGGAATCTCTTCTCAACCATAGATAACTCCCCCAGCTTCTTCTGAATTATCACCTCAACTTAACATTCTTCTGCCCATCGTTTTAGCTACAGAAAGTTCCCCCAAGGTAACACATTCTCAACCATTTTTAGGTTTGACGTCTTTTCTCTCTTCTGTCCCTTTTTTATGTTTACCATGCTAAACTTTAATCTGTTGGGATGCCTTAGGCCGAAATGGCATCTTTATTAGCTAACCTCCCTCCTTCTTCCCGCTGTGTTGACGAGACCCATAACTGCAGTTCTCCTCTTCAGTACCATAATTGAGGTAAGTAAAACTTAGATATATTTCTTCTTTCTTCCGTACCTATTCCCTATTTTTAACACTTAGCTCCATTTTCACAGTTTTCTCCAGATCTTCTCCCACCAACTTCTCTTGGTGGTCTGCCTATTCCAAAGGCTAGCATTGACTTTTCTACCCAGCATGGTGGTTCTTCTGCATCCACTACCATTGGAGCATCCCTTGGAGCTCAAACACCTTCTCCAAATGAGACTACTCCCATGTTGGCCTTGGTACCTTTTATTGGCGTAGGAGCTTCAGCGTACGTTGAGCTTCCCACCGTTAGGGGTTCTATGGGGGCTTCCATTATGTCTCCAGCTATTGCTGAGGTATTTCTCTACTTTCTCTTCCTTTCTCGTTGTTTGTTTTTTACTTGGCACTGTACAATCTAGAAGGATCTTTTTTTTAAACAATCAAACTCCACCGATAACGGTGACTTAACAATGAAAACCACCTATTAAGTTTTGTTTTGAAAATCCACCTCTAACGGTGACACCCATAACGGTGACTTAATAATGACAACCACTTATTAAGATTTTTGTCCAAACTCCACCAATAACGGTGACTTAACAATGATAAACACTTTTTAAGATTTTTTCGCAACATCCACCTCTAACGGTGACACCCGTAACGGTGACTTAACAATGACAACCACTTGTTAAGATTTTCGTCAAATTCCACCAATAACGGTGACTTAACAATGATAAACACTTGTTAAGATTTTTGTCAAAACTCCACCAATAATGGTGGCTTACCAATGACAAACACTTGTTAAATTTTTTTTGCAACATCCACCTCTAACAGTGCCACCCATAACGGTGACTTAACAATGACAACTACTTGTTAAGATTTTCGTCAAACTCCACTAATAATGATGACTTGACAATGATAAACACTTGTTAAGATTTTCGTCAAACCTCCACCAATAACGGTTATTTAACAATGATAAACACTTGTTAATATTTTTTTCACAACGTCCACCTATAACGGTGACATCCGTAACGGTGACTTAATAATGACAACCACTTATTAAGATTTTCATCAAACTCCACCAATAACGGTGACTTAACAATGATAAACATTTGTTAAGATTTTTATGTACTCATTAACTGTTTTAACCGTTCTCAGGTTGCTAGCGAGTCTCTTCAAACTGGAGAGAGTTCTCCCCCAATCCCTTCGCCCCATCGGGAACTAGCTATTCCAGAAGATTCTAATCCTAATGACCAGGGTTCCACGATGGGTACTGCGTCTGATAGCAATCTGGTTGTGAGCTTCCTCTATCTACTTTATCTCACCATGAGTTATGTCTCATGGTCCTTCAACGTTCTCCTCAGATGTCTGCCAGCCACCGTTTAGTTATCGAACAAATTACCATCCATCATCTTAAGACTTTCACTATTGACTATCTTCGTTTGAACATTCCAGTGATGAGCCTCAGACTTCAAGGAATGGGCATGGTTATCGTGGATTTGGTTAGAACCTCAACCTCTAATGTTACTAGGCCCCTACTCAATCAATTCATGGGCTTTTTAAAAGAGTTGGGTAGAGATGGCTTCCAATTCAAATGGATGATTGGACATTTGAATACTCTAAAGAGCCAAGAGTTGGAAGGCTAGAGGGAGTTGTTGCTGTAGCATCGAGAGGCCCAACGAACTAAGAGAGCTAGACTGACCGAGCTAGTATCCTTACTAGAGGTTGCTGATAAAAATATAGAGGACCTCGAAGAAAATCTTCGTGTAATAAAGATAGAACGGGAGGAGCTCCTTATCGAGTGGGCACAAGTTTAAACTAGGCTCGATGTTTTTATCAACGCTGAACGGTCATATCTGGCAGCTTCTTCGGGTTTGCTTGGAGACTTTTTTGCTGCTCCAGACCTGTGGTACCTCTTGGGCCAGTGAAAATAGTTTTTTCATTTGCGTAGATTTTTCCTTATGTAATTCTTGGGCAATAGCTCCCAATTTTGTAATGTCCTAACGTTTATGAATGAGAAGAAAAAATGTTGTATATTTTTTTTTCTATTCCCTTTCGTTGTGTTGTGACTGCTTTACATAAGTTAGCAAACTCTTCCACTTTTCATCTTCATTCAGATTACAATAAAATACATCTTTTTGGGGAATAACGGCTTATATATTCATAACAAAACCACTAGATACAATAGTGATCCCAAGTTAATTACTCATACATGATAGGCCTTCAACCATTTATTGTTAATCTTAAACGGTTTATCTTCTTTCATCTTAGAAATTAAGCAATAACCTGAATCATGAGCCTCCTTTACAATGAAAGGTCCCTCCCAATTTGTTGCAAACTTAGGCAGAGGAAGCCCCCTGATGTGTTTTACTGCAGCCTTTAAAATAAGACCTCCCTCCATGAACTTCCTTGGTCTCACCAAGTTGTCATACGCTCTTGAAAACTTCTTCGTGTACATTTGGAAGTGTTACATCGCATTGTCTTTGTGCTCATCCAACGCTTTCAATTACAAATGTTTGTTCTGAGGGAGCATACTACTTTGCAAGGCATATCGGGATGAGGGAACTTCCAACTCCACTGGAAGGATTGCCTCTGCCCCATAAACGAGGAAGAACTGGGTGTACCCCATAGGCTTCCTCTTCATCGTTCGATAGGCCCATAACACTGCTGAGATCTTTTCATCCCACAATCCTAGAAAATCCTCCATCATTTTTGCCAAAATGTTACATCTCGTCTTGTCCGTTCCCCTTCGTCTATGCCATCGTTAAGGTATGATGAATGATAGAGTATTTATCCATCAGTATTATTACTTCTGAGTTAATGAATGGAGTTCTATTATCAGAGAGAATAACTTTTGGAATCCTGAAACGACAAATGATATACTCCTTGATAAAGTTGGTTGCTACTCCCGCAGTTGTTCTTCTCAGTGGTATCACCTCAACCCACTTTGTAAAGCACTCCGTTGCCACTAGTATCCAAATCTTCCCTCTTGAAGAAGGGTGTATTGCCCCTACAAGGTCAAACGCTTAAGTTTGGAAATGATACGAAGCTTCTAGGGAATGCAGGTCCACCGATTGGGCATGGATCATATTTCCACGTAGCTGGCAAGATTTACACTTTCAAACAAACTTTACGGAGTCTTTATCCATCGTTGGCCAATAATAACCCAGCATCATCAACTGATCGTACAACTTTTCCCCTCCTATATGAGCTGGGTCATGATCTTATTTTAGGCCTTTGGTTGCCTCTTCCTCTGTGATGCAACACAATGGCCTATTGAAGTACCCTCTTCGATACAGTTGTCCCCCTTGAACATAGATTCTTGGGGACCTTCCCTTGAGTCCCATCGCATTAATATTTTCTATTGGGATAACTCCATCGTTTATGAAATCAATATAGGGCTACCTCTAATTTGGTTAAGCTTCAACGAAATGGCTCGAAGAAAAGTTGACACTTGTCACATTTTCGTTGTAGCTCTACTGCGTCTTGCTTCATCATGGGCCAGAAGTCTCCCTCTCTTTGGATTTTTATGTAAGGAGGGAATTCAGTTATTTCACAGTGCTCTTCGTGTATCTTCTTTAATCTTCATTCTACTTTTTCTGGACCGATGCATCTTGACAACCATCCTCCTACATTCTTGTAGTAGAGGTTTCCCTAATTTTAAAAATATTGGGCCACCTCCTTTAGATCCATCTTTCCTTCTCCAGACTCTAGTTACTTCCTAATCACTCCCCTCTAATAAGATTCGTCTTTCATCAACATGATTGACTATACCATAGAGGGAGCTATTCTCCGTTGGATCACCGTTGTAGTTGAATCTTCTTTCATAATTATTTTTTGGGCAATAGTGGCATAGGCATCTGGATGGCGATTCATCATTCTGGGATACCTCCTGATATTTTTCTGATGGAACTAGTTGAGGAGCCTTTAAATGATCGTTCTATAAAGGGCCAAACTGAGGTGCTTCAACGCATATTCCCTATTCACCTGTTGGATTACCAAGTTCGAATCACCCTTGCTGCAGAGTGAACGAATTCCCCTTCGAAGGGCCTCCAACAATCCTAGTACCAATGCTTCATACTTTGCTTCATTATTGGAGCAAGGGAAATCTAGCTTGTAGGAGAGACAAAATTTCTTCAGCTCCTTTTGAAAGAATAACCCCTGCTCCTCCTTTCTTTTCTGTCGAAGAACCATCAAACTACATAGTCCATTCTTCCTCATTCACGTCTAAGTGGTTGGCCTGTAAATCATCCCCTTGAATGCTTTCTCTAGGTGGCTCAAATGTCCTAGAGGGGAAGATTGCCAAGAGATCTGCATATGATTGGCTCTTGATTGCACAAGGGGCCACGCACTTCAAATCATACTTTGAGAGGATGAGGAACCACCTAGCCGCCCTACCAAATCAATATAGCTCTTGCCAATAAAAAATTAATGGGATCACATCTTATTACAATATGAATTGTAAAGGACATCATATAATGTCTAAGTTTTGTGCTACAAAGACTAGGGCTAAACAATGTCTTTCCAAACTATTATACCTGGCCTCGGGCCCATGTATGATCCTACTTAGATAGTAGACTGGTCGTTCTTGCCCATCCACTTCTTGAGCCAACAGAGCTCCAACGGACCTCGTGGTGGATGTGAGGTATAGCTGCAATGGTATTCCTTCTTTTAAAGGAATTATAGTTTGTGATGAAACGAGAAACTTCTTCAGCCTGGTAAGAAACTCCTAGTGAGCTACCTCCTATTTGAACTTCGTGTTCTTTCGCAGCAGTTGCATCAACGGGTGTGTTATCTCAGCTAACCCCGGGATAAATCTCCTAAGGTAGGAAACCTTGCTGAGGAAACTCTTCACTTCCTTTGCCGTTCTTGGGCTTGGCATCTCTAAGATTTCTCGTTGCTTGTCCTGGTCCATCTGTACTCCTTGTCGATCCACCACAAAACGCAAAAATTTCCCACTAGTGACCCTGAAGACGCATTTCAGTGGGTTCATCTTCAGATTATACTTCCTGCACTTGACGAATACTTTCTTTAGATTATCTAGATGGGACTCCTCATTCTTTGACTTGATGACCAAATCACCCACATAAAATTCCTCAAACTTGTGAAAGAAATCACAAAAAATGCCCATCATCGTTCTTTGGTACGTTAACCCTGAATAATTCAGTCCAAACGACATTACTTTATACATAAGATTGCCCAACGTAGTTCTGAAGGCTGTATTCTCTGCATTTGTGGGATACATCTTGATTTGGTTGTACCCTACATACCCATCCATGAAGTTGTACATCTCGTGCCATCCGTTGCATCTATCAAGCTATCAATGGAAGGTAAAAGGAACTCATCTTTGGTGTAAGCCCTATTTAAGTCTCTGAAGTCCACACAGATCCTGATTTGATTCTTATCTTTCTTTCCTACTGGAACGATGCTAGACATCCAAAGAGGGTGTTGTATTGGTTTGATGAACCCCGTCGTCAATAGACGTTGGACCTTCTTCTTAATTTTCAAGTCCAACTCAGGTTTGTATGTTCTCGTTGCTTGTTTGACCAGAATGGCTGAAGGCATCACGTTCAACTTGTGATAACTTACTTCTTCGTCTAACCCTTCTATTTATGTGTACTTCCACGCAAAGACGTCAACAAACTCCCGAATTAACTCAACCAAGGACTCTTGTTTCTCTTCGCTAAGATCCTTCGAGATGAAAATAGGCCTTGGGTCATCTCCTTCCTTTGCCAGGTTCAGCTGCTTCAATTCCTATATTTATGGCTTCGGTTGATCTACCATGTAATCTGGTTCTTCGAAGACATCTTCCATGAACTCCTGTATATTGGAGTTGTCTATCACCATGCATTTCCCTCGATGATCCACCATAAAGCACTCATATATCAGGTCAGCCTCTTTATCAGCTTCTTCGATTGCCCGTTCACACCATTATAACCGATACACCACATTTCCCTCTTCGGTAACAACCTTCTTTCACTGCCTGTTGGCAGTTACAACTGCTTTCTTCTTCTTTTCTCCGAAAGCTTCAACAACTCTTTCTCCTGAAAATTGACTTAGTACACTTTGTCGTTGCACCTCACGCTCCATTGGATCCATTCTAGGCCTCGTCTTGTCTTTATGATGCTTCGAGACCTTCTGGGATCAAGGAACCACATGGTGGGCCTCTTTCGTTGCTCATTTGTTGCCCAATATCTTTCCCTATTAACCATTCACAGATCCCATTATTTCCCTGATTGAGGGAAACCATGCTCCCTCCATTCACATAGTTAGGACTTAAACGTCCTCCTCCAACTCTGTGTAGAATGATGCATCCACTAGGTGGGCCTCTTCGTCGCCCTAATAGTGATCTCAGTTCCCTTGATATTGGCCTTGGCACATTGATGATACGTCGAAGGAACTAGACCCTGGTTATGTATCCACACCCTTCCTATTAACAACTGGTAGGAAGTTGCACTTTCTATTACATGGAATTTAATGTAAGAACTCAAATTTCCTATTACAATCCCCGCGTTCACATATCCGATGGATTTGGAAGACTGGTTATCTTAACCAGAGATCACTAAAGGCATTGGCACCAACCTCTCTTCGGGAATATTGGCTGCGTGGAAGGAGTTGATTGGCATGATGTTTATCGAGGCACCCCCATCCATGAGCGCCCTTACAAAGCTGACTCCATTAATGCTGGCTGTTATGTATAACGGTCTATTATGAGGAAACCTCACATCCCTGTCTACATCACTAAATGTGATTTTGGACAAAAACTTTCTCACCATCCTTGCCATCGGTCCCCTCCATTTCAGCGAGGGGACTGCGTTCTTCCTTGCGATATCTAGAATCGCCAGAGTTATTTCCAATCTACTTTATTTAGGTATCCCCACCTTGTTGAAGAACCAGGTAAACTTTGGGGATCTTGAAACAGCATAATACTCCAAGGCTGGATCAACCTCTTCACCATCAACATTGTAAGCTTCCTCGACACCCTAGCACTTGCCTCGTCGTAGGCTAATACCACGTTTGCCATCCATCTGGTACAACCTTCCAATGCTTCCTCAAACCTTTTCTACTCCCTCGCCCGTCTTCTTGCTCCTTCCTCATCATAAGCCACTACCATATTGGCCCCATGTGCTGGAAGTGGGTTTTTACTGATATTCTGTGCTGGGATTTGCAAAATCCCAGCTTTCACATGTTTGTCAATGATCTTTCTCAGCGTGAAGAAACTTCCAGTTGGATGTTGGATCTTCCGATGGATCTGGAAATACTTGGGATCCGCCCTTGTTGCCATATTTGGTTCCTCAGTGGGGACGCCTTTAGGTTCATACACCATTCCCCCAACAACATTTCGTTATAGTAACTCACGGCTTCTTCGATCGTGCAAGGCAGTGGCGGTGGGTCTTTTTGGTCTCGTCCAAACTTCCTCTTGTTGTCCTTCTTCTCTTATTTTCCCTCGCCTATTCCTTCAGCATATCGCACCCGTGGGAGCTGGGATCTTCCTCCTACAGGTTGTATCGAATGTCTGAACATCATGGCCACCACCACAGGTTTTGGTTATAGCACCAGCGAGATGTTCCTTCCTGCCTTGAGGAACGCCGCAAAAGTCCCCTCGCGCGTCTCATTAATAAGATGGCAGATGTACTCGGGAAGTAGTCCTTCCTCACAGATCTGTAATAGTTTGGATTCTTTGGCCTCCTCCCTCACATCGAGGGACCTTTCTCTAAACCTACGAACGTATGCCACCACATCTTCCCCTGATCGTTGCTTCTCTCTCCCTAGTTGGGTCAAGGTGAACTCATTTTTCGCCAGAAAGAAAAACGTGCATCTCCTCCCACGTGGAAACACTTTTAGGAGCTAAGTGAGAATACCAAGTATATGCTTTATCGGTTAAGGATTTGGAAAACTCCCTTAACCTGAGTTTTTTGTTATTGTAGTGGTCCCCCAAATGTTGAATGAAGCGTTTAATGTGTTCCTTCGGGTTACCACCCTTTCCTGTATACTTTTCAAAGATAGGAGGAATATAATCTTTTGGATAAAGTTCATCGTTATACTGCAGAGGGTATGGCGTCCAAAAGTCATCATAAACCGAAGCTACCTCACCAGCAGATTGCGAGGAAGCTTGCATGAACTTCACAATCTCCTTCTGCATTTCTTTTCTCATCTCTTCTATAGCTGATACCGTTGAAGGAACGGCCAGGGGAACCATAGGCGGGGCGCCCGTTGCACCTAGAGCAATCTTCACAGTTGGTACTCCTGGAGTTCCCACTGTTGGATTCACAACAGGGGGTATACTTGCTGGGACCGTTCCTGTTAAAACTGCACTTGGTGAGGCCGTTGGAGCTTCCCCTGGTGTCACGAAGGAGTAGGCCTCAAATCCCCCCAACCCCGTTGTAGCTACGGGGGTTTGCAAAAACTCGTAAAATTTGTTCATGAGGAGTGCCACTTTGGTTGGTCCCGACCCAACACTCTTGGAAGCTTGTGTCACCCCTGGAACGCCTGTTACGGTTTGAACTGGAGGTACCTCCAGTCGAGGAGCTCCGTGCCTTGAGGCTTCCAGTTCTCTCGTCGTCTGTTCTTCATTATGTTGAATGTCATCAAAGTTAAGTCTTCGATTAATGTTATCTTGCACCATACTCCTTTCTTAGAAGAATGCCTCCCCAGCAGAGTCGCCAAATGTAAGAAGGTAGTTTAGATTAGATGGAGGCGTGACCCCTTTTGAGTATATTAATGATAAGTTAACCGGAGACACTCTTAATTAAATTAAAAATACCACACTCACAATTTAGTAAAGATAAACTCAGTTTAAACTCACAAATCACTCGTGTATAACTCAGAAGATAATAACGAACTCAGAAGTAACTCATTTGGAGGGAGAGAGAAGTAAGCATCCTAGATACACCTTGGTAGGCAGCCAAACACCCCAACCACCCTCTAAGATCTCTATCAAATATTAAAGCTTCGTAATAAATGACAATGGTGGGTGAATAAATTCTCTGGATTGTAATGAAAATCTCTCTCTGATGTATATTCTCTCTAGTAATAACTTCTAAACTCTCAAAAAAGAACCTCCTCTCCCCAGAGGTGGTTGTGGTCCTTAAATAGCCCCCACACCACTCCCAAGATAACTCAGTCATTAGTAACTGTGAAAGACATCCCTCAAACTTGATGTCACAAACATTAAATGACCAATGCACTAGTTAGTTCCACGTCATAAACGTTAAATTCCAAGACATGACTTTTGCCTAACCATTGTGTGTCAGGTGGCTGTCGTCACAAGGGTGGCTCACCAACTATCTGACAGCCCCAAATTCCACCGTGGTTTACTCAAGTGCAGATTTGACATTGCCTAGCTGACTAGTGACATCACCTACAGTAGATGCGACATTAAGTAGATGGTTGTTTAGTTCACAACTCAACGTCTGATGGAACTCAAGGCTGCTTCGCCCAAGGTTCCACGTTCAAAGAGTTTTGATGTTTTACCAGGTGTATCTAAGATGGTCAGGACAAGCCCCAACAGTGCCTCACTCCTCAATCCTCCAAACCAAGTCCCTCTGAAGTTCCCACGGTGAGGTCGTTCGATAGAGCATGAAAGCTCTCCCAGGCCCTGTCAAGCCTAGTCTCTCGTGAGTACCATTAGACCTCACACTAAAAAATCATTATAATCGTTACAACTCATGGTTAATAGAAATAAAGAGATACAACAACACTAAGTAAAATAATAGAACTAAAGGCTCAGTTCTCTCGGCCAGCTTCTTCGTTGGAGATCCCTCTGGGCTGGCACGCTGACCTACATCGCTTTAAGGTGCAACGCTGCTTTACTGAGCCACATCACTTTGATCTACAACGCTGCCTTATTGAGCTACCTCGTATTGAGCTGCCTCACTGAGCTCCATCGCTTTGAACCGTAACACTGCCTTAATCCCAAATGTTGTTGTTAATGGAAAAATTATCTCTAAACTCAAGATTACCTTCAAGCCCCCTCTACAAAAATTAACAACACTTTTCAAAAAAATAATTTAATCGAATTTATGTACAAAGTTTATCAAATAAATCAAGGATAAAAAAACACTTGTCAATAAAAGAATTCAATAGAATTTATGTACACAATTTATCAAATAAATCAAGGACCGCAACATTCTAGAAAAATTAGGAATGATTCAAAATGGTTTATGACATAAAATTAAATACACAAATAATAGAAAATAAACCCAACTTACATGGAGCCATGGTGTTCCAATCTTGTAGTGAAACTGTTTTCAGAATGAAAACCCAAAAGCTCCCCATTTCGAGATGTTGTTCACCATTCTAAAATATCATCAAGGAACGACTCCAAACAGATGAAAAATCTGAAACCCATTTGTCCACATAAAATATAAGCATTGTAGAAAAGGCCATACAAAAGACCAGGAAACATGGATGTAGTGATATTTAGTAAAAGATCAATATCTTTTCATAAGGGTGTATTTTAGTGACAATAAACTGTTAAAAAAACAGAGATCAATGTCTTTTATTACAATTTATAGAAATAAATAGAAATTGGAAACAAAGTGATACTTTACAGAGAGGCTGCGTATATACTTTTGTTTCAATTTCATGGTGCAAAGAGAAAAATATCTTCTTACAATATTTGTCTCTCTTTGATTTTATCACCATATTATATAACAGGATCCTGCTCCTACCCAACCTATATTATCTATCTATCTGTCAAATAAGAAGCGAAGCACTCTAAGAAAGCATCACATCCCGTGCGACTGATGGTAAGTCTGCAAGCCCCACAAAAACTCTCACCTTAAGATTACATTTAACAAACATCATGCTAACCAATACAGTATTAAACTCATTTCATTCAACATTTGTATATCTATGTGAGCAAGAACGCTAATCATGGCAGCTTTGGTTTGTTCATGTCAATCTTTAGTGGTTTAACGCCCAACTACGTTCAGGATGGTAACAACACTACTTCGGTTTCAGGAGCAATCAATAAATAAAGTTTGGGTCATTCGGTATTGTTTCTAGTTTTTTCATATTCTCATTTTTCTACCATTGAACCTCTTGGGTGCTGCCACATCAAATTCTCTATTAAGTAAAAAATCATTCCGATTCATTTTCCTTTCCCATCTTCTCTACTTTTTATGTATCTTTATGCGATAGAGTTCTACATTGATTTTAGTGACAGATGAAGAGATAAAAACTCAATAACCTTTTTATAAAATTGCATTTATTACGTTCATGTGTCAATCCATATAAAGACGTTACAATTTAAACTATATATATATATATATAATGCTCTTGTGCGGACTACTCCGCATTTTAAGAATGCGGACCGGACATGTGTTGCCTAACCGTTCCCCTAGAAATTATCGCCTAAATTATAGGCACACTCTCTCTCTTTTCTGGGCTCACTGCCAGGCAACACATGTCTTGTCCACATTCTTAAAATGCGGACTAGTCCGCACAAGAGCAGGACTGTATATATATATATATATATATACAGAAAGGATCTCATGCATACCCAGTTTGCATACCCTCCGTGCGGACCATTTTTTTAAAATAGTAAAAAAAATAATTTCGGGCTGATTTTTTTTTTATAGTTTCTAAACATTTCAATAGGACATAAAAAAAATTCAACTCAAAGTGAATTTTTTTTTATGGTCCTATTGAAATGTTTGGAAACTATAAAAAAAAAATTACATTAAAAATATTTTTTTTACTATTTTATTAAATTGGTCCGCGCCAACGGTATATATATATATCCGTATGCATGAGAACCTCTCTCTCTCTCTCTCTCTCTCTCTCTATATATATATATATATATATATATACAGTCTTGTTCTTGTGCAGACTAGTCCACATTTTAAGAATGCAGACCGGATATATGTCACTTAATGGTGGGCTTATAAATTACCGCCTAAATTATAGGCACTCCCTCTCTTTTCGAAATTTATCGCGAGATAACACATGTTCAATTCGCATTCTTAAAATACAAATTAATTTACACAAGAACAAGACTGTATATATATACCCACGAGATAATAGATATAATACTTTGGTATACAATCACGCTATTTAATGCAATTTCTAGATGTAAATCTTGGTACGTGTAGTGGTCTTCATTAAAGATATGGGTAGGCGATGCCTCATACCATGTCAATCATGACAAATTGTAAGGAAGAGTAATTTAATATTTACACATGAACTAAATAGCGTGATAAGAACAGCAACTGCAACTTGCCAAAAAGCGGAAAAGCGTTAAATGTGAAGATACATGTGACACTGTGTAAAACATATCTAGAAAAGAAAACAAATCACATGCAACTTAGTTGACACATTGCAATCTCTCCTTCCCTTAACTACTGGCAGCTTAAGTGTGAAGAGCTGCTTCTCCCAAAGATTCCGTCTTTACCCAAACACACACACATAAATTTCTTCTCTTTGTTTACCTTTACATAATCTTGTTCTTGCTTCAGCCTAGAAAAGAAAAAGAACCCAGAATGGTACTTCTGGTTTGGGTTTTCATTTTCAGCTATATTATTGGGAGTTCACAAGCCCAACTTAAAGTGGGTTTCTACGCTGATAAATGCCCTGATGCTGAGTCTATTGTTAGTGGATTTGTTCGAGATGCGGCTCGCTCTAATTCCAACATTGCTCCAGTCTTGCTCAGGCTTCACTTTCATGACTGCTTTGTTCAGGTCTCTCTCTCTCTCTCTCTCTCTCTCTCTCTCTCTCTCTCTCTCTCTCTCTCTCTCTCTCTCTCTCTCTCTCTCTCTCTCTCTCTCTCTGTGTGTGTGTGTATCTGTGTTTGTTTGTTTTATGCATATAAATATTTGTTCAACTGTTTGATGGCTGGAATTCAATGAAATGGTATCAGGGGTGTGATGGGTCAATACTAATTAACAGTGGCCCTAGTGCTGAGAGACATGCATTTGGTCACCAAGGTGTTGCAGGGTTTGATGTGATAGAGAGGGCCAAGGCAAAATTGGAAGGTATGTGCCCAGGTGTGGTTTCTTGTGCAGACATAGTCGCCATAGCTGCTAGAGATGCTGTAACTTTGGTACGTTGCTTTATTATTATAATTGTTTTTCATTCGTTTGGGTTTATTGAGAAATACTTGGATTAAGCCATCTGTTATGTTTGTTCTATTAAAGTAGTTAGTTTTTGTGCAGACTATCCTAAAAAAGAAATTGCAATATTTCATTGTGAATGTTCTATTAAAGTATTCATGAGGTGCAGGCACCATGTGGTGTCACCATCTATTTGAAGAGAGACATGTAGGTGATGTCTATGTGATATCACCACGCTAATGGCCTTATACGTAGGAGTAATGTTATGAGATTCAAATAATTCTTTTAAATTTTTTTCAAAAAGCAATTAATGTAATGTTTTGACAGAATTTTATAACACAAGATAAAATTTAATAAACAGATAAGAGAGTAAGTGAAATTTACATTAAATTTGAAAAAGATTTGAAAGAGATTTTTGTATTTATATTATTATTTTATAGATAGAGAGCATGTATTGACTGCACCCAACAATCTTTGTACATAGCAAGGAAAAAGTAATAATTATACGGAAACAATAACAAAATTAAATTAAATATTAAAAAAAAAACACACAGTTATGTGCTAGACCTGCATTGGTAAGCGGGAAGTTATAAAGAAAAGGTCGCTCACAGTCGCAGACTTTTGCATGTCAACCAATGCATAATTGTCATTGTCGGTGACTCTGTCATGGATCCATTAATCTCGCACTTGGACTTCCTAAATTACATTAAAAAGCGCACGTTAACATGCTAATTGGCAGTGAGGAATACGTGGATACATAATGAACCTAACTAAATTTGGTCAAGGTAACCGAAGTTAAGCAAAAGTCTAATAAGAGAAATAAAAATAAGAAATGTATATTGATTTATTAGTGATGTTTATCAAATTCTTGTGCGCGTGTTTGTGTTTGTGTTTGACGGCAAGAGCAGGCCAATGGACCAGCTTACGAGGTTGAAACTGGTAGAAGAGATGGAGTGGTTTCAAATATTTCAATGGCTAACAACATGCCGGATGTTAGCGATTCAGTTCAGCAACTCAAGGCTAAGTTTTTTCAGAAAGGCCTCTCAGAGAAAGACCTCGTCCTCCTCACTGGTACTCTCTCTTTCTCTCTCACACACACACACACTCACACAGGGTTGATGTTCTTTTAGTTGGTAAACATTTAAAGGGGTATGATCAAGTAAAAAAAACGAGAAATGAAATATCTCAAAAGATGGGTTGCAGTAATCAATGGTGCATCGCATCACACATGCGACCTTACTGAAAATCCACCGACAAACCCACCTTCTTCCCCAGCTCACCTTCTTCTCAAACCCCAGTCGGTCATAATAGAAGATTATTCAGATAAGGCCCAGTGACATTGACACATCAATATATATCATTTCAATATCCAATTAAAGCAACCGTTATCGCTCCATCTACAGAAATAACTATATAAAGCAGCATATTAATTGTGCCTTACCAACTCTATGTGATGGTCACAAGTGCTTTGAACCGTGATAACCCATAATCTTATTCCATTAATAGTTTGTCAGTTATGACTTTTATATCACCCACTTATATACACTGGATCAGTAAGATTAAACTCGAACTTCCTAATTTTGTATCATATCCGTCCACAATTAATGGCTATTGTCCTCTACAAGCCTTGATGTTCTCTCTAGTTTTATTTTTTTATTTTATGGATTTAAATAATTATACTTTTTATTTTGTGTATTTTTTTACTGTGTTTTTCTGTGTGCGTGGGCTGTCCAAGTTATCTAAACGAAAATATTCATGTTATTACCGCAAAATACTATGATAAACGATAAACAGAAGTAACAATAACCTAAGTGGCCATTTTTTTTGGTTCAATTTTGCTACACCAAAATCCGCATTTCTAGGTAGAAAACATCAAATAAACTAAGATAACCAGGCCAAATAATTAAAAAGAAGAACAAGGATATTTGGAAAATTAATTATACCTATATGTAAAATATGTACACAAATAATTTTGGCAAGCCTGGGAAAAAGTTGATAATCCATATTTAGCACTTACACAAAAATGTTATTGGTTATGGTTATAGATTATCTAACTAGTCATTTAGTGCAACCCTTATAGGTATGCTAAAATTATATATATGAGGTAAATGTGTACGCTGCGGGTACCATAAATGGACATATTTTCAATTTGCTACCGTACAAAATAACGGATTTAGCAGTAGACTAGTTAATTTTTTGTCGGACAGACCCCTTAAGCGGGAAACGTTTTTCCGCGGTAGAATTATTATTATTTTTTGCCTAAAACGGAACATGATGTTCCACCTAGGATATATAATAACTCTCTATAATTAGATTTCTACCCCCAATGATTTATTTCTACCAACGGCTTTATTGTCAAGGCTATTTTTTTTATATATAAATACATGTTGTATCCTCATAAATGTTTTAGACATCCCACTCTCAAAATTTAAATTCAAATCAATCTCCCAAAATTTGTTTATACAAATTCAAAATCATTTTTTTGCTGCAAGTTAGATTATGTAGTCGTTTATATTATTTATTTGTTTATATGTCCTCTTGACGTAACATGAAGAGAGTAGAAAATGCGGGCTAAATTGCTAAATCCCAATCGTATGATCCAACAATCTCAAGGTCCTCCAACGCGACCATCCAACCAATTGGGATGCTATCTTTTGCAGTGGAGAAAAAAATATGTACTACAAAAAAAATAGAAACACCCTTGCAATTTCCTCAATGCTAACATTTAAATTATTTATCATTATGGCCTCAAACCACTTATTCAAGCTTGAGATTTTAACCCCACGCGAATCGGTAAAATTTGGTTCAATGTCGGAAAAATATTTGTGTATAATGTCAACATAAATCTGAGTCTTCCCGTCAAGTACAATTAAATACTTGCCATCATTCATTGACACCATAGGGTTGCTTCCCACGACGATACATGAGAGATGGTTTGGACAACAATCATATGAAAATTATTAGTTTATTACGACAATATTTATAATCATTTTATTTAAAAAAAATTACCGGTCAAAATTATAAAATCGTATGGAGTAATGGCCAATTCCCCGCCGAGAAGTTGGAACGTGTTGTTTGTGTCCCACCAGCATTCACTGAGTGTTTGTACCAATGCCCAACTTGTTTTTTAAATTTGAGCGCTCAGTAGTTCTCCCCAACCGTTACGTTGTATTAAATTAATAACATCGGGGCGAGCGCCCTTAAAATGTTCATAGGTGGCTCTCAAACTTTGCCAGTTACCACACATTTTTATTGTGTTGACGTTTGTGGTCGTATCTAGAGATCCTTTTATGTAATCAAGCTCGTCAAAAATACACCTATAATTTTCAAATACTAAAGGGCGCTCGAAAATATCATTTTTAGGCTCGGGCCGTTCATCCCGTCTTTGTCGAATCTTTCTCGAACCGACAGTCCATCTGATTCTTTTTCCAAATCCTTTCATTTGCCCGAAAACGTATAAAATCATGGCTAAAATTCAAAGTCACATTTAATTAAAAAACAATCAGTAAAAAAGTGAAAATACCACTGAGTTTTGGCCTGAAAACATAAAAATTCACGGCTTAAAAAATCGTGTGCAATAAATATTAATGAAAACATAAAATTTCATGGGTAAAAAAAATTAAAATATCACATACTTTGTTTAACAGTATCGAAGATAGACTTAATAAACTTGTGACCAAAACAATACCTTTCCATTAACACATAATTAATTTCGGCTAACAAATAATGTAAAATTTATTACTTTTTGGTTTAGTAAATAATGGCTAGATTTTAATTTTTTTTACTAACAAAATATGACTATATTATTATTATTTTTTGGACTAACAAATATGGCTAAATATTGGATGTGAAAAAAATTATGGCTAAATAAAGGCTTAATAAAATTTATGGCTAAATAAAGGTTGTAAAAATAGGGGAAAAATACCTCTTCTTCAAACTTCAAAGTAAGAATCAATGTGCCAAAAATGGAGGAAAATGTGATAAATGATTTTGACGGATGAGATACATTTTTATAAGAGTAAAAAATTTAATATGTTTTGGTGGTGGGTAGGTAGGTAGGAAAAATTTTTAATAGGGAGAATTTATTTAATTAAGAGAAGTTATGTTTGGGGTTGAGGTGTAATTATCCAAACTCTTAGGCGAAAAACATTATCCTTCTTTAGGAATACTATTATCAATCTTGGGTGGAAAAAGATTTCCTGCTTTAGGAATAGTACTACTAAACGGCGTAGGTTAGGCCGTATGTGGTGTAAATTTAGACTATCCCACATCATTTTCTTCCATTTTACCCGGGTGTATTTATTCTAGAAATGTCTAAATTTAGACTGCCCATAAGGGCTCCTCTTACAATTTTAAGCTTTTTTAAAGGATTTGTTAGAATTTTGTTTATAAATTTATTCCCTCTCTATATGCTGACATTTTTTTTAGAGAGTTTGGCTCCATTTGTGATTATTCATAATTGCCCTTTACTAATAATTGTTATTGCATACACGATTTAGACTTGTTATCGAACCTATAATGGCTTTATGAGTTTTTAGTTTAATAAATAAGGAAAAAAAATTATCTCTAAAGAAAATCTTTGACGTCGTCGAAATACTTTGAATCAAACGTTTGTATTCAACTATTGAAATCAAGATTAATGGATTGGACAATTCCAAAGTATTGAAATATGTAAATATAAACAATAGCAAATTATGTTTTTTTTGTGCAAAGCAAATTAAAATTTTCATATAGTTTCTATAGATTCTCTAATCTATAGAAATGAATGAACAAATAATCATTAAAAAATTGATTTTTGTATGTTGTCTTATATATGCGGATTTATGAAAATCAATGAACGATATAGCAAATTTATATTTGCATATAATTGTATTACTTTTATTAGGGACGGATCCAAGAATTTGACTGGGGTGGAATGGGAGCGAGAGTATTGATGAATAATAACAAATTATTTTTAATTAAATATCAAGTCTTTATTATACAAGAAATGAAAGTTTGTTAAAAATGTATATTTGTCAATTTGTATACACTTGAGGATTAAAATTTAGCCTTAAATGACAACTAAACTTTGACTTTTGATTAGAAATTTATACATATATGCCCACTAATTCTTTATTTTCATTGAGGAAGGGGAGTATTAATTTTTTTGATAACTTGATGAGGCTAAGTCCTATATCTAAAAATATCTTAAGAAAATACTAATATAATAAAGAAACTTTCAATATTTTGGTTTTTGTATTTTCAATATATATTTGAGCCCAATTGAATAAAAATATCAATGAATTTTAAGTTATTTGGAAAAAAACAAGGATTATTTTTTATAACTATATTGTTCAGCATTTTTTTTGTATAATGACATTTGTGAGAAGTTCTTTTTATCCGAACACCACCCTAAAAAATTGTTCCCAAACAGGCCTTTTGGTCCACAAGCACGCCACAATTTCATAGAATATTTTTTGTGATTGTTTGTTACACAAATTATATTCTAGTGGATCATAATATTGCTAGATATTTATACATAACAAAAATTAGAATTTCATAAGGGAAATTCATAATTTTATTCATTATGTTTCCTTCGATTGTTCCAGCTGCACATACCATTGGAACTACAGCATGCTTTTTCATGACCCAACGGCTATACAATTTCTTCCCTAGTGGTGGTTCAGATCCATCAATAAACCCTAATTTACTCCCGGAGTTAAAATCGACATGCCCACAAAATGGGAATGTAAATGTGCGTTTACCTATAGATCGTGGCAGTGCACAAACGTTCGACAACCAAATCTTGCAAAACATTAGAAGTGGATTTGCTGTATTACAATCTGATGCGAAGCTTTATGATGACATGGCAACTAGAAATGTAATTGACTCTTACTTTGGTTTCCTAAGCCCTATTTTTGGACCATCTTTTGAGGCGGATTTTGCAATTTCAATGGTGAAAATGGGCAGAATTGATGTTAAGACAAATTCTGAAGGGACAATTAGGCGTGTTTGTGGATCTTTTAATTAATCAATTAATTTTTTTATCTCCATCTTATTTTGTTGATAATAGTTCAATTGTATGATTCACATACGTATATATAATCTTCACACGAGTTGTGTCAGATGTTTGTATGTATGAATACGTAACAGGTTTGGGATGGAAAGCTATAAATTGCTGTAAAATATCACGTGATGTTTGATGTTACAGGTTAGCCAACTGGCCTACATCAACTATCAGGTAACTTGTTTTTCACTAATTATAAAATGTTTTACATGTTATACTTTTGTACTTTCTCTCTATAATAATGTTTTATCAGAGTTTTGGTACTGTTTACAATCAAATGACTTATTGAACAAGCTTATATAGGTACAGTTATATTTATAGGTGGTTTGGGGTATGATGTGCACCCCAAGTCAAATGAAGAATGTTGATATGGTCGTACAGATTACTAATACCTCTCCATATAGAAACTACATTACATGAGTATACCCTCATGTGCAATGCGATAATGTGCACCCATCTGCATGGGCTTGATATAACTAAAATACTCTTCTAGCAATTTATGTGTATTCTTAACTTTCTGCTGTAAAATGGCCAATCGTGTAAGGTTGAGGGTATAAGGTCGATCGGATTAGTATGAGGACACCTCGAGTGAGTACGAGCTGACACTATGAGGGCAGCAGTTATTTTTAGGTAAAGGGACCCAAAATGTCTAATATACAGAGGAGACCACTTTTTGGATCATCAATTACTCCCCAGGCTTCAATCTTCTGAGTTGTCTTGAATATGATAGTAGATTAAAGGCTATGAGTCTTTATAAATATTTTGGCCTAACCAATTTTTTAGTCGATAGTCAAATAGGCCACCTAAAATTTCAACTTGAATCTCTTTTGAGTCGAGTCACACCAACTGAGTTTTATCGAGTCGTTCTTGCCAAGCCAAAATTAGTCGAAAGATGAACGTGTCGTTTAATTTTTAGGCCAAAACCACTTGATAAACCGAACTCAATATGTCACACCCCGCTTTTTCGAGTGTGATGGGTATCGTAATAAATACTAAACTATAATGAAAATCATCATTTCTTTTAGAAGACGTAATTGTATTGATATTCCACGGTGTTACAATCCATAGTTTCAACTGTACAATAGTCTATACGTATCTTATTACCCGATGACAACCATTCTCGTATAACTATTCTCTAAACAAAACTATTCTCGATATTTATATAATCCTAGCTTGAACTGCTCGCGTATAACACTAAAAGGAAGGAGTCAGCAGAGTTGCAGATCAGGAAATTCTAAATCCATAGCTAGTGTGTGTATGCGTATGTGTGAGATTTGGAGTAGTGTAAGGAAGGAAGGTATTTTAAAAATAATATGCATAATAGAAAGTTGCGTTATTGTATGTAAATTTCACCGATTATAAAGAAAGGATGAAGGAAATAAAACTGAAAATCCCATGCTTACTAGTTGTCAATGGTTCAGAAAAATAATCAACAATACTTTTCGCGGTATCTAAAAATATCATAATAAAGGATCTATGAAGAATAATCACAATCAAATAAGAAATCATATAATCGCACACACACCACACAACTATGTACGTGGTTCAGTAACTTGCCTACTTCCACGGAGAGGTCTACCAATTTATTAAGTATCTCTCAATATGCTCGCTTACATGCCCCTATGACTCGGGACAGGGTTTACAATTTATAGATGTCGAATTTCAATTATTCAAGTAACTCCACGACGTCTACGGTGATCCATGAATCACTTGAATATATCCATGAGATTATAGGGTATCTACTTGGTTTTGGCATTGTGTGTCTTGCACATACTCGTAACTTATTCCCACGATTTGGGCCGGGAAGCTTTCTAGATTTGTTAGGCCAGGTCGGCTACTCTCGTGCGCTGAGAATAAAATTGGTCCCCACAATTGCCCCTAAAATCTTTGGGCCATTGCTTGGGGCGGTGGATTTTAAGTGAGGCCAAGGATGTAGTACTATCAGCAGTGGTGTACCCGTAATTTATTGAAGCAGGAGGGGCACACTCGTCTTTCTGTAAGATATTGAAGCACTAAATCTTTCTCGAGAAGTGTAAAACGTCATTTGAGTGTTTGAAACTGGTTTGTCAAAAACTTAACCATCAGTTCATCCTCTTTGGTCATTTTTTGCGCATACTGTGTTCTCAGGCTTCATTCTTTACTTTCGCCATTCAAAAACAAGACTGTCTCAACTTTTCAAGCTTTCTCTCTGTCTCGTAAGTTCCAGCTTTCTTCTTCTTCTTCTTCTTCTTCTTCTTCTTCTTCTTCTTCTTCTTCTACTTCTTCTTCTTCTCTTCTTCTTCTTCTTCTTCTTCTTATTCTTCTTCTTCTAGTTTTCGTCTTCTGAGAATCGTTATTCTACTGTAGCTATGTTTTTTGTGTTTTTTATGGCGATGTTTGATAATAAGTCTTTGCATGAGTATAGAAAATATTACAATATTCCTAATTGGGTAGACATAGAGTGTACTTCAGTCCCCAAAAATGTTCGCGATTTAGAAGATGGTCATTGGATTCACATTATGTTGGTTTTCTAAGGGAGTTTAACGTTTCCCCTAACCCTCTGTTTTTACATTTTTTCCAATACTTCAACATAGTTTCTGCTCAATGTTCTCCAAATGCATGGAAGATTGTTAATGTAGTTCATAGGATAACTAGATATATGACACCAACTTAGGATTAGTTGAGATCTGCTATTGTTATTCTTTCTCTCGCACCAGTGGGGGTCTTTTGTACTTGAAAGCAAGAAGTCCTGATAGGATGTTGGTAGTAAATCTACTTGAATCCCATAAAGACTATTGGTCTGAAGGTTTTATTACCAGGAATTGGAAATATCCTCCCCAATCAGAGGGCATAAGGTACATGGGATCTCAGATCCCTACCTTTGGGGAGGAATACATAGGTTATTATCTCCATCTCTGTTTTATTACTTTTTTTCCTGCCTTTGTGTACTTTTCCTCTGATATTTCCTTCTTTTTCTTTTATAGAAAAAATCAAGAGCCTGCTCCTCGTGAGATCCGAGCTATTGAACTTTTGAAAGCTTGGAGGATAAGGGACACTGTTACTGAGGGGGAACATCATTGGTCTACTGCATTCTTGCTGGAATACAAGAATAATACTTCCAGCTTTATTTCTTACCCAATGGACGCAATCCCTCATATAGACGTTCCAGAAGAAGGCATTGGTGGTACTTCTGAACCCATTGAGGTAGAGGACAGGGACGAAAGTAGCTCGAAATAGGATCTGGTAGAAGGCGGTGAGGAAGGAAGTGGTGAAAGTGAGATCAGCGAGGAAGATTCTAGTGAAGAAGAGTTCAGCGAAGAATAGATGGCCCCTTCGAGGAGAAGAAGCTTGATCCAGGATGACGATGATGATGATCTGTTGTCTAACAGGATGAAGTTCCTTAAGCAGAAGGCTGCAGACTCTATTGGTAGTTAGAAAGTGGTAGTTTAGGAGAAGGATGTGGAGAGAAAGAAGAGATAAGAAGAGGAGAAGCTAGAGAGAGAGAGAGAGAGAGAGAGAGAGAGAGAGAGAGAGAGAGAGAGAGAGAGGGATAAAAAAGAATGGCACAAGCCTCGATAGTGCCTTCTCTTATTGAGGGGGCCTCGGTGGCTACTGCTCCTCAACTTCCCCCGTTCGAGAAAGTAGATATAATGAAGTTTGGGAGGTGTCGTACAACGATGTTGAACGTCAGATTGCTTATCTTCGGTGAGCATGCTTAAAAAAAGGTTGGGATCAAGCCTTGACTGCTACGTGGGTTACTGCTGACTCCCCCCTTTTCCCCCAATATCATCCTGGTCGCAATCCTATTGAAGAGTCTCCTTCTGTCCAACTATATGCTCGGGATTGCATGAAACTCATTACTCCTGCTGTTGGAGCTGCACTGGTCAATCCAGAGGGGGTCATTGTCCCAGTTGGAGGAGCTGCCCCAAGTGCTGGTGAAGGTGAGGTTCATGTCGACCAAGCTACTGACAAAGAGAAAGGGATCTCCACATCTGACCAGGTTGAGGCCTCCTAGGAAATTAGGCTTTGCTCTTGTTTTTGTTCATCTGTTATATTTTTTGCTTATATATTTCACTTGTACTGACCCGTTCCTTTTGATTTAATGAAAAGAAAACTTTTTGTTTCATTACAGATTCTTGCTACTTTTTTTGCTTGTTTGGTTAGTTATAGCTCATTGATTTAGATGATTATAATACTGCTAATTCATGTCTAGGCTAGGTTCTTGGTCCGAACATAAGCGCTCAAGCGCGCCGAGCTATGATAATGATATCTAAATCCCTGAGGGTGAGAAACTAGGATTACAAAGATCAATATGAGGTTGTCGCTAAGCTTAAGGATAGGCTAGAGGAGATGGAGGGAATTGGTGCCTCTGTGCAGAAGGAGATGGATGCATTGAAAGCAAAACTTCTGGATGCATCTGAAATCAACCAGGTGGGGGAGTTATTACAAAGAGAATATGATGCTCTAAGAAGAGAAATTTCTCTTTTCAGATAAAACAGTCCATCTGGTCCTCATTTGGTACTGCGATGATTCTCATCATCTGTTGTAGTTGCTCAAACTAACAATCAAGCTTCTAGGAGGGAGATTGTCGAGCTAAAAGAAGACTTTCGGTGATCTTATGCGATTGTTGTTGGTCTTCAGAGGTGTGTCACACGATTGAGACATTTATTAAGAAAGGGTCCTTGACAGGTTTGGGATGATGGTTACGACTAAGGTTGGACAGATGCCCTAGTAAGACTGAAGGAGGCCAAATGACTTTATTTTTCTAAGGGATGGCTTAACGTTCTTAAGGAATTGAAATTTCCTAAGGAATCCGCCCTGTGGTACAAATATCAGACCATTCGCTCATCTGTTCTACAAAATCTCTTCTCGAGGGATGATTGCTGGATCCAAATATATACTATTCTTTCGTAATTTCTAGAGCCACGCCCATAGGGTATTACAGAAGACTTATTTCCTCATCCTGATGATGGTCGGAGATCTTGAGTAGCAGACTACCTTGCTCATCGTGCTAGGCCATCGTAGGTCTCTAAGTATTTCTTGGTCTTTTAGTCTAAATGTAGTCATATGATTTTTAATGACAGATACAACTGGTTAGTTATGTCTTGAGCATTTTCTAATTAAACATGGATTAACCTTATTTGTTGATTGCTTGCCATCAATATTTGACCAAAATGGTATTTAAGAGATCTAGTCATAGTATGAATGATTAGTACAAAAACTTTTTAAATATTTTGAGCTTTTTAACCGACTAAATGATGTTGAGTTTTTGTTATCTCGTGTTTGAAAATTCTCCCAGGCCAATATGCCTTATTCATATCATTCCTCCCACTTTACCTTTTAGGTTATGTCGTCACACTTCATTTGGCCTAAGTAGGGCGATGGCGAGATTGTACCTGGTTAATAGGGCATCCGTCCGAACATGATTTTTCATCCAACCTAAGTTGGTGACCAACCTTGAGTTGACTTTATTACCTAAGGATACCCTATAGGTCTTTTATTGTTGTCGGCCAGTTGTGTGTTGAACAAAGACCTGGGGAAGGTTAATTTTAAACCTTGCTTCACATATTTTAGCTTTGAATGGCATAAGTCTAGAACGCTACTATAACCAACGGAGCTTTATTCCTTGACTGGAGCAAGTTGATCACCTTGCTGAAATCCCGAAACTTTGTTATGTTTTTAGGGGAGCATACTGCGTAGAAAATATGCGTTTTGGGATTCGATTAAGAGATATTAAACAACCATGATGTTTAGAATGCGCGGTACAATCGACCTTTATTAATAAAAATGATAAATAAATGGCAAAAATTAGTTTATAAATAAAAGTTTGCCTAAACTAATGATGCTGAAAAACAAAAGATATAGAAGTCTAGAAGTAAAACTTCTTAAGGTTGGCTTCATTTCATGCCTTTGGTATCTCCCTGCTCTCTAACGTTTCTAAGTGATATGCTCTCTGTAGGTTGTCCCTTATTATCTTGAAAGGTCCTTCCTAATTTGGTCCCAGTTTGTCATCTGATGGTCTTACTCATGACGTAATCCCCTATTAGAAATTTCCTCGGATTGACTTTTTGGTTGTATTGTTTGGCCAAATGCTGTTGGTAAGATTCCAACTTAACTAGTGCCAGTTCTAGTCCCTCATTAGCTAAGTCAAGTTCAGTGAGTAGTGCTTTATCGTTGAGGCCTTGGTCGACCAAAGTGGTTTTCATAGTAGGGAGTCCTACTTCCAATGGGATGACTTCCTCCATTCCATAGGCGAGTGTGAAGGGGGTTTCTCCCGTTAATCTCCTGGGAGTTGTACGATAAGCCCATAAAATGAGGGGTAGCTCGTCTACCCAGGCACCTTTGGCTCTTTTCAGCCATTTTTCAGTCCATCGATCATTATCTTATTGGAAGCTTCAGCTTTCCCGTTGCATCGTGAATACCCTATAGAACTAAAGTGGTACTTGATTCCATTCTCGTTGGAAAATCCTTTAAAGAAACCACTTTTGAACTGCGTGACATTATTAATAATGATCGTTCTTGGTGTTCCAAAGCAGGTAATGATGTTCTTCCATATGAACCTCATCATATCAGAGTCCCGAATGTTTGCAAGTGGTTTTGCTTTACCTATTTGGTGAAATAGTTAGTGCTGACCAACAGGTACTTGTGATTTCTAGATGAGGTAAGCAAAGGCCCTATAATATCTAAGCCCCACTGGGCAAAAGACCATGGGATGGTTAATGATTTGAGGTCGCTAGCTAGCTGGTGGACCATAAAGGAGTGCTTTTGGCACTTTTCACACTTGCGAACGTAAATTCTAGCATCCTTCTACATGTACAGCCACCGGTATCCTTCCTTGATTGCTCAGAAAGACAATGATCTTCCTCATGCATGACTCCCACAAATTCCTTCATGAAGTTCACTAAGAACCTGCTCGACATCTTCTGGGTCAACGCACTGGAGGTAGGGGCTAGTGAAAGACTTTTTGTAGAGTTTTCCTTCAGGAGATAAGTGAAAGAGAGCATCCTTGACTCTTATCTGGTGCGCCAATCTCTTATCGCTTGCCAGTGTGTCACTCCATAGATAAGTCATGATGGGATCCATCCAACTGGGTGCCTTCTTTATGTGGAGTACTTTCTCTACGAATAGTTGGTTGATGCTTGGTTACGCAAGGAATTCTATCTGAATGGTTCTCCTTAAATTGGAGTCAATGGTGGGGCTTAGAGCTGCTAAGGCATCGATGTGAGTGTTCTGACCCTGGGAACTGCTCAACATCAACTCTATCAAAGTTTTCCATAAGTCCCCTTACAACAGCGAGGTAAGATGCCATTCTCTCATCCTTAGCGCTGAAGTCTCCACTTATCTTCTTGGATACTAGCGTTGAATCGCCGAATACCCGAAGACATTTTGCCTCTAGCAATTGTGCTTTTCGTAGGCTGGTGATCAACGCTTCATATTATGCTTCGTTATTGTAGGCTTCAAATCCTATACTAATCCCTTATTTAAGCACAGTCTTCTCTGGGGTAACCAATACAATGCCTACTCCTGCCCCTGGAGTTGGAGGCTCCCTCAATGTAGAGAGTCAAGTCGAAGGATTTTACTTCCTCCTTTATTGACTGCTCAATTTCTAACTGGGCAGTAGGTTGACTTCCCGTGAACTCAGCAATAAAATCAGTTAAAATTTGTCTCTTAATTACTGTTCTTGGTTAAAAGTGGATATCTAATCTTCCAAGCTCTACCAACCACTTTGACAATCGACCTGAGAGTTCAGTTTTCCTTAGAACAACTTTGAGGGGATGTGAGGTGATCACGATAATGGAATGAGCCTCAAAGTAATGCTTCAGCTTCCTCGAGCCTACCACTAAGGCATAAGTGATCTTTTCCAGAGGAAAATAATGTTGCTCGGTATTTAGAAGTGTTTTTCTTGCGTAGTAGACCGGGTGTTGGCCTCCTTTATTCTCACATACCAAGGCGAAGCTCACGACATGGTCTGACATCGCAAGATAAAGGTATAAATGGTCACCTTCGCTTGGAATTACTAGTAAGGGTGGCTTGCTAAGGTAAGACTTGAGTTCTTCCAGGGCTTTGGAGCAGTCGTCGTTCCATACTAGGACCTTATCTTTCTTTAACAGGAAGAATGGTCGACAATGCTCCAAAGATTTGGAGATGAAGCGGTTGAGCACGGCTAGCATGCCGATAAGCTTCTAGACATCTTTTATCTTGTGAGGGGGATGAAATTTTCTGATAGCGTCGGCTTGATTCAATCCCTCTTTTACTGACCAGAAATCTTAGGAACTTTCCTGACTAGACACCGAATGAACACTTGCTAGCGTTAAGTTTCATCCGGTATTTCCGGAGTATCTCAAAGGTTCCTGTTAGGTCTAAGAGATGGTCACCCTTGAGTTTAATTTTGATGAGCATGTCGTCGATGTATACCTCTATTGTTTCTTTCATTTGCTTGTTGAACATCCTGGTGACCAGTCGTCGATAAGTCGCTCCTACATTCTTGAGGCCGAACGACATGACTTTGTAACAATATAATCGGTGTTATGAATGAGGTATTATCTTGGCGTGGCTCATAAAGTGGGATATGGTGGTATCCGGAGTAAGCATCCAGAAATATCATTCTTTCATGCATTGTAGTGGCGTCAACCAGCTGATCTATCTTTGGTAGAGGAAAATTGTCTTTCGGATAAGCCCTTTTGAGGTCGATAAAGTCAATACATACTCTCCAGCTTCCATTGCTTTTGGGTACTACGGCTGGGTTTGATAGCCATTTAGGGAACTGACTTCCCGAATGGAACCTGCATCCAGTAACTTTCCTACCTCTTTATCTACAGCCTTGGCCTTTTCTGGGGTTGTTCGACGAGCCTTCTGAGTGACAAGTTTGAAAGTTGGATCGATTTGTAGTCGAAGGCATGAAATAGTGGGATCTATGCCAGGCAGCTCGGATGGTTCCCAAGAGAAAACATCCATATTGCTTCGGATAAATGTGGTTAGCTCCTTCTTTTCTTGGTCGGTGAGAGAGGTACCGATAAGAATTTCCTTTTAGGCGAGTTTCTTCGGTTATGACTTCTTCTAAGTCTTCGATGACCTTAATTGTAGGGTGGACCCTGGTTTCCTTTACCACTGGTCGTTCGTATCGTAATTGCGATTTGGAAGGAAATACCCCTTCTTGGGCTTCCTCCTGGACTTTCCTCTCATCTTTCTTCTTCTCGTGTTTAGGGGGGATGGCTGCAACGAAGCATTTTCTAGCCATATCTTGATCTCTACGAATCTTGATCACCCCCGATATGTTATACACTTGAGTTTCTGATGATATGAGGATGGTACGACCTTCATAGCATAGAGCCAGCCTCTGTCCAGGATGGCATGATAAGCGAATTCGATAACTACTACTAGAAACTCGATCATCTTTGAAATACTTCCCTACAAAGCCAACTAATGGAACGGTGGCCTCTTTGAGGTCGGGGATATTCAATTTCAACTTGTGGAACAAGTCTAGGTACATCACTTTAGAAGAGCTACCTTGGTCGACGAGCAACCTATCGATGTCCCAATTAGCTTTCTTGAGTGTGATGACCAGTGCATTATGATGTGGGGTTCTTACCCCCAACTAAGTCATCTTTAGTAAACACAATTTGTTGTAGTCAACGTCTTCTGGTCGCCGACACTTTCTAGCATGAGTCTTGGCGGGGTCTATTTGAAAAGCTTGTATGACGGCAATAAGCTTCTTAACTTCCATTTGAATAAAATTTTCTTGTACTTACTTGAGGTCTGATGCCCCATGAGTTACTACAAACTTGTGGCCCATCTCATCCTCGAGGACGTTGTCTGGCTTCTGGTCGCCATTGGTTATGACCTTCTCTTCCTTCTTGTCTATGAACTCGCTGAGATGACCAACCTGGTCCATCTCCTCAAAATGAGATTTGAGTGCTTTGCAGTGTTCAGTCATGTGATCGCCTTCTTTGTGGAATGCATACCTCAGTGCGTTATTTCTCTTCGTTGGATATCCTCCCATCTTCTTGGGCCATTTGACAAATGGATCTTCCTTGATCTTGGCAAGGATTTTGTATATCGATTTCTTAAAGAGTGTGTTAACAGCCTGTAACGCTTTTGAGGGGTCATTCTTGTTACCATTTTTCAAGCCATTCCTGCCCCCATTTTTGTTTTCTTTCTCCTGGGAATCTTTATTCTCTATCTCTTTGTTCCTCTTTGTGTGACCATTGTCCCCTGCATTAAGATATATTACATCTTCACCTTTGGCATATTTTTTAATATGGGCCATTAGGTCGTCGATAGAACTAGCTTCTTTCCTAGTTAGGTATTGGTGCAGTAAAGAAGTGCTTGGCAGACCGATCTTGAAAGGATGCTACGACAACCTGTTCCGAGCAGTCCTCAATCTCATTGAAAATTTCCCAATACCTCTTGGCATACTCCCTGAGGTTCTCCTGTGGCTTTTTCTCCATTCTGAGTAGTGCATCCATTCGCTTGGGATGGAACCTGCTAGTCATGAAGCGAGCTGTGAATAATTCAGATAGAGCCTTAAAGATCTTGATGGAACTGTGTTGAAGAATCTTGAACCACTTCTGGGTCACATCGTGTAGGATGGAAGGGAATATGCGACATATCAATGTGTCATTGTGGCTCCACAAGGTCATGACCTGCCTATACTGCCGAACATGATCGATAGGGTCAGTTTTCCCATCATAGATCTTGAATCTAGGGATTGCGAATTTCTCGGGCGCTCCTCTTGTTCTATTCCCCTTGAAAATGGGGACTTCATATGAGTGTTAAGAGCTCTTCTGACTAGCTCTCTTGTGGATATGTCTCCTCGGTGGGCTGGGTGCTGATCCATCTCCCTACAGGCCAAGGCCCTCATTTCATCATTCTATCAATCAGAACTCCCACGACGTCGAGTTGGCTATAGTCGTTATGATCAACCACCCTCTGACATGTTCCTCTCAATTATCCCTTAGTCGTGCCTGGGGCTCCTTCCTTGGATGTGAGATTCACTCACCCGAGGGATAAGAGTCCGATCATGGTGTCGTCTTGTATTTCTATGGATATCTCTCTCCATTCTTTCCAATCGCCTTTTTAAGCGAGCATTGTCCTCTTCTTGGCCACGTGTGTCTTCTTCTTGCTCCTGAAGTCTGGCCTCATAGGCGTCTATTAACCTGAAAATCTGCGTGGACCTTGGTGGTCCATGACTCTCTTCAGAAGGCTACCTTTGCTGGCGGAGCCTTGGATTTGGTTGGTGAATTTCGGACCTCACCCTGGAAGGGGCAGGTTCTTCCTGAACATCGTTGTCTTGAGGGATGTTGCTACAGTGGTGAGACATTGAGACTTTCAGTTAGTGAGTGTTCTCGTAGGAATAATAGTCGTTCTCACATACGGCGCCAATTGTGGTATAAAAAATAATCACAATAAAGGATCTATGAAGAACAATCACAATTAAACAAGAAAACATATAATCGCACGCGCACAACAAACTATGTACGTGGTTCGGCAAATTGCCTACAGCCACGGAGAGGTTTACTATTTTATTAAGTATCTCTCAATATGCTCGGTTACATGCCCCCTTGTAACAACCCCCATTTTCTCACGTAAAGGCTAACCAGGCATGATACGCCAAAGATGGGGCTTACCGATCCATTAATACCATTCTCAGCACAACGTAATAAAATATTATTGTTTTAAAAGCCGATAGTTTAAAACTTTATAAACAAGTCTCTGACAACAATTTAAAACCAAACCACTCTAAATTAATAATAATAAATCCAGTAGTAAGTACAATCACTACTCCAACATAATGTAACGAAATAAATAAAACTTCGTCTTATGGCCTTACAATGCTTCCAAAATGAAATAACTAAACTCTGACAGAAGAGCACCTAGGCTAGAGTCAACAAAGCTGAAATCTAATAAGTTCAAAAGATCGCAAGGCTGGTACAACAATAGTCCCACTATCCTTGTCTAATAGTATAACATGGGGGGAACATTTATATTTGGGTCAGAGCCAATTAACTTGAATAATTTAAGATGCAATAATATAGTCAATGCACGAATATTTAATCACCCTTTCGTCGCTCACATGCATATAACACCTCACCCCTCATCTAAGTGTGGAATCATTCTCACCCCAATAATTTCCAAATAATGAATGGTGACATCAACTAAATTTATAAACAAGTATCCCGATAAATAATTGTTCAAATGTAATTCCTATATATAATTGTCAACATTCATTTATACCAGTCTCATAATTCTTTCGGAAAAAGCATAAATATTTATTATCCAATAGAGGGTATCATACATAAATATTGTCTACTTTCTTAGACAATTAAAGTAATTTAATTCAAGTTAGGTCAATTAATAATATATGTCCTTTCATATATTTGACACACAAGGGCATCTATCGTTTGTGTTTATTCGTACTCTATCGGCATGTCCGGATGAATCTCTTATTCCTAAACAAACGTTACAAAACACACATACATTGGGGGCGGTCCCTATGCAGGCACCTGTATACGACCCATACCCAGTGATAATACAGGAACGGTCAGCGCCAACACCTACCTCTCAAGGATGGAACCTCCACGTAGTACCTATATGGCCTACACATCGTCAAGCCCACCTGTGTCCACGTGTGGTACGCAGCCCGAACGTGTGAACCCCATAGCCGATAGGACAGTCCACGAATATTGGTATGTCCAATACATATTATTATCCCTATAATATGTATAGGTAATTTCTCTATAATTACCTTACAATTTCCAGCTTAACATATACAACAATTCACATTTATCAATAATTTATTTATCTTATAAATTATTAGTTTCCTCCTATAATAATTATTTAACTTTTTAATTATTGATAATTATAAACTTGATGTGGGTGTAATATTATTCCAAAATTTAAATTACCCACAAAACCCATAACATCCTTTTATTAACAATTCATTTGTCTAACTGCATATAGAAAGATATATATGCAGTATAAGTTTCTTAAGGAATCAGTGCTACAGCAACAAGGGACGAGGATAGAGAGAAATCCCCATGTCCTTCAAACGACTGGGCCCCTCTTCGTGCGACATAAGCATATCGCTCGAACGACACATGTCATCGTTCGAACGACCTCTGCTTCTCCTTCCTTTTTTCGATGATGTTTAATAGTTCACCCAATACGTTAAATTTTTAACCCAGAATTATTCGGAAACCCAAAATTTCTACTTCCAATATAACCACTTAAATTCCCATTGTTAACTGTTAAGGGCCTAATTATCCGAATTGTTTTCCTAACATTAAATTATGTACAATTCATTACTAAATATTAACAAATTTGGGGTTCTCAGCCTAGATTTCAATCCATATTATCACAACAATAATATCTCCATTGTTCATTTAATTTTTCCTAAACAGTCATTAATATCTTAAGGAAACTAACTCCCAAATTCAGATTTGTTGATACGTAATTTATGGAATAGATTCTATACATAAAATAGCCATCTACATGAGTTATTTATCATCAAATCTCATATGATCAAACCTAGATTCCAGATATTTAAAGGGGCAAACATTATGCATTGAGAAATAAATTGGAAAACATAGATTATGCAAGAAAATTCTTGCCTTGAAGATTGTAGGACTTTTCTTGAAGCTCCCTGGATTCTCCCCTTGTTCTTCTCCTTTTTTCCTTCCCATGGTGTTTCTCTCTCCCCTCTCCCGTGGATGCTACTTTAGGTTTCCCTTAATGATAGTGGATGAGTGGTTTTCCCCCACTTAACCACTTAATTAGTGTTAATCCCTAGTTGGGCCTAAAGCCTAACTTTTGGACCTTCAAATAAGCCCGAAACCATAACCTAACTAGCCCAAAAGTTCCTTAACTCATATACCTATGACTCGGGACCAATTTTAAATATTAAAAGTATTAAACCGAGTTTCTAACGCGTCCCAATTATTTTTATCTTGCTTAGGCATTTTTAATATGTTCCAATGATGCGCGCCCATAAATTTATTTATGTGATTTATTTTTCACTTGCTAGCTTAATATGTTCAGTTGAGTTTTATATTTATACAATCCCGAATAAATGTTTATTTAAATTAAAAAATTTATTCCCAAATTAATATCACATCATCAAAATTAATTTAATCGAAATATTTTATTAAAAAATTACAGGTTATTAGATTCTCCTCCCCTTATAACGGAGTTTCGTCCTCGAAATTCGCTAAAGCCCAACCTTATGTTTTTAATCCGCATTATTAATCCAAGTTTTATGCTCAATTAGTCCATACCCATATCCCATGAGGTAAAAGGAAACGCTCAACCATGCCTATCATAATATCACTAGGGTGTTCATATATTCCACATTATATGAATATACATATTACATTTACAAAGATGGATGGAACATATACATCAAATTTGTACCATTCATATAAAGCATATCCATACACCGATTATAATGTTATATATGTACATGAGAAAGAAAATAATGATCTTAGTATTCGACTTCCCTCAACTCCTGACTTTTTCCAATTTCGTGTGTTGGACATCTCGCAAGCAAATTTCAAACAAAGAACCCTCTCGATAAACTATTGCGCGCCTTAGTCTGTTATTGAGATCCATCGGCCCAAGATTAAAGAAAGTGAAATAAGGATGAATGTAGGCTGTAATAATATAAATTTTAACTTTTGCCTATTGTCAACTAAAGTCTCATATCGTAAAAAGGGATACACTAAATCCCAATAAACTTACCCATTTACTTATACTAATAACAGTAAGCCAAAATATCCTAAAGTCTAACATCTCTCAGCTCTCGACCTTTACTACTTTCATACGTGGGATGTCTCGCAAGAGAAATCCAAACAAGGAACCCTCCTGATACACTATTATATAGCATTGCCGGTCGTTGAGATCTGTCAGTCCAGGACCCATGTTTATAATATGCTCATAAATTTTTGTAAGGATCTCCATCCCTATAGTCAACCATTTAACCATATTTAGACTCAAAATGTCACAATTTCCTTTAGTATTTTCCACTGTGAAAATAAACATTAATACCGACTAGTCACACCACATTTGACTATTAAATTTAATTATTTTCGTATATATCAATACAAACACTATGGTTTAAGTTCTCCTGAGGTAAATTCCCATATCCTAACACACTAGGCATCATAGGTTCCTGTCCCTCAACTCGCGGGCGAAAAAAAGGAAAACGGAGTCTACCCTCCCCAATGTGCAATTGAGATATCGTCTACTAAGTAGTACCGTGCACTAGTACTAAACTAAGCATATCCTATAAAATAAAAAAAATAGTGATCATACCATCACTGTCTATGCTGGCACTAGTCCCTCTCCTGATGCAAGATGATACACGCGCCCGTACTATAGCTGCGGCTGCGATTGCTGCCCCTGAGATGGAGCAGGTAGCGCTGGTGCGGCTGGAACTACCGCCACTGGATGTACCTGCAATAGTCTGTGCTCTTCCTGGGGTGCCTGGTGTCCCCGTTGTCCCCCTAACTCTTATGCTTATCGATTCCCCTGAGGGCACCTCCTGGCGAGGTGGCCCTTCTCACCACAAACAAAGCAATTGCCCTGGAACTGGTACCTATCCGGATGTACCCCCTGTTGGTCCTGATTTTAGTCCCTTTGGCCCTGATAGTCCCCCTATTGCTATCCTTGTTGACCCTGGACCTATCGACCCTGTATGTTCTTATTATCGGGACCCCTATATCTCTTATTTTGCTCGGAAGATTGAGGACCCCAAGATTGTTGGGTCTCCTGACTCCTACTCCTACTCACCATACTTTGTTGGTTAGACGCCTCGAAGTGGTGTCTCTTCTCCCTCGTTTCCTTATGAAATGACCTATGGTCTTGGTAATCCAGTAAAGAAACATTCACTACTTGGTTATATGTAGTGAAAGCCAGATTCCCCAATAGTGATTGTCTGATGTGCCAAGCTGGCCCCTTAATGAAATGATCCATCTTCATATTTTCGTTACGAACATATCCCTTTGCAAAATATGATAGGGCCGTGAATTTCTCCTCGTACTCAGCAACAGTACGTCCCTCTTGTTTATGCTCCAGAAATCTATTCCTCATCTCGGACTGCATAGCTAGGGGAAAATATATCCCCTCTAATCTCTCCCAGAACTAGCCGATAGTGAGGCTGTCCCTCTCCTCGGCAGTCGTAACAACCTCCCACCACTGAAAAGAGGCCCCTACTAATTTTAATGAAGCTAGCATCTATTTCTGAATTGGCATACATTAAACCATCCTCAAATGTCTCTCGATGTTCTTCTTCCATTGACTAACAACCAATATATCTGATCCTCTGGCAAACTCTAGAGGTTGTCCCTTAACAAAGGCCTCCCTCGCTCGGTCCCATGTGTAGCCATGTGCCTGTGATGGAATAGCCACCTGCTGGGGTGGTGGATGCTGGGGTGCCTGTGGAAGTGGAAAATGCTGAAGCATGTATGCCATCGCCGTAGATACCGCCTGAGACATAATAGTGGCAATCTCCGCGGGGGTGATCAACTGTGGGGCCTGTGGAGCCTGGGGTGGCTCCGGGTGGAACTCCTCCTCCCCAACTGGTGGGATAACTCTCCTGGGTCTACCCCTACGTACGTTTTCCATCTGAAAGCAAACAAGGTTCGAATTAGTAATTGATCATAAAGATGACAAGGATTCCTAAACATATGGCTCTACATTAAAGAACGCAACACAGAACGTAACGAGCTCAAACACTTATCCTAAGAAACTAGAATCATGATCTGATACCAACTGTAACAACCCCCATTTTCTCACATAAAGGCTGGCCAGGCACGATACGCTGAAGATGGGGCTTACCGATCAATTAATACCATTCTCAGCACAACGTAATAAACTATCGTTGTTTTAAAAGCCGATAGTTTAAAACTTTATGAACAAGTCTATGAAAATAATTTAAAACCAAACCACAATAAATTAATAATAATAAATCCAACAGTAAGTACAATCACTACTCCAACAAAACGTGAAGAAATAAATAAAACTTGGGCTTATTCCCTTATAATGCTTTCAAAATGAAATAGCTAAACTTTGACAGAAGATCACCTAGGCTAGAGTCAACAAAGCTGAAACATGATAAGTTCGAGAGATTCCAAGGTTGGTATATTACCAGTCCCGTTATCCCTGTCTAATAGTATAACCTGGGAGAAACATTTATATTTGGGTCAGAGCCCGAGGTGTGCAAGAATTAACTTGAATAATTTAAGATGCAATAAAACAGTCAATGCACGAATATTTAATCACCCTTTCGTCACTCACATGTATATAACACATCACCCCTCTTCTAAGTGTGGAATCATTCGCACCCCAATAATTCCCAAATAATAAATGGTGACATCAAATAAATTTATAAACAGGTATCCTGATAAATAATTGTTCAAATGCAATTCCTATATATAATTGTCAACATTCATTTATACCAATCTCATAATTCTTTCCGAAAAGCATAAATATCTATTATGTAACATAGGGTCTCATACATAAATACTGTCTACTTTCTTAGACAATTAAAGTAATTTAATTAAAGTTCGGTCACTTAATAATACATGCCCTTTCATATATTTGACACACAAGGGCATCTACCGTTGGTGTTTATTCATACTCTATCGGAATGTCCAGAGGAATCTCTTATTACTAAACGGATGTAACAAAACACACATACATTGGGGGCGGTCCTTACGTAGTATGTAACACCCCGCTCAATTGGGACAACGGGGTGGCCAGCCACCCCCACCGAACTACACCGGGCGCTACAAAATAAATATCGTTCTCAGCATGTGACAAATATGAGACATATAAAATCAATCCACAAGATGAATAATAATCAATCGGAATCCCAAAGAATAATTGTACTATAAAAACCATCACATGCTAAACTCCAATTAAATCCAATCTCCAAAATATGAATTAATATAAAATTTGAATAATAAACCAACTTTAAATACTCCAACTGGAATCCTCAAACAACTTTGGAACCGAATGGGCCAATAAAATCCACGTGAAGTTTCATAATGAAATACGACGGAAAGGAAAATTAAACTAAATAAAATAGTAAAGTAATCAACTCCAGCTGCACCTCCAAACAAATATCGCCAAATAGTCCTATGCAGCTTATCCAAGGCTTACTCTGAAAATATTAGTAACGCACGACGTCAGAGCCTCGATCATGAATACACACTACTCCCCTTAAATAGGGTCCATGAACCCAAACAATAGCATTATACGCAATAAATATCACAATAGAGTATTTTAATTAATAAGAGATAATTAAACGTAAGAAATATAAATCACTAACTACCCCCAAAGATTCTTTATAAAGTTCACACCAATATCATTTTAAATATCCCACAGTCCCAAAGTGTTAATTTAATTAAATTAAGCTAAATTATCTTATTTCTCAATTCTTACTTTAATTAAGTATAGCGGTCCTCCCGCCTCGGGTGATTTCTCCACCAAAATAAACATCCCCTCGTAAAAACGTCAACTGATCCATTTAAACTGTCCACCCCTACTGATTGACGAGGTTACACACACGACACGACATAAAATGCCGCCTGGACCGTTTAAAATGTTGGCCCTCGCTGATTATATTGCCAATATTATTTAATACCCATCTTATTATCTTAGGTATTAATTCTCAATTCTCAATTTCACAATTTTCAAATTATCCCACCCTTTTAATCGATGTGAGATCCTCAAATTACCCCACAGTCTCATACCTAAGGGTCCCCAAGTACACATGCGTCCTATCCTACATATAGGATGAATCACCAACATAAAACACGCCCTAGTGTCATGCTTAGTCTAACGAAATGACGATAAAACGTAAAAATCTGCCCCACCCCGAAATATCAAATTCTCACGAATTTACACTAATTAGTCCCATACCTAGCAAGCATAAAGTTTAACCAAGGCCTACCCACTACTCCCATACCTAGTAAGCATCCTAAAAATAGGTTTGAGCAACATACTACCTAAAAGACCCTCGTCGCCGCGATGGCAAAAATGATTAAAACAAATCACACAATACACAATTCAATATGCACAACATAGCAATTTAATCATAAAGGTCTCAATTTAATTTAAATCAGATAATAACACCGTCGTTGATTTCAACACAATTAATTCCACGGAATAATGTTAAATTAATTAAAAAGCAATAATATTCTCCTATGTCATAATCGTTCTCTTTTATAAGTCAACTAATTTTTATTAGTGCGAACGCGTCCCGATAATCATATAAATAATCCCATAAAAATTCTACACGAGAACCTATACCCAAAATCATACAAACCCAATAATCTCACCTACGCACCCAAGAGTTTCAAAGATTTAATCATATTTAAAAGTTTCATAAAAACGGTCCCAAAATTTAGTGTCCACTTTGTCTAATTAAGTCGCTAATTGCTTTTAAAAAAATGCAATTAAGGGTTTAGGCGACACTTAAAACGCAAAATACTAAAGGAAAGAAATAGAGTATTGATGCTTGTAAAATTGTTGGTTGAAAATTTTGAATACTCTATTGCGTTCGTGTCGTGAAAATAAATAAGTTTTCTTCTTAAGCCTTCTTGAAAATATGTAGTTTTGACCTCTCAAAATATAATTGGAGTTTTGTTTAATGGATGTTTGGAGTAAAATATATGGGTCTGACTATTTTGGGTTTAGAGAAAAAAAAGGGCTTGACTTTTTAAAGTGAATCAGTGCTCTTTATTATAAGTTGATGTAAAAGAGTCCAACAATTTTCCAACTCTTAAAAGATAAATATATACATATACCAACAATCCCATGTAGTCAATGTGGGTCCCAAAATTTTTGGGGTAACCCTCTCAATTAACTGTCGTGCGTGTTTAAAAAAGATGGGAGGCAGCCATTCTTGAAATCATCATCTCACATGGAACAAGACAAAGGATAAATAAATAATAAAAAAATAAGCTCCAGCCTTTTTGGATCCATGCGCCAACAGTTAAACAAGGAGGATTTGTGCCTCTCTCTCTCCTTATCTCACCATAAGTGGGTTAAAAAGTGTTCAACATTTTTTTTTTCAAAGAGGCCAATTATTCATCATGCCAAAATCAAATGTTTTAATTTACAAAATTTTAAAATTACGGATTCATTAATGTTTATTTAATTATAAAAAGAATCAAATTTCGACCAAAACACTCTTTCTAATTTGTTAGTCCACCTTTCTAATTGTAAAAAATTTTAAATCTAAAAAAAATGCCTTTTCGACTTTTTAATTTAAAACACATTATTTAAGTTTTAAAATTATGGGGTGTTACATATTTCCTCACTAGCACAAGAATTTCGTCCTTGAAATTAGATGATGCATAAACGTCAAACGTAAATCGCACCCATAAAATGTCACAATTGGGTGTCCATACACACAATCCTACCCGAACGTAATCTTTAATAAAATAAAATATATATAACACCTACATATATATAAGTATTTAAGAAAATATTATGTACCGCGATACTCTCTACTAGCCACGTCGTGATTCCTGCTGAGCTGCCTCGGCATGAGGCTGAATTAAGTAGAACCTCCCATAACCGCTATTGGTTTGTGTTGTGGCCACTTCCCGACCACCTGGCGATGTCGATGCTGCTAGTGCTCCCTGAACACCTGTCGCTGCTAAAACTGGAGGCCTCATTCCTTGATGTCCATGTACTCCTTGATCTTGTTGTCCTTGTGCACCTTGGCATTGTTGGCCCTGTGCCACTTGACTCTCTTGGACCTCCCTCTTGTTACACTGAGCCGCTCGATGTCCTATTTTTCGACAGAAAAAACATGTACCCTTAATAGCTCCTAAACTCATACCCTAGTTTTGCTCCCCTGTTGTCCTTGTTTTGTTCTCTGTTTCTTCCAAGCTTGGTCATTGTCACACCCCATTAAATTCTAGTATCGATCGCCACTAAAACTAAGTCGGGCATGAGTAAATAAATACCATTCTTAACATGATACAGATATGAGACATAAATAAATCAATCCATAAGATAAATAATTTGAATCAATCTCCAATGATCATAAACAACTAAAAGATCAAATATCCATTACATGCTAACTTCGAATAAATCCAATTTTCAATAATAATAAAACTCAATATAGATATAACTCCGAATAACTAAAATAGAACCCATAAACAACTTTGGAACCGAATAGCCAAATAACTCTCTTAACTGAGTCTCATAATGAAATACGACTGAAAGGAAAGTCTAAACTAAAACAAAGTAATAAAGTAATTCAGCTCCAGCTGCACCTCCAAACGATAACTCCGATAACTCATGCAACTTCTCCAATTCTAGTCCTGAAAAAGATTAGTCAACGCATGGGTCAGAGCCAAAGCCCCGAGAAAGAATACACACAACTCCCATAAAATAGGATCCTTGAATCCAAACAGTAGCATTACACGCAATAAATATCACAATAGAATGTTTTAAATTAAACGGAATAATTAGATGCGATAAATATAAATCACTAACTACCCGAAGGAATCCCCATTTAAAAATTCACACCAATATGATTTCAAATCCCCAAGTCCCACGATGTTAATTTAATTAAATTAACCAACTTTTCTTATATCCTCAATTTATTATGGCGGTCCTCCCGCCTCGGGTGATTTCTCCACCAAAATAAACATCCCCACATCAAAATGTCGGCTGGCCTGTTTAAACTGTCGGCCCTCGCTGATTATATCGCCAATATATTTTAATAACCATCTTATTATCTTAGGTATTAATTATAAATTTCTCAATTTCACAATTTATAAATTACCACACCCTTTTAATCGATGTGAGATCCTCAAAATACCCCTTATTCCCATACCTAAGGGTCCCCATGTTATAAATACGTCCTACTCTATACATTTGATGAATTTCTAACTTAAATCTCTACCTAATCTCATGCCTAGGCAAGCGCAACGAAGATAAAGTATCAAAAATCATCCCACTCCCGACATAATAAAGTCATAATAATCTACCCTCACCAGTCCTATACCTAGAAGGTGTAAATCATCAAAAGGCCTACACACTAGTCCCATACCTAGAAGGCATTCTAAAATATAGGGAGAGCAAAATTACCCAACAACCCGTCGCCACAAAGGCAATATAATGATACCAACAAGTCACACAAACAAGCGTAATTAATCAACGTATAAAACTACGCATGATAGTCCAATTCAATTAAACCTTAATTTAATTATCACCTCGACATAAACATCCAATTAATCTCATTTAATTATTCAAATTAAATATATCGCTATTTCATCATTTAAAACATCAAAATTCTACTTTCATTGTTTCAACACAAATTACATGAGTTCTATGCCCCCAGATCCATTTATTTTAAAACTAGGGTTTTTCTACATACAACCTACACCAATAAAACCCAAAATCACTCATGAATCCTACGTACCCAAAGGGTTATGAATATTATTCAGATTAAAAGATTTTATGAAAAATAACCCCATAGTTAGTGTCCACCTTTTCTAATTAAGTTGTTAATTATTTTTAAGAAAACATGTAATTAAGTGTTTAGATGATACTTAAAACGCATAATACTAAAGGAAACGAATAGAGTATCTATGCCTGTGAAGATCGTGTTAAAAATCTGATTAGAAATCTAGATTCCACTCCAAAAATTCGCAAAGAAGTGTTCTTGAATCAATCTTGATTACGCCCCAAATAAGCGTCCCAAAACTTGTGACAAAAACTTGATTTTGTAGGAGGTTGATTTAAAATGGTTGAGAAGAGAAATATTTTGAATGGTTTTCTCATGAAAAATTGATTATGAGAACTCCCCCTACAGATTAATACTCTTATATACTAATTAGGAATCCTAATCCCACTCTAACACTACAAACAAAATCACCGAACCGCCTTAAATCTGGCATAGTCGATCGATCGATTGAACAGGTACGTGACCACTGTCATTCTCCTTCGTTTAATACCATTTAACTAAAAATCAATTTTTTTATTAGTTACGGACTAAATCCGTGACAAATGTTTTTCCTTTTTTTAATACTAAACTTAAAACTCTCATGAAAACTTCATTTTTAATCCTATTTCGATTCCGTTTGAAATTCTACTTTCCAAATTGTAAGGACACAAATTTCCAATTGAGTCCATATATAGTTTTGGCTCAATTCCGGACAAAAACATTTATTCATAGGATAGTATTTATTTGTAATATTCTCAAGCCTATGAAGTGTGAGTTGAAGACGTAGCGGCAAAGAATTTAAAGCTTCATCAAAATGCCGGTTTGTGTGCCTCGTTTCTACGTCATCAACTAAGGTTCCATGCTCCCAAGGTATGAATGTAATTATATGTATATAGGAGCTTGGAACAATTTGTATTGGGTGTTAGGTGTAATAAAAACTGCATTTTATTTTTAGAAAGAATCAAATAGAACTTTAATATAAGTATATAAAAGTTTCTGGGCCAAAAATCGAATTTTACAACTTTCTGTTCGTTCGTTAGAAATGTCGTTCGAACGAGTTTTGTCGTTCGAACCAGTTTCGTTCGAACGAGTTTTGTCGTTCGAACCAGTTTCGTTCGAATGAGTTTTGCCAACGACCCTAACTGGTCAGTCGTTCGATATGTCGTTCGATATGTCGTTTGATATGTCGTTCGAATGAATGTTCGTTCTAATGAGGTATCTAACGAACTTCTAACGAGCCCAGGCTGGTCGCTCTTTAGAAGTCTCATTCGAACGAGAATCAAGTTCGTTCGAACTAGATTCCAGCGGGAACAGTTATTTGGCAGTTTTTTGCAGTTTTTCCCCACTCCTCCACTTGGTTTTCAACCAACTTTTTTCATACATTATTATGTGCGGGAAACACATTTTCCAAGACAACTTTTCCATCCTAATACATCTCCTAGAGAGAGTTTGAGAGATTATATTAAAAAGGGAAAATGTTCATGTTTGAGTGTTCTTCAACTTAAAGAAAAATCTTTAAACACTTATTTTACACCCAATAATTGTTTATTCCAAGTTTCTATATTCATATTCTTTACTTGGAGTTTTGGCACCGGTTTATCTCTACCGAATTCAAGAAGAGACGTTTCGGGTTTGCTTCTACACCCCATCACAAAGAAGACTTTTTGTTGAGATTCTACCCACACAGAGAAAGGCTCCATGCTTGGGTGACGGTGACCATATAAAGTCCCATCGGTGGATTCCGAGACCGCGGTGGTGTTCCGAGGTTGTCCGCTAGGAAGAGGTTTCTACGAGAAGGAGCGTCGAGGCTTGAGAGGGATCGAGTCAGTCGTTGTAAGTCTATCTGTCTTGTAATTGTAATTCCGTATCTAGTGGACTTGTGGCTAGGGCCGTCCGAGGTTGTTTCCCGTCTTGGGTTTTTCCTCGTACATCTCGGCGTAGTGTGACATTGTTTATTTTATCTTGCTCATTAATTTAGAATCCATGCTTAGGATAATTTCAAGATAAAATTTGGTTTAATTTTCACACTCATTTAATTTGGGACTTAATTTAAATATTGGGTAAATTTGGTTTATTCAAGTCATTTGCTAAAATTGGTTTTGCCTAACTTTGTTTAAATGAATAATCATGACTTAGGCAAATTCTAGGACTTGAATTATGTTTTAATTTGTTTTGAAGAAATTAAAACTTGTTGTTATTTTTGAAAGTTGAACCATCACCTGTTTTTATAACGCTTCCGCATCATTCATTGAGTTTTGTTTTAAAAGGAAATTAAATTGTTTTGAATTATTTAAAACCCGGGGATTATTCCACTCCTTCACAAATAATAAAATCAACATAATTAATTAATAAAAATCCAAAAATCTTACATTTTATTTTTTCTCGAAAATTCCCATTTAATTAAATAAATCTATTATAAAAACACGGGGTGTTACATAATTCTCCACAAGCAAAGAATTTCGTCCTCGAAATTAGACGAATCATACACATCAACGCATAAATCTCGCAAAAAGAAAATAAGGCTCACATATGCCTACCCGTAGAATTCTATAATTGGGCGCCCATACACCCAATCCTACGCGCGCCTACTCCACAAACAACAAAATAATATATATATATTGCCTATATGCATACGCATAACTGTGAAAATAAGGGCGTACCACACGCTCTCACAAATCCCCCACTCGATCCTGTATCCGAAAGTCATCAAAATACTAACGTCCTCAAATTAAATCTCAACATAAAAAAATTGATACATACGATACCTAACATCTGTACTAAAATCTCCAAAATAATTATCGTATTCAAAATCAATTTTAAGGATCCTCACATTAAGCTTACTAATTGTAAACTCAATGCCTACGACGTTTTTAGCACAAAGCATCACATCTCTAAGAAATACATCTATCACGTATGATAGACCCTCTACCTTAAGAAGTACGATTCAAGAAAGGGAATCAAATATCGGCAACGCGAAAGCTAAACGGACTCATAACCTATGAGACCTAAGATCATGTTCTGATACAATCTGTCACACTCCGTTAAATTCTGGCATCGGCCGCCAGCAAAACTAAGTTGGGCATGAGTAAATAAATATCATTCTTGGCATGAGAAAGATATGATACATAAATAAAACAGTCTATAAGATAAATAATTGAATCATTCTCTAATGATCATAAACAACTAAAAGATAAAATATCAATTACATGCTTACTCCGAATAAATCCAATTTCCAATAATAATAAAACTAAATAAAGATCCAACTCTGAATAACTAAAATAGAACCCATAAAAAAATTTGGAACAGAATGTCTCAATAACTCTCTTAACTGAGTCTCATAATGAAATACGACTGAAAGGAAAGTCTAAACTAAAACAAAGCAATAAAGTAATTAAGCTCCTGCTGTACATCCAAACGATAACTCCGATAAACTTATGCAGCTTCTCTAATTCTAATCTTGAAAAAGATTAGTCAACGCATGGGTCAGAGACAAATCCCCGAGCAATAATACACAATACTCTCCTAAAATAGGATCCTCGAATCCAGATAGTAGCATTATACGCAATAAATATCACAATAGAATATTTTAAATTAAATGGGATAATTAGACGCGATAAATATAAATCACTAACTACCCGAAGGAATCCCCATTTAAAAATTCACACCAATATGATTTTAAATTCCCAAGTTCCACGATGTTAATTTAACTAAATTAACCAACTTTTCTTATATCCTCAATTTATTATGGAGGTCCTCCTGCCTCGGGTGATTTCTCCACCAAAATACACATCCCCTCGTCATAACGTCGGCTGGCCCGTTTAAACTGTCAGCCCTCGCTGATTGACGAGGTTCTACACACGACATGACATAAAACGCCGGTTGGACCATTTAAGCTGTCGACCCTCGCTGATTATGTCACCAATATATTGTAATACCCTTCTTATTATCTTCGGCATTAATTCTCAATTTCACAAGTTATAAATTATCCCACCCTTTTAATCGATGTGAGATCCTCAAAATACCCCTTAGTCCCATACCTAAGGCTCCCCATGTTATCAATATTGCATATGATGAATTTCTAACTTAAATCTCTACCTAGTCTCTTGCCTAGGCTAGCGTAACGACGATAAAGTATCAAAAATCAGCCCACCCCCACCATAATAAAGTCACAATAATCTACCCTCACTAGTCCTATACCTAGAAGGTGTAAATCATCAAAAGGTCTACCCACTAGTCCCATACCTAGAAGGCATTCTAAAATATAGGGAGAGCAAAATTATCCAACAACCCATCGTCACAAAGGCAATATAATGATACTAACAAGTCACACAAACAAGCATAATTAATCAACGTATAAGACTATGCATGATAGTCGAATTCAATTAAACCTTAATTTAATTATCACCTCGACATAAATATCCAATTAATCTCATTTAATTATTTAAATTAAATATATCGCTATTTCATCATTTAAAACATCAAAATTCTAATTTCATTGTTTCAACACAAATTACATGAGTTATACGCCCCCAAATCCATTTATTTTAAAACTATGATTTTTCTACATACAACCTACACCAATAAAGTCTAAAATCACTCATGAATCCTACGTACCCAAAGGGTTATGAATATTATTCAGATTAAAATATTTTATAAAAAAACAACCCCATAGTTAGTGTCCACTTTTTCTAATAAAGTTGTTAATTATTTTTAAGAAAACATGTAATTAAGTGTTTAGGCGACACTTAAAACGCATAATACTAAAGGAAATGAATAAAGTGTCCATGCCTGTTAAGATCGTGTTGAAAATCTGATTAGAAATCTAGATTCCACTCGAAAAAATAGCAAAGAAGTATTCTTGAATCAATCTTGATTACGCCCCAAATAAGCCTCCCAAAACTTATGACAAAAACTTGATTTTGTTGGAGGTTGATGAATATGGTTGAGAGGAAAAATATTTGAAAGTGTTATCTGATGAAGAATTTGAGAAAAAGTGATTATGAGAACCCCCTATGGATTAATACTCTTATATACTAATTAGGAATCCTAATCCCACTCTAACACTATAAACAAAATCACCGAACCGCCTCAAATCGGGCATAGTCGATCGATCCACTCCCTAGGTCGATCGATTGATCGAACAGGTAGGTGACCACTGTCATTCTCCTCCGTTTAATACCATTTAACCAAAAATCAATTTTTTTATTAGTCACAGACTAAACCTGTGACAAATGTTTTTCCTTTTTTTTAAGGCTAAACTTAAAACTCTCATAAAAACTTCATTTTTATGAAGTTTTTCCAAATAATAAAAATCAACATAATTAATTAATAAAATCAACATAATTAATTCCTACTTCGATTCCGTTTGAAATTCTACTTTCCAAATAATAAAATCAACATAATTAATTAATAAAAATCCAAAAATCTTAAATTTTATTTTTTCTCGAAAATTCCCATTTAATTAAGTAAATCAATTATAAAAACATGGGGTGTTACATACTTCCCCACTAGCAAAGAATTTCATCCTCGAAATTAGACGAAGCATACACATTAACTCATAAATCTCACAAAAAGAAAATAAGACTCACATATGCCTACCCGTAGAATGCTATAATTGGGCGCCCATACACCCAATCCTATGCGCACCTACCCCACGAACAACAAAATAATATATATATTGACTATATGCATACGCATACCAGTGAAAATAAGGGCGTACCACACGATCTCACAAATCCCCCACTCGATCCTATATTCGAAAGTCATCAAAATGCGAACGTCCTAAAATTAAATCTCAACATAAAAAAATCGATAGATACGATACCCAACATCTGTACTAAAATCTCCAAAATAATTATCGTCTTCAAAATCAATTTTAAGGATCCTCACATTAAGCTTACTAATTCTAAACTCAATGCCTACGACGTTTTTAGCACAAAGCATCACATCTCCAAGAAAAACATCAAACACGTATGCTAGAGCCTCTACCTTAAGAAGTACGATTCAACAAAGAGAATCAAAGATCGGCAATGAGGAAGCTAAACAGACTCATAACCTACGAGACCTAAGACCATGCTCTGATACAATCTGTCACACTCCATTAAATTCTGGAGTTGGCCGCCACCAAAACTAAGTCGGGCATGAGTAAATAAATATCATTCTTGGCGTGAGACAGATATGATACATAAATAATCAGTCCATAAGATAAATAATTGAATCAATCTCTAATGATCATAAACAACAAAAAGATAAAATATCCATTACATGCTAACTCCGAATAAATCCAATTTCCAATAATAATAAAACTGAATAAAGATCCAACTCTAAATAACTGAAATAGATCCCATAAACAACTTTGGAACCGAATGACCCAATAACTCTCTTAACTGAGTCTCATAATGAAATACGATTGAAAGGAAAGTCTAAACTAAAACAAAGCAATAAATTAATTTAGCTCCTGCTATACCTCCAAACGATAACTCTGAAAAACTTATGCAGCTTCTCAAATTCCAATCTTTAAAAAGATTAGTCAACGCATGGGTCAGAGCCAAAGCCCCGAGCAAGAATACACACTACTCCCCTAAAATAGGATCCTTGAATCCAGATAGTAGCATTATACGCAATAAATATCACAATAGAATATTTTAAATTAAACGGGATAATTAGACGCGATAGATATAAATCACTAACTACCTGAAGGAATCCCCATTTAAAAATGCACACCAATATGATTTTAAATTCCCAAGTCCCACGATGCTAATTTAACTAAATTAACCAACTTTTCTTATATCCTCAATTTATTATGGCGGTCCTCCCGTCTCGGATGATTTCTCCACCAGAATACACATCCCCTCGTCATAACTCCGGCTGGCCCGTTTAAACTCTCGGCCCTCGCTGATTGATGAGGTTCCACACACGACACGACATAAAACGCCAACTGGACCGTTTAAACGGTTGGCCCTTGCTCATTATGTTGCCAATATATTTTAATACCCGTCTTATTATCTTCGGTATTAATTCTCAATTTCTCAATTTCCCAATTTATAAATTACCCCACCCTTTTAATCGATGTGAGATCCTCAAAACACCCATTAGTCCCGTACCTAAGGGTCCCCATGTTATAAATATTGCATATGACGAATTTCTAACTTAAATCTTTACCTAGTCTCATGCCTAGGCTAGCGCAACGACGATAAAGTATCAAAAATCAGCCCACGCCCGACATAATAAAGTCACAATAATCTACCCTCACTAGTCCTATACCTAGAAGGCGTAAATCATCAAAAGGCCTACCCACTAGTCCCGTACCTAGAAGGCATCCTAAAATATAGGGAGAGAAAAATTACCCAACAACCCGTCATCACAAAGGCAATTTAATAATACCAACAAGTCATACAAACAAGCGTAATTAATCAATGTCTAAAACTACACATGATAGTCCAATTCAATTAAACCTTAATTTAATTATCACCTCGACATAAATATCCAATTAATCTCATTTAATTATTTAAATTAAATATATCGCTATATCATCATTTAAAACATCAAAATTCTAATTTCGTTGTTTCAACACAAATTACATGAGTTATACCCCCAAAATCCATTTATTTTAAAACTAGTTTTTTTTACATGCAACCTACACCAATAAAATCCAAAATCACTCATGAATCCTACGTACCCTAAGGATTATGAATATTATTCAAATTAAAAGATTTTATAAAAAAAGAACCCCATAGATAGTGTCCACTTTTTCGAATTAATTTGCTAATTATTTTTAAGAAAACATGTAATTAAGTGTTTAGACGACAGTTAAAATGCATAATACTAAAGGAAAGGAATAAAGTATCCCTTCCTCTGAAGATCGTGTTGAAAATCTGATTAGAAATTCGGATGTGACACCCCGACTAATTAAATACCGGGTAGCTACTCCTTTATTAAATTAATTCAAAATGCCAAGTTGGCCCAGTTAATAGCATCACTGTCGAAAACATTTTAATGATTACTAACCACCTAGTATTTAAAAAAGTAAGTGCCAAAAATTAAAGTCTGATTAACATGCAACAAGTGTAATAAAGAATAATAACACCATTCACCATAAAGAAGTAAATAGAATGAACATCACATAACGTAAATAAAGCCTGGAGGAAAAACTCCTCACTACAATCCCATAACTGAAATAAGTAAACCGAAAACTAAAACAGTACATGCCAAAGTCTGAAACTGAAATGGAAATGTAACTCTAATAGAAATGGGCAACATGCCCTACAACTGATAGATACTGAAGCTGGAATCCAAGTGAATAGAGGCGTCTACAAGCAAATCCTTGTAGCTTCCACAAAGAGCTACAGCTCGTCACCTGAATGAGAATCCTATGCTTGGTGTCCTTGTGGCTGGGCACCTAAAATGGTTTTACAAAGAAAAATAGATTTGAAAAGCAAACGGGTCAGAGCCCGAATGTGGAGTTATATTTTAAAAACCTGCAAGTGCTTTAAAAACATTTAAAACATTAAATGCAAAGTACATGTTAGGACGTGCACTCACATGATATTCTCACCTCTCGTCTAACTGTGCACTCCTAACGTAAGTACCCATCTATAACGACACAAACCACTAGCTAAGTGACATCATCTCTAGCTAGACTATCATAGGTCCTACCCATATTACTTGGTTCTATTAACATTATAACGCTCGTAATTAAGTAGGGGTTTAACGTAAACTCAGATGCTCAAATGCAATATATATATCACTATCAGTTAACTCGTTATATTTCTCGAAGCAATACCGTAATTATATTCACAACATTAACATGAAGGTTCCCATTAATTAAGCGTATATCATTCACATCATAAATATACAGTATAAGCACCCCGAGAACTAAGCTGCGGTGCACACATACTCTGCTATCCATCCCGGTACATCACGTACATAAGGATTACATATTCCGAATCTCTCAGGAATAGTTCACAGATAACAACATCACAAACAATGGAGGCGAACACAGTCACATCACATAGGTCACGCACATACCTACGCTCCTACGATCAGCGGACTTATTAATATCCCAATAAGTCTTTCTATGACCTATGTTCATCAAGGTAACCAGTCTAAATTCGGGAACACAAGGATTAGAGGGCCCTAAGCGAACATAAACCTCCCGTGATAACAAGTATGGTAGGTATGTCACACACACAATTCATATACCAATACTAAGTAAACACACATCTTAGTAATCTCGTAATTTAATCGTAGTACATATCGCATTCTCGTACTAACTTATAATTATCGCAATTTATACTATTCCGGTTTATCATCATACGCGCCATAATCTATTCTCACGTCGTAGTAGACACTCACGTCTCAACCCAAACGGTTCATTGAAATAAATCTCTCGTATATAAATTTACTCCTCGTAATAACCCAAAAGTCCCAAATCTATCCTTACATCATCAAAGGAAGGTTATCTATATCCTCGAACAAGTTTACGGGACTCCAAAAATCAAAACAGTCCAAAAAGGCCCAAACTGTCAACTCGTTAGAAGTCTCGTTCGAACGAGACTGTTCGAACGAGATCCCTCTGTCAACTCGTTAGAAGTCTCGTTCGAACGAGGCTGTTCGAACGAGATTCCAGTTCGTTCGAACGAACTGTACCTTCTAACGATATCTCGTTCGAACGAGGTATCGAACGAAATCCCTTTTCGTTAGCAGCGACTGGTCAACTCGTTCGAACGAGTTCGTTCGAACGACCTGGGTAGGGGCTTCTAACGACCTGCCAGTTTCGTCCCAGATTTTCCTAAAACTCGTTTCTCACCATTTTTAACACCTCAAGTCTTCTCCAAAGTTCGTTCTAACAATGTTTTAAGTCCTCTAATCATACTACAACATGCTAAGGTCATATACTAACATCTTTTAAGGCATTAATGCATCCTAAACATCATTAAATCACAAGATTTTATACTTTTCCCCAATTTTATCAAGAACATGAACCCTAGATTTACATCATCATCAAATCCCAGAATTTAATCCGTTTTAATTTCTTCTAATCACAATTATCATGAGAATAATCAACTACCTATCATTCTACATGCAATTCTCTTCAAAATTTTCAAGTTCTAAACTCCAAACTACATGGGTTTTCATATTTCACCAAGAACAAACACAAAATTCGAATTTTTCTAACATGGAAAGAACATTCTTTGAAATTAAATGGAATTAAGTCACTTGCCTTGGTTGTCTCTGAGTTTGGTGTAGGTTTGATGAAGCTTTTCTGCAGAATTCCCTCTCTCCAAGCTTCTTCTCCAATGGTGGCTAGGGTTTGATTTGGGAAACTTAGAAAACTCTTCTAATAACCTACGTAGCCTTCTAGGTTAATATGGTTTGGTTAATGGGCTTAGTGGGTTAAATCCACATCAGATTAAAACTCCCAATTTTCGTCACTTTTAATTCCTCAAAAATGTAAAATTACCAAAATACCCTTTAAGTTGCCGGTATGGCCTAAAAATGCCTCGGGACCCAAACTATACCCCCGGCTAGTGTTTTCTGACTATCTCGACCCTTCCGGACGCGTTGGCGCACTCAAAACGACCATACGGATTATAGATTTTAAATTCACTTTTTATAATCAAAATATTACACAGTGACGCGGCGGTCCCACGCGTCTAAAAATTTCTAAAATGCCGTATATAAATCTCACGATAAATTTCATAATTTCCAATTTCATATATACTCATATATGCACATAATTAAATACCAACTCACATCTCATTAGTATTTATAACCCGGATTAATTTCCAATTAATACGCATTTAATTAATTAATCCCAAAAATAAATATAGCCAAAAGTACGGGGTATTACATACTTCCCCCCTAATAACTGAATTTCGTCCCGAAATTCGAAACTAGAAAGTACCTGCTAAAAACAGCTCTGGATAACGTTCGCGCATCTCATCCTCGCGCTCCCATGTGGACTCCTCGACATTGTGATGTCGCCACTGAACACGCACTAACGGGACTATCTTTGACCGCAGCTTCCTCTCGCTTCGGTCCAAAATAGCAATCGGCCCCTCCTCGTATTTATTATCCGGCTGGAGATCGATGTCCTCCACAGCAATGTGAGAATGAGCCAAATTATCTCTAAGGTATTTCCTTAGCGAGGAAATATGGAACACATCGTGAATCTGATGCAAATGCTCCGGTAACCCAAGTCTATACGCAACCGGTCCGATTCGCTCAATAATAGGAAACGGCCCCACATACCTTGGTGCCAACTTCCCCTTCTTCCCCAAACGCATAATCCCCTTCATAGGAGATACTCTGAGCAAAACCTGGTCCCCCACTTGGAACTCCCTGAAAAAAACTCTTCGCATCAGCATAACTCTTCTGCCTGTCTTGAGCTACCCGAATGCGACTCCGAATCAACTCAATCATTGCCGAAGTATCCTGAATCACTTCCGGCCCAAGCAGTTTGTTGTCCCCCACCTCTAACCAACATGCTGGGGAACGACAAGGCCTACCGTACAATGCTTCAAACGGAGCCATGCCAATAGTGAACTGATAGGAGTTGTTGTAAGCAAACTCCACCAGTGGAAGGTACTGCTCCCATCCACCCCCAAAGTCAATAATGCACATGTGTAACATGTCCTCCAACATCTGATTTGTGCGCTCGGTCTGTCCATCAGTCTGCGGGTGATAAGCCGTACTCAACCGCAATTCCGTGCCCATGGCCTCCTGGAAACTCTCCCAAAACCTCAAAACAAATATCTTGTCTCTGGCAGACACGATATTTAGGGGCACACCGTGAAGTCTCACAATCTCTGAAATGAAGAGCTGGGCATACTGTCCCGTAGTGTAGTAAGTCCTTACGGGTAAAAAGTGAGCGACCTTGGACAACCTGTCCACAATTACCCAAACGGATTCGTGGCCCCTCTGCGACGTAGGCAACCCCGTAATAAAGTCCATGGATATGCTCTCCCACATCCACACCGGGACCTCCAATGGCTGTAGCAATCCTGCCGGTCTCTGATGATCCACTTTTACAAGCTGACAAGTGGCGCATTTCGAAACAAACTCAGCGATATCTCTCTTCATACCGCTCCACTAATACTGACGTCTCATGTCTTGGTACATTTTGTCCCCCCTCGGGATGTACCGCGAACCGTGAGCCGTGCGACTCTGCCATCACATCGTGCCGCAATTCCTCCCCTTCCGGAACTACCAATCTCCCATTGAAGCGCAATCCCCCGTCTGAGCTAACAGTATAGGACTCGGCTCCCTCTGCTAGTAATCGAACTATCTGCTCCTGACAGAACGAGTCATTGGCCTGTGCCCATACTACCTTCGTAACAATCTGCGGTGTAACGGTCATCACAGACATGAAAGAGCGGGCCACTGCATCCTGGTGTCCCAATTACTTCCACTTAGCCTTCCACACCTCTGCCACCTCATCTGCTGGCCTACGGCTCAACGCGTCTGCTACCACGTTAGCCTTTCCCGGGTGGTACTGGATGTCGAACTGGTAGTCCTTCACAAACTCAAGCCACCTACGCTGTCGCATATTCAACTCCTTCTACGTGAACAGGTACTGTAGGGACTTGTGGTCCGTGAACAGTTGGAACTTCTCCCCCAAAAGATAGTGTCTCCAAATCCGTAGGGCAAATACCACTACCGCCAACTCCAAATCATGCGTGGGGTAATTCTTCTCATGAGGCTTAAGCTTACGGGAAGCATAAGCTATGGACTGTCTCTCCTGCTGCAATACACCTCCCAGTCCTTGCAAAGATGCATCGGTGTAAACCAAATACTCAACTCCCGGTCTCGGCAATGCTAACACAGGTGCTGAGGTCAATTTTTCCTTCAATTCGTCGAATGCCAACTAACAGGCATCACTCCAGATGTATGGCACACCCTTACGAGTCAGATGTGTCAAAGGACCAGCTATCTCTGAGAAGCCCCGAATAAACCTCCTGTAGTATCCTGCTAGTCCCAAGAAACTACGAATCTCAGTCGGTGTCGTGGGTTGTCCCCACTCCCTCACCACTTATACTTTCCCCGGATCAACAGATATTCCCCGGTCGGAAATGATATGCCCCAAAAATTGGACTTCCTTTAGCCAAAACTCGCACTTCTCATATTTTGCATACAACTCGTTCTGACGAAGTGTCTGCAAAACCTGCCTCAAATGCTCGGCGTGCTCCTCCTCTGTCTGGGAGTAAACCAGAATATCATCAATGAAGACAATGACAAACTAGTCTAAGAAATCCCTGAACACTCTGTTCATCAAGTCCATAAACACTGCTGGAGCGTTGGTCAAACCGAAAGGCATAACCCGAAACTCGTAAGAACCATATCTCGACAAGAACGCAATCTTCGAGACATCCTCCTCCCTGATACGCAACTGATGGTATCCCGATCTCAAATCAATCTTTGAGAAGAAAGATGCTCCTCTCAACTGGTCTAATAAGTCATCGATTCGAGGCAACGGATACTTATTCCGTATCGTGACCTTATTCAACTCTCGGTAGTCCACACACAATCTCAGTGAACCGTCCCTCTTCTTCACAAACAAAACTGGAGCGCCCCAAGGTGAGGTACTCCTACGAATAAAGCCCTGACCTAACAGCTGCTCTATCTGATCCCGTAACTCCCTCATCTCAGCTGGAGCCATACGGTACGGTGCGCGTGCTATAGGTCTCGTACCCGGTAACAAATCTATAACAACGTCTATCTCTCGACTGGGGGGTAAGCCTGGTATCTCCTGAAACACATCCGAATACTCCCTGACTACTGGGATAGAATCTAAAGGGATCACTACCTCCTTAGAGGTATCCTCCTCAATGTAATACAGATGAGCGGTCGATCCTCCCTCTGGGAGAGGCATCGCCACTATAAACATCTCTTGCCCCGGAATGTCAAAAACAATGCTCCCCCTGAAGCAATCAATCATGGCCCTATAAGCTACGAGCCAATCCATCCCAATAATCACGTCGTGAACATGCATATCTAACACTAACATGTCTGCAGGTAATACCAAACCACCAATCTCTACCCCCACTCCCCGGCATATAAAGAAAATAAGTGACCCACTCCCCAATGGTGAGTCGACACACGTCACTGTGCTCTTTGCCGTAGCTAACAATCCTAAAGCTTTCGCGAAGTGTGTAGCTATAAAACAGTGTGTATCACCCGTATCAAATAACACCCGACCCATAGTGCCATGGATAGGAAACGTACCCTCAATCGCGGGCGATGCCTGTGGAACTGCAGCCTGGTGGACGTTGTAGACACGTCCATACTGTAGCTGCCCCTGCTGGGCTGGGACTGCTGGAATGGGTGGCAATGCTGCCATCTGTGGCGGTGCGGGAAGAGCGGCGGGAAACATAGGCCTCTGTGGCTCCTGGCGAGCACCCTGCTGCTGCTGCTGTGGGGCCCTGCCCCTATCAGGACAATCCTGTCGCTTATGGCCAGTCTTGCCACAAACAAAGAACTTCCCTGGGAAGTTCCCTCCTCTCTGTCCCTGCTGTCCCCGGGCCTGGTGGCCGTTACCGTTCATCCCTTGGCCCTGCTGGCCCTGGTGAAACTGCTGCCCATTCTGCCCCTGTTGGCCCTGATGGCCATTTGGACCCTGATGGCCCTGACGGAAACCTCCCTATCCCTGTCTGTAGTTCCCTGACCGAAACCTCTTATTATCCCCCTGCTGGGAACCCTGCTCATTCTGTCTCTGCCCCTGATCAGATTGTGCCCCGCTGGCACCATGTCCTCCAGTCCTGCCTTGATGGCTAGACTCCCCCGACCTCTTACCCTCGGCCATATGAAAATGGTGGTCCTGGAAGTGTAATAATGCAGCGTTAACCACATCTGAGTAGGTGGCCAACGATAGGTTCCCTAGCAGATGCTGACGGATCCTCCAAGTCAACCCGTCGGTGAACTTCTCAATTTTCTTCTTCTCTGTTGGTATCTCGTCTGGAACGATGTTCAACAGATTCGTGAACTCGGCCTCATACTCAGCCACAGTCTTACCTTCCTGCTTCAAACTCATCAATCTCCTTCTCATTTCCGTGTGAACAGCCGACGGAAAGTACTTGCGGTCAAACCGCACCCAGAACTCCTGAATAGTGAGAGTATCCCTCTCCTCCATGGTGGTAATAGAATCCCACCACTGTAGTGCAGATCCGACTAGCTTTAAAGTAGCTAGCACCTGCTTCTGGACATCCGTGCACTCATACATCCTTAAGTGCCTCTGCATATCCTTCCTCCACTGGCTCGAGATTACCACATCTGAGCTACCTGCAAACTCTGACGGATGCGCTTTCTGAAAAGCTTCACGTACACGCTCCCAAGTTGACGGGAATGCATTAGCCTGTACTGGCGCGGCAACCGGCGCCTGAGGTGGTGCCTGCTGAACAACGGCAATCGCGGCATTTACCGCTTGGGCTACTATAGCTGCAACCTCAACGACGTTCATCATGCCCTGAACTAGAGCGGGCTGGGGTTCGGGCGTTGCATCCCAGGGAACTCGTCGTGGATGTCGTGGAGGCATCTGAAATAAGAACAAATTTTATTAGTTCGCTATTTATAAACTTAAGATAGCTGAAGAACGAAGCATAAAAAGAGTACAACAGTCCTAAAATATAGGGCTCTATATCAAAGAAACGTAGCGGAAACATAATAAGCCGTCAGATCCTAAAGGACACTAGAACCTGATGCTCTGATACCACCTGTGACACCCCGACTAATTAAATACCGGGTAGCTACTCCTTTATTAAATTAATTCAAAATGCCAAGTTGGCCCAGTTAATAGCATCACTGTCGAAAACATTTTAATGATTACTAACCACCTAGTATTTAAAAAAGTAAGTGCCAAATTTTAATTAAAGTCTGATTAACATGCAACAAGTGTAATAAAGAATAATAACACCATTCACCATAAAGAAGTAAATAGAATGAACATCACATAACGTAAATAAAGCCTGGAGGAAAAACTCCTCACTACAATCCCATAACTGAAATAAGTAAACCGAAAACTAAAACAGTACATGCCAAAGTCTGAAACTGAAATGGAAATGTAACTCTAATAGAAATGGGCAACATGCCCTACAACTGATAGATACTGAAGCCGGAATCCAAGTGAATAGAGGCGTCTACAAGCAAATCCCTGTAGCTTCCACAAACAACTACAGCTCGTCACCTGAATGAGAATCCTATACTTGGTGTCCTTGTGGCTGGGCACCTAAAATGGTTTTACAAAGAAAAATAGATTTGAAAAGCAAACGGGTCAGAGCCCGAACGTGGAGTTATATTTTAAAAACCTGCAAGTGCTTTAAAAACATTTAAAACATTAAATGTAAAGTACATGTTAGGACGTGCACTCACATGATATTCTCACCTCTCGTCTAACTGTGCACTCCTAACGTAAGTACCCATCTATAACGACACAAACCACTAGCTAAGTGACATCATCTCTAGCTAGACTATCATAGGTCCTACCCATATTACTCGGTTCTATTAACATTATAACGCTCGTAATTAAGTAGGGGTTTAACGTAAAATCAGATGCTCAAATGCAATATATATATCACTATCAGTTAACTCGTTATATTTCTCGAAGCAATACCGTAATTATATTCACAACATTAACATGAAGGTTCCCATTAATTAAGTGTATATCATTCACATCATAAATATACAGTATAAGCACCCCGAGAACTAAGATGCGGTGCACACATACTCTGCTATCCATCCCGATACATCACGTACATAAGGATTACATATTCCGAATCTCTCAAGAATAGTTCACAGATAACAACATCACAAACAATGGAGGCGAACACAGTCACATCACATAGGTCACGCACATACCTACGCTCCTACGATCAGCGAACTTATTAATATCCCAATAAGTCTTTCTATGACCTATGTTCATCAAGGTAACCAGTCTAAATCCGGGCAACACAAGGATTAGAGGGCCCTAAGCGAACATAAACCTCCCGTGATAGCAAGTATGGTAGGTATGTCATACACACAATTCATATACCAATACTAAGTAAACACACATCTTAGTAATCTCGTAATTTAATCGTAGTACATATCGCATTCTCGTACTAACTTATAATTATCGCAATTTATACTATTCCGGTTTATCATCATACGCGCCATAATCTATTCTCACGTCGTAGTAGACACTCACGTCTCAACCCAAACGGTTCATTGAAATAAATCTCTCGTATATAAATTTACTCCTCGTAATAACCCAAAAGTACCAAATCTATCCTTACATCATCAAAGGAAGGTTATCTATATCCTCGAACAAGTTTACGGGACTCCAAAAATCAAAACAGTCCAAAAAGGCCCAAACTGTCAACTCGTTAGAAGTCTCGTTCGAACGAGACTGTTCGAACGAGATCCCTCTGTCAACTCGTTAGAAGTCTCGTTCGAACGAGGCTGTTCGAACGAGATTCCAGTTCGTTCGAACGAACTGTACCTTCTAACGATATCTCGTTCGAACGAGATATCGAACGAAATCCCTTTTCGTTAGCAGCGACTGGTCAACTCGTTAGAAGCTCGTTCGAACGAGTTCGTTCGAACGACCTGGGTAGGGGCTTCTAACGACCTGCCAGTTTCGTCCCAGATTTTCCTAAAACTCATTTCTCACCATTTTTAACACCTCAAGTCTTCTCCAAAGTTCGTTCTAACAATGTTTTAAGTCCTCTAATCATACTACAACATGCTAAGGTCATATACTAACATCTTTTAAGGCATTAATGCATCCTAAACATCATTAAATCACAAGATTTTATACTTTTCCCCAATTTTATCAAGAACATGAACCCTAGATTTACATCATCATCAAATCCCAGAATTTAATCCGTTTTAATTTCTTCTAATCACAATTATCATGAGAATAATCAACTACCTATTGTGACACCCCGCCTAATTAAATACCGGGCGATCACTCCTTTATTAAATTAAATCAAGGTAAACAGTTGGTTCATTCTCAGCATCACTGTCGATAAAAATAATTTTTCCAATTTAACACCCTAAATAATTAAGCTAAGTGTCAAAACATTTTTCATACAAACTTCCAAATTTTATTAAAGAAAAGATTTTATTAATACCAAAACAACATTTCTACATTATAGAATCACACCACGAAATCTAAATAAAACCATACATTCACCAATCGAATGTCAATGATATAAAGCTAAAATCATAAACCATCCTGAAACAAATCCCATAGACAATACTGGAATAACTGAAATATAAAAATCCCCAACAATAAATGAAATGATAAAAAGGGCGACACGTGCCCCATAAATGAGAGTAATAGGAGTGGAGTCAATGACAGAAGCCGTCTACTCAAGGGACCTGCAACTCCCACCTAAGCTGCAGCTCGTTCTTCTCAAAGAATCCTAAGCAAGACGCCCCTGTGGCTGGGCACCTGAAAAATATACATATATATACAAGAGAGAGAGAGAGAAAAGGAAACGGGTCAGGGCCCGAAAGTGTGTTTGATTTTAGAATACGTTAAGCAAGTATTTAAATTGATACAGGCCAATGCAACTTCATATTAGTTCGTCTCTCTCTTGAGAAATACTCACCTCTCTTCTAATGTGCACTCCTATCGTACTAGCCTTCCCAATGGTTCGTTTATCTTAACTTACTCAAATGTTTTCAAAAACTGAACGATAACAATGTTATAAAAAGGTTACTTTCAATTTGTAGTATTCCTCTCGTTTTAGCTTCATTAAATTATAAGATTTCCCGTACCTTTTCATATTTTCACAAAACAAGTATTTAATAATTTGAGTCAACAACCACGTTCTACTTATCAAATCACAGTAGGCAGTTCAAAGTTTATAACCTCATATATATATATTAACTACTCGCATAAAATATATATATAATGGCACCCCAACTAAACTATGGTGCGGGCATACTCTGCTATCCAATCCCCGTATCGCTCACATAAAGGGAAATACAAGTTCGGAATCACTCTCGAACTGTATTAACATATACAAAACAACGTTGAGGCGAAGCATAGATTTCCAAGTCCAAGAGGTCAGTACATACCCACACGTCTCTTAGGACCGTCCGACTATCAATTTAATAGCCCGTACCTAGGATCTCTATCTTCTAGGGTACGATTCAATATCCCCATAAAGCAACACAGGATACGATCGTCCCAGCGCGGTAACCTCAGGGATAGCAAGTAGCGCGGGTACGTTTTTCACATGTATATAATATATGTACACACATTCATATAAATATACCGATTTCATCATATTAATATAGGTCACTCTCATTACCCATAATTACAACCTTTGTCCTAAATTTCACCTTATTAGTATAACGTATAAGGTTTCGCCTCTAACCTTAATTCGAAGGGTTTTCTCACTCATTACCTAATACTCATGGGTTATAACTTTACAAATTCTAAAATTCAGTAAATAACTTCATTTGATTCCAACGTAACTCTCTTACGCACCTCACCCTAACAACCTAAAGTAAATATCCCGTAATTACCATCTTCGTTGAAGATTAAAGGTTCTAACATATGTCCATATACTCTACTGGTCCTCAATATCTCCCAAATCATTTTATTTAGAATGCCCAAGGTTTATTCCACGATAAATTAATTCGACTAATTAAACAAGGGGAATAATAAGCTGCCAGGGAGGGTCGATCGATCGACGTCTGGGGTCGACCGATCGAACCTTCGATCGATCGACGATCTATGGTCGATCGATCGATCGAGCAGGTCTGTGAAAATTGTGCAGAAACTGCAGTGACGGGGTTGCTTAGGTTTCTTCATCAAAACTCATATTTTCCAACTCTAATTGACCCAAAAAGTGTACTGCTTACATCCTAACATAATTCCAGGTTTCTTTAACGATCAGCATGCGTATATACATCAATAAACATGATTAAACAACCTAATATTTCATCTAATCATCAAGAACCCTACAGTTTTCTTAACCTTTGTTCTAATCAGTTTTCTCCAGAAATTCCTTCTAACAAATCATCATAATTTCGTGGGTTAAACATCTACTTCACATATTAATTTCCAGAATAAGGTTCATATGATTTCTACATGCAAATCCCTATCAAAATTGGGTTTTCCTCCATGGATTATACTCTTAATCATTCCTACACTAACATGATTATTGCACCAACGAAAATACGCAAGTTAAACACTTGCTTGGGATTTCAGAGGTCTGGTTTCCTGCTGATATTGGTATGGCTGCGTTCTCCTCCTCGCGATCTACGCGTTGGTGGTGACGGTGGTGCAAAAGGTGGTGTTTTTGGCCTTGAATCACCTAGCAAGGTCTCTCCTCTCTTCTCCACTAGCCGTCTTAGGGTTCTGAATGATCTAACCCTAAAAGGCTGACTTAAATGGCTGCTAAGGATGGCTGAAATTCGTGGGTTTAATTACCCTAATTTGTAAAATTACCAAAACGCCCTCCCGGGTCACTAATTAAGCCTAAAAACATCCCGAGACCCAAACTAAACCCCCGGGTACACTTTTCTGACTATCTCGACCCTTCCGGACGCGTTGGCACACTCAAAACGACCATACGGACAACTCATAAAATATTTACTTTTATTTCTCAATAATTAGTCCCGACGCGACACGGGCGCGTCCCGACTAAAATTACCAAAATTGTCATTTTCATTCACTCGTGACATTTACCATATATTACTATGCTCTTAAGTAATATTCAACAATTTCATATTATTACTAACTCACGTCACGTTAATAATTATAACATAATTAATTTCCGGATTTTTATTAAATAAATCCCCAAATTAATTATAGCATAAAAATACGGGGTATTACACCTATCATTCTACATGCAATTCTCTTCAAAATTTTCAAGTTCTAAACTCCAAACTACATGGGTTTTCATATTTCACCAAGAACAAACACAAAATTCGAATTTTTCTAACATGGAAAGAACATTCTTTGAAATTAAATGGAATTAAGTCACTTGCCTTGGTTGTCTCTGAGTTTGGTGTAGGTTTGATGAAGCTTTTCTGCAGAATTCCCTCTCTCCAAGCTTCTTCTCCAATGGTGGCTTAAGGTGGCTAGGGTTTGATTTGGGAAACTCAGAAAACTCTTCTAATAACCTACGTAGCCTTCTAGGTTAATATGATTTGGTTAATGGGCTTAGTGGGTTAAATCCACATCAGATTAAAACTCCCAATTTTCGTCACTTTTAATTCCTCAAAAATGTAAAATTACCAAAATACCCTTTAAGTTGCCGGTATGGCCTAAAAATGCCCCTGGACCCAAACTATACCCCCGGCTAGTGTTTTCTGACTATCTCGACCCTTCCGGACGCGTTGGCGCACTTAAAACGACCATACGGATTATAGATTTTAAATTCACTTTTTATAATCAAAATATTACACCGTGACGCGGCGGTCCCACGCGTCTAAAAATTTCTAAAATGGCGTATATAAATCTCACGACAAATTTCATAATTTCCAATTTCATATATACTCATATATGCACATAATTAAATACCAACTCACATCTCGTTAGTATTTATAACCCGGATTAATTTCCAATTAATACGCATTTAATTAATTAATCCCAAAAATAAATATAGCCAAAAGTACAGGGTATTACACCGGACTCCTCTAGAAAAATTAGCAAAGAAGTGTTCTTGAATCAATCTTGATTACTCCCCAAATAAGCCTCCCAAAACTTGTGACAAAAACTTGATTTTGTTGGAAGTTGATGAATATAATTGAAAGGAAAAATATTTGGAAGTGTTATTTGATGAAAAATTTGATAAAAAGTGATTATAAGAATTAATAATCTTATATACTAATTAGGAATCCTAATCCTACTCTAACACTACAAACAAAATCACCGCACCGCCTCAAATCTGGCATATTCGCTCGATCAACTCCCTAGGACGATCGATCGATCGAACAGGTACGCGACCACTGTCATTCTCCTTCGTTTAATATCATTTAACTAAAAATATTTTTTTCATTAGTCACGGACTAAATCCGTGACAAATGTTTATTTTAACGCTAAACTTAAAACTCGCATAAAAACTTCATTTTTAATCCAATTTCGATTCCGTTTGAAATTATACTTTCCAAATAATAAAACCAACATAATTAATTAATAAAAATACAAAAATCTTAAATGTTATTTTTTTTCGAAAATTTCCATTTAATTAAATAAATCAATTATAAAAACACTGGGTGTTACATACTTCTCCACTAGCAAATAATTTCGTCATCGAAATTAGACGAAGCATACACATCAATGCATATATCTCATAAAAAGAAAGTAAGGCTCACATACGCCTACCCGTAGAATGCCAAAATTGGGCATCCATACACTCAATCCTACGCGCACCTACCCCACGAACAACAAAATAATATATATATTGCCTATATGTGTACGCATAACTGTGAAAATAAGGGCGTACCACACGCTCTCACAAATCCCCCACTCGATCCTATATCCGAAAGCCATCAAAATGCTAACGTCCTCAAATTAAATCTCAACATAAAAAATTGATACATACGATACCTTACATCTGTACTAAAATCTCCAAAATAATTATCATCTTCAAAATCCATTTTAAGAATCCTCACATTAAGCTTACAAATTCTAAACTCAATGCCTACGATGTTCTTTGCACAAAGCTTCACATCTCCAAGAAATACATCTAACACGTGTGCTAGACCCTCTACCTTAAGAAGTAAAAATCAACAAAGGAAATCAAAGATCGGCAACGCAGAAGCTAAACGGACTCATAACCTACGAGACCTAAGGCCATACTCTGATACAATCTATCACACCCCGTTAAATTCTGGCGTCGGCCTACACCAAAACTAAGTCGGCCATGAGTAAATAAATACAATTCTTGACATGAGACAGATATGATACATAAATAAATGAGTCCATAAGATAAATAATTGAATCAATCTCCAATGATCAAAAACCACTAAAAGATAAAATATCCATTACATGCTAACTCTGAATAAATCCAATTTTCAATAATAATAAAACTGAATAAAGATCCAACTCTGAATAACTGAAATAGAACCCATAAACAACTTTGGAACCGAATGGTCAAATAACTCTCTTAACTGAGTATCATAATGAAATATGACTAAAAGGAAAGTCTAAACTAAAACAAAGCAATAAAGTAATTATGCTCCTGCTGCACCTCCACACGATGACTCCGATAAACTTATGCAGCTTCCCCAATTATAATCTTGAAAAAGATTAGTCAACGCATGGGTCAGAGCCAAAGACCTGAGCAAGAATGCACACTACTCCCCTAAAATAGGATCCTCGAATCCAAACAGTAGCATTATACGGAATAAATATCACAATATAATATTTTAAATTAAACGGGGTAATTAGACACGATAAATATAAATCACTAACTACCCGAAGGAATCCCCATTTTAAAAATGCACACTAATATGATTTTAAATTCTCAAGTTCCACGATGTTAATTTAACTAAATTAACCAACTTTTCTTATATCCTCAATTTATTATGGCGGCCCTCCCGCCTCGGGTGATTTCTCCACCAAAATACACATCCCCTTGTCAAAACGTCGACTGGCCCGTTTAAACTGTCAGCCCTCGCTGATTGACGAGGTTCCACACACGACACGACATAAAATACCGGCTGGCCCGTTTAAACTGTCGGCGCTCACTGATTATGTCACCAATATATTTTAATCCCCGTCTTATTATCTTAGGTATAAATTCTCAATTTCATAATTTATAAATTACCCCACCCTAAAAATCGATGTGAAATCCTCAAAATACCCCTTTGTCCCATACCTAAAGGTCTCCATGTTAGCAATACGTCCTACCCTACGCATATGATGAATTTCCAACTTAAATCTCTACCTAGTCGCATGCCTAGTCTAGCGCAACGACGATTAAGTATAAAAAATTTGCCTACCCCCTACATAATAAAGTCACAATAATCTACCCTCACTAGTCCTATACCTAGAGGGCGTAAATCATCAAAAGGCCTACCCACTAGTCTCATACCTAGAAGGCATCCTAAAATATAGGGAGAGCAAAATTACCCAACAATCCGTCGTCACAAAGGCAATATAATAATACCAACAAGTCACACAAACAAGCATACTTGATCAACATATAAAACTACGCATGATAGTCCAATTCAATTAAACCTTAATTTAATTATCACCTCGTCATAAACATCCAATTAATCTCATTTAATTATTTAAATTAAATATATCGCTATTTCATCATTTAAAACATCAAAATTCTAATTTCGTTGTTCCAACACAAATTACATGAGCTATACGCCCCCAAATCCATTTATTTTAAAACTAGGATTTTTCTATATGCAACCTATACCAATAAAAACCTAAAATCACTCATGAATCCTACGTACCCAAAGGGTTATGAATATTATTCAGATTAAATGATTTTATAAAAAACAACACCCCATTGTTAGTGTCCACTTCTTCTAATTAAGTTGCTAATTATTTTTAAGAAAACATGTAATTAAGTGTTTAGGCGACATTTAAAATTCATAATGCTAGAGGAAAGGAATAGAGTATCCATGTCTGTGAAGATCGTGTTGAAAATATGATTAGAAATATGGATTCCTCTCGAAAAATTAGCAAAGAAGTGTTCTTGAATCAATCTTGATTATGCCCCAAATAAGCCTCCCAAAACTTGTGACAAAAACTTGATTTTGTTGGAGGTTGATGAATATAGTTGAGAGGAAAAATATTTGGAAGTGTTCTCTGATGAAAAATTTGAGAAAAATTGATTGTGAGAACTCCCCCTACGGATTAATACTCTTATATACTAATTAGGAATCCTAATCCCACTATAACACTACAAAAAAAAATCACCGAACTGCCTCAAATTGGGCATAGTCGATCGATTGACTCCTAGGTCGATCGATTGATCGAACAGGTAGGTGACCACTGTCATTCTCCTTCGTTTAATACCATTTAACTAAAAATCAATTTTTTTATTAGTCACGGACTAAATCCGTGATAAATGTTTTTTCCTTTTTTTTAAGGCTAAATTTAAAACTCTCATAAAAACTTCATTTTTAATCCTATTTCGATTCCGTATGAATTTCTACTTTCGAAATAATGAAACGGACATAATTAATTAATTAAAATCCAAAAATCTTAATTTTTTTTCCTCAAAAATTCCCATTTAATTAAATAAATCAATTATAAAATCATGGGGTGTTACAGTCATTTCGACCCTTATTTTCACATCCTTATCCATTTGCTCTTGTCTATTTCCCAACTTCTTTTGATAATTTTCTTTCTCTTGCTATAGCAACATTACGACATCCACCACCTAAGCATAGGTAGTGTATGCCAGATTCCTCAACACCATCTACCTAATCGACAAAGACAATCCCTTAATGAAGCACTCCATCTTCCTTCCTTCAATATCGACTTCCTCATGTACAAACATAGATAAATTAGTGAACTCCTGTTCATACTCGACAATCGACTTCGATATTTTCTCCAAGTCTTTAAATTCCCTCCTTTTCTCTGAGCTAATAGCATATGGAAAATACTTATTATTGAACCTTATCTGAAAATCTGCATAAATCAACCGATCTCACCCCTCCGACGTGGTGGCACTCCCCCACCATTGTAACGCATCCCCTATCCGCTTAAACATCGCTAACATATGATGCACATCTTTGCAGTCCACCATCCTCAAGTGCCTCTCCATATCTCTCTTCCAGTGGTGGGCAACCATTGGGTCAGATCCCCCTCCAAAGGTGGGAGGATTGCCCTTAAGAAAACTGGTTATCACCCTATCCCAAGCCGAAATGGGTGTACCCTGCTCATACCCCTGTAAAGTCAACCACCTTTGTCTCCCCATATCCATACCAACCGTCATGGCCTCTCGAATGATAGCCTCTAACTCCTCTGCATACAAAACAACATTCCACTGCCTCTTCTGAGCTGCGAGATCAAAAACAGAATCCTCTCTCCTACTCCCAGCTCTCCTTGTGTTTGCTATATGAAAAGGAAGGAACAAAACAACATCAGACTCGGAATGACTAAGAGTACAAATCATCAAAAGGAATCAAAGATAAGCAACGCGAAAACTAAGACGGACTCATAGCCTACGAGACCTAAGACCATGCTCTGATACCATCTGTAACACCCTGCGCAATCCGGGCAATGGGGTGGCGGGCCACCGCCGGCGAACTACACCGAGGGCTACTAAATAAATACCATTCTCAGCATGTGAAAAATATGAGACATATAAAATCAATCCACAAGATGAATAATAATCAATCCTAAAGATAATAGTACTATAAAAACCATCACATGCTAAACTCGTAATAAATTCAATCTCCCAAATATGAATTAATTTGAAATTTAAATAATAAACCAACAGTAAATACTCCAACTGAAATCCCCAAACAACTTTGCAACCGAATGGCACAATAAAACCCAAGTGAAGTCCCATAATGACATACGACGGAAAGGAAAACTAAACTAAATAAAACAGTAAAGTAAATCAACTCCAGCTGCAGCTCCAAACGAATATCTCCAAATAGTCCTATGCAGCTTCTCCAATACTTACCCTGAAAATATTAGTCAACGCACAAGGTCAGATCCCCAAGCATGAATACACACTACTCCCCACGAATAGGGTCTGCGAATCCAGACAGTAGCAATGTACGCAATAAATATCATAATTGAGTATTTTAATTAATACGAGATAATTAAATTCAAGAAATATAAATCACTAACCAAACCCAAAGATTCTTTATAAACTTCACACCAATATCATTCTAAATATCCCACAGTCTCGAACTGCTAATTTAATTAAATTAACCTAAATGATCTTATTTCTCAATTCTTACTTTAATTAAGTATAGGGCCTCCCCGGGTGATTTGTCCACCAAAATACATATCCCCTCATTGAAATGCTAACTGGTCTGTTTAAACTGTCGACTCCTGCTGATTGACGAGGTTCCACACACGACACGACATAAAATGTCGGGTGACCAGTTTAAACTGTCGGCCCTCGCTGATTATGTATCCAATATATTTTAATACCCGCCTTATTATCTTAGGTATTAATTCTCAATTCTCAATTTCACAATTTTCAAATTATCCCACCCTTTTAATCGATGTGAGATCCTCAAATTACCCTATAGTCCCATAGTTAAGGGTCCCTAAGTACACATATGTCCTATCCTACATATAGGATGAATCACTAACATAAAAGACATCCTAATATCATTCCTAGGCTAACGAAATGACGATAAAACATAAAAATTTGCCCCACCCCGAAATATCAAATTCTCACGAATTTACACTAACTAGTCTCATACCTATCAAGCATAGATTTTAATCAGGGCCTACCCACTACTCCCATACCTAGTAAGCATACTAAAAATAGGGTTGAGAAATATACTACCCAAAAGCCCCTCATCCCCATGATGGAAAAAATGATTAAAACAAATCACACAATACACAATTCAATATGCATAACAGAGAAATTTAATCACAAATGTCTCAATTTAATTTAAATAAATTAATAACAACATCATTGATTTCAACACAATTAATGCCACTGAATAATGTTAAATTAATTAACAAGCAGTAATATTCTCCAACGTCATAATCGTCCTCTTTTATAAGTCATCTAATTTTTACAAGTGTGAATGCGTCCCAATAAACATATAAATAATTCCATAAAAATTATATATGAGAACCTATACCCAAAATCATACAAACCCAATAATCTCACCTAAGCACCCAAGGGTTTCAAAGATTTAATCATATTTAAAAGGTTGATAAAAATGGTCACAAAATTTAGTGTCAACTTTTTCTAATTAAGTTGCTACTTTTTTTTAAGAAAAACATGCAATTAAGGGTTTAAGTGACACTTAAAACACAAAATATTAAAGGAAAGGAATAGAGTATTCATGTCTGTGAAATCGTAGGTTTAAAATTCTGAATACTCAGTTGCGTTCGTCTCGTAAAAAAAATAAGTTTCGTTCTTGGACCTTCTTGAAAATATATAGTTTAGACCTCTCAAAATATGATTGAAGTTTTGTTTAGTGGGGGTTTGGATATAAGGGTCTAACAATTCCGGGTTTAGAGAGAGAAAAAAGGGCCTGACTTTTTAAAGTGAATCAGTGCTCTTTATTAGAAGTTGATGTAAAAGAGTCCAACAATTTTCCAGCTCTTAAAAGATAAAGATATACATATATTAACAGTCCCTTCTAGTCAATGTGCATCCTAAAAATTTTGGGGTAGCCCTCTCAATTAATTGTCGTGCGTGTTTAAAAAAAATGCCAGGCAACCATTCTTGAAATCATCATATCACATGGAACAAGAGAAAGGATTATAATTAATGAAACAAATGGGCTCCAACCTTTTAGGATCCGTTTGCCAACATTTTAACAAGGTGGCTTTGTGCCTCTCTCTCATTCTCTCACTACAAGTGGGTTAAAAAGTGTTCAATTTTTTTTCAAAGAGGTCAATTATTCATCATGCCAAAATAATATGTTTGAATTTACAAAATTTATAATTTTATGAATTTATTAATGTTTATTTAATTATATAAAAAGAATTTCAAATTTCGACCAACACACTCTTTCTAATTTATTAGTCCACCTTTGTAATTGTAAAAAATTTTAAATCTAAAAAAAATACCTTTTCGACATTTTAATTTAAAATACATTTTTTACGTTTTAAAATTATGGTTTGTTACGCAGGACACTTGTATATGACCCATACCCAGCGGTAATACAGGAACGGTTCGCTCCAACACCTACCTCTCGAGGGTGGAGCCTCCACGTAGTACCTATATGATCTACACATCGTCAAGCCCACCTGTGACAACGTGTGGTACGCGACCCAAATGCACGAACTTACGAGCCGATAGGACAATCCACGAATATTGGTATGTCCAAAAAATTACATAATAGTACATATTATTATCCCTATAATATGTATAGGTAAGTTCTCTATAATTACCTTACAATTTCCAACTTAACATATACAATAATTCACATTTATTAATAATTTATTTATCTTATAAATTATTACTTTCCTCCCATAATAATAATTTAACTTTCTAGTTATTGATAATTATAAACTTAATGTGGGTGTAATATTATTCCATAATTAAAATTACCCACAAAACCCATAACTTCCTTTTATTAACAAATATGTTTGCCTAACTGTATGAGGAAAGATATATATGCAGTATAAGTTTCTTAAGGAATCAGTGCTACAGCAACAAGGGATGAGGAGAAAGAGAAATCCCGATGTCGTTCGAACGACTGGGCCCCTCTTCGCGCGACATAAGCATGTCGCTCGAACGACACATGTTGTCGTTCGAATGATCTCTACTTCTCTTTCCTTTTTCCGTTGATGTTTAGTAGTTCGCCCAACAGGTTAAATTTTGAACTTAGAATCGTTTGGAAACCCAAAATTTTTGCTTCCAATATAACCACTTAAATTCCCATTGTTAACAGTTAAGGGCTTAATTATCCGAATTGTTTTCTCAACACTAAATTATGTACAATTCATTACGAAATGTTAATAAATTTTGGGTTCTCAACCTAGATTTCAATCCATATTATCACAATAACAATATCTCCATTGTTCATTTAATTTTTCGTGAACAATCATCAGTAACTTAAGGAAATTTACTCCCAAATTCATATTTGTCGATACTTAATTTATTGAATAGATTCTATACATAAAATAGCCCTCTACACGAGTTATTCATCATCAAATCCCATATAATCAAACCTAGATTCCAGAAATTTAAAGGGGTAAACATTATGCATTGAGAAATAAATTGGAAGACATAAATTATGCAAGAAAATTCCTGCCTTAAAGATTGTAGTTGGAATTCTCTTGAAGCTCCCTTGATTCTCCCGTTATTCTTCCCCTTTTTTCCTTCCCTTGGTATTTCTCTCTCCCATCTCCCGTGGTTGCTACTTTAGGTTTCCCTTAATGATAGTGGAGAATGGTTTACCCCCACTTAACCACCTAATTAGTGCTAATCGAGAGTTGGGCCTAAAGCCCAACTTTTGGTCTTCCAAATAAGCCCGAAAGCATAACCCAACTAGCCCAAAAGTTCCCCAACTTATATACCTATAACCCGGGACCAATTTTAAATATTAAAAGCATTAAACCGAGTCTCTAACGTGTCCCAATTATTTTTATCGTACTCAGACATTTTTAATATGTTCCAACGACGCGCGCCCATAAATTTATTTATGTGATTTATTTTTCACTAGTTGGCCCAATATGTTCGGTTGAGTTTTATATTTATATAATCCCGAATAAATGTTTATTTAAATTAAAAAATTTACTCATCTTAATTTAAATTCATCTGATTTACTTTATTCCCAAATTAATATCACACCATCGAATTTAATTTAATTGAAATTTTATATTAAAAAATTACAGGGTATTACACCCCTATGCCCCGGGCCAAGGTTTACAATTTATAGATGTAGAATTTCAGTTATTCAAATAACTCCACGACGTCTATGGTGATCCATGAATCCCTTTAATATCTCCACGAGATTATAGGGGATTAACTTAGTTTTGGGGCGGTGTGGCTTGCACATACTCATAACTTATTCCCACAATTTGGGCCGAAAAGTTTTCTAGATTAGTTGGGACAGGTTGTCTACTCTCGTGGGCTGAGAATAAAATTGGTCCCCACACTTTTATAATATCATCATTCTAAAACCTTTGGAGATATCAACTTAAAACCTTTGGAAAAAGATAAACATGTAGGCACAATAAATAGAATGGCACTCATACATATATAGCAATATTTCTTTCCTTTAAAACCCTATCACACTCTCTCTCTCTCTCTCTCTCTCTCTCCCCCTCTCTCTCTCTCTCAACACACACATGCATAAACTCTCTCTCCTATCTCTCTACCATATACGCATTTCCAATTAAAAAAGGAGTAATGTGTTGAAATAAGCTGATGAACATAAAAGAAATCAAAATTCACAAATCAACTAAAAATAAATATTATGTGTGATAGAAAAGGAGATAATCTTATAAATATTTTCATTTAACTGAGAAAATAAAAAAATAAAAAAATTCTCTCACCGGACACACCTCAGCAAAGAAACAAAATTTTAAGGCATAATAACTTAAAGATTTCCTTTAGTTTCATCCTCACCCAAACAGAATAAACTTCAGAAACTCACTTTTTTCACTATTATAAAGAAGTGGCAAGAGAAATTTCTCTTCACAAATGAGGTAAAAACAACAATTATTTATCTTGCAGGAGTTCAACCATGATGGTGCTGGCGGGCTGTGGGCAGAATTTGTTAGCAACAGGTATCACCATATCATATCTGACCTGTTCAAAAGATAAAATAAAATAAAATGAACAATACAAAATGCTACATTACATACAACATAAAGAAAGGATTAGGATTTTTGTCGAACCTGTCCCCAAGAAAATGAGTCCTCGTCACCATATCCCTTCCCCAAGAAAATGAGTCGCTCGAGAAAACACCACACAAAAAAAATTGAGCCCGAAAATAACAAAAACAAATATATAAAGAGAAAATTAGAGATAACTTGATTTTGATTTAAATAATGATCGAGATCTGCTAAAGACAAACAAATATATAAAGATAAAAAATAGAGATAACTGTCATGTAGCTAACATGTTCACAAAGATAAGAAGCAACCCAAAAGATAAGTAAACACCTGTCTATTTCTTCAAATGCAATCAAACACCGGTAATGGTCATTGATCTAACGCCGACAACGGTCGCCGATTGCGCTGATTGAAGCAAGAGAAAGAGATATTCATGGCCGTTGATTTTCGAGTTGAAGCGAGAGAAGAGATGTAAATCTAATTGATTTGGTGATAACTCCGATCTAAGCTTAATGTAAAAGAGTGGGAGAAAAGTTGTTGGGGAGTGGTGTAAAGCCTTTAGAATGGTTTGCTGTTAAAAGATGTTGGCAACCAGGGGCGGATCCAGCCCGGGCCGAAGAGGGGCGGCCACCCCAGTTCATTTTTCAAAAAAAAAAAAATTTTTTTTTTTTGGTAAAAAATTAAACCTGGAGGTGACTTGTAATTATATTAAAAGTTCAGCGAAAAATCTGTAATAAACAAAAAAAAACATAACTTAAAATGGTGCTCTCTCTCCTCTCGTACCAAAGTACCAGAAAAACCCTATTTTCTAAAGAGTCTGCCGCTCTCTCCACCCGTTTCCCTCCACCCGCCGCTCTCTCCACCACCGCCTGCTACTCTCCACTCGCTGCCTTGCTGCTTTCCACCCGCTGCCCTACTCTCCATAAAAATTTTGCATCTATGTGTGTTGAAACCCTATTTCATCATTTATTTATTTTGTGTATATTTGTTTATATGTGAAATTATATTTATACTACTGAAATTATACTAAAATTATTTATACTAAAATAAAATTAAATTTATAATGTGAATTTATAAATTTATTTTGTGTATTGTTTATATGTGTCTGTTTATTTATTTTTGTGTAAATTTATATAAATTTATATGAAATTAAATTTATATGTGAAATTAAATTAAATTTGTAAATATTGGGAATCAATAGAGAAATTTTTTAAACGAAAAAGAGAAGACAATGCACCAACCGTATCTGAAGCTGAGGTTCAATCATCTCCCACTTCAATCAGTGTTGAAAATGAATATAATGCCCAAAAAGTAAAAACAACCCAAAAAATGCTCGAAAAAAATCGACCGCCCCCAAAAAAAAAAAATCGCCTCGGGGGCTCCCGCCCCCGAACCCCCGACAACTATTGAAACTTTCGCCCCAGTTCACACAAAATCTTGGATCCGCCACTGTTGGCAACCACTAACTCTAGAGCCTTGAGAGTTTTTATTATTAAAATTTGTAGGTTCCATACACACTTTATCTTCATGTGCAGAGACATGTACTGCCTTGTTTGGATTTTCATGTTTGTCTAGTGGATTTAAATCCACTTCATTGGTATCATATGCTGCTAGGTGTAGCATTGAACGCGACTAGTTTTTCCTCTAGTGCCACCCCATGTGTCCCCTCATCACGTGCTTTTGGGACTAATGCTAATATTGAAACAAATTCAGATTTGACTCCGACTTTCTCTTTAGTGGGATCTATTGATGTTTCATTGCCCATTGACAGCGTACTAAAACAATTACTGTAATATTAAATTTGAATTTTGAAAAATAATGATTCAGATGAATTGGGTGGGCATTCCAAACTTTGGAAAAAGGAATAAAACTTCATGTGGCACATTCTTAAATCATTGGATACAAAATCTGTTTATATAGGTTTTGTATAAAAAGTCTTATGACATGGAAAAAGTCCCTCCTCCTTTATTATATATATAATGCTCTTGTGCGTACCAGTCCGCATTTTAAGAGTGCAGACGGAACAAGTGTCACCTAACGATGCCCCTAGAAATTATCGCCTAAATTATAGGCACACTCTCTTTTCTGGGCTCACCGCCAGGTACCACATGTCCGGTCCGCACTTTTAAAATGCGGACTGATCCGCACAAGAACATTATATACACACATACACACACACACACACACACACACACACACACACACATCATTAAGAAAATGACATTACACCCCACACAAAATGGCATCCTCTACATAACAACCTACTTACACCAAATAAATGACATTCCGTCTCTCTTGCAAAAAAAGCTGATGAACGATACTCTTATCTTTCTCGCTCTCTCATCCTACTTGACCACCCCTGAGCCTCTCTCACCTGAGTTAATTTTCCATCGTCGATGTCTTAATCAGAGGTAATTTTCCTCACCGATCGTTTTTTTTCTCACTCGAGTTTAGTTGCGTTTTCTTTTGTTACCTGAGTTAGGGTTTTTGTTTCAGTTGCGTTTTTTTACAGTTGCATTTTCTTTTCAATTGCATTTTTTTCAGTTTGTGTTTACAAGTTAGTAATTTGTCAATACCTTCTCTATTAAATTTGTTTTGAGTATATAGGTTTCTCAGTTCTTTTCTAACTTGAGATAGGTTTCTATTAAATTTATTTTCAATTCACAATTTTTTTTTCTATTATGGTATGGTTATGAAAGTTCAATCGATTATAATGATTTGTTTTGTAGGAATGACAATAAGTAGTGCTTCAAATTATTCAAAATTGAAATATTCTTGTGGTACTGATACAATTATTCGTACATCAAAGGCAACCACAAATCTCGAAAGGTGTTTTCTGTGTTGTCCAAATAACCAAGATTGGCCGTATAATTTTTCCAATGGTTGGACAATAAAAAGTCTGTGGGCAATGATAGTTACGAGTTAGCGACAAATATTAATTTATTAGATATGAAATTGGCAATATTAAAAACCGAATTCAACAACATTTGAGGGACAAAGATTAATGTGTTGGAGATAGAATTGGCGACATTACGAACTAAATGCAACATGTTTAGAGTGGAAATTAAATGTCTTACTATTGTGTTGTTCATTTCTCTTGTATTATTCAATTAATTGCTACTGAAATGGTTGAATGTTGTTGTTGATGAAAACAAATTGTAGTTTTGGATTTGAATTGTAATGGATTGTTTTGTTTGGAACAAGTTGTAATGGATCAATTTGTTGGGTTAATGCCATTGTTTGATAATATTTGAAAAATATTGTAATGGATACCACAGGTGAATTCCACTATTTGAACAAATTGTAATGGATGAATTAATTGCACTATTTGATACTAAATTGTTATATAACAACCTGTTATAAAAAAAATGATACACCACTGTTATATAACAATTGTTATAAAGCAGTTATATAAAAAAATTATACAACAATTGTTTTATATCACTGTTTTATAACAATTGTTACATAACAACTGTTATATAACCATTGTTATATAGCACAAACTTTTTATATAAACAAATTGTTTGATACCAAATCGATACCATTGGTGGATGAATGAAACTGAAACATAATGCTTAGCTTTAAATTGAAACAAAAAACAGAACATACGATACTTCTTGATTAATACAAAATGTAGTACATTTGATACTTCTTGATTAATACAAAACGTAATCCATCTGATAAACCAAAATGTAGTACATTCGATACTTGTTAATTAAAACAAAGTACTACACTCAGACATTTTTAAAATTTCCTTCAATTTGACATCTCCTCGGACAAACTTGGAATCGAGCTTCCTTCTAAATAATCATCCATAACCTTACATGAGAAAGTTGAAAACATTTTATTTTTTATATATTGGTAGATAATACTAATAATAAGTTTGAACAAAATACATTACATGTTTTTCAGTATCGGACAATTTATTTTTTCATGAGATTGTCCTACCAATCCACACCCGTTACATCGTCGCTCTTACTAAATTGGATCATAAATTCAATAAGGGAATTGTTCTTCGAAACATATTTCTTTAAAAAAGAGTGTGCACTTTCTGCTCTTTGGCTACTCGACATATTTGCGGAGAAGATATGATTCACATATGCCAAGACCCATTTTAAATGAATTTCATACAATGAATTAAGCCACTTATTTTACTTAAACTGCTTCTTGTTATAAGATCAAGCCACTTAGAATCAAACTCTTCCTTTGTCTCTGATTTTCATATATAATCAAAAATCTCTTCACAATACTTGTTATACTTCACCCCATTTATTTTCTCGAAAAACTTCATCAAAATGTCCACAAACATAGCCTATGATGTGTGTGGGGTAGTACTTCAGCTATAGCCCTCGTCGTAGCCTAATTGTGATTTGTAATTACCATTTTTGGCGCATCACCCAATGTCGCATCCAAGAATTGATTCAAGAGCCAAATGAATAATTCAATTGTTTTGTCACTAAAAAAGCACAACCGAATATAATTCATTGTTTGTGATTGTTAACCCCCATAAGTTGTGCAAATATCAAATTATATTTATTTGTATTGTATATAGTGTCAAACACTACCACATAACCATAACAACTATAACCACGTCTAGATGGGGCATCCGCCCAAAACAATGCTTGATTATATTATCATCATCCGAATCAATTTTAAAATAAAAGGACGGGTTCTTTTGTTGCTCTAAATTCAAAAACTCTAATTACATGTCACCATCACGATCAACCAACTCACTATGTTTATTCTGGCCTTAGTTGTACAAATCTTTTTGAGTGAAGCCAACATTCTCAAACCCACCCGCATGTAACTTCAATAGGTTGTATTATTAATGCATTAGTATGTTAACTACACCAAGTTATTGAGTCAAACATTTTTGGGCATTTCAAACACCTCTATGTGATCATAGAAAATGAGTTTTTATTAGACTAGCAAATGGGTGACTATGACCCTCCACAAATATACTAACCAGAAACTTATTATCTTTTGACCGCAATTATACAATTCTCTCTAATGTCTCATCGGTGTCTAGATGTCCCCAGCTTCGCTACAAGCGTACTCTTCCCTTCTTCTAAACATATATATGACTTCCTAATGATCTCATTCGTCTCCCGACATTTATTAATCGTGTATTTGGGAACATTAAATCCCATAATTTTAGCATATTCATTGTCGAAGTTCCAAACCTCATCCAAAATTTCAAATTCCTGCCCAATCTTTGGTGTTTTTCGAACTGTACACGAGGGTTGAATAAATTGTCTTGTTTAGAATCAACTTTGGAAACCTTATCAATTTCCACATTCCCATTGTCCTCAAATTCAAATTCAATTTGCATAGATTCCCCTATCCAAAGTTCTTTGTTATTCCCAATAGAAGAAGGCTCCATTTTTCTGGAAAAAAATCAAATGAGAAAATAGGAATTAGTTACAATGTATATTAATTTTTATTTAAGATCAAAATAGGAACACATTAATCCAACAAATAGAAACTCATTAATATAACAAATTAACCCAAGGAATTAGGGTTTTTTTATCATAGAAATTACTGGATAAAACACTTAGCCTAAAATAGCAACACATTAAACCAATAAAGAAAGTGAACAAAAACTCATTATTCTAATAAATTAACCCAACAAATTCGGTTTTTGATTACATTAACCCAACTGCTTGATTAAACAAGAAAAAAATTAGGTTTACGAAAATGAATCACTAAGGGTACTGAGAAATGAAAACGGTCGGTGAGGGAAATTACTTCTAATCAAGATGTCGGTGATGGAAAATCAACTCAGGTGAGGGAGGCCGGCGAGGGAAAGGGAGGCTCAGGGGTTTCCAGGTACGCAGAGAGAGAGAGAGAGAGAGAGAGAGAGAGAGAGAGAGAGTCATTCATCACCTTTTTTGTAAAGGAGAGGGAGTGTCATTTATTTCATTTATTTGGTGTAAGTAGGTTGTTACGTAGAGGGTGCCATTTTGTGTGGACTCTAACGTCATTTTATTAATGACGTACCAATGATGCGGGGAGGATGTGTAATACCCCGTATTTCTGAATATTCCAAATATTCCATTTAATTAGATTGGAGAATTAAATGAGAAAATATCGTCTTGATTTAAATTACGTAAGAGTAGTAATTTAAAGAGTTTTATGTAAAATTGTAATTATGGTATATTAATCGGAAGATAGATACCGATATATATTGCATCATTTTTATTTACTTAGTGCGAGTGATAAATAGTTACTTAACGCGTGTAGACCGTGTTGGGGTGAGAACGAGTAATATTTTTTAAGTGACTCAAATGATAATTTAGAGGTCACCAATGAGTCCGAAAGGGTAAAATTAGTCAAAATAGTATACCCGGGGGTACTAGTTGAGTCCCGGGGAAATTTTGGACTAAACCGAGACCGTTCAGGGGCGTTTTGGTCTTTTAACATAAGAGGGTATGGAGACCTACGAAATTGAGAGTTTTATATCAGCCGTATGATAGATGAATTAGGGTTAGAACACCCATGTCAACACCAATACCATTAGAGAGAGGAGAGGCACCACTTTCTAAAGCAAAAAGAAGATTTGGGAAGGATTCAAAGGGGTTTCTACCATCAACTTGTTGGGGAAGAAGGATTGAAGGATGAAGATCATCAATCATCAACAAGAACCACGAAATCAGACCCTACTGATCCTAAGGCAAGTTGTTTAATGCAAAAATTTATAAAGTTATAATACCCATGTGTAGGGTTTTTGAATAGTTTTGGTTAAATCAATATTTTGATTGGAGAAAGATGATATTTATGCATGTTGGGATAGGAATCGCATGTAGAACGATTTAAACTATGTAGAGGATTAATATTCAGATTAGACTTGATGATTTTCGGAATAAAAATCTGGATTTTAAATGATAATATGGGAAGAACACCATAACTAGGGTTTCAAGAAATTCTGGGTTTTAATTCATTATTTCTTTAAAGTAATTGGAGTTTTGATGTATATGACACGTTAGAAACTGTCCTAGTATATGTGGAAATATCTTAGGCTCATTGGGTAAAAGTTTGGTGGACATTAATGGAGGTTGGAAATTTGTTAATGGAGGAAAGGATCAACGAAGAAGACAGACTGCGTTTGTCCCTGTTCGATCGATCGATCGATCTTGGACTATCGATCGATCGACTATGTCGATCGATCGAACCCAGACGTCGATCGATCGACGCAAGCTGTTTTCCCGAAAATTTTGTTTTTAATCCTTCGTTGAGTTCGGGAATGAATGGGTATTCTAGGATTTACATTATACTTATATGGGAGTAAGAATAAGACCAGTAGGTATATTGTTGAGGTCCAATAAGGCCATTGGGTGTAGGGCTCGGATTATGGACCGAGGAGAATAATCCGATTTAGTAGAGTATCGGGAACTTCGGAAATTGAGTTACGGGGCGAAGTAAATTCAATTTAAAGTAATAGACCAGTAGGGTAAGCAATAACTACTGAAATTATATGTAAGGGGTAACTAGGACCTTTAGAGTTGTGTGAATACTCAAATAAATACGATTGATGAGATAATTCGTAAAGCGAATATTGTACGGTGAATATATGAGATTAAAATATTACGTACGTATATAATTAATAGGTCGGGCGTGTACCTACTGAATTATGTGATGTTTTAGGTAGAGAGATTATACCTAAATAAATTATGTTAGGGTCGATGAGACATTCCGAACTAACATAAAGTTATTATAAGTTTGGGGTCGATGAGAAATACCGAACCAAACTTTGAACTGGTGTCGCGATGAGAGAGTCCCGAACCAGAATATGTGTATATATATATTTTTAAAATAATTGGGGTCGATGTATCATGCCGAACCAATTCTTACTTGGGGTCGATGAATCATTCCGAACCAAGAGTCCTTTATGTGTATAAAAGGGGAAAAATAGCAGTGACTAATATTTAGTATATATTGTGTGTGAAATATATATACCTGATGATATTCTACTTCCGTGTATTAGTAGATTGATATATTATGTATTTAAAGATACATACTGAATTGGTAAGTTAAGTAGTGAAACTTAATTACAAAATGAACCTTTAGATAGAGAAAATCTATTTAGTAATTCAAGTAGCGAAACTTAATTACATAAGTGGGAAAGTCAACAATTGTGAAAATTGTAGTAATTTTAGTAGTGAAACTAAATGGAAAATCTTGAAAAATAACATAGATGAAATGTTACTTGAGAATTAATTAACATACGCGAAATGTTAGTGAAACGGTTGTACTGTATGGGCGGTACTGGAACTTGGGTATAGATAAGTTCAGTTGACTACTTTGGTTTTAGTTAGCTTGGGAAGTATGGCTAGATAAGCTAAGTGTATAACGTTAGGTGTGCACAAAAGATAAGGGGTGAGTTAACTCAAGAGAGTGTACGAGAACCTAACATGTGTAATCAATAACCGCATTTTATATTGTGATAAACGCTTGCTAAATATTTTCAAAATGTTTTGAGTACTAACTCTTGCTATAAAATATTTTCAAAACCTTTTAGGTGTCCAGCCACATGGACGCCATGTGTGATGATTCCATTCCAGACTCGGAGCTGTAGCACAGTGGATGCTTACAGGATTTGACTAGACGATATCTCTCATTCAGATCTAGCACATGATCTCGCACTCTTCGATGTATGGACTTGTGGTCCGGTATTAGTCTCAGATGTTAGTTTCATATTAGTGGTTATTCTATTGTCGTTTGGGATTTTTAGCCGATGGTTTATTCGGTAATACTTTTGTTCTGTTGTATTTTTACTTTGATGTGTGAATTATAGTACATGATTATTTGCACTTTGTTCCGCATGGTCGATTGTTCTGTTTTAAGAAAGATAAATTTGGCACCGGTCTAATTTTACTTAGGGGATTAGTAATTAAAAAGTTTTCGACAGTGATGCTAAGAATGAACCATTTGAGAAACCTGTTTTAATTTAATGAAGGCCTGATCACCCGATGTTTAATTAGGCGAGGTGTCACAGGATGATGTACCTGAGCCTCCCTCTATACATACATACATGCATGCATATGTATCTATAAAAAAATTTGACACAACTTGAGTCAATTAGAACACACATCTCGACTAATCTAAATGCTCCGCCAATCATATGTATAGACTGTTGGATGTCCCGAGTCCATGTTGGTGAAGTTGGATTAATTTTCTGAGAATTCGAAATGTAAAATTAAGCCTAAACATAGCTAAAAAATTTAATTTTCATAAACTTAGTTATTTTTGTCAAACTTTTGACACTTTGAACAGACACATCGATAAGCGCACACTGGTGCGTAACATACGTTTGTGTTATCCATGGTCTTGGCAAAATGTCATTTACATCGAGTAATTTTTTTGACTAATCAAAGTGTGCTGAAAATTTGTCCAAACATGGTTCGACAAAGCTACCACTTTATTACGATTAACGAAGGCCAAAATTTGGATAACTCAAATCCTATCCCGATGACCCCGAAATTATACCCTCACTACTTGTATGTCTACTCGGGCGTATGGACATTTGTTACGATCAATCGAACCATCTAAATGTCACTCAATTTCCCACGCCATCCTGGCAAAAACCTTACGGCGAAGCTGGAATTTTCTTTCACGTCTCAATACTATGCATCATCTTCTTACAAAAAATCCTGCCTACTAGTTGTATGAAATCATTATATAAACTCTCTCTCTAAACACACACAAATAGAGAGAGAGAGAGAGACCTGCCGGCGCAAACCTATTTTTCTAAAATATTAAAATAATATTTTTGAGATAAATTTTTTTACGTGGCATTAAAACATTTAAAGGACACATATAAAAAAAACTCAAAATTACCTTTTTGTCATTTTAAAAAAATAGGTCAAACTTTACAGCTTTTAAAGTGTTTTAAAAGGTGTGAACGTTTGACCGATTTTTTTAAATAAAAAAAAAAGACGTTATTTTGAGCTGATTTTTTGTATATGGGTCCCTTGAAATGCATAAATACCACACACAAAAATTCAACTAAAAAATATTCTATTTACTAATTTAAAAAAAAATCGTTGTATATAGTTGGTATGCATAGAAGCATATATGTAAGTCTCTCTCTCTCTCTCTCTCTCTCTCTCTCTCTCTATATATATATATATATATATATATATATATATATATATATATATATATATATATATATATATATAGTCAGGTTGTTCTACATACCTAGAAACATACCCATTTTTAAAAAATAATAAATTTTTTATTTTTTAACCAAATTTGGTACACATAATATACATAATGAGGATATCATATACAAAAAAAATCATCAAAAAAATCAATTCGAAAGTGTATGAAATGAAAAGAGGGTATCCATGTGCATTTTGGACCGTTCTAATTTTTTTCATCGTCTTACCCACTTCCGGAAAAAAAAATTGTTGATTTTTTTGTAAATGATCTCGTTACTATATAGATCATGTATACCGAGTTCGGTTGAAAAATATATTTTTTACTATTTCATAAAATTAGGTATGTTCATAGGTCTTAGGCCTAAGGCCTTGTTTATGAGTTTTATTTTAAAGAGAAAAGAAAGGAAAGGAAGGTAAAGTGTGTTTCTTTTCCTTCGTTTGTAATTTTAAATAGTAAAGAAAGTATATTTCTCTCATTTAGGAGTTTAAAAGGACAAAAAAGAAAGATTTATTTTTTGAAAACTTAATCTTCCTTTCTTTGAAAAACTTTATTTTCAAATCGGAAAGAAATAAAGAGAAAGGAACGTTTTTAATAAATTATACCTTTTCCTCTTGAAAAAATTATTTTCCTTTCATACTCTCAAACACAAGAAAGAAAGTTATTTTCATTTCTCTTTTCTTCTTTAGGTTGTGTTTGTTTTTTCATTTGAATCTGGAGTCTGAAATCTTAATCTGAAAAACATGTTTGTTTTTATGTCACCTCTAAATGAATGTATTTAGACAAATTCAGACTTCAGATATTCATTTACCTCTTAATCATTTAGAGACAAAAAATAGCCATTAACCTCCTAATCATTTAAAACATGTACATTATTTGATACCTCTTAAGTCTGAAGGGTTCAGATTCAGACTTAAGGGGTAAAAATAAACAAAACCTTACTCCTTTATTAATTTTTTCTTCTTTTCTCTTTTAATAAATTTGTCTTCTCCTTTCTTTTGGAACCAAAAGTTCCGAACTAGCCCTTATAGCCTGTTTAGGAGTTTAAAAATGGAGAGAAAGGAAGAGAAAGGGAGAGAGATATTGGATTTTCTATTGTTTGGAAGTTTTATGGGGAGAGAAAGGAAAGGAAAATGAGGGATTTTTTTGGGGGTAATTATATCTAGGTCCTATTTATCGGGTCAACAAGCTTATAAGTCCTATTGACTTTTTAATAATCCCATAGGTCCTATTCCAACTTTTTAGGAAATTTTTTCACAATTTTACCCTTTTAAAACCAACCATCCGTAACTTCCTTGAGGAAGTTACATAAGTGGTTGGACTTTTTTTTTTAATCTTTAAATGATCATAACTTTTGATTCACAAATTCGTTTTTCGCAAAATTACTATTTTTGAAATCTGCTCGACGAGATCTATCAAACAAGATCTATGAAGACTATAAAATTCCAAAGATTTTTTTTTACACAAACAGTAAACTTTACTGTATGCACTAGAATATGAAATAGTTTTATATATGTGACATTTCACAAACAGACAATAACATTTACTGTGGTAATACTACACAGTATATATATATATACACATCCGGTGGATCCAAACCCTATTTTTTCAAAAATACCTTATATTTAAAGGTTCGCGCTAACGACATCCAATCCTTACCACCATTGTTGAAGCTTTAACGACCTTCGTCAGAGCTCCGATTTGGGGTGGGTAAGGGTGGCATGTGGTGCCGCAGGCGCGGACCTTTGAAAATAAGAGACTTTTGAATAAATGGGCTTTGGATCCACCGGAGTATCATGGGGTGCCGCTGGCGCGGACCTTTGAAAATAAGATTGGATAAATGGGATCGGGATCATTTGGAGCGCCAATTTGGGGTGAATAGGGGTGGCACAAAACTTTAAAAATATGAGCATATTGGATATATATATATATATATATATATATATAATTTATAAAAATGTCATAGATATTAAACTTTATTGTATACACCAAAAAATGAAATAGTTTTATATCTGTGACATTTTCACAAACAATAACATTTACTGTGATAATATATTTATGAAATAGTTTTATATATATAACATTTTCACAAACAGTAACATTTACAGAGTTAATATTACATAATATATATATATATATATATATATATATATATATATATATATATATATATAGAGAGAGAGAGAGAGAGAGAGAGAGAGACACACACACACACACGGTAGATCCAAACCACTATTTTTTTTTTCAAAATTACCATATTTTAAAATGTTTACGCTAGCGACATTCAATCCCCACTACTACCCACCCCCATTGTCGGAGCTTCAACGACTTTCATCAGAGCTATGATTTGGGTTGGTAGTAGTGGCATAGGGTGCCGCTGGTGCGGACCTTTGAAATTAAGATAATATTAGATAAATGGGGTTTGGATCCATCGAAGCTCCGATTTGGGGTGAGTAGGGGTGGCATTGAGTTAGGTTTATATCTATAACATTTTCACAAGCATTAACATTTACTGTGTTCATATAACACAGTATATATATATATATATATATATATATATATATATATATATATATATATATTCAAACCTCTTTTTTTGATATTATCTTATTTTTAACGGTCCGCGCCAGCGGCATCCAATCCCCACCCCCTTTATCGGAGCTACAACAACCTTAATCAGAGCTCTGATTTGAGGTGGCATGGGATGCCGATGTAACATTTTCACAAACAGTAACATTTATTATTTGTGAAAATATTACAGATATAAACCTAATCCAATGCTACCCCTACCCACCTCAAACTGGAGCGTCGGTGTATCCAAACCTCATTTATACAATATTCCCTTATTTCCTAAGGTCTGCGCCAGCGGCACTCCATGTCACCCCAAATCAGAACTCTGATGAAGGTTGTTGGAGCTCCGACAATTGGGGTTGGTGGTGGTCAGGATTAGATACCGCTAGCGCGGGCCGTTAAAAATAAGACAATATCATAAAACAGAGGTTTGGATGCACCGTATATATATATATATATATATATATATATATATATATATATATATATATATATATATATATATATATATATACACACACTGTGTTATAACACAGTAAATGCTAACGTTTGTAAAAATGTTATAGATATAAATCTAACCCACTGTCACCCCTACTCACCCCAAATCGGAGCGTCAGTGGATCCAAACTTCATTTATCTAATATTCTTTTGATTTCAGAGGTCCGCGCCAGCGGCACCCTATGCCACTACTACCCACCTAAATCATAGCTCTGATGACAGTCGTTGAAGCTTCGACAATTGGGGTGGGTAGTGGTGGGGATTGAATGCCGCTAGCGTAAACCTTTAAAAATATGGTAATTTAAAAAAAAAGGTTTGGATCTACCATATATATATATATATATATATATATATATATATATATATATATATATATATATATATATATATATATTAACTCAGCAAATGTTACTGTTTGTGAAAATGTTATATATATTGTGTAATATTAACTCAGTAAATGTTACTGTTTGTGAAAATGTTATATATATAAAACTATTTCATAAATATATTATCACAGTAAATGTTATTGTTTGTGAAAATGTCAGAAATATAAAACTATTTCATTTTACGGTGTATACAATAAAGTTTAATATCTATGACATTTTTACAAACTATATATATATATATATATATATATATATATATATATATATATATATATATATATATATATATATATATATCCAATATGCTCCCATTTTTAAAGTTTTGTGTCACCCCTATTCACCTCAAATTGGCGCTCCAGATGATCCCGATCCCATTTATCCAATCTTTTTTTCAAAGGTCCGCGCCAGCGGCCCCCCATGATACTTCGATGGATCCAAAGCCCATTTATTCAAAAGTCTCTTATTTTCAAAGGTCCGCGCCAGCGGCACCACATGCCACCCTTACCCACCCCAAATCGAAGCTCCGACGAAGGTCGTTGAAGCTCCAATAATGGTGGTAAGGATTGGATACCGCTAGCGCGAACCTTGAAATATAAGGTAATTTTGAAAAAAAAAGGGTTTGGATCCACCGTATATATATATATATATATATATATACTAGGGTATGCCCGTGCCTGAAGGCACGCTGATAATTTTGAAAAATATAAACTCGTGCCATGGTGCCATGGCAAGTGCTCTCGCCAAAGCTAAGATTTATCTCGAGTTCAAGACGCAGAAAAAGTCTCGTCATATATGGGGTAAGCAAGCCAACATCCACCTATTCAAGATCCTACAGTTAAGCGTTTTGCCCTTTGATTAAAGACACGAAGAATTTTTTTCAAAATATCAAGTCATGTATAATTTAAGTGTAATGTTTTTATATAAAATAAATAATCGTAAAAAAAATTTAAAAAATTTGGGATTATCCGCCTCTGTATAAGAAATAAAAAAATGCACAAACAACAAAACTAATAGTTTGTAATTCAAATATAATATCATTGTCTATTTAGATATGTATTACATATGGAGTACTCATTTTTAGTTTCTTTCACATTTTGCAAGGGCCAAACAACATAGTATAGAATGCATTCAACTAAAATAAATATTTTACAAAAGAAAGAAGTAAGTTCTCAATATTACCAACATACATCATCTTGATTTATGAAAACACCTTTGAAGGAAAAAAAGAGAAATGGCAGATGCTTGATCTACCGGTTTCCTATCTTCCATCCCACTAAAGATCTCATTTTCATCGTCTTTTATAAAATGGCGCCAATGCCCATACAACGGGAGGTACTGCACAATGACACTTCTGGGCAGTCGATCAGCTCCTCAAACACGAACTACAAATAGATAATAACAATAATAATTATTACAGTAGTTACCATAATAATGATTATTATCGTAATGTAAAATTCACATTAAGTAAAAATGTCAAGGATTAATAAATAGGAAGAATAGGTTTAAATACCTATTATATATTTGTTGTTGCACCCTCAGAATGGCACTGAGAGAGTCTATGGGTGAAAACTCCAAAACAAAGGGTGTAAATAAATAGCAATAAAATAAAAAATTAGTTAACACACAATGGCCATGCGTTTTAACCACATTTTATCCATAACAAATGTTGACCACATTTATGGACCAAAACCTTTAAAATAAGGCAAGGCAATGCAATGATTTAGAGTATAACATGTTCAATGTGTCCTGCTAACCACATATCTAGTACAGTGCATTATCGTGCTTTTGAAAATCCGCATGCGTTGCACCTATAATTTTACTCGTTAGTATTAGCTCTAAACATATTGGTTTAAAATAATTGGACAATTTTTGTATCTTGTCTAAATAACACTACACCAAATCTGCCCATTTGTCAAGGTCATTGACCTTGACAAATTCACCTTGTCAAGGTCAATGAATAATTCTAACTTGCCCGCATGGGGACCGCCTAGGAACCGCATCCAGCAACTTTTTTTTTCTTTATTCTTTTGTGTTTAACCACTGATATAAAAACAGTTTTTTATATATAAAAAAAAGTTTTTCATATAGAAAAACAGTTTTTTCCATTAATATAAAAAAACAAATTTTTTTATTGAAAGTAATTTTTTTATTAAAGTTAATATTTTTTTTATAAATAAAAAAAAATTATGTTTTTGACATGATATAGCAATTGATAAGTGACGTTGGCGCGGACCCGTAAAATATCGCGATTAATTAGTACCGCTGACGCGAACCAACATTCCCGGATTCAAATCATTTGTTGAATGTGGGTCCGCGCCAGCGGCACTAATTAATCGCGATATTTTTTTAAAAAAATATCGCGATTAATTAGTACCGCTGACGCGAACCAACATTCCCGGATTCAAATCATTTGTTGAATGTGGGTCCGCGCCAGCGGCACTAATTAATCGCGATATTTTTTCATAAAAAAATATCGCGATTAATTAGTGCCGCTGGCGCGGACCCACATTTCTGAGTCTACATCATTTGTTGAATGTGGAACCGCGACAGCGGCACTAATTAATCGCGATATTTTATGGTTCCGCGCCAACGTCACTTATCAATTGCGATATCATGTCAAAAACATAATTTTTTTTTATTTATAAAAAAAATATTAACTTTAATAAAAAAATTACTTTCAATAAAAAAAATTGTTTTTTCATATTAATGGAAAAAACTGTTTTTCTATATGAAAAACTTTTTTTTTTATATAAAAAACTGTTTTTATATCAATGGTTAAACACAAAAGAATAAAGAAAAAAGAAAAAAAAAAGTTGTTGGATGCGGTTCCCAGGCGGTCCCCATGCGGGCAAGGTAGAATTACTCTTAATAATAAGAGTATACCTGATGTCTGATATCTCTGCGTCACCCTCATTCTCCCATCATAGAATAGCTTCAATTTTGGAGGTTTTCTTGAAAATTATGAGGTCTGATTGTTGCATTTGCTCCAACAAATTGATTTGCATTTGCTCACATGCCAAGACTTTACTCAATCTTATAGCCACTTCCATGAACCTGCAAAATCAAATGCCAAATACTCAATGAAAAATCATGAAAAGTTCTTAAATTTTAACGAAAATGCATAACAACAAAATTAGAACAAAAAAATAAAAAATAAACCATACTCCCATATTTAAACCCAACTCTAAGCAGTGTTAATATGAACCCCTACAATAGTTAATCTCAAGCACCTGCTACACTTACAATCTGGATCACCTGTAGATAACACCTTTAGCCCAAAATTTTCACTTGGACAATACCCTGTTCAGATAAGGCAGAGTAGATATGAAGTAAACAAACTCAATCCAGCGATGGTAGCAAACTCAAATGACATACACAAATTAGCAGTTCGTGTATCACTGTGCGTCTCCCTGAGAACTCAAATGATAACACAACGATGGTAGCAAACTCAAATGATATACTCAATCCAGCGATGGTAGTAAACTAAAAAACAGAGGCTCTGTTTATCACCGTGCGTCTACCTGAGAACAAATGTTACTGAAATTGGTTTGATTACAAACGTTAATCACATAATCACACAAATCAGAATCATACCTAACTCAAGTTTTCACAATAAGATTTGGTTTGATTACCAATAACCATACGTCAGATGATAAGGATTTAAATGAAGATATATAAAGATAATAAATGAAAACAAACGTTAATCAAATAAGAAACACACTAATTTAACTTTCTTCTGTGCGTCAGCCCTTTGACAGAAAATAGGCTTTCTTCCGGTGATGATGCAAAACTGCGTCTGAGGAGAAAAATCGTGTTAGATCTGCAAAGAAAAAATGAAAATGGAAAAGAAAAAATAGAAATGAAGATAATGGGTCTGAGGAGAAAAACCGTGTTAGATCTGCAAAGAAAAAATGAAAATGCAAAAGCAAAAATAGTAACGAAAATAATGGGTCTGAGAGAAGCAGCAAGGTTCGCCGCCGTTTAGTTGTCGATGTGATCGTCGTGCAGATCGAGCAGTAGCTTCAGAGATAGAAAGGCGAAGCTAGAAATGGGAGTTCAGAGAGAGACGATGCCGATGAGCGAGACGGGGCGGATGAGGGAGAGGGAGAGGCAAAAATGAGGGGTAAGAGAAAATAGGGTTTGTGAACGGAATGGGGGGCGAATAAGCAGACTCGGGGTTCAAGAGAGAAACTGGGGCTAGATGTAATATGGAAGAAAATACCATTATACCCTTGTGTTTAAATTTTGAAAAAAAGGGGGAAACAAATGAGAGTGTGTTAAAAGAGGAGGAATCCAAATGTGTAAGGGGCAAAATAGATAATGCAAAAAAAAATTATAAACATGACATCATTAGCCAAACTTGTGACATATATAAGTTTTATACTTTATTATATAGATATACTGTGTAGTATTAGCATAGTAAATGTTACTGTCTGTTTGTGAAAATGTCAAATATATAAAACTATTTCATATTTTAGTGTATACAGTAAAGTTTACTGTTTGTGTAGATTTTTTTCTTTGGAATTTTATAGCCTTCATGGATCTTGTTTGATAGATCTCGTCGAGCAGATTTCAAAAATAGTAATTTTGTGAAAAACGGATTTGTGAATCAAAAGTTATGATCATTTGAAGATTAAAAAAAAAGTTCAACCACTTATGTAACTTCCTCAAGGAAGTTACGGATTGTTGGTTTTAAAAGAGTAAAATTAGAAAAAAAGTTCCAAAAAATTAGGAATAGGACTTATATGTAAGAGAAAAACATGATGAGATTAGAATGTATATAAGAACATCTAATAGGATCTAAACGTAAATGCGCCATTTTTTTTATTTTAACAGATTTTTTCAGCCCAAAATCTTCTCTCCAAAATGGACGGAAACGGAAAGAAAGAAAACTTGGGACTTTGTTGATATTTTTGTAAAGGCTCTTTTAGCCTTGTCCACAACGTGTGGGACTCTTGACTTTGGTAACAAGATAAATAATATCTATAAAAATCAACAATATCTCTGGTGATGCAATAACTCTTCTACAAAATTTCTCATCACAAAAATCTACACAACAGGTACGTTCTTTTATTTTAAATGTGTTTCCATTCTTTGTTATATGCATAAATTCATCTAAAAAAGGAAGAAGTATAAAAAAAAAGTACAGCCATAGGTTTTAGCTTTACTTTACAACAACTTTTGTTTATACTTTTCTTATTTGAACAATGTTTAGAAAAAGAAATTAATGCAACACTTTACATATACTGCTATGTTAATTGTTTTTCATACAAAAAAATGTTGAAATAAATGTTTTTATATGTAAATTGTTAAAAATGTTTTCAATATATACTATTTTGTAAAAAGTAAAAAAAACGTGTTTTGTTAATATACAAACAATTTTTTAATATAGAAATGTCAAAAAAAATGTTTTAAATATTTTTTTAACTATTTTTTAATATAAATTATTATATGTATAAACTATTTTTTTTCATATATAAATATTAGAAAAATATTTTTTATATAAACTGTTAAAAATATTTTAAATATATACTATATTTGTTTTGCATTTTTTTTTATGTATAAACCATGACTGCATTTATGGTTCTCTTTTCTTCTTAGAACATACATGTGTTTTTCATATATAAACTGATTTATATACAAACCGTTTTTATACATAAAAATGTTAAATAAATGCGTACTATTAATATCTGGGTTTCAATGATAGAGAGACAAAAAGTACGCAAGAAAATGGCGTTCAAAAATATTTTTTATCCAACTGTTTTATATTAATTATATTTATTTAATATTCTTCTAATCTGTGATCACTAAATGGATACGCAAGAAAATGGTGATAAAAATGACGATAAAAATGAATTGATTATGCTAGTAAGTAATCGACAACTAGTTGCGATTGAAGTTATGTGTCAAGTCATTAGTTATATCAAGTTTCGAAGACTTCATAGTGAACGACATATTTGGGTTCAATGATAGAGAGACAAAAAGTACGAGATGAATTAATATTACAACTTACCACAATGGAATAGTGTCGTAATATTATATGCATGGGATCACGGTCTTTTATTGGATTTTGTCAAATATTAGAAAATTTTGGTGGTCTCCTGCCAACACAACGAATGTCAGTTGAAGAACAAGTTGTTAAGTTCCTTAATATATTGTCAGAAGATATGAGGAACCGTGCAATGTCATTTTTCTTTCAACGATCCAGTGAGACTATTAGTCGTCATTTTCATAAAGTTTTGAGAGCAGTTGTATCTTTAGAAGATATATTTTTGCGAAAACCAACCAGAGAACATTTTCCTCCTAAAATAGTCCACAAAAAAAGATTTTCCCTTACTTTAAGATAACTTAAATAATTTGTATACCTTTTTTATAATTATTTAAAATATTCATGTGCCTCGTTGTTGTCTAGATTGTATTGGGGCAATCGATGGAACCCATGTTCGTGTGAAAGCATCCAACACCGAAGCAACTAGATATCATGGTAGAAAAGAAATTTCAACACAAAATGTGTTTGCGGCATGTACGTTTGACTTAAAATTTACGTACGTATTACCTGGTTGGGAAGGGACTGCCTCAGACTCCATAATTATTAAAAATGTACTTACGAAAGAAGGCAAACTAAAAATACCTAATGGTAATAATTTATTTAAAAAACAAGTTTGTTTTACGTATTATCTTTGTGTTTGTACTAATCACCCTTTCGTTTTTAATGGGTAAACACTATCTTGTCGATGCGGGATTTATGCATAAGATAGGGCTTAAGGCACACTTTAGAGGTGTTCGCTATCACTTAAAAGAGTACTCCCAACGAAACCCACATGTAAACCCTCGAGAGTTATTTAATCATCGGCATGCATCATTGCGTAATTCAATTGAAAGAACATTCGGTGTCCTAAAGGGACGATTTCCTATCATAAGAAACACTACTGAATCATTTTACTCTATTGGCATACAATCAGAGATCATTCTAGCGTGTTGTATTTTACATAATTATTTAATGACGATCAGCCCCGATGAAGACATTTAAAATAGTTTGATAATGATATAGCAAAATGAAAACTGGATGATGATGATGAAGTTCCTGCAAGGAAGATGACGAGGATACCAGAGCAACATAACATCTACGAAATTGCATAGGAAACAATATGTGGAATGATTATTAATTGACTAAAAATTTAATTCACTTCTATGTTAATGATGTCGGATCTTTATGTTAGTGATTTAATTAATGCATTAACTTTTATGTTGATAAATTGTTTGCTAAATATTATTATGTTTTTATGATATTATTTTGATTTATGTTAGCAATTTATTATATTTCATGTTGCCTAGATTAGAAAATGAGCCAAACACTGAAAGAAGATATTGGGGCAAAAAAAGTTAATTTGTCTTGGACTTCTCAAATGGATGATACGTTTATTGAAACAATGCTTTACCAAACACGTGAAGGAAATTAACCAAATGGAACATTCATGACTAATGCGTATCTTAATATGGTTAACGAGTTGCATGAAATGTTTCCTCACATTGAGTTTACCAAGGATTATTTGAAAAATTGTCTCAAAACTCTCAAAGAAAATTTTAATAAATGTTACGATTTGTTCAAAAACATAAGTGGCTTTTCTTGGAGTCCAATTATGAAAATGTGGAGTGCGTAGCCAGAAGTTTGGTCACATCTAATTGAAGTATGTTTTTCAATTTTTTTTTACAATGACAACGATAATAGATTGATTGATTTTTTTTAACAAGCCAAACCTGAAGCAAAAAAACGAAAGACTAAACCGGTTAACAACTATGAAAAATTAGTAGAGTTATTTGCTAAAGATAGAGCCACAGGTGATTATGCTGAGATAGCTAAGGAAAATAAGCGTTGATGGGATAACTCAATAGATGATAGCGAGAGTGACACAATCAATGCCATCGATTTGGATGACGATATTACTATAGAAGGTTTTGGTACTGATGTAGGTGATGGTGTTGGTGCGATATTAAATCAAGCAAGGTCTTAACAAGAATATGCAACACCTTCAAAGGGGAAAAATAAGAAGGCTTCACACACTGATCAGGAAAATGACCTGTTGAAAGGTGCCCTTGACAATGTAGCTCATGCAATTAGAGAGAGTAATGTTATTATTAGGGAATCTTGTCCACATGTTTATTCAGAGACGGAAATATTTGAAGAGTCGGTGGCAATTGGAGTGCACTCTCATATGATTGATGGGGCGTACCTTTTTCTCGCACAAAATCATGACAAAGCAAGGATTATATTGTGACACCCCGCCCAATTAAATACCGGGTGATCATTCCTTTATTAAATTCAAAGAGGTTTCTCATTTGGTTCATTTTTAGCATCACCGTCGAAAACTTTTGAAAGCTTACTAACCACCTAGAATTCAAAAAGGCGGTGCCAATTTTTTTATTCTTTTTATTCAACAAAAAAACATGCGAAAAATATAAATTAAACCATTCACACAATCACTGATCCAAATCAATACTGAATAAATAAATAAAAGACTTGTCGAATAAACCATCGACTATAAATCTCAAATCCAAATTAATAATCTAACAGAAGTAATAACCTCAATACAAAGTCCGACTAAAATAAATGAAATAGGTGGGGTAAACATGATCAAATAAAATACCAAAATATAGATCTTACTATAGGAATGAACAACTGAAGAGTCTAATCAATCCCCACAAGCATCCATATGTACTGCAGCTACGCATCCCTGGAATAGATCATCAAACTTGGCGTCCCTTTGGCTGGACACCTAAAAGGGTTTGAAAATATTTTGCAAGTACAGATCAGAGCGCAAATCCTTTTGCATTTTTTTGCAACTAATTAAAATATAACAATTAAAATGCATAAATGCTCTTCATATTTAAGCTATTGTCACACTCCCTTGAGATACTACTCACCCCTCATCTAAAGTGCACACCTAACGCTTTATTCCTAACCCTCCTAGTTAAACTACCCCGTCTAACTAGCCTAGTTTTGAAAAATTCTTGACACACTACTCTAGCCCGAGTAAGTCGTACCTTTACTCCACAAGTTATTTATTGCATTAACTTAATTAATCATTCTTAAATACAACTATATAACAGTCTCACTCGTTATATGTAAGTAATACCGTTTTACTTCATGTAATTCACCAGTATAAACATATATACTCTATTATATATGTATGTACTAAATACAATTGCACTTCATGTATTCCATCGGTATATAATTATCTACACTATTATATACGTATAATTATATCACAACATTCACACACATGCCGTATATACATCCATCCTCTCGAGTAAAAACTCACCGGATGTATTCTCTAAAATGCTATCACGAGAGGTTTACTCAATCCACCCGAAAACCCCGAGACGGTTAGCTCATCGAATCAGAAAAATAAAAATAAGTATAGTGGATGCGGTCATTGTTCCCCGATTGTGAGACCGAATCATACCCAAAGCGTCTCACCCCGAAAAGAATCATAATATAAAATAATGGACGCTATGACCTGGGGATTATACTCGCCTTGCGTTCTCTAGCTAGGAGATTCACTCACATCGTGCAACCTCATCTGATAGCACTAGAGGGGTATGTATTCCTATAAATATTATTCACACTAATATTTGTAAATCACACAATATATATACACACACACAATCACTGCATATATAAGCTAATTGAACCGGCTAACTCGTGCCTAACCCTCGTGGCACTAGCCTTTAAAACACGAGTCAAATTCCCCGACTCTTAATTTAATTAATTACACATTAATTCATTTATAAAAATGGTGTCACTCAACCAAAATACGTGGACTCACTCACTTGGCCCGTATCCTAACCCTTTTGAATTTATCACACGAATTCTCATAAATAAGTTTCACACACTTATAAATTTATAATATTCCTTAATCCCCCAATATCCTAGGTATTAATCTCTATTTAATACGCCACTAATTAATCCCTTTTAAAACCACAAAGAAATCTCAGGCCACCTAAAATTTAAGCCAAACTGCAAGCATCCTCTTTATGTCACTCAAACTAGGCCTTGGGACGTTCGCGCGACATCATATGTCGCTTAAACGAGAGCTCACGTCGCTCGAACGACTCCTTCTTCTTCACCACTCTGTTTCGGCCATTGCTACTTATCCCAACATTCTAAACTTAACCCAGAAATACAAATCTCCAAATTTCCCAGCGAGTTAAGCACTTTCTAACAATTCCTAATTTCTCATTTATCATTTACTTACATCGATTCGCCACACTGTTAACAATCTGAGATGGTCAAATACAAATTTTCCTACATTGTTTTCCCCAAAATTTGATCTCAACCTTTAAAATTAATAACCATGATTACTAGTCCATAAACATAACTTGAATCCTCATACTTTTGAATCATAATACCACATCGATCGACTTTCTAATCTACATAATTTGTCCAATTCATAAACACCCATTTTTCATGTGATAACCCGCCGAAAAGGAATTTGATTTACACCCACTATAATATGAATCGATTATCATAAATTTACATTGAAAACAAATTAACCACTTGCATTTGCATGTATTGATTCGTAGTGTCTGATTCCTTTGGGGTGGACAATGATTTGAGGAAGAACACACTTAGTTCCCTTTGATTTAGCTCCCAAAACTCCCCACCTTCTCCCTCTTTTCTTCTCTGCATAACTAGGATTTTCTAATTGAGTTATGGCTTCCACTAACTCCTAATCTTAGGTTAAATAATGCTAATCACGTTTTTAGGCTGATGGCCCAAGCCCAAATGACCCGAACACTCTCGTGTGAGCCAAGTTATGCCTAAAAATGTCCCGAGACCCAATTGCTATCCCAGGTACTCTTTTTCGACAATCTCGGCCTATTAAAAATCAACCGTTCACTCAGAATTGTCATCCCAATTACTCTATAAAATTTTCTAATTTCGACCTCAAAATACGACACATATGCAAATTTAAAATATCCTGATTTAATTAAATCTAATTCATCGAATTAAATAAATTCTCCAGATTAAATAAATTCCCCAAAGTCAATAAAATTATATTTCACCAAAAGAAATAAATTCCTTGTCCTCAGAATTACGGGATGTTACATACTTCACCCTTACAAAGAAATTTCGTCATCGAAATTAAGATATGTTTAGTAGTCTACGCCTCAAATATCTCCCTCATCATATACCCCTAAAATGTCTAAACCTCAAATTATTTTTAAATTAAATTAATTACCGAGGGCGGCCTTACACCCTATACTCGTTCTTAATTGCATAAATGTTACATGGCTCTACTAACCTTAAATCGTAACATAACTTTCAACTCACAATTATAACTACATATATGTACAATAACCAAGGTACCTAACCCATGTCCTAGTGACCAAGAATCTCCCCACTGCCAACGTTGCGCTTAGTTTCATGCGTGGGACGTCTCGCAAAGCGAATTCCAAACAAGGAACCCCCTCGATACACTACTACCTAACATTGCCGATCGTTGAGATCTGTTAGGCCCTCAATTCATAGCACGTACCCCCAAATTCTCGTTTCCTGACATAAAAGTATACTCGCCCACTCTTATGCTACAAAAGAAAATATACACCGCGATGCTCTTACTATCACTAATTTTTAGCACGGATAAATCAGGAGCTATATCTCCTTGCTCGATCATAAACCCATCTACCCTGATCACAAATAATAATGCAAACATTTTATTATAAATCTATTATGCAACACCCTATAACATATATACATGTATATATAAGTTAGACCCTATTCGAGGTGATACCTAGAAAAAATAATTCATACCCTAGTACAGCGAACAAGTCTTACTATAGATATCCACTTTAGACCCAAGCTACCGCTGACCAGTCGAAACTTGGAAAGTAGTCAACTTTACTTTCATAACTCTCAAAAGTAGAAATATCACATGTAATGCAAACGTCCTCTTAGTATACACACCATCTCTCTCGTGGGTAACACCAAAGAGCCCCGCTATCCCACGGTAATTATATTTATGTAATGTGGTTATTACGGCCAACACACCCACTAAATTCGACTCACTCTGAATCCTAGTGATAACAATCTTACGTTGTGACGCCCTAATTAATGTCACTCAGAACACACCCCATACTCATGGAATGTTAAAGATAATTTACCTCCATACTCTAGCTTCTTTGTTTGGTTAATGGGATCCTGGTCGAAATTATCGTGTCCGAACTGACCCATGAACTATTGTAGTGGTTGTACATCCATAACCTCATCTTATAGTTGCCCCTACCTCGCTTAGGGAGATCTCTTTGCCTGTCTCTCCACAAAAGAAACACTTCCCAGAAAAATACTTCCTGCCACTGACCCTGTCCGTGATGGCCTCCCCCGCCATTCCCTTGGCCCTGAGGAACGAAATATTATTACTATTGTTGAGGGCCCTACTGACCCTACTTGAATTCACCTTTATCAAATCGATAACCTTCAAATTTAAACCTCTTGGACAGATTCCCCTACCAGGAGTCGTTCTCCTTCCGTTGTGGTGCCCCACTGGCATTGTCCCTACCTACCTTCTCAGCTTGACTGGATCCATTAATCCTTTTGTTATACCTCATGTGAAACCCGTGATCCTGGAAATGAATTAGCGCTGGATTGATAACCTCTATGTATGTCTCTAACACTGGATTACCCAATAGGTGCTGTCGGAACCTCCAGGCTAGTCCATCCATGAACTTACGCATTATCTTTTCTTTACTATTTACCTTATCTTTCACGAATTTTGCTAACTGAGTAAACTCTTCTTCATATTCTTCCATGGCCCTATCTCCTTGTGACACGTTGAGAAACTGCCACCGCATCTCTGTCTGAATAGCGTACAGAAAATACTTGTGGTCAAACTGCATCCAAAACTACCCAATGGTCATCACATCTATCTCCTTGGAGGTGGTCACAGACTCCCACCACTGCAGAGTTATGCCCACTAGCTTGAACGTCGCCAAGAACTGTTTCTGAGTGTCACTGCACTCAATCATATGCAAGTGGCACTGCATGTCCTTCTTCCACTGATTTTCCACTCCTACATCTGAATTACATTGAAACTCCAATGGGTGACCGTTCTGAAAAGCTTACCTCGCTACCTTCACTCGAACGGCCTCAGATGGGTCTGCACCTCTAGTGCCACTACTGGTTGTGTCTGGGCCCATGGTGAATGAACGACCATGGCTGTCATAGCTACATTACCTACCTGGGCTACTATATCTGCCACCTATATAGTCTTCATCATCCCTAGTGGTGGCTGGGGCTACGGCTACAGAATCACTGGCTCCTAACATGCCTTTCTCTCCTCATCTCTCACCGCTGCTCTAGCTGGTCTACCTCTGCTAGGCGACATCTTAAATGAGATTTGAAATATGTTTAAGTTCACCATCAAATACAAAGTAATCGATAGAAGATCGTAAATACGCATACACAATGAGGAATGCAACAATCCTACAATAGGGATCTATATCAAATAACGCTAAGCTGAAATGTAGAAAAGTTGCACAGAACTTAAGGAAAATAGAACTTGATGCTCTGATACCATCTGTGAAAACCCGACCAATTAAATATCGGGTGATCAGTCTTTTATTAAATTAAAAGAGGTTTCTCATTTGGTTCATTCTTAGCATCGCCGTCGAAAACTTTTTTAACTCAATTTATCACATGTTTGACTCAATTTATCCTTTATTGCACACATGCACGAATTTGTTTGATTATTGTGCTTGTCTTATCACATGTTGGTTGGATGTTTTCACTTCAATCCTGTCCTTAAAACGAACCAAGCGCGATAATTTTTTATAAGGAAATTGTGCATATAAAAACCGTTTTGTGAGTTTGTGTGCTTTCTTTAGAAACGGGGAAGGGCTGCGAAAGGTTCATTTTACCTTTGCGAATACTAAGCCACCGTTAAATTGGACCTAAAAAATTGAGAAATTTTATTATCCGGGGTCCAAAGAGGTTAAAAGAGCCCGAAAAAAATTGAAAGGCAATAAAAAGAAATCCATGCCAAATTATGGGCCATTTAGGTTTTTGCACCAATTATCCAAAGTTTGAGAATTTAGATTACCTCTAAAAGAAAATATATATATGAGGGTGTTTGGTTGGAGAATTAAAACGGGATTGCACGTCCTTGACATTTGAAAATGCGCTACATAGTTTTGAACGTTATTGGTGTGTTGTAACACCCCGCCTGCCCGGGGAGAGCAAACGGAGCGCTAATGCGATAAAATAAATCTAAATCCACAAGTGATAAGGTATAGAGCATCTAAATAAACCCACAATAATATAAATCCACTAATCTCAATCCCTTCAAATTAAATACCAAATATCTCGAATTACATACAACAACTAACTCGAAAATAAAATACAAATATCCAAAGCTCTATACATCAAAATAATACAAATATTTCCCAAACAATCCTCGCTAACATCAATCTCCATAGCGCCTCAAAATCCGCGCTAACCTGCCACTAAAAGAAAATATAGGAAAGTACACAATACGACAAGAATTATGCTCAACAAATACGGATTAACAACGAATAAAACGTAACAACACGAGTACGAATATTCAAATCAAAATGCAAATCTCAAAGCATTTATCAATATAATTTCTCAACAACACTTTAACTGGGTCACCAGGCCTCACCACATCCGTATATGCTTTATCAAGCCATAGCCCGGGAAATAGGAATTTTGGCGGGTTCCCAACATCCGTGCCATATTAAAATCTCATGACAACATGCTCATCAACAATATAATGATACCACATGAATCAAAATAATTTCAACAATTATTTTCCAGATTTCAATGAATTTATCAATTCAAATATGAGTTCAATTAACAAGAATTCAAAGAGAATGACACTCGCGAGATTTAAGGAGCATATTGTGTAAAACCCCATACCTCAAACCATGATGAGAAACCAACAATCACATCCTCAAGATCAACAAAAGATCTACAAAATCTCCTCCAAGAACCTCCAACAAAATAGCCCCAAGAACACCTCTAATCTAAGGTTGGAACTCACAAATCTCAAGGGCCAATGTGTAATTAAAAAGGAGAGGAATATAAAATATATTTGCTGCCAAAAGTTGTGCCAAAAGTAGGTTAAAAAGGTTGCCCACGACTTCCTTTTATAATGCAAAGAAATGAAGAGTTGTAATCCAAAAGACTCCTTTAAATAAGGCAAAGAAATGAAGAGTTGGAAGTCAAAACAACTCCAAGAGTTAAAAACATTTAAAAATCATTTTAAAATCCGTTTTAACTCCGTTTTCGAAACCGTTTGAAATTCTCGCCTTTAAAAATAATAACCAACATATTTGAGCAATAAAAATAATTTTATCAAAAACTTTATTTTCCTCCATTTTCCAAAAATTAATTAAAATAGCCCAAAATTACGCGGGTTGTTACAGAAATCACTTTGACTTTGATTTGTTGATTTGCATAAGACGATGTCATCTAAATTCAACAAATTTTTTGCACCTAAGGATACTTTTGATGCTCATTCGTTAGGGGTACACATATGCATCGTGCACATACGATTGATTGAGTTGATTTACCTATCGAATGTGTTCACACCCAGACATTCCGTTCCCATGACTTGGTTGTTTGAGTTTAAATCTATAGTGTGATTTTTTTTGTATCATGTTTTACATATTTTTTTCATTCATGGTGTGGTTTTATCCTAGTGACACCCCGCACTTGCTTATTTGATTTGTTTCTCTCATTTGTCTATTTGGGGACATCATAAAAAGGGGGAGAATGAATTATCTTATTATGGGGGAGATTTGAAATTTGAGTTTGCTCATAAATTGATATATATATATGTTTATCTCATCATTTCAAACTCGATATGTCACTTGGTATTTTGCTTTGTCTCATGTGTGTAGGTACTACATTGATGATCTTTATATTGCACACCCTGATGAGAAAAGATTTGAGATTCCTGAAGATTTGAAGAACAAACAATGAAGACTATTCATTTGTACCTTTTCCAGTTTTGGGTTCATGGGAGGGTAGATTTGTATAGGCAATTTCGTATTTGATAATTCGGATTTTTTATGTATGTACCGGCATAGACATAGGGGGAGATTTGTAAGGACATTTTTCTCATGTCCAACATGTTACATTTCTGTATGTCGTACGCCGCTACATTTGGCACGTCACCTCACGATCTCACATGACAGCCTCTATCCGAATTTCAGAAATCAAGCATTCAACATCTCCATTAATGTGTCCCACATCTGCCTCAACGACTTCACGTTCCACGATTTTAGGGACTTAATGCAAGTGGTAAGCAAGGGAAGTCAAAACAGTGAAAAAAGGCACGATAGGAGTGTTCAAGGGCATTTTCGTAATTTCACATCCATAGTTAGGAGGTCTGGTGAACTGGAAAGTTGAAGAGCTCACCGCAACGAAGATACTGGAAAAAACGGTACCTCAATCCGAGCTACGGTGAAGGAGTTATGACTTTTTGAAGATAGAGAAAATTCCTTAAAGAATGCTGTTTTTTTTGTACGCTGGATAGAATTTTAGAGTTTTAAGAACATGGGACTCTTCATATTTTTTCCTATAAATACCAACTTCGGGGGAGTTGTTTTGCAAGACTTTAGAAGACGTTTTTTAGAGTCCAAATTACTCTAGTCTTCATATTTTTGAGTCCCAAGACTCATGTTTTGATTCACACAAATGCCAATCCTTTGTGAATCTTTTTGGTAACCCAAGAACACAACTTTGGTTTGTTCAACCCTTGTGGAGAAGCCGTTCTCTTCTTCATTGCTGCCCTCCTGGAAAGGGAAACTTCAAGCCGCCGACATAGGAACCGACACCTGCGGGTATTTCTGTGTCACACTGTTTCTAGCCGTTGCTTTGAAGGTTTACCGAAGACACCGTGCATTACACTTGTGGGCGATTATCAGGTTGTATGTAAGTCAATGGTCTTATAAATTCTTTAAAGTTCTAGAAATAAAAGGTTTTGCCCTTCGGGGACTTTTCCTTGACTTTGTGTCGCATGCTTTATATTTGATGGGTTGATTTAGATGCATGTTTAAGGGTTGAATTTATTTGGTTTAAAAGTAGACGCTAGTTAAATAAGGGTTACTTGGAAACTTGCGAGTTATTTTTTAATCGGTATCACACAGTCGCATACGACGTTTCTCAGTATATAATTATCTACACCATTATATACGTATAAGTATATTAGAACATTCACACACATGCCGTATATATATCCATCCTCTTGAGTAAGAACTCATCGGATGTTTTCTCTAAAATTCTATCACCTGAGGTTTACTCAGTCCACCCGAAAACCCCGAGACGGTTAGCTCACTAAATTTGAAAAAATAAAAATAAGCGTAGCGGAGACGGTCATAGTTACCCGGTTGTGAGATCGAATCATACCCAAAGAGTCTCACCCTAAAAAGAATCACAATATAAAATAATGGACGTTGTGACATGGTGATTATACTCGCCCTGCGTTATCTAGCCAGGGGATTCACCCATATTACGCAACCTTCCGTGATAGCACTAGAGGGGTATATATTCCTATAAATATTATTCACCCATATTATGCGGTGATTGTGTAGTATATATATATATATATATATATATATATATATATATATATATATATATATACTAATTGAACCGACCAACCCGTGCCTAACCCCTGTGGCACTAGCCCTTAAAACTAGAGTTAAATTCCATAACTCTTAATTTAATTAATTAGACATTAATTCATTTATAAAAATGGTTTCACTCAACCGAAATATTCAGACTCACTCACTTGGACCATATCCTAACCGTTTTGAATTTATCATACAAAATTTCGTAAAATTAAGTTTGACACACTTATAAATTTATAATATTACTTGATACCCATCCCCCAATATCGTAGGTATTAATCTCCATTTATTACTCCACTAATTAATTCCTTTTAAAAACACAAAAAAAATCTCGGTCCACCTGAAATATAAGCCGAACTTCTAGCATCCTTTTCATGTCGCTCAAACGAGGCCTTGGGTCATTCGCTCGACATCATATGTCGCTTGAATGAGAGCCCACATCTCTCAAATGACCCCTTATTCTTCTTCTTCACCACTTTGTTTCGGCCGTTGCTTCTTATCCCAAAATTCTAAACTTAACCCAGAAATACAAATCTCCAAATTTCCCAATGAGTTAAGCACTTTCTAACAATTCCTAATTTCTCATTTATCATTTACTTACATCGATTCGTCACACTGTTAACAATCTGAGATGGCCAAATACGATTTTTTCTACATTATTTTCCCCAAAATTTGATCTCAACCTCTAAAATTAATAACCATGATTACCAGTCCATAAATATAACTTGAATCCTCACACTTTTTAATCATAATACCACATAGATTGACTTTCTAATCTACATAATTTGTCCAATTCATAAACACCCGTTTTTCATGTGATAACCCACCCAAAACGAATTTGATTTATACCCACTATGATATGAATCTATTATCATAAATTTACATTGAAAACAAATTAACCTCTTGCTTGTATTGATTCGTAGTGTCTGATTCCTTTGGGGTGGACAATCATTTGAGGAAGAACACACTTAGTCCCCTTTGATTTGGCTCCCAAAATCTCCCTACCTTATCCCTCTTTTCTTCTCTGTAGAACTAGAGTTTTCTAATTGATTTATGGCTTCCACTAACTCCTAATCTTAGGTCAAATAATGCTAATCCCGTTTTTAGGTTATTGGGCCAAGCCCAAATGATCCGAACACCCTTGTGTAAGCCTGGTTATTCCTAAAAATGTCCCGAGACCCAATTGCTACCCCGAGTACTCTTTTTCGACTATCTCGGCCTATTCAGAATCACCCGTGCACTCAGAATCATCATCCGAGTTACTCTATAAAATTCTTCAATTTCGATCTCAAAATACAACACATGCAAATTTAAAATATCTTGAATTAATAAATCTAAGTGACCGAATTAAAAAAATTCCCCAAATTCATTAAAATTATATTTCACCAAAATAATTAAATTCCACATCCTCAGTATTATGGGGTGTTACATATATTGAGTTTTCCAATTGAGAGGCGCTTAACAATTTTGGAGAAATTGATGACTGAAGCTCGTCTCCTATCATATCAATGACTTTAATGATATTTTTTTAATTTACTTAGAACATATTAAGGATTTGTCGTATTTGAATTTTTAAGCTTTACCACTTATCATTATGGAATTATCGTATTGAGACTTAGTGTGTCTTTAATATGTGTGCATGGTTGTTTAATATGTCTTTCAATTGATTTAATAATGTAAATAACACATGCTCTTAAATTGTAAGGTTATATTATTAATTTCTCACTTATTTCTTTTCTTTTCTTTCCTAACTCCCAAATAAGAGAGGGGGGGGGGGGGGGGGGGAGGAATTTCTCTCTTTTCTCTTCTTTTCTTTTCCCTCCTAATAAATTTTTCCCTTCCTTTCTCTCCTATCAAAAACTCCCACTTACTATTAGAGTGAAAGACTCTCAGTATATTGTTGGGTTAAGAAATCGCGGATTCTCAGGAATGTTTAGTTTGATTACGAATCACCACTCAAGATGTGCAGATGATTAGTGATTCAGAGTAATAACTTTCCTTAATAATTGGATCCATTCATTGTTAATTTCATTGGAAAGAAAAATAGTACCACTACACTGACCCACTTTCGTACCCAATTCCCATACCCGCCTAATAAGACAAGGCAATATAGGATTCTATTTTATGCCCTAGTGGGACCCACAATAACAAGGTATAAGATTTTAATGCACTGGGTATGGAAAATGGGTACCAAAGTGGATATACATATCATTATCCAAAGAAAATTAGGGCTAAAGAAGATAAAATTCATTTGTAATCATTCTGATGTCAGAATTCTCAAGGATGAATACCCAATTTGTTAACCAAATAGACTTGATTCCCAATTGTGAGTTCCATGGTGTTCATCAATTTGTAATCATTCTTGGAAGGCATAATAGAATATCTCTCGTGTCAAGACCAAATAATTAAATTGTTCAAATCAAAGTCAAATTAAAAAAAAAAACTCAATCAGATTTCATCACAGCAATGACCACAAAGAAGACTACCAATTTGTATTTTATCTGGGCTTGTGGCATTTAAATGAAGATGAGGGTTCGAAACTCTAATTTTGCTTGAGCTGAAGGAAATTCAGACCCATAAGATTATCACCATCCAAAATAAAAAATAATCGATCCTCAGGTTGGTTTCGAGACTATCACGACTGAGATTTTTGCATTTTAGGGCGTTCAGCCTAATCCGAGCATTGAATAGGTTTATTAATGGGTGAAAGTAGATACTTTATTGTGGATAATTTATGATGATGTCGAATTATTTTCTCCTTAACTGTGATTGGATTTGTTGAGTACCGATGCCCAGTATTAATTTTTGGCTGCGACGAGTTTTGTAAATTATTAGTGACAAACTTGGTTGTTGTTAAGAGTTGTGGCCTAGGCATTCTGATCAAGAGGCTATTGAAGCTGAGGCTTGTTGGAGGTGGTTTAATTGAGGTCACCGATACTATTAGGCCGATGGTTATTTTTAGTTTGGACTTTGGCTTTTGCTGTTTAGGCTTCCCAATGTTGGGCTTTAGCATGCGTGGCTCGTCTCAATTTTTCCTATATATGGAGTTCTTAATTAACTTTTCGCCACCTTAAATTTTTACTCTCAAGTAAAAAATTCTCTCTCTAGGATTTGCAAGGAATTTCAATATGTTCTTATAGTTCTTTGATTGTTCGTCTATGCGGGTAAGGTTTGCACATTTACTCCAAAGGGAAATGGCGATGTCGCAGGCGACCCCACCCTTGGTGATGGTACCTCAGAGGAAGCTTAGATATTTCTTTCTTTGTCTATTTTTGTTAGAACATTGATTCGGCTTTGTTTGGTCTTTGATGAGTATATTTTGGAAACACTTGGCTTGTAATCCTCAATATTTCTCCCCTCGCGAGGGATGATACTTAACACTCCTATGAGTTTTATTTTTTATATGCTAAAGATTTTTTATGTTCCATTCTCATATATCTTATGCATGTGGTTGTTTTATGAATATTTTAGTTAAGCATGTCAAGTTTGCATCATTCCTTATATATCATTGACCTTATTACTCAAGTTCAACTTATGAATATGTGTCCGAACCTTGTTGGCCAAATAGTGTATGAGGCCTATGAATTGTTGATGTCGAACATTTATTGTGATTGAAACTTTATTGCCTTATATTTTGTTTTCCAACCATCTCTTCTTAAATTATCCAAACAAGTTAATACAACATTGATTTTTCTTCAGACTAACTTGGAGCGAAACTAGCCAAACCAATATTATTTTTTTTCTTTTCCTTTTATGCTTCCTTGTATGTAGATTTTTGCATTAGGACGGGGATGATATTTATATCAATGCAATAATCGTTTAGTCCTCAAACTAATTTATCTTAAATCAGTTGAGCAAGTAGATAATATTTAATCATGACTCGTCCTTGAAATAATTTTATTTAAGTTGCCCGAAGAAGCTAATCTTTCCCTCTTATGTTTGTCTTGGATTGCATCCAAGTTTTACATTTAATATAAGGGTGACTTTGTTTGGGAAAAAAATTCTTGAGCATTGGCTCATCATTTTTTAAGTACGATTTCTAGATTTTACTAGGGGCATTTATGCTAACCTTTCCATTGTAAAAGTTCTTTTTACCATTAATGAAGTTGGCTAAGACTTACCAGGTCATATAATCTTTGTGGGTATCTGACTTGATCTATTCAGACTAGACTTGTTTACCCTCATAGTTTTGCCCCAAAGATAATACAAACATAGTTGGGTTCATCTTTTTTGGGAGACGACTTTTATCCATGTCATAATTTGAGAAATTGTTATGAGTTCGTATCCCTAAGAATTTCCCTTTTTATGTCATTGACAAGTTTTATCATAATTTTTAAACGAAAATGTAATTAACCCTTTAGTTATTATTTAATTTATTCTAATTGTAATTAGTTTACATTTTAGTTTAATATAATATATTGATTTTGATGATTCCACATAAATATTTATTAAGTATTATTTATTGATGACTCTAAACATATATTTATTTTTACATTATTATGGATTATAAAGTTGTTAGTATAGTTATCAGTTTATATAATTAATAGTATATAATACTACTATTACAATTTTTTCAAAGTTATAGGATGATGGCATGTTGCTTATATATACGGTATGTGTTTGGGAACTAACCCACATAACTACTTTGTAAAGCTTCATCAAGTAACCAAAATGGATTAAATAAAAGAATGATGGGTTATACTAATTTTATTCTAGCAGTTTTAATCTAACACGTAGTTTTTATTTATGAAATATGTGTACTTTTTTTATTAGAAGCTATAAACTAAAAAACCTTTGAAATCTTTGTTATAGCATATTTCACTAACTGTTACCATATATACTAAGGATACTTACATCATTATATACTAATACTTCCAAGAATTTTATTTATTACTATTTATATTTACCCTCGCATGCATGAAGATTCAAAATTAAGACGCCTTAGCTTTTATTTATATGCCTTTTGACTACCCCATGTCAGGACATATGCCATATTTTGGACAGAAATCAAGTAAGGTTTTATGACTTGCTCTTTTTATATAACTACTAATATACATGGATTATTATCTTCTTATGTATACACCATGTAACACAACAAGTATGATCATATTTTAAACTTTATCTTAGATAGTTAAGCTGAGAAGGTAAAATCGCTTGAACAACTCTGATACCAATTTTGTAAATGTAAATGCGGTGTGATATCGATTGCTCATTGGATTCAAAAATTTCCAATTAAGAACTTATTTAATTAATTGTAAATTTTAGATCCAAATTAATTAAATCATAACACATGCATCTATGTGTATAAATCATGCCATCACAAATAAACATAAATTGCTGACACATAGATTTCAAGAAAAAATCCCCCGCAAGGGCAAAACCTTTATTTCAATAAATGTAACACTTACAGAAATCTGTAATGAATATTCAGCATAATAGTCACATAGGTCGCAACCTAGAATTAACAATGGATTGACTGCATCAAATCCACAAGAACTGCATCTCTATCTTTAGTAAAAAAAATACCCTCAAACATCTCCAAGTGACCGTAGTCATAGTCAGTCAGCACCTCCCTTAAGAGTTACCAAGTCAGCCGTACAGATTTCATCTCTATAAGAGAAACTTCACCAAAGTTGTATCTTAGGTTCCAAAATAATTCACTAAAGAAGTTGGGATGATTTATGAATTGAAAAACAAAGTTAAAAACCCCTAAATGAGAAGACACCATTTCTGCAGATTACAGTTTTCGTAGATTGAAACTCTCAGGTGTATTGAAGCAAAAAGGACTCAAAAAACATCTATTTATAAAAAAATTGAGTCGACGACCTCATTCGAATGAAAACTCAATGTCGTTTGAACGACATTAAATGTCGCTTGAAGTCTCCTTCACGTGAACTTTTAACAACATTAAAAAAAATGAAACATTGTGATGTCGTTATATGGCCCTGATTAAACAAGCTTCTCGCTAGCCTTCACGCGACATACAGTGTCTCTTTAACTCCTCATTCGAGTGACAACTCCCTGTCATTTGACCGACATAAGGATGTCATCAACAATGACAAAAGCAAAACATATTTTTCTTTTAAAACTTCGATTATAGGTCTTAGAAAAATTATTTTGACAAAAAAAATGTCTTAAATGTTTAAAAACATTTTAGCAAAATTATCCCAACACTTTAAATGAAACACTAAGGGACTTAAAAACAACCTTACCAAAATCTATCTCGCAGAGGCTCGTTTGTTGAAGAAATTTGATATTCGGATCCGTCTTGATGCATATGTATGATCTTGAACCTTCTTCGATAGTTGTAGCGGTATACGACATACTCTAATGTAAACGGACTATGTAAGATATGTCCTTAAATAAGCTATTACATGTTGGTAAAATTCTTTATTAAACAACTGCCTTGGTAGTGATGCTTTGTTTCAAAGTCTCGTAATTGAAACTGTCAAATTTTTTGTAGACATAACCCCTCCTTGGTCCTCCTACGAATCATATCCTCAAATAGATATTTTCTACATACGTGTTATCCTACTGCACTCTTATGTTTTTATAAACCTTAAGCCACACACCTATAACTGTTTTAATATAGATATGATTTTTTACGGTTTTTTTAATTGCCCGGTTGTATCATATATAACTAGTTATAGTCAGTTGCTTCTAATTAATTACATATATTCATACTCAGATAATATATATATATATATATATATATATATATATATATATATATATAAACCTCTCGTATACCAGTTATGTTTTCAGTCATTGTCAAGTCATTGAATACTTTCTTTTTATATCTTACTTTTTCATATTTTTGAAAATCTAAATAATATATTTGATACACTTTATCATAAAAAAACATAAAAATGATTTACAATACATTTTATATTAGAGTATTATATTTCGCTCTATATCCTCATAGACTAACTTTGTACAGATCCAAATACTCATGCATGAGGATACTGAAAGACATACTTTTAAAATTCTATCTCTTTAAGCTTCCATTTTCATGCCTTAACAATCATATTTGTAAGGACAAAATTTCCAATTGAGTTTTAATGTAGTTTTGACTTATTCTCGAAACAAAACACGTTTGAGTCATAGGCAGATTTTTATTGTCCGATCTCTATGAGACTATGACTGGTCAAAAATTAATTGAAGACGTTGCAACAAAGCTACAAGGAATCAATCATGCCGAAGTTTAATTGGTGCAATTTCTCGTCCTCAAGATTTAATTGCATTCCGATATCATACAGGTAAGAATGCATAATGTTAATGAAACTTGGAATTTTATTTTACAAAATAAGGATGTTAGTTTTTAAAAGAAAAATGTTTTTAAAAGTGTTTTACATGTTTACACTTCGTTTAGAGGTGATAAGGTTGGATTAGAGTTTAAATTGGGTTGGACTCTAAAAATAGGGGATTGTCGTTAGAACGACAAACGCCGTCGTTCGAACGAGAGCTATTGTCATTCAAACGGCACAGTATATTTCTCGAATGAGATCCCCCACCACTTTAAAATGTTTATAAAAAGGCGTGCTCTATTTCTTCGAAGTGGGTACAATGCGAAAAACAGTTTACAATATAAAGAGGTTCCTACACAAAAGTTTTCTAAGTGTTTTCACTATAAAACATCCTTAGAGTTTATAACGATTCGAGTTATCATTACCATATGTTTATGTGATCTTTGTTGCACCAAGTTGGGTTTGTTCAACACTTGAACATTGTTGGTTTTGCGGTGGAGAAGTGAAGAAGGTTAGTTTCGTGTTCAACATCGTAGATGACACAAGGCCATATCAGTGGATACCGAGGCATTCATGGAGGCGACTGCTGTGGACGAGCATCCTGGAAGAACGTTACTTTCCACGTGGACACTGCGAAGATTGGTAGAAGATCATATGAGCGTCAAGTCTCATGGGGATCGAGTCGTTGTATAAGACTACCATCTGACTTTGTAAAACATTTGTCATAGTGATTGTCTGGCTTGGGTTGTCCGAGGTTTTTTCCCGATTGGGGTTTTCCTCATATATTGGCGTTATGAGTATTGTTTTACTTTATTTTACTTGCTTTAATCACTAGTTTCATGCTTAGGGTTAAACAAGATAAAATCTGGTTGAGTTAATTTGTGTCACAACTTGGTTTGATAAAATTGAAAAAGAGTTTTTCAAAAAGAGATATTTGATTTGCGTTCATCCTTAACTTAATTCCGCTCAAGCAAAAGTTTGTTTTAAATATTTGGGGACCTAAAAATTGGTATCAAATCTAGAAATACATTTTTATTGTGTTTGATCCCTCTTTGCTTGTAAGGATGAATTTTGGTTGTTATGATAATTTTCGCACTCCTGTTTTTTACGGCACTAATTATGCTTATTGGAAAATGCGAATGAGAAGTGATTTAAAATCTATTTATGTGCGTGTTTGGTTAGAGGTTGAAAAAGGTTGGACACCACCTGCTACACGAGAGGGTGTGGTCACTAGTTTGAAACCTGTTGAGGTTTGGACTGAGATTGAACATAGACATGCACAATATAAATCTTTAGGTCTGCACGTTATTTCCTCACATGTCACACTTGAAGAGTATAATCGTATCATGACTTGTAAAACTTCAAAAGAAGCTTGGGATATACTGGCACTCACTCACGAGGGCACAAGCACGATTAGGGTGTCTAAGTTGCAAAATCTCACTACATAACTTGAGACGATTAAGATGTTAGAGAGTGAGATATTTGATGAGTTTTATAATAGGTTGTCTACTATTGTTAATGTGACGTTTAACCTCGGTGAGAAGATTCCTGATAATCGTTTGATTAAGAAAATTCTAAGATCGTTGCCGAGTAGGTTTGATGCGAAAGTGACTATTATGAATTCCCTTAGTATGCTTAACTCGTCGAAAATAGAAGAGGTCTTAGGTGACTTATAAACCTATGAACTCGATATGTTTACCTCCAAGTAAGTGCCAAAGAAAGAAAAGGGCATCGCTTTGACAACCCTAAAGGAGGAGACTAAAGTTTCGAATGACGGTTTCGATTTCGACTTTGAGGATGTCGTCATGTTGGCAAGAAAGTTCAAGAAGTTACTTCAAATTCATAAACAATCGAAAGATGCCAAAAATTTTGAGAAATTCAAGAACAAGGGAGACTCCACCCCTAAGGATAAGAGTGAGAAACCTAAGAGAGATGAGTCTGATAGGTGTTTCGGGTGTGAGGGGTATGGTCACAAAGTAGCTGAGTGTCACACTAGAGAAAGAGGGAAAAAACTGATAGCTACAATGCCACCTTAAGTTATAGTGAACCGAAAGATGGAGAGGATTCTCCTATTGAGCGTAACTTTGTTATGTTTATGTCATGTCATGTGAGTGACGATGATATATCTTCCCACGAGGATACTCATGTGCATGACACTTCCGAGGCTGTTGAGAGTGCTTCCAAAGAGGGTGAGGGTGAGGGTGATGAGAGCGAGGATGAGGAGATCGACGTAAGAGAGTTGCAAGTTGCATTTCGAGAATTGTTTGAGGAGACGGTGAAGGTGAAAAAGGAAAACTCAAAATTACAAGCTAAGTTGAAAGAGTGTACCAGAAAAAATAATGATGTGTTAATTAAGGATCTTAGGGCACGGGAGAAGAATCTTAGGGACAAACTAGAGTACGTCGAGAAAGAAAGAAACACCCTTAAAGGTTTGATGCAGGCCTTGAAGTTGCTAGAGTTTGAGGAGTATAAGCATCTACTCGAGTCTAGGATTATGAAGTTGGAGGATAGTTTGAGAGACTCGTCTAGAGTTAAGTTTGACTTGGGGTCTAGAAGTGAGAAGATGGATATAATGCTAGGCATTGTCCAAATTAAGAGAGATAGGGGTGGTATTGGCTTTGATGATCGTGTTGTTCCCATCCCCCCTGCACGTGTGAGAGAGCCACATAGGAACGTTAGAAAAGGTCCACATGTAGGTGACTTTCCATACCATCGATATACTTGCACATTTTGTGGTAGGAAAGGTCACCTTAGAAAGTTTTTCTATGACCTTAGAAATACTCCTCGAAAGTTAGAAAGTTTAGGAATAAAGTTTCCCCGATTCCCCCCATCCCCATGCGTCATTACACACCTACTTGGGTTAGGAAGTCGGATTTAGTATCTTTAGGAATAAAACTTCATGGTTCTCATTTGGTTGCACTTGATTCTTCCAATGCTAAATCTAAAGGTTGAGTGTATTACCATGTTTATCTATTTGTATTATATTTTTCATTTATTTCATCTCATTTGAAAAATACAAAAAGATTTTGTTTTTAATAAAAATTTTGAAAAATACAAAAATATTTTTAGTTTTGAAAAAGTTTGAGAAAAACACAAAAAGATTTTACTTTTATTTGAGTCAAAATATTTTGAAAAAGCCAAAAAGATTTTTGGTTTTACTTTTGTGTTGTGAGTTAACATGCTTGATGTGGCATATTGGTGTGTATAGGCTCCCTTCCTTCCGTTATACATATGGCTAGAACATTTGGTCATTATTATCGATGATTAGAATGATCTTAACCATGTTTTTATGGGGCTATTTCGAAGTTGATATGCATTTTGATTCGACTTTATGTATATGCATTATTGCACACATGCACGAGGTTATATGGATGTTTGACTACTCTTGCATATTAGAGTTTGGTGAGACGTTCTTATCTAAATCTTGTCATATATGCATAAGTAGACTTAAGGAGGGAGTGTACATGTTATAACCATTTACCGTGAGGATTAAATCGAAAAAATGATGAGTGTTCACGGAAAAGGGCTATAAGAGTGTAAAAATAACTCTTCGTGAAAGCCACCGTTTAAAAGAGCCCCCCCAAAATTCTAAGGAAATAAAAGGAATCATATGCCAAAAATGGGTCAAATTAGTTTTGTTCATTCAAAAGAAAATATGATATTTTTATGAGGGACTTTGGATGGATTAAAAATTTAAACAGGTTTACACAAAGAATCCTAACGTTGAAAAATCGCGTCATGATGCTATTGTTTGTAGAATCATCAAAATTTCGAATTCGTATTCATGATGTTTTTTTTAGTTCATTAAGCTTACACTTTAACTGTCACATATGGCTATAATAAAGTTTGATGATAGATTGCTATTGATTAGAGCCTATTGATCGTTTCGATGTGTTGGAATTATGATTCATTTGTTTTAGTTCACGCACATACACTCCATGTTCATGTTTAGGTACATCGATACTATGTTGGCATGTTACTCGTATTTGTTTGTTTTGAGTTTTTATCTTTGCTACTATTGTGTTACTATTTCGCAGTTTTGAGCCCCTTCCAGTTTTCAGGATATTTCTTCACTGGGCAACACTGTTTAATTTTTTGGGGAAACTGTGAGAATTTATTTATGTCGTTCAAACGACAGATGTCTTCGTTCGAGCGATGTCGCTTCTCATTCAAACGACATCCCTGGCTCGTTAGAGCGAAAGCCTGTTTGACCAGTTTGACTTTTCTGGTTAACTTATTTTATTTCAGTACCCTGCTGCATATTGATTCATATATTGGTACTGGGTTTCTGTTTATGCAATTTACTTTAATCATTGACATATTTTGCTGCATTGGTTAGTTTATCACACCTGCTTAAACTGATACATTGTTTGTGTGATTCATAGTTTGCTAGCTACTAATTTGACATTCATTGATCATATTTGGATGCTTGTTTCATATTTATCTAGCCATTCTTCATAATTGAAGTAATCATATTGGTATATCTCATGCTAGATTTGTTTGTCTTTTCACCAGATTGTCTATTCGAGATAAAAAGGGGGAGAGATGTCTGTGATGTAGGGGGAGTTTTATGTTGATATCCTGATTTATATATTTGCACATAATTGTATCATGTTTTGTTCACATAACAAATGATTTGGATTTGATTTTTTATATTTATTTATATCATTTGTTCCTCCATACTTCACTGGGTATTTGTCTTTTTCTTGTGTCTAGTTATGCTTAAAGATATTAGAGATTTCTAGTCTACATCACATTCAGATATTCAGAGACATGCTTGCCGGTCCATTGTTTATGAGTTCTTATCCTATACAGATGATGTAATTTTATTTTTGGGTTTATGGGATCGGATTTAGGCGCATACGGCTTGACGTCCCGGCTTAGTCATTTCACTTTTGGTTTTGTCCCGGAATAGTCAAAGGGCGAGATGTGTAAGGAAAAAATTTCCAATTGAGTCTTAATGTAGTTTTGACTCATTCTCGAAACAAAACACGTTTGAGTCATAGGTAGATTTTTATTATCCTATCACTACGAGACTATGATTTGTCAAAGATTAATTGAAGACGTTGCAGTAAAGCTACAAGAAATTAATCATGCCGAAGTTTAATTGGTGCAATTTCTCGTCTTCAAGATTTAATTGCATTTGGAGATCACACAGGTATGAATACATAATGTTAATAAAACTCAAAATTTTATTTTATAAAATAAGGTGTTATTTTAAAAAAAAAATATTTTTAAAAGTGTTTTACATGTTTACACTTCGTTTAGAGCTAATAAGGTTGGATTAGAGTTTAAATTGATTTGGACTATAAAAACACGGGACTATTGTTAGAACGACAAACGCTATCGTTCGAATGAGAGCTGGTATCGTTCAAACGACGCAGTATCTCTCTCGAACGAGATCCCCCACTGCCATAATTTTTTTATAAAAAGGCGTGCTCTGATAAGCACCCAAAATTGTACAATTTATACCCCGAATAGACATACTTTAGTTACTAATTCTCGGTAATATGGGTCTTATGTGCTTAAATATTTATCTTGTAGGTCAAATGTCCGTTTGCGGTGTCAAAAGTTATATATCGAGGCAAATGCACGTTTTATGGAGCTAATTCCTTCCCCCGTAACCAACGTACCATAAACCATGTGTGTGTTTTCTTTGTCCCTTTTTAATATTTTTTTAGCTTTTTAGTTTGAGTCGTTTTATTTTTAGGTTTTATTTTAGATTTATTTAGATTTACTTTCTATTTTTATATTTTATTTTTATAATTTTATTTTATTTTGATTTTTCTTAGTTTTAGTTTTATTGGGATTAATTTTAGGAGTTTATTTTTAGTTTATTAGATTTTATATTTTAGGACTTTTGTTTTCATATTTTATTAGATGTTTCAATTTTTATTTCTTTTCTTTTATTTTAGTTTTTATATAGCTTTGGATTTTATTTTATTTTTATTTTTATTTTTTTAATTTTAATATTTATATTTTATTATTTTTAATTTGTTTTATTTTTAGTTAGCTTTTATTTTTTTATTTTTTATTTTTATTAATTTTAGTTGAGTTTTTATTATTTTAATTGGGTACAAATTAAATACACACACACCACACCCTAACTTCCATACACAACCTCACACACCATAACATATCCCCACCCACATCCTAACTATCCTATACCTACACACACACAAACACATCTCCTTTCATCTTCTTCCCCCAACAACCTTTCTCTCTCCTCTATCATCCATAACCCACTTTCTCTCCTCTTTCCACCATATCCACATACCCACAAACCCATCTCTCAACCAACTCAACCCCCTCTCTAACCCATGCCGCCATTTCCAGCGCCGGCGGCAACCCGATCTCCGACGACGACTGCCCTGTCCGGCATCCCCTCTAAACTTTCGCCGACGTTGCCTGAACGCCATACCCGCCGCCGTTGTCACCGGAACTCCAACACCGGTGGACAATCACCCTAGCAGCCCCTCCGACCTCACCCCTCCTGGTGCGAACCTACATCCTATCCCGTCCAACCCCCAGCATCAACCCGTACCTCTCTTCGACATCCCAACCTCCGTCGAAACCCGCCTACCCCGATCTTCGACGACCCAGGCCGGTGTGACCCGAACCCGCGATCCACGAGCGCCGGCGACCCCTTATTCGGCCAGAAATTAAACCCCGGCCTGCCCGCCGGCGGCGCCTCACCTGCCCCAAACCCAATCCGGTCTCTCTCTCTCTCCTCGATCCACTTTCAGCCACACCCACATCTAATAATCAAAACCAATACCCACACAATACCCCAAAACCCAAACACCCATTTCAAAACCAATACCCACGTTTCTTCTCCTGCCAAAGTCACCAAACAAAGACCGAGTCAACCAACTTAAATGACCCACATGTTTAAACACCATTTAAACCTTTACCCAAACCATCCCCAACCAACTTTTAACCATTGCCCAAAATACCCCTTTTACCCAATCAGATTTTATTCCAATCCCCTCACCCACATGACCTCAACACACTCACACCTCATGCTCCTCACACCATTTTGATGCACACTCATGTTCATTTCCAAAAATACCCCTAGCCTCCATGTGCACCATATAAATTGATGACTTGGGCCATTTTTAGAGGGATCCCAAATTTAGTTTTAAGCTTGGTGTGATAAATTTCTCCACACTCCTCTTTAGAGAGTATTTGCATTTTTAGCAAATATCTCAATATATAGGTGTGTAGTGAAAATTATCTCTAGGATAAATTTCACCCCATCCTTCTATTATGAATTTTTGCATTTTTAGCAATTAATTCAAAATAGATTGACGTAGTGAAATTTATGAGGTAAATTCTAACACATTCCTTTATGTTCAGATTTTGTATTTTTAGCATTTATCTCAATATAAAGTAATGATCTAGAATTTATTTCTTTAGATGAGTTATAATGTACAATTTTATAATGTTAGGATTTGCATTTTTAGCAAATCTCTTTTATTATTTAATTGTCCATTATGAATTCATCCACTGTCTTTTTTATTTTTATTTTGTAATTTTTAGTTTAAATTCAATAAGAGCTTTTAGATAGGAATTTTTAGAGATAGAATTGTAGAGAAAAACACCATTTGTAAATAGTTTTATTTTATTCTTTTTATTTTTGTTAGATTCAATATTAAAACAATTGGGTGAGGTGAGGTGAAATAATACTAAACTAAACTAAATGAGAGATGATAACAACTAACTAGAAAGTTACTAAAATGAAAAATAAAGTCTAAACTAAAATAAGAGATAAAGTGAGGTAAATAATTGTGAGAACAATTAAGGAATGAGATTACACCACAAATTTTAGCTATTCTGGCTAATTAATTTAATTAATTGAATTCTCCCAAATTAATATCAAAATTACAAATCAACTCTCGTTGCAAATGTAATTTTAAAAGTAACCTTTTAGAAAATTAGGTTTAACACCCCACAACTCTAGAAAATAGATCCACACTCCTTTTAATTAATCACCCGCTAGGATCGATCAATTAAAATTTATGTCAATCTTAGAAAATAAATTTAGAGTTGAAATTCAAGTTATAATACCCCACTTAAGAAATCCCTATCTCTAGTTCGAATCTAAAATGGGTATTATAACTAGAATTTCGATTTTCTATCGAAAATCATTTACCCTCTCTCGAGGTGTAAATTTAAGGGTGAGGGATCAAAAATAACATTCAAATGGAATTTTTAAGTAATCAAACTAATTAAACTAAAATAACATCAAATAAGGATTTTCCCCCACCCATTGAAAGGGGATTTAGCCTAACATGATATGAAATTTGACAAATTAATAATCAAGGCTACTAAAATAAAATATAAGGGTATAGAGCAAGCAAACTAAATCTCTTTGAGAAAGTTGAACTCTACTCTTCCAAATTAAAGCATGCAATCCCTCTAATTGAGCATCCAAGTGATTTGAAATTAAATATCCACTCAATTAACTCTCTTACAATATTTAATCTAAAAAATATCTAACAAAAATAAAAAGAATAAAAAAAACTATTTACAAATGGTGTTTTTCTCTACAATTCTGTCTCTAAAAATTCCTATCCAAAAGCTCTTATTGAATCTAAACTAAAAATTACAAAATAAAAATAAAAAAGGATAGTGGATGAATTCATAATGGACAATTAAATAATAAAAGATATTTGCTAAAAATGCAAATCCTAACATTATAAAATTGTATATTAGAACTCATCTAAAGAAATAAATTCTAGATCATTACTTTATATTGAGATAAATGCTAAAAATGCAAAATCTGAGCATAAAGGAATGGGTTAGAATTTACCTCCCATAAGGGATAAATTTCACTACATCAATCTATTTTGAATTAATTGCTAAAAATGCAAAAAATTTTGTATAAGCTTCTAGGAAGATGAAGCCCTACTTCCCAGCCCACTCTATGGTCATCCTCACGGACTCCCCATTAAGGCAAGTCCTCCACAAGCCTGAGAAGTCTGGAAGGTTGATGACCTGGTCCATTGAGTTGGGAGAGTATAACCTTACTTATCAACCTAGGGCGGCCATTAAAGGGCAGGCACTTGCAGATTTTGTTGCGGAGTTCACATGGGAAGAGGATAAGATTGAGAATAACCTAGAGACTGCAGAGGGATCAAACAGCAACATCTTCTGAGACCCGAAAGAGGTTGCGTCCAACAGATCTAGAAACAGAATAGCCAAGAATGAGGAAGACCGGTACCTCTTCAAGCAAGGAATCATATCAAAGGGGAGCTTCTCATCAGATAAAGATATCTAGAACCTCTTTGTTGATGGGTCTTCTTGCGAAAGTGGAAGTGGTGCAGGGCTAATACTCTCAGCTCCAGATGGTACCAACGTTGAATATGTACTAAGTTTTAACTTCAAGGCATCAAACAACAAGTCAGAAAAAGAGGCCATGATAGCGGGCCTCTCCTTGGTAAAGACCCTTAGGATAAGACGGCTCCTACTTCATAGTGACTCAAGATTAGTTGTCAACTAAGTGTTTGGAGTTTATGAGGCCAAGGATGGCCAAATACCTGAAGAGGGTAGAATGATGTTAGAAGGTTTCGAAGAGGTAAAGATGAAGAGGGTACCTCGACAAAACAACAGCCACGCAGATGTACTAGCAAGGTTGGCTTCAGCAACAAGGACAGATATCAGAAGGACAGTTCCAGTCGAGATCCTGCTCAAGCCGACCATGGAATAAGAAGAGGTTACTAACCCTTGCCTCAATTTGAACCTAGGGGACTTATGGATGGACCCCCTAATCAGATATATCAGAGAGGGAGAACTGTCAGAATCAAAGCTAGAGAGGAGGAAACTGAGGTACAAAGCTGCAAAGTTCTCAATAATAGGAGATGTCCTATATAAGAAGGGATTTCTATTACCCTTCCTCAGGTGCGTTCAACCCACAGAGGTCCCCCGCATCCTACAAGAGGCACAAGAGGGTTCTTGCTCCAGTTACATAGGAGGAAGACCTTTAGCCAAGAGGATTATCATGCAGGGATACTGGTGGCCGACCTTGGCCAAGGGTGCTGCAGCCTATGTGAAGAGGTGTGACAAATGCTAAAGATTCTCCACTATCCCCCATCAACCTCATCAACTTATGACGTCAATAAGTTCTCCTTATCCATTCGCAGTATGGGAAATTATCTTAGTGGGTCCCTTACCAAGAGCTGCGAACAACCACAGGTTTTTGATAGTTGCCATTGACTATTTTTCCAAATGGGTAGAGGCTGATCCGATGATCACGATTACAGAGCAGAAGACTTTCCAATTCATTTGGAAGAGAATCATATGCAGACATGGCCTTCCAAACACCCTCATCTCGGACAACGTAACCCAGTTCAAGAATTCTTCCTTAGAAAAGTATTGCGAGAGAGTTGGGATCAAGTAATTTTTCTCTTCTCCTGGTCAGCCTCAGACAAACGGTCAGACTAAAGTCACAAATAGAATAATCCTCGACGGGATCAAGAAGAGGTTAGAAAAAGTTAAGGGAATATGGACTGAAGAGGTTAATGCTGTGTTATGGGCTTACAGAACAATGACTAGGACACCAACGGGGGAAACCCCATTTATGTTAGCATATGGCTCAGAAGCTGTCATACCAACAGAGGTAGGACTCCCCACTCACAGGTTTCAGACCTATGACCCTGAGAAGAATGGGGAGGAGAGAAGACTTGACCTAGATTTGATTGAAGAGAGAAGGGAAGATGCAGAGATCAGACAGGCAGCCTACTAATAGAGACCAATAAAGTACAATCAAAGGGTAAAATCAAGACCCATAGCTGTGGGAGACCTAGTGCTGAAGAAGACATTGCAGAAGGCAAACAAGCTTCACCCAAATTGGCATGGCCCTTACAAAGTGATCGAGGAGGTTGTACCCGGGACCTACAGGTTGGAAAAGCTTGAAGGGTAACCTTTTTCCAACCCATGGAATGCTGGTCATTTGAAAAAGTATTACATATGATGTTGCAATGATTCCAATGTAAATGTATCAACTTATGAGGAGATTATTAATGAGAAGATCAGTTCCTGTGTCAACTCTTGGTTCATTATGCTTTGGTGAAATTTATTGGGGTAACATCTTAGTTGATGACCTCATACCTTTAAACACCATAGTTTGGTGACAAGGTCTGAGGTGAAAATCACACTTGGATGACCTCAGACCGTAAACATCATTAATTTGGTTAATATTTTATGGGGGTAACATCTTAGTTAATGAACTCAGTCCTTAAACATCATTAATTTGGTGAATATTTTATTGGGGTAACATCTTGGTTGATGACCTCAGGCCTTAAACATCATTAATTTGGTGAATATTTTATGGGGGTAACATCTTAGTTTGATGACCTCAGACCGTAAACATCATTAATTTGGTGAATATTTTATGGAGGTAACATCTTAGTTGATGACCTCAGACCTTAAACATCATTAATTTGGTGAATATTTTATGGGGGTATCATTACCATATGTTTATGCGATCTTTGTCGGCTTGAGTAGGATCTCGACTGGAACTGTCCTTCTGATATCTGTCCTTGTTGCTAAAGCCAACCTTGCTAGTGCATCTGCGTGGCGTTGTTTTGTCGAGGTACCCTCTTCATATTTACCTCTTTGAAACCTTCTAACATCATTCTTACCCTCTTCAGGTATTTGGCCATCCTTGGCCTTATAAACTCCAAACACTTGGTTAACAACTAACCTTGAGTCACTATGAAGTAGGAGTCGTCTTATCCTAAGGGTCTTTACCAAGGAGAGGCCCGCTATCATGGCCTCTTTTTCTGACTCGTTGTTTGATGCCTTGAAGTTGAAACTTAGTACATATTCAACGTTGGTACCATCCGGAGCTGAGAGTATCAGCCTTGCACCACTTCCACTTTCGCAAGAAGACCCATCAACAAAGAGGTTCTAGATATCTTTATCTGATAAGAAGATCCCCTTTGATATGATTCCTTGCTTGAAGAGGTACCGGTCTTCCTCATTCTTGGCTATTCCGTTTTTAGATCTGTTGGAAACAACCTCTTTCGGGTCTCAGAAGATGTTGTTGTTTGATCCCTCTGCAGTCTCTAGGTTATTCTCAATCTTGGCCTCTTCCCATGTGAACTCCGCAACAAAATCTGCAAGTGCCTTCCCTTTAATGGACGCCCTATTTTTTAGTAATGTTTTTACCGATCTTCAATTAGCCAATATTTTGACTAAACCTCTATATTGAACTAGATTTGAGTATCTTAGATCATCACTAGGTGTTTGCATTGTTAATTGATTGCTTAATAACATGACTAGGATTTTTTTCTTTAAATCCCTATTTGTATTTATCTCATCACATATTTTTCCCATAAGTTCATTGTATTATCTTTCCATAAAAATATTTTTGGTACAATCATTTATATGGTTGTTAGATGATGTACTCATTTCATATATTGTATATCAAAAGGATATTTTTATCACTTTTCCTTTGGAGTTGAAAATGTGATATGTGCTTCGTGACATGGTTTTTTTAATCTTGTAAGTCTTATTAACTTTGAAAAAATTGCACTAAGAAATTCATACTCATATATTTTCTCACTTTACATAAATCTACTCATTGAGTCGATGACACTTTATAAGAGATGACAAATATGTGTAGTCTTGTAAAATGCGATTGAAGCTTCGTTAGACTCATGAAGCGAATCTAAATTCCTGTATGTGAGTATTTTATTTTATGATTTGTGATTGGATAAAATTAACCCAACTCAATTTCCACGTGTTCCCGTACATATACATTTAGTGATTAGTTTCATTGATGCAGTGTTAATAAAATGAAGTTAAATTAGATTAATTTTATTAAGATTATATTAAATAAACTAATCCACAAATGTACATGAAAAAAAATACATTAGGGGATCCAGGATAAATTTGGTCTAATCACACATTTAGAAGACTCTATTTAATGGCCTTCGGGATCGTAGGAATTAGGTACTCTTTACTTTAACTGAAGTAGTTATATAATTGATATGCATTATCTTTTAAATCTTTTAGATGATAAAAGGAGTACGGGATAATTATTGGTTTTGTTTGGTTTGGCTGTTGGATAATTATTGGTTATTGGCTTGTTGTTGGATAGTATGTTAAAAGGAGTACGGGATAATTATTGGTTTTGTTTGGTTTAGCTGTTGGATAATTATTGGTTGTTGGCTTGTTGTTGGATAGCATGTTAGAAGGAGTACGAGATAATTATTGGTTGTTGGCTTGTTATTGGTTTTTATTTGTTGGATAAAAACGGGACCCCCAGTTTCGAAACACAACGTTAATTTCAAAATATCTAGACTTAGCCTTAAAAACACGATGTTAGGGGAGAAACCCCGAAACACCCCAAAAATGTGGACAACCAGTCGTAAGAGTCGGGGAAGTTTAAGAGCTTCACGATCAGATATTGATCATGGACAATTAGTTGAGAGGTGTACAAAGCGTCATCAACGGTGGATTTATACTCCACCTTGTATTCGGGATTCGCCATCATAGGTTTGGCGTAGGAAACTTGGGAAAGTGTCAATCTAGTGTAGTGTTTGTCTAGAGTATCATGGCGTGTGTGTGAAATACAAAAAAAATCACAAACAACCACATTTAGGCTTGAAAATGTACGACGACACCCAAACGGCACTACAAGTGGCACGAACATCTCGTGCGCAACTGTTTAGAGCTCAAGAGTTCTGCAACTTTTTAGAATTCAAGAGTTTTGAGAACAAGACATCGTTAGAGACCTTGGGAATCCTACATGCTACAACAACCAATACCTATCCAACATATTATCCAACGATTGGACATTGGTCCTGTGCGAGGTGTGGGTGCCTCTCACGCGGCCTTTTGGGAGTGTTTTGATTTTTCGCCCTCTAATGACATGTTTTTAAGCTTAAGTCTAGATATTTTTGAATTATTGTCATTTTGTCAAACCGGGGGTCCCGTGACCACGCGATCAGTTCCTGTGAGTTATATTGGCCCGTGCGACGTGTTCACACCTCTCACGGGGCCATTTTGTAGGTGTTTTGTTTTTTCTCCCTCTAACAGCATGTTTATAAGCTTAAGTCTAGATATTTTCAAATTATTATCATATTCTCAATTCGTGGGTTCCATGACCACGTGGTGAGTTCCTACGAGTTATTTTGGTCCCATGCGAGGTGTTCGCGCCTCTCACAAGGCCATTTGGTAGCGTTTTTTATTTTTTCGCCCTCTAACGGCATGTTTTTAAGCCTAAGTCTATATATTTTCAAATTATTTTCATATTCTTAAACCGGGGGACCCGTGACCACGCTACAGTTCCTACGAGTTACATTGATCCCGTGTGAGGTGTTTGTACCTCTCACGGGGCCGTTTGGGGGGTGCTTTGGGTTTTCTCTCACTAAAGGCTAGTTTTGTAAGAAAATCAACCTTGTTTTGCCTTACCAAATGCAGCATGTTCTAGAGCTCATAGAAATTGTTCTGGAAAGGAGTTTCGAATAATATGATGCATTTTTCCATTTGGAGTTTGATAGAGTACTCCAAATATGACTCCTCTCATTAAGGGGAGTGTGGCATTCATCAAGATCCACCAATCGAGGATACTCCAATAGTATTTTCCCTCATTCTTGATGTTTCTCATTTACAACACTCCTTTTCCCTTTGCTTGAGTGTTCTTTCACCGTGATTTTCTCACCAGCAAGCTTCTCATACAAATTACAGCTTACTCCGAGTACACTTTGGTGTTTCAACCATGAATAAACATTCGTCACGCAAAGAACTTATTTACTCGCACACCTTTTCTTTTGGAGAAACTTAAGATCTATATTTTCATTTCTAGATTTGTCAAGATTGTTGAGGTTATGAAATGGGAATTTAACTTTCCATTTTTTGTTAAAAAATGGAAATCTGGAAATGAATATATATATATATATATATATATATATATATATATCTTAATCTTCTCTAAGAGAAAAGGTGTGTGAGTAAATAAGTTGTACGTGTGACGAAGTTGTATTCGTGGCAGAAAGACCAAAGCGTCCTGGGAGTACGCTATAGTTTGTATGAGAAGCTTTACGGTGAGAAAATCACGGTGAAGAAACACTCAAAGAAAGGGAAAATGAGTGTTATAAATGAGAAACATCAAGAATGGGGGAAAATATTATTGGACTGTCCTAGATTGGTGGATCTTGATGAAGGCCACACTCCCCTTAATGAGAGGAGCCTCATTTGGAATACTCTATCAAACTCCAAATGGGAAAACACATCATATTATTTGGCACTCCTTTCTAGAATAATGGCAATGAGCTCCACAACACGTTGTATCTGGTAAGGTTAGAAAGGGCAGATTTTCTTGCCAAACCTGCCTATAGAGGGCGAAACCCAAAGCACCCCCAAAACGGCCCCGTGAGAGGTGCAAACACCTTGCATATAACCAATGTAACTCGTTGGAACTAATCGCGTGGTCATGAGACTCTTGATTTAATAATATAACGATAATTTGAAAATATATAGACTTAGGCTTAAAAACATGCCGTTAGAGGCCGAAAAATCAACCCCCCCCCCCCCCCCCCAACCGCTACATGAGAGGTGCGGACACCTCGCACGGGATCAAAGTAACTCACAGGAATTGACCGCATGGTCACGGGACTCCCGTTTCGAGAATATGATAATAATTTGACAATATTTAGACCTAAGCTTAAAAATATGTCGTTATAGTGTGAAATACCAACCCCTCCCCAATGTCCCCGTGAGATGCGCGAACACCTCGCACGGGACCAACGTAACTCGCAGGAACTGACCATGTGGTCACGAGACTCTCATTTTGATAATATGACAATAATTTCAAAATATCTAGACCTTCGCTTAAAAACATAGCATTAGAGGGAGAAAAAACAAAACACCCCCCAAATGACCCCGTGAGAGGTGCCAACACCTCACATGGGACCAATGTCCGATTGTTGGATAATATGTTGAATAGTTATAGGTTGTCGTAGCATGTAGGATTCCCAAGGTTTCTAACCACCTCTCTCCAATTAATGCCCTGGTCGCAAAACTCTTGAGTTCTAAAAAGTTTCAATAGTCTTAAGCTTAAAACAGTTACGCACGAGGTGTTCGAACCACTCGCGGTGTCGTTTGGGTGTCGCGGGGGGTGCCCACACCCCCACGGTACGTTTTCAAGCCTAAGTGTACCTGTTTTCGAATTTTTTTTTATTTCACACACACACCATGCTACTCCATACAAACACAACACTAGCTTTGACACTTTCTCAAGTTTCCAACGCCATACCTATGATGGCGAATCCGGAATATAAGGTGGAGTACAAATCCACCGCCGACGATGCTTGTCAAACCTCTCAACTTAGGCTAAAAAACATGACGTTAGAGGGAGAAACCCAGAAACACCCCCCAAACGGCCCCGTGAGCAGTGACAACACCTCGCATGGGAACAATGTAACTCGTAGGAACTGACCGCGTGGTCACGGGACCCCGGGTTCGAGAGTATGACTCAATTTTTAGAATATCTACACTTAGGCTTGAAAACATATCGTTAGAGGGCGAAACCCTGAAACACCCACCAAATAGCCCTGTGAACAGTTCCAACACCTTGCATAAGACCAATGTAACTCATAGGAACCGTCCGCATGTTCAAAGGACCCCCGGTGCAAGAGCACTACCCAATTTTCAAAATATCTACACTTAGGCTTGAAAACATGTCGTTTGAGGGTGAAACCCTGAAACAACCCCTAAACAGTCTTGTGAGCGTTGCCAACACCTCGCATGTCACCAATGTAACTTGTAGGAACCAACCATGTGGTCACGGGACCCCCGATTCGAGCGTATGGCCCAATTTTCAAAATATCTGCACTTAGGCTTGAAAACATACCGTTAGAGGGAGAAATCGCAAAACACCCCTCAAACGGCCCTGTAAGCAGTGCCAACACCTCGCACAGGACCAATGTTACTCATAAGAACCGACCGCATGATCATGGGACCCTTTATTTGAGAGCATGGCCCAATTTTCAAAATATATACACTCAGGCTTGAAAACATGCCGTTAGAAGGCAAAACCCCAAAACACCCCCAAATGGCCCTGTGATTGGCGTTAACACCTTGCACGGGCCAATGTATCTCGTAGGAACGGATCTCATGGTTACGGGACCCCCGATTCATGAGCACGACCCAATTTTCAGAATATCTACAATTAGGCTTGAAAACATGCCATTAAATGGCAAACCCCCAAAACACCCACCAAACGACCCCATGAATGGTGCCAACAACTCGCACGACCAATATAACTCGTAGGAACTGACCTCATGATCACGAGACCCCTGGTTCGATATCACGACCAGATTTTTAGAATATCTACACTTAGACTTAAAAACATGTCGTTAGAGGGAAAAACCTCGAAACACACCCCAAACGGCCCCGTGAGTAGCGTCAACACCTCGCACGGGAGCAATGTAACTCATAGGAACCAACTTCGTGGTCACAGGACCCCCGATTATAGAGCACGTTCCAATTTTCAGAATATTTACACTTAGGCTTGAAAATACGTCGTTAGAGGGAAAAATCCCGAAACACCCCAAAATGGTGCCAACACCTCGCACGAGACGAATGTAAATCATAGGAACTGAGCGCGCAGTCATGGGACCCCCGGTTTAAGAGAACGGCCCAATTTTCAGAATATCTACACCTGGTCTTGAAAACATTCCGTTAGAGGGAAAAATCCTAAACACCACCCAAACAACTATGTGAACGGTGCCAACACCTCGCACGGGACCAATGTAACTCGTCGAAACTGGTCGCGTGGTTACAGGACCTCCGATTCGAAAGCACGACTATAATGTGAGAATATCATCTTGCTCTCAAATCGGGGGTCCTGTGACCCCGCGGGCTTTTATAATTTATTATTTAGCATTATGGTCATGCGGGGTTTACATTATGCAAGTTTTCGAATGTTCAGAAAATAGAGGAAATTCTGCTCTTTTTTTTAACATAGTTACAAATGGTCACGACCAAAGTCCACGACCATATATATTTGTTGTCACGCATATATAGGGTCACATCTTAGGGTCGTTACTATTTTGGTAATGTCAAAGTGTGGGTCACAGACTTGAGCTGTGACCAGAGCCATGAACATTTTCATATTTCAAAGGATGGGTCACACACTTGATCCGTGACTAGAGCCGTGACCATTTTAATATTACGAAGGATGGGTCACGGACTTGAGCCGTGACTTGAGCCATGACCACTCTCATATATTGGAGGATGGGTGTCACGGACTTGAGCCTTGACCAGATCCATGACCATTCGCATATATTAAAGGATGGGTCACAGCCAAAGGCCGTGACCAACTGTGTGTATGGTTCATGACTATAGTCCGCGACCATTTTTTGTGACCCCCACAAAAATGGTTATCCCGAAATGGTCGTGACCATTAGCCTAATATGGTGTGAACATTGTCATTTATCTCAAAATTTTAGTAAGTAATATAGAAGAGGATTATATCTTTCCTTATTCACAATGGTTTAGGTGCATGTATCTAAATGCTTATCTTTGTGGATATCTCCTTGTAAACCCTTTTATTTATAGAATCGGTTATGTATGTCCTTCATCATCTTACTTTGATTTAAACTTATGCTTTAATTTTGTCATAGTTAATTAAAAAAAATTATGTTGCGTATAACTCATATTTTAATTTATTTTTCTTATTTTTAAGAATTCTTTCCTTTATCTATTACAACATAAAAGGGGGAGAATTATATGGGGAGAAGTGGACAGATCATCATATAGGACTTACCTTATTTAGGGGGAATAATTTATGATAATATGCATGATAGGATAAGCCTTATATTATTGCATATATCTTTTATTGATACTAACTTTTAGTATATTGTTTCTATATGCACATTAGTGCATTGATGAGCTTTTGCTAGTATGTGTAGGAAAAATAATGTCCAAGTCATCCATTTAAGATTTAAAAAGCGCCTTATTCTTTTTTAAATTTATGTGATAAGATATACCTTATGTGTCTTTTTTGGTTTTGTTATTGGTTATAGGTTTTATTTTCATATTTCTTTCTTTTATATTTTGTCACGGGATAGACAAAGGGAGAGATTGTAAGAGTATAGTATACTTTGTGTGCCATGTTATAGAAGATTGTCTTATTTTGGTTTCCAAAACACTTTGTGTCTAAAAGGTCTCCGAAAGCTTCATCAATGTTAAAGTCATTGAATCCAACTTATTTCATCCCAAAATCACACCAATCACTTTAGGTTGAAGATAAGCATGACCTAGTAGATGTAGTATGCATAGTTTTGGAAATTGACTTTGTTCAAACCCTTGATACGTGATTTAGTGCATTTTTACCATCTCCAAAATGTCGTAGTATTTTTATTTATGAAAATATATTTTTAAAAGACATATTGAAACTCCAACCTTTTTTAGCAGTAAAGGTTTCCATAATTGCTCGCAACTGTCATGTTGGTATAAGCAAAATGTGTTGGTCAATAGTGTGACCTACCCTCACAGGTGGTTCATTGTCATGATAGTCTTCGTTTTTGCGAAGGTGATTTTGTCGTTTGTCATGCAGTTGATGTTTTATCTCATGTAAATATCTAGAATATCTAGTGACCTTCCTTTGCGAGTGCCTCGCATTAGCGAAGCATGACTTCACTACAACGAAGGAGTAATGACGGAATCAACTTAATTTTCACTTTTTGTACAAGATAAAATATCTTCTATAGATAATTTCCAAAATAACTCTTTGGGTTTAAGGGTACTTTTGTTTCACTTCATTTTCTTCTAAGACTAAAGAGTGTATATTGTTAATTTATATAACCCATTAACCTTTATCTTTCATAAGAGCTTGAATACATTTCTAAGAGAAAAGATTTTATAAACGAGATAAAGCTTTTTGAGTTTTGTTATTCATTTTGAGAACCATAACGTTTGAGGAAAAAAGAGTTTTTCTTTATTCTACTTCTTCTTTATCTTATTTACACTCGATCAATCTTGTCTTAGGAGCGATCAATACGAAAGACTAAGTAAATTTAGTCAACCCTAAAACACTTTTTTTTATATCAAATATATTTGTAAATGTGGGGCTTATAATGATTAGGATATCTTTGTGATTGTGTGGCTCTTGAAATGATAAACAATGATGTTTGACCGTTCTATCATGACATCAATGTGTTGAGATTCTTATCAAAGTTACAAAGGTCTCCAACTCATGAATATTGGTGGAAAAGGGTGATGTGTATGTTAGCGTGTTTTGTGATTGTAAGACATTTATCCCCTTTGTAAGTCTTTACCCAATTCATGTGATATTGTTGCTTTGGGCCCAAGTTTTTTTCTTGTTAGTCCGTTTTTTCTCGGACATCTGGTGTTGTGGCGTGATTTACTGTTATGCATAATTTATACCTCAAATTCTTAAATGAATATGTATATTTATTGTGTAGATTAAATCATTTATAAATCTTCTCATAAAGACCTTTAAGTTGTATGCACTATCTTTGGCATCAATTAAAATTTGAACTAAATTTTAATTTGGTGTATCTTCCATTTCAAGTAGTAATTACCCATTAAGTGAACACTCTCGAAAATGATCTAAAGGCCCTTTATGGACAAGGTTTAGGGAGATAAAGATGTGTTGGAATTAGTTCATTATTATTTATGTGGCCATGTGACAATCCGATAAAGAGGTGCCTACGAGTATTTCATCAGTTTTATCTATGTAACTCAAAATTTGGATATGTTTACCTTATGCGTCACAAGTCTGAAGCCTTTGATAAGTCCCAAGTGTATAAGGGTGAGTTCGAGCGTAAACATTGTAAACTAATCTAAACTCCACGATCATATTGTGGACGTGATTAATTATTATTAGAGTGTAGGAATAACTTGTTAGAGGTGCGGATTACATCTCAGTTGTCTGCATCGGGCACTTCGTAGCAAAGTTGTGTGGTGAAAAGAAGTAATAAGACTATTTTGGACGTGGTTAGATCCATGATGAGTTATTGGATTTGTCGAATTCATTTTAGGTTTTTTTATTAGATACAACCACGTACTTACTGAACCTAGTTCCATCTAAATTGGTCACAATAATTCCATTGGAACCGTGGATTGGGTACAAGCCTAGTATAGAACATGTTTGGATCTAGGGTTACCCAACACATGTGCTGAGGAAGAGGACAGAAAAGTTATAATCGAGGAAAAATGTATGTCTTTTTGTAAGCTAACCCAAAAGAACCAAAGGTGATAAATTTTATGATCATATGGAACAAAGGGTATTTATTAGCCTAAATTCTCCGTACTTAGAGGTAGATTATATGTTAGACCATAAAACCAAGAGTAAATTGATCTTACAAGGTCTATGAGTTCAAGACCAAGTAATTACTTGTGAACTACCCATACAATATGAAATACAACATGTTATTGATAATATATTGCCTAACGGTAGTGGTAGTATTCCCACTGATAAGAATATATGTGTCACTTATAATGGACCGAAAGTGAAGCCACTTCATAGTGGGAGAATAAGGTGTCATCCTAATAGGTTAATGTATTTGCGTGACCACTTTGATAAGTCCAATGGAAACACGAATTAGATCCGAGGAACTACAAATAGGCACTCTAAGATAAGAACTTCAAGCTTTGTCTAAAGGCTATGAATACCTAGATGGATCAGATGTATTCAAACTAAGTTTGAGAGCTTATAGACTTACCATATGCGATAAAAAAATATTGGATCTAGGTCGATCTACAAAAAAGAAAAGAGGGGTATATGGGAAGGTGGAAACCTTAAAAGCAAGAAGGTATAGGAAGGGTTTACTCAAAAAGATGGGATTAACTATGAGGAAACCATATCATCAGTAGAGAAGCCAAAGTCAATCCATATTCTTCCATTGTGGCTCATCTCAATCTCAAGATTTGAAAAATAGACGTCAAGATTTCATTCTTGAGCGGTAGTCTCGACGAGTGCATGTATACAATGCAAACAGAAGGATTAAAGCAAATGTCCAGAAAAGGAAAGTGTTAAAGCTTAAGATATCATTTATGAACTTAAGTAAGGCTCAAGGTTTTTGAACATCCGATTTGATAAATAAATCAAATCTTATGATTGTAATCAATGCTCGGTCAAAACTTATGTGAATAATAAACATAATAAAATTGTGGTGGTATATCTAGTGTTATATGTAGATGATATTCTCCAAATCTAAAATGATTTGGGTGTACTATCTAGAAAAATAGTGTTCTTAGCTATTCAATACAATATGAAGGACTTATGATAAGCTAGTCGCATCCTTAGGATCTAGCATATGCATGATTGAAAAAATAAAATGATGAAATTATCCCAAACCGCATATATTAATGATGTGCTCATAAAGTTTTACATTCAAGATTCTAAGAAAGGGTTTCTTCCATTCAAGGATTGAATCTCTTTATCTAAGGATCAGTGTCCAAAGGTAATTAATCACATAGAGAAGATGAGGAATAAGCCTTATGGTTCGAGGGTGGTCAACCTTATATATGATATGTTATGTAAAAGATCAGGCATCCACTCAAAAATTAGCATGATAAGAAGATTATAGTCTAGCTAAAGTGAGGACTTTTGGAATCTAGTAAAACATATTATAAATTACCCGAAAACGAGTAGAGATTATGTGTTGGTTTACTCAATGGATAGTCTTGTACTCAATGGGTAAACAAATTAAGATTTTTATACGGATAGAGACTCAAGAAATTTGACCTTAGGATATGTATTTACTTTGTGAGTTGGATCCATAAATTGGAGGAGTATCAATGAATCTTGCATTCTTGATTCCACAATGGAAGCTGAATATGTTGCAGCTTCGGTAACAAAGGGGCAATTTGGCTTTGTATCCTCCTAAGTGATTTGGGCATGGTTACTTTAACATAATCTAAATTACACTTTCTTATGAGAATAGCGGTGTCTATGATAACTCAAATGGACCCAATGACTCATGAAAGGTCAAAGAACATTGAGTGAAAGTATCATTTGACCGAGAGGAAATGCCATCATGACCAAGATTGCATTTCAGGACAAATCAGTGGATCCTTTTACAAAGTTCTTGAAAAGTAAGGCTTTTGATAGTTATGTAGAAGGAATTAGTGCTAGATGCATAGGCACATAGCTTTAAGACTACGTGAGATATTATTAGAATTTTATTCCTTAAATCATGTATGATGTTTATTTTTTAATAAATGTGTATGGAGTTCATTTGAAATGAGAATCATGTTTGTGAGAATGTCTTATATTTTTTTAAAATATATTATATGTTATGTCAGTCAATTAGACTTAGTAGGAATTCCAGTGAGTTGAGTTCGACCTGGTCATAAAAGATCAAATTAGGTTTGAGTAGAATTGAACAGTTCACAACCCAGATAAGGAGTTGACATCCTATTGGTAAAGTTATGAACACACTCGTAGTGATTTTTCTTAAATTATAGGAACGTTTATGATGGTTCGGGAACTTATCAGATAGTTCAAAGAGGATTGTAACCGGTATATTAAGGAATGCATTAAATAGAGCCATGAGTGAGATTTTAAGTCTAGTTGTTGACCTTAATAGACTTGCACTATCTCACTGGTTTGCAAAAGGTGCATATGTTCTTAATCCCTAGGGTTGTGAGAATTGAAATTCTTGCACAGTTTTTTATTTGATTATTATAGGTGTGATTCAATCTTATTGAATCCAAAATTTTATAAGTCGATCAATCGTTGTGTGGGTAGGTCTAAGATCATAATTAGGAGAAATTTGCGTACAAGAAATATATTGGATTATGATACCCCTTGATAGGCTTATAAGTGTTTATTCTACAAATAAATGTGATCAATGAATTATTTTATAATCCGTTGGAGTATCAAATAAGTTAAGTCAGAGATCAAAGAATAAATATGAAGTTGGTCAAAATTGTTTAGCGTCGAATTGATTTGACCAAATGAAAATTGTATACTTAAAACAAGCAATTATATTATGTACTATAACAACTTTTCAAACAAGGCATTATCATTCGAGTAATTTTGAGATAATTAAACTAGAGTGCAATCTTAGTTATTTAGTGGGATTAATTGCGATTAAATGGAGAATGAAAATAAAGAGTGGGGATATAATTTGGGATTTTTGAATACCTATTTGCTAGTCAATTTAAACAATTAGTCTTGGTTCCCTAATATACTCCATTTACCCAATTAGTAGGCCCATGCCCTCCGAAAACACATGTTAGCCCAAGTCCACTACTTATACCTATATGTAAGATAGGGTTTTAAGTTGCATACTAAATATTTAGGGTTAGCTAGGTAGAGTAAAAGTACTAATGAAGTTTTTATAAAGAGGTGTAAGGAAATAAAGTCCATATCTCACTTAAAACACCAAGTATTCATCTCCAATAGTGCCCACACACATAACCTGCTTTGAGAAGATTATTTATTAGAAGATTCGAGGATTTTGGGAAGTTATAGAAAGGTTTTGGAGGACAACAAAAGGCATACCCTTCATAATGTTCAAATTATATTTCTCATTATAATTCCCCTCATTCTGATTACCTAAAATATTAGCAAAGATATAGTGATTTGAAACCTTAGGTTTATGATAAAAACCTAGTTTTTATTCTTTACTTTTTAATGCATTATCATTCAAAGTTTTTGGGAAGTGATGTTTTTTAATATCAATCCCTAACAGTAAAGTGGTCAAACCAATCCCATGGACCTTGTTTAAGTCCATATAATGAGTTATAGAGAATAAAGACGTGACCTGGGCATGAACGATCCACAAACGCTGGAGCTTGTCTCATATAAAACCTCTTATTTGAGAAACCTATGAAAAAACACATTTCTAACATCAAGCTTATTAAAAGTCTAAAACATCTTAGGAAGATTGATAAGAATATAGGCAAATTGTGTGTTTTTCACTACTAGATTAAATGTCTTATCATAATCAAGTAATGTTTATTTTAAAAAGCCCTTGGCAATAAGTCTGTCCTCATAACGAAAATTAAGCCACCAGATTTACGCTTAATTTTACAGACCCATTTACATCTAATACCATATATATTCTGGAGAAGTAATAATTCTCCAAGTCATTTTAAATTAAAAAAATGAGTTTTCATCCTCTATGACTTATTGTCACTCCAACATGCTAAAGTCTTGTTTAAAGGAAGTGGGTTGGGAACTAAGATAAGAGCCCACAAATTAAATTTTCCTTTGAAATTCCACATTTTAATGGGCCTATATTATATAAATATATATAGTTGATTGCACTAGAGAAGAATTGTCTGAGGGCACTATAGGAGATTGAGAATTCTTGTGTGATGAACCATTGAGAATCGGAGGAGAAAACAATGGAAAATTTGAAGTATCAGGATTTAGTTAGACAATAAATGGGAAGTGTTAACATATAGTGGTGAAGGTGATGGTGGGTGATCTCACAAATTAGACTAGCAACCAATAGGTTTAACTACAATTGATGAATTCAATTCCAAGTACCCATTGGAGTGAAAAGACCTACGCAAATATATAATGGTGACAAGAAATCTCCATAGCTGTTTGACCAAACTTCAAAATGTGATTTTTGTGTCATGCCACTATTTTGGATTCCTTGGGTTTTTATTCAAAAATGATATGGGATATTTCTTCATAATTTTTTTTTAGATGGGGGAATTTAATGGTAATGGGATCTTCTCTCTTGCGATTTTAGAATGGAGGTTTTTGTGTTCAACATGATGTCTATTCATGAAAGTAATGGAATCAAAGAAAGATGAGGGTGTGTGTTAGCCCAAAATGAAATTAAAAAGGGTTTTGTTTCTAGTCCCTAATAAAATTAAAGTGTTTTGATAAACACCTACCAGGTCTATTAGTATGATTTCATCCTCACCTAAGAGAAAATTTATTATGTGGAATTTAATCATAGCAAATCTACTTCCAAGAATAATAATCACTGCTATGACTTAAAGGAAATGAGTCATTCTTAATTCAGTAATTGAACAATGATGATGGTGGTTTTATATGTACCTCAAAACAATAGTTTCTACTTTACTAAACATTTGGGAATATTATCATAATATCCAAAAATGAATAATTCTAGCGACAATGGTGATCAATTGCAAGTGGAATTTATGAATCACACGATGTTGTATGAAGTATCTATGGTTAAATGATGTTTTCTAATTAAATCTCAATTGGTTATTAGGATTAAGATGCTCATATATGAAAGTCTTTTACAACACTCCCGTTTACAACTGATGAGCGGAGTGCGTTTATTCTAGAAAACGATTGTGATAAGAAATCTACCTTGAAAAGGACTTGAATCAAGATCCCTCATCAGAGTCACTGGGTATATTCATATTCTTCCAACTACATTTTAGGATACACTCATGTGTTAAAATTAAAAGTATGGCTAGGAAGAGTAGTTAAATATTACTAGGTTCAATGGGTATATTTACAAGGGGATGTCCAACCTCCAATAAAAAAATTCATGGATAATGAGTGTGCGATCTCTTGATGGTAACTACCCAAATAAAAATTAATTTTAGATTAAAAGATATTTTTGTTCTTATTTCAACAAAAGTTATATAAGATCCTAAAAGTCTATATGATAAAAACTTTATCAAGATTATAATCTAACCAAATTTTATCTTCTTATAAAGGCAAGTTATTCTAATTATGCAAAAAGGTAAAAAAAAATTACACAACACCAGATGTATGAGGAGAACCCCACTAATGGGAATAAAATTTGGGCCAAAATGTACTATGGTAAAGATTTATAAATAGGATAGAAAATGACTTACAATCACATAATTCGTTAATTTCATTGTCCACCCTTTTGTACCATATCTTACGAATAAGGCGTCATCAGCTGGAGTTCGTCATACAACAGTGACAATTTTTGGCCTCGACCACTTTCTTCAAATGTTATGCCAAAAAGTATTATTTAAAGTGGAAGCGTACTTTATTCCAATGCAATGAAACCACCATGTAACCACCGTTTTAGATCAAAGATGTGTGAGGATATCCTAAGCTTGGAAAATATAGAAAAATATTTGATTTTTAAAAAAACTCACATAACATTTGCATGTTGTGAAAAAAGACCATACTCATGAAGAAAATATTTTAGAAAAATTGTTTTGTCAAAACTTTATTAGTGAGACAGAATTTTTTCTTCATTAAAAAATAAGTCAAATATTGAACAAAGCAATGATAAAGAATAATATTTTGCTCCTGAAAGATTATTTTTTATTTTATTTTCTTCTTTCTTTCTTTATTTCTTGTGGAGAAATTGAGCATTACATAAGTTATATACCCAAATGTTAACACAAGTGAAATGATCTAACTTAAGTGTGGTACACATAAAGGTCAAGTCATTGTATTTTTGGCTACACCAAATTAATTGTGTCATGGCATCATCTCCCATGATATCTTTTAAGAATACGTCAAAAATTACAAAACCCCAAAAAGTTTATGGACACGAAGAGCATCTTCGCTGATGCGAAGCCTCGACATTAGAAGGTCTCTATGAGAATCGTAGATTTTATATGAGATATCCTAGTGGTCATGATCGGCAAAAGGATTTTTTAACACGAGGACCAGTTTGTTTAACACGAAGGCTCTGCAAGTAAGATTGTGCTTGGAAGCATTGTTTCCCGATTTTGTAGGGTTCACAAAACCCATAATTTTATTGTTCAACCTATGACCAAGTAAATCCTGAATAAAAATATGAATTTTAAAGGAATAAGTTTTATATAGAAATACACTATTGCATCATCCATTTGATTACCTCATAAACAAAATAGTTAAATATAAAAGATTCTCTCATTTATATAAAAAAAATATTTAATAAAATGGTGTATGTAAGTATTATGGTTCATATACCTTTATACTAAATGGTTAACTCGAGGCGACAACATGAATGATCTGACGTGAGTTTTATGACTTTCTATAGACCTCTTGGAAAAGATTTAAAGTATGTTTTGTAAAAATGGAATAAGGTAAACCTAAGTGATGTGGGGCACAGAGTATACATGTACTCTTATAATATCTCCCTTTATTTATTATGTGACAAAATAGATGTGGGGAACATGAGTATACATATACTCTTATAATATCTCCCTTTATTTACTATGTGATAAAACACACAACCCCATAATTACAATCATTGGAATTAATTATCACCCCTTGGATAAGATGTTCCCAACAAATGGCATATAAGATAAACAAAATACAATTATGATCAATTTAAAGATAATGCATTCATGAACATCCGTATGGATCTTCTTCTACCTATTTTCCTTCAACAAACTATAAAAATTCATCAGAATACCAATGTATATTTTAAATATGGAAAAATATGAATAATATAATAAATCATGTGAATATAACAATGTATAGACATTTAAGTATCAAACTACTAAGCAACTCCCCAAAACTACGTAATTCCTCTCAATAAACATTATATATCACACAAACACTTTCCCTAAACCAATATGATCAATACTATGTACTCCCCTATCTACAAACTTATCCCCCCTTTTTTTCATGTATGAGATAATAGAAAGATCTAAGCATAAATAGAAAAAAGAAATCTAAATAAAATTAAACATATTAATCAAGTCAGCAAAACAAGAGTTGAAATTTCTCCTTAAGAGTGTACACTTAAGCGAAGATGGTCCGAACAAATAAAAGGTCCAATTTTTATATTTTTTGAATTTTTAAATATTAAAAATTTAAACAAATTTACCCAATATAACTTATGCACCAATTTTAAACAATTTGTTGTGGAAAACTAATTTACCCAATTTTATCTTTTTATCCTAAACATGAATCTAGGTGAGAGCTGATAAAAAAAATAAGCCAATCAAAAAACATCGATATATGAAGAAACTCAAAGCAAAAAACCTCAAACGATCAAGCCAAACATATCATTATTTTATGGAATTATAAAAGTTTGATAGCAGGCTTACTCAACGACTTGATCCTCACAAGCCTTGACGCTCTTCAAATATTCGACCAATCATTTATAATGCAACGTAGGAATCCATCCACACAAGATTCCACAATGCACGAGTCCACGCATATCTCAGTATCCACCGATGAGGCTCAACAACTAACAACACTACAAAAACAGAATCCACATCGTGTAAACAACAAGTATGGAGTTCACCATATGAAACACGCTCTCTTCAGATGTAGATAATCAAAATTGGTGCCCAAATGAAATATGTCAAAGCATATGTATATAAATAACTTGTATCTTAAAAATTTAGGGTGAAACAAGGGTTTGGAACTTTTGTAAATAAGTGGAGAATTGATTTTTGATAAAAGTTCTTAAAAAATATGAGTCTAACACACTTAAATACTAAAGACACAAATTTTGTGGTGGCGAACTCGTTCGAAAGAAAATAAGGGTCATTTCAATAAGATTATCTTTTTGTTCTAATGAAACTAAATGTCGTTTTAACGAAATGGTTGTTCTCGTTGTAATGAGATTCCAAAGAGCTTCAAATGGGGTGTAAAAACCTTGATAGAGGTTTCTCGTTTGATTTTTGTTAGTAAGTCATTCTAACGAGATCCCAATATCGTTCTGACGAGACTTAAATTCATTCTAACGAGCTTAATTCTCGTTATAACGAGATTAAAATAAAAAATATTTTTCTTAAAAACTATTGTTAAAAAATTTCCAAACTTTTCACTAAAAAACCAAACACCCTTAAAAATATCCATGGAACCATAATCAATGTGCATTCATACTTGCGAGATCCTCGATAAATATGAAGACAAACTTAGAATGATAAACACGGCACGATGTATCCAGTCTTTGAAACTTGGCAGCTATATCTTCATCAAACATGTCATAGGCTTATGGGATCAACAACACAAAGTCTATCCTATGACTCAAGTTTTATCCGAAATAATGTCAATTACATAAAAATTGACACGATTGAAAATATATCCTTACAAATCTCCCCCTTGCTATTTCCGGACAAAATCAAAACAAAAATCCTATGGGCCGTCAAGATATCTAAAATGACTCATTCCACGACCCCAAAAAGAAAAAAAAGTACAGATGCTCGACAGACACACAAACATGAGTAACTTTACTTTGCTTGAAAAATTTGCCACCATAAAGTAAACTTATAATCCTATACACTTAAACATACCTTTCAAATGCAAAGAGAATATAACAAGTATAAATCTGCAAATGAATAAACACATAACTGTAAGGACATATTTTCCATAGTCTCGATTTTAAATTGATTATGTCATATACTGTTACAATCTTCGAAGGAAGCTCCTATTCATACATTCAAGAAGGCGAATTTGAATATCAAGTATCTTCTATAACAGTCCTCTATGAGATTGATTTTGGCAAGGAATGCGTTTAAGTTTCGAAAATATTTTACGATAGTATTGGGATATTTTTCTAAACTTTTTTTTTTATCAAAATGAGGAATTTTTCTAAGTTAAAATATTTTTTGGAAGAGTTGTAGGCGAGCATTAAAAAATAATATTTTTTTCATTTAACTGTTCAAATGACACATCAATGTCTTTTAAACGACCTCTTCTAACGACATCTCATGTCATTTGTTAGGTCACGAGATAAGTCGTTCCTTGTTTTCTTTAAACAACCCTACAATGTTCAAATGACATCAAGAAGTGGTTCGAACAAGGTCCGCCGCCTCAAGTATTTTATTCTGCTATAAATACCTATTTTGTGAGACTTTTTCATTAAGATTTTGACTGCCTAAAAACTGCATATCATGAGACTTTTAGTCTTCACTTTTTAGGGAAAATTTATGTGTTTGATTCACACAAAAATCCCATATAATTTTGTGAATCATTTTGGAAGCCAAAACACTTCTTTGTTGAAGTTTCTATTATAGAGAAGGATTCTCTACTGTTGGAATGGTAGTTCTTATGGGAGCTAGCGCTAACGACTGTGATCATTTGGGATACTCGAGGTTATTCACTACTAAAGGAGGAACTGCAGTTCTTGAGGTTCTTAAGGGAATATTTGTTGGTTCTAGGCTACGATCTATGTGGGTTTTTGCGGAAATTTATTACATATTTCTTTAGTGTGTTGTAAGTTTAGATTTACAAACATTATTGAAATAAAAGGTTTTTACCCGAAAGTTTTTTTCCTAAAATTGTGCTTTCCGCTGCATGTTTTGTCTACTTAATGCTTTAAATCACTTAGATTTATGTTTAAGAATTAAGAATATAAAATTGGTTTAAATAAATTAGTTCTCATATTTGGTGGATAATAAGATTGGGGAATTTGGAAAAGTTTGTCTTTACCTAAAGCACACACAAAAGGGCCTTCTCAATTTGGTATCAGATCTAGAAACACTATTTTTTTATGTGAGTGATCACGTGTCTTTAGGTATGCCTTTTGGAAGGTTTGATGATTTTGGAACAAAATTTTCTGAAGGGTGTAATTGGAAAACACGTATAAAGTCTGCACTTAAGACTTTACTTAAAATAGATGACTCTGAGAGGTGTCTGTATTGTGAGGGGTATGGTCATAAGTTAGCTAAGTGTCACACTTATCTAAGGAAGGATGTTAATAAATCGATAGCTTATGTTTCCACCTTTATTGATAGTGAGACAGAAGAGGAAATTTTTTATGCCAGTAAGCGATCCCTTACCACCTTTGTGACTAATCATGTGAGTGACGACGAAATTTTTTCTCATGAAGATATCTCTTTAAACGATTCTTCCATAGCCATTAGTGGTGAAGTCCAAGAAAATAAGGGTGATGTGAGTGAGGATGAAGAGGTGGATAAGAGAGACTTGTAATCTACCTTCAATGAATTATGTGCAGAAAATTTAAAGGTAAAAATGGCAAACTTGAAGTTAGAAGTTAAGTTGAAAGAACATGCCATAGATAATAATAATAATACCGATGCTTTGATTGAGGATCTTAGTGCACGTGAGAAGACTCATTGGGAGAAGCTAGAATACATTGAGGGTGAGAGAGATAGTCTTAGAGTTTTAATGGAGGTTATGAAAAAGGATCTTTTAGAGTTTGAGGATTCTAGGCATTTTTTCGAGTATAAGATTGGTGAGCTTGAAGAGAGATTTGAGTAAGGTGAAGTTTGATTTTGAGTCTACGTCGAAAAATATAGATAAGATGTTAGGCACTATCCAAATCAAGGATGATAGGTGTGGTATTGGCTTCGATGATCATGTTTCACCCATTCCCGAAGCCAAAATTGCGCATATGAGAGAGACACATAGGAACATTAGGAAAGAGACAACTAGGAACTTTAGGAGAGAGCCACATAGGAATATTAGGATAGGACCACCTTTAGGTAACGTTCACCGCCATATCTACACTTGCACTCATTGCGCCAGGCAAGGTCGCCTTAGGCGTTTTTGTTACAAATTTATGAATACTCCTAGGAAGTTTAAGAAGAGAGTCACTCCGGTTCCCAAAGCCTCCATGCGTCGCTATACATCTATTTGGGTTAGGAAATCGGACTTGTAGGCTTTAAAAATTATCCTTCATGACTCTCATGTGCTTGCATGTGATTCTCCCTATGTTAGATCTTTCGGTTTATCGCGTTGGATGTTTGTCATACGCTAGTTGTGCTTCATGATATATGTTTGCTAGTGTTATAAGATGTGTACTTTTTGTATTATATTTTCCTTTTATTGAGTCATATTGAAAAAATACAAAAACATTATTGGTTTTATATATTTTTTGAAAATACAAAAAGACATTGTTTTTGAAAAATATTTTGAAAAATTCAAAAAGATTTTTGGTTCTTTGTGTATTTTGGTGTACATTGGCGTGGCATATTCGTGTGCTTGAATACAATTCACTACGCAATTTTCATTTGGCTAGGACATTTGGTTATGACTTTAGATGCTTGAATTCTTCTTAACCATGTTTATGGAGTTGTTTCGAACTTGACTTGCTTTATGGATTTGGTGTTGTTTATGCCTCCACACACACATGCATGAGCTTATTGAATTTTGACTTCATGATGTATATTTGATCTTGGTGAGATGTTCTCATATCAATTTTTTCATCTACGTGTTTATTTGACTATGGAGGATTTATGCATGTAAGAACCGTTTCTTGTGAGGATTTGTTTAATATTGAAAAAAATGATGAGTGTACACGGGAAAGGGCTGCGAGAGTATAATAAACTCGTCATGAAAGCTAACATTTGAAAAGAGCCAAAAACAATTAAGGCAATAAAAATAATAATGTGCTAAAAAGTGGCAATTTTTGTTTAGTTTGATATGTTCATTCAAAACAAAACAAAAGAATAATATATCAAGGGAGTTTGGATGGAAACATCAACGGGGTTGCATAATGACAATGAATCCTAGTTATGCGTATTTTGTCATGATGCTATTAATTTATAGAATAATCAATATTCTAGGCTTGTGTTCATTGTGCCTATTTTGTTCATTAAGTTCTAATTTATATGTCACTTGAGGATAAAGCTTCATTTGATAAATTTTTGTGGTCAATTAGAACTTCTTGAACATATTTGAGTGTTTGGGTTATAATTTTTTTGTTTCTAGTTCACGCCTATTCATTCCATTCCACATGTTTGGACACATCGATACTATGCTAGTGTGTAAAGCTTATGTGTTTCGTATCATGTTTTGTGGTTGTTTATACCTATATATGCGTGTCGGATTTTCTTTGATATATTTTGCATCCATTATATATGATATTGTTTGTTGTATTTGTGAATTTTGCTGTTTTTTGGAAAAATTTGAAAAATAAAAAATAGTTTGTGGAGCCTTTTGAGTATTTCCTTGCATGAGCATAATTGAGATATATTTTCTATCCTTGTCATGACACTTCGTATTTATTTTGTTATTCTTTTCCTTGTCTATTTTAGACAATTAAAAGGAGGAGAACGAATTATGAATTATGGGGAAGTGAGAGTTTGAATTATATGGGAGATGTGACTTGATTTGATATGATTAATATTTGTCTCATTTCAAACTCGATACATGACGCGACTCAGAAAGTGTCTCTAATGTGCGTTCACTCTAGGCTCAAGTTCAAGCCTATCGCGTTAGTAATAAACCCGGTAAGTCAGGATCGTATCCTTAGGGAAATAGGACAACAGAGTTGTGACGACGTTGGATAGACAAGGAAATCCTAACTCTGACTCTAAAGGAAAAAAAAATTGATTTTTTTTGTGGAATGACTATATTAGATGCAATTATGAAATTATGAAAAGATGCAATTATACTAAATTACCTAAAATACTGATGAATAATGATTTAAAACTTTAAACTATATAATGAGAAAAACAGGACGGGAATACAATCCCCCAACCCTAGTGTATTGCAATTCTAATACTAATCGTAAATTTAACTGATTAATTAGACCCAGAATTTAGTACTCCCAAACATTACGTATATGCGATTCAAGCCTGCATCATACTTAATCTGAGGACGAGTAAATCGGTATCACGACAGTTAGACTCAAATTGTATTCTAAAGCATCCCGATTACTCTGAAGCAAACGATAGCTAAAGATCTACAATTGTCGTGTCCCTACGCAATACGGTCGTAATCAATCACTAAATTAAGAGGATTAATGTTATACACATGCAACTAACACATCAAGCTGGGTTCATGCATCCCGGCCTTAGAAAATTTAGCCTATCATGTTGAAACTAATGAAAACAAAGTTGAATTGTAGAAAACCATAATTAAACTAAGGAAAATTTGTAGACTGGTGTAGTAATGAATTAAAGAGAGGAAATAACTCACAAATCTTACCAAAGCAGTCACAACAACAATTAAGAACGCATAATATTGAATAACCTTCAATCTTTGGAATTAAAATTGTAAACTATATGTAAACTAGGGTTTTCTGGAAAAGAATGGAAAATTCAATTAATTCTCCGTGATAAAAACGAAAATAATTCGGGTTTATATACCCTACAAAATTTCAGGAGTTTTAGTTACACTAGGACTCTTCATAGGAGAAGGAGAAGATTATAAAATCTCGACAGCCGGACCGGTCCTGGTCTCCTGCGGATCGGTCTGCCTAGAAAGAGGATCTGTTCTTTTAATTTTTTGGCAGACCGGTTCTTTTATTTTTCTTCCTTCTTCGGTTTGCTTTCGATCCGGGGTCCTCTGGATTGTTGCACAGCGAACTGGTTCGGGGCTTAGGAGGATCGGTCTGCCTGTTTAACTATTTTCTCAACTTTGAATGCTCATATCTTTTACACCGGGACTCCGATTGAGGTGTCGTTTCTTCCTATGTGCTCATGAGATTGATATCTCCAACTCTTCTTTAGGTACCTCATCCGAATTTTGGGTAGAAATTACACTTTTGCCCTTTTACTTTTCCTTCTTTCATTTCTTGAGTCTTCCGGTTTCTTTCTTTCATTATTTACATTAAATACCTGCAAAATTCATACGAAATATAGGTGTACTCGTTAGGATAAGTCAGTAACAAGATTATGAGATAAAGCCAAATCTATTACGTTGTTCGAGATGCTAAAAGTAACTAAATTAAGGGATAAATTGGGAAGAATTTATGCCTAATCAAACTCCCCTAACTTAGAACTTTGCGTGTCCCAAGCAATGTAAAAGAATTCTAGCATGGCTCAACTCTTGTAAAACATTTTATTGGGATAGAATACCTTTTTCGCGGGCAAGCGATTTCATTTAGCGTATGCAACAAGCCTTTAAACCCCTAGGTTACCCTAACAGGATGAATGGTGTCTCGTGAGGGTTTGCAGTGAATATACCCACAAAATTCGACTCAAAGAAGATTCAAAATATGCAAAAATTGTACAATTAAAACTTTTTCAAAAAATAGTCATCATCAAGTCATGTTCAATAGTCTCAAATCATAGTGCGTGTGTGCGAAGCCAGAAATTTAACTCCCAATTTCCACTAATTGATCATTACGTTACTTATCCGAAAATTCGTTTTCATTTTAAATTCTCACGGAATGCTCTCTCAAACTAATCACTCAGAATGTGGCTATTCTCTCGGTATGCATGATAAAAAAGAGTTAATATAATGGATGCAAAGTCACGCATACAAGTAGAAAAACGGAAATTTAATGGTGATAGGATCTCATCAACGGAATACGATTTTAAAAATGGGAACATTGCCTCTTTTTCGCGCATTCAATATCTTTTATTATCTTTTGGTGTATTAGCTCTCCACGCGGTAACCAATTTCGTAATTTTAGACTCGGTTAGGAATTTTTTGGGTTTTAAGGTATATGGGCTAAAATGAAAATGGTAGGAAGGATTGGAATTGGAAAAGTAATTTATGATGTCCATTTGTGATTTTTCCGGGCTATTGCTCATTTTTTTCTTCTTTTTCTATAGTTTTCTATTTTTCACTTATTTTCTTTTCTTGCTATTTTTGTTGAGCATATCTATTTTTCTCTTGCCCCTTTATATGCACTTTTTAGACTTAAATTCTGAATTTTTCCATTTTTGCAATTCTGGGCTATTTGAGTTTTTCGAGTTGTCAAGCGAAAGGGAAATGTTTATTTGGCTCAATTGGGTTACAAAAGGGGGTAATTTTTTTTCGTATTTTTTTCTGGCCAATATTTTTGGGTGACAAACGAGGGCCTACTTCATTGTCCAAAATACCAACTGCGTTACTAGATGTGTTTCGAAGTGAATTTAAGTTTAGAGATCAATTTTAGCACGTTTTTCAAAGCAATATCACACAAGTTTTTCATAACCGATCAAAATGAAAGGATTGAGATCCTCGACGACTTTGTAAGACGCTGAACAGTACTTTGAGTTAACAATTAACTCGGATTGATTTAAAAACTCGCAAAAAGTGATCGGCTTGAATCTCACCGGGTTTGTTAATCTCTGCACTTATTCGTTAAGTCGTCAATTTTCGCTCAATTTCCATCTTTAGTCAATTTCGGCTTTTTGTGTGTTGAATTTTACAACTTGAGACTTCAATCCACTTTTAATGATATTTTTGAAAAATTTGAACTCCAATTTTTATTTATTTTGAACAATTTTTTTTGGAAAATTCTGGGCATTTTTGAAGATTTATGAAGTTTTAGAAATACGCACTTGTGACCCCCCCCTAACTTAGACTTTTGCATTGTCTTCAAGCAAAAAGGACTAAAATCTAAACAAGGTAAAATAATAAGTGCGATAAATAAAACAAACAAATGGTGAAAATACAGATTTTATAGAAAACAGAACTGTGGTACAATTACAGGAAAAACAGACAACCATGTGAATAAGGAAAAACAAATAAAAACTGCCATAACCACATCAAGCTTCACTGGGGTGGTGGTTGGGAAGAACCGGGCGCGTCGGGGCCATAGGGGTAATAGAAATAGGATGGCAGGGGATCATTAGGATCCCCTTGGCGTCGGTATATGTCTGCTTGGAAATGGAACATCAAGCTCGTATTACGACGGTAGTCGACCAAAAAGTTGCCGAAGCTCGTCTCAAGCGCCGCCATACGGTTTGTGAGGTCGCTACCTACCCACTCAAAATCAAGGGCATCTTCCTCGTCCGTCGACACTTCGTCCGTACCTACATCACCCATTTTGACATCCGCACCGACGGCCTCTTCGTCGCTCTCGCTCGAGGCATCCTCTTCTTCGCTGTCACTGCCCCTCCTCGCCCGAAGGATGGCTAGCTGTTTGGCGCTCTTAGTGCGGGTTCCCTGTCCAAAAGGACCGTGAATACGAGTACGATTGAGCGGCACCGTAATGCCAGCATCCTTGAGGATGGAGGTAATCAATCGTGCATAAGGAAGTGGGGCAACACCTTTCTCATCCAAGGTCGCGGTGATGATGTCGGCATATAGGGTTCGGGACAAGTGGATGGAAGTGTGTGGATAAAATAGGTGATAGGTCAATGTGGCCTGACGGGGCCGCATCGCGGAGTCGTTGGATGTTTTCATGATGTTGGCACACACTATTTGAAAAGTGAGGCGCGCCTTCTCATTAAGGCGTCCAACGACGACAGTTTGCCCCGCCCATGCAACATCCGGGGCAATGCGTTCCATGATCACATATTTGGTGATCGGGGCGACATTCCTTTGATAGGTGAATTCTTGGACATCCGGAACATCGTATTCGACCAACTTAGCCGTGAGAAGATCCAACGAAAAGGGGATGGCCGTACCATTTGCGTATGCTTGAGCCTCGAATTGGCCCGTCTGAACAAGGGTGCCATAAAAAGAGCGGACCTCGGCTGCCCAAATCGCTTCATAGGGTTCATTGAGGAATCGGCACCAACCTCTAGCCATGAATAGGGCGGTGACGGAGTTGGGCAAACCTGTCCATTGGACAGCGTGCTCCATATGGAGTTTGCGATCCGGACCGAAGAACCGATGGTACCAACGTTCCTCTTAGCGGGAATGAAATTCCCCATGGCCGGAGGGGAGGATGTCGGTGGAGTCATACCTGGTGGGGGTAGCTCTTTGGGACATGATAACAGGGAGAGGGTTTGCTGGAAATTTAGGGAGAGAGAAGAGAGGAGTGATGGTTGAAGGTGTGGAGAGAAAGGGAGGGGATGGGTGGTTATTTATAGGTGAAAGGGGTGGGTAGGGTTAGGAATTGGAAGGAATAGGTTTGGAGGGAAAAGGGGGTGTATTTGGAAGGGAAAGGGAAGGCTTGGGGGTGGTGTGGACGAGTTTGGAGGGAATGAATGGGATTGGGGAGAAAGGGGGTGAACCTAGGGAAAGGGGAAAAAATAGATCTGCAGAAAGCGGACCGGTCCACCTGGGGATCGAACCGGTCCGGTCCTTTAATATGTAGGCCAATTCGACTACCGTATCGGTCCGACTCAAAATTAAAGGAACCGGTCCGAGGCGGACCGGTCCGTCCCTAAAATAAAGGAACCGGTCCGGCTCTTATTTTTTAGCTGGATTTTTCACTTAACTTACTTTCGATCGCTCTTCTCCAAAACGTTTCACTTTCATAACATGCTCCCTATCAATTTTGGACTAAAAACCTCTCGATATCACCGGTCAATGCATCTTGACTCAATGTCCCGAAACATGTGAATGCTTTCTCCCGAATGTACCCTAATCCTATGGACGTTCACTACACACGCGACTCTCATTACACACACGACTCTCACTACACACGCATCGGGGGTGCGATGACCTCGCTGTAACAGCTCACTCTACCCCATAAATGGGGTCCGATAACCAAACAGTGTCGACTTCTTCCACACACGCCTCTAAATATGGCTTTAGGAATTATCCATTTACTTTGAATGTATTTCCCCCTTTCAAATCGTCTAATTCAACACCTCCGTGAGGAAAACATTGTTCACAACGAACGGGCCAGACCATCGTGACCGCAACTTATTCGGAAAGAGATGAAGTCGAGAGTTATAAAGAAGTACTTTTTTCTCAGGAAGAAACTTTTTGCGTCGAATTATGCTATCATGAGAGAGTTTCATCCTTTCTTTGGAAATTTTAGCACTCTCATACGCATCACCGCGTATTTCTTCTAACTCATTTATTTGAAGCTTGTGAGCTTCACCGGCCTTATCCATGGCATAGTTTAACTCCTTAATCGCCCAATACGCCTTGTGCTCTAATTCCACGGGAAGATGGCAAGGTTTTCCATACACAAAGCGGAACGGGGACATGCCGAGTGGATTTGTATATGCGGTGCGATAGGCCCATAGTGAATCGTTCAATCTAAGTGACCAATCTTTTCGGGTAGGATTGATGATCTTTTCAAGAATGTTCTTGATTTCTCGATTCTCTAGTTCGGCCTGCCCATTCGTTTGTGAGTGATAAGTCGTTCCAACCTTGTGAACGACTCCATATTTTCTCATTAGCTTTTCGAATGGCCTATTACAAAAGTGCGTGCCATTATCACTGATTATCGCTTTCGGTGCACCGAAGTGGGAAAGTATGTGTTCCTGCAGAAACTTAATCACCATTTTTTTGTCATTTTTCCTGGTAGCTATATCTTCTACCCATTTAGAAACGTAGTCTACCGCAATAAGGATGTATAGGAAACCAAAGGACGGGGGGAAGGGACACATGAAGTCAATACCCCAACAGTCTAAGATCTCAATGATGAGTATGGGGGTAAGAGGCATCATGTCTCGTCGGGTAATGGCTCCCATCCGTTGGCACCTATTGCAAGATTTACAAGGAGCGTTCACATCTCGGAATATTCTGGGCCAATATAAGTCGCATTGCATAATTTTAGCGGCCGTCTTTTTCATCGAAAAGTGGCCTCCATAAGCTTCCGTATGACAAAAATGGATGACTTTCGGGATCTCGTCACCCGGTACACATCGTCGGATGATTTGGTCGGCGCAATATTTAAAAAGGAAGGGATCGTCATAGAAAAACATGTGCGACCAAGTAATAAACCTCTTCTTATCTTGCGGTGTCCAGTCGGGAGGGACAGCTCCCGTGGCAAGGTAGTTCACTATAACCGCAAACCAGGGCAAAGAACAGGTAGCAAAAAGTTGCTCATCCGAAAAGTATTCGTCTATGGGTATGGGATCACTAGGTACGTTGGACGAAAGCCGTGATAAGTGGTCGGCAACGACATTTTCTACTCATTTCTTATCTTTAATGGAGAGATTGAACTCTTGTAGGAGTAGGATCCACCTTATGAGGCGCGACTTTGCATTTTTCTTTGCAAGTAGGTATTTCCAAGCCGCGTGGTTGGTGAAGCAAGTAATGGGAGAACCGATAAGGTATGACCAGAATTTATTAAGGGCAAAGACTACCGCTCCCAACTCCTTCTCCGTGGTATAGTAGTTGAGTTGTGGTCCGGTAAGAGTCTGGCGAGCGTAATAGATGACATGATCCTGGCTATCTTTTCTTTGGCCCAAAACAGCCCCTATCGTTAAATCTCTAGCATCACACATAAGTTCGAAGGGCAAAGACCAATACGGAACTTGCATGATGGGAGCAAAAACAGGCATGGTTTTTAGTTTTTCAAAAGAGCTTTGGCATGCTTTCGTCCACTCGAATGGGGTGTCCTTCATGATTAGGTTGCTTAAGGGTCTAGCGATGGTGTTAAATCCTTAATGAACCTTCGATAAAACCCCGCGTGGCCCAAGAAAAAGCGCACATCCTTGAGCGATTTTTGTGGGGGAAGATCAGCAATGACATCTATTTTTTCCCTATCAACTTTTATTCCCTTGGATGATACTATCTGGCCAATAACTATTCCCTCGGTGACCATGAAATGGCATTTCTCCCAATTCAGCACTAAGTTCTTTTCCACACACTGGGCAAGTACTTTTTCCAGTTTTTCTAGACAACGATCGAAAGAGGTGCCAAAAATGTTGAAATCGTCCACGAACACTTCGAGTCCTCTCTCGACCATGTCACTAAATAGGCTCAACATGCACCTTTGAAAAGTCGCGGGTGCATTACACAAGCCGAATGACATACATTTGTAGGCAAACATACCAAAAGGGCAAGTGAAGGTCGTTTTCTCCTGGTCAAGTACTTCTACCTCAATCTGGTTATATCCGAAATAACCATCAAGGAAGCAGTAGTAAGGGTGGCCCACTACTCTCTCAAGCATTTGATCAATAAATGGTAAGGTGAAATGGTCTTTCCTAGTTCCCGCATTGAGTTTTCTGTAATCAATGCAAATGTGCCACCCGGTGGTGGTACGTTGGGGAACTAACTCTCCTTTAGCATTCTCAATCACTTTCATGCCCGACTTCTTCGGGATGACTTGAATAGGGCTCATCCACTTGCTATTCGAGATTGGGTAGATAATCCCGACATCAAATAACTTGATAATTTCGGTTCTCACCACTTCTTTCATATTGGGATTTATCCTTATTTTCATTTCTCTTGAGGGCTTGACATCATCTTCGAGATGGATCTTGTGAGTGCAAATCAAAGGACTGATCCCCTTCAAATCAGCGATGCACCAACCAAAAGCACTTTGGTGCTTTCTCAAAATTTTTAATAATTTTCCCTCTTGCTCTTCGTCTAGCCTTCTTTGCATTTCTCTTGAGGGCTTGACATCCTCTTCGAGATGGATCGTGTGAGTGAAAATCAAAGGACTGATCCTCTTCAAATCAGCGATGCACCAACCAAACGCACTTTGGTGCTTTCTCAAAATTTTTAATAATTTTCCCTCCCGCTCTTCGTCTAGGCTAGAGGAGACAATAACAATAAATGTCTCATCCTCTCCTAGGTATGCATATTTAATATGGGAGGGGAGTTTCTTCAATTCAAGGGTTGGAAACTTTTCTTCGGAGGGAACCATGCGTGTATCCCTAGGTGGTAACTCCTCGAATCTATAAACCCAATTTACATCTCTCGCATCCTCGTCCGACGCTCTCTCATCGAGTAACTCTCTCAACTCCCTAACCTCCCTCTCGTAGTCGGTGTACATCCCCTCAATCTCGTGTCTCGACACTAAACAGGACCCTAAGGCATCTCCACAATAATTCTCCTCAAAGTACTCCTCTACTATCTCATCTATGAAGCTCACTGCGTGAAGATCATCTTCTTCCCCCGTATGTTGGGCTTTGTGGAAGATGTTGGTCTCTAAGGTCATGTTCCCAAAGGTGAGTTGCATTCGTCCATTCCGAGTATTGATGATTGCGTTAGCCGTAGCTAAGAACGGGCGCCCAAGGATGATGGGAACATGGTTTCTCTAGGTGAAGGAGGGCTTCGTGTCCCAAATGACAAAGTCTATCGAGAAGTATAAAGTGTCAACTTGGACGATCACGTCCTCAACTATGCCTCTTGGGATCTTCACGGTTCGATCCACTAATTGGAGAGTGGCTTTTATGGGCTTAAGATCACCCAAATCAAGTTGCCTATAAATGGAATAAGGGAGGATATTGACACTTGCTCCGAAATCAAGTAAGGCTTTTTCGATTTTGTTTTCTCCAATGATGCAGGAAATGGTGGGTGCACCAGGATGTTTAAATTTAGGTGGGAGATCATTTAGTAGAATGGAGCTCACGTTTTGTGCTAGAAAGACATTCTTCTTTACCTTCATCTTTCTCTTTACCGTCAACAAGTCTTTGATGACTTTTGCATAAGCTGGAATTTTCTTAATGGCATCGAGGAAAGGTAAGTTCCGCTTTACTTGCTTTAGCACGTCTGGCACGTCATCACGTGGGTTTCCTTTATGGGAAGGAATCAACCTTTGAGGAAATGGTGCCGCGAAGGGTGATTTCACGACTACCTCAGGCTCACTAGTGTCTTCTTTATCATTCTCACTCAAGGGGACATCTTCGACCTCTTTCGTGCAGGGAGAAATCTCCTTGTCTTTCATTGTGTTGCGTGGGAGAGGTGATAAATCAATGACTCTCCCACTATGAAGAGTGGTCACATCTTGACATTGCTTTTTATGTTCAGTAGAGGTGGAGCTAACACTAGTTTAACCTTGGGTAGGTCTTTAACCCTGGGCAGGAAACTTGCCCCTCTCTTGAACACTCAACGAGGATTGTATCTTTGACAGACTTGTATTAATGTCGCTAATCAGGCGATCGTATCTAGCATTGGTTGCAGTTTGACTCGTGATAAATTGATTCATAGTATCCTTGAGAGTTCTTCGCGGTGGCGAGATATATTCTCCTTGAGGTGGTGGTGCTTGCACATGTCCTTGAATGTGTGGAGCTTGTTGAAAGTGTTGTGGTAGAGGAGGGAAAACATGTGAATTAGGGTTCATCGCAGCATGTTGTTGCCCACAGTTAAAACTAGGATCATTTTTCCAAGAAGGGTTGTAAGAATTCCCGTGCGGTGCACCGAAATTACCCTTAGATCCTCCTATACCACTAACTTGCTCTTGAAGCATCACTTTGTAGGCGGGTATAGTCGGGCATTCCTCAGTTGAATGTCCTGCCTCACAAATCGCACACACCTTCTCGACGGGATTTGGGATGGATCCAGTTGATCCTCTTCCATATACCTCATATAGGTCTCAAAATCCTTTCTCCAGCGGATCTAATCGACTGTCCGTCATAGAATTCTTATCTACGTGAAATAGCTTGGATGCCGACGGAGTAGTGGTCACTTGACAATTTCGACTTTGAGCATTAGGATCAGAAGTATCGCAGGATTGGGTAGTCTCAGCGACATAACTCAGGTGAATCTCAGCATCGTGGGCATCTAAATTGACAAACGGACCACTACCCATGGTTTCAACGAGTTTCTTGGAGGTAAGGTTCAGCCCATTATAGAGAAAATAAATGATTTTCACTGTATCAAATCCATGATGGGGGCATGAACCAACTAACTCATTGAAGCGCTCATGACATCGATGAAATGGCTCATTTTTAGATTGTCTGTATGCTTGAATTTGAGCCTTTATGGAGATCGTTCAATGTGGTGGGAAGAATTTTTTGAGAAATCTAGATTGCAACTCATTCCAAGATGGAATCGAGCTTGGAGGTAGAGACCATAGCTAGATCTTCACTTTATCTTTTAGAGAGAAGGGGAAGAGTTTGAGGTGGATCACCTCTTGTGTGCGAGTTTCATCATTGAGAGTATCACACACATCCTCAAATTCCCTGATATGAAAATATGGCTTTTCAGAATCCATACCATGGTAATGGGGTAGCATTTGGATCATCCCATTTTTGAAATGAAATTGCTCGGCATTATACGGGAGTATAATTCATCCCGGAGTGACAGTGTGCTCGGGATATAAGATTTCTCTCAGCGGGCAGTATGGGACCTCTTCCTCACCAACGACTGCACTACCGTGTTGCAACATCTCTCTCTCTCTCTTAGTGACTCGGTGTCCTCACTTGGTGTGCTCGAAGTGTGCTTGGTGGTTTGTCCAAAGAAGGAAAATGGAGTGTTATTTAAGATTGAGTGTGACGGTGTGGGAGGTGGAATCCAGAACCGTGGGGCGTTAGGAGTGTGGGGGCTATCGGGGTCGTACTCAACTATTGGATTTTCGTGAATACTGGTTGGAGTATTATGGGGAATGGGAGTCAGTTCAGAATTTTGCATTAATAGATTATGAGAGATGGTGGTGAATCTTTTTGTGCTTTTTGAATTTTGTTTTTTTTTTATGTTTTTTTTTGGATTTTTGGAAATTTTTGGACAAAGCTTTAGATTGACTCGATTTAATCCTAAGTCTACCTAAGTCCCCCGCAACGGTGCCAAAAACTTGACGCGACTCAGAAAGTGTCTCTGATGTGCATTCACTCTAGGCTCAAGTGCAAGCCTGTCGCGTTAGTCATAAACCCGGTAAGTCGGGATCGTATCCTCAGGGAAATAGGACAACAGAGTTGTGACGACGTTGGGTAGACAAGGAAATCCTAACTCTGACTCTAAAGGAAAAAGAAAATTGATTTGGTTTGTGGAATGACTATAATAGATGCAATTATGAAATTATGAAAAGATGCAATTATACTAAATAACCTAAAATACTGATGAATAATGATTTAAAACTTTAAACTATATAATGAGAAAAACAGGACGGGAATACAATCCCCCAACCCTAGTGTATTACGATTCTAATACTAATCGTAAATTTAACTGATTAATTAGATCCAGAATCTAGTACTCCCAAGCATTACGTATATCCGGTTCAAGCCCGCATCATACTTAATCTGAGAACGAGTAAATAGGTATCATGATAGCTACACTTAAATTGTATTCTAAAGCATCCCGGTTACTCCGAAGAAAACGAGATCTAAAGATTTATAATTTTTGTGTCCCTACGCGATATGGTCGTAATCAATCACTAAATTCAGAGGATTAATGTTATACATATGCAACTAACACATCAGGCTGGGTTCATGCATCCCGACCTTAGAAAATTTAGCCTAGCATGTTGAAACTAATGAAAATAATTTTTGAATTGTAGAAAACCATAATTAAACTAAGGAAAATTTGTAAACTGATGTAGAAAGGAATTGTAGATAGGAAATAACTCACTAATCTTACCAAATCAGTAACAACAGCAATTAAGAACACAAAATTCTGAATAACCTTCAATCTTTGGAATTAAAATTGTAAACTATCTCTAAACTAGGGTTTTCTGGAAAAGAATGGAAAATCCAGTTAATTCTCCATGCTAAAAACGATAATAATTCGGGTTTATATACCCTACATAATTTCAGGAGTTTTAGTTACACTAGGACTCTTCATAGGAGAAGGATAAGATTACAAAATCTCGATAGCTGGACTGGTCCGGGTCTCATGCGGATCGGTCTGCCTGGGAAGAGGAACGGTTATTTTAATTTTCTGGCAGACCGATCCGGGGCAGACTGGTTCTTTTATTTTTCTTCCTTCTTCAGTTTTCTTTCGATCCGGGGCCCTCTGGATTGTTGCACAACGGACCGGTTCAGGGCTTAGGCAGATCGGTCTGCATGTTTGACTTTTTTCTCAGCTTTGACTGCTCATATCTTTTACACCGGGACTCCGATTGAGGTGACATTTCTTCCTATGTGCTCATGAGCTTGATATCTTCAACTCCTCTTCAGGTACCTCGTCCGAATTCTGGGTAGAAATTACACTTTTGGCCTTTTGACTTTTCCTTCTTTCCTTTCTTGATTCTTCCGGTTTCTTTCTTTCGTTATTGACATTAAATACCTACAAAATTCATACGAAATATCGGTGTACTCGTTAGGATAAGTCAGTAGCAAGATTATGAGATAAATTCAAATCTATTACGTTGTTCGAGATTCTAAAAGTAACTAAATTAAGGGATAAATTGGGAAGAATTTATGCCCAATCAATACGTCGCGAAGGTATTTGTTTTGTGTGTAGGGATTTGATGATTATTTGGAAAGCACACGAAAAGAAGAGCAAGGAAAGCAAAGAGTTTTGAAGATTTTAAAGTTTAAGATTTTTGAAAACTTGAAATTTTAGTATCTTTCAACTTTTGGGTTCATGGGAGGGAATTATATTTGTACAGGACATTTGATTGATAATTCAGATTGTTTTAATTTGTACCGGGATTGACATATATGAAGACTTGTAAGGACATATTTTTCATACTCCCGAGTTTACATTGAGTATGTCGTATACCGTTACAACCGTCAAAAGAAGTTCACATTCATACGTTTAAGAAGGAGGATCCGAATATCAAGTATCTTGAACAACAGTCTTCTACGAGATTAATTTTAGTAAGGAATGCATTTAAGTTTCGAAAATATTTTACGATAGTATCGGGAAATTTTTCTAAACTATTTTTTTTAATCAAAATGAGGCATTTTTCTAAGTTAAAATATTCTTTGGAAGACCTGTAGGCGATCATTAAAAAATAATATTTTATCGCTTCAGTCGTTCAAACGACAAAGAAATGTAGTTCAAACGATATGCCAATGTCGTTCAAATGACCTCTTCCAACAACATCTCATGTCATTTCTTAGGTCGCGAGATAGGTCGTTCCTTGCTTGCTTCAAATGACCCTACACTATTTTACATTTTATTAGGTCGTTTCTAAGGTTGTTCAAATGACATCTACTGTCGTTCGAACGAGGTCCGCCGCCGCAAGTATTTTATTTTGTTATAAATACAAGTTTTGTGAGACTTTTTCATTAAGACTTTTACTGCACAAAAACTGCATTTCTTGAGACTTTTAGGATTCAATTTTTAGGGAAAATTTATGTTTTTGATTCACACAACATATCCTATATACTTTTGTGAATCGTTTTGGAACCCAAGACACTTCTTTGTTGAAGTTTGTCTTATAGAGGGAGATTCTCTATTGCTGGATTGGTAGTTCTTGCTGGATTCTTTATTGAGAAATTTTGGAAAACGTTGTCTTTACCTAAAGTACACACAAAAGGGCCTTATCAATAACAATGTTTAAAACAATCTCAACCTAGGTAAGACGTCACGCCCTAAGATAAAGATATCCTAATCTTGCAAGTAAAAGATATTATTTCTCCCCCTTTTTGTTCAAGAATAGAGAAAGTAAGATAGCATAAAATAATTACTCCCCCTAAAACAAAATCACCCTATAAATATGTGATCATAAGATACCAATTTTAAGCATAGGGAGAGGGGAATAAAACATGTGATGGTGTGAAGTGAAACAAACTCACAATATGGCAACTCAAGCACGAATAGTTCAAACTATGATCAAACAATATCAATATCGATAAAAAGATACCAATATAAATACACAAAGAAGTATCATACCAATTTTGATATTACCAATTTTGAAAAAGGAGTTTCAATGCACTCAATGAGAGATATCAATATGATCATACAACATGCCAAATAACATCTAATGATAAAGTATATGGCAAACATGAAATAGATGCAAACTGCAAAGACTCAAAACACGATACTATATATAATATATGCAAAATATAGCAATGAAAAATCGACACATATATATAGGTATAAAAAACCACAAAACTCGACACAAAACACATACACTTTACACACTAGCATATTATCGATGTGTCTAAACAAGTAGTATGGAATAAATGGGCATGAACTAAATAAAAATGAATTATGAACCGAACAATCAAACATGTTCAAGAAGTTCTCGTTGACTGCAGAATTTTATAAACTAAGATTTAGCCTCATGTGACAAGTTAAAGTGAACTTAATGAACAAACAAGCACGATGCACACAAGCCTAGAATATTGATGATTCTACAAATCATTAACGTCATGATAAATAAGCTTAACTAAGATTCGTTATGCAAACCTAATGATCTTCAACTAAGCACCCTCAAAAGATAAACATATATCGCATTTTATTTTATTTTATTTTCTAAATCCTTTTGAAGCTGTTTCTTTTGAAATATCAAACAGCTAAACCACTTGACCTTGACATATACAAAGCCGAATACATAAAGAAAATCAAGTTCGAAACAATTCCATGCAAGCATGATTAAGAACAATGTAAGTATCGATAATCATAATAAAATGTCCAACCACATTAAAAGTATGGAATGAATTGGATTCAAATACACCAATATGCCACACTAAACGTGTAAAAATAAATTACACAAAAAATAAAAATATTTTGAGCTTTTCTTAAAAAAATCAAAAGAATAAACCATTTTTCTTTAAAAGCAAACTCCAACTCAAAAGAAAAACAAGTTTCTTATGTATTTTTCAATATGACTCAATAAAAGAAATATCAAAATTCAAAAGATACATATGTCTTAACACTGGAAAACATATGTTATGAACCATAAACTAGAGTATGACAAACAAGCTAACACAATCAACCATTAGATATAGCATGGGAACTATCATGTGTAAGCCAAGTGTGACACCCCGCCACCGGGTGATCAGTCCATTATAAACATAAAATTTGAATATCCGGTTGGTTCAGATTATGCATCACTGTCAAAATCATTATAATGAAAACTAACCATCGAATATTTTAAAAGGTTAATGTCAAAATTTTATCTTATTAACAGTAATTTCCATAAAAGGAAAATAATTAAACATCACCATTCAACACAAATGTATAAAGAAAGAACTAACTAAAATAATATGAAGAGCTGGAGTAAACACATCCAGTCAAAATCCCATACAATAATCCAAAGCCCTGAAATAGAAGTCTACTAACAGAATAAAACATCTAATTCTCTAAATATAAAATAGGAAGGGACGACATGTCCAACTGAAGTAAATACTGATAGATAAAGAAGGATAGACTATGAAGCGTCTAATAATGTTATGTAGCTTCCACAGCAGCCACAACTCGACAATTGAATGGAATCTCCTAAGTTTGGTGTTCATGTGGCTGAGCACCTAAAATAAAGGAACAAGAAAAGAGTTTTGTAGAAACGGGTCAAAGCCCGAGTAGAAAATAGTTTAAATACAGCAAGTTCTTAAATTGGTTAATTATTACAAATATTCTTCATGTTAACTTAGAGTACTCCCTTGAGATGCTCACCTCACATCTAATATTCACGCCTAACGAGCCTAACTACCCATACTACTCATGATACTGTGCTTGACTATACGTAGTTTAACTAATATGCCGGATACAATATCTAAATAACCCTAAGACTATATATTTATAACATTTAGGAATAGGTTTAGAGGTTCTCTAACTCATTCTCATAACATTTCTAATTCTCAACTTGTGACCCAATAAGTATATACTATAATAAAGCGGCCAATGTGAAACACAGAATAGGAACTCCGTATACATATATAAAATCTTAATATATAGACATATAAATATATATCAATACTGCACCCATGGTTAAGAAACCCATGGTGCTAGGCATACTCGGTTATCTAGTCACATTGCAACGCTCACGCATGAAGGACAACAGGTTCAATCTCTCAGGAACTAGTCAAACATATTCAAATATTGGAGGCGAACATAGTTCCAAGACAATACGCTACGCATATACCTACGCACCCATACGACTATCATCACTATCGTTCTCACAGATAGCCCATACGTAGGTTCCATGCTCTAGTGGTACGACTCAAAATCTCCCGAAGGCACACAAGATATCGCCGTCCACAACGTGCTAACCTCCGTTCGATAGCCAGTAGCTAGGTATGTCATACACATAATATTCTAAGTAATAAGCATGAACACAACTTATATAACTTCATAGGCGTTCACACAACCCAATTCCCATAGTACGTAGGTAATATTATCATTTCCACTCTCACCATTATTCATTCATAAATTACCTCTCTTGAACATATCTTCCTTCCTAGGTACTATCAACCTTCTATATCCCGAGAACAAACACACTCCAAACTAAATACTAACTCAAAATTTATGTTGCCTGATGCTCACATAGGTTATTACTCTCACTTGGATAAACCTACAATGATTTTTTACTCGACCGAACCCTAAAAATCCCTTCTGAAATCTCGTTCGAAGTCAAGGGAATCTCGTTCGAACGAGGTCGTTCAAACGAGTTCATTCGAACGAAGTTCTATCTTCGAACGAACTTCATAATCTCGTTAGAAGGGTCACTGGAATTCTCATGGGAAGTATCATTCGAACGAGTCCATTCGAACGACCTGGGCAGACTTCGAACGAGAAATCAGGACAGACCCCTGTTCTTCTTCAAATTCGATTTTTCCAACTTTCAATCTTCAATATCAATCCAAAACTCAACCTAACTCTAATTTAATGATCCTAAACTATTCCAAAGCTCCCTAATATACTTTCGAATAAGAATTAAAGGTCAAATCCTTATATACTCAAATGGAATTCAACAATCGCTTGAATTTCTAATACATCTCTTAACTATGAACCCATAATTTTAATTATCCAAAAACTCTTATTATAATTGGTGATTAAGCCATAAAATTCCTAGATTTTAATAGTCTAATGAAGGGAAAAACCTCTACATGCATACCCATCTCCAATTCATAATATTTCTTTACAATTCAGTCTAATTAACCTAAGTTTCCATTACAGCAATTTTATATCATCAAACCTAAATTAACAGGAGAAATATATGCTAAAAAAGGAGAAAGATAAACACTTGCCTTGGAATGAACTTTTGATTCTTGGGTTGAATTTGGTATGTGGTTGTTCCTCTCATCGCGATCTACACTTTGGTGTAATTCTTGGTGGGAAATCTTTAGTTCTTGGCCCTGTTCTCTTATGGGGTTTTCTTCCTCCTTGGTTCTCTCTCTCTCTCTCACTTTCACATAGGTTGCAACTGACTTCCACCTCTAACCCACGTTGCTTTTAATTAAAACCTAATTTTCATCCATTTAATTTCCCAAAATTCTCAAAAGACCAAAATACCCCTCCGGGGTGTCCTTTTAGGCTAAAATGCCCCGGACTCCAATAAAAACACCCGAGTAGTATTTTCTGACTATTTCGACCCTTACGGACACACTGGCACACTCAAAATAGTAATTCGAGTTAAATAAAAATAATTTACCTTTTTAAACCCCAAATATATAATAGTGACGTGACTCATACGCGCGTCCCAAATAATTATATCTTAACAACCGTGTATCTCGTCCCCAGCCATATTATTATTTCCAAAACAATATTATGTTACTCACTATGTAATGTTCAACATAATTATAATTTGATATAATCATTTTTTATAACTACCAACTCTCGTCATGCTAGTAATTATTATCCTTAAAATCGGATTTATTATAAATTAAATTTTCTCCCTTTCAATTAATTAATCCCAATTTCAATAATTTCATAATAAAATAACAATGCGTAAAAATATGGGGTATTACATACTTCCCCCCTAATAACATAATTTCATCCCGAAATTCGAAAATGAAAATATACCCGGCAAGAATAACTCTAGATAACGTTCGCATATGTCATACTCATGCTCCCAGGTCGATTCCTCCACATTATGGTGCCTCCACTGAACACGGACTAGTGGTACTATCTTCGACCTCAACTTCCTCTCGCTACTGTCTATGATAGAAACCGACCCTTCCTCGTAGGAGCTATCAGGCTGTAAGTCGATCTCCTCTAATGCGATGTGAGTATGGGCCAAATCATCTCGAATATATCTCCTCAGCGAAGAGATATGGAACACGTCTTGGACCCTATGCAAGTGTTTCGGTAACCCAAGTCTATAAGCAATTGACCCAATCCTCTCGATAGTAGGGAATGGCCCTACATACCTAGGCGCCAACCTTCCCTTTTTCATAAAATGCATAACTCCTTTTATAGGAGATACTCGAAGTAACACCTGGTCCCCTACATTGAACTCCCGAAAATACCGCTTGGCATCGGTGTAGATCTTTTGTCGATCCTGAGCAACCCGAATACGTCTCCATATCAACTCTATCCTTGCTGGGCCAAGTAATTTATTGTCCCCCACCTCCAACCAACATGCTGGGGAGCGACAAGGTCTGCCGTAAGGTGCCTCGAATGGAGCCATATCGATAGTAAACTGACAGGAGTTATTACAGACAAACTCCACTAGAAGAAGGTACTGCTCCCAGCCTCTGCGAAAATCAATGATGCACATACGCAACATGTCCTCTAACATCTGATTGTCTGTTCAGTCTATTCGTCCATCTGCAGGTGATAGGTTGTACTCAGTCGCAACTTCGTACACATCGCCTCCTGGAAACTCTCCCAAAACTGAGACATAAACACCTTATCTCTATTAGACACAATATTGAGAGGCACCCCATGAAGTCTCACTATTTATGCTATAAATATCTAGGCATACTGTTCCTTGTTGTAATCCGTCCGAACTGGTAGGAAATGGTCTACCTTGGTCAGCCGATCCATGATCACCCATATCGAATCGTGACCCCTCTGAGATATAGGTAATCCCATGATGAATTCCGTAGAAATGCTCTCCCATTTCCACATTGGAGCCTTTAATGGTTGTAGAAGTCTCGTCGGTCTCTGATGGTCCACCTTTACTATCTTACAAGTGGAACATTTTGAGACGAATTCAACAATATCCTTCTTCATCCCGCTCCACCAATACCTTCTCCAAATATCCTGGTACATCTTATCCCCACCGAAATATACCGCAAATCATTAACCATGCGATTCTGTCATCACCTTGTGTCACAAGTCCTTTCCCTCGGGAACAACAAACCTTCCATTGAAATGCAAACCCCCATCTGAACCCATGATATAAGACTCGTCCCCTTCTTCTAGAAGCTTCACTATCTGATTCTGGCAGAACGAGTCACCTGCCTGAGCCTATATTACTCTCATAATAATCTGTGGCGTAACTGTCATCGCAGACATGAATGATCGAACCACCGTATCCTAGTGTCCGAACTCCTTCCATTTCTCTTTCCACACCTCAGCCACCTCCCCTACCGATCTACGGCTCAATGCATTTGCTACCAAGTTAGCCTTCCATGGGTGGTATTGGATATCAAAATAATAATCCTTCACAAACTCAAGCCACCGGCGCTGACACATATTCAGCTCCTTCTGCGTGAAGAGGTACTGTAGTGACTTGTGCTCTGTGAACAAGTGAAATTTATGTCCCAGGAGATAATGACTCCATATCTGAACTGCAAACACGACCACTTCCAACTCCAAGTCATGGGTGGGGTAATTCCTCTTGTGAGGCTTAAGCTTACGGGATGCATAAGCTATAGCCTGATTCTCCTATTTAAGTACACCCCCAAGTCCTAATGAGGACGCATCAGTTTAGACTAGATACTCCACTCTCGGCCTGAGTAATACTAACACTGGTGCTTAGGTTAACCTGTCTTTTAACTCATCAAAGTCCAACTGACAGGCGTCACTCCAAATAAATGACACCCTTTTGCGAGTCAAATGTGTCAATGGACCCCCTATCTTTGAAAACCCTCGAATGAAGCTCCTATAGTATCCAATTAGGCCCAAGAAACTGCGTACCTCGGTCAGTGTCATGGGATGTCCCCACTCCCTCACCGCTGACACCTTCCCCGAATCCACGGATATCCCTCTATCAAAGATAATATGTCCCCAAAACTGGACCTCCTTCAGCCAAAACCCACATTTATTGTATTTTGTGTACAACTCATGCTGGTGCAGTGTCTGAAAAACTTACCTCAAGTGCTCAGCATGCTCCTTCTCGGTCTGTGAGTAAACCAGAATGTTAACTATGAATACGATGATGAACTGTTCCATGAACTCTTTGAACACCCTGTTTATCAAGTACATAAACAAGGATGGGGCGTTGGTTTGCCCGAAGGGCATAACCCTGAACTCGTAGAAACCATATCTCGTCAAGAAGGAAATCTTCGACACATCCCGCTCCCTGATACGCAACTGATCGTATCCCGATCTCAAGTCAATCTTCAAGAAGAAGGTTGCTCCTCTCAACTGGTCGAATGAGTCATCGAGTTGAGGCAACATATATTTGTTCTGTATCGTGACTTTATTTAACTCCCGATAATCGACACACAATCGTAACGATCCATCCCTCTTCTTAACATGGAAGCACCCCAAAATAAGGTATTTCTCCAGATGAAGCCTTGACCTAACATTTGCGCAGTTTGGTCTTGTAATTCCTATGATTTGATAAGGTTAGGCTCATTTAACCTAATATTTATAACTATAATATCCTCCCTTATTACACAAATTGATTCACGATGTAAGACATTCAACCATGGTTCTTACATCATATAATACGGCTCTACTGGCCGTGAGTGTAAATATAATAAATCTTAAGGTTAGCGTTTCCTTTACGGATGACAACCAGAGTACCAAACAGTGTACTAAAGGCCAAACACTTCCCAACTTTCGACGTTTGTTAGGTTTCATGCGTGGGATGTCTCGCAATGAGAAGTCCAAATAAGAAACCCTCCCGATACACTATTAACTAACATTGTCAGTCAACAAGGTTTCTGGGCCCTCAATATCTAACTTGTACCCCTCATCCCTGCTTCTTTCCATAAGATTAACTCACCTACCCTCATGTTACAAGTGATGATATTCAACACGTTACTCTTACTAGCTCGACGTTAGACTCTTACAAATTTCTACGGAATAGTCCTCATGCTAAAAAATATTTCATCCAATCTTGAATCCCTTTAATAGACATCCCTACCCACCAGGATTAGGTATAACCATACGACATACGCCACGAAGTCTTTATTCACAACCATATAAAGATATATATAAATGTGTCCCCGCCTCCTCTCAGGTGACTCTTATCACAAATACTAATCATCACGGAAATATCACTTTAATGGTCTATTATCGCTCAAACCATCGTTAGCTAGTTCGTAAATCAGGATAGTAAAACATTTTATCCCCACGTTTCTCAAAATATTACAATAAATTATAACGCATCAAAGTTATTCGAGATTTCCAATATATCTTAAAGGCACTATAAATAATGAAGTATTGTACCTCCAAACATGGGTGATAATTGGGTTATTAGTGGCCTAGCCGCATATCATGAATTATAGATATGCCCGTATTGTACTCCTTACTGATGATGTGGCACCTGTACTGTTGGGGTAAATATCCATGCTTCCCCATGTTAGGCATTTTTTGGTTCTGGGCGGGCACCCTGCGGCTGCTGGGGGTCCTTACCTTCTGAGGGAAATTTCGATGGAAATGGCCCCATTTATCGCATATAAAACACTTTCCAACCAAATTTCCATTGTGCTGGTCCTGCTGAGCACGCTGCTAGCCCTGATGGCCAAGATGACCTAGCTAATTTGGTTGAGGCTGTCCTTCAGCTCGTTGTGGGCAAATTTGGTGTTGTGGAAAAATATGGCGTTTGTGGCCATTTCTTCCACACTTAAAACACGTCTTTGTGAAGGTCCTCTATTCTTCGCTTTGTTGACCCTGGCATATTTGGCTCTTCCTACGATTTCCATCAACATCTTGGTCTTGACGACTCCGAGGAACTTGTCGCCGCTGCGACGGTACATTCTCACTGTTGTTATCCCTAAAATTGTCATATTGATCAACTTCTCTTGTTCTTTTGCCTCCTGTAAGCTGTACAGTGTGATTTTGGTACTTTAATATTGTGGTAGTCACTGCTTGTGCCACAATATTCACTATCTCAGTGATTGCCGCTCTTTCCTAATGTACCCGCGGTACTTGCTGGTCTAGTCCCGAATTTTCTTCTTCAGCGGTATTAGTTTGTCTTTCCCTCATAAGCGACATCTGAAATTCAAATGAATTTTACAAGTCCATCGTCTATACATAGCATCGTATAGAAGTTCTTAATCTATAACATGTAACAAAGAATGCTACAGTCCTAACAATAGGGCTCTATTTCAATGAACGCTACGCGAAAACATAACAACCATACAGATCCTAAGGACACTAGAACCTCATGCTCTGATACCACCTGTGACACCCCGCTTAATTAAATACCGGGTGATCAGTCCTTTATAAACATTAAATCAGAATATCCCGTTGGTTCAGATTATGCATCACTGTCGAAAACTTTATTATTAAAACTAACCACCTAATATTTAAAAAGGTTAATGTCAAAATTTTATCGTATTAACAATAATTTCCATGAAAGGAAAACAATTAAACATAACCATTCAACACAAATGTATAAAGAAAGAACTAACTAAAATAATATGAAGAGCTGGAGTAAACACATCCAGTTAAAATCCCATAAAATAATCCAAAGCCCTGAAATACAAGTATACTAACATAATAAAACATCTAAGTCTCTGAATATAAAATAAGAAGGGACGACATGTCTAACTAAAGTAAATACTGATATATAAAGAAGGATAGACTATGAAGCGTCTACTAGCAATGTCCTGTAGCGTCCATAGTAGCTACGAATCAGCAATTGAATGTAATCTCCTAAGCTTGGTGTCCCTGTGGTTGAGCACCTAAAATAAAGGAACAAGAAAAGAGTTTTGTAGAAAAACGGGTCAGAGCCCGAGTAGAAAGCAGCTTAAATATAGCAAGTGCTTAAATTGGTTAATTAGTACAAATATTATTCATGTTAACTTAGCGTACTCCCTTGATATGCTCACCTATCATCTAATGTGCATGCCTTAACGAGCCTAACTACCCATAATACTCATGATACTCTGCTGGACTATATCGGATACAATATCTAAATAACCCGATGACAATATATTTATATCATTTAGGAATAGGTTTAGAGGTGCCCTAAATCATTCTCATAACATTTTTAATTCTCAACTGCTGACCTAATAAGTATATACTATAATAAAGCGGCCAATATCAAACACAAAATAGGAATTCCGTATACAGATATAAAATCTCAATATGTACACACACACACACACACACACATATATATATATATATATATATATATATATATATATATATATATATATATATATATACACTACACCCATGGTTAAGAAACCCCTGGTGCTAGGCATACTCGGCTATCTAGTCCCATTGCAACGCTCACGTATAAAGAACAAAAGGTTTAGTCTATCAGGAACAGTAAAACATATGCACATATTAGAGGCGAACATAGTTACAAGACGATGGTCTACACACATACCTACGCACCCATACGACCGTCATCACTATCATTCTATCACACCCCACAAAATCCGACAAACGAGGTGGCCAACCACCACCGCCGAACTATGCCAGGCGTGAACTAAGTAAATACCATTCTTAGCATGAGACATATATGAGACATAAATACATCAGTCCATAAGATAAATAATTGAATCAATCGCAAATGATCATAAACAACTAAGCGATAAAAGATCCATCACATGCTAACTCCAAATAAATCAAATCTCCAAAAATGATTAAATAAAACCTGAATAATAAAGATCTGAATAATCCAACAGAAATCCTCTAAACAACTTTGGAACCGAATGGCCTAATAAAAAACCAAATGAAGTCTCATAATTAAATACGACTGAAAAGTAAAGTCTAACTAAACTATGCAAAAAAGAAATAACTCCAGCTGCACCTCTAAATGATAAACTTATGCAGCTTCTCAAATTCTAATCCTGAAAAAGATTAGTCAACGCATGGGTCAGAGCCAAAGCCCAGAGCAAGAATACACACTCCTCCCTTAAATAGGATCCTTGAATCCAGACAGTAGCATTATACGCAATAAATATCACAATAGAATATTTTAAATTAAACGGGATAATTTAAACACGATTAATATAAATTACTAATTACTCGTAGGAATCCCCATTTAAAATGCACACCAATATGATTTTAAAATTCCTAAGTCCCGCAATGTTAATTTATTAAATTAACCAATTTTTATTATTGTTCTCACTTTTTATTAAAGTGTCACACTTCCCCTTGTCAATCGTCCTCTAAACCCTTTTAAACTGTCGGCCCCGACACATGACAAGGTTCCACACACGACACGATATAAATCGTCCTCTGACCCGTTTAAACTATCGGTCCCGACACATTATGTCGTCACAAATTTTAATACCCATTTTTATCTTAGGCATTAATTCTCAATTTTTCAATTTATAAACACCCCACCCTTTAATCGATGTGAGAGCCTCAAAACACCCCTTAGTCCCAAACTAAGGGCCCCCAAGTTATCAATACGTCATAAACTATGTATATAAAGATTTTCTAACATAGATTACAACCTAGTCTCGTACCTAGACTAGCATAACAACGATAAAGTAATAAAAATCAGTCCACCCCCAACATAATAAAGTCACAATAATCTACCCTCACTCGTCCCATACCTAGAAGGCATCTTAAAATATAGGGAGAGAAAAATTACCCAATAACTCGTCGTCACAAAGGCAATATAATAATACCAACAAGTCACACAAACAAGCATAATTAATCAATTTATAAAACTACGCATGAGAGTCCAATTAAATTAAATCTTAATTTAATTATCGCCTCATCATAAACATCCAATTAATTATTTTAAATTAATTATACCGAGTTTTCATCATTTATACATCAAAATCAAAATTTCATTATCTCTACACAAATTACATGAGTTATATTCCCCCAACTTCATTTATTTTAAAACTAGGATTTTCTACATGCAACCTACACCAATAAAACCCAAAATCACTCACGAATTCTACGTACCCAAAGGGTTATGAATATTATTCAGATTAAAAGATTTTATAAAAACAACCCCAAACTTATTCAAGATTTCAACCTTAGATTAGAAGGCTTATTTGTTGTTTTCTCGAGTTTGGGCTAGAACGAGATTTGATTATTTTTGCGAGAAGAACGTGATGGTGCGTTTAGATTTTGAGGCTGAAATTATGTGATGATTCATGTGATGATTTTGAGGTATGGGATTTTACACAATATGCTCCTTAATCTCGCGAGTATTATTCTCGTTGTTTTCTTGTGATTATTGACTCATATTTGAATTGTTAAATTCATTTGGAAATCTGGAAAATATTTGTTGGAATATAATTTTTATTCATGTTGTGTTATTTTTGGTGTTGAACATGTTGTCATGAAGATTTTAATATGGCACGAAAGTTGGGCACCCTCCAATATTTCTTTTTCCGGATATACTAAAAAAATGCTTCTCACCGATAGCCCGTACCTAGGTTCCATGCTCTATTGGTACGAATCAAAATGCCCCGAAGGCACACAAGATATGGCCGTCCATAACATGATAACCTCCTTTCGATAGCCAGTAGCTAAGTATGTCATACACATAATATTCCAAGTAATAAGAATGAACACAACTTATATAATTTTATAGGCGTTCACGTAACCCAATTCCCATATTACATAGGTAATATTATCATTTCTACTCTCACTGTTATTCATTCATAAATTACCTCTCTTAAACCTACCTTCTTTCCTTGGTTCTATAAACTTTCTATATCTCGAGAACAAACACACTCCAAACTAAATACTAACTTGGAATTTACATTGCCCGATACTCACATAGGTTATTACTCTCACTTGAATAAACCTAGGATGATTTTTAACTCGACCGAACCCTAAAAATCCCTTTTGAAATCTCGTTAGAAGTCAAGGGAATCTCGTTCGAACGAGGTCGTTTGAACGAGTTCATTCGAATGAAGTTCTCACATCAAAAAAACTTCATAATCTCATTAGAATGGTCGTTGGAATTGTCATTGGAAGTCTCATTCGAACGAGGCCGTTCAAATTACCTGGGTAGACTTTGAACGAGAATTCAGGACAGACTCTTCTTCTCCAAATTCAATTTTTCCAACTTTCAATCTTCAATATCAATCCAAAACTCTACCCAACTCTAATTTATTTCTACTAAACTATTCCAATGTGCACTAATATACTTTCGAATACAAATTAAAGGTCAAATCCTTATATACTCAAATGGAATTCGACAATCTCTTCAATTTCTAATACATCTCCTAAATATGAACTCATAATTTTAATTGTCCAAAAACTCTTATTATAATTCGTGATTAAGCCAGAAAATTACTAGATTTTAATAGTCTAACAAATGGGAAAACATCTACATGCATACCCATCTCCAATTCATAAGGTTTGTTTACAATTGAGTCTAATTAAACCTAAGTTTTCATTGCACCAAGTTTATAGCATCAAACCTAAATTAACAGGAACAATATATGCTAAAACAAGAGTAAGATAAACACTTTCTTTGGAGTGAACTTCTGATCCTTGGGTTGAATTTGGTATGTGGTTGATCCTCTCGTCGTGATCTACACTTTGGTGTAATTCTTGGTGGGAAATCTGGAGTTCTTGGCTTTGTTTTCCTCTCTCTCTCTCTCTCTCTCTCTCATGTCGGTAGCAACTGACTGCCACCTCTAACCCACATTTTTTTAATTAAAACCTAATTTTCATCCATTTAATTTCCCAAAAATTTCAAAAGACCAAAATACCCCTCTGGGGTGTCCTTTTGGGTAATTTTTCTCTCCAATTAAAACACCCGAGTAGTGTTTTCTAACTATTTCAACCCTTTCGGACACAATGGCGCGCTCAAAATATCCATTTGAGTCAAATAAAAATAATTTACCTTTTTAACCCCCAAATATATAATAGTGACGCGACTCATACGCGCATCCCAAATAATTACATCTTAACTGTCGTGTATCTCATCCTCGGCCATATTATTATTTTCGAAACAATATTACGTTACTCACTACGTAATGTTCAACATAATTATAATTTGACATATTCATTTTCGATAACTACCAATGATGATACGAGAAATCGTCCACTTGTCGCTCTCGTATCAACAGATCAAAAGTAAAGTGCATAATAAGAAAATAGAGCAAATATGGAGAGACAGAAGACAAGATATTGAGTGGTTCAGCCTCTAAAATAGGCCTACGTCCACTATGTTGCTCTATTCTCATTATATACATTGCATAGTACAATATGATCAAGCCTAAAGAGGCGTACACGCGTGAGAATAAATGAGAGTACATTATAGTAATGAGGATTCCGGTGTACCGGGGAGGTGGCTGCGATGCCTGCGAGTAGCCCCCAAGAAGTGCTCAGTGGCGTAAAGAGAGTAAGCAGCACTAAGCTTGACACTAATGTAGGAAAAATTAATCCGAATCCACTATCCCGAGGTTTTGACCTCTATTTATAGGTGTCGTATTACTGGTGGATGAACGGGGGGTGAGGCCAGTTAATATGGTAGGACTGGGATTGCACCCTCTTTAAGTTAGGTTGCGCCCTATAGCATGAAGGTGTCGTACCCTGTGCATATGAGGCAGCTTTGGATAAGGCCACAGCCTGAAACTTATAGGTTACGGCAGTAAGTCTTCGTTACTTGCCCATTGTATACATTCCGCGGAAAGGTACTATATCTATACTATCAATAAGCCCCCAAGTCATAGTGCCAAGAGATTGCAATTGGGGCTCCGGCTGAGTAGTCAAGTCCTCTCAAGGTGCCACAGTACTTCCAAGGAGACGCTTCGTCTTCCTGCGCCTTCTTATATAAATCGTTCCGGTCGTGGTCTTCATTATGTTTCCCAAATCCTTGAGATCATATCAAGAGCCAACCCCTGTTCATTCGTCCTCTTGCTTTTTTGGTGACTTTTGAAAGCTGCTGTGACACCCCGCCAAATTAAATATTGGGTGATCAGGCCTTCATTAAATTAAAACAGGTTTCTCAAATGGTTCATTCTTAGCATCACTGTCGAAAACTTTTTAATTACTAATCCCCTAAGTAAAATTAGACCGGTGCCAAATTTTATCTTTCTTTAAAACAGATAAATCAACCAAACAGAACAAAGTACAAATAATCATGTATTGTAATTCAAACAATAAAGTAAAAGTACAACAGAACAGAAGTATTACCGAATAAACCATCGGCTAAAAATCCCAAACAATCAATAGAATAACCACTAGTCTGAATCTAACATCTGAGACTAATACCGGACAACAAGTCCATACATATAAGAGTGCGAGATCCTGTGCTAGATCTGAATGAGAGATATCGACTAGTCAAATCCTGTAAGCATCCACAGTACTACAGCTCCGAGTCTGGAATGGAATCATCACACATGGCGTCCCTGTGGCTGGACACCTAAAAGGTTTTAAAAATATTTTATAGCAAGAGTTAGTACTCAAAACATTTTGAAAATATTTAGCAAGCGTTTATCACAATATAAATGCGGTTATTGATACACATGTTAGGTTCTCGTACACTCTCTTGAGTTAACTCACCCCTCATCTTTTTTGCACACCTAACGTTCTACACTTAGTTTATCTAGCCATACTTCTCAAGCTAATTAAAACCAAAGTAGTGAACTGAACTTATCTGTACCCAAGTTCCAGTACCGCCCATACAGTACAACCATTTTATTAATATCTCGCGTATGTTAAATAAATTCCAAGTAACATTTAATCTATGTTATTTCTCAAGACTTCTCATTTAGTCTCACTACTAAAATTACTACAGTTCTCACAATTGTTAACTTTCCCACTTATGTAACAAAGTTTCACTACTTGAATTACTAAATAGATTTTATCTATCTAAAGGTGCATTTCGTAATTAAGTTTCACTACTTAACTTACCAATTCAGTATGTATCTTCAAATACATCAAATATCAATCTACTGACACACGGAAGTAGAATATCATCCAGTATATATATTTCACACATAATATATACTAAATATCAGTCATTTCTATTTTGTCCTTTTTATACACGTAAAGGACTCTTAGTTCGGAATGATTCATCGACCCCAAGTGAGAGTTGGTTCGGAATTTTCCATCGACCCCAACTATTTTAAAAATATATATATACACATATTCTGGTTCGAGACTCTCTCATCGCGACACCAGTTCAAAGTTTGGTTCGGTATTTCTCATCGACCCCAAACATATAATAACTTTATGTTAGTTCGGAATATCTCATCGACCCTAACATAATTAATTTAGGTATAATCTCTCTACCTAAAAGATCACATAATTCAGTAGGTACACGCCCGACCTATTAATCATATACGTACGTACTATTTTAATCTCATATATTTACCGTACAATATTCGCTTTACGATTTATCTCATTAATCGTATTTATTGAGTATACACACAACTTTAAGGGTCCTAGTTACCCCTTACATATAATTTCAGTAGTTATTGCTTACCCTACTGGTCTATTACTTAAATTGAATTTACTTCGCCCCGTAACTCAATTTTCGAAGTCCCCGATACTCTACTAAATCGGATTATTCTCCTCGGTCATTAATCCAAGCCTTACACCCAATGGCCTTATTGGGCCTCAACAATATACCTACTGGTCTTATTCTTACTCCCATATAAGTATAATGTAAATCCTAGAATACTCATTCATTCCCGAACTCAACGAAGGATTAAACACAAAATTTTTGGGAAAACAGCTTGCGTCGATCGATCGACGGCTGGGTTCGATCGATCCACATAGTCGATCGATCGATAGTTCAAGATCGATCGATCGATCGAACAGGGACAGACGCAGTCTGTCTTCTTCGTTGATCCTCTCCTCCATTAACAAATTTCCAAACTCCATTATTGTCCACCAAACTTCGACCCAATGATCCTAACATGTTTCCACATATACTAGGACAGTTTCTAACGTATCAAATACATCAAAACTCCAATTCCTTTAAAGAAATAATGAATTAAACCCAGAATTTCTTGAAAACCCTAGTTATGGTGTTCTACCCATATTATCATTCAAAATCCAGATTTTAATCCGAAAAATCATCAAGTCTAATCTGAATCTGAATCCTCTACATAAGGTAAATCATTCTACATGCGATTCCTATCCCAACATGTATAAATATCATCTTTCTCCAATTAAAATAATGATTTAAACAAAACTATTCAAAAACCCTACACATGGGTATTATAACTTTATAATTTTTGCAATAAACAACTTGCCTTATGATCAGTAGGGTCTGATTTCGTGGTTCTTATTGATGATTGATGATCTTCATCCTTCAATCCTTCTTCCCCAACAAGTTGATGGTAGAAATCCCTTTGAATCCTTCCCAAATCTTCTTTTTGCTTTAGAAAGTTGTGCCTCTCTTCTCTCTAATGGTATTGGTGTTTGTCATGGGTGTTCTAAACCTAATTCCTCTATCATACGGCTGATATAAAACTCTAAATTTCGTAGTTCTCCATACCCTCTTATGTTAAAAGACCAAAACGCCCCCGAACGGTCTCGGTTTAGTCCAAAATTGCCCCGGGACTCAACTAGTACCCCCGGGTATACTATTTTGACTAATTTGACCCTTCCAGACTCATTGGTGACCTCTAAATTATCATTTGAGTCACTTAAAAATATTACTCGTTCTCACCCCAACACGGTCTACACGCGTGAAGTAACTATTTACCACTCGCACTAAGTAAATAAAAATGATGCAATATATACCGGTATCTATCTTTCGATTAATATACCATAATTATAATTTTAAATAAAACTCATTAAATTACTACTCTTACGTAATTTAAATCAAGACGATATTTTCTCATTTAATTCTCCAATCTAATTAAATGGAATATTTGGAATATTCATAAATACGGGGTATTACAGCTGCGTGTGGTGGTTCTGAGGTGTTCCAAGCTGGTTTGAGGTTGAGCATCGTCGAGTTCCTGCTTTTCTGGGTAACTTTTTTAATTAAAAACCTCTTTAATAACTTTTTTAATTCACGATTCACAATTTATTAACTGAACTTTCGAATTTCTGCTTTTATGAATTATATCTGCAAAACTCAGTTCGAATTGAACTTACTTGAATGTGTTTTATTGAATTACAATCGTGTTTGCTACTTGAATATATTTGCTTCTGCCAATTTCCCAACTGATCAAACCCATATGATAATACGTAGTTGTTTGGATTTGAACTAGGTAACCGATCTTGAATCAATCTCAATGTTGGCCCAATACATGAATTTTGTTCGTTTGGGTTAGACTCTAGGGTTTTTGAACTCCCATTATGTTCTTGGCGTTCTTGAGAGGGATTCTTCATATTCTAGGGTTTTTAATCCTTGAATTAACCCAGGCTAAATACTAACTTCTTCGAGTGAGTAGTTACAACATAGTAAAATCCCCTTTAGTGATTTAGGACTGCCCTGGATCCATGCAACCTTCAAATATTAATTTATTTAAGAAACATCTGCAGCATGAAGAATATTTCTACGGCATGCATTAAACATAATGCTACGGAATGTACTAAATAATATTCCTTTAGGCCGTGTTTAGAATCCGTGGCATTTAGGCCATAATTTAATGACTATGGCATGCAAGAAGTCATCCTTTACATCTTTCTCACAAATCAATGTGCTGCGGCGACAGTTAACTTCTAGGGCTTTAGAACCCAACACTTGGCATATTTATCCAATCTTGCTATATTCACTTTAATCTTCATATCATTATTCCTGCTGCGTCTTCTTAGAGGCTTGTTAGAATCATATTGGTTGTGGCGCCTAACTGCGAACTCTCTGCTTTTCAGGTACTACTGGAGCCATATGAACTTTGACCCAGACGAATTTCTAAGAGGCTCTTGGAAAGAACATTTTAGAGCCTCTCCTCCCAAACTTCCTTCAGGCGCCCTTTGAGGACAATAGGGTCGTGCCAGTTGAGAGATTTCCCTAACTGTGTAGTGTCAGATTCAGACTCAGATTGCACGGTCATTGAAGAAGAGTCCAGTTCTAGCAACCATCCAATGGACATAGATGAGAATTTCGCGATAGGGGGTTCCACTAAGGTTAGGTATATACCCTCTAGCACATCTGGGAGGGCTGAGAGACCACTTGTTGCACTTGGCATCCGCATCATTATGACCCAAGAGTGGGTTGATTAGGTAGTTAAGGCCTTCGAATTCCCTGATGGTTTGATGTGTTCAGCACCTAACTCGAAAAAAAGGACATACACGACACTTGCTGACGATGGGGTCAGCATCTCCCTCCATGCCTTCACATGTGGGTTACGGCTTCTTGTCCCCGTTCCCATTATAAGGATTTTCCAAACAATGAGGTCATCCCCAGCCCAATTATATCCCAATGGCTAGAGGGTTGCAGTTGTTGTATTATGGGAGAATACATTCAAGAGGGATATTACTCTTGCATAGTTTTTCCATTTCTACCGCCCAAAGGAAATCGCCGTCAAATTTGCGCGATACTATTATTTTTCTGTCCGCGATAGGGATGAGACCCTTTAATCTGGGACGCCTACCAGTGTAATGAACTGGAAGCACAAATATTTTTACATTTCTGGAGAAGGGTGGGAGATCCACCCTGAAGAGATTGAGAGGAAGAGAACCTTTAGGATACCGCGGCAATGGGGGTGTCCCTCCAAACTTGGTACTTTTCCAATTATAGTTGCGTCCCCTATTTATAGTTGCATTTTATTCTGTACACTTTGCTTTTGTACTAACATTTCTATTTTTCTACAGCTCTTGACAATTTGCAGCTGAGTAAGCGGCAAGAGAAGAGAGTTGGCAAGGACGCGGCAGTCCCCACTGAGGAGAAGAAGTTCAACACACTTGTAACCTCTGCCTCCATTTTTAAAGCGGGCTACTTACCCAACAAATCCATTCCCAAAGAGATGGGTGCTGAAGGTAATGCTATTATTTGATTTTTTTTTATTCCGCGACAATTGTCTTCAACTTTGGATATTGACTTTGCTTTATTTTTTCTCAGGTGAGGAGATTGATAGGTCTTAGTTAGCATCTCAGCTTGCTGAGATGGATGAGGATACGATTGTTCTCAATAACACTGCTAGGCAGGGAAAGAGGAAAAGGACCAAGTCCAAGGCTCCTACTGCAGTTTCCCCTAGTGGCCAAGTAGAGCCTATCGCGCTCCTAAATCTCGTTGCGGATCAAACCAATGCTGTCGCGCCCTCACTCCAAGTTGAGGAGTTGGCCCCTAATGATCGGCCTGAGGTCACCTTTGATGATGACATTGAAGATAATCTGGCTGCGGGGGGTATGATGTCATCACTCTCTAACTAAGGTGTCCGCGGCACGTCGCATGCTCATGATAGAAATTCTCCTCCCCCTCCATCAATAATTTCTGTTAATGCAAATTTTCCACCTCCACAATGCAGACGTATGCGGCCACAACTGCGTAGGTCTGACCCTCAATATTCTTAAGACACGATCGATCGTGCTGTCCACATGATAAGGAAGGCTATGGATGGAGACAACCTAGACCGATTGGTGGATGAGGACGTGGAGTCTTATGCCCTTCACAGTCTGAAAAGGGTAAGTAATTCCAGCCTTCTAATATTCTTTGTAGTTTCTTCTTTATTTCCTAACTCTCCATACATTTACAGGTTGCGGAAGTTGTGGCGACCTAGAAACTCAAGTATGAGGGTCTCTACAGACTTAAGTAGGCCGCGAAAGGTGTTCACACAACTGATTTGGCAAAGGTAAGAACTGAATCCTTTGAAGCGGGGAAGAAATCTTCTACTGCGGCACTCCAGTCGGCTCAGTTGGACCTTGAAGCCACCTGCAAGGCTAAGGAGGAAGTTGAGAAGAATTTTAAACAGGCTACGGAGTTCCTCAAGGTTTCCCAATCATAGACTACGGAAGATTCCAAGGCCACAGAATTTACAAACAACAATCTTGAACTTCTTAATAAGAAGTATGAGGAGTTGGAGACCAAAGATGCCAATGATGTTGAGGCTCATGCCACGATTATGAAGAAAATGGAGGAAGACCATTATGTGACCCTTACACGAAAAGATGAAAAACATGGAGAATCCCTTCAATTAGCCATTGACAACACCGTAGCATCATACAAAGGCTCCCTGGACTTCTTCCTTATCAACAATAGAGCTCATATTCGCAGTTACCAAGAGATGAGGTATTGGGTGGCAAAGAACTTCCCTGATGCCGCAGCTATAATTAAATCTTAGAGCGTCACGGATGCTGAACATGATGCTTGCATGGATAAAATGAAGGCTGCAGCCAAAGAGAGGGCCTCTCTACGGGCTGAGGCTGAGGCCGCGGTAGCAGATCAGGAGACTGAGATCGTAGAAGATGATGACGAGGGAAATGATTAAGATGATGAAACCTTCCTTTAATTCTTAATCACTGGGGTTGCGTCCCTCTTAATTTAATTGTTGATGTTTAAGGTTGCGGCCTTTGTTTGTATAACTTTAACATTAATCTTTGCCAAAGATTTTTAATTTCTGATCTTTAACATATGGGGCTACTTCCCTTTTAAACTTTTGCGACCCTTTATTTTAATTTCTTATCTTTAACATATGATGTTTAAGGCTGCGACCACTTTTGGAAATCAATGGTTTATGTATCTCATTTGCATGCTTTATACTTCCAACATTTCAAAACTTGAATTCTTGTTTGCTTGATTAAATGAACTTGTACGTCTAATAGATTAAGGTCATGGAACCATAGTATAATTGGTTTATTTGAATAGGATGCGGCCTATTTTCTTCACCTTAGACTTTCCACTTGTATTCTTGTATATTGATGCCACAAAAATTAGTTTGCAAACTTGAGGATAGGCTGAAGCCCATGAGTTCGCCTTCATTTTATAGTTGTCTGCACTACTGATATATAGCTGCAACTATTGAATATTATCATAATCTTAAATGTTTGATGGTGGCTGCGGTCTCTTCTTTTAATCAAATTTATTGGAAATGGATCCATGGTAATTCTTGAAGAGGGTCGCGGCACCTTTGAACTGTCAATTATTTTCTTGAATAGGGTTGCGGCAGGTTAATGATCCTGCCTGCCTTTATCTTTCGTATCTTCTGAATGAATTAACTTAACGACTGCCTCCATACTGATAAGGCTGCGACATCTTTCTAGCCTTTTAGGAAATTGATGACATCATGCTGGGCTGAGGCCATCCTTTTGTATCTTTGGCATGCTTCGTGATCACTGCAACACAACATCCTTTATTCACTTCGATTAACTTTCACAACTTTCCTTTAGTCACTTCGATTGACTTTCATGGCTTTCCTTTAGTCACTTCGATTGCCTTTGATGGCTTTCCTTTAGTCGTTTCGATTGGGTTATTATCAGGCCCCCCAAGTCTAGGTATTATAAAGCTTCCTCGAGCTATGTTTAGATATACATAATGCCTTCCCAGGCAAATACAGGATTATCCATAGACGATTAAGTCTCCTAACCCTGTGGGTTATTATCTCGGGCTAGGTATTATGAAGCTTCCCCAAGATAATATGAGATCACCAAGTTAATGATGTTTCATCTCTATCCACTATGTTAATGATTTTTGTCGAGGGAAAAACCTCCCTAGGCTAATGACGCATCCCAAAAGCTAAGAACGGGTATTGCAGGACCTTATGAGTGATGTTGCAGACCAATTTAGATAGCTTCTCTCAGTAGTTGCTTTTGCCATTTTCAATTATCAGTTTCTTTTAAACAATCAGACATCTTGACGAGCGTTATGGGCCCATTTAGATGTTATCATTCCTGATATAACATGTTGTCTCGAATCGAGATCTATTTAAGATAAAATGGTCGTTTATAAGATGGCATTTTATGGAAATAAGAATCAAAATATGGCACTGTAAGAGTGAACTTGATTTCATACATCTATTCATATATATATATTATTTGTAATGACAATACAAAGTTTAATTTAAAACAGTTTGAGAAGAGTTTCACTGTAAAATACAAACAGATGAAATATGAAACATAAGTATGAAAAATAGGCATGTGGCCTATTCAGCTAGGCTGCACCCCTCAGACATCTTTCAGGAACCTTTGGATCATCCCCTGCCTTATGAGCCTCTCAATTTCATCTTTCAGGGAATAACACTGCTCAGTGTCACGGCCGTGGTCCAGATGGAATTTGCACCTCTTAGCTTTATTCCTCTTGTGGGGTGGAGCTTTAAGCTTCTCTGACCAATTCAGCAGCGTTCCCAATTTTATGGACTCAAAGATGACTTCAATTGGGAGGGCTAATGGAGTGTAAGACCTTGACCTCTTTCTCTCTTATGCCTTCTTTGCTTTCCTTTTCTGGCTCCTGCTGACTTCTTCCGCGGATGGAACTTCTTGCACTGCCGCGGAAGCAAAGGTTGTTGAGGCAATGATCCTGGCTTCTGCACCCACATTGGATGAGGTTGTGGTCTCTAGCATGAGGACCCTATGGGTCAAATATTTGACCTGGGTTTGTAGTGAGGCATGACTGTCATACAGATGGTTGAGGTGATTGTACAGCTGCACAATCTCATCTTTGTTTGACTTCTGTGCTCTGGTTGGATTCTGCTTCCATTTTTTTCTTTGTTAGTCTTTACTAAGAATTTATAATCTGAGACAAAACTAACAGAAGTGAGTAATCACAGGAACATTGGATTGACTAAGTATTAAGTTGGGATGCAGTATTTGAATTATTGTACAATACTACTATTGAGGCCGCAGCCAGTGAAGCACATTGGTGTACTGTCGTGGCCTTTTCATGATATTACTAATAAGCCCACGACCAATAAGGTAAATAAGTGTATTGCCATGGCCTTTGAATGATATTCACCAAGGTAGAGCTGAAGACCACCTGAGTCCATTCCCCGATGATTTGAAGTTGTTGTAATACAACCACACTAGTAGAGGCAGCTACAAGGGGGTAGTTGAACTACCAGGTCGCATCCCTGTCTAGGTAGTGAAGGGAACAATCCTAAAATTGACTCTCCCAAAACACATGGAGAGAATACCTACTAGGGTCTATCCATGAGATAATAACCTCTCGGTGCACAAAACGACATTGTTTCAATGATAAACCGTAGATCATAGTTCAAGAACAGAAAAAAAGGTAATAAATATAATCCTTCCCTAATCACTCATCTTTTCGGGGCTAATTCCCATCATGTTTTCCAACATTATCTGGATGAAATGATATCACAGGGTATGTAAAACAGATTTAAGGTCATAAAATGGAGACCCAAAAGTAGATCTGATCATATAGAATACCCATTTATAGGTGTAAATATAAAATAGACCTCAATAACTAGAATTTACTCGTGAGATGATGACCCAAAGGATCCACACAAATAAAATAAGGTGTTTAAGAACTCAAATCATAGAGAAACAAGGTTGAAATATCTCGTTTCCCATAGACGGCGCCAAATTGATGATACGAGAAATTGTCCACTTGCCGCTCTCGTATCAACAAATCAAGAGTAAAGTGAATAATAAGCAAATATAGTAAATAAGGAGACAGAGAGAGAGAGAGAGAGAGAGAGAGAGAGAGAGAGAGAAGACAAGATATAGAGTGGTTCAGCCTCTAAAATAGGCCTACGTCCACTGTGTTGATCCATTCTCATTATATTCGTTGCATAGTACAATATGATCAAACCTAAAGAGGAATAGAGTTATGAGAATAAAGGAGAGTACATGTTAGTAATGAGGATTCCGGTGTAGTGGAGAGGTGACTGCGATGCCTGCGAGTAGCTCCCAAGATGTGCTCAGTGGCGTAGAGAGAGTAAGAAGCACAAAGCTTGACACTGATGTAGGAAAAATGAATCCATATCCACTATCCAGAGGTGTTGTCCTCTATTTATAGGTGTTGTATTGCTGGTGGATGAACGGAGGGTGCGACCAGTTAATATGGTAGGACTGGGGCCGTACCCTTTTTAAGTTGGGCCGAGCCCAGCAGCATGAAGGTGGCTGTGCACATGAGGCACCTTCGAATAAGGCCGCAGCCTGAAAGTTATATGCTGCGACAGCAAGTCTTCGGTACTTGCCCATTGTATACGTTCCGCGACAAGGTATTATATTTTTACTATCAACCAACTCTCATCACGCTAGTAATTATTACCCTTAAAATTAGACTAATTATAAATTAAATTTTCTCCCTTTAAATTAATTAATCCCAATTTCGATAATTTCATAATAAAATAACTATGCGTAAAAATACAGGGTATTACAACAAGGAGAATCAATAAATCTAACATGTAAAGCCTCCAAGTCGAATTTAATAACCCCAAGTAGGTGTAACATGACACTTAAGGGATTTCGAAACCAGAGTGACTTAATTCTTAGACTTTTAGGGACGTTTCTAAGATTAATAAAACTCCTAAGGTGACCTTTTCTACCACAATGAATGCAAGTAAAAACGCGATGAGAGGTGTTACCTAAGGGTTGATCATTCCTAACATTCCTAGTCGACGCTCTCAAACATATGGTCATGGCTTTATTAATGGAAGCATTATATTCATCGAAGCCAATTCCACACTTTCCATCTTTGATATGGATATTGTGTAATATTTTATCTAACTTTTTGACCTAGACTCCAAATTAATTTTGACACGACTTGAATCTCTCAATCTCAACTATCCTCGACTCGAGTAAAATCCTACACTCTTAAAACTCTAGAAGCTCTTTATTCATAGTCTCCGTAAAATCACGAAGACTCTCTCTCTCACCCTCAACAACTCTCGATCAAAATAGTGTCATCATTCAGTAAGTCACATTCTTTCAACTTAGCTTCTAACTTCAATTTAGCCTTATTTACCTTCAATGTTTTTGCATACAATGCACTAAAGGCAACTTAGAGTTCAATCTCCTTCTCATCTTCTTCATTATTACTCTCATCTACACTCTCTTTATTATCACTAACTTAGGGTCCACAAATTATGGCCTCGGAATTTTTATGTAAAGGAATATCTTTATGGAATTATTTCTCATCAAAGCTCATATGCCTAGCCCTAAACATGGTAAAGTTACGCTCAATGGGCGAATCGTTTCCCTCTTTCGGATTACTATCACTAAGGGTGGCATTAAATGCTATTGGTTTCTTGCCCTTTGTCCTTAGTTTAGTGGGGCACTCAACTACCCTATGGCCATAATCCTCATAACCATAACATCTCTCCAACTCATATCTCTTAAAATTTTCACTATGATTCTTAGGGAAGTAATCGGCCTTGATTGCTTATTTTTCTCAAACATTTTTTCATCTTTTGATTGCTTTTAGAATTTGAAAAATTTCTTGAATTTCTTTGCCAACATGGCCACATCCTTGATCTCGATGTCAGATTCATCTTCAAAAATAGTGTTTTCCTCCTTCTTGACTTTTAAAGTAATGCCCTTTTATTTCTTCGTCGCATTCTTGTAAGTAAACATGTCAATCTCATAAGTTTGTAAATCACCTACAAGATTTTCAAGTTTTGTAGAGTCAAGAGTGCCTAAATAATTCAAAACGGTCACCTTTGGATTAAAATTTTCAAGCAACAACCTTAAGATTTTCTTGATTACTCGGTTGTAGTGAATCTTCTCTCCCAAGTTAAATGACGAGTTAAATATGTCGGACGATGTAGTGTAAAACTCATCAAAGGTCTCACTCTCCTATATATTAATCTATTCAAACTGAGTGGTGGGGTTTTGGAGTTTGGAAGCCTTAATAACACTAGTTATTTTATGGGTGAGTTAGAGTATGTCCCAAGCCTCTTTAGATTTCTCACAAGTCATAATATGACTAAACTCCTTCGGTGGTGACAGAATAAAACAAATCATTTAAACCTCTAGAATGAAAATTTGCTAAACTATGCTCAGCCTCACTCTATGATTCTATGGGTTAAATGAAATGCCTCTCCATCTCTCATGACAGGTGGAGACAACCCTTTAACAACACTTAACCACACCCACCCATCTGCCTTAAGTGTTGATTTCATCTGTATTTTCTAGTATGTGTAGTTTGACCCATTAAACGTTAGGGTTCTAATACGATCAAAACCTCCAAAATTCATGCCTAACAACCCGGGATCAAAAAACAATAACTAAGTATTCTATCTCTAATAGCAATTTGCGACTGCCACTTAACAGTGTGTGCTTAGGCAAACATGGTCCGATCAAAGAAAAAGTCCAATTTTTATATTTTTAGAATTTTTAAAGATTGAACTTTTTAAAACAAATTTACCCAATAAAACTTTTTCACCAATTTTAAACAATTTGTTATGGAAAACTGATTTGCCCAATTTAATCTTGTTATCATAAACATGCATCTAGATGACAGCAAATAAAATTAATAAATAAATCATAACACGTCGAAGTGTGAGGAAAGCACAAAAGGAAAAACCTCAAACGACCCAGCGAAACAGATCCATATGATGTGTAATTACAAAAGTTTAACAACAGGCTTACTCAGAGACTCGATCCTCACAAGCCTTAACGCTCTTTAAATCTTCGACCACTCCTCCACAGTGCAACATAAGAATTCACTCACGCAACTTGCCACAACGGACGAGTCCATGCATGTATCGGTATCCACCGATGAGGCTTAATAGCTATCGACATTGCAGACATAGAATCCACCGCATGTAATTTCAAAACAAGGGTCGTTTGAATGAGAATATCTTTTCATTTTAACGAAATTGAATGTCATTCGAACGAAATAAATGTTGTCGTTTAAACAAGCTTCCAACAAGCTACAAACGAGGTGTAAAAACCTTGACAACTATTTCTCATTTGATGTATATTAGTAAGTTGTTCTAATGAAATCTCATGTTATTCTAACGAGACTTAAAGTCATTCTAACTAAAATTTCATTTTTGTTCTAACGAGGTTAATAATCCTAAAATGTTTTTGTTGAAAAATATTATAAAAAATAGTTCCACTCGTTTAAATACAAAAACAAACGTCCTTGAATATGCATTCATACCTGGGAGATCCTCGGTAAATGTGAAAACGAACTTGGCAAGATAAATACGGCATGATGTACCCAACCTTTGAATCTTGGACGCTACGTCTTCATCAAACAAGTCATAGGCATATGGGATGAACACCACAAAATCTATCCTATGACTCAAAAGTTTTGTCCGAAATAATGTCGATTACATACAAATTGACTCAATTGGAAATTTGTCCTTACAAGGGTAAACCATATATCAAGTGAGAAATTAATATAACATATAGGCTAGATTGAAAATGTAATAACCAGCTTATAAATAAACATATCAACAACTACACATGGACATATATAATATAGCAAAGAAAAAGATACAATAATATTTATGCTAAAAAGTGATAAGTATTAAAACAAAAGGAGTAACAGGAATACATTGAATGTAAGAAAATAAATCCTAACTCACACACTACAAAGCCCAAAAACAAAAAAGTAACATCTCTTCATATTTTCTCTTCAGTGATAGATATTGAAGGTTCCAAACACTTGATTGAACATATTGTAAGGGTCTCCTTAACAAAATCTACCTAAGTGTTGTTTTTTACTTAATATATGACAAAGAATGTGAAGATGAACCTTATGTGGAATCAATAATATTTCGATACTCCCTCCCAAAAAGAAGGAGGAAAGAGAGAACACATAGAGGTCATTATATGAGAAGTCATCTCATTCAAATTTTTTTATGAAAGAGAATGCATTCTAGGTTCATTAGATTTGTGAGAAGAAGATGGAGTAGGAGGAGGAAAAATAAGTGGAGTTACTAGAAAACCACTTAAGTTGCCTAACTAAAATATAGACCAACAATATGACAACATTATGGTTTTACCTCTGGGTATTTTCATAATTTAATCTTGAAGAATCAAAATATCTAAATCTTGAAAAAAAAACTAATCAAACAATTGAAAGTCAAAGCGTGAGACTTTATGAAGTCCTTATAACAAAAAATAATAAGACCAAAAATTTGAATCCTCAAATTAATATAATTCCAGTTTCTAGTTGCTTCCAACAAGTACAAATGCTCAAAGGAAATCATGTGCATATTCATAGTAGGTAAGAAAGATGAAGATACCACCATATTAAGAATATAATAATTCCTGACCAAAAAGACTTGAGACAAATTCATTAGGGGCTAAATCTATCAATGGCCATCACTAAAAAAATAGATCAACTTCTATTTAGAGGGACTCTCATATGCTTCCTTAAGATTTTAGTGATGAGTAATCATCTCTATAAAAATAAGAACCTCCATACAGCAATAGGAAATAATAATTTGATGTCCTATGGCGTTAGTTTCCCTTTAGATAGTTGCATAAAATTATCTTAACAAATTGGGATAACATTACCCACATTGAGAACAAAGATCAAGCCAGCCAATCTCTTTCAAAATTTGAGGAATGAGAGTCTCAAATAGATAGTCCAAATTAGTCGAACATTCCGAAGCATGGAGTGCAGAGAGAAAGTTTAAAAAATATGGGGTAGAAGTTGTTAGAATTCAAGGCATGTGAATGAGATTGAGGAACTATGTGAGTCACCTGAACATTATATACAAATAGCAAATAATAGAAATTCAAAGAGAAATGAATATCAACAATAAATAACCAAATGATCCTATAATAAAAATAGGAGAAATATTTTTATGTAAGAGAAGAGGTCTAACAGCCATGAACTTTAACCTATACTTAATATAAGGATAGAAAATTCCTAAAAAAGTAATCAATACAAAGCGAAATTCAAGAACTAATACTCTCGGTTGATAAATTTAATCTCAAGATAAGTAAAAAAATTAGCCCTCGAATATTCAATTAATCAACAAAAAAAAAGAAGAAAATGTAAACCTAAATTTGAAGAACAATCTAGCATTACGAATACAATACCTTAGTGGATCCATTTGTACTTTGATGGGGAGAAAGGTATTTGATGATGATTTTGTCCTCCAAAATCTTGCTTGAACACATCCAAATGGTTAGATCTTCTAGTATATGATCCACTAAAAGATAGGTCGGTTTGTAGGTACCTTTGAAGAGGAAAACGTTTTCTTTTAAATGAGATATGGTCCTTTGTCTCTAGGCCCCTTTAAAAAACTTAAGTAGTATTTTCTCTAACCCCACTCTAAATGAACTATGCAGCTTAAAGTCCTAACTTAAAACGCTTAGGTTAGACTGGATTTTTTAAGAATCTGGGCCTAACTGCTTGGGTATATGGACAATATTAGGGATCAGGGACAAATAATAAAATTGTGTTCCAAATAAATACTCAAAAATAAAAAATCACAAAACTCATAATTTATTTTATTTCTTTATTTACTCTAATTAAATCCACTAAATAATTATGACTGCACTCCAAGTTAACTATCTCATAAATCACTCGGATATAATGGGCTATTATTTGTAAAGTTTCTTATTGTTCGTGATGTAACTCCCTGCATTAAGCTTTCGATACCTGTTTGGTTAAATCAATTTTCTACTAATTGACTTTAATCAATAACTAATGAATTCCTTGATTCTCTTAACTTATTTTTCAGCTCCACTAAATTATGAAATAATCAACTAATCAGGTTTAACTCATGGAAACAAATATTATAAACCTATTAATGGGGTATTTCAATCATAGGTATTTCTGAACACGGATTTCTCCAAAATATGATATTAAACCCAATCAAAGAAGTATCACCCGGTATTCAGGGATCATTTGATTCAATCTAAAATTAAATCGCACACATATCAATACAATTAAACAATCATGCAATAATTTCAATCCTCGTAGCTATTGGGATTAATAATGTATAAACCCTTTGAAAATGGTGTGAGATTGCAATCAAGAAAACCCTTGGACTCAAATCTCCTAGGGGGCCCTATTCGATATAATCGTAGGATGTACCAATCATAATCCTCTATTGAACTGTCATACAATTTCTCAAATCATAATACAAGTTCCCTTAGTTTGAGGTAAACCATTAGGATTGCATCACAGCAATTTGATTAGATGTCAATTCAATATCTAGGTTGTGAACATTTCAATTGTGCTAGAACTATAATTCTGATCTCATGTGAGGAAGCCGATCCCAACTCACAAAAATTCCTACTAAGCTCAATTAATCGACATATGTGTGAAAAAATATATTTGAAACAAATATAAATCATTATCACAAACATGATCCTCCTTTCAAAATGAATATAACAATCCTTTATTAATTAAAATAAAATGTCTCTACATGATTTTAAGAGTGAATACCTAATAATATCATATTTAGTCTTAAAGCCATGCCTCCATTCACTAGACTCACATTCCCTTTACATGACTATCAAAAGTACTAGTTGGTAAGATATTAGTTGAAAAGGCCCGATAGAGCGTAAGCACTGTTCTAAAAAACCCGCCTAGGCTCCGCCTAGGCACGCCTAGGCTTAAGGCTTAGGAGAAACGCCTCGCCTTACGCTTTTCACGCCTTATTCTTGGTAAAACCCTTAAGGCGCACTTTTTTCTAAAAACAACAATGCTTTAGTAAAACGATGTCCCCTTTTAAAGAATTTCTTTATAAACCGAACCATTATCTCATCCAAAATAATCAAATAGTATTTTAATTTGCATATATTCAGACATATTTTTATGATATGTGCAATTTTTGTATTTTAATAGCCTTGTTATGGTTAAAAAATATTAAAATATATTAAGAAGGCCTAAACGCCTTTTCACGCCTTTTTACGCCTAGGCCCGCCTAGGCTTCTAAGGCTTAAGGCTTGGCCTCCACGCCTCAATCACGCCTCGCGTTTTTTAGAACCTTGAGCGTAAGCATGGATGGTCACACAAAAAAGTTTACTTTTAGAAATAATTTTTTTTTAAAGAATATAACTTTAAATAGATTAAACCCAACAAAAACTTGCGCACTAATTTTAAACTGAGTTGTTGTGAAAAACCTATTTACCTAATTTCATATTTTTAACCTAAAACACGCATCTAAGTGATTATGGATAAATAAGTAAAACAATCAACAACACGCCAATGAAGGGGGGAAACCCACAATGGGAAAAACCTCGGACGACCTATCCAAGCAGATTACTATGATAAGGTTTTATAAATACTGGACATTAGACTTAATCATCGACTCATCCTCCTCACAAACATTGACGCTCTTCTATAAACCACCTTGCCTCCATAACGAATCGTCGTAATCCACTCATTTAAGTTGCCACAACACATGAATCCACACACATCTCAGTATCCACCGATGAGGCTTGACAATCATCTACAGAGTCATAACATCGAATCTATGTTTATTCACCACAACATAAAAAACTAGTATGAAGTTCATCGCGCAAAAATGTTTCTCAATCGAAGATGATGAGAAATAAACTTCAGTGCCCAACACAAAGATCTCAAAGAATAAGAATTATGAACTTGGATCATTAAACTCAATAGGTCAAACTAGGGTTTTGAAAATTTAGTTAACAAATAGGAACTTGTTTTTTTCAAAAGTTCTTAACAAATATGAGTCCATAATGCCTATAAATAGTAAAACATAAATTTCAAGGTGACTAGTTCATTCGAATGAAAATTTATAGTTTGTTTGAACAAACGACTTACTTCATTCTAACAGAACTCGAGTTCGATCGAACGAACAAGCTTTTTCCATCAAGCTTCCAGCGGGTGCCCTTCTATTTGATAGAGAGATACCATTTGATGTTCATTATATGTATGTTCTAATGAGTTGTTAAACTTCATTCCAATGAGATACATACTTCATTCCAATTAATGTACATTTTTGTTCTAATGAGAATAGGTTTTCATGCTAATGAAGTCAATAATTCATTCTAACAAATTTAAAAACCTGAAAACACTTTTCTCCAATAAAAAAATTAAAAAGAAGTTCTAAATGTTTTCTTTAAAAATAAATATCCAATGATCATATTCAATGAATCCATACCTGCTAGATCCTCGATAAATGTGAAAACAAACTTGGCACGAAATATGACATGATGTATATACATTTTTAAGCTTGGTATCTACGTCTTCATTAAATATGCCATAGGCTTATCAGATTGACAACACAAAGCCTAACATATGGCTCAAATGTTTTATCCAGAATTAAGACAATTAAAAAAATTGACTCGATTGAAATTTTTTCCTTACATTAATAGAAGGATCTATCAGGTTGTCATGAGATATATGCAATCGCCAATACGCACGATGTCCTCAATTAGGTTATACTTACACTTAATGTGCTTCACTCTATTATGAGTCCTTAGTTCTTTCAGATTTTCAAATAATAACGCTATTATAACAATAAATTGTAATAATCGAATGCACTTAATATATCACTCCCAAATCATTTAAGAAATTCTAGAGACAAACAACATATTTTGCTTCCTTCGATGTGGCAACATATTCAGGTTCCATGATACTCCTCCAATTTATGGCTCCACTACCTATGGTAAAAACATATCTCGAGATCGATCTCTTGGAATCCCTATGATCGAAAGCCTGAGTCCGTGCACCTAACAGGTACAAGACTGTCTGTTGAATAAACCAACATATAATCGCTAGTCCTTTTCAGGAACTTGAGAATGTTCTTAATATCAATTTAATGCTCCTTTCCTAGGTTAGACTGGAATCTTCTTACCATGCCAATGACATATTAGATATCCGATCTTTAGTACACACTATAACATATATGAGGTTGACCGCCGACGAAGCATACTGTATGTTCCTCAACATCTCTATCTGATCAGACGTCTTAGGACATTGATCCTTTGATGCCTAGAATAATTTCTGACAATCAAAGTGGTCTTGTAAAAACAAGAAGCATACAAGATAACATCTTAATTGCTTAAGAAATGGTCCACAACCTCCCCCTAAAAAATTTTTTTTTTTTTTTTTTTTTTGGGGGGGAGTGGGGGGTAACATTATACTATATTTGGTAAATCTAGATTGACCTCATATGGAGATCCATCTCAAATGTTTGATTTTCTATTTTAATTAATGGATAATTAAAAGGATGCTTTAAATCAAGTAGATGAGTCAGACAAGGTGATCCTCTATCCCCCAGCTTGTTTGTAATGGCATCTGAAGTATTAAGAAGAGGATTAAATTCCATAATGGCTAAGGGCCTTTGCCGACCATATTACTACTCACCGAGATTCACACTCATCACCCACCTCGCATTTGCTGATGACATGATTATATTTTCAAGGGCTGATAAAAAGAGTCATAGACAAATTATGATGTTTCTTCATGATTATGAAATAACTTTAGGATAGCTTATAAACATTTCTAAAAGTAGTTTAACTATTGACAAGCTCACTTCACACAAAAAGACAATGTTTATAGCACAACTCACAGGGCTGAATCTAAAGTATCTCCCCATAACCTATCTAGGTTGTCCCCTCTTTAATGGTAGAAGGAAAATAACCTTTTCCTACCCCCTAGTGGAAAAAATTAGACATAAACTTCAAGACTGGAAATCTACGTATCTATCATATGGGGATAAATGGACTCTTATCAAACATGTACTCTGGTCAATACCATACTACATGCTCTCAATTCTACAACCACCCAAGGGAATAATAAAAAAAGATTCACTACATTCTCAATAAAAAAAATGGGGAGGAAACGAGAAGATCAGTTGGAAACACCAATGGAACAGTTGGGAGACCTTGTGTTCCCAAAGAGAATGTGGTGGACCTGGTTTTTCTAGCTTATAAATCTTATCAAATGCCTCAAGCTTGAATTCTCTATGGAGACTCAAAACCTAAAATTCCTTATGCAGCAAGTTCATGAACTCCAGGTATAGATTACAAAACAACAATTTTGGCCAATCAAGATCCATATAAATGAAAAAAATGAAATCAGTAACTCACATCGCCAATGAGAATATGATCTTAAAGGATGACAAATGGTCTTGGTCATTATCCAAGAATGGGGAATACTCCCAAGATTATGCAATAGCAATATTGAGTGTCTCCCCCCCCCCCCCCCCCATCAAGTGCGGTCTTTAAACAAATTTGGGACAAATTGTCCATTCTCATTTGGAGAGTGTTAAAAATAAATATACCGATAGGTGAAAATATCCAAAAGTGCAACATAAAACTGGCCTCGAGATGTGCCCTATGTCATAAGGATATTGAAACAACTAATCATTTATTCCTCCATTGCCCAATATCTTCAAGTTTATGGAAATATTTGTTTGATTTAATGGGTCTAAAGATTAATTTTCACTCTTGTGCTTCTATCATAATGGATTGGTGGTTAAATGGTAAGGGTAAATACTACATGATCTTTTGTTGTAAAATGGTGCCTTTAGTGTCCATTTGGAGCATCTGGGCATTGTGCAATAAGGTGATCTATGATGCGGGTATGGCTTCAGCTACAACCCTTATTGAAAATTGTTGCCACCAGTTTGGTCTCATTAAATCATCCCTATCCTTTACCACAAAGATACATGATGTTGATTCTCACTAGTGCAAAATTTTTAATATTTAATTATATCCACTAAAGATCCACCGTAGTTTGTGAAGGCTGACTAAACTTTAAATATAACTATATTAATCGTTTTGTATTAGGGACTTTGTCTCCAAATTTATGTATATGCATATGTTTTCAGGATATCTTATTTGTAATGGGGCTATTTATAAAGCCCCAAATTTACTGCTTTATCCTTGAGATTGCAAGTTCCTTTAGAGAGGCTTTTTCTCTATGATTTCTAATAATACTTATGTGGGTAATATCCCTCTTCCAAAAAAAACACAAGTCTGAAAAGGGGAAACCATTTCTTGGAATCTTTCATGCTAAACCTCATGAGCACATTATCTATATAAGTATCTTTGGATAAGCCCAACATCCTATTTTTTAGTCACACAAAATCTTGATCTCAAGGACCTGACTCTTTTCTCCTAAGTCCTTCATATCGAACTGAATAGACAACCACACTCATATACTAGATAATACACCCTCGTCGTTCTTGATTTGGGGAATATCATTTACATGAAGTATTATAAATACCACCACATTTCCATCATGCTTCTTATATAAATAAGTTTCATACAAACATTGATCAAAACCAAAAGATTTGATTTCTTGATCAAATCGGATGTTCCAAGACCTCGGTGCTTGATTAAGTCCATAAATTGATCTCTTAAGCTTTCATATATTTCTTTCTTGACCTTTTGCTATGAATCATATAGGTTTCATCATATACATGCACTCATTAAGGATATTATTCAAGAATGCAGTCTTAACGTCTATTTGCTAATTCTTAAAATCAAGAAGAGACGCAATGAATTAGAGAATTCGAATAAACTTCATCGTGGCTACCGGTGAAAATGTTTCTCATAGATGGTCCTATCTTTCAAAGTAGAATCTTTTATAATAAGTTGTGTCTTAAAGGTTTTTATCTTCCCATCAACCTGTTTATTCTTCTTGTAGATCCACTTTAAATCGATAGGTTTTATCCCACTGGAAAAGTTTACATGTTCTTATATTTGATTTGAATACATATAATCCTTCTCTGTGTTCATATACTTTAGACAAATCTCAAAATCACCATCTAAGAGTGCCTTATCGTAGTTATCGGGATCCAGTTTGTTTTCCTTTGGGACTTTACTTAATTTCTTGCCCATATACATTAACATATTAGGTTGATGCCTAACTGTCCCACTATAATGTGGTCCCACTTGAGATCTAGTATAAGTGACACGTGTATCTTGATCATCATTATAAGTCCCCATACTTTTAGGCAGTGTACAATTTATAGCCGGTTATATTTTATCATTTATGGGTGGTCCCAAAGAAGTTACTCGGTCTTGTCCTCTTATTTTTTTCAAGATAATATTTATTTTGCGCTTGTGGTCAATTATGTAATGTATCGAGAATTCATTCTAACATACTCCCCATCCTTAGGGCCATAGAATTTACTTCTTTTGGTTCCTTTAAAATAACACACAAAGAGAAATACATCAATCCTGGATTCCAATTTCCCTCGCTCCTTTCATAGCACATGTGTTGGTCACTCCCATATCCAAACATGTGCTATACTAGGCTTGCGCCCTTTTTATAGTTATATAGGATTCGTTGAGATAGATTTAGAAGGAACTATGTTAAATAAATATGTAGTCGCCTCTAGAGAAAACCCCTAGAAGGAATCCAATTGTTGATGTAAAAAATTAGATCACTCTAATTATTCAATCACAGATAAATAAAATGAGACAAAGATTTTTAAAGTGGTTCAACCTTATATGAATGGCCTACGTCCACTGTTATGTTATTGATGAGTGTTTGGGAATTCTCGATTTGTGGTTCAACCAAGAAATTCCGGGCCCTTTGAATGAGGGTGATACAAGGTATTTATAGCCCTTAGGCTGTACATGAAAGGGTTGATACATTAAATGATATACATATGAAAGGGTAATACATTTAATGCAGCGCGTGCGTCAAGATGATGAACATTCAATGAATAGTTGAACTGTTGATTATCTGGCAATTAATGCTATGGCCGAGATGCAGCTCGGACCGCCTTACTTGCTCGTTGCTCAAAAGTTCCCCGGAGCGCTGGAGTACTTCGGAGTGTTAAAGTTCCTCGGTGTATCCTCGTTGCTCGGAGAGAACACAAGTTGGTCGGGGAAATGAACTTCCTCGTTGCTATTGTGCCACGTAGATTGACACGTGTCTTTGTATTATTCGTCCATATCAGCATATTAATTTTGGTATCAACAGAAGCCCCCAATGTTTCATATTTCGAACTTTGAGGAGTATGGAACATTCTTTTTCGGTATATGGCAATATTAACTGACCCTTCTTTCTCGGTATATGGCAATATTAAATGATCCTCCTGGATTTTAGGAACTTTTTCTTCATATTTGAATTTCCTTCCAAATTCGCAGAATTCGCCATTTTGCATTTTTATAGGCGCTTCGGTCTTCGTGCCCTTTTTGTCCTTTTAGCCGCCGGAAGTTCGATAGTTTCTTTTTGTAATCATTTCTTTCGCCATTTCCCAAGGTACAGTATTTAAACTTCCCAACCAATCATATCGTCTTCTACCTTTTCCAATTTTCTTGCTTTCGAATTCTCCATAGTCTTTCTTTCTCTTATGCGTTCATCCTTGTTTTCGTTCGTTGTCAACAGATCTCCTTTCTTCCTGTAAGATCTTCTTCCTTCTTCTTTTATTCACCATGGTTTATATTATTAAATCTATTGAAAAATTCCGTTCTGATTATTCCATTCCGTCTTGGGTTACTCTGGAGAATCTTCCTAAGCCCTTTGATTATTTTCGTTTGGCTGAGGGACATTGGTTCCCCAGTCTCTTTATTGCTGAGTGTGGATTTTCTTTTCTACCCAACTCTTTATGCTTAGAATTCTGCCAACATTTCGATGTTGTTCCTGCAAAAGTAGCCCCCAATACATAGAGAATAGTTAATGGGGTGCATAAATTAAATCAAACTCATGGAACTCGCATAGGAATTCCTGAGATTATGTATTGCTATAGATGGGTTGTTTTAGATAACGTTTATTATTTAAAAACCAGATTTTTGAATAGAGCTTTAGTAGTCAACCTCCCTGATGCCAACAGGGATTATTTTGAACATGGGTTAGATTTCAAAAATTGGCAACATGATCCTTTAGTCGGAGACGGAGTGTATGAAGGTCCCAAATGCCCCCCATATGGCAATGGGATAGGTTATTTTCATTTTATTTTATTCTCAAAATTATGACTTCATCATGTTTGAATAAATGCATGATTGACATTTCAAATTGTTTTTGTTTGCAGTTAATAGTAAGAGAAAAACTCCTAAAGAATCAGAAGTTAATATAAGGCAATTGAAACATATCTGGAGCTTGCATCAGAAGATTGCGGACGAGCACATCAGGTCTACCTCATACTTGTTGCAATAAAGGAGTTATACGTCGTCTTTTACTGCTCGCCCTGTGGTTAGCTCCAGTGATCCAGTGCAAATTCCTGAAGACTCTGATCCAGAATCTCATATTCCTTTGAGCCAGAAAATGGGCAAGAGAAGAGTTCCTACTCTCTTCGAGGAGAGTTCCTCTGCTGGCGATGGGAAGAAAGTCAAGGTTAATGTTCCAAAGGGGACAAAGAAAATCGATGATGCTCCTTCTGTTGCTGTTCAGAAGGTTGCAGAGAAGCCCCCAGTAGCTCCTGTGTAGGAGGATGCACCTGTTGAGATAATCACTTCCTCACCAACCAAAAGTTCCTCTTTGGTTGAGGTTGCTGAAAAGGCTCCGAGGAGATTGAGGAAAACCTCCTCGGTCATTATTTCTGGAGCCATTCCCCAGCTTCCAGCTGGTGGAGATGGTGTTCCAATTATTGTTCCACCGAGCTCTACAATGAGTTTGGCAAAATTTTCACCTATTCCCGAGGTGCAAGGTACTGAAGAAGACCTTACTCGGGATGTGGTTACTGCTCTGGCTGCTCATCATTTGGCTTCAGTAAGTATCTCTACTCCGAGCTTTTTATATTTTCCTTTATTGTTTCCCCTATTTGTTTCTGATTTCATTTTCCTCTTTTGATTGCAGTTGACGAGCTGTTTCAATTTAATCCTTAAAAAGGATGAAGCAATCAAAGCTTCTTGCTCCTCGTCCACTGTGGAGGGAGCACTAGAGAAAGCTATTAAATTTGTGAGTGAATCTTGTCAGAAGTATGACGAGGATAAAATTAAATGGGAGAAGAAGTTGGCTACGTCTGATGCAGAGAAAGTACAACTAGGTAATAAGGTGAAGGACTTGGAGAAAGAAAATAAAGACTATGCCGAGAAACTTTCAGGCTTTGGGGAGTTGGAGAATAAATTGAAGTCAGCTGAGGAAGAGTTGACACTTCTGCGCGAAACAAATCGTCAGAAGGAGGAGTTGGAGGCCAAGCTGAAAGCCTCCGAGGACCTTCTATCCAAGAAGCTCTTCTCGGAGAAGATGAAGAGAAAAACGGCTGTGAAGAAATCCTTTCGGACTGGTTGGGATAAAGGATGGGATAGGGGGGTAGCTGCAATGATGACCCAGGTGAATTATGGAAGTTTGAAATTCTTCCATGATGGTTGGGTTGCTGACTTGCAAGAATTGAAGGTGAGCGAGGACTCTGAGCTATTTCAACAACATCTCCCTGGTCCTCCTCCAGTTATTGAAGACGAATATGAAGACGAGGCTGCATCTGAAGAATCTTTAATGACAGGGGGTGATCAAGTCCTTGTTCCAACACCCAACCAGACAGCCACCGAGGATATTTCTTCATTGCCTACTCCTCCAGAACAAGTCACAGCTTCTACCAATCAGATCAATGTTCCCACCGAGAAACCAAGCTCCTCGTCCCAGCCTCCCGAGAAAGTCTTGGGAGACAAGGAAAAGGTGTGAAGTTGTTCGGTACTATCTTTCTATTTTTCTCTTTACCTGTACTTTGTATTTCAGATATTTTGTAAACTTTCTTTATGTTCTAATAAAATCTGAGTTCTTTTCTTTCACATGATTGTCTCCTCTTTATCTGCACTCTGTCTTGATTTTCTTTTTCTTTCTCTGTTAGTTTATGGCCAGGATGGATCTTTTGTCTACTAATGACACAAAGTTGATGCAGCAATGCCATGAGTATTATAAAGCTGGTCATACAGACCTTAGTACATCAGAAGTTGCTGACATCCTTGGCCATGATGCTTCAGAACAAGCAATTGAGGCTTATCAGTACCTGAAGGATTTTCTTAACCGAGCTATGGCCAACAACGTGGCCTACTATGACTTGATCGAGGAACTTCATTATACTTTAGAAGATCTTCAGAGTCAGCACAATGAATCAACTGCCTTGTTGCACAAGGACTATGAGAATAGGTATCAGCAGCTTTCTTCTGAGACAGGCCACAAAAAGATTATTGCTGGATATGATGTTAGGGAAAGAACTCTAAAGGGTGAACTTGAGGCATGTAGACAGATTGCTGAACTACTGGAACAAGAAAACAATAATTTGCAGAAGGAGCTAGCACAGTATAAGTCTGCAGCTTCCTCTTCAACAGCTGTGATCCTAGTGACTGATGAGGGATATTCCTTCCTGGAGGTTGAAAATGCCAAATTAAGGCAAGAGCTGGATACTTTAAAAAGATCTGGTATCTCTACTGCTGCTCGGGGGCGAGGAAGAGCTTCTCGTGGGCGAGGAAGAGATATTCAAAATGTTGTCGAGGAACAAAGTTCTCCACCTGCTCGGAGTCGATCAAGAGTTCTCAGCCATAATGTTGAAGAGGCTCGCACTCAGTCTACTTTGGAAACTCAAGCGTTCCAATTGAATGCAAAAGATCGTGCTCTGTCTGAGATGTCCAAGAAAATCCTGACTTTGGAAGATCAACTTACTGCGACGAAGTCTGCTTTACATACGAAGGACCTTTTCGCCAAAAACCTTCTTGAACAATTGGATAGATTAACCTTCCAATTCCATAAGCAGCCCAGGGAATTTTGGAATGCAGGATATAATGAGGCCCTTTATCACTTGGCTGCTCGTATTGAAAATGCCAATAATGAAGGTTATAAACAAGGATGGTTGAACGCACTAGGTGTGTTAAAGCTAGAGCAGGGCCATTATTTATGGGATTATCACGCTCCTGGGCTACTAGACTTGCCTGTACCGTCTTATAAACTGGACATGAAATGGATCCCAGCTCGTGCTATTCCTCGGAGCTTAATTTCAAAATATCTTGGTGACTATAGTCTTCATTCTCAGATTGAATTATCTCGTCCCGAGCATCTCTTGGATACTCCTTCAGTAATGAATGTCAGGATGTTGAAGGATTTGAATTTTATCAATTCTCCTCAGACATTAAATGATCCTCCTGCTGGCGAGGAACCTGTGTCGAAGGCTGAAGGGAAAAAACCAATAGAATAGGATTTTCAATGTAATAGTTAGCATATATATATATGTAACTTGTAATTTATTTTGATTTTTAATGAAAGACTTTCATTTTCTGTTTGCAACTCTGTATTGCTATTCTTCTGTGCTAAACACTACGTATGTATCTGTTAAAAAGATAACAATTTTGTGCTGTTCATCAACCAACTTAGTAATAAATAGTTACAAGTATCAAAAATGTTGTTCGATCACTTAATAATAAAGTAATGAGTATAAAAATGTTTAAAATTTTTCCAACCAACCAAGGTTGTTAAATTGTACTCGTCGACCAAATATAATTAGCGAGAGTTTTCATAAAAATGTGTCCGACCAACCAGGTTGATGGACCCTCCTCGTCGATAAATTCTCCTCGTTGACCAACTACAGTTAGTGGGTTTTTATCCCTGACCAACTATACTTGGCTCAGTTTGGAATATTCTTTATTTTCTGGAAAGGTTTTACCTTCTGACCAACTTGTTGGCATATTTTGTTTCTTAACCAGACAAAATTAGCATTTTTAAGAATGTTGTTCTTGCCCTTTTACCATCCAAAGTTGGTTGTGGGTTTGAACTATCAGGTTCTTTCGAACTATCTTGTCCACAAGCTCTTTTACCAACCGAAGTTGATCACGCAAGTGTACGCCTCCTAACCAAAGGAGTATAATTTGTTCTCGCTATTTTACCAACCGAAGTTGATCACGCTCGAACTATCAGGTTCTTTCGAACTATCTTATCCACAAGCTCTTTTACCAACCGAAGTTGATCACGTAAGTGTACGCCTCCTAACCAAAGGAGTATAATTTGTTCTCGCTATTTTACCAACTGAAGTTGATCACGCTGGAACTATCAGGTTCTTTCGAACTATCTTGTCCACAAGCTCTTTTACCAACCGAAGTTGATCACGCAAGTGTACGCCTCCTAACCAAAGGAGTATAATTTGTTCTCGCTATTTTACCAACCGAAGTTGATCACGCTCGAACTATCAGGTTCTTTCGAACTATCTTATCCACAAGCTCTTTTACCAACCAAAGTTGATCACGCTCGAACTATCAGTGTAGTGTATCACACTAGTATTCCCAAAAAAACTTGTAATAAAGGGAAGAGGATGGTGAAACATCATCGTTTTATTCATAATGAAGGAATTGCTTTACATTTTACATTACTGATAATATTTGCATAGGTGTTCAGCATTCCATGCATTCTTAAATTCCTCTCCTTCTAGAGTTGCTATTCTGTAAGTTCCTGGTCGAACAACTTCTGTAACTCGGTAAGGTCCATGCCAGTTGGCTTCAAGCTTATTGTGCTTCTGAATGACCTTCTTTAGCACATAATCCCCTTCTTTTAAGTCACATTTCTTCACCCTCTTGTTGTAGAACAGAGCTGTGCGTTGTTGGTAAGCAGCATTCCTAATGGCTGCCTCTTCTCTAACCTCCTCGAGCATGTCCAAATCTAATCTTCTCATCAAGTCACTGACTGGGGAATTGAAATTCAGCACTCTGTGTGTTGGGAGACCCAACTCAGCAGGTATTACAGCCTCACTTCCAAATGCCAGCATGTATGGTGATTCTCCAGTTGCTGCTCGGGGAGTTGTTCGGTAAGCCAACAATACTGACTGTAGCTCATTAATCCAATTAGCTTTAGCCTCACTTAGCTTCTTCTTCAAACCATTTAGTAGTGTTCTGTTTGTCACCTCAGTCTGCCCATTGCTTTGAGGATGACCTGGTGCTGAATGGGTCTTCAGGATGTTTGATTGTTGACAATAGGCAGCAAACTCCTCGTTGTCAAATTGTGTTCCATGGTTTGTGATGAAGGCATGAGGAAGACCATATCTACAGATGATATTCTTCCAAACAAACTGGTATACCTTCTCGTACGTCATATCGATAAGGGGTTCAGCTTCTACCCACTTAGTAAAATAATCTACTGCGACGACCAGGTACTTGAATCTTCCTCGGGTGGTCGGCAATGGTCCAACCAAATCAATTCCCCATATGGCAAATGGACAAGGGGAAGTTATGGGTGTCAACAATGCTTGTGGAGTTCGTCGGATGGAGGAAAAATGTTGGCACTTGTCACATTTCTTAGCATAGGCTATACAATCAGCCCTCATCGTCGGCCAATAGTATCCTTGAGTCATCACCCTCTGCAAAAGTGTCCGACCTGCTACATGGGCTCCACATGACCCTTCATGGATCTCTTCAATTAATTCTTTCACCTCGGAGGGATGTACACATCTCTGCAAACCTACCATAATTCCTCGTCTGTACAAAACACCATTAGTTAGTACATACCGAGCAGCTTTAAACTTCAATTTCTTTGCCGCGAGATTGTCCTCTGGAAATTCTCCCTCTTCAATATATGCCCTGATGGGATCCATCCAAGATGGTCCTAGATCAAGGGTAATAACATTCATCGCCAGGTCTTCATCTATGCTCCGACTTTCCAGTACTTCAATTGGTATCGTTCTTCGCAGCTCGGTACGAGTAGCTGATGCTAGTCGGGCCAGTGCGTCTGCTTGTGCATTTTCTATTCTGGGTATTCTGATCAACTGAATGGCATCAAATTCTGCCAGCAATTCCATCACCTTTGCATGATACTTGACCATTAATTCTCCTTTAACCGCATATGTTCCCATCATCTGATTCACTATTAATTGAGAATCACTGAATACCATCACTTGTTGTGCCTCCATGATCTTTGCTAAATTAAGACCTGCTATCATGGCCTCATACTCAGCCTCATTATTGGAGGTTTTGAATTGAAATCGCAAGGCATATTCTATGTCAATCTCGTCTGGGGTTTTCAAAATAATCCCTGCTCCATAGCCTGCTGTGCAAGATGACCCATCTACATACAATCTCCATGTAGGTAACTCGTCTACAAATTTCTTATCCACTAGAGTTCCTCGGTGAAATATCTGTTGTTCTCTTCCATCCTCCCCTGTTAATTTTCCTTCCTCGTTGACCATTTCTTCTCGCCCTTTTACCAACCAGAGTTGGTCTGGGTTTGAATTTGATGATCTTTCTACATCCACAAGCCCTTTTACCAACCGGAGTTGGTCCACAGGTTGGTCAGCAAGCAACTTTTGTTCCTCGGGGGTATCAGGATATGTAAACTCTGCTATAAAATCTGCTACATCTTGCCCTTTCAATGATGACCTGGGTTCATACACAATATCATATTCACCGAGCTCTATTGCCCAGTACATCAGTCTCCCTGACTTTTTTGGCTTATGAAGGGATTGTCTTAATGGCATGTCAGTATACACGATGATGGTATGGGCCTGGAAATATGGCCTCATTCTTCTACTTGCTTCAATTAATGCCAATGCTAATTTTTCTAACTTTGGGTACCTGATCTCTGCACCTCGAAAAGCCTTACTTGTGTAATAAATTGTCTTCTGGACTCCATTCTCCAATCTGATCAATGCCGAGCTGACTGCATGCTCTGATACTGCCAGGTATAAGTACAACTTTTCTCCCGTTATTGGCCTCGACAATAGTGGAGGTGTTCCCAGATATTTCTTCAAGTCTTGAAAGGATTTTTCACATTCATCATTCCACTCGAAAGTTTTTCGAAGTGTTCTGAAGAATGGTAAGCATCTATCTGTTGCTCGCGATACAAATCTTTTGAGCGTTGCAACTCGTCCGGTAAGACTCTGCACTTCTTTCTTCGTCGTTGGAGATCGCAACCCTAAGAGAGCTTTGATCTTTGCTGGATTTGCCTCAATGCCTCGCTGGTTGACGATATACCAGAGGAACATTCCTTCTCGTACTCCAAAGGTGCACTTAGTCGGGTTGAGCTTCATCTGATATTTATCCAGTTGATCAAAGGTCTGACCTAAGTCAACTAGATGTTCAGCAGCTTTCTTGCTCTTTGTCAGCATATCGTCAACATAGACTTCCATGTTGCAACTGATTTGTTCGGCAAAAACCTTGTTCATCAGCCGCTGGTATGTCGCTCCTGCATTTTTTAAACCAAAAGGCATAACATTATAATAATAAGTTCCCCTAGGGGTAATAAAAGAAGTGCTTTCCCTGTCTTCAGGTTTCATTTTGATCTGGTTGTAACCAGAGTAAGCATCCATGAAACTGAGCAGCTCGTGCCCCAAGGTAGCATCTACTAGTTGGTCAATTCTGGGTAATGGGAAGTGATCCTTTGGGCAGGCCTTGTTGAGATCAATGAAATCAACACACATTCTCCATTTGTTGTTTTTCTTCTTTACCATCACCACATTTGCCAACCATTCTGGATACTTCACATCTTCTATGAATTGGGCTTTCTGGAGCTTGTCGACCTCCTCTTGAATAACTTGATTCTTCTCGGGGCTAAATACCCTTCTTCTCTTCTTTACAAGCTTGATCTCCTTATTCACATTGAGCTCGTGACATAAGAAGTTTGGATTTATTCCTGGCATGTCCTTATGACTCCATGCAAAAGTTTTCTTCCTATTTCTCAAGAAAGTTATCAACTCCTGTTTTATTGAAACATCCAACGTTAAACCTATCTGGGTTACTCGTTCAGGGTGCTCGTCGTCCAGAATAACATTTTCTGTAGATTCCACCACCTGTCCTTTTACAAGTTGGGATTCATCTCTGGGATCGAGAGTTTCAATCTCTGTATCTTCTTCCACCTGGTAGGTAGTAGTCTTTTTCCTTGATTCCTCAAGCTCCTCTTGCTCGGCAGATGAATAATATCATTCCCGAGCTACTTTTTGGTCACCTTTCACAACTCCTACTCCAAAGTTTGGTGGGAATTTTAAGCATTGATGCACTGTAGATGGAACTGCTTCGAATTTCTTCAAACCAACTCTTCCCATGATGATGTTGTAGGCTGATTGCATATTCTTATCCATCACAAATAAGCGTATTCTTTTTGTTCGACAAGCAGGACAAGTTCCAATGAATATATCCAACTTGATCGTCCCAAGTGGAAAAACTTTCTCGCCAGCAAAACCCAGGAGGGATCTGTGATAAGGTTCCAATTGAAATAATTTCAGATTCAAGCTATCAAAGCATGAATATTACATGATGTCTGCCGAGCTTCCATTATCTACCAGAACCCTTGAAATCACTACTTCTTTCATCCTCATTTTGATCACCAGAGGATCGTCGTGAGGATAAAGAACACCTGCCAGGTCGTTTTTTGAAAAGCTAATGACCAGCTTCTCTTTGTTTAGCTTCCTCGAACGATCGTCCTCGGCCAGATTTATTCGCTGAATATATGAACAAGCTTGAGCCTCTCCTAGGTAAGCTTTTCTTTCTGCAGTAAGGTCTTCTCCTCCTGCATCTCCTCCTGTAATAACATTACAATCAAATGATCCAAAACGTATGGAAAATACCTCTCGTTCTGGCTGCCTTGGCTTCTTGGGAAGATCGGGGTCTTCATCTGGATCATCTTCATGGTCCCTCTTCTTTTTCTCCTCTATTCGGCGAGGAGATCTAGACCTCTCTCTAGCTCGGTCATTATTTTTTCTTTCACCTCCCCGATCAACATATTTTGCTAGCTTTCCTCTTCGGGTGAGTGTTTCAATCTCGTTCTGAAGGGCTATGCAATTTTTGGTCATGTGACCGTGATCTTTATGAAACTCGCAATATTTATCCTTACTCCTCGAATCAGGGTCTGACCTCAGTTTCTTTGGACATATTACCTCCTCGTTTCTTTTGATTTCTTCCAAGACATAATGAATACCCATTTTCAAAGGAGTATAATTATCGTATTTCTTCAGGACTTCCCATGATGATTTATTATTTCTGGATCGTTTATCACCGCCATTGCCTTTATGCTCTTTATTCTTAGACTTGTCGACTTCCACCTTGGTGTCTTTATCTATATTCTTCTTTGCAGCCATAGCTTCCTCGGCATTCATGATTTTGGCCGCTTTTGCCATCAATTCTGATATAGTTTTGGGTGGATCTTTCGCCAAAGTGTAATACAACTTATTAGGCAATAACCCACTCATCAAAGCGATGATTGTTGTCTTCTCTTCGTAATCTATGACCTCCAGCTTCTCGTTATTGAAACGAGTTATGTAATCTCTAGTACTCTCACCATATTTTTGTCTAACACTTAACAAATGTGCTACTCGTTTTACTGGCTTTGCTCCAAAACAGAAATTGCAGATGAATAACTCAGCCAACTGAAAGAAAGTTGAAATCTTACCCCGAGAAAGATTGTTATACCAAATCTGGGCAGCTCCAGTAAGAGTTCCTGAGAATGCTCTACATCTCATCTCATCGGGGACAACATATATATCGGCGGCAGCTTGATATTGCTCTATAGGTAGAACAAGATCTGTTTTTCCATCATATTTGGGGGTCACCACAGGTGCTTTAAACTTTGACGGGGTAGGAAAACCCACAATGGCCTGGACAAAAGATGTCCCTTGAACAAAAGTTCGTTGTAAGGGATTCTTCGCCTTAGCCATTTCTCCCAATCTATCCTCCAAGCGCTGAATGGAACCTTTCCACGCATCGTTTCCTTCCTCGAGCTTATTAGTTTAAGCAATTGATTGTTCGGACTTAGCTTCCTGAGATCTATCTTGACGAGCAATTGGTCGTGATTGTGCTGATCCTTCTCTTAGATCTGATCGTCGTCAAAAACTCTTCGACATGGTCTTAGGTGGACTCCTATTCCTCCTAGGGCCTAATCGACTGAAAGGAGACACCCTACTCAGTCTTTCCAAGGCACTGGGTCTTTCTGGAGAGAGAGTGATACGTTGATCAGTATCTGTAGCCTTTATTGATGAAGTTCGCCCGGGTTGATAAGAGAAATCATCATAGTCCTCATTACGATATGACTCAGTACGCCTGGATCGTGAAGAAAGTAAATAAGTTTGCCTCTGACCACTTCGATGTCCTGAACGTGCAGGTGCACCGCCATGAAGGGTTTGTATGAGTTGCCTCATTGTTTCTTGCATGGCAGTTTGTCCTTAAGCCAGATTCGTCATAATCCCAGCCAGATCTGGAGGTGCAGAGGGATTTGGAGGATTTCCAGTATTTCCAGCGTTTCGATTGCTAGATTCTGGATTATCTGCCATTGATGATGAATGATTTTTGGTGGAAAAATGATAATAACAATCGTTCCCACAGACGGTGCCAATCTGTTGATGTAAAAAATTAGATCACTCTAATTATTCAATCACAGATAAATAAAATGAGACAAAGATTTTTAAAGTGGTTCAGCCTTATATGAATGGCCTACGTCCACTATTATGTTATTGATGAGTGTTTGGGAATTCTCGATTTGTGGTTCAACCAAGAAATTCCAGGCCCTTTGAATGAGGGTGATACAAGGTATTTATAGCCCTTACGCTGTACATGAAAGGGTTGATACATTAAATGATATACATATGAAAGGGTAATACATTTAATGCAGCGCGTGCGTCAAGATGATGAACATTCAATGAATAGTTGAACTATTGATTATCTGGCAATTAATGCTATGGTCGAGATGCAGCTCGGACCGCCTTAGTTGCTCGTTGCTCAAGAGTTCCTCGGAGCGCTGGAGTACTTCGTAGTGTTAAAGTTCCTCGGTGTATCCTCGTTGCTCAGAGAGAACACAAGTTGGTCAGGGAAATGAACTTCCTCGTTGCTATTGTGCCACGTAGATTGACACGTGTCTTCGTATTATTCGTCCATATCAGCATATTAATTTTGGTATCAACACCAATATATCTTAATAACACGTAATGGATCTAACCATATCGAAAAGAGTCATGTTCCTTCCTTTTTCCATACTATTTTCCTATTGAGTAACTAGAATACACAATTAGTTTATGATACCCAATTTTGATAAGTGATACATAAACTCTCCCAAAAGGTATTCCCCTTCGTGATTAAATTATAGAGTATGGATTAGTTTACCATGCCTACGTCCACCACAACCTTGTACACTTTGAAATTATTAAAGGATTCAGACTTGTGATGCATAAGGTAAACATATTCAAATATCGAGTCAATGAAAGTGATGAAATACTCATAACCACATATTTTTAGGATAGTCATAGGCCCACACATATCAGAATGAACCAATTCCAACACATCATCGATTCTATTATCATTGGTCATAAATAGCCTCTTGGTTATCTTACCCTTTTAGTAGGATTCATATACTGGAAGTGACTCCACTTCTAATTAACTCAGTTGTCCACTTTAGACCACTATCTGTGTACTTTTTCACTACACCAAATCTGCCGAATTGTCACGGTTATTGACCTTGACAATTCTGGGGGTGATAACTTTTTTTTATCACGGACTTGTCACGGTCATTGACCGTGATAAGTTCATTAGACTTGCCACGGTCATGTCACGGTCCTTGACCGTGATAAGTTTTGTCACAGTTAAGGACCATAACAAACCTGTGACATTTAATAAAAAATTATCACGGTCATTGACCGTGATAAGTCCATGACAACTTTCTTTGTCACGGACTTGTCACAGTCAATGACCGTGACAATTCTGGGTAGAATTGAAATAATCTGTTGGGCAGTATGGCCACTGCCACTGCCCAGCAGTATATTTGTACCTGTAATAGCAACGTTGTACCTGTTCAAGCATTATATATCCAAATAAAATAGATAGAGTGCAAATATACATTCAAAATAGAGACAATATGCTTCACGATATAATCCAAATATAATTCAAATGTACCAACTTAAAAACAATTCAAATGTACCAACTTAAAAATAATACAATTCAATTCAAATAATGTCACTACATGTATTGGGTAAGGTTAACTCTAAGGAGGTGAGTAGGCCACACGATATACGAATTAACACACCCACTGATATACATCGCGCCGCCTTATTCGCGCAACCACAATGTATAGTTCTCCTTCCCGGGTATCACATGCGTGACGATCACCTTGGACTCGATGTCTTGAAGCTCACGTCCATGAACTAGTCTACCCTAGACGATAATCGAGTCCCTCAACCCCCGCCCTATCCGCTGGCCATCAAATACATCCAGTATAAACACGCTCGGCCAACCAAGTGTCGATATCAGTTGATCGGAGGGAGACAAATAGGGAAGTGGATCATCACGTGTCGGTGATGAAGCAGCGAGGTCCATATACTCGTCATCCTGCACCTCATCCTGCACCTCATCCTCCCACACCTCCTCCTCCACCACCTTATCCTTCACTTTCCCTTTGCGTTTTTCGCCCAACGAACGCTTCATGAATGAGAACATATATGAGACCGTCGCTTCCAAACGAGACAGCTTCGCGTCATGCGAGTCCACCATTCGAGCCAACCCGGTGTCGCTCGTCTCCAATTTGATGATCTTAGATTTGGCCACCCGCGAGCTCACCCCCTTGTCCTTCCCTTACAATCAGAGCCAAGCACTTGGCTGAGTGCGACTATGGACAAAGATGCATTGTCGGCATCAAACTGCGACTCATGCACTTCCTTAAGTTTTTCCTGAAATGACAAAAAGCACATGATTAGTAAAATAAGTAAATTCAAAAATTATAACGTAATTAACAAAAAGTAAACTGTCAGATAACTTACAATTGTGGTCGCGACGCTCGCGGACACCTCCTTGTCCTTCCCCTTCTTCGTTCGAAGAGCCACATAAGTATCGAGCCTATGTGGCCTACCCCCAGGGCCACTCCCCCTCCCCTGAAATAAAATAAAGTAAAATTTGTATTGGCCCCGCAAAATAAAATAATCCAGAATAATATATTTCTGAAGTTATGGAAAAATTAAATCTTACCATCATCCTATGCTCCACCTCGGTGTAAGACGTCCGGCCGGAGTAGTGCAGGTCCGTCTTTTTTTCTCGATTTTCCCTCCTCGATTGGCGAGATGCCAATTGTCGCTCCCCGACCTCATTGTCAACGAATTGTTGCCATTTTGCCAATTATGTCGGCTCCTTCAGCGGGACGAATTCACGGATTCGGATAAAGGACTCTCTTATCTTCCCAAAGTACCGAGTCCGCACATTTTTCTTCCATGTCTTGTGTTGCTCCCTCAACTGCTCCAAGACGGAATCGCGTAGCTTAATATCCAGGCTGAATTGTTCCTGTCCAACAAATACAATGTTAGTTGTGAATAATTATAAACATAAATATAAAATGAAATTGAAATTGAAATTGAAATCGAAATTGAAATCGAAATCGAAATCGAAATCGAAATCGAAATCGAAATCGAAATCGAAATCGAAATTTTCATATAAATATAAATATAAATACATTACATGTAGTGCCACCCAAACTGCTAACTTGAGCTCATATGGCACCTCCTTTCAACTAATGTACCCTGGGACGATGATCATCTTTACCAGCTCGAGGGATCTCGCTAATAGCCCTGACTGGTTCTCGATCGCCATCCCCAATTTGCCATATTTGGGGAGCCTAGGGGCCGAGGATCCCTCGTCGCCTCCGCTACCACCTAGCCCAGACAACATCATCATAACCAGCATCATCATCCTCACCTTAATACCTGAAGGAGACATTTGCTGTAAACAAATTTTATTAGTACAAATCAAAATGAATTAGAAGAAGACATGCAAATATGTACAATTACTAAAAATAAAAATAAATTATTACTGTTAAACACCTCAATTCTGAATTCTAAAATAACGGCATCTAGCTTATAATATGTACAATTTCTAAAAATCCAAAACATACCCACCCCCACCCCTACTGGCCACACACACGCATTAAAAATGGAATGTTATATAACGGCCATTGTCATTATAATTACCTCTTGTGTCAACGACAGCCTAAATTCGCATGTGATGGATAACGAGCTACTTGTTCAAGTATTTGGAAGATTGTGTGGGGGAGTGCGATGAGGAAACACGTAGGAAGCCCCACCGTTCACACACAAACAGCCCCACCCCCTTCCCACCCCCCACCACACACACACACACAGCCCCACCCCCCACATGGACAACAAATTCTATGGATTTAAATAACTTGATAACAAGTCTGAGCCCAAACATAGACAACAACCTAGAAAGCAGTTACATGAGTAGCATAGGAGAAACAATCATATAACCACATTTAATAAAGTTGATAGATACATTATCATATACACCTCAAATCAGGAATAATTTTGATGCTACTAATCAAAACAAAATAGCATGATCAAATATTAAGCACAACAAGCCACACATACAATCATAAATTTTCTGTGACATAATGAAACGTAATGTTTACATTAGTTGGTGTTTGGAGTCTGATCCTGAAATTAATAAAAAATGAGAAGGCTAGATTATCAATATCTTCAAAACTAAAAATAAAATATTTAGTATAGAACATCACTAAAAAAACACAACATAACCATGAACACTGTCCGATTTACCCTCTCTTTCTCTTTTTAATACCTACCTGTTGATGTTAAAAATTAGATTGCTTCTAATTATTTAATCACAGATAAATATAAATGAGACAAAGAATTTTAAAGTGGTTCAGCCTTATAAGAATGGCCTACGTCCACTGTTTCTGTTATTGCCAAGTGTTTTGGAGTTCTCGATATGTAATTCTATCAAGAAAATCTCGTCCCCTTGAATGAGGATGATACAATGTATTTATAGCCCTTAGGCTGTACATGTGAAAGGGTAAACAATTAATGCCCTTTAAGAATATACGTATGTATGATAAGCATTCAATGAATAGTTGAACTGTTGATTATCTGGCAATCAATGTTGTTGAACTGTTGATTATCTGGCAATCAATGATGTGGCCGAGATGCAGCTCGGATCGCCTTAGTTGCTCATTGTTCAGGAGTTCCTCGGAGTGTTGGAGTTCCTCACATGGCAGTGGTCCAACCAAATCAATTCCCCATATGGCAAATGGCCAAGGGGAAGTTATGGGTGTCAACAATGCTTGTGGAGTTCGTCGGATGGAGGAAAAACGTTGGCATTTATCACATATCTTAGCATAAGCTATACAATCAGCCCTCATCGTTGGCCAGTAGTATCCCTGCGTCATTAACCTTTGCAAAATTGTCCGACCTACTACATGGGCTCCACAGGACCCTTAATGGATTTCTTCAATCAATTCTTTCACCTCGGAGGGATGTACACATCTTTGCAAACCTGCATAATTCCTCGTCTATACAAAACACCATTAGTTAGTACATACCGAGCAGCTTTAAACTTCAATTTCTTGGCAGCGAGCTTATCCTCCGGTAATCCTCCCTCCTCAACATATGCTCTTATGGGATCCATCCAAGATGGTCCTAAATCAAGGGTAATAATATTCATCGTCAGGTTTTCATCTATGCTCCGACTTTCTAATACTTTAATTGGTATCGTTCTTCGCAGCTCGGTACGAGTAGCTGATGCTAGTCGGGCCAGTGCGTCTGCTCGTGTATTCTCCATTCTTGGTATTCTGATCAACTGAATGGCATCAAATTCTGCCAACAACTCCATCACCTTTGTATGATACTTGACCATTAATTCTCCTTTAACTGCATATGTTCCCATCATCTGATTCACAATTAATTGAGAATCACTGAATACCATCACTTGCGCTTCCATAATCTTTGCTAAATTAAGACCTGCTATCATGGCCGCATACTCAGCCTCATTATTGAAGGCTTTGAATTGGAATCGCAGGGCATATTCCACGTCAATCTCATCTGGGGTGTTCAAAACAATCCCTGCTCCACAACCTGTTGTGCAAGATGACCCATCTACATATAATCTCCATATAGGAAACTCGTCTTTAAATTTCTAATCTGACAGAGTTCCTCAATGAAATATTTGCTATTTCCTTTCATCCTCTCCTGGTATTTCTCGCTCTTCGTCGACCATCTCTTCTCGCCCTTTTACCAACCGGAGTTGGTCTGAGCTTGAATTTGATGATCCTTCTACGTCCACAAGCCCTTTTACCAACCAGAGTTGGTCTGAGCTTGTGTTTGTTGATCCTGTAACATCCACAGTTTGATCAGCGAGCAACTTTTATTCATCGAGGTATCAGGATAAGTAAACTCTGCTATAAAGTCTGCTACAGCCTGCCCTTTTAGTGATGATTTGGGTTCATACACAATATCATATTCACCGAGCTCTATTGCCCAGTACATCAATCTCCCTGATTTTTCTGGCTTATGAAGGGCTTGTCTCAAGGGCATGTCGGTATACACGACGATGGTATGGGCCTGGAAATATGGCCTCATTCTTCTACATGCCTTAATTAATGCCAATGCCAATTTTTCCAGCTTTGGGTACCTGATCTCAGCACCTCGGAAAGCCTTACTTGTGTAATAAATTGGCTTCTGGACTCCATTCTCTATTCTGATCAATGCCGAGCTGGCTGCATTCTCTGATACTGCCAGGTACAAGTACAACTTTTCTCCCATTACTGGCTTGGACAACAGTGGAGGTGCTCCCAAATATTTCTTCAAGTCTTGAAAGTCTTTTTCGCATTCATCATTCCACTCGAAAGTTTTTCGAAGTGTTTTGAAGAATAGGAGGCATCTATCAGTTGCTCGGGATACAAATCTATTGAGCGCTGCAACCCGTCCTGTAAGACTCTACACCTCTTTCTTCGTCGTTGGAGATCACAACTCTAAAAGAGCTTTGATCTTTTCTGGATTCGCCTCAATGCCTCGCTGATTGACAATGTACCCGAGGAACATTCCTTCTCATACTCCAAATGTGCACTTCGTCGGGTTGAGCTTCATTTGGTATTTATCCAGTTGATGAAACGTCTGACATAAGTCAACTAGATGATCAGCAGCTCTCTTGCTCTTTGTCAGCATATCATCGACATAGACTTCCATATTGTAACTGATTTGTTCGGCAAAAACTTTGTTCATCAGCCGCTGGTATGTCGCTCCTGTATTTTTCAAACCAAAAGGCATAACATTATAACAATAAGTTCCCCTAGGGGTAATAAAATAAGTACTTTACCTGTCTTCAGGTTTCATTTTGATATGGTTGTAGCCAGAGTAAGCATCCATGAAGCTGAGTAGCTCGTGTCCCGAGGTAGAATCCACTAGTTGATCAATTCTGGGCAATGGAAAGTGATCTTTTGGGCATGCCTTGTTGAGATCGGTGAAATCAACACACATTCTCCATTTATTGTTTTTCTTCTTTACCATCACCACATTTGCTAACCAGTATGGATATTTCACATCTTCAATGAATTGGGCTTTCTGGAGCTTCTCGACCTCCTCTTGTATAGCTTGATTCTTCTCGGGACTAAACACTCTTCTTCTCTGCTTTACGGGTTTAATCTCCTTATTCACATTGAGCTCATGACATAAGAATTTTGGATCTATTCCCGGCATGTCTTCATGACTCCATGCAAAAGTTTTCTTTTTATTTCTCAAGAAAGTTATCAACTCCTGTTTTATTGAAGCATCCAACGTCGAACCTATCTGGATTATTCGTTCAGGGTGCTCGTCGTCCAGAATAACATTTTCTGTAGATTCCACCACTTGTCCTTTTACAAGTTGGGATTCATCTCTGGGATCTAGTGTTTCAATGTCTGTATCTTTATCCACCTGGTAAGTAGTAGTCTTTTTCCTTGACTCTTCAATCTCCTCTTGCTCGGCAGATGAATAATAGCATTCCCGAGCTACTTTTTGATCACCTTTCACAACTCCTACTCCGAAATTTGTTGGGAATTTTAAACACTGATGTACTGTAGATGGAACTTCTTCAAACCAACCCTTCCCATGATGATGTTGTAAGCTGATTGCACATTCTTATCCATCACAAAGAAGCGTATTCTTTCTGTTCGACAAGCAGGCCAAGTTCCAATGAATATATCCAACTTGATCGTCCCAAGTGGAAAAACTTTCTCGCCAGCAAAACCCAGGAGAGGTCTGTGATAAGGTTCCAATTGAGATAATTTTAAATTTAAACTGTCAAAGCATGAGTAGAACATGATGTCTACCGAACTACTATTATCTACAAGAACCCTTGAAATCACTACTTCTTTAATCCTCATTTTGATCACCAAAGGGTCGTCGTGAGGGTAAAGAACACCTGCAAGGTCATTTTTTGAAAAACCAATGACCAGCTTCTCTTTGTTTATCTTCCTCGGGCGATCCTCCTCAGCCAAATTTATCCGTTGAATGTATGAGCAAGCCTAAGCCTCACCGAGGTAAGCTTTTGCAGTAAGATCTCCTCCCCTTGCATCTCCGCCTGTAATAACATTACAATCAAATGTTCCAAAACGTATTGAAAATACCTCGCGTTCTGGTTGCCTTGGACTTTTGGGAAGATCGGGGTCATCCTCTGTATCATCTTCAGATTTCTTTTCCTGTTTTCTTCTGCCCGACGAGGAGATCTGGATCTCTCTCTTGCTCGGTCTTCATTTCCCCTTTCATTTCTACGATCAACATACTTTGATAACTTTCCTCGTCTAATGAGCGTTTCAATCTCGTTCTGGAGGGCTATGCAATTTTTAGTCATATGACCATGATCCTTGTGAAACTCGCAATATTTATCTCTATTTCTTTTGTCAGGGTCCCACCTCAGTTTCTTTGGCCACCTTACTTCCTCGTTATTCTTGATTTCTTCCAAGACATGATTAATACCCATTTTCAAAGGAGTATAATTATCGAATTTCTTCAGGACTTCCCATGACGACTTATTATTCTTGGAATGCTTATCACCACCATTGCCCTTATGCTCTTTCTTCTTAGATTTGTCGATTTCCACCTTGGTTTCTTTATCCATATTCTTCTTCGCAGCCATAGCCTCCTCGGCATTCATGATTTTGGCCGCTTTTGCCATCAACTCTGACATAGTTATAAGTGGATCTTTGGCCAAAGTGTAATACAACTTATTAGGCAACAACCCACTCATCAAGGCGGTGATTGCTATCTTTTCTTCATAATCTATGTCTTTCAGCTTCTCGTTATTGAAACGAGTTATGTAATCTCTAGTACTCTCACCAGATTTTTGTCTAACACTTAACAAGTGTGCTACTCGTTTTACTGGCTTTGCTCCAAGACAGAAATTGCAGATGAACAACTCGGCCAGTTGAAAGAAAGTTGAAATTTTACCCCGAGGAAGATTGTTGTACCATATCTGGGCAGATCCAGTAAGAGTTCCTGAGAATGCTCTGCATCTCATCTCGTCGGGGACAGCGTAGATGTCGGTAGCAGCTTGATATTGCTCTATGTGAAGAACATGATCTGTCTTTTCGTCGTATTTAGGGGTCACCACAGGGGCTTTAAACTTTGACGGTGTAGGAAAATCCACAATGGCCTGGACAAAAGGTGTCCCTTGAACAAAAGTTCGTTGTAGGGGATTCTTCGCCTTAGCCATTTCTCCCAATCTATCCTCCAACATCTTAATGGACCCTTTCCATGCATCATTTCCTTCCTCGGGCCTATTAGTTCGAGCAATCGATTGTTCTGAAGTGGCCTCCTGGGATCTATCTTGACGAGCAACTGGTCGTGATTGTGCTGATCCTTCTCTTAGATCTGATTGTTGTCGGAAACTCCTCGACATGGTCTTAGGTGGACTCCTATTCCTCCTAGGGCCTAATCGACTGAAAGGAGACACCCTGCTCAGTCTTTCCAAGGCACTGGGTCTCTCTGGAGAGAGAGTAATACGTTGCTCAGCATCTGTAGCCCGTATTGATGAAGTTCGCCCAGGTTGATAAGAGAAATCATCAGATTCCTCATTACGATACGCATCTGTACGCCTGGATCGTGAAGAAAGTAAATAGGTTTGCCTTTGACCACTTCGCTATCCCGAATGTGCAGGTGCGTCACCATGAAGGGTTTGTATGAGTTGCCGCATTGTTTCTTGCATGGCGGTTTGCCCTTGAGCCAAATTCGTCAAAATTCCAGCCAGATCTGGAGGTACAGAGGGATTTGGAAGATTTCCAGCATTTCCAGCATTTCGATTGCCGGATTCCGGATTATCTTCCATTGATGATGAATGATTTTTGGTGAAAAACGATAACAACAGTCGTTTCCCACAGACGGCGCCAATCTGTTGATGTAAAAAATTAGATTGCTTCTAATTATTTAATCACAGATAAATATAAATGAGACAAAGAATTTTAAAGTGGTTCAGCCTTATAAGAATGGCCTACGTCCACTGTTTCTGTTATTGCCAAGTGTTTTGGAGTTCTCGATATGTAATTCTATCAAGAAAATCCCGTCCCCTTGAATGAGGATGATACAATGTATTTATAGCCCTTGTGTTGTACATGTGAAAGGGTAAACAATTAATTCCCTTTAAGAATATACGTCTATATGATAAGCATTCAATGAATAGTTGAACTGTTGATTATCTGGCAATCAATGCTATTGAACTGTTGATTATCTGGCAATCAATGATGTGGCCGAGATGCAGCTCGGATCGCCTTAGTTGCTCGTTGTTTAGGAGTTCCTCGGAGTATTGGAGTTCCTCGGAGTACACTTGTTGCTCAGAGTGAGTATGACTTGGTCGGGGAAATAAACTTCCCCGTTGCTATTGTGCCACGTAGATTGACACGTGTCTTCTTATTATTCGTCTATATCAGCATACTAATTTTGGTATCAACACTACCCTTCCTAGATTGTCGTTCTTTTGAAAAAGAATGAAAATTGGAAAAAGTTGAATGTCGTATCTTTTCTACTAAAATGGTAATAAACAACCTATAAATGGAAATAAAGATGGTAAATAGGAATGTTTATTGGTTGGGTCTAGCGCACTATATATAATTTCAAGTATGTTTCATTTAATTATCATACTATATATATATATTGTTCGATATACAACATAATTTAAAAAAAAAGTTGAAAAATCCCACCTCCATGTGGACAATAATCCAGTGGTTATGCCACTTTTAAAATTAACCAACCCAACATCGATCCACTATAATCCAACAGCAATGTCAACAACAAATGTGTATCCCGTATTCCTTCAAATTCATCTACTCAATTAATTATTTTCATCAATTAAACTAATAATTAAACTATACAATTATTAATTTACTAATTTACAATAAGGGGCAATCCTACTTTCATAATTAATCATATATTAATTTACTAATTTACAATGAGGGGCAATCATATATTAATTTACTAAAAAAATTAATATTCAATCAATTCGTTTACAAGGGACACTACGCACAAACACGCACATATATGCAAATATACACACACGCGCACATACACACACATGCACGCAGCCCCCTACCACACACCCACCCATCTCTGCCCCCTCCCCCCACCCTGCGCCACACCCTTCCCCCACCACACACACACACACACAAACAGCCCCACCCCCTCCCCACCCCACTACACACACACACACACACACCCTACCCTACCTCACCACCACCACACACACACACACAAACAGCCCCCCCATCCCTTCCCCCTCCCCCCACCCTGCCCCACCACACACACAGACACACACAGCCCCACCCCCTTCCCACCCCCACCCACCACACACACGCACACACACATATATATAAATGGAAGAGAGAGAGAGAGAGAGAGAGAGAGAGAGAGAGAGAGAGAGAGAAACTAACCTAAAAGTAGAGAGAGGGAGAACAGCGTAGAGAGAGAGAAAAAAGGAGGGAAGAATCGGTGGAAGAAAAAAAGAAGGAGAAAGTTTTTTTTACTGGGACATTTGTCACGGACGTGTCACGGTCCTTGACCGTGACAATATTATAAGGATTATTACGATCAATGATCATGACAAGTCCGTGATAAGTACATTTGTCACGGACTTGTCACAGTCATTGACCGTGACAAGTCATTGTCACGGACTTGTCAAGGTCAATGACCGTGATAAAAAATGCGTGTTTTTTTATCACGATCAATGACCGTGACAAGGCTAGCCGCCGGAAGGGTGCCAATTTATCCATTTTGGTGTAGTGTTTATATTGATATGACATTAGCATAAGTGCCAAAGATATGTTTGGTTAAACTTAGAAGGTTCTTTTTTCTTTAGTTAATTACCATTTGTGTTATTCACTTTAGTATTAAGCAATAGTGGTGAGATGGGTGTAGTATAAAGATTTTTTCCAATGTACCAAAATAGATAAGAGATTTTCTATTTTTAATTAAAAAATATCCTTAATAAAGTAACCAAATATCCATGTATCACAATCTTAGAAATTGAAATCAGATTTCTTCTAATTATAGGAACATAAAAATAATCTACTAATATGAATGAAAGTCTTCACCAAAGTTCAAAACTAAATTTGATATTGCTATAAATGCTGCCTTGTGATGATTTCCCATGGACAAAAATATTTCTCCATCATTGATCTCCCAAGTTACCTGGAATCCCTATAAAGAATTGGAAACATGATTAGTGTCTCTCGAATCTATACACCAGGTATTAATAGATTTCACCACAAAATATGTCTTAATTATTAAGGATAAATTATCATTTTCATGCTTTTTTGCTAAGAAGACTTGGTAATGCTTATTCACATATCCTTTATTTTTACAAATATAACAGTTACCTTCGGCTTCTTTCCCTCCCCATGAGTCTTAAAGATCGTCTTGACAACATTTAGCTGTGCCTAAGACTTTCCCTTCTTTTTCTTATTACCTTTCGGGATAGAGAAACATGGTATTTTCTTAGAATCCTAAATCACACACTTATGCATGTTGATATTCTCTGCAACTTAGATCTCCTTAAGCAGTTTTGACTAAGAATAATCAAACTTGTTCATAAAATAATTTAGACAAAATTGTTTAAAGGAATCCGTTAGTGATTGAAGCACAAAATCCATATGGGTTTCCCCAATGATTTTATATCCAATAACTTCTAGTTATCCCAAGATGGGCATCATCTTAAGAACATGCTTGCATATGGGAGTACCCTCCGGCATCTTGGTGTTAACCAACCTTGCTATAAAATCTAACTTTGCAGGACGATTTTGATCCTTAAACATGTATATGTGTTTCAGAATCATTTAATAAGCGGTCGACGTGTGTTGATGTTGGTGTTACAACACATTAGTCATAGAGGCCAATATGTAGAAACGGTCCATTTGATCCTCCTTTTGAACATTTAATAGGCTTGGACATCCCTTTTGGGTTCCCCTTCTATAGGCTTGGTAGGCAAGATCTCAGTAAAAACAAACTTAAAGTCCTTAGTGGTAAAGACAATGTCCATGTTTCTTTTTCATTGAATATAATTCATTCCAGCTTACATGTGGTCCTTTAAGATTGAAGCAAGTGGGTTGAGTGAAGATCCCATTTTTGAAATATGATAATCATATTTTTTTAAATGAATTTATTTCAAAATGAACATGTGGTAATTTAACTTTGTTTTAATTTGAAAGTGACATCCCTCATCTCCATTTGAAAGTAAAAACCCTCTAAACATCTTAATTCCCTTATGGGGTGAAATTTTTGATGGGGGGCTTAAATCACCCCACCTTGAACCAAATAAAATTTCATCTATAAATTATGTATTCGGGATAGTTTAGGATGATATCTCTAACACAATTGAATAGTCAGTGCCTTTTCGTCCTATAATTAATGATAGTGACTATGTGGGGGGGGGGGGGGGGGGGGGGATATCATTAATTATGTCTAAGTGTATACCACCGATTCATTCCTTGAAATAGAACCCCCCGCATGAAAGACTTCTCCATACAATGGATCGAACTCACTCACATTTTAATTCTTAGCATTATAACTTAAGAATTTTAATGAATCCTTGATGCCTGATTAATTCCATACATATGGGGGAAGGGACTAACTGACATGAAAAATTAATCACACCACACCCATAAAACATCTAAAGAGAGCATGGAGTTTATGCTGAGATCCCTCTCCCACTTAGTTATTTAAAAAATTAAGATTTTATCAAAAATAATTAATTCAATTTTAAAACCCCAATTAAGTCTTGCTAATTTTTCAATTTACTTACACAAAGTAAATATTTTGATATGGCATTTTAATTTTTTAAAATAAAAATAACAATTAAAATTTTAACTTAAAATAAAACCCAAATATCTCAATTTAATTTATGTTTTAAATTAATTACCCCAGTCTAATTCAATTTAGAAAATAATAAAATAACATGAATTTTTGTAGAAAATCAGTGATGTAGGACAATCTCAAAAATATAAACCACGTTGTCCATAAAATTGGGTGTACCTAATTATCCAATTAATTAGCACACAAATCACACAACAAATTATAATAATGAGATATAGCAAATAAATAAATAAATACAGAAATAAGAAAACGGATAAATTACCCCTTTCCATCATGACCTAAACTTATCCTTGAAGTAAAAATCTTCATGCCTATGAATCCTTGTCGTAGAAGAATTTTTCATGACGTAGAGTCAAACATGAAGAAGATTTAAACGCAAATAGGAGTTCTTGATGATCTTTCCAACTGAAAGCAATCCAAACTAGTCCGGGAAGAATGACGGTCAAGAGCCAACATGCAAAGCCAACGGAAAACACAAAGAAATAACAAGATGTCATCATAATCTCGTCGTCTTCTTGATCCGATGTGGAGCTCGAATCGATATGATTCCTCCTTCGAATTGATTTGATTATAATTTTGATCGATTTGGCCCTGTGTGTAACCAACTTCATCTTCCTTACGGTATTTGCCAAAAAAATGAGCATAACTTATTCCAAACCTCATAAAACTTTGTCCAACGCCCAAACCCTTATAAATACATGATTCTAAGTGTAAATAAATATTACATCCCCTCACAACTACCTTCAAATACATCTATAAATAAATAATTCTAAAAAACTAATTATTACATCCATATCGAATCTAGGAGCTAAAAATAACTACAAATAAACCACCACAGGATTCATTCACATAGAAAAAACATATGTGATCATGATGGAAGATATTTAACCAAAGAATCTACACAAAATCATGTTATTACAATGCCATGCACCAATATGTACAATCTTACCATATGCAAAAGTAGAATTCTTAAGGTTAGACAACATGGATCTTTCCAAAGGATGTTTGATCTAGACCAATGTCTCTGATACCAATTGTTTAGCGTTGATATACATGGAATAAAAAAATTATATACGTGGAATAAAAATTTTTGTTCCTTGAATCTTTGATTATTTAAAAAATAAAAAGAATAAAATGTAAAACTAGGTTTGAAGAACAAACCTAGGGTCAATAATACAATAACTTAGCGGATAAAGTAGCTATTTGAAGGGGAGAAATGTATTTGATGATGATTTGGCAATGCCTTTTTTGGTCCTTCCAAAAGCTTGGAACTTCTATTATATGATCCACCCGATGATGGGTAGGTGTGTGGGTACCTTTAAAGAGGAAAACTTTTCCTTTTTAGTGAGATGTTGTCATCTTTCTCTAGGATCCTTCACAAAAATGTGAATAGTATTTTACCGCACCCTTCTCCAACTCTAAGAATGAGTTATGCAGCTTAAAGTCCCAACTTAAACAAATATATACCTATTTAAGTGGTGAGATTAGCCCAAACTGGGTTTCTTGAGAATTTGGTCCTAACTACTTTGGTATATGGACTATATTGGGGACCCAAGATAAATGATCAATTTTTCTTCCAAATAAATACTCAAAATCCCAAATTTGAAAACTCTTAATTTTCGTTCTTTATTTAATCGTAATTAATTCCACTAAAAAAATTATGATTGCATTCTAATTTAATTATCTTAGAAATCACTTCGGATATAATGAGGTCTTATTTGAAAAGTTTATTATGGTGCATAATGTAACTTCCCGCGTTAAGATTTTGATACCCGCTTCAGCAAATCAATTTGTCACTAATTGACTTTAGACAATATTTAATCAATTCCTTGATTCTCGAACTTAACTGATTTTGCTACTCCCCATGTTATTAAATAAACCACTCATGAGGTTTAAATGGTGGAAAAAAATCTTATAAGTCTATCAAATGGGTATCAAAATCCTAGGTATCCCTCGATGCGTATTACTCCTAAGGTATGATCTCAGGCCTCCTCACATAACTATCACCCAATATGAGTGGATCATTTGATTCAATATAAAACCGAATCGCACCATAGAATTCAAAGTAACAATCATGCACGCAAATCGATCCTCATAATTCTCAGGATTAAGTTTTATGCACCCTTTGCAAATGTTGTGAAACTTTCTAAGTCTAATCAAGACAACCCTTGGACTCAAATATCCCAGGTGGCCATGTTCAATACAATAATGGGATGTACCAATCATATTCGTCTATTGAACTATCATATGAGTTCTCAATCTATCATAAAGGTTCACATAATTTTAGCTAAACTACTAAAATTATATCACAACCGTTCTTATAGGGTGTTAATTACCTATTTAGGTTGTTTTCCTTTTGATAGTGCTAGAATCGAAAGTTTGATCTCCTATGATCAAGCTGAACCTAACTCACTTAAATACCTACTAAGATCTATTGACCAAAGTACAAATGAAATACTATATTCAAAAGGGATATAAAATATTCTCACAAACATGATTCTCACTTCAAAATGTATAAATATATTCCTTTATTTATTTTAAAATAAAATGACTTTACATGGTTCTGAGAATAAAACCCTGAAAAAATCATCGTCATAAATAAAAATTCATCCATAAACCAATAAAATCTACAACACCAACACCTAAGATGTAATAAGATATGTCCACAAAATCTAGGAATAAAACTTACCAAGATAATCATTGGAAACTAGATCCAGGTTGCATAGAACCTAAAACTAATAATGGATAAATTAGTAAGTAAGAGGGCGTGAAATGGCATAGAGAGTGCTTGGAATGGGTAGAATGGTGAAAGTCGTCATATAGATTTTAAAAAGAAAATCTACCGTTCCATATTCATTTGGTGATGCAAAGAGTTTGGTTTTTTATGAGAGCTCGTCATTATAGCAAAGCGATTGTGTTATGGGTCCTGAATATAGAATAGGGAATCCACATGCTCAGGAAGATAAGGACAAGCAGGTGCATATATCAATTTTCTTAGTTTAAGTAAGTACATTATAACCTTTTAAAAAATAAACATTGATATGAAAAATATACTTGCAAAAACCATACTCAAGTTTATAGTTATGCATACACTACACAAAGAATGATTTATCATTCAAAGGCCTAACAATTGAAATTAAAAATATTATAAAATATAATGATTTCAAAGACATAACTCATAATAGAAAAGTGAATAAAATGAGCATTAATTCATAAATTCAAGAATGAACTTTAATGTCTTAATTCACATTTGAAAACTTGGGTTTTATGTAACTTAGACAACGTTTAATTTCTTTCCATAATTTTTAACTGCCATTATTTTCTTCCTTGTTAAGAGATTTATGATTAAAATATTTAAAGCCTCATATATTTGGTGTTACATAATTGTAATCGATAAAAATATGTGAGAAAATGATTTTGCAAGTGACGAATTTCACTCTTTAAAAAAAGGCAGGGAACTATTTTTAAGTTTCAAAGGTAAAAACCCATATCCTCAAGTTGTAGTCATGGGTAATTTGTCTCTCATGATTTAGAAATTTGCATTTTTAATTTCAACCATAATTAACTCTCTCATACGCAAAGGATTATAAAGGACATCCTTTTTGAAAAGAATATATAAAATTTTAATTTCCATTAGATGTAGAAAACAAAACCATTCATTATTTTTTGCATGAAATTTACTTAAATAATTTTTGCAATGTAAAGTGCATGAGTTATGACAAAATACTCAAAAATTTCATATTTAATATTACCTAAGCATTTCATGCTAGATAATTCTAAACATGGACTATATGATCCGTAAATGAAATTATTTGTATTGTATCTAAGGATGTTGGTTAAAATAAAGCATATGGGATATATGTATACCAACAAACATAAAGAACCAAATCAAACAAAAAATAGTTTCCATATGAACTAGTAAGGAATAATCCCGAATAGCAAAAGATGAAACCAATCCTAAAATTATCCAAGGAATATGATGAGAAATCTAAATAAAATCCTAGGCAGATCTAAAAAACCTAAAACTAATTATTTAGAGGATGGAAATGTCCTTCAACGACTTGAAAGTTAATTGACTTTGATTTTATCAATGTCAAGCACTACACCAAAATAGGCAGAAGGTCACGGATTGAGTCTGTGACTAGTCCCACAGGTCACGGATCCGATCCATGACCAAAAAGGGCATGATTAAAATCATTGGTCGCGAAACTTATTCTTGACCAAAAGGAGCAATCACAAACCAAGGCATGTAGCAGTATAAGGCTGGCTGGTAATAAATAGAGGCCATAACCAGGCAGTCATGGACCAAATCTATTGTGACCAACATTTCAACATGGTCACAGACCATAGCCGTGACCCACTTTTACTAATGCTTGCACATGGTCATGGACTATAGCTGTGACCTAGTTTTACACATGCTTCAATATGGTCATGGACCATAGACATGGTCCACTATGGACACGGACCAAATCTGCAACCATATATGTATCACAAAAAAACATGGTCACCGCTCGAGTCCGTTACCATATTTAAATTAAAAAATATGGGGTGTTTTGGGTCCTATTCTCAAATTGAGAGCCCTGCGACTACGCGAGAAATTTCTACGAGTTATGTTGGATGCGTACAAGATGTTCGTGCCACTTGCGGGGATGTTTGGAGTCTGCTGGTGGTTTCAACCCACTAGCGACACGTTTTTAAGCGTAAGTGTGCCTATTTTCAAATTTGGGTCCTATTCTCAAATCGGGAGTCTCGCCACTATGCGATCGATTAATACGAGTTATGTTGGTCATATGAGAGGTATTCATGCCACTTACGGGGTAATTTGGGGGTTGGTGGTGGTTTCGACCCACTCATAGCATGTTTTCAAGCCTATGTGTACCTATTTTCGAATTCGGGTCCTATTCTCAAACTGGTTGTCCCACAAATAACTGGTCGATTACAACGACTTATGTTGGTCACGTGCGAGATGTTAGTGCCACTTGTGGAGACATTTGGGGGCTGCTGGTAGTTTCGGACCACTCACATAATATTTTCAAGTCTAAGTGTGCCTATTTTAAAATTCAGGTCATATTCTCAAATCGAGGGTCGCGCGATTATCCGACCAGTTTCTACGAGTTATGTTGATCGCGTGTGAGATTTTTTTCCACTTGTGAAGCCATTTGAGGGTTGTTGGTGGCATCGTCCTACTCACAACACATTTTCAACCCTAAGTGTGCCTATTTTCAAATTCGGGTCCTATTCTCAAATCAGAGTCTCCCAACTATACGGTCGGTCGCTATGAGTTTTAGTGGACACGTGCGAGGTGTTCTTGCCACTTACGGGGCCATTTGGGGTAGCTAGTGGTTTTGGCCTACTCGCAGCACGTTTTCAAGCCTAAGTGTTCCTTTTTTCAAATTCGGGTTTCTCATCAACTCTCTCTACATAATAGCAAAATCTAGGCCTAGCATAACCAATGGATGTGTCATTTCATTAATTATGAGGAAACACACATCTACACATTTTTAATGTGAGTGTACTTTACGAAAGTACATGAATAATACATAAAGTACACGCACATTGAAAATGATTTTGTTCATTTCAATAGGCGTGTACTTTATGTGTTATGCGTGTACTTTAATCAAGTACGCGCATGCTTTATAAAGTAAACACACATTGAAAATATTGTTCATTTTAATGTGTGTGTACTTCATGTATTATGCGTGTACTTTCATAAAGTACAAGCATTCTAAGGCCTACTCACCAACTTAGATTTCTAAACTTTGGACAGTGATTCAAAAGAATTGACGATGGGCGCCAAAATTTGGAAACTCGTCACCAACTTAGAGTTTCCAAATTTTGAGGGTATCTGTAATATTGATTTTTGTCCCACGTGGGATGTTAATTTGACTTCATTTTTTGAAGACTTTATCAAGGAAACTAATCAGCAAATGTATATGTACCGAAACACGTGGAAATTGAGCTAGGTCAATTTGGTCCAATCACAAACTCAAGAGACTCTATTCTTCGTGACCCTAAAATAAGATTAGGGATCTCCATCATTATCATTTACCATAATAATTCACATGCTAATTATGGAGAGTTCGTAATCTTATTTAAGGAATAATTCTCATTTTCCTGCCAACAAATATTAATTTTGAGTGTCAATATCATATTAGACATCCATACATAAAACTAAACATACACAAATCATATTGAACATTTTTAAATTAAACTAAACATACATACATCAAACAAATCATTCATAAATCAAAGTAAAACGCTAATATAGTTTCAATGTCATAATAGGATACAAATAAGATTTACAATAATTAAATAATATTTTGATACTCAATCTTCATCTAAATCAACTAAAAGATCCTTCAAATTAGGGTTGTCATTCAAAATTGACCGGAACTCTTTTGGAGCCTTAAATGCATCTACTTGACTAATCATACCTTCGGTGCATGCATAACAACAGACCAATTTCTATCATTTATGCACTTCAAGTAGAATACATTCTTTATGTTCTAAAAGGAACATATAAAAGGCTCGTTGACTATACAATCTTTACTCTTCATCTTTGATAAATATACCATAATAAGTTTGTATCTAGGATTAACTTTGAAAGCATTAGTATTATCTCCACCTTCACCCAATCACAACAGAATATGATTTCTGTGAAATCTAAGTAATCGAGTTCTACGATTTGTTGGATTATCCCATAATAGTTTACCACCATATCTTTTGGATTTTTATCACTATTGTTAGCGATACAGGTAATCAAGGAAGAAATTTAAATTCCACTATTTTTCATCAAAATCTTTTCCTCATATGGATATGAAATGAAATCAAAACCGTTAGTGCGGAGTTTCTTAAACAAGTTCGCACGAAAATTAAGACCTTTTGCTAGGCATGCAATCCTTGAAGAGACACCACCTTTTTTAGAAGAATTAATGAATTTGTATTAGGGAATGGTTTTACCACACACATAAGAGGTGAAAATTATCTATTTTGATACCCATGCCCTAAAATTAGTTGTCGTGTAATTTCTCCTTTGATTTTGGGCAATTTCGTTCTCATACTTCCTATGGGTAAATTGTAGAGTTTAGAGAACAATATATAAAATACAAATATCAAAGAAGAAGAATTCAATAGATACTCACTCTCTCTAGTCTTCAACTTCATCTTGTGAATCGACGATATAAAGAGTTTCTTGCTCGTATTGTAGATTTATGAGTTTCACCTTTTTAGGGTTCCCCAAAGGCAATTCATCCTCAAAATCATTAGGTTCCTCGATCACTTATCCTCCATGAGGATTGAACCTCCTCACCTCTTGTTATGGTATATGTTCCCGAGTTTATAGCGATGATTCCACATTAATGTATTCTTCAATAATTGGCCCTTCAATATACCGTGTAATCTTTACATAATCTTTGAAGGTTTTCATCAAGCGCTCAAAAGGATACATTCCTCGGTACCTAATGGGACTACATAACAAAGCCTCATCGTGTAAATTCATAAGCAGGTGGATGTTGATATTGAAGAACGGAGGAGGAAAGCATTTCTCTAATACACAAATTGATTTGCATAATTGTCCGACGAATATTTTTGTGTTCAGAGAAGCAATGACAAAATATTAGGGCGACTATTTGGATGATTACATGCCAGTCATGAGACTTGCATTGTTTCAAGTCATTTGCTTAGTAGACTACTATCTTGTGTAAATTACTAGAATAACCAGTTGGAGTTTTTAAGTTAAACAACGTGTCTAAGAGAATCTTCTTCACACTAGTATTCAAAGCGAAAGTAGTCGGGGGGATATAAATTCTTCATATTGTAGGATCATTTTTTAAACACAATGTATTCTTTATTTTCATATCTTGTATATTGAGGTGGGCCCACTCTATATCTTTTGAATGAGATCTACCCATACATGTTCCTATCAAATATTCTGCAACATTCTTCTCTCTGTGGACCACATCAATTACATGCCTTACATGATGATCTTTCCAATACAACAAGTTAAAAAATATTGATCATCTAGACCATGGCTTCGCTTTACTAAGGTCATTCGGTTCCTCTCGAGTTTTACGGTTTAGGTTTATAAACTAATGGTTTTAGCCTATGTACTTATTCCCCGCAATCACAGCCTTCGCCTTTTCCTCAATCTGCTAATTAAAAAGACGAGCAGGTTGCATCTTGTGCTCATGATCGATAGGAAAAAAATTTAACTTTTCATTCCTGCAAGCGTGATTGGTTGGTATAAATCTACGATGACCCGTATAACTCATCTTACCAGTATGGTATAGCTAATTGTCTTTAGTTTCCTCCCCACATATGGGATATCCATAATAACCATGAATATTACAAGCAAACAACGTACCATAAGTAGTAAGGTCGTGGGTTGCCCATATCACCATTCTTTTAAGTGTGAAATCTTCACCTTTATGAGAGTAAAATGTCGTCATGCCTTTATCCCATAAATCTTTAAGTTTTTCAATTAATGGATATCAATATCATCGTTGGGGGCCTTTGGCTCAGGTATCAATATATATAACAATGTGAAATCCTTTTCTATGCACAGTGTTAGACGGAGACTTAAAGGCGCCATGAGAACTAGCCAATAACTTTTATTAGTACTTAAATTATCGAAAGGGTCAAAACCCATTAGTTGAGATTGCAAGACAGACATTACATAGTTCCTTTGCAAATTCAAGGTAATGTGTAACATAATTTTCTAGGTGAGTGAATAAATCGGATGACGCATCAGATTCCCACCCACCTCGCATCACTATCCACAATGCAGTGAAAAATCATTTTAATCGTTGACCAGGTGGAAAATACTTCAAAAACCTTTCGTAATACTTGCGAGCACTTGCGATATTTTGTAGCCTTATCCTTTCCATTCTCACAAACCACATATTTAGGCTCACTGCATACAAGATACTCGTCCTTATCTTCATTCGCATTACGGTATAACATGCAATAGTACTACCATACATGAATAGATTTATACTTCAAACCCAAACCCTACCAGCTCTTCTTCATGGTAGCATAATTATTTGGTAGCGTGTTCTTTCTTGGGATAATTTATTTAACCCACTTAAGAGTTCCGGTTACGTTGCGATCAAACAAACTAGATTAACTCTTCAAATTATGCAAACCAATCATTTCATATAATACCGAGTGATCTTTATCACAAACTTTATACAACTGTCGAGCCACATCAGCTTTTAATCATATGTACTCCCGATCTCCTAGTAATTAAATGTCAAATTGTTCATTTACTTGATCATAATGCTCATTATTTGTATCCATAGGTGGGTGGTTTTGATGGTTATTGACTCTGTAACCATCATCAATTAAGTCTGTCAATGGACAATGTGTCAGTGAAACATGTAGCACTTCCACTCGTTGGGGTTCCCTTACACAATCGGTTGCCGAAAATTCTTCTAGAACATAAAGTATATTTTTTTCACAATGGTATGTCCATATTTTATAGTCTTGACAAATTTTCCACTTTATTAAATGAAACTCAACATCTTCTAATGACTTATATTTTTCGTTCATCCAACGGTTGCACTGACATGGAATCTTGTCACTTTTAAGATTTTGTAATCGTATTTAACAAATTATAAAATGGCCTTTACATGATTATTTGTTATTCGGTTAGTCTCAACCATACACTCTTTGTATCATGTGAAATCCATTTAATAATCTTCAAATTTTAGTCATGTGTTAGGTGAAAACAAATGTCATGTTGCATACAAGAAATTAATATGATTATGGAAATGTCACAACTTAAACTGAAATTAAATAAATTTGCCAAGTGATATTATTACAACTGAAACAAAAAAAATATATATGATTATAACTAAAACAAAAAAAATATTCTTACAATTGAAACAAATAAAAATATTGTTACATTTCAAATAAAAAAATTATTAGAACTTGACTAACAAAAAAACTAGCCAAATGATAAAAGAATTTTCATAATGCCTCAATTCTTTTCCTTCCCTGCTAAAAACATACATAGATACATCTGCACAGTCGTATATTCATCAATCATCACCCGAGCCTTACCCTTATGCAAAGGTCGACCCCAATAACTATGACGATGAGTGTGCACACGCCAACAATCCCACTATTGGTCAGGTCCTTGAAATATAACTACTCACCATAGTCACCATAAGTTATTGACAATGATCCAAGACTTGTGATAGGAAGAGGCATTGGGAAGGGGAATATTGAAGGAGGCAATATTTAGGAGGGTAATGTTGAAGGAGGCGGCATTTTGGAAGAGAAACTTTTAGAGGGAGGAAAGTGGAAACCTTGAGAGAAAGGGTAAGGGAAACCTTGAGGAGGCATTGGGTGGAAAAACCATGACTAAGAACGGACACAAGTTTTCCAATTTCACTCGTCAAGGCACCTAGGTTAGTTTTAATCTCTTGGACATCCCCATCGATCTTGGACTAATGTTCGTTTTGGGTCAAGATACGATTCTTGACCTAAGAAATCTCATCCGCGAGATGTGTAATGTGTTTTAATTTTGTTTTTAGCATATATGATCCGACACCTCTCTTCCTCCTTCTTTTGTCCTTTTAAAAGGATTGGGTCATGGCATCATTTTATAAGTCATCATAAGGGCTCGAACTTGATCGACTGCTAATGGCCTCTATTGATTCTAGAGTCTTATCCAAGTGCAGTGGGAATTTAATATCCTTGTCTTATCGAGCATGAATATACAAGTTGGACATATTTGGTTGTTTACAAGCATCGGGACCTTCCTTTGTCCTACTCGATCATTCATTCTTCAATTTTCATAGGATTTGGATAACATCCTGTCGACATTATTTTTTTTTTTTACCTGTTTTGTTTATTTTCTCCGTATGGATCAACTTCTTCTCCTTCGCCTCATTCTCTAAAAGATCATTCTACTGCTCCACCGACATTTCAACATTGGAGGCACTCTGTCTTTCAAAGCTAAAATATTAAAGCTCAATGCCCCATTGGGGAAATGTCTTTGCCGAACGTTTCTCCAAGATGTTCTCAACTATTCAGCAACCCAATAAAAACCTTATTCTTTGAATGGTGTAGAAATAAAAATCACTTGCAGAGTTGATCATAGATGTCCTCTTTGATGGCTTAATCAACAAAGTTCCAATTGTCTGCTCCCGCGACTCCCATGTTCATTTTTCACAGTGACAAACACCGGGCTTTAAATCTTGGCAGGTTATTTTTATCACCCGTGGTCTTATTCTCGAGTAGGGAGAACCCAATAGGCTTCTTTTCATTTGAACAGGAGGTGTCGAGC